>CP136867.1:8676293-10136293 GCA_033000465.1 Sciaenops ocellatus | reverse complement strand
AACAATCTGACACGGATGACCTGAATTTGACTCCTTCTATTTGACATTTGATGCGTTCACAGGAGTAACACCATCCATTATGTATACGGGGTGTCACTCTTGTTGTTGATAAAAGTGTGTAGTGACAAGCGCGAAAAACACATTCATCTAATCATTTAAGGCCAAGTACTGAAGACACGTTCTGCTAAAACGCAAAGAAAGGCAATGTTTGGCTGTTACAAGTGTTATAATTAATAATTACTGTTAAAAATGTTAATGTGTTGTCCCTTCAGTCAGCTGTTGTAGTATTTGTTGTTGCAAATTTTCACAGTGTGCTCTCTTTTAAGTCACTTCTTGGTTTTTTTTCTACCAATTCTCACAAAAAAATAAATCTTTTAAAAGGAGCAGATTCAGATTTTTAACCTGATTTTAATACAAGCACTCAAAAGTTATGTTTCCTACACCGAAGTTTACAGTGAACTAGGGCCACTTGTGACAAGCACAGCTCTTCTGTTTGTTGAAAGTTAAGAGAAGAAATTGGGAGAAAATATAAATGAGGTGCCGATTATGTACAAGCATCCTTCTAAATACAAAACAAGCGCCACAGAGCGTGCGTTTTATATGGAAATGTTTTGATTTTCACCTGGATTTTTGTTTGTATTTCTTTCCGCCATATAAATTCACAAAAATAATTAGCCCTTGCTGTTTTATGTATTTAAATATATTCAGTAGTCAGCAGTATAAGCATATATTTGTGTGCTTTTTCTAGGTTTATCCGTAAACAGGGTCTGGATCGTTTGTTCTACGAGTGCGACACCCACATGTGGAGACTGGGGGACCGTAAAATCCCAGAAGGCATCTCTGTGGACGGCGGGTCCGACTGGTTCCTTCTCAACCGCATGTTCGTCGAGTATGTCATCAACTCCAAGGACGACTTGGTGACCAACATGAAGCGCTTCTACGCCTACACTCTGCTGCCTGCCGAGGTAACACACACACACACACACACACACCTTACACATTCAAGTGCTTCTTAACCTTTGACTGACAGGTAAGCACTACTTTATACTTACACTGCATCGCTTATGGAAACAGTATACATAGTTCTCTTTCGCCGCTGTGAAGGCAAGATGTAAAGGCTGACTTTCCAGCCGTATACAAGGATTGGATGAGAACTGAATGATCTCTGTGAGGAAATTGGATTTTTATCATAAGCTACTGTGAATCTCCATTCTCAGCTGCTGCTCTATTTCCTCTCTGTGAATTGAATGGTGTAAAAAATAAAAGGTATACAATTTTCTAATGTTGACTCTCTGTTTCCCCCTCTCCCTCTGTCTCCCTATCCCATCGCCGTCTCTTTTTCTGTTCATCAATAGTCATTCTTCCACACGGTGCTGGAGAACAGCGCCCACTGTGAGAGCATGGTGGATAACAACCTGCGCATCACCAACTGGAACCGTAAACTGGGCTGCAAGTGCCAGTACAAGCACATCGTCGATTGGTGTGGATGCTCCCCAAATGATTTCAAGCCTGCAGACTTCCACCGCTTCCAGGTAATAATAACACACTAGCATTAATGTGGAAAAAATCCATCAATCAGCTGGCAAAAAGCAGATGTAGCAGGCCCAGTAGGTCATGGTCTGTATTTATTTCAAACTTGTAAGAATCACACTTCTCTAAAGAGCTCTAAAATTGAAATTCACTGTATACAAAGAGGTTGTCAGGAACAAACAGATACTTTTTTTTTGCTTGTCCTTCAATTTGTTCATCTTTTTTCAAGTCATAATGAAATATTTGGACTAGAAGTTAGTAAACGATAAGCCTTTATTGATCTCCAGAGGGGCAATTCAGCTGTTTCAGCAGGACAAGGACAGACATAAGTACGGAGAGATAAAAAAAAAGGAAAGAATTAGTATTTAGAAGTACATAAAATAAGAACGGAAATAATAAAAACAGAAACTAAAGAAGAGCAATTAAACTCAATGCAATACTGTCTGAGGGGAAGTGACACAGTGGTGTGATTAGTAGCTAGTCAGCAATAGAATAATATGATACCATCAATCATAACAGCATATAACAGACTAATATGTTATATGATTACGTAATGATACTCAATATTTGTCTGTATTAATGTAGAAATGTGAAATGTGTGCATAATTTAGTAACATCATTTAGTATAATATAATAAATTGCAGTATAAAATAGGGTTAAATGTTGTAGTATAACATAATATATAGTACAGAAATATAGCATAGAATAGAGCATATAATAAAGTATAGTATAATACATTTTATTATATATTATACTGTACTATAGTCATTGCATTCATTTCATTTCATTGCATAATACCAGGGCAAGTTTTGGCACAGGTTGAATTTTTCTTAAAATACTTTTGGCTGTTGGCAACAAAGCCGTCACAGTGAAACAGCCACAGGCAAAACTTCTGCCCAAGGACAACTGGACTACAATTCCCAACGACACTGAATGGAGAAATTGGCCTTCACCCAAACACTATGATGTGAACATTATGTAAAATCCTGCAAAAACGTACTTTACTTACTTTACTATATATATATATATATATATATATATATATATATATATATATATATATATATATATATATATATATATATACACACATACATACATACATATACATATATATGTATGTAATCAGTATGTCATTTAAAGACACGGTGCCTATACAAGTGTTGTGTTGTGCATGTCAGCCCACTCTATGTCATTTAGCAGGAAAATATCAATAAAAAGTTGAAGTTCCAAAAAATATTCGTCCAAAGAGCCTCAGGAGTTTAAAAGTTTTTCACTAAAAATGAAGAAAAAGACACATTAAATATTGACTGACACACTCCTACTGACAATAAAATGTAGGAGGAACCTTTAAGAGCAGCTAATCACATTTATATACACACATGTATTTGCCCTGCATCCAATTTATTGACAATTTTACAATGTCCAGCAGCTATGATGTTAACAACAAGTAGCCTCCAGTCAAATAAGGAGGGATGATACTACAGGAAGTCAAAAATAAAGCTTAATTACAGCTTTGAGGAAAAATATGCAGGTACTAACAAAACAAACAATCTAGTATTGCTTTAATCATTTGTGCCCATTAGAAAAGCAGGAAAAGTTATGTAATATCCAAGGATTCAAAAGGTTGCATACACAGAATGTGGAGTGAAATGTAATGTCAAAAGTGTCAACAAATAAAATTAAAATTTAATATTGTGGATAAAAATTCAAGAAAATTTTAAGAGCATTTGTAAGTCCAAATAAATTTAATCAGAAGCTTTTTATTATTACGTCTGTGAGTAGGGCTGAAAGTGAAGGATTTTTACTCCTTTTCTTTCATTTAAGTCCAAAATTTTCCTTTCAGCAGCTCAATAAATACATGCCCCGTGTGGTGCTCCAGACAAAACGCTTTATCTTCCAGCAGAAATCCATCAGAGACATGAGACAGACCTACAAACATACAGATATTAAAATTAAATTAATACATCACTTTTCGGTTGATGTTGGCAGTGCACACACTTCGGTATGTCGTGGGAAATCAGCAGTAGTCAATCTCTAAATTCTCTGCCCTCGAGGTCTGTCCTCTCAGCCTCGGCATCCAGCCTGTTCTCACCGCTTTCACAATCAATATGTGCAAAATTATGTCTCGATTAGTGTGACCCCGAAAGAGAAAAAAATGGATAGTAATTAGGTTCTCTTTACCTTTGAGTATGAGGGAGAGGAGAGGGTTAGTTAGCTTTTCAAAATGAAAGTGAATGAGTGGCAGTGACTCCGGGACCCCAGAGAAAGTCTGTATCACAGTTTGACTTTTAATGTGCTTCTGAAAAGTAAAAAGCTGTGGTACAAAGTGAAAACGTTCAATATCACTTCAAGTCATATCCTTTAAGTGCCGTGACTCACTTCGTCTCCCCTGTCCTTCACATACCAGTCAAAGCCATCGCGCTGACCTCACTTCTCCGTTCGTCAGACCAGGCTGCCGTCTGTCTCGCCTCAGTCTCTGGCAGCTCGGTGCCAACACATTACCACAGGTCTTTGGCACTGCCGCTGGGTCTGGTTGGCACCCTGGTATCAGTAAAGTCCAACCATGGGAACAAAGCAGCCTTTCCAAAAGCAAAGCCAGGCCCCAGTATTAATAGGACTTAATATCCCATTGAGCGCACAAATCCGAGTTTCTCTTTGATGCATTGCATTGTGGGAAGATACAGGCAAGTAAAGTAGGCTTAAATTTGCTTTGCAGATGAGACAAATAATTCAAGGTGCAACTGTTGAGTTTCCCACATAGTGATTTAAAAGTGCACTCACAGGGGGAGGGTGTTGTTCTGGAGAGGGAGAGTGTGTGGTGTGCCTTTTGTCTTAGAGCATCATTGTTTAGTAATGTGTTTCACAGTGAGGTGCATTTGGGAAGTATGTTAGAAAGACAGGCTGTGACAGGTACTCCTTTCAGTTGACTGCACTGAGGGCATGTCAAAACACAAAAATCTGGGAAAGTGTTTAAAAAAAATAAAACCTCCTCCTCCACATTTCTGCGTTTCATTTGATATCTGTAGCCAATCACCGAGGGTTAACGCATCATCTGGTGCCATGTGAAGCCTCAACATTTTCTCATGAGAAAAAGCTGAAGTGTGCCACAGTCTCATTAGGTCTTTTTTTTTTTTTTTTTGTAGCAGGTAGCACCGAGGTGTTCAGTGCTGGATAAACTATCGGTAAATAGTTTTGTGTCTTGGACTGAAAAGATGTCTTTGTGTGCAAGCCAAGCTGCGGAGGCGGCAGATTTCATGATGCACCATCAACCACAAGAGCAATAGTGCGACAGGGACAAAGAGAGGGTGAGAAAGACATGGGTGGAGTGGAGGAGGCCAGACAGAGCGACAAATACAAAGCAGTGTTGAGAAAAGAGATGATGAATGGAGGGATAAATACAGAGGACAGGACAGCACAAGGACACCGTCTTATGAGGGCTTCATTTTGTGCCTCCAAAGACATGTAAGACATATTTATATCTTTCTTAGACAAGTACCTTTAGCCACGAACCCTATAATTCCTGTAATGAAGCTGTCTGACACAGATGCACTGGATGGCTTGCAGCTCGAGCGATGGAGTCAAAATCCTTTCATCAGTTTTGTTCGTGATGTGATTAACTTTTCTAAGACCTCTTTCAGTGGGTGATTTATCTTCTCCTCAATTTCTCCTTAACCTGTGACACCTGAGATGGCAATCACAGTCTGTCTAAGTCAATAAAGGTTTGTGGTATTTATAAGTGTTATGTTCATAAAATATAGACTGTACGGGTTGTTTTATTGTCAATTCAAACATTATAGTGAGTTCAGTTTCAAAGTGGAATAAGGGGTAAATGACTCATGGGAACCACAAAGAGGTGGTTCCCAAATGTTTGGCTTTCTAGATGGCAACCCCTTAAAACAAAGTCATGTTTACTTGCGAGCTTTAGTCATCACTTTCGTATGTCTACTAATTGGACCAGATTTTTGGGGCCGCTTTTTTTTGCCCATTTTTAAGTGTCTCAAAGAGGCACATTTATTCAGTAATTTCCCAAACACCTGCAGATCTTAGAGGGAAGTCTGGGAAGAAAAGTGTGACTTTGTGTGTGCCAGAAATGTTGCTGCTTTCCTCTTTTCTTAAAGGGGAACTGGAGCAATTTTACACATCAAAGTCTGTTTACAGGTTTTGGTGTGTACTAACCTAGTTATGTGAAAAAAAAAAGTGGCTCCAGATGGTGTTACGTGAAGTTTAATAAACTGCCTTATGTGATGTCATTGTGGAGCCCGCTCCTCATCTCTGCTTGCTAGCATAGCACACCAGAACCTCCAACCAAACTGTTAGAGGTCAAGTTGAATTGTGGGTAATGTAGGCACCAGATTTTGACAAGGAGGAAGACTGTGTGGAATAAAAAAAGACGATATCTCTGGTTCCATCGATTTTGATGCTTTTTTTTTTTTTTTAACTGTCCATCGTGATTCCAACAATGTCATAAAAGCAATGCTCAATCAGTCCTTTACTCACTCATAACAACACAAGAGATAATACATATAGAATATTTGAGACTGAGGAGAGAATTATTTAATGTATATATATTTATACCATCTCTACTCCTTATCTTTCTTCTCTCTGCCCACATGTCTCTTCAACACACATCCAACACATGACATTTGTTCCCCAGCCATCCTGGCACACCACTGTTTTCTAATCTTCTGCTTTTTTTCTTCTCTTTATCTCATCCCTTCCTGCTTTGCTGTCATGTTGCGCAGCAAACAGTGCGGCCCACCTTCTTTGCCAGGAAGTTTGAAGCCAGCGTGAACCAGGAGATAGTGAACCAGCTGGACAGCTACCTGTTTGGACCGTTTCCCCAGGGAACGCCGAGCCTAAACTCGTACTGGGAGAATGTGTACGACGAGCCAGACGGCGTGGCCAGTCTGTCGGACACGCGGCTCACGTACTACCACTCCTTCGCACGGCTGGGCCTTGCCAGAGCTGCCGCCTCGCTTCAGGGAAACCCGAAGGATCACAGCTGCAGGTTAGTTTTGTGAACGTGTTTACCTATGGAAATACTTCTTTGGCCTGTTCTCATCATTATCACCGCAGCATCATGACACACCTGCACCTACATCCACAGGTGCACTCCAGTCTGTGTTTACTCTGAAAAGCCAGCCACACCCACGTTAGCATGAGAAACCACAACATCTATGAAAACCTTTTTGTCTCTTTGATGCGTCTCTTCTCTTTCTGGCATCACATGTCATGGAAATAGGAGAACAATGAATAGTTCCAATCAGCAGCTGGGAACTCTGGGTAATGCTATTCAATTTGTAACATGATATGACACTGTCAATTTATCTCAGGGATAATGAGGCTATATGGGTCATAGCATCGCAAGCTGTCCCTTCAGGCCAGTGTATTATTAGTGGAAATTTATGAATTCCACTGCTGTTAACATACAGTATGTGGTTAAAATAATAGGGAAATATCCATATTTAATGGCCAAATGGAACATTTCATCTTCATGTACTTCAGTTAGGGTTTTCAGCACCATATGTTTTCAGTAGCGTCTGGCATAGGAGCCTTTCAGATGAGGTTTGTTTGCACAGCGATGAAACCCAGACACAAAACAATTAAAACACAGCGACAAATTAAATATGCTGATTCGAAACAGAGAGCCGAGGTGTGAATTGCTAATTTGTGTACGTGTGACAGAAACCCTCATGTATCCCATAAAAAGCGTCTTACCTCGAAGCAAAACATAAAGCAACCAAACACGACACCTACAGTCGCAGCAAACATTAAGATGACATCTTTATGTTCATCTTTAATGGCTTCGACACTTTTCCCCACCTCAGACTGGATAACAGAAAGTAAATGGAGCACAGCGTGAAAGAAAGCAATTGTTTTAACAACATATGGAGACACACTGAGATCAGATCTGCTGAAGTTTTTGTTGGTAGTCATCCAAGCTGCCGATTCCTGTTGTTCTACTCGGGAAAGTTTCACAAATCATCAGGTAGACTTGACTGATAGCAGCTTGGGGCGCAGCGTCACTTGCTGTTGTCGGGTAAATGCAGGAGGCGACACAAACCCTTGCATCAGCTGAGCTGGTTTCCAAGGATTCCAGTGTCGACGTCCCTCACCCGCCCTCCTGCATTGTGGGTGTTCTGTACCAGTCCTGCGGGTAAAGCCGAGCAGAGAAAGGAAGCATGTTTCCGTCTGTCAAACCTCAAAACCATCTATTGGCTACAGCTGTTTCTACTCATGAGCTGCATCTGTTAAAAGAGAGAGCAACAGCAGGCCGAGGAAAAGGTGGCTTACATACATGCATGTGCCTATGTGCATGTATAACAGAGAGCAGTGGGCGTGTGTGTGTGTGTGTGTGTGTGTGTGTGTGTGTGTGTGTGTGTGTGTGTGTGTGTGTGTGTGTGTGTGTGTGTGTGTGTGTGTGGGTGTGTGTGTGTGTGTGTGTGTGTGTCATTGCCAGGAAACGAGCCTGTGAGAAAAAGCAAACGTCAGTCTTTAACATCTACATGTAAAAGCAAGTTTAGATAGATGAGAGGCCAAAGGTCAAAAAGTAGGAAACACTATAGAATATGTGTATGTAAAGTTTTGTATGTGTGTGTGTTTATGCGAGCAACTCAAGAGTGATCCTGTTGATGTCTCTGTGTATACACATATATGCATCGCTTCCTATAAACATAAACACAAATTCAAGTCTCATGTGTGGGAGAGTTTCTTCTAGTGAGTTCAGTTCAAGTGAGCGTATGCTGTATATGTTAAGTAAATGCACGCAGACTCGTGTGTGACGTGTATTATTAAGTCTTTTGGGTCAAGTCCTCATATGCAAACTGCGAGTCAGGTTGAATGCTTGCAAAGCTAATTTAATCGCTGAGTCCAGATTCTTTCATTCCATTTTATTTGTGTTGGAGCTAATTGAACACAGACGAGAAGGCGGGTTGGTAATAAAAGATGATTTAGGTGGTGTGTGCCCACCTTTCTGAAATAAGCAGAATATATGAAAGCAGATATTGCTTACTGGTATACAGTAAGAGGAATTTATAAATGTGTTTTTTTTTCTTAAGTAACCTGCAATATTTATTTCCACAGTGAATGACAGAATTATGGAAAAATAAACCTGTAAGCTTACCCAACATTAGCCCCAGTTCGTGCCTCTTGTGTATTAAAAATACATTTGAGCCACACAGCTAAGCGCTGGAAAATAAATAATTCCCTGGTGATCTTTGAAAAAACCCAGTAGGATGTTTAAGATCGCTTAACATTGTACTGGAAGTATTTCCAGAGACTATTTTAACCATTTACAACATTCTGTCTGTGCACAGTAACAAAGATTTTTGCTTGTTTTGTAACACTTCACAAAGATGGTTGTTGGAAGTTACAGATCTCTGCTCAATATGTGCCATTTTATCAGTTTAATTAAGTCATTAATTCTTTTATATTTTTATACAAAATAATGCATTAGTACTCTGATTTTGTTGTACAAAAAGAGCAAGGACATCCCATCCTACCAAGTCTGCAGCTATCTCAATGAAGCAATACTGGCACAACTTGAGAGACGGGTGAAAAATATGTCCTGTCTTCAAGCGGATGGAATATATTTTTTTTTAATCTGATGGTTAGAAGAGCTTTTTTAGGATGATGTGTATGACTTAACATATGTTAAGCTCTGTGACTTGGGAGGCAACCGATACATTCATGTTATGTTGTGTTACATATGCATATAATACCGTAATCTACATTTTCCAGGGCGTAATGGGGTGTCATAATTTAACACAGAGTGTCAGACAGCCGTACCCATCCTGTCTGGTCTATGATGTGTTCTGTCATAAATTAATCACTGCAGCATTACAGAGTGGAGGACATGAATAATGCACTATTTCTCATAATTCTTGGTGGAATATACAGACAAAAAGGCATTACCAATGAGTGTGTTGCAAGATAAGTATATGATACTAGTAAATGAAGTGTACAGGCAAAAAATCAGGACCTCTTACATAAATAATGTGAGCTACAATGAGTCACAGCTGCAGTGAGGCACTGGTGAGATCAGCAAAATGAGGCCTGTGATTTTATATTTGAATTTATAGGCCTTATAATTAAACACAGTGTGTGAGTGTGTGTTTGTGTGGCATGAGCACCCGGTCACCCTGCCCAGCGTGGCTTGTTTTATTTATGCTTTATTGATCTGGAATTTTACTGATCAAGCCCAGTTATTAAAACCCATCAAGGTTTTGCTTTGAAGTCTTATATCTTATTTGAATCCAGGTCTGAAGTCTCAAGTACGCCCTCATATAGTGTGTGTGTGTGTGTGTGTGTGTGTGTGTGTGTGTGTGTGGCCACATATGTTGCATAGAATTCAGATGTGCTACCAACAGATGGATGGGTCAGCCGCAGCGTGAGACTGAGAGGAAAAGGCCACAGAGAGGGATTTGGCTCTTTTAGCAGCCCGCTGTGACTCGATTGGAGAGACTGTGGAGTAAAAGCCTGAATGGGGCTTCTGTGCAGCCTACACCCCGACCCCTTCTCACTGCCTTTCACACTGGCAGCCACATCTCTTTTGGGAAAGACAGGGCATGGGGGGGGGGGTGAGCAAGAGAGCCGAGGGACAGAGAACAGAAAAGTGGGATGAAAGAAGGAGAGGAGAGAAAAAAGGCAGATGGGAGAATAGAGAAGAGCAGAAAGGCAGAGGGAGAGGGAACAGGAGAGGAGGGAGTGTGCACTGCTATCCTTGTGGGTGTAAATATTTGCTGTTCTGCTTGTCAGGGTAGCATTTACCGGGACGGGTTGACTCCTGGTCCTTTAGTAGAATACTGATGAGGCCGTGGGCACTGGAGAGCAGGGAGAGACTTTGTGTGTGTGAGTGTGTGCAAAAGAGAAGAAATAAAGACGAATTCAAGGGAGCAGGAGGATGAGAAATCTGGGCGAGAAGGAGTCAGATCGTGTGCAGAGAGCAGCTGTGAAGTGTTCCCCAGCAGTGCCCACCCTGGCCCCTTCTTTAGTTTTTCCAGAAGCCACTCGGGTTGGCTGCCCCGAGGGCCGGCCTTCTGCCACGTATGAAGCGACACACAAACAAACAACAGACTAATCAGAGGGGCAAGACCTTCATTCGGCTTCAGCTGACTGGATGACCCAGTTCAACTTTGTTCAGCGGACTTGTAATACATTTAGTTGGATTTTTTTTGTGCGTGTTCAGAACTCTGACTAATCTGAATCTGCTGCCAATACAGCCCATGACTATTCTCTAATTTTCTGTAGCCAGCAGGACGCTGTGGTGCCGACTGTCACATGTCTTTTTAACCATCCTTTCCACTTGAGAACCGGAGCACATGCTGAGGCAACCAGCACGTTGTAAAGTAATAATTAGCATAGAAGACGTTTGTTAATTAGTGACTTAGACGTTCCCAGTGGTACTTGTGTTTCATTACTTATTTTAGATATACTGTAATAAACAGTCATAAAAATAGTTGAAAACTTCAGTAACCAACAAACGATGCTTAATGGGAATTATCAGCATGGTCGACATATGTCTTAGACCAATTGGTTTTCTGTTAAAGGTCATTGAATTAATGCCCACCATGTCACACAATCACAAAGCACATTCACTCCCTAATCTTCACTGCGAGCATACATTAGCACCCAGCCACATTTGCATTTCCAAGGCCGGTCCCTCGCAGACGTTATCCACACTAATCTAGATCTTCTCCTCCTCTTACACTCTTGGCCCTGAAAAGCGGCACAGCAGGTAGGTCAGCAGGTATCGGGTTTGCTAATGGACTCTCACTCTCTCCACGTTCTGCCAGGTACTTCCCCATGGGCCACCCGGTGTCAGTGCATCTCTACTTCCAGTCAGACCAGTTCCAGGGCTACCTGGTCAAGCACCACGCCACCAATCTGGCCACTAGCAAGCTGGAGACCATGGAGACCTGGGTGGCACCCAAAAAGAACTTCAAGCTAACCACGCCTCCCAGCAGCACATTCAGCAGGTTACAGTTCGCGGAGGTGAGTCAGCAGATTGGCTTGCGTGGCATTTATTTTTTATGAAGCCACTTGTTTGCCGTGAGTCACAAAACCATTGCCAGCGCAAGGAAATGAGTTCCATTAAAACCCTAAGCACCACATAGTTTTTCTTATGTGGTGCATATAATTAGAGGTGAAATATACAGCTCATTGCCATGGTGACCTTATATTCATTGCTATGGCGACCTTGCCAAGACTCATAGCGGCGCATCTCCACACAATTAAAATGGTGCCTGTAATGGCCTTGTAAAATGTAAATTGATTGAATTCATCCAAGTTTATAGGGATGAGCGCTTCATGTGCTGCTTATTTGTTGTCTCCTAATAGAACGTCTTCTCACCTTCACACTGGAATGCTTCCCCTGATTGTCTTGTTATGTTAATCTGTGTTTCTGTTTACCACAACTCCTGTTAGGACACAGCAGCTCGGCTGTGATGTGACAGCCACAGAGTGTCTTTTTAAAAAGGACAAAATTAACTGAGTGAATATAAATCGACCTTTTTCTCTGTACAAGCTTTGTAGGAAAGACAAATATCAACAACCCTTCGAGTTAAGTTGTTTGCCTTGTTGTGTGCTTTTGGAAAATGTTCACACACTCTGACACACCTTGACCCTGTGACCTGCCATCTCAAAGTAAACTCAAAGGGATCCAGACGGGCCAGTAGCCATGCCGGTTCCCCCTCCCTAAGCCTTGTTTGTGTGTCTGGCCTGTGAAACCGCGAGTGACAGAGAAGTGATGTGAGCCGTGGCTTTTATCAGGATGCTCAGCCAGAGAAAGCATTCACTGACTGGCACTGTGCAGTGGCTGTCATTCACTCACTTTGTCCATCTGTCATTCAAAAGGAGAGCAAAAGAGCTTAAATAAGACAGCACGGCGTAGCAGCAGCAGCAGCTCAGTGCTTTTTGTCAACTTAGCAGATATGACCCATTATACTAAAGCTATACGCTGGAGTTTGCTTGATAAACCATATGGTTGGCTTAACAATGTGTTCCCTGTCCTCCTTTAGATATAAAGGAAGACAGATATGTCTTTCTTTTCACTCCTCTACTGCCGCCTCCCAGCTGCCTTTATAGGCCTTTTTACTGCATGATTTAGTGTAGGACCACTTACAGACCACACAGTTAAAATTAGTATTTCACCTCAAGTCAGACTTGACATTGAGAGGTATATTACCTTTTGTTAAACAAATCTTATACAGTAGAATTACTCACCCTGACTGATGGTTTAGTCCCAATTCTACCACAAAGTATATACACAGACAAACCCATGATGATGTTAGTGGAACAAACATTCGTCTGACACGAAAATGTGACATTGTGATCTTCCTTAATGAGTTACAGAACTATTGTATCGGATACTGTGAGATTTTTTTTGTGCACCCACAGATTACAGTAGCTACTGCCAATAGCATGTTAGCTTAGCTTAAAACATTAACTGGACACAGGAGGAAGAAAAGGGAAAAGGTCCCGGCATGCAACCCCCTGTAAAACCTCAATGTGCCATTTTCACACTTCTTTATATAACAATATAAAATATAACAACAAGATATAATGTGTTCATTTGTGAGCTTGTGTGAGCTATTAAGCAGATATTTTCTTGCCAGGCTAGCTGTTTCCCCCTGTTTCCAGGCTGTGGGCTAAGCTACATAAGCTAAACTAATCCTCTGCTGGCTGTAGCTTCATATCTATCATAGAGATATAAAGGTGGTATCAATCTTCTCATCTAACTCTCACTAAGAAAGCGAAAAAAGCACATTTCCCAAAATTTCCAAACTACTTTTTTTTCCAAGCTGTTCTGTTTTGAATGCATCCCATAGCTCTCAGCTTACACCACTACAACAGAAAATGTCCTGTTCTCTGTCTTTCACTCTGTGTTTTGCCCCCTTCCTTCCTTATACATCGCTCCACAGTGTATCTTTATTAGCAAGCATCAAGTCATCTTACCCATAGTCCCCTCAGTAGTGTAAATGGTGCCTCGGGGGAGTCCAGTGGTGCTGCTGGTGAGCACCTGTGTTTGATTACCCCCACAAAAAGTGCCACTAATAGGCTTCTGAATGGAGCCTCCAGGGACGTCCATGCCCTATGGTTTTAAGCAGGGCCAGATGTAGACTTGGACTGTCCACGCTGCTGCCTGATCAAATTGACCTGTCTTTTTTAATGGAGGTGTTAGAGTGGGGGCGCCAGCAAAACAGTAACGTGGAGATAAGGTTACGAGGTCAGAAGGAAGAAATGGAATAGAGGTGGATTATGAGATGGGAGCGTTTTATGTTTCCTGTTAAGTCAGGTAGGAGATTGAGCAGAGGATGGACATGGATGATGAGGCATGTGGAGAAAAGTAAAACGTATTATGTATGTCATAAAATGTACATCATCAGGTGTGATTTTCTCAGTTTGTCAGGACAACAGAGGACAAATGAGGGTTAAATCTGCTGAAATTAACAGCAGTTGTTAGTAATTGCTGGTTATAAATGGAAAATCGGAATAATTGGTTAATGTGAGTGGAAAGTGTGAGTAAACAGGCCAGAGGAGTGATGGGAGTAATTGAAAAAAGGGGGCAGTAGAGGTCATGATGACGTTGCCAGATCAGCATTAGTTCCACAAAAGTGCATTCCTTCTAAGTATGGCTATAAGTGAAAGAAGGTCATGAGCCTGCGACTTGGTGAGCGGTCATAAGGCTTGATTGGTCATTGGTCTTAAGCCAAAGCTTATTGGGTAGAAGCAGCAAGGGACAGGTTGAGTGTGGAGGTCAGTGTACGATATAGGCTGAAAGGGGCCAGAAGTTAATCCCTGTTTGACCCACTTTCATACTGGAAGAAAGAGTTTCTTGCTACTGGTGGCTTCTTCAATGACGTGTAGATATACCTTCAGTTGAATCAGCAAGAGAGTGACACCTAAATCACAGAGAGGGATAATTCCGACATCTAAAGCGATGAACTTTGTGAGTTAAGTTGAAATATGTTGGCAAACTTTCAGCTGATGTGGAAACAATAACATATATTTGTGTGGGCATGAGGACCTCCAGCTCTCTGCAATAAAAAATACAATAGGTCAATATATAGCACAATGTATTTTACTTGTTTTTACCTTCTTCTGCCTGGTATTTCTGTTGTAACCAGAGTAGGGATTGAGCTTGGGTCACAAGGCAGGCAGCCACATTCAACAAGTTGCATGTGCACCTTATTAACCTTTGTGTACGGTATGTACCATATATATATGTGTGTGTGTGTGTTGGTGCTCAGAGTGAAAAGCCTGCAGAGTGAGGTAGGCAAGCTGCCCACTCATCTGGCCTGAAACTGCTTGAAAAAGTGGATCTTGGACTGGTGTGCATAATTTACATCACACTAAGTTGATGTTTGTTGCTGAATAAACTATAAGCAAGTGACCCTGGGGGGGGGTCACAATCTCACAACTCTTAACTTTAGCCGGTCCTTCTGCGGGCTCTCTCCCAGTGAATTACAGTGAGATTTCTCTGTCAATACTCCCTTCATTTCTTTCTGCAGCTTAGAGCGAGAGTGCTGCAAGTCAATCAGGGATGTATGTGTGCCAGAGAGTCAGCCTTGAATAAAGTAATGAGCTACAGAGGTGCCAGACAAGAGAGTTGATTAGTGATTTAAAGAGAAAAGAACCAAGGTCCAAGGGGCAGAAATGGCAGAGGTCAGTCCAATAATTGAGATGAAAGTGAGGTGTCGTTTACGGATGGCCAAGACACACACACACACACACACATACACACACACACTGTCTCATTTATGCAAGTAACGTCTATTTATACTGTACATCGCAATCGCAATTCTCAAAGGATGTAATACCGAGTCAGTTCCAGTCAGCCATTGATCGTCCAGCAGGGTGAGGCTGTGTTAATCAGCTACCATTGTAAGGATGAGCGCTTCCTAAAGCCGCTATCCCTCTCACATTTCTGCCAACACCCCAGACATATTTCACTGTCAGTGCGTGTGTGTGTGTGTGTGTGTGTGTGTGTTGCCTCCCTCTCTATCACCCAATCTCCCCATCAATCTCGATCGCTCCATGTCTCTCATTTTGCATACCGCACGCTTTTGCGATCCGACACACACGGATCACACCTCTTCAGTTACAGCCTTGACCGCAATGAAGACATTAAAGGCAATCAGCTGCACTGGTGTATTCTTCCTGATTGTGTAATTTATTCTTTGTTCTTTCTCTCTCTCTTTTTTTTTTTTGTTGCTTTATTTCATTTCAGTTCACTCAGTCTTCTAACATAACCTTTAAATATCAGTTTAGCCAAACAACCAAAACCTGCAAACATGTGTATACTAAATGTTCATTATGTAAGCTTACAGGATGTAATAATCTTAAATTGTCTCATTGTTCCACTGGCAGTCCTCCAGTGTGCGGCAGGCTGGCAGCTAGTCGCATGTTCTGCAGCCAGAGGCACTGTATGTCTCATAATTCCCCAAAGATATATTTGACTTTGGTATTATCTGCCTCATTTTTACATTCAATTCCACAAAATTGTTACAGAGAATGCAGTCTTCTCTGTGTTTGTTGAAGCACTAAAACCTCATTTGTATGGACGTTTGCTGCACAGACTCCCCCTTTTTGTTTCCTGTCAAAGGACTGTGGTCGCATATAATGTCAGCATGTATAGTCTTTGTTTGGGTTTTTCTCGCCGTTGTCAGGTTGTAATCTTCTCCCCCGTAGCTTCTGTTTAGGTTAAATACTGCTCACACTGGATGTTGCTGTTCATCGCACTCCTTCCTCTCTTTCTATCTGTCTGAAATGTGTTCAGAGAGCAAACAGGGATGCATTTGATCTTCACCCCAAGGGGATACGATTGGGGTCTAGTCATACGCCTTCCTCAGTCTGCCTTGACAAAGACACGCTCAGGCATACAGTACCAGCAGCTGTGGACAAACAGATTCAAACATGCAGGACGAAACAATCGGGATTGTCAGCTTCTGCATATTGTAACATTATATAACAGCTGTGTGGCGTGTTGGGCTGTTTGATGAAAAATGCATGATTATTTCCCATGAAAATTTAGTATATTCAGACATATCGGTTATCTTAATAGTGTGGTCAAATGGTGATGCCTGCACATGGTATGTTACTTATTTATGATCGCTATGTACTATATAGTAGGAGGAGCGAATTTATATACTCTCTTGTACTTTTTGCTGCTATTGCGTCTCTGCCTGTCTTTCTTCTTACCTCATTCTGTCACTCACTCTTCTTCCTGTTTACACTCATATCCTCATTCTCCTTCTTCTCTTTGTCAGATCGGTGCAGAGTGGGATGCCAAAGAACGTATGTTCCGAAACTTCGGCGGCCTGATGGGTCCCATGGACGAGACGGTGGGCATGCAGAAGTGGAGTAAAGGCCCTAACGTCACCGTCACAGTCGTGTGGATCGACCCCACCAATGTCATCGCGGCCACCTATGACATTCTCATCGACGCCAACGCCGAGTTCACCCACTACCGCCCGCCACTAAACCAGCCTCTGCGGCCTGGCGTGTGGAGCGTCCGCATACTGCACCACTGGAGCCCCGTGGCTGAGATGCGCTTCCTCATTGCCCCGTTGGCGTACAATAAACACCAGCCCATACGACAAGGTGAGCGAGAGGTTCCTCTGTGACGGTCATGAGGTTTATTTATAACTAGTGTTTCAGCTTCATCAAAACATGAAATGACTATTGATTGTGCTATTTGTACAAATAGACTTATTGCACTGCTCTGCTGTTCTCCAACAACAGATGATCATTCATCAAAAAAAAAAAAAGCACTGAAGGTGTTACTCTAAATGCCAAACATTTCAATACATATCTAGATGTTGTTGAAGCATCACACTGCATGAGTAAAATAAGACCAACATGGTGCAATCAAATAACGCAGCCCTGCAATAAATCCTTTGTTTGCGAAGCTCATGACACTGACTATTTGCTGTGTGGTTCACAGAGGAGTTGGTTAATTTTTGAGGCTTTATTCTTGTGGTTTTTCTATCATTATACTGTCATGTGTAGCCAGTGGTGGAAAGTAACTACATGCATTTACTCCAGTATGGTACATAAATCATATTTTATGCTACTTGTTGTTTATCGAGCATTTCCATTTTATACTACTTCATACAAAAAGTAGATATAATTCCACTCCGAGCAGCTGCAACAGTAAAATGCTCCTACACATTAATGCACCAGCAATAACAATAAAATAACATATATAATAATAATATAACCTTAACGTTAACGTTCTTCTAAATCATTCTCTTACGTGAGTATTTCCATCTATCATGCTACTTATTACCTCTCCTTCTGTGCATGACAGTCACTTTGTAGATTAAGATTTTACATAATCCGCACACTGCAAACATCCATCTTTTCCACGTCGTTTTAGTCCTGTTAAGATCGAAATGTTCTATTTTCTTAAAATGTTAAGCCCCTGCAGTAGGATGATGACAGTCTGAGCACAAATTAAGCATTATAAGCCTCATAAAGGGTGCGTTTGTTCTAAGTTACTGCAGAGTGGAGGCCTCTACATTACTAGTACATATCCATGATGGACAGGTTCATTTTAGATTTGAATCACACCAACTGCCCCCCATTATCTGCTATAGATCAGTAGTTCATATACAGGATATTGAAAATGAAAGCACGCTTGAATGCACATAGTTTGACAGATAAATTCTACTTTCAGCTTACATTTTCAGTATTTTCTTTTCAGCTGGCACCAACATAGTGTCACGGAGTAACGTTGAACTCACTGTGGAGTAACGATTGCTAGTTTAGGTGCTCTAAAAATGTCTGCATAAACACAGAGAGCCTTGTATTTGCACTAGTGCCCTTTCTAATCAAGCCTCTAGGCCTCTGCAGACCCTGGTTGTTTGTCATGAAGTCACCCTTAATAACCCAGCTAGCCGCTCATACACACTAAACAGAGTGTTAAACAACAGCGCACTTAGCCCTCGAAAAACAATGACACAATTAAATCAATCAGCCGGCATGGATAAGGGGCAAGACTGCATTGTTCCAGACTGTAAGCAGCCAGTTTGCTCGGAAAGTCACATGAGAGTTGAGACGCCAGCTTCGGCATAATCGCGCCTTTCTCCATTTAATAATCTCACTGAGCTGTTTTAATGATGAAGAGAAACAACAAATAAAGTTACAGCTTTTTGTCTTTGACCTGAGTCTCAGTGGGGCTGTGGGGGGGTCTGCTGTGCGACAGAGTGAGTTAAATATTCATCTCTTGTTTACGGCTGTTTAGGTACACATTATGCAATTATGTTCTGGCTTCCGGATGGAGAAGTTTTCCTGGTACTAATTTAACTGTGTGTGACCCCAATGCATTATTTCTTGTCTTGTCCTGTTGTCCCTACAGTGTTGTAGCTCACTTATAAGATTAGTAGTGCCAGATAGAGTCAGCTGCTATTTTTAGGGTACAAGTGGTGAGTCATTGATACAAATTGGATGCAACAAAAACACACTCCAGCCATAAAACATATCAGCCTCCGACCCAAAACAACCATAAAGTTGAACCAACCCGTTTTCTAAAACAGTTTTGACAAAACCTAAACATTATAACCGTCAGGAAGATTTATAGGAAAATGTGAAAGAAATATTCTCTCTATTTACTTCAGCAACAACACTGTTTAAAAATACACAAAAGTGGTAATGCATTATTTGTTTATTTTAAGGGGAAGCATTAAAAATAACTATTTGTTTATTAAGGTAACATAGAGGCAACAGTAAAGTACAACTGCACTAGTACAGTAAATGTATTTTGTTACTTTCCACCACTGCTATTGTAATAGACCTCATTCGTTTTAGCTAGGTGTACCTAATAAACTGGAAACTAAATGTACTTTACATTTACAAGCCAGTTTTGTGTATTAATATTAGAGATCTAAACTTCCTTAACTATATAGATATGATATAATACAGTATATATGCATGTATGATCAAAGAGTTAGAGTGTAGTAGTTACATTATTTTGTTATTGTTTTGTACTGCTCATAGTTGAAAATGGAGGCTTGGTTTACTCCTGTGATTTCATATTTAAAGTGACTGTGTAACGAGTTTAGAAATAACACTCTCCTCTTGCTGATGAAAAATATTCAACCTTCAGTACACTCAGGAATATTCGCTTGGCTTGGTCTGGTATGACCAGTAGCTCATGGTGGCCAATGTTAGCCACTTTAGATATTGCTATATATTTAAGACCACTGACTCAGTTTACCGACTTTAGGACTCTTTTAATGACTATGTGCTACAGTTATACTACATTTTACGACATTTCAGTTGTTTTATCATAAAAGTAAAACATACCATTTCTCACCAGAAATAAGTGCATATGCCGTAATTGCCACTTATGGCCACAGTGGCCGCTGTTTCACAAATGTTGCATAGTTCCAATTTAAGTACATCAGAAAACAGGTGGTAGCAGGATTCAGTCATATTGGGGATTAAGGATTGCACCTTTAATTCATACACCATAATAAATGGCTGACACGAATCCTCAACATACAGTCATTTTATGTATTTTATGACTTATATAGAGTTATCAACTTCTTGGTGTTTATGTGTAGTTTATAGTCATTGTGTAATAATCTTGCGTATGCTTGGCTTACTATTTGTGTGTATATGTGATTCCGTCTTAGCTGTTCCATCCACACGCCTTTAATTTACCGCCATGTCTGGCACCAGGTTTCCCTCCTACGTACAGTGCCAGTAAAACTTTATGACGTGGCCTACCGCTCGCATTGGCAGCAGCATACGTATCCATACACACACACACACACACACGCACACACACATGCACACAAACGTAAAACTTTACACAGATGCATGACTTCATAACACACTCTGCTACCGCAAAGCTAGCTGGCACTGGACATCTCCTTGCCTGGTGGAGCACCTCATGTCTGACTGCATCTTTCTGTCACTAGTGCATGAAAAGCGCCAATGTCTGCTCAGCCATGCTCAGAAAGGATGGCTAGCGCCCCAGTTAGAGTACCAGTGAGGAATTTACAGCTTCAGTGGAGCTCAGGGTGGAGAAAGTGTTTCAAGTTGTGTCTACGTTTTCTGTCTTCCCGTCGGGCCTGACCGTCATGGGAAGAAAGAATGAGGGCGCGTCTGAGTGTTTCTGACCGTTTCCAAAAAGTCAGCATTGCAGTGGCTTGACATACCACATCAAAGAATGGGATTCATGGAGTCCAGTCATGAAAAATCAATCCAAGAGAATTAGCAACCGGTTAAGCTTTTTACATAATAATAAAGCAAATCACGTTCTTTACTTTGATATTTTACCATTCATGACTCCCTTTTTCCTTTTCCCTTCACCTCCTTTCCCCTTCCACAATCCCCTCTCTCTGTCTGACCACTGATTATCAACTCTTCACACATCTATCTCTCGTTCTGTTCTCTCTTTTTTCCCTTCTTCCCACGTCTCTCCAGAGGATACTCTGAAGCTGCACAACGGGCCAGCGAAGAACAGCTACATGGAGCAGAGTTTCCATGGCCTGAACCCAGTGCTCAACATCCCTGTCAGCCTTGGCTACGTGGAGCAGGCCAAGAGGAACGCGGCCCTGACCGGCCCAGAGCTCGAGCGTTGGTCAGACAGCCTGGTGGGCGAGTTGTGGGAGGCAGCCGACGTCTGCGCTGTGGGCCCTACCGCCTGCCCTGTCATGCAGGCCTGCCCCAAGAACCCTTGGAGCTCCCTGAGCCCAGACCCCAAATCCCATCTGGGAGCACCTCGCGCAGACGGGCGCATCAGGTAGCAGCGAGGCCTCCAGCTGGACAGGAGGCCACGGCACAGGAGATTCACTGTTGATTCTTATTTATTTAAGGGGTTTGTTGCAGGTGGGGGAAGGAAAAGTGTTTCAGGAGAAAAAGGAAACAAAAGAAAAAGTGGATTTTTCGGGGAGGTTGTTCAGGGTGTCTGGAAAGAGAGCGAGGAGAATGATTTTCAGATCCTCCCACGGGGTTCCTCCTTTTAGGGGATTATGCTGGCTTTGCTATTTCAGTTTTTCAGTGTATTTATTTTTCTTCTCATGGCTGAGTTTTACTGTGATCAAACGTTGCAATTTTCGAGCATTTATTTTGCTGCTGAATGAATTATGAAGTCAGCTTTTAAAAAGCCCTGCACGGGGCACAGCGGTCATGTGAGTTGTGGATTGTCAACACTGGTAGCAGACAAAAGTTCTGCTGCAAACAAAAAGGCCTTAGCTGTAAGACAAATATATGAGGAGGTAGCCCAGTACTGAATGAAGTGTGCCTCCTTGTGTGTATTTCAGCATAAACAAAATTATATCTGAGCATTCAGATACACCCAAACAGTCAAAAAAAAAAGATTATTTTGATACGACTCAAATGCAGCAGCATTAAAAGAAAATTTCCCATTTATGAAGAACAAATATTTTAGCATCATTAAAGCAAATGACTTAAATATCCCGAGTTTCTGGTAGTTCAGTGACTCAGTTTGTAAATCAGTAGAATAAATCAGCAACAGCAGCACAACGTCTTTTAGTTCAGTGCCTGATCAGGATGTGGAACTGTTGTGGCTGGGCGAACCATCTGCTGCAGTCACATTTTGGTAAATATGGGAAAAGAGAAATGCAAATACAGAGGCCTTCTCAGAATAATTAAAACTATTTGGATTCTAATAGAAATGTACGACATGTTTAGTGCTCTAAATTCAGAAATGCTTCATTTGTAGTTGTTGTACAATAGTATTTTAAGACTTAACATTCACATAGTGTAGGTTTTTGTTTAATCAAACCCAGATGTTGTGACAGGCAGAGGACAAAGAGAGAATTGTTTTGTCCGTCTCAGTTTTCTTACCAACCTGCCTCAAACTTGAAACACAATTATTTCAAGCTGATCTTAATATTCTCATCCTGGTTTTCAGTGTCATCTTTTTTACTTTCTTCCTGTCATTTCAATGATATTTTATGTTGTACATGATTATACATGAAGTCTCAAAAAGTGTGTGAATGATGGGGGGCTTGAGTCCATGAGTCGCTATTTATTTATAAGTTTATATTAATACTGATATTTTTAGTCAGTGACTAAATAACTGCGACGCTGCCTTGGCAGCATGATAAATATTTTTTTGTAAAGAAAGCCGCCTTTATTTACAAAGGCCAACACCCCAAACTTATACTGTACCTTTTTATGGCCCGCACCTGTGTGTTAGTCAGTGTTGTCCTGTCTGAATAGATCTTCTTGTCTTGGGTTTCTTACATGGCTGTTTGCCAAGTGCATCACAAGAGAAAGCCAACCCTGACCTGTGAGGTCAGAGGTCAGCTACCTAACAACCTCACCAAACAGAGAAGGTGAACAAAGACACTCTTCACAGACTGAACAACATTGGACAACGTCTGGACATCGAAGGAGGAACTGTGCTTTTTTTCGGTGTTTTATGGTTCCTGTCAGTTTCAGAACGATAGTGAGTGGTAGTGATCTTCATGCTGTGACAATAATGTACAATTTCAAGTGAATATTATATTGTGTCTTGACTGCAAAATGCATCATTTATTCGATCCGGGTCTATGGCACCTTTTTCAACTCTATCTACATTTGAAGTACCTTTTTCTGCCATCAAGACAATCTCTGGACATTTGAGACAAGTTGATTACACTGAGGATAACGCTGCACCGCAACACATCCTGAACAAGAGGTATGGTCACATATTTGTTTTTACTTTGAAATAAGTTTCATCTGGAGCCAATTAGGAGTTCAATCTGTGATTGTCAACATTGTTTAGCCACCACACGAGCCAAGTGAGTGTTTCTGCACAGGCTAATTAAGAGACATTACTGTTCATTAATGTCAAGTTCACCTTGCCTCTCTTGTCGGATGTGTCGATTATAATTGCTATCACTGCTTCCCTCTCAAATCTACACTGTTTCTGGGGCAGGGTTGTAAAGGACTATTTTGTTTTTCACTGGCCACCTTTTAACTTATAGTGCCACCATGTTCGGAACAATTGCTTCACACAATACATATTATTATGTAAGCTCAATGACAGTTTTGGAAAAAGGTGAATTAAATAAATGTAACTCATTGTGGAAGTCCTATTTTGTAACAAAATGATTAACAAATGAAGAAGATGTACATAGGTATTTTGTATTGAAATATTGTTTAAAAGGTATTGTACATGTAAATACAGATGTGGTTAAAAAATAAATAAAAAATTGAATTATTAAGAGTTTTTGACGTGTCAATAACTGGGCACAAAGAGTGAATTGATGGTGTTTATTGATCAAAATACATAACCTGTTTCAGTGTTTATGGACAGCCGTGACAACAACCTTGTCCTATTTGCCTCTCAGAGAAAATCACATGCCAGATTGTTGTTGTTCTTGCTGGAATGTAATGTTGAGCAACTGTTGCACAAATTTCTCTGAACTGACGTTTCCCCCGTTATTTGTTTTCGGGGAGGCTCTGTGTGCCTTAGCTGACTTTTAGAACCTTCTCTGTCCATTAAAAGAAAAACCTTATTTTGTTATTTGTTTTGATCTGATGTGAAGAATACCATGAGTTTGTAGAGTGATTCACTGGTACTGCAACACCAAAAAGATGTCTGCTGTTGTATATACTGTATCATCAGGCCTTCTGTCTTTATCAGCTCTGATTTTTTTTTTTTTTTTCTCCCTCTGGGAGATTTGTTTTGTTGTACTTGACTGGCTTGTTTTACTTTTCTCTGACTGCTTTTTGGAAATAAAATTCTATGGAAAAACAGCTCGTGATAATATACTAGTGAGCATGTTGTGGTTTGATAACAAATCATTAAGCCTGCTGAAGGATCTTTCCGCCATTACTCTGTTGTTGCTTATTAAATATACGTTGCTTTGCAAAGATAGCCCAATTCCATTTAACTGGGTAATATAATGCATTTAATACAGTATATTTTTATTCACTCACAGGGATCATTAAACTTTAATTTTATTTTATCATTTTAATTTAAGTGATATTCATTCAAAGTGTTACTGGAAGAATATTAAGTTTGTTTCAACCTCATGTGTGTCTCTTACAAACATGGCAGCTTTAAATGTGATTTAAAGGACACATTCCATTAAAGCTGCACCTACCAAAATTTTTTGATTCACAATATATCAAATAAACTATGTCTGATGTGAAAGGGGTCACTAATACTGACAACCCCACAGAGAGTTATCACACCCCTCAGCTTTAAGGAGCATTTTAATGTCTTTCAGCTTATTGTTTTGGTTTTAAGGCCTGTAGCTTCACTGTTTTGGTTTAGCCTCACTGCTCTCATCAGAACTGTTTCCAGCTGTAGCAGGTAAAAAAGCTACAATCCAATGTTCAGTACCTGCTCTCAGTACCAAACAGCAGAAAAAGTTAGCGACAAGCTGTTGAACATAGTGGAGCATTAAGCAGCTAGAGACAGACATTTCCCTCAGGAGTCAGTGAAGAGCAAACAAGGTGCTAAAGCTGAAAGCGAATATTGGACTTCAATTTGTCTGTTAGGTGTGTAAATAGGGAACTGTTTGCTAACATGTCAGCATAACAACTCTACATATTACAGATAATTACAGATAATGTCCACGCTTTCAGCTTTTTTTGCAACAAGCAAACAGCTTTAACAAAATAAAAATATGTTTCAAATGGTATTCCCATTGAAAACTTGAGAGATGTTCGAATCTCACAGTTGGAAATCATTTTGGGCTTTAACCATCACTTCATGCCTTAAGTATTTTCCTCAGTCAAACTGAGGTAGTTGAACTGTTAACTGTGGGTACAGCTAGTTGCTCCCATATGTTTTCCACCAAATTAGCCTCTCGCAGAGATTCTCACCCAACACCCACATCATAACACAGTTCTTAAATATGTGGCTGCAGGGAGAGTTAAAGCATTTCAAATGAATGATGACTTCCTATAGTTATTATATTATATATTCAAGTCGCACTGTTTGCTCATAAATATAGCTATGAAGTGCAGCTACACTTGTTCTCATTACGGCATCTAGGAACAAAAGCAGAGACTTGTTAATAGGTAAACAAACAAATCTTAATTTTTAATTCACCCTTTATGTGTGTGTGTGTGTGTGTGTGTGTGTGTGTGTGTGTGTGTGTGTGTGTGTGTGTGTATTCCCCAGAGGCAGTGATGTTGAGTGTTTGACAGGCCTTGATCAAAGGAACACTACAGTGCCAACAGATCCCATTTACTGTCCCATAAGACTTAGGATAGGCAGCCTAATTAGTCCTCGCTTACTCTGCTTTACGTGTGTGTGTGTGTGTGTTTCCTGAGTAAGCAAGTGAGAAAGCAAAGAAACATCGCATGCAGGTTTTACATGCATGTGTGGGCGTGCCAGTGAAGGCGGATGTGAAAAGAAATGTTGCATCTTTGTGCTGCTGACTTCTCCCGCAGCAGGATGAGCGGTATTATGTTTGTTCGACTGCGATGTGAAACACTAAGAGCTATCCTGCTGATGTTGAGAGGAAATGACTCGGATTAATGGCAGATAAACACTCTGATGATCATTTTCAGCTTTTAACTCTAGCTCCCTGACACACACGCTGCTTGATTAATTAGCATCCCTGAAACGGAGGGAGATTGTAATAACAGTGATAGTAGGCATCTCTCTTACTACTGTAACGTGACCATCTGCACATAGAGAGCACGGGAAGGCTTGTTTGTCACCACTGAATACATTTGTGTCACAATACATCTTGTATTCCACCAGATACATCCATGTTTAATTTATTTATATGTAACAAACAAAAATATGATTCTCAAATTGATTAAATAAAAGCTCTGATTTTTATTATTGTCAACAAATCTCATTAAAAAGACCAAAACTAGCAAGTATGTATCTTCTATAGTATATATCCTCTGCCTCTATTGTTGTACAAAAACTATTAAAAAACATCTGCGAGTCACACTGTTACACTGGCTGATTTATTATGATGAACTTGGGCACTGTTGTTTATTTTAAGTGTATCCCACATTCACAATGTCCTGCTGGTGTAAACACTCATTAGCTCACCAAATGTGTATTAATCCACGGCTGAAAATAGTCCGCAACAAATGCACTATTTACTCCTGTTTGAGGAATGTTTGTCTAACTGTGCCCGGCTTCTTTTTTAGGAAATTATTTAGCCTAAAATGAGAGCATATATTTGTGACCCATTTTCAAAGATTTATGTCATCGGTTGGCACCGATGGGTTTGGGGCTCAGAGCCACAGGAATGCCGGGAAAATTAAAAAGTATTGAGACAGGGAATGTGTTTTGGTCTCTTTGTGGAATATGTTGACGAAAAACAAAAGTACAGATCGGTCCAGGGTGTCTTGTTTGGTTTAATTATCAGTGTGTTTCAATATCATAGCAGATTTTGGTTTTAATAAATAAGCACCATATTGACAGGGGAGCAGATCTTCTTATCAACAGAATAATTAAAAAAAAAAATTATTATTTAACAGCTTGGAAACCAGCAGTCTGCACTGCAGTGATAAACTCTGGTCTGCTGCTTTTCTTGATTTTACTACAACACATCTGGCATTTCTTGGTTTTATGTCATTGTAGAGCACTTTCTAACTTGTTTTTGAAATGTGCTATATAAATAAAGTTATTTCTATTATTATTACTTCATTAAAGTTAGGGGACCTTTGGTGTCATGGTTACAATGACTGTCAATGACTGATTTCACCTCTCATCCCTCATCCTCTATCTATGTAGCCTGCAGTTGTGAGATACTGAGTATCAAGATGTTCAGCTGGCAAAACTGTTCTGCAATCAAACTTATCTTCAAAGCAAGGCAGCATCCTTAAGGTACACTGAATGAAAATGATTGAAAACATATGACAATTACAAACTGTATAGTCAAATCCCAAATAAAGAGTGAATATATTTATTTTAAGCAACTGTAAATGTGTAAACTAGATGAATGTCTGAAAGTGAACATGATTGTGTTTTATTCAGAGGGCAAGAAATCGAGCTGAATGTTACAATGAAACTTACAAGAGTTTACTTCAGCAATAAGTTTGCAGTGTTGGAGTATTTTTTTTTAAATCTAGCACAGACATGGTGCTCTGCTCGGTGTCCAGACTTCGAAAAGCCACTTTTGCGTTTGGAAACAATGAAGTCCTTATCAGTAAAGCTGGCGGACATTTAACCACAAAGCTCATAGCCAAGTCAAGTGTCAATCCAAGAAAGCATCAAGTGTCCATCTGGTCACTTGTGCCAGTCGGTCTGCAAACACCCAGATGGATGATATTTTTTTTGCTTTTCTGTGTTTTATGATTCAGTCCATCAGTAATCCAAACCAAGTGTAAAATAAAACTTGAAACTTTACTGATGCAATGTTTTGTTTTCCAAAATCTCTGATTTTACTTTATAAAATAATAAAATTGCACATTGTGTCTTAACTTTCTGTCAAATTACATAAAAATCAATTGGCAGAGCCTCCATACTAAGTAAACACACATGCATATTAATCACAGTGGTCGTGTACCTCAGTTCACCCGAAAGCTGCATATTAATGTTGCCTCATAAAATAACCAACCCACTCTCAAAACTAAATGGAACTTAGTCCACAGTCACCCACAGCGCGAATCTAAGTAGACAGCATTCATTTACAGAGAGTGGACGGAACAGATGTGTAGGTGGAAAACTTCACAAACAGCACATAGTGCTTATTTCCCCAACCACGTATGGAAATAACTTTTGGTGACAAGAAGTTTCGATTTCAAATTTTTAGTAAGTGAATTTATGATAGAGGGGTGATAAAAAACAGACAAAAATAAAATTCTTGTGGAACATCTGCCAATATTTTAAGGTTAAGTCTGGTTATATTTTTGTTGTGTTTAACAAATCCCATAAAAAGACCAAAACCCATGATGACTGTACTAACATGTATTGTCTGTGTAACCAGAACATTACCACAAACATGGGCGCTGTTTCAAATTAATCTTGAGTGTATTATTATGTTGTTAAAAATAGTCCCCAAGAAATACATGTTTTAATCCTGTAAGTGTAATGTTTAATAAAAACTACAGTATCCAGCTGAATGAAGCTCTATATTTGTGACATGCTTTTAAAGATTTAGTAGGAACAAATAGGCTCGGGCTTGAGTGCCACAGACAGGGTAGGGAAGTCAAAATGTGTTGGGAGAGTGGTTTTGGTCTTTTTATGGTATTTGGTGACAGAAACAAAAATATAGAACATCACTAGCCTTTTTCTTTTTCCCATTATCCAGAACAAAACAAACACAGAGGACTCACTTACAAGAAGACCCATTACTGTACATTACATTATAAATGCCTGTATTAGATTTACTTCCTGGAAATGTTCACAGTAGTCATTTCCACGATTACAGTCTTTAACAATCACACATACCATAACGTGACACTGCATTTTTTACTGAATGCCCCCAAACTTGGGCTCCTTTTCCTAGGACATTATTGATGCATCGGAGAGGATGAAATTTATTCAGCTTGAAGAATTTGTGACAGCTCAAGGGTATGCATGTATTCTTTCATCAGCTACACTGAATACGCGATGAGCTTCACTGACTTTCTCCTTGCGTGTTTGTTATGGTCCAACCCCAGCATTATGCTTTTTTGAACAATTCCTCCCTGCAACATTCAGCAGCAGCAGCAGCAGCAGCAGCCGCACTGAAAATGTTGTTCACTGCGGCCAGTGAAACTCTCAAGCTGAGATGAGAATCGATCCTGAAGCCGTGGGTTGAGGAAACTACCATTTGAAGCCACACTATCACCAGCTACTAAAAGATTTAAACGAGATGGAAATGGTTTGACTTTGATCACCAGCTGGCTTGTAATGACACTTATCTCTCCTATCGTCTTTCCAGTGAACACAATAATGACATCATCCTTCAGTGCCAACATGCTCCCCGCTACTCCACAGAGAGCAGCAGTCTTCAGCCGCACATCCGCCGAATGCGAGAAAAAGATCTTTAACAGTCAAATCTGATTTTGAAGCACCTCCACCTCCTCCAACTTATACTGCCAAGCCAATATATTTCCAGCCAGGCAGAAGAAAGGCAGAACATGCTTGTGAGCTGGAGTGGGTGCTAAATATTTCAATAACAGCTCGCTGACAGTGAGAAAGAGACCGAGAGAGCAGGAGGTGCGGCAGGGCTCGGTGTTAGACGCTGTGGGAGCAACAACGAGAGGTGACAGGTTGGTGTCTGTGTTACATGAGGAAGTGTCTGAAAACATCAGCAATCGGACAAATAACATCACCAGGAATGATAAGAGCGAGAAGTGGGCCAAGGCCACACGGCATGTAGATCAGAGAGGCATCCACCGAGTCTCCACTTATACACCTGCTGGTACAAGGTGTGCGTGAGGGGAGGTAGGGAGGCAGGAAGAGAAGAGCTTTACCTCTCGCAGACAACATGACCACAGGTGAGGAATCCCAGCTGAGAACGCTGAGTTCCTACACAGTTTTTATAAATTTATGTATGGAGAAGAAGAATGGAGAGTGGCTTATGCGATCGGCTGTACATCAAGCAGACATGAAACCTAAAGAAAAACAGCGGAGGTGGTTTATGGATGTTGGACAAATATCCCATTTTCTTTGAGGAAATACAAGCAACTGTCGTCTATTTTCACACTGCTTGGTTCAGTGTTAGTCATGCATTTCAAAGTCTGGACCCAAATCATGAAAAACAGTAGGGACAAACCAGCATAGAAAGTCTGGCTGTTTTATATCTCCTGCCTACCCATCCTTCACCCAGAGTCTGCCTCCTGAGTGTCCCAGGAAGTTCAGCTGTGCTGGAAATGTGACCTGCACACACACTTATATATATCACACATTATCCCTGGATTATCTTCACAGTATTCCAGTTTGTATCGCCTTCAATTTCAAGGGAAAAAAGCATCAATCTTGTGTTTTCCAACTCAGGGATCATTAACCCAAATAATGTCTCATGTAACATCTTCATCATGGCAAGCTGTAGCATGATGAACAAATAAATGTCTATATTTGTGCATGTCATACTGCAGTAATAAGCTTGTCACTGGCCAGTGGCTGACAGATTAACAATTCAGCCAGGACATTATGTAATGCTGCGCAGTGCTAAACTTTAATGAACGGTTATATTTGGGTTATTTCCAGGCTGGAAAAAAAATTACATAACTCTTAGGATGGGGAAGATTTCCATATAAAACTGACACTCTATTAACATGTAGGTAATGACTTCAAAGTTTTCAAGCAAGTAAAACTGATTCAGTTTATCTGTCGCTAGCTTACTGGCTAGTCACGTGCCAGCTAGCTAAATGGTATACTCGGCTAAGGTAAACCTATATCCATCCCCGTTGTTGAGACCTATTTGTGCTTTGAATATGATGAATTTTTGATCATTTAACTGCTTGTATCATCCAACTAATGGTCTCCATCCTTAGTTTGGTTTGGTGGGATTACACTTAACCTCACTGGAAAACATGGCAGCATTAGTTCATTTAGTATTCTTCATTTAACCACGAACACATATCTTTAAAGTGAAACTATTGATAGAAGAAATAACAATTTTTTTTCTTTTTAAAAGTAGAAAATGTTCAATTAATTCAATTCGGCACTCTAAAGGGGTTTTTGGTCTGGTATGACCACTAGCTTTTGGTAGCTAATGTTAGCAAACTTTGCTTTGACGTTGTTGTGTAACTGGCATTACTACATCACTTTGTTGACTTTATGGCTCTCCTCTAATTGTGCAACTGATACAACAGGTTTTATAATTATCCTGAAATAAATATAGTAGATTTACTTCAAACATGTTTAGTTGATCAAACTGATTCAGAGTAGAGGCTGTAGTTTAGAAAATACTAAAATATTTAAAATCTTTAAAACAGCCTTTTGTACTGACAAAGCAATGTTGTCCTGGTTGTTTTGCAAGACAATGACACAGACCTGTTTTGTCATTAGGTTGAGGAACTTTTTGTTCATAGCATCTAGAAGTCTGTTCTTATGCAACTTATCACGTTCAACTATATAGTTCTTAATTCAGTTAGTCAGTCAGAGTTATTCATTTATTAATTAGTTAATGTTCACTACCTTCCCAGGACTGCATTCTTGTAAGGTGTGATCACACCTGTGCAATGCCAAATTGGAAAAAAACCTATGTTGAAGTCAACCTGAGAAGGGAGAGTACAGTTTGTAGCACCAAATAATACACACCTAAAAACACCGGTGTTCATTAAACTGAAACACCTGCAGGAGGGAGACAAGAGAGAGCTGTTTTTTAACAGCTTTTATCCTAAAACAAAGCAGACATTTTCCTCAAGCCCACGGTGTTGAATTAACATATTAGGATTATTCATTCCCAGCATAACTCAGCTATTGATTCACTCGAAGCAAAGAGCCTGTGGTCGATTTTTAAATGCTGATCAGCCGTGTGTTCGAGTTAAGATGTACAGTGGAAATAAGTCGTGGGGAGGGGTGCTGAGAAGGAAGCATAGAAATAGAGAAAGACAGGGAAGGAGGAGTAAGAGAGAGAGAGAGGAGAGAGAAGCAACAGAGAAAGAGACAGAGACAAGGAGACAGCTCCCAGCAGAACTCTAAAACAACAGCGTGTCTTGCTGACGGATGATACGCTGAGGCCGGCTGGTCAGCCATGCGAGCAACCCATTCCCTCCTGAACAACCCGTCACAGAATAGGATCCACATCAGCAGTGCACAAGAGGAGAGGAGAGGAGAAAGGGGAAAGGAGGGGAGGGGAAGATCAGAAGAGGAGGAAAAGAGGTAGAAGAGGAGTAGGTGAGAAGGGAGGAGATAGAATGATAAGACGTAGATCAGAGAGGGAAGGAAGGTGAGAGGGAGGGAAGGAGGTGAATAAGAGAAGAGGCCGGGGAGATTTGAAAAGGGCAGTTAAGCCGACTTTCTCAATTATTCATTTAGAAATCAATATGACCCCCACGCAGCGGCGAGGGAGGTTAAAGAAAGAACATCAGAGGAGGAGAAGGTGGATGAAACTCACGTGTTCTTGTTTTTAATTTGTGATCAATTATTAACCTTCGGATGCTGGTGATTTGCAAACCAACTTTACTGTATTTTCTGTTAAATATGTTGTGTCCTGAGGGGTCAGACTGACCTCAGTGGTGTTTTATTGTAAGGATCGAGTCGGGTTGACAATTGAAAGACAAAACAACATGAGCATTGTGTGAGGAATGTGTTTTTTAATGACCTGCCTGGATTAGGGAGAGGGTTATAAAAAAAAAGAAAATGGTTGTAAAAATAACAATAAAACTACGTCATGGATTTACCATCCAGAGTGCACTCTTCCTCTCATTTTTAATGTGTTGCTGTTAAGTTGTAAGGCTGGGAAAGCTGCTGACTGGTATAACAACAAGAATTACACATTAAGTGAGGGCAATAGCCTTTTGTTTGTGATCAGATCAACCCATTAAACCTCCTGACTCATCAGGTCCATGCAGCTTCCTCTCCAAACTTTTCCTTTGTGTGCCGTGGCCAGAGGGATCGAGGGATAGATCTCTTAAATGTCATGAAGACTGATGGCGGGTGTGTTAAAGTGTGGTGACATTACTGCCTCTACTCTCCCTCTTCCTAAGTCAGGCTTGTCTGCCTTCCGCACTGACATTTCGCCGGCCGTGTTTACGTGGGACTTGCTGGCCAAAATGCCACTCCAAGATTTATAGCTGTGAACACTGGCTGGTGGAGCGGAGAGAAGGTGTGTGCAGCCAGGTAGAGAGCAGGCAGAGAACAAATGAATTTGAGCATTCATTGGTTCTCCATCTTCTCGCTTTCCTTTTTTAACTTTCATCTCCACCTCCTTCCCCAGATATCTACTGTCATCTCCTCTGTACTGTGAAATTCTCCTCCCCTCCAGTTTGTTTTTATCCAAAACAACTGATTTTCTTTTTATGCTTCAGCTTCTTTCTCTTCTGTTATGCACATGGTTTTATATTTTTATTAAATGGGGAAAATTTGCATTTTATGTTTTTGTTTCTCCTTTTGTTGTTTAATAAATAATGCTGGCTATATTTTTGTTTTTATTGTCAACAAATCTCATTAAAACAGAAAGACAGAAACCAGCAATGCACCAGTCTCTCTTTCAGTATTCAGACTCTCCTGCCGTGGGCCAAAGCTCATTGCTGAAGATGTAAATCTTTAAAAACAGGCCACAAACTCAAACAGGAGTAAATACTGGGCCACATTTGTTGGGGACTATTTTTAGAGGTGGCTAAAACCACATTTCATGCTCTTCATGAGTATTTCCGACAACAGGAAGGTGTATGTGCGATTGACTCAAAATAAACTGCAGTGCCTGTGTTCATCCTGATGAAGGAACATGTCACCAACAGTGTTGCTTATTAATGTGTATTTATGTTTAAACAGGCTACACAGACTATGCTTGTTAGTAAGATTAATTCATTGTTGTTGTTGTTTTTTTTGTTTGTTTGTTTTTTTTGCTCTTTTCATGTAATTTGTGCACAATATATAGAATATCAGATTTAAAGGAGCAATGTGCAATGTTGCTCCAAAAAAAATGGGGCAGCGTTTCACCTCTATTTTCACCTCCTATCACATATAATAAAGCATGCAATGTCCTTAAAAATCTCTGGCCGTCATAACAGTAATGCCAAGTTGTGGGATCATTTATGTTTATTCGCACAAGTAAGTATGAATCACTAAAAGTCTGAATTCATACTTTGTAAGATCTGTCTGTTTTCTGAAAGGAGTTAACATCGATGCGAGCTTTCCCAACTTAGTTCATAGTAAAGTCAAGCTGGAATCAAGTAACATACACAGACAGATATTTTCAACACTCACAAGGTAGTCCAACTTCTTCGCTTGTATCATCGAGCTCTGGGTGCCCACAGATGGCTTCAATATGGATGGATGTCTGCACCTCCACTGCCGCAGACAGGTTGAGAAGCAAGAGTGAAGATAAATCCACTTTTTAATCCCAAAAACTTAAATAAATAAAACTCTGAGCTCTCTGAGTTACCACTGGTAAATGGTTCCAGATCAGAGCAACTTTGACTCTACCCCTGCCGTCTCTTCCTGGAACTAGAGCCCCACCAGACTGCTGTCCGTCAGCTATCAGCAGCTCCATCCCTCAGGCAGACGCTACAGCGACTCACTATCGCCTCTTAAGGCACAAGTAGTATTACAAGAAAGTACAGGACACAGCTAGCTGCTTAGCATGCTAATTTCAGTAAATAATTCTGCAACAGAATGCATACGTCTTTGACATAATGTTGTCTTAGCTGTTACCTCTACATATTTTTTAAAAACGTTTAAACATTCATGAAATCTTACATACCTGGTCACACATCAAAATTCACATGTATGTCTACACATAGGTCTCACCGTTATTAAAAAGACATATTTGTACCATTGACTCATGCGTCACAAAAAAAAAAAAAAAAAACATTCCTGTGTTGTGTTGTGGAGTACTTTAACTGTCACAATTTAGCTCAGGAAGTGGACCCAAATGCACAAAAAGGTAACTTTAATAACCTACTGAATAGGAAAACACAAAATAACAAAAAGCAGCTGAAATCCATAACTCCAAAACAAAAACAAATGAAGTACATCAAACAAACAAAAACAGAACTGAGGAAAGCTAGGAGCAGGAACATGGCGAGAAGCACCAATACAGAACAAAGGACACGGATCTCGGTAAAAGATACTCAGGAACAGAACGCAGTACTCAGAAACTGACCGAGAACACAACACGACCAGAAACAAAGAAACTAAATACACGAGAAGGCATGATGATGAGACAGAGGTGAAACTAATCAAAGTGGAACAGATAATCAAAAGTGGCAGGAAACACAAAGGCAGGAAGTAACATAAGACACGGAGAGGGGAGAATTAAAAAAAAAAACACTAACCATAAACTCAACGCCCTGCACTGACGAAAGATAAAATAAAACTGGATGATGAATCACAGATAGTATTAACTTAATTTTGGACTCTTCCATCAAAGGTAAGCAACATCAAGAAAGTTGGTCAATTGTTGACCCAAGTCAAAAAAATTCACATGGATTCACTTCACCACTTCACCTCCAACTATTGCTTTGATTTGTTGGAAATGGATAGATTTCACCACAAAATTTCTATGTTTTAATGTTGGTGTGACCGGGCCTTTGTTCTCAGTGTTCCTCCTCTCTCTTCTTCTCATGTCTCATGTCTCTTTCTAACTGACTATTTTCTACAGTTTTTCTTCTCTTCTCCATCTTTTCAGCAACTCTTACGAGTGACCAAAATTTTCCTTGCCATCATATTAAATTATGTAAATTGTAAGCGATGAAAATGAAGTTGTGATCACAGAGTGTCAGATATCACAGTTTCTCCGAGCCCTGTTTCATTCCCTCGGAAGAAACACAAGCCATATGACAGGAAAATCTAAAGCTCACACTTGCAATGTGCTTCTGCTTTACACACCATTTTCTTTCTGGTTAAAAGACTCTTGTAACATTCCTGGTTAGTAAAATGAGATTTAATAAAAAAGAGGAAAGTATTATTGAATAGTAGAAAGAGAAGAACACGTAAAAGCACAACTTTTTTCACGGTTCAATGTCACGGACGTGTACCACATAACTCTGCATGGTGATTTCCTGTGAGACAAGAAGTCACATCTCAAGGGCATTGTTTTTCTTTCCTTTATGGGTTGCATGAAAAACGTCCTTTCTCCCCCACCGCGCCCCAGTACACTGCATGTGACCCACATAAAACAGTCAAAAGGAACAACGGCCCCGGCCTATGTGCTTATTGTTTGTACACACATCATATGTCACACCGCACTGAGTGTCATCATCGCATGGTGGGGACATCAACTTCCTCTGTGGGAGCAGCTCCGCTGTATAATGTGTGAGATGCATCATTCCTCAGCCGCTGCACCAACCTCCAACCACCACAATCTCTCAGTGTGAAGAAGTGATCTGTCATGCTGGCAAGGTGGCACACTGAGTCCCACTAAAACATGCACTGTGAGTGGTTTCTTTATGTAATGAACTACATCTCACTGACACCATGTGTGACTGTTTGCTCTGAATATATTCATCATGTATCAGTACATGTACTATCAGTCTGCACATCTCTTTTTCCCCAAGATCAACATTTCAGGACATAATAATCAGCCTTGATGTTACTTGGATAAAAAAATGCATTTTTGACATTATTAAATGAGCTTTGGGGAGATTTTATGAGCACAGTGGGTCACATAAACATCCTACACGGGTTCTTATAATATCTGAAAACCTGAAAACAATTACAGAAATTGGAAACAGAAGGTTTTAAACAGACAGTCACATTATTGTGATATATTGTGAACAGATAGATACGTATAAGTGCTGCAGGAATGAGTTCTAATCTTAAAGGTTTGTAATTAACACAAGCTTAAGAGATTTTCATGTTTTGTTCTACGGCATGAAATATGTCAGTAAATAACATCAGTTGTGAATTCTGAAGCTTTTACGTCACGTCAAAAGGCAGTTGTTAACAAGTGGCTAAATGCTAAATGAGACTACAAAGGTTGTTTGGAACATTAAACATCATAGTGAACACTTAAAGCTTTGTGGTGGTGACGCTGAAGTCATGCAACCACTGTGTTGTTGGCTTATAACCTAACTTTAGCATTTTACTCATGCTCATTGCATTTACGCTTCAAAAATCATTAACAGTGGTGGTCATTTGTGAAGATTATCTCGCTGATGTGTACCACAGAGCTTATTAACTGCAATAATCCAATGCAAAAGTCCCAGTGTATTTATGTTGAGGGAACCAGGGCGACGCTAACTTCTGTGTTGGCCTACAAAAATACGTCATTCCTGCAGCACTCTATCAACCCTCCCCACAGCTGCAACCACACTGTGCAGCACTGCCGCCTGAACGCACGCATTAATCACGTGCAAAATAAGAGTAACAAGTATTGGCTACAATTGATTCTATCTTTATCATGCTGTCAGTTGGCCAGTAAAATGAAATGAATGTTGAATTTTGACTCCACAAAAGTGTGATCTGCTGCGCCTGTAACCACATCCCACAGTGATGTCACAATGTACTGACCGCAAGCTGGAGTACACGTCTACATCTCTGCAATGAGTTGAGAAGCAATCGTTATTTAGCTCTCTTTTAAAATGTAGACATGAACGTACACTTAAAAAACACTTTTGTGTGATGTAAATGTACAGTATTGTCCCATAATGAAACGCACAAATGAAGTAAAGTTGCTGATACAGAAGGTAAAGTTGGCAGTGGTATTCTAAAGTTATAATCTGACTGATGTCTGAGAGGTGCTATAAACTATAGCATCATTTCTTGTCAGGAGAAGCAGTAAAGTGGATTGATTTCTTGTATACTACCTGCAAAAAACTTAACGTAATGTATGGAACAGATCCCTCACAGGGACTTTTTTCTGTATATTTACTTTTTTTTTAACTTGTAAAGTTTTAATGGTACTTTTACTTAAGTAAAGGATGTGAGTAGTTGCTGATTACTGTTGGTATGTTGTAGTATATGCAAGTTTCAGAATGTTATGATAAGACTATGTTTGATTAATCCTTTAATGCTGGTATATCTAAACTGTCCACTTCACAACAGCCGCCTCTCATTTTCCTCAGAAGCTCCATTACCAGGTCATCTCTTGTCCTTCCTCCAACACAGTACAGCCCACTGCAGAACACTTGTAAGTAAGACAGACCATCATCATATCCTCTTCCATCCCTGTGAGGTTTCTTCTCTTCTCCCTCTTGTCTTCCCTCCCTGCCTGCCAGGCTCTACCAGTCTTTCAGTCCTGCCTCCTCTTCAGGCTCACAGGCACAGCCAGTCATGATGAATGTGGAACAGGGCCCAGCCCAGGCTCCTGCCATTACCCCGTGACAATTTATTACCCTTTATCTGTAGGCACAATTAACCTAGGCCCAGGAAATAGGGACTTATCAGTCCTTCATTACCAGGACCTGCCCATGTCCCCATCCCTCCCTGTCACCTGACGCGCGCACACAGACGCACACACACACACACACACACACACACACTTCAGTCTGTGCGGAGTTTTTACTGCCTCTTTTTTGTATATGGCTCGCTGCTTCTCTTTTCCATCTCCATAGACACTCTCTGTCTCTCACACACACACACACACACACACACACACATACACACACACACACTCTCTCTCTCTCTCCCTCTCTTATTCTCTGGCCTTTTCACATGTCCTTTTGTTATCTGTTACACACACACACTATGACTATTTTAGAGACTATTTTTAAACTAAGATGAACACCCAGAGAGACATTACAGTGCATGCGATCTGATCTGGGTTTTATGATCCATTACATTTACACACAACTGGCCTAAAACAGAAAAGAAAAAAGAAAAAAAAAGTCTTCACCATAGACAGTTTTCTTTGGAAGTGATTTGCAGTGAAGAAACAGTTCCTGCTAAATTTGTTGCCGGCGTGTTTTGGAGGCTTATCCAAAAGGACTGGAGACACTCTCTGAAACAGATGTTGCTATGAATCTTTTTTTAAATGCTGTGAAGATTAGAAACTAAATTCATAAAATGTGTTAGATAAAGCCTGGACAAATTTAACCAATGATATGTGAATGGATGAATATCACTAGAGCTAAGTGAGAAAATTTGTCCTGTAGTTTGGTTGAACTGAACCTTTTTCACACAGATGAGCCAGCAGCACATCTATTTCACAGCTGCTGGTTGATTGTCACAAAAATCTGAACAAGAAGCTGAATCTTCTTTTTGGAGATAGCTGGTATTTTCTGAGGTAATTTCACAGAAAATAAATCTTTGAGAAGGAAACATGTACACTAATTTGTACATGACTAAATTCTTGAATTCACACAGCCGTTTAATTTTGGCTTTAAAGGTCCAGTTTGAAGGATTTAGTGGTGCCTACCAGTGAAGTCGCAGATTGCAACCAAATGAATACTCTCCCACATCTCACCCTCTCCTTCCAAGCATGTAGGAAAAACTCTGGCTGCGAAATTCACATAAAAAGCAAAAGGCCATATCTAGATCAGTGTTTGGTTTGTCTGTTCTCGGCTACTGTAAAAAAAAAATCGTGGTTCAACATGGCGGACTCTATGGAAAAGGACCTGTTCTCTCTGTTGATATAAGGGACTCAATTTAAAAACACAAAGGTGATTATACACTAATGGAAACATACTAATGAATATTATATTCAATAGATCCTCCTAAATTTTACACATTGGACCTTTAAAGGGCCCAAAAACTTGATAACAATGGCAGTATGAAAACAATGTGACCATTTTTAAAGAGGTCCCTTGACGTGATGAACCTGCAGTGAATCATCACCTGAATCTGCAGCTCCCCCTCGGCTCTGCAGAGCTTTATAGCCAGTTTGTTCAGCCATCTGGCCAACAGCCTTACTGTTTTGGTTCATTCGCTGCTTTCACAGCATCATTTTCGGACAAAGCAGGCAGCTGTTTCCATCGGAAAAGCTCTAAAAACCCACTGCTCAACACCAAAGAGCAGACACAGTTAGCGACTGCCTGGTGAACAGAGTGGAGCGTTTAGGAGCTAAAGAGCCAGATATTTCCCTCAGGAGTTGGCTAAGAAAAGGGTGTGAATATTGGCCAGGTGGCTACAAAAACGACTTCAAATGAATGATGCCGCTCCATAACTTCTGGATATGTAAAGAAACAACTGTTTCCTAACAAGTTTGCAACATCATTTAATAAGAACATCAATAATAAGGTAATGAAAAATACCAAGAGAGGAGCGAGTGGGAGGTTGGGCATCTGAGAGAACAGAACATTTTCACATCTAACCTGGTGAATTAAGGGTTAATTTTTATTACCAAACCAAAGTTGGTGATTGTTGGAACAGTGAGAAGACAAACCAAGACAGTTTTGCTAAGTTTTAATTTGTTTCTATCGAGTATTACAATGTTACGAGGTAAAATTATCGTTTTTGTGAATGAAGTCTGGTGGCTTTGAGCGATAAACTGTTTCTTGTTAAACAAAAAGGATTTTACTCGTTCACAAAGAGATCTATCTCTGTCTTTCCATAATGCTGTTACACACTTAAAATAACAATCTCAGCCTATCAGTGGCAAAAACAAGCACTTTTAGTGGATGTGCATTGAGGGTTCGCAATTACTCAATACCCCTACCGAACCAATTTCAAAAATTGTTGTCCCTATTAGTCACTTAGACACAAAAACATAGGAAAATACGGCCCAGGTTGCCCTTTAAGATGAGCAACCATGCTACGTCACAATATTATAATCCCTGATGACATACGTATAGTCTCACACCACAGTATGGATAATACATCAGTACGTTGCAGTTACATAATCTCTCCCTTATGAATGATCGAACTAATCTGTCCACATTATCCATGCACGTCAAGGGGATAGCCTCTTAGTGTGCATCCAGCCATCATACAATAGCCTACTATGTACACCACAGACCAGGTTGCCATTCAGGCTTATTCAAAGCTAATCAGTGCCAGCCTGTGAGCGATTGCCATTGGCACCAACAACTGGCTACGTTGCTGTACTGCAAAATGGAGGAACGGTATAAAGAAGAAGAAAAAAAAAAAAAAAACCCACAGTCGATCAGGTCCAGGGTGAGCCAGCTCTCCTGCAGTCAGCGCCCAGAACAGGCCTCACTGGAAGCACCCAGTCTCTGCAGTCTTATATACTGCTGCTTGTAAAATTATATAAGAGTATGAAGTTGACTAATGAATGCGGGCCCTGTCCAGTTTGCCAGGAGCAAGATGATGACAACCAGACTTAAAAAATACAGACATTTAGGAGAGCTGTTATGTATTTGTGTGTGGGTGTGAGTTTGGGAGGTGTTCTTCATTTGTAGCCTTGCAGGCTTTATAAAGTGAACAAAACTAAATTCATACGTTACATAAACCAGATATGATGGATGATTTATGCGACTCATCTGCCCTTTGCTCTCTGACTCTTTCATTCTTTCGGGAGCAGCCAAACATGTCTCCTCATCCGTCTTGAAATCTCTAACAGCTCTCCTTCCCAGAGAGACAGAGCGTCTCCCATGAATCTGTGTGCCTGTATATATGTCGACATACATTAGAGACACATACAGTATCTAAATCCGCTTGACAACGATAACTTTCCCCCCCGTCTAAGCTGGTCGGGGGCTTCGGGGAGCTGAATCTGGGGACGCAGAGTCGCTGGAAGCAAAGAAGAATCAGAAAAGCCAAGACTCCTGCTGCCAACTGATAACAACATAAACAAATAGTCCCAGTTATGCATCCCTCTTGCCTTCCTCTCTGCATTATATATTCCACTGTTTGTGGTTTAAGAAATGAATTAGGGGACACATATTTCAACGCTGAGAGGGGTCTACACGTGCTAAAATGTATCCACCTGTAGACAAACAACTGACCAGATCCTGCTGCCTTGAAGGAATCCTCTCAATAAAAAACGTTACTCCTCTTGTCATCTCCTTTCTGTAAGCTGCAGACAGAGATAGACAAGGATCTAAGGGAGCCGGCAGTCAGTCATTCTGGATGAAAGGATGAATTCAGCAAGGAGCACATTTAACCCCAAAAGGACCTGAAGCCACAGCGAGTTATTCTAACAGAGATGTTTCCTCAAAGACGCAGGTTTGCGAGATGCACGTTCAGAGAAATATCTCAAATGTCTCCGTGAAATGAGCAACGTCAACACATGAAACTCCTCAGTGAAAACAGCTTTCATAATGGAGAACACTATTTCCGTCTACACGGCTTTGAAAATCTGGTGTCTTGACAAACACAAAAAGAGGATCTTAAAGCTCATAACTCCTTCTCCCAGAGGCACGCCACCAAAACTGCAACAGCTTGCGTGTTACTTGGTTGTCTTGCCAGCAGAAGAGAAGGTAGCAGGCATCAAGGCATGCTGGAGGCAACATGCCCAAACAAACGTCCACTGGCAGAAGCCGCTTCCTTTACAACTTACAAACTGCATCTTTAAGCAAAGATTAGCTTGAGGATTACAGGGCTGGATGCTTTTAGCTCCTCGAGAGCTCCTCGATCTCTCTCCTCAGAGAGTTATCCTCCCTCCCTTTTCACTCATCCTTTATACTCATTAAACAGAATGGAGATGTGTGATAGAGTAGAAAGGGAGAGTCAGAGAAAGACAGAGGGAGAGGGTGAAAGAGAGAGAATTAGATTCTCTGACACCCCGCTAATTGAGCGATCTCCTCTGTGCCCGGCCCAGCCTGCCAAGTTTTAATTAGCAACTAATCAAATCAATATGGAGGCTGCCAAGCGAAGAGGAAGGCACCTAGATTGTGGGATGGCTGCCTGGATCACAGCTGCCTCTGACCTTTGCACCTGGAGGTAGTTTTTCAAGGCTGGAAATGATGAGGGCCAGCGGCACTGAGATCTCGTTGTGAGGGAGTCTGAGACGGCCGAGGTAATGATGTCTTTGTGTTGTCTTGACCGGGTCTCTCTTGAGAATGAGGCCCTGCGTCTCATCTAAATAAGGGTTCAATAAACATGAACTCATCTGCTTTAACATTAACAGAATTGAACACAGGGATAAAAGCTGGGAGCTGATGTTTAAAATTGAAATCTTTTAAAACAGCCATTTGCACGAAAAAGGGGAGACATTTCCACCTTGTAACTTTTACATCCAGGCATAAACACCAAATGCATTTTAATATGAGACATCAGGAGTTGTAGGGATGCACATCTGCTCAGCCATTTTTGCATGAATTGATGACACATGCCCACACATACACACACCTCCCAACCCCCGTCAGACACACCTACCCTTCAACAAAACCTTGAAAAGTGTTAATTACAGTTAACCTGACGTGATGTGTTGTGCCATCTTCAGAGACGTCCGCATAAGCTGGAGATGAGAGGCAGAGCCACTTCTGCTCTCTCATCTGCCTCGGGAAGCTGTCAACACATCCTGACCTCCCCTGGAGGCGTCCAGCTGGGTCTGACGTCTTCTACAGCCCAGGGGCCCCCTGGCTCCTACAGCTGCTACCTCTCTCTCTGACACACACACACACAAAAGTACATAAACACTTACACACACATAAAAACACATAAAAGCACAAATGTGCCCCAGAACACTAATATCCTTCAAGTTTTCCAGCGTGCGTGTACGTGCACACGTCTCGTCACACAGGCCCTCGGACCACTACTGTTCTTCCCTCTCATCACACACAAAGTATTCATCGTCTTCACTGGCTCACGACATTTATGTGTCTCTCTTGACTGCAGAGATAGGGATGACGTAATTGGCAGACGATGTCATTTCACAAAGTCTCTGGTGTTGAGAGGGCACTGACAGCAGTGCAGAGGCCAAATGACACAAACATCCTAACTGAAAAATCTGACCACAAATAGACTCCACCGCAGCATTCTTGTCTGGCTAAGTGGTTAGAGAAAGAGTCAGTTAACATAAGGATTCAGTTCCTGCGTATCCATCAGCTGCCAGTCTGTAGTCAAAGTGTCCATGAACAAGACACCAGCTCTCTGTGAGTTACTCAGAATAAAAGCATCAACGAGTTTAACAAGAACTGTGACTAAGTACAGAAAAATGCCAAAACAGCAACAAGTGTACCCACAGCAGATTGTTCTAAAGCAAAGATAAGACAACATGGTTTTCCTATCGCTGCCTTTTGAGATAAGATTGTAAGGATTTTGTTCTGTAATGGCCCCAATTTCCCAGATTGCTTGGCGGGACGTTCAAACTATTAACATATTTAGTAAAATCCTTGGCTTTCAGAAGGCACTGTTTTATTTTGATAGATATTTTCAACATCTTTGTAAACGAAACACTTATGTTCGGCAGGCATAACAGAAAAAAGGGTTTTTACTTTTGAGACACAGAGAATACACAACCTTAAAGAGGATGATTCACCACCTGCAAATAATAAACTGGCTCAGTTATTGGCAGATAGGAGCCTGCAGCGGTAACTGCACAGAAAATGTCCGTCAAGTATATGATACGAATAGAAGATGAGGACCTGCAGGAGATCCAAGGAACAGCTTTCTGACACCTCATCCAGATTTTGTTTTTACAAGGCAAATATAACACAGTAATCTCCCAGTATAGTTTGATGTGTGTGAGTTCAAATATTTTATGCAATGAAATGCGAGACGATGCAGCGCTATGATATGGTACTATGGCTATGATTTGATTGATCATTTGTTCAAATGCATGAAAAGACTTATGTTAACATTTGCCTGACAAATTCCCTCTTGTGTGCAGATTATTACAGTTGTCTGTGAGTAGCTGACGTTAATGATTTAAACGGCCATTAAATTCTATATATTCATGTTCCTCACAATATGAGTTGTAGTAAATTAGAGAAGAGACCTATTGAAAGCTAATTTAGCGCCATCATCCGCTCAAAGATTTCTGAGAAACCTGCACATGCTTAACTCTGTTGCATTTATTTCATTGCTTTCTTCAGGATCAGGAAACCGTTACTTTGTTCGGTACCTTTGTTTACGACCAAATGGAGAGAATGACATTCCCACTGGCCTCCGCCGTAGACTACTTTGTGTTTTGTGCTAATTAAAAATTACATTATGCTCATTTGCCAAGTGATTTTGTTCAAAGCACTAAAACTCAAGGAGATGGATGTCACCAAAAACTGAAAGTACAACCCTACATAACCACAGTATAGTACAAATTAGCAAACGTTAGCATGCCACCATGCTAAACTCAAAGTGTGAACATGGGAGGCATTACACCTGCTAAACATCAACATGTTAGCATCAATGACAGTATAAAGAATGGACAGAGCATGAGTGACGTCACCCATAGGTTTCCAGAGTGCTGTTCTGAAGATGAAAATATGCGACACTGGTCGCCGCCATGTTAGATGTACTGCTTCTTGCGCCTCTCGGTTAATCTAAATATCAGCAAAAACGTGGATCATCGACGGACCTGAGGCAGGCCGAACGACAAGCCATCTGTAATGGCACTTACCTGTCAATCACCATGTCAAGTGGCCATGCTGTTAATTATGTGCAACTTTTCACAAAATTCACCCTCAGTACAGTTGTCATGAACAGGGAAATTGGCTATAGAGACCAAAACTGTTGTAAACATGTTTGTTTCTGCTGTTTTAATATGGGCGCTTATGGAGACTGACTCACTTCTGGTGCTCGAGGAATTACAGCTTCATTTCCCACCCCCTGAGGTTGACGCTTGGTTAACATGTCAGCATGCTAACATTAGCATTGTTGTAACCCAAATTACAATCTTTCCCTAATCCTAACTGACCTGTGGCAGATCAGAAATCAGTCACGTGAGTCATGTTTGTGATGGCGGTTTAAGAAAGTGCTTTCAAGGAATGTCCAGCTTTTTGTCCAGAGTTTTTAAAATTTGATTGGCTGTTCAGTTCAGAGTACTTGTTGAGTCCAGTAAAATTCTGTGCGATGTGACGAATGTGCCCTAAGTAACATTACTTACCCACTTTTATGATTTATTTAAGCCTAAACAGTAATCACTTCTTACGCTGCTTACTGTGGGGCATACTGTAGCCTACATCATCCACATCTGAGGCCAAACTGCACTGTAATGCTCAAGGTGCTCTATAGCGGACAAATGAGAGGCCTAATTAATAATGGCAGCCTCTCGCTGGCACCTCCTGGCCTCCCTGTTATTATATGTACATTAGCAGCTTGTGTTCATTGCCTGCTAATTTACTGTTGCTTAACATGCCGTGAGGGTAGGAGGATGAGGATGGCTGCTGTGTCGCTTACCTGGACAACCCGGGCGTCGTCCTCCCAGCAGCAGCAGCAGCAGCGGTGGGATCCCCTAGTGAGCCACCAAAGATGGGACCCGGAGGAGCGCGATGCCCTTGAGGACAGCCAGGGACTGCAGGGCAGAATGGATGGCTGCATTCACAGCCATAAATTCACTGCTTCCTAACTATCTCATTCATCATATGCACACCAGACTCCTCCGCACCGTGAATACACCAACACACATTCCCACACATGCACACTTCCCACTCCTGCCTCCCTGGTTCGTCCTAGTAAATAAGGCATACAGACAGAGATAGGGCATAGAGTGAAAAACATGAGATAAGTGTATCAGTGAAATGACCATATGACAATGCACAGCCCTCTATTTCACCTTGGAATGTGTGCATTCATTCATTCTTTCCTACAAAAGATACATTTTCATATCTTCTTCTCTGCTGGTCACCATTTATTCCAGACTTTCCTCGGGTCTTTGTAGATAGGGCGTCTATCGGAGCCGCATTGGGTGGTGGAATAAATCACATGGCTGGAAGAAGAAGTGCAATGCAGAACATGATATCATGCAAAAGCAGTATAGTAACATAAACAAGATGTGTTTGTTTTGTACAAGAAGCAGGCCTGCCTGAGACGGTGCAACCTTATAAACTCAAATCACTTTTATGTGGTTGTTTACACTGATGCGAGGAGCATTGTCTGCTTTTGATTGTGTGGTTTTCGGCTTTTCTTTCCACTTTTCTTTTTTTTTTTGTGACAGCATGACGGGGCTGATCAAAGTTTAGATAATTCATCTACTACATCACATTCTTGTGAAAAAACTGAGCTGTATTGTTTCCCGAAACAACCTTCAACCTCTCTAATCAGATTTAATATCCAACATCGTTTCTCACCCTTTGTTTGAATCTTGATATTAAAAGGATATTTAATATATACATTTATAAGCAAAAAATGGCCTCAATTCACTTCTGCACATCCACTTTTGCTTTTCTAATCGTCTTTGTTTTTCTCCCTCATTTCACTGTGACCCACTAAGTGATTTATGGCGGCTGAAGACAATGTAAAGCTGAGTAAAAAGAAATTTCTCTCTTTTGACTGAATCCACGTTTCATACTTTTACTGCTATTCCAATATTAATTCTGTTATCTCTGAATCAATCATAATTAGTCTTGCTGCTTGCCAACCAGCCTGGCCTGAATGCAGGATGAGGACCAGGACTGAGGAACACTGAACATGAGGTATATTTCTACTGCCCTCAAGTGGTTAGCAGGGGAGCTTCAGTCAAAGTACAAATAGAGTTAGTGGTATTAGACCTTACTGACACCATCAATTATCCCCAGTACAGCTGGACAAGGGGGCTCAATGAAAACCGATGGCATGATAGCAAGCAGCTAATAAGTTTCCAGACTCCAATGATCAGTCGCTCGGTTTTCTGTGGTAATGGATGTGATGTTTGCACAAGGACCTCAGTGTCAACTGTAAAATGCTTTCTTCCTGCCAGGAATTTGCAGCATTGAATTGCCTTGCTCGAGCTCCATCACCATCACGCTGGGAAAGAACACCGAGAGACCAAATCATTTCACAGCACACTCATTTTTCAAGCCCAAGTCGCAAAGAGAATTACTTGAGGCGATGGAGATTTTGTCTACAGGAATGACAGAGGTTAGGGAGTAGAACAAAAATCAATGCGGCTGGAGGAGCACTATTTCAACACTGGAGAGACACATACCAAAACATCTCCTATTTACTCCACACTTTGAGAAAATGTAGACAAATTCTTGTGACTGACAATAACTTTTTTTCTTTTCTTTACCACAATAGTAAAAAAAAAACAGATTCAGTAATTATTTCATCCTGCAGTGCAATTGTAACATCATCACAGCTGGTGGATTACATCAGGATGAGCCCTGAGACAAAAAAACAACACAATTCAAAGGGTCACCCAAATAACAACACACCTTCCCCATTATGATATACAGCGGTGTGAATTTGCAGAATTTTGCTTTTAGTTGACGAGGTTTTGAGATAACTACCTTTTCATGGGAAGCAACAGTCCCAACTGAGCAACTGAGATTCTGTTTCTAGAAAGATGTGTTGCAGGAAAAATAAAAACAGACATGCTGTTAATTTTTCGACTTGGTCGTGTTTTGGCAAGCGCAAACAAATCCCAATCTGCATTGATTTAGGGATTAGCATGTCATGGTGGTGGCTGAAAAGTTATTTAGTATTTAAATGTATTGGTTGCATGCAACAGTTGTTTCTAGAGTGTGTAGTTAAAACCTGGTTTGCATTAGAAATATAGTCTTTCTTCATTTTCTTTGTTGTTCTGTTAAGATCTAACTATTTTTCTTTATTTTGCATGTTTTTCCATCGGTGCTGATGGTTGTACACTTTTCGAAATAAAAAGATGTTTTTAAAAAATTAGAGTTTTGTTGTGTCAGCGGTTTCTTTTGACCTCCAAATTACCAAATTTGTTGATTTTGAGGTTGTTGATTTGTCAAATGAGTGCTTATTGGGAAGTCTTTTTTGTTGAGCTGGTGACATAAGTTTCAAATATAGTCAAGTCAATTCCAAATGATCTGCTAGGTTACATACCACTTACCCTATAGCTTTCCCACTGTTCCATTCTGCCAGCGGGCGCTTCAGTTTAACCGTCTTAGATTCTGTGCTAAAGAAAACATTACACGTATAAGTGTGTCATCATGTTTTCATAAGTACAGACTCACACATTCAGCAGAGGCTTAGAAAGACATAACCCAGTTGCTCTCTCACTCTCTCTGCCTCTGGCTCTCTCTATCAAAGCAGGCCAAACAGCAGACTTTTTGTTTCCATATTAATGTATTCTATTTGTTTTGAGAGCTGCACATCTCTCCTCCTCCACAGCAATGTTTTAAACCCTTCAGGGACATCTCAGGGATCCAGCTGACATATGGTGAAGACTGGAGAAACATGTTGGAGGCTGCCAGGCTGTGAACCCCCGGTCCCCAGATGTATGGTGGCACATTGTCTTCAAACAGACTCTGTCACTGAAAGAAACACTGAGAGCTTCGGAGGAATGAGCTTTTCAGAATGTGTCTCTAACTTCACATATTTTCCTCCTCAAGCCATTTTCAGTTTGAAAGAGCCTCGGGACTTTAGTCTCTCTGCTACAGAGATGTTCTCAGCACTACTTATAGCTACGCTGCTTATCTTGGGGAGCTAGAACGAGTTTGAGGTGTGTTTATACTGCAGTATCTTCACCTAATGCAGGCTAATAAATAATAGAATAACATTCCCTCATCAGTAGAATACAGGCAAGACTATATGAATGCTTTAATTATAGCAAGCTGCTAAGTCTTTAACTCAGTGCTATCTTTCATTTCGCCTCTCATTTGTGAGCCTTTCAGAGAAAATGAAGCATCTTCCTGGAGTTTACTTTACATATGAGTTTACACTAGAGCATTTGTTAATGTCAAAGCCTTTTAGCTATTCTTGTTACAACCATATTCTTTCTCACCATTTGAGTGGGAGTCATATTTTATAGTAAAAAAAAGACAACAAAAAATAAAACTAATAACATGAGGTGGGTGTTTTATAGGTTAATCACATAATTTATATGCTCATTATATTTAGATTTGATTATTTTTAGGTCCCGTTATATTACTTGGACCCAATCCTGGCTACAGCCATGTCTTATGGGGAATGGTGTTCGTTAAAGGACCAGTGTGTAGTTGCTAATTGCAACCCCGTCACCTCACCCTCTCGTACCTAGTCTAAAGGAGAAACTATGGAAGCTGCAAAATGCACAACAAAGTCCCTATTTAGAACAAGTCTTTAGTTTGTCCATTCTGGGCTACTGTACAGTATAAACATGGCAGACTTTGTTGAAGAGGTCCTGTGGTGTCTCAAAATAACAAAACCACAGTGATTCATAGCTAGGAATATTATATTGCAAATATTTAGTAACTAGAGCATCACAAATTTGACACACTGAACCTTTACAGGCTGCTAAAAACTGTATTATATGAAATACTGTCGAGTAGTTAAAATTTCCTAGGACTGGCTTTGTAGTAATTTGTTTTTAAAAACATAACTTGTTTTAATTAGATTTTCTTAATTCTGACATAAAATCCTGTTTCTCTTCAGCTTGGGTTAAACGTAGAATTGCATGAACTGGATACGAGAACTACTGTTAATAAACAAGAATAAAATCATGCAGAAACACTGACCTTATGTGAAATGGTTTTGAATAACTTCTCAACTTCTTTGGTAATCAGCATTCCTTTTTGATATTTCACACTTCGGTTCATTGTGGCATTTCATACCTGTACTTTGTTTAGTAAGAACATAGTAATCTTGATGAGCTGTGAGAAATTAAACATTATTGCTTTTTATCCCCTTGAAAGGGTATGTAAATGTCACTATCCAAAGCTCACCAGAAATTCATTTTTAAAAGCAGATTTTCACGGATTTCTCCCCAGGGGAGCATCTTTACTCTGAAGTCTGACAGAGGGATATTTCCTTTTCAAGGTATTTCTGTTTTATTGTAAAGTTCAAAGTGAAGAAAAAGACAACAGAGATGGGAGAGAGCGGGTGTTTCAGGCTTTTAAGGTTCCTGGAAGATTTTAATCTGTCACAAAGTGATCAGAACATCGGACCAAACCAGTTAAGTCCTGGTTTGCTCTTTAAACTAAAGTAGCTCTTTGATATTTAACATCTTCCCCCAAAACAAGCTCAAGCTTGGAACAATTTGTTTATTTCTTGCTGCCAAGACAGCTGACCCTAGATGGTTCAACGTCAAAAAGGCTCACTGTTAACAGAGCATGAAAGCTCTTCTGAACTCTCTGAGATTGGTATCCTGGCTGGTATCCCCGATCTTTTAAAACAGCAGCAGCATAAGAGTTTCTTTTTTCTTTTACAAGGCAGCGCTTAAGTGCTGTGAAGCCATGAGGGAGGCAGGCAGTCTGCGTGCTCTTAGCCCACAAGGAGCACTTGGACAGAGCTGTTGCATTAGCGAGCTGTTACCTTTCCCTCTTCAGAGTCTAATATAAGGTCAGCAGCCAGACTCCAAAGAGGTTGGGGACGAGACAAAATACACTGAGGACCCCCAGAAAAGGTCACACCGGTGAGAGGATTGTAGGGGCAGAAAGCCAGAGCTTTTTACAAGCTGGCAGCCGTGTAGCAAAGATGTGGCAGCTCCTAATAGCTGCTGGAGCCACAGCTTAGATGTGTTTTGCTTATATATGTAGTCCTCTGAGGTGTGTGCCCAGGTCAGGTCACAAAATTGAACCACTTAGGGTTGTTACGGTCTCCGTAATGACTTTGTGGTCTCAATTGTCATCCTCAACAGCTGCTGTATGTAAACGCGTTATCACTTTATCAGTTGTCGTTGATAAAGATTTCACAAGCTTCCACAGTTGATAGAATGCTTCCACAGTCTAACAAAGTATCCCATGCAACCATGTTGTTGCCTAGTTTGAGTGCAAATCCACGTCTTGTCTTTACATAGTGTTTGGACTGTTCAGATCTGTCGTCATGTTGCTTTTAAAACTGCTACAGTGCCGCTCTCATTTTTAAAAGCAGATACTTTACCTGCAATTGATGGCATTGAACACTGTTCATCCTTTTAATTGTATTTACATTATATATTTTCTTTTATCTTCTTCCTAATATATATTTATTTTGTATTCTGATTAGACATCTATGACAGATTATCAGTTTGTTTCACAAAGACTCACATAGTCATCACCAAGTAGTGCATGTACCCCATGTATAAAGGCTGAGTCATGCCAGCTTTGCTCTCCTTTCAGCTGAGACTATCAACTAAAGGCAAAAAGACCCCAAAAATATATTCTGGCATGGTCCATCAAGAGACATAATGTGATGGTTCTGCATGACGATGACTGACAGAACAGTAAATTATCACATTTCTTTGAGGGAACAAGCAATGAATAGATTGTACATTGTTCATCCTACTTGTTTTTCCCTTATAATGAAGTTACTTCTGTTCATTGAGATGTTTACATTTTGTCTACTTGTGTTTTTTTTTTTAAGAGGACAAAATCAAACACTGTTGCAGGTGTTCTGTTCTTAACAGCCACCTTGTGTGTATTCACCAAGGTTTTTCTTGTCTTGTCCAAAGGACTGCTTTAAACCTGACAAAAAGCTGCAGTCTTGTAAAAAGCTGTCTCTCCACAGGCAGACACCGCTTGAAATAAGTCACAGCAGACTAACAGCTTTTCTCTGGTCGTTTTTTTTATTTGCAGTTCTTTACATTTTAGAAAAAGAATCCAAGGATTTTGCCTCCTGTGTGTTTCCGTCTGGCCTCTTCGTGGTCCATGATGCCAGCTGAGGTGGTCAGCACAATGTATCTGTGAAAACACAAGTCAATACGTTATAACACGACTCAGACTAATCCATCACAGCAAGTGAGACGTCCAGTGTGCAAAATGTAACAGCAGTAATACAATGACATTTACAACATTTCAGATTGTCGTGACTCGACTGTCAGAGGCCTCTCAAAACATCAATAATACGCCGAAGACTTCAAAAAGCTACAGAAAGCCTTCATTCAACCTAAACCCTCTAACTATTCTATGACCTCCAGTTTAAACACTTTAGTAAACTGTATGGAGAAAAAAGACGCAGTATATTCTCCAAGTGTGAATGCATTTAGCTCCATGGGTAACCATTTATCTCAACACCAGGCAGGTCAATAAAATGGCGTGCACAGATGGAAAAGCTATTTTGAGTATAATGGGATCACATAAAAAAATGAAACTTGTGTACTGCAGGTTAAGCAGCATTCAAATCAATCACAACACTGATGCCAAACTACAGGCGACTGAACTGAGAAAAGAAATTTGCTACTTTGCCCGAAAGAACATGCAAACTTCAACTTTGCTTCTCAATGTGAGCTTCAGTCCAGCTCATGACCTTTACATGACACTCCCTACTGTCTCTGTTACACCCTGATGAAACAGAAGTGCCACAATAGCAAAGACAAACAACAATTTAATACTCTAACTGCATGCAGCATCAAAATAAAAGAATAAAAACACATTCTTAACAGGTACTATTGATTGACCATCATTCCTGTAACTGTTTCTGCAGCTCAGCACTGTCACATATTTTCACTCTAGATAACTTAAAAACAGTCAGTGTGTTCAGTATAACAGCAGTCTGTCATCAGTACTGGTAAATCTGTTTAAATGAGTCAACTCTGATAGATGAACACAGCAGATTGAGCTACATAGGTTATGATTCTGTACAATCAAGTCATGTTCATTGCCCATCAGTGTGCAATTATGCTCATATTTTAGGCAATTCCATAATCAACACATACAAGATGCATTTTAGCCTCTTTGCATTAGAGATAGAAACAATGCATTAACACCGGTCACTCTTCACTAAAGTCACGACTTCTTTGGCATTTCCTCTCAGACAGAATTACTGCCCTGCACACACAGCACATCTGGCTCATCTTGATGGCTACTTCCAGCCTCTTAGTAACATCTACTCTGTCTCAGTGACAACGTCAAACAACCATTAATCAAAATGACTGTAATAACTCAAGACCCCAGTAACGACTGTAGAAAAGTCAAGTCATGCAGTCTTAAGTCTTCTTACTTTAATGAAGGGAAAAAAAGCAACCAACGACAACAAAACCAAGAACTACAGCAGGCAGGCTGAGCATGAACTCAAACCACTGTAGTAACTAACTGATGCAAGACAAGGAGACCATAGGGCTAAATCACCTATTACCCCCAGGTGATGCAACACTTCCTTATTGCTGCCGTTGAGTTTAAAAAGTTAGTATCTGTGATTCTCACCCGAACTGTCTTGATGGCAGCAGGTTGTTCTGCCACTTTTCCAGGTCCTTGAGCTGGAGATCAAAACGTGGACTGATCACGCCACACTGGAAGATAAAAAAAAAAAAAAATTCCACTGGTTTAAACTCTACATTCACACACACACACGGTAACAAATAACAAAAACATACAGGTTGCATCTGTGTTAGCTTTATTTCCCACTTAACTCGGGCTGCAGCATTTTACACATTAAAAAAAAAAGCAATCATAGGCTATATAACCAATCAATGACACTGACCAAGGGCACTACACTTTAGCAGCTGCTTAGAAAATAGTTTATCTGGAGAAATTTAAAGGGGGTGGTGGTTTAGATTCATCTGAATTTCACTTGCAAGCAGTGATAGAGTGGTAACTGCAGAGGTGGATTGATTAACGTACCTTGTTCAGCCTGCCTGTGAGATTGACAACAATTTTCCCGGCTCTATGGTCGTCAATGATCTCAAACTCACCAATGTAACCTGGAGGTACACATGACAAACATCATTAGGTAACACACTTAACACAAACTGCCAACTTTTGTGGCTCACCATACATATATTGACAGGACCAAAGCCGTGCCACACGTCCAAATTATTAGCATAATGTTTCATGGTACACGTATACCACTCGCTGACTAAAACCACCGACTAATATCCTGCTTACCGTGCTTCATCATGACGGTTAGGAAGCGCACAATAACCTTGGAGCAGGGCCTGATGAGGACCTGGCGTTTCCCACGCTTCTCAGCATTGTTGATGCTTTTCAGAGCATCTGCGAGAACGTTCATGCGCACCATGATGCCTGCAGACACATTAAAAACACAACATCAGGAGTTTAATACGACACGTGAGTTCAAACAAGGTGGTGCCTAGTTTCATATCCCAGCATCCTCAAACCATTTCATACAGTCAGAGCTTCACAGAGGAGAGCTAGCCTGTGTTCTCACGTAACCAAATGACGTCTCCCATTAGTCTTTGGTTTGAAAGGTTTGTAGTGTTAAAGGAAAAATGCCGGGGCAGATATTTAAAACGGAATTGGAGGTGTAAAATATCAAGTACGTGTGTTAGCAGAGCCAGGCTAACCTCACCGCCCGTAACACATTAGCGAGCTGCCTTGATGATATGTTAGTGAACCAGCTGTGATGTACTCGCACCATTTATCTTACATTACATTGAGCACGTAACACGCACAGCCTCCATCCCGAGCATGGTCCTTCATGAGCACACACCAGCTAGCTACCCACATTAGCCGACTACATTAACAAAGCGTCTCATAACACCAGCAGACACTTTGCTCAACGTACGACCGCGTATTAAAAATGTCACATACAGATAAAAACGGGAGCTTACAGGTGTGATTAGTTCAACGTGAGCAGACACTTCTGTGTGGCGGCAAAGCTAAGAAGTTATCGAGGCGCATTGAACGCACCGAACCCAGGGCCGGACAGAGGGGACAGGGAGATGAAATTTATCGCCCAAAAAGTGTCGACTAAATCCACCAATCGACACGATAATCACCCCAAATGATTAGTACGCACTTTGGCTTGAGGGTGATCGTGCAAGCGGAACATTTAACACACAGATGGTTTAGATATTTAAAAGATTGAAGGTGACGGTGTAAAGAGGCATCTTACCGGTTCTGCAATATGGCGGAAAGAGGAAGTAGGAAAAAAAACTGCAGTGCATTATGGGAAAAAAATCCGAGCCTTTTTCAAGTCGAGATAAGTCACAGCGCCACGCGACGACGGCGTTTTACACCTTTATGACGTAGTGACCAACTACGTGACGACACAAGACGACACAAAGAGTACCTGCACGTTAACGAACTTTTCTTTAATGTGACATAAATTTGTTTATTTGACTTCAATGCCTTGATTATTTGAATCGTAGCTTTTTACGTTCACACGTTTATCGCCAGCCTTCAAATGTAAAGAGTCCTCAGATCAGTTCACGTCAAATATGCTGCACGAGTCCAATTTATTAAAATCTTAATTTTGCTGACATTACATGAGTAACTGTGTGTCAAATTTAAAGCAGCGCCACCCAGTGAGGAGGATGAATAACTGCATGCATCCATAGTTTCAGTTTATCCAAAGCAACCTATGTATACTACTGCACAAATACACAATAATTTTCAGAACAAGAAGGGAAGAATATGATATATATATGTGTGATTTAGGAGCAAAGATGGATGCATTTAGTTCATTTTTTCCCCCTTAGAATATAATCATAGATTAGGTTATCATTGTTGTGATATCTCCATAAAGCAAATTATCTTCACCATCCAGGTGGGTCAGAAAACAGGAGAGGTGCAGCACCATCCTAGGTCAGACATTCTGTCAGATGTTTGGTTGCCTGTTAAACCCACACTCCTCTGATGTGTTCCTTTTGGTTTGCAGATTAGCTAGCAGACAGTGAGGGCATGATACTCGAACGTTGGATTTGTGCAATCTACTTTTAAAAATGTTCTTCTGCTGACCAATGGCATTAGATTACTTTACATTACATTACATACTTTGAAGAGAATTTGCAGATTTGACCACACTGAGATTAACATATAATCAAAATCAAGCATGGATCACGTCTGTTTTCTTCATTAGCTCCATTGACAAAAGCTAAGAAAAATATTAATATCCAATTGGGGTTGAGTAATTAATATTTTCATTGTAATCCACATTGAATATAGATTACAGTAAAGCTGTCAAGATAATGAATACACCGGACTGTATGAACCACAAAAGTAGAAAGAGTTCATGTTGTCAGAGCCAACTAATATCTTTATTCCCTGTTTCAACATGTGCAACAGAACAGTCTGATACATTTTAACAGTAGGAACAATTCTTGTGAAATCCTCGATACAGTTATTGCAGTGTCTAGATGAAGATAAAACATCTGTAAAAGCCTTGCAGAACTAGCATGACATTGTGAAAGAAGAGTTTTAAATGTTGACAACAATGAAGATTTGCAATAGTCTGTATTACGTCCATGTATGTAGATTATCCTGACAACTGAGCGGTGAATAACCACAGCGTTACTTACTCTTCTTAGGTTACTTCTTCTTAGTTTTTTCTTTTTATTCCAGACTTCACATGTCAAATACATAAACCTACACAGAAAAATATCAATAACTAATCACACTTTTGTCTAACATGCACATAAAATCTGTATTATGTAATATGATAATAATATATGAGTTAGTGTGAGTACAGTTTTTGTGTGTTCTGAGTTGTATTTTATTGTGTAAAAATATGACTGTTAGTCAGAAAGAGCATAAGTAAACCTTTAAAGCTAATTAAATTGCTAAAACAACTACACTATATAGTGTGCAAATGTTTCTTTTTAATGAGTTCTGTCTAAGCAACATGTTTGTATCTCTGACATTTCAGCCTCTATTCGTTAAAAGTATCCAACCCTACTACCATGTTCTGAAGTTTAATTTTCATGTAGAGTGATCAGGATGAAAGTGTGTTGTAGGAGGTACAGTATGTCCAGCCACCTGCTAAAACTCAAAGCTATGCAACCACTTTTTGCTTTAGACCCAAAGCTCTTTCCTCTGGTGTCCATCAAACCACTCAGTATCGGACACAGTGACATACCCACCAGCCAAGTCACCAATTTAACAGACACATGAAGCATAATGGAATGCTGAGCAGCACAAGACATAGTAACCAGATTTCTGTACTATTTCTATGGTTACATTAAAATTTCAACACATTTTTTCCCTTCTAGTGAGCCTTTGCACGGCTATCTCTTAAGCTGCTATCCATTTTTACACTTAGCCACCATTGGCCATGCTAGCCAGAGAATCTGCATCTCCCTGGGGATCCAGGCCCAGCTTCTGGAGGTCAAGGCCCATTGCTACCAACATCTGGAGCAGGGTAAGCTCCTGCTGGGTGGCCTGGTCTACCAAAGCTGGGCAGGTGGGGTTACACTGGGGCGTCTGGCAGGTGTCCACCAGGTGGAAAGGACAACCTTTGGCAGGGGTTCTGTTGTTGCGGGCTGCCTCCAGACTCCTGTCCCAACATTGCAGGGCCCGTGGCAGAGAGGTGCCTCTAACTTGGAAACTCATCCAATTACTAGAAGAACAACAAGACAAGGAAGTTAGGGACTAGAAATAAACAGAGGCAAAGATACAGACAGAAAAATATAATGATGATGGGGTTAGGGTTATTGTGGACCAAGAAAGTGTCACCAGTGAGTCTGATCTCAAGTTTGCTTTTGGCTCATTATTTTGGTGCAGCAAATGTAACATCACGGAACTGCCACTGCAAAATTACCTACAATGACCTTTGACCTTCAGTGCCTCCCATAAAGAATCATTGCCCTCAATAAATACACCTAACTTAGCCTGACTCTGTAAACCAAGCTAAGACTGCACTGACCCATCAATGTCCATCTGTGCAGCAAAATGATGAGTATGTTCAAGGGGTACTGAGGGGTCAGGGAAAGTGTGAAATGCATTTGGTGACACGGAGAATGCAAAATGATGAATGAGCGGACGAAAACAGCAGCATGAGCTCACTCAGTAGAGATGACGACTGGTACGGGGGAGAATAAAATGAGGGACGGAAGGCGTAAAAATGCATTACCGCCGCAGGAGTCAAATATCCATTCTTACCTTTTGGTAATCACTGTGTGGGAGAGGCAAGATGGAGCAAACACAGCCCTGAAAAACACACACAGAATAATACAACCATCTCTAAACTTTAGTCCATCTTCTATTTGAATCACCTGGTGCATATACGATCTGTGGTTATCATTATATCTTTCAAACAGTGTAGTGGGACCTTACGTGACATCTCTCAGCGAGTTCTTGAGCTCCGTGCCCAGGTTCTGTATGTACTGCCACTGCTCCTGAGACAAACTCTGTCCTCCCATGTAGATGTTCTCCACTCTCAGCTGCTCCTCATCAAACAGCCACTGCACAACAAACAGAGGGGCTACAGGGAAAATAAAATATCAATATTAAAGATGCTCTAATGAATATATTTAAGTTAACAATGGATCAGGTGAATAAAGGTGATGTCAAATGGGACATTCTTAGTGATGAACCTGCAGAGAATTGGCACCAATGCCACAGTTCCCCTCAGAACAGAGCTTTATAACTTGTTTCAGCTCATTGCTTTGGTTTAAACTTATGGCTCTCATCAGCGTTGACTCAGCGAACAGCTGTTTTTAACACAAAAAATGAGTTGTCTACTACCTACTCAATAACAAATGGCAGACAGACAAAGTTAGCGACCAGCTGGTGAACATATTGGAGCATTTACAGTAGCTAAAAAGCCAAATATTTCCCTTGAGAGTTGGTGGTTGTCAGATCTACAAAATATCAGCTGTCCAGGAACTGAGGGAAAACTGTTTTTTTCTTGTGGGTTTCTGATCCAAGATTTGCAGTGTGTTGCAAAAGATCACGCGCTTCTTCTGCTCAAGTAAAAGTCACTGGCATATTTGCAGAGTCTGTTCATTTTCAGCTTCTGAATGAATTAAACATTTTTTAACAGTTTAAGTCAAACATATCGTTTAGGCAGCAGGCAACACTCACAGGTCAAGGTAGAGTACAGTTTGTGGCCAAAGAAGCACTGCCACTCCTCTCCCCTCTTATAGAGCTGCCGACATCTGTCAGGGACAACCCCATTCCACAGCCTGAGAACACAACACACGTCGTCAGCACAGACTTGCTCAGTTGGTTTAACACATTACAGCCAACTATAACAGCACTATACAACAAAGGTGTTTCTTCTCATAAAATCTATATAGTGTGACTGAAGAATGCATGACTTTACCTGAGTCCTATCTTTATAGCGTCTTCAGGTGAGCAGGAAATAGTCTCGGGGCAGTTAGGTGATCTCTGCTGTTTACTCTCTAGGAACCACCCAGAGTCCACAAGGCCCCGTACCTGAGCATCTGCACCGAGCTGCTCCAGCTGACTGGCCACCCTCTCAATATTCAGCAAAACACCTGTTCCACCAGCGCTACAGGGGAGCCAAGAAAATCAATAAATAGTTTGGCTTTGAGAGCGCAATTTTTGTTAGGGCTGTCAAAATGACAGCACACGCCAGCTAATAGCATGGAAGTCCAAATTTAGCAGCTTTGCATTAAGTCAGTGGATCCTGTTTTAGGGCTTGGGGGTGTCACATCAACCATGTTGCTAACCTGGGAGGAATGTTCACCATTACAGGGCAAGGCCCTTTAATAGACATTATGTCATTGTTCACAGTTGACTGTAAACATCTTTATTGTTGACAAGAGGATGCACCCAGAATACAGCTTCTCTTGTTTAATGTTAGGCATGGGGATGGTGCAGATGGGACAAAGGATGTAGGCTCTTGTCCAAACACTGTGGTCAGCATCAGAGCGTGAGCGATAAAACAAACTCACCTTGTGCCAGACAGCATGACAACCTTGGCCTGCTTGATTCCTTTGGGGACGAGGTCTTTGATGACCTCGCGGATGATCAGGGAGCCCATGAAGGTGTACTCAGCTGTGAACAAATGCACACATCAAATGTTTGGAAGCACCAAACTAAAGAAAAAGTTAGATTAATTATGTTTTCTTATAACCTGAATGGAGGCACAGATTTGTTATTCTTATGAGGGACTTGAAGGATCTAACGAAACTTACTTGCATTTGCATTTCTATCTCTCTCTTTCTCTCTGCCTTGTCGCAGCCTTGGAGGAGGGGTTGGGGCAGGCCCAGTGCCACTCCATACATCACTGGAACAGTATGGGATGAATCTGCAGAAAAGAAGACAGTCACATTTGTTATACTAAAGCGTGAGGCCCTCAAGACAATGAAAATCAACTCAGGCTGCAGTTGGCCTTTTCAGTCATATATCAGAAACTGGCAGACCTGTGCTGCTATAAACTACTGGTCATACCAGACTAAGTAAGGCTGAAGCAGCAAACCGCCTGGAGTATAGTGTAGTGAAGTGAACAAGGGTGCACCACCATGCATTTTATTGCTTATGAACACAGAACATTGTGCAATTACTTTTTTCAAGGCAGTCTTGCCATAAAGGGGCACTAATCAATATTTTCATATTAACACTGAATCAAGTGACCATATTTAACGTTAACTAGGACACTCAAACAATAAATCCACAGAAACTCTGCAGTTCTCCTCAATCATGTGACACATTTTAGCATCTTTAATTTCATTGTTTTGGTTATTCAGCCTGAAACTTTACTGTTTTGGTTCTCTCTCACCGTTCTGATCAACCTTTTCCAGACACAACAGGCTGTTTGCCCTCTGTGCTACAGACAGTTAGCCACTAACTAATTATCAGAGTGGAGCATTTAGCACCCAAACGTCAAGATATGTCGCTGTGAAGGTGGTGGAGACCAAAATTATTGGATTAAATTCACCAAATGGTCAGGAACACAACTGCTAATGAATGATAATGTTCCTGTGTTGGATGTTAAAATGTACAACTGTTTGCTAACAGCTTTACAACGTTAAGTGCTTATATATCAATGTTGTGTTTAAACATTACTCCAAGTGGCCAAAAGATCAATTAATGCAGCTTTAAAGGACCAGTGTGTGGGACATAGAGGCAAATAGTGTTGTATTTGCCGAATGCAACCCCCTCACCTCACTCTCTACTCCGTGTGAAGAAGAAACTAGGTGGCAGTGAAACACATGAAAAAGATGAAAGACCCTTTCTAGATCCAGTATTTAGTTCATTCTGGACTACTCTGGAAACATGGCAGTTCAACATGGTGGACTACGTAGCAGACTATAGATATAAAAGGTTCATTCCGAGGTAACAAAAACATAATGATTCTTGCAGCCTCTCAAATCATGCACACTGGACCTTTAAGCTAAAAAAATAAAACAACTAGAGAGGCAAATAAAACTGATTTCCTGCTGTGTATTTAACTTTGTCTTGTTCAGCATGGGTGGGGTCCATGTCTCACAAAGGTTTACAAAGGAAGACTCACACAATGAGGACATACCACTTTTGTACTTACACAATGTTTGCATTATGCCAGTGTGGGTTTTCCTCTGCCTGAGAAGATAATATTCCAGTTCCTGTAAACACAACAATCACAGATGAGACAGACTTCCTTTTGTTTGTTTGTATGTAAAACAAGTAACATGATGGGAACATGTGTGACATGCATGCAAGCATGGCCAGCTGACCTACCTCTTTTTGTTTGGGGCCACCCTGATGAGCTCATTAGTCGGGGTATATTTTGGTACCTGGAATCACAGGTCTCTTTGCTGTGACAGCACCATCCACCTAAAAATAATAGAGACTAATATTAGACATTCACATTAGGTACAGCAAAGAAGACCCTTGTTAACCTATCATAGAGGCAATGTAAGGAATGGACAGGGAACAAGTGCACCTGTAGCCTGGTCTGCTGCCAAGACTATATAATCACTCAAAGTTGGACAAAAAAGACAAATGATACCTTTAATTTGCAAACTGTCAGCACCCAATTTGTTGATTGACTTGTTTTTTAAACAAAAAAAAGTGTTTTTTTCCTCCAAACACAACAACAGACATACAATGGCTCATGACATATATGGGGGGAAGAGCAAAAGTAATTTATTTGGCTCTACTGCTCAGAATAATGTAGTCATAAATCCTAAATCCTGTCAGAGAAAGCCACTTCAGCCAGGTAAAATGTTTGTTTTTGTTTTCTGCACTCTCAGAATGCACACATAAGTCAAGCTGGAGGACAATCCACAACAATTCTCCACCATCTTAAGTCTATCAAAGTGACAGGCAACAACCTAAAAAGGAGTAAAATGGAAGATGACGGGACAAGATGACATCCCCATCAAAATTCCAATGGGGGCGTCACGCCAAAACAAGCTGACCTTTCAGGACCAAATGAACCAGATGGGTTTTTAAATACTCACCTTCCAGAAATAACAGCCATCGGCGGCTTCCTCTGAACTCCTTTAGGTAAAACCTGTAGAACCACAAATAAACAGGAAAGAGGAGATGGTGAAGATAAAGCAGCCATGCATGGACACGCTGGTGTTATATGAAGCTTCTAAAATCACTGCATTAGTCAGCAAGCAAATAGCAGAAAAATTAAATTTTCTGCTAAGAGTAAAACCAGTGAAGATCTCACCCAGCTGCTGTTCCATCATTACATGTAACTTGGTTGTTCCTGAGGAAGTGTAGCCTCATATCATCTGTCGGTTGTCCAGCTGCTCGAGCACCTGCAGCACCTTCCTGTCCTGCTTCAGCTGAGCCTCGATTGCCTCCAGTGCCTCCAGTGCTTCTAGTGGTTCCAGTGCTTTCAGGAGTCAGATCAACCACGGTTGTAGATTGACCAACATCAGCCCCTTGGTTCCCACCAGTCTTCTTGGTGGCCTTTCCACTGGCTTTAGCATTACGGTTGTTCTGACACCAGATTCCCCCGAGCAAAAGCAAGAAAGCAACCTGACCTAGTATCTTCATATCTGAGGTAACATAAGAAAAGATACATCCAGTGCATCAGTACTCACACATAATCTGACTTCTATATGCAAAACATGAAAAATCACAGTTTCTAGGATCTGATCTAATTGTCTATAATTTGTCTAAATTAAATCCATAACTTTTCAATTAAAAGTACAAAATTAACTTACCTCTCGAAGATGAATCAGCTTTGAAGATCTGGTGGATAACTGGTGCTGCTGAGGAGACGCTGAGAAGTTCAGAGCGCAGTGACCAGGTGTGAGAGGAGGATGCCAGTCGTGAGTAGTGATGAAGCCTTGACCAGGTTTTGATGAAGCCCGCAAATCAGCGGTGAGCTTTATAGTGCCACCATATGGATCAGATTTCCTCCCATTTTCTCTTGGAGCTCCTGCCAGGGCCTGAGATAAACTGCTGACGACACACCGCGAGGGGAGGTACTGGATGGCCAGTGGCGAGGAGAAAAGATAACACACGCGTCTCTTCAACATATTTCAAGTCTTTGCACACACCCACCACTCTCCCATCTGACCAAGGCTCAAGAACAAGCTCTCCTTCCCCCATCGTTCTCTTCTTCTCCCTCTCACCATCCACCTCTGATTGCCAGCATTTTGATTTAAACATGTACATGGTTAGCATAACTGCATAACCCCTTTGCGTGGTATGTGACCCTGAGGTCATTGGAGCATACACCTCAAACACTTTCCGACACAGGAATGAATAGTGCCGTAAGGTTCCCGCACGGTCAACAATTCAGCCGACACTCTCAAGGCACAGGTGGTGGAAACTCAAGTTAGCTGTGGCACCATGCACATTATACATGTTCCCAAACTTTTTCAAACACATCAACAGTTTCTCCATAAATTTTATGTGGCACTTTATTAATCCCACTGGAAGAAGGACAGGACCCATAGACATGCATTAGTGGAAAGATGTAAGAGTGACGTGTCTGCCACATACCTATAACTTACTGCTCCAGTAAGTTAGGGGTTCCCAAGCCAAGTCCCTACAAACTAAACTACTCTAGATATTTAGGTGTTAACAGTTATTACATAACAAATACAGATAACAGTCAAGTAAAACAATTCTATCATGCAGAATAAAAGTTTTTGTTGAGTGTGTGATAAGTTGTCTTTACATATTGTCGTGTGACTGGTTAGGTTACTTTGCTTTTGGTGAACAAAGAGAGAGAGTATTTGAAACTGACCTTTGTGTTGGATAAACCTCCTTTGAGGAACCCAGACCAAAAATGTGTTGATGGGCCCCTATTGATCCCGACAGCACATGGCATACACTATTACATTATATGTTACATTATTTAACCAAATACCCAAAAACCAATCGCTACTCTAACATAGAAATAATTGCTTGATTGGCAAAAATTTTGATAATTGATTAATCATTTAAGTAATTTTTTAAGCAAAAATGCAAATACATCACTGATGCCAGTGAATTTCCAGAGAATATTTGTTGTTTTCCTTCATTTTCAATGATACTGTTGGTTAAAAATAATTTGAACATGTTAACTTGGGCTTAATGATGGACATTTTATAAACTAATCAATTATTAAAGGAATTTATAGTTAGATGTATTGATAATGAAAATGATTGTTGGTTGCAGCCTTAGTTCTCCAGTGATTGATTAATACTACCTTGCTCAAGGGGCCTGTGAAGGCTTGGGGCCTCTGGGTAGTTGCCCGCTTTACCCAGTTGGTAATCCAGCCTTGTCCCCCTGGGATTGCTGGAGGGTGACGTACCACTGAAGGATCACGAGCCCCATGGCTCTAAAATTCTCATCAATGAAATGCACACCATCCCGACGTGTCAATCACAGCAAATAATGATCGCTTGAAAGGCCAAAGGCTGATCGTGTTCATGATCGTGGGGTTGCTGGGGCTGAAAGGACTGCAGGGTGGCAGCAGGTCTGAGAATGAGTTATGGACAGAAAAAAAGAATACATCCATTATAATAAAGACAATAAACCTTTAGTTCACATGTCCCTTTAGAAGATTGGACACACTGACAACAGCACACACGTTTTCACAATTGCACTTGAAATATGAAACAGATTTTGAGGGCACACATAAAAACATTATGATTAGATCAAACATGTAATGCAAAATGGGTAGCAAAATGTCTGTCTTTATTCTGGGTGTGTTGAGGATTATCTCTTTCGGATAAATAAAATCATACAGTATGCAATAATCACCTAACTATTTAAAGACGTATAAACAAGGCAGACAGATTTATCAAGGTTTGTCTCATTGCTTTGGCAGAAAAAATGGTATTTTTGTCTCATTTTCAAGCATTTCATGCTATTTTAGCTACTTTCAACTATGGCCAGAAAGAAAACAAAGCTACTGAAAAATATGTCTGTGAGATCATACTGTATGCACCTACGCGCAATAAAAATGTAGCCTAAGGACATCACTATACTGAATTTGATCTACCGAGCTGAACAATTCTTCATTCCTTCAGGTGTCTTGAAGCATGCACACCACCATCTGTCTTCCCAGAAATCAATGCAACAATCTGTTTAACAGATACCTCAAATAGCTGAAAAACGAAAGAAGTTGCTGTAAATCTATCCCTGTTTCGCTAGAATGTCACGAACAGAGACATGGCATTGCTGCTATTTTGTTTTTCTTTGATATGGGATTGGACAGAATGATACGTTTTTCACAGCAGGCTTCAGATCAGTGGATTAAAGGGAATTTGTGTTCTACACCTCCAGTGATTCAGCTTCTACAACTTGTCATGGGTTAAACTTTGGCCCTCTTAGCATCTACACGAGACACAAGACATACTCACATGCCACTAGACAAAAAATGAGACTTGACACACTTACATTTGTCTCTTTACCTCTGAAAAACAAACATGTTGCATAACGCATAAAAGGCTCATGAGACATTTTGAACTTCAGCCTGACAGGGGCAACAGCTTGACCCTTTGTGCAGCATAGGGGTCATTCTTTCTCCTCTTGCGTTGTTATTTTTCACAGCCAACCTCCAAGGTCAGGACACCTAAAGCCCGGGTGGTCCGGGCACTTTGTCTGCTGAGCATGTGTGTCATCACCAGCCTTAAGAGCTGAGGGCCCAGCCGCGAGCTAGAATGTTTGTCGGCTAATAGCTTCAAAGAACAACGAGCCAGAGACAGCAGTCATATGCTGGATTCTTACGCCCGCAACGCAACACAGAAAGGTTGCGACTTGCAGGTAACAACCCCAAAATCCAACCGTATGAGCAATGAATTTAAACCATAGAGTGGTTCAATCAACAAACTCTATTTGTATCAAAAATAAGGCAACAAAACCTTCTATAGGGCCGTGATGCATAGCACGATCATGGATTGCGGCTCCCCTTGCCGTGTTGCGTGTAATTTGACAATCTGCAACAGCATCACTCTGAATCTATATTGTCACCAGCAGTGGAGGGCATAGCTGGGGAAGGAGGCCCATGATTAATTGGAGATGAGAGTGGCATCTTTACAAGCCACATGAAAACAAACTTCAGGCGAGAGACATGAGACCTGGCCAGAGTAACACTGCTAGAGCTCTCCGTTCAATCAGTAAAGATGACAGACGGGGTCTTAGCGGGATCGGTGTAAAGTGCTAGGCCACTGCAGGAGGCTAGCAGGTGGGGTGGGCAAAACTATCCCTAAAACCAGGTGTTAAGAGGCCTTGCGTGGTAACCTTCTGCAGACTGCCAATGCATCAGTGTGATAGATGGAGGAGGGGTCGTTGGCAGGGATACAAGGTGTTGGATTCAGGACTGGGGGGGGGGTTGTTGTAACAGGCATAGAAAAGGATAGCTGACAAGTGAATAAGTTCTGAGTGTTACGAGAAGCTGCAGCTCATTCTGCTGAACCCCTCACAACCAGCTATTCATTCTGTCCACCTTATTGACATGCCAGGCGCACCTTCATCCAGGCAAAATATGTTCAGCCTCTAGTATGAATGCCACAACCACAATCCCAAACAGTCAAAGATGTGTAAAGGACAAATTGTGAGATTAGAGAACTAGAAATATCAGATCACAGACGTTAGTATGCGCAAATGTTTACAAGTGAGATATATCTCAAGTAATGCAGCCTGCATATGAGCTGCTACCCAAAAAGCTGTGGTGATAAAAACCTTCTGGGTGGAGGTCACTTTTGGGAATAAACACAGCATATGGGAGAAGAGCTGAGCACCTAAATGCTGGCCTCAGTCCACAGCCTATAATTCTGTTTTCTTGCCTAAGTGGTTCTGATGGTGTTTGGGGTTGGGGTGGTGGGTGTGGGGCATACTGCGCTTGAGTAAACAGCTTGAAGTGTCTTTGGGGCTCATGACACAGTGGAGCAGCAACGTGGCCTTGGAGTAATGCTGCATGAACCACCAGACCTGTCAGTGCAGTGATGGATACCAGCGCTGGGGTCACGCCATGCTCAACTCAGGCACTCGACAATAGGTCCTTCACATAAGTCTTCACACCTGATCAACAATACAACTCTCACACAACACCCAGTGGAAACAGTTGCCCCATCTGATAAGAGAAGATACAGACAAATGTCACCTTGATGTGTACTTGTTCATTTAATATCATGGTTTAATTACGTCAGATCTTTGTACAAATAAATTCCACACCCTTAAAAACGCTTAAACATTCTCCAAGCGGTCCAAACATATGTTTACCAACTGCTATACAGCTTTGATTTGAGCTAAATGCTAACATGATCACAATGGCAATGTTTATCATGTTCATCATCTTAGTTCAGTCTGTAGCATGATCACATTTACTAATTGGCACTAAACTAAACTAAACAGCTGATTTGGTTATAAACCAAAGGATTGGACAGTGGAAAGTTGATGGAGCACCAAAGTCATTAGTCATCACCCAGAGTGGACTGCAGTGGACCCTCTTCTCCATATAAACATCAAGAGAACCCAGGTCAAATGTTTAAAACACATTCACATATGCTATTAGGATAGAGTGGAGTGGTGCTAGACAATGCTGAAAACTTTAACATTATCAACAGTGACAATGGAGCCAAGGAAGACATCAAAGCCAGGATTAACAAAGCTAGAAATGCCTCTTGTTCAGTCTGCCCCATCTGGAGTCCACAGGTCCAGGTCTGAGGTCCACAGCCTCAAGACATAGATCAGGCTTTACAAGAGCAATGTGAAGTTTCTACTGCTGTTACTGCTGTGTGGCTCTGAGTGCTGGAGAGTCATCAAAGATGAGCAAAACATGAGCATTCCTCAACACCTGCCTCTGCACAACCCTCAATACCAACTGGCGTGACGTGATATCAAAGAAGAACCTGCGTAAGGTCACAGGCTGCAACAACACAGAGAAACAAAGAAATTAGGGCACAGAGATTCCACAGTAAATGCAGAAGATCTCTCAATGGGAATGGGCCCAAACTGTAACAAAGTCAGACTCCAGTGGCATCTAGCAATGTAGTAGCTATTGCAACCGCCTCACCTCACCATCTTCTTCTTAGTGTGAAGGAGAAAGTATTTTGGCTGCAAAATGTGTGCAAAACATAAAGAAAAGAAAATAAAGGGTTAGGGGGTTATGATTCATCCTCCGGAGACCATGAATGTATCCATTTTGTTTGTTCAAACATCAAGTTATTGTTGTTAGTTAAGTTAGTTAGTTAAGTTTTATCAAGTTATGATAAAAATAAAACCCACACCCTAAAAATGTTCATGCATATTGTAGATGCTTCAAATCGTCAGTTTGTCAGTCAATTTTTGCGGCACATACAGTATAAATACATCTACATTTAAGGTGTAACCCCAGTTGAAAGTCTAACTCTATAATATACTTAAACTTCTTTAAAAATAGGAGAGAAATTGTATGTGCACTTCAGGGTTTCTTCATCACTACCGTGGCTGTGGTTGTTTTCTGAATGACAGTTTGTTAAAATGGTCATGTGGCAATATGAAACAGAAACAGTTTTTCATCACAAAATTTGATTTTAGACATTTTACTCTGATGAACTTTCCTCAAAGACTGACCTTGGTGTGTTTTTTTCTACCCCCAAAGCGACTGGTAGATGGCACTGTGTGACAGGCCATAAATCAGGTATTCCAGCTGAAGTGATGTCAGCCCTTTGCATCATGTGTTGTCGCTGCACACTGTGAAGACATATGGACACGTGGTCACAGCTCTTTCAGGCCACACACCCCTCAGTCACCCAAAAGATTTATTATGGGTTTAAGTGCTCAGATGCATGTGAGAGCATGTACTTGCATAGTATATCATCCAGCAAATAAATTTAACATATGTATGTTTTACATACAGAAACGTATGTAAAACCATGAACAAATCTTCACTATGTGTGACACAATAATCTAAAGCATACAATGACATCACCCTACAGGTATTCATATGTATAGACATACCACAGAACAGTAAAAATGTTTACTGTTTACTATTTATAGAGTTGCCTGTCTGAATGTGGCTGTTTTTCAGCCCATGCTACTGTATGTGAATAGTTGACCTGGATAACGAGAAGTATATGAAACGCTCTACTGAGTCACTTCGAGTTAATGGCCCCTCACTTCTGAGAACCCCTTGTTTAAGGGCAATGCATACTCTAATAAGAATGCACGTGATTTGTACATAAAATTTATGGTGACATGACAGTTAGCAGTCAACTAGGCTGAGCTCATCAGACAAAACTTAATATCAGTTCAGGTTAGATCAACACTCAGCCATATCATGTCGGGATACAAAGTTAGTCTTTCTCAAAATTGATAAACCTGGCAGCATAATGGGCTTAAAATAATGAAATCTCTGAACAAACAGGGTGATATTGAAAGATAATTATTTTCTGTGTTGAGGAATTGGGAAATACAACTAGATGTAAGTCAGTACCTTTAAGCAATAGTAAGGAGGTCAAGAGTTAAATGAGAAGATTGATACCACTTTCATGTTTGTTTGTTAAATACTAAAAGCTACAGTCAGCAGCCTCTTAACTTAGCTTAGCATAAAGACTAGAAACGGCGGTAAACAGCTAGCTTGGCTCTGTCGAAATGTGCCTTTTAATCTGCACAAAACACAAACTGTAAAAACAACCTGTTGCGGTTTTACAGTAACCTCCTGAACTTCGTTCTGTTGGTTGTCTGGCAACACCAGGAAGTCAGTCGTTGTGCTAAGCTAAGCTAGTGGACTGCTTTCATATTTGTTGTATAGGTGTGAGAGCAGTATTGATCTTTTCATCTAACTCTCAGCAATAAACATTATGGTCTAACATTCAGAATGCTGCACTGCAGAGGACACAACACATACAGTTTAAGTGTAACAAGTTATGTGTATGTTAAAAACTATATATATAACTTATACATATAATAACAACATAATGTACAAAATCTTTAAAAAAAACCTATCTATGTTGAATGTTGTCAGACATTAAATTAGTAGTGATTCTGAAGTGAAACAATATTTATGCATTCCCTTTTGGCTTGTTGTTAAAGCTACAGATAGACCTTATGCTACATATACCATGGACACCATAACGGCCTGCTGACTGACAGTCTACATATATCCAAGCCAAGAAGCAATACAATCTGTATCCGAAAGGTTTTATGACTTATAAGGATTTGTATAATTCATGCTGCTGAAAATTTACAACCTCAATTATTCACGGGTAGCAAGACTGTCCCAGTTTAGTTAAGTTTTATTACCCATTTCAAAATCTCGTTGCCAATGTCTCAGTCAGTGTTTCAGCAGATTCCTTTGGACCTGATTCTGAGAAAAGAACCTAAACAATTCACATCAACTCCTGATGGCCATAGACAGATACAGAAAGTAGATTTCTGTTTTAGTTAAATTAAAAGTGATATCAAAGATACTCTATCTATAGTTAAACAATGGCAGCTAATTTAGATGTAAGGTTGATGGTTTACAGTTATTAACACCTGCATTTGGACTGAGTCATCACTCCTGTTTTTATTTACCAGTAATTTCATCACCTAAAATGGTGCTACAGATGTAGCTGTACATTTGTTGCTTTATTTAAACAGTTGCACCTTGCTATAAAACTGTCAGCACTATTAATCTGGAACAGAGATAATATATGATGATCTACCTTTGATTTGCAAAGCTGCCAACTGTCTCATGTTGCTCATGTATAGTAGGTGACCTCCCATGACTGCTGAAGTGAGTTTTGTGCCTTATTGTTCACATCAAAACAAGAAAAATACAACTCTTGTTTATTTAGTGCATGTAATATAGTAAGAATGTTTTTATAAATTAGAAAATGCAGAAACGATTGTTGTAGCTCACAAAATGGGGACTTGTGTATATTGTGTGCAAAACTATAACTAAACTATAACCAATTAATATTGTCAGAAAGACAGAGAGTTCAGGAAATATTAGATAACGTGTAAAATAGCTACAACACTGAGGCAGCTCTCATACAGCTGAACTGACTCATTTTGACCTGCTGATCACTATTTTGTGGTGTGCAGAAATATTTTTTAAAAGGCCTTTGACCACTAAACTATACTTGTGTTTTAATTTCAGTTTCACGTTATTTACCCTTAACAGGAGACACTTAATGAATGTACACCATCACAACAAACTTGTGGGGGGGGGGGCTTAACCCTTGAGGTCAGGTCTGATATGCAAACCCACCACAGCTAAAATAACCCTTCTGACCTCATGCTAGGCAAAATAGATCAGAGCATGTGAACTTAGGTAACAGCTTAGCTCTTTGAAATATGTTTATATGGACACTGATATCAGATGAGGTGATGAATTAAAGACTTGAATATATTTTTGTTAACCTAATGGTTATTTTCTTGATCAGTTTATCTATAAAATATCAGTGAAATAACATTTCAAAGGCTGACTGATTTTGACAAGAGTCTACAACTATGTTAGCAGCAGAAATGCTAAATTTAAATTTTGACCTCATGATGGTTAAATGTCAGTGGATTACCAAGTCAGCCATGACAGTCCATCCAATAGTTGAGACATTTCACTCAAAACCACAAATGTGAACCTCATGGTGGCGCTAGAAGAAAAAGCAGGATCACCAAAATTATCAGGATGCATCCTCTGGGGACCATGAATATCTGCACAAAATTGAATGGCAATCACATACTGTATAAAACATGGACGTAGTATCCATGACATCACCCAAAGGTTTATGAAGAGCCATTGTGAAGCTCAGTGTGGTGGCTATGGCTGCCACCATCTTGGCAGTCCTGCCTCCGCTGGCTCCCCACGAATCCAAAAATTGGATCGTGGGTGGAGCTGAATGAAGCCTGGTTGCTCAAACAAGCCACCTGTAATGGTACCCACTTGTCAATTAGAGCATCCATACTTTTTATTATGCATAACTTTAAGCCTTAATATAATATCACTCACATCATACAAAAATCCTGTTGATTTCTGCTGTGAAGCTGGACATTTAAATATGGGGGCTTATGGAGAGTGACTCATTCTGTAGCCAGGCTGTTCAAGGAACTGCAGTTTTTGGCACTTCCACAAGGACTTCACTTTACAGCAGCGGAGGTTGTCGCAATCCATCTAGCAGTTCTTGAGATACAGCTTTATTTTAGTTTGTTGTGTGGCCCATTTCAGATCAATTGTCAGTCCAGTCAAGTCCAGTGTACATGTAGGAGGATATATTAGCAGAAATGGAATGTAACATTCAAAACTATGTTTTCAATAGCATTTAATCACCTTGTGTGACTTGTGTTTTTGTTACCTTAAAATGAGCAGGTCTTCTTACAGAGGCCACCAGGTTAAATCACAATGTTTCCACAGGACGGACAAATAAAACACTGGAGGGTGAGGTTAGTTGGTTGCAATCTGGTTTATTTATTTGGTTGATTAATTTACTAATTGTTTCAGCTGTAGATTGAGCATAAAAAGTACATTATGACGTGTTAGACAGCTCTGAACGATCATCAGACAAGCAAATTTGGGTATTTTCTTTGGAAGAAAGGTGTTTTCATCCCTCCCAAGTTCCACAGACGTGTAGCTTGAAGGTGTTTAGGTGGATCATGTTGCCCAACCTGGTAGGACACTCCTTTCCTCCTTTCCTTTAACTTGTGACCCATCTGTTTACTGTACATTGTATAGTTTGAAGTTTTCTAATTAATCAACCCTATTGCCTGCGGGAGCTATGAAACAAATAATCATCAAAAGATTTCAGCCCTATCAGCCCCACCATTGACCATAAATCACTATCAATCATCAATCAGTCCCTATATCATCGTGCCTCCAGTACATGAAAAGGCTAAACCATGGGTAAAAAGGCCTTGGCCTTGTACTCAATGTACAGTAAGGGCAAACCGATATTGACTAGGAGGGGAATGAACACTTTGCTCAACCTGCTGAAAGGCCTAATAGATTAGGGGCCCCTAGACAAGCCTCTTGTCAATCCCTCTTTCTCTGTGACCTAATGTTCCCAGAACAGCTGTGTGAGGGCGCTTACAGTAGCAGTTAGGCCAAGATGACAAGCCATTGCTCAGCTTGATATATGAACTACTACATGTGAAACAGGAGAGTTCGTTGAAGGGTATGATGGCTGTGTATGCGTAACAATATGTCCTCATTACATATAGTTTAGGTATTTTTCTTTTGGTGAACGGCAGGCAGAAGATCTTTGTCTACTGGGATCCTGTGAGTTCTCCTCTTAGTTTAAGTGTAGCATTACAACAAGATTTATACAGACACAAGAGTGTAGAGATCTGTTCAATACAGTTACCTCCACCTACTTAAACAGTCCATGTGTTATACACTGTATAACTGTGAATATTTGTATACAATACGTTTAATCCAGCAACAGTAAAACACCTTGTGTCGCATCCCAGGGTGCTTCATTTACAAAACTGACGTTGAAATTCAAGTTCAACTTATCAAAACAAACAGTGGTGAAAATTTTTCAATATTTACACACGTTCAGACACATATATTGCAGCTCTGCAGCCTAACTGTATTACATTTTTTAGTAGCCAGTATCCAGGTACCTAAAAGACAAAACAAATAAAACTTACTTAGATTGCAGTGCATTTAAATAAATTCATTAAATTCACTTTTTTAAATGACTATTGATATTCATGTGTTTTGGATTTTAGCTTTTTTAGGGCAGTGATCTCAGTAAGCTAAACCCAAAACATTATCAACCAACCAAGACTATAAAACATACGTACTGTTTCAGCATCATGCTCCAGTCCTGTGTCATGATGCTCCATCTCATCGTCTCTGAATTCCTTTATGACCTTATAAAATAAATCACAAGATCATTCATTCAGTGAGTAAACTCAGATGCAGACACAGATTTCAGTGCGTCAGATGCTCGGTTATAACTAGACGTATGTGCTGCTCTTACAGGACTGACAAAAAAGGAGTGTTGCTCCAAACTGCTGGTTACACTGAAACCATTTTCACTATTTCCATTCAAAATGAACTGCATGAATCAACCGTGATGCCCAAATATGTACTGTAACATGATCAGACAAAACAACAGATGATATCACCGTCTTTGAAGGAGGTCTAGCTTTGTGTGTTGAGTGCTGGTTTGACGCATCTGGAAAATATCTAGGCTGCAGGAAAAGTCTTTCCCTTTTACGAAAGATAATTGGCCATTTTCAACCATTTTAATAGAGGATTAGTCATGTGTACAAATTAAACATGCTTTTGTAGCTTGGGGAACGTTTCCAAACTTGGAAAAACCTGCAACAGTGACCAGTGACAAATCTCAATAGCCTCAATGCTCTGGACAACACTGCCTCCCTTCGGGTCCCCCTTTTGAATCTACAATCTCAATGACCACTTCACCTAAGTTTCATCTATATGGGTGGCTGTGGCTCAGGAGGTAGAGGAGGTCGTCCACTAATCAGATGATCGGCGGTTTGATCCCCGGCTCCTGTATGCTCTGCACGTCAAAGTGTCTTTGGCCAAGATACTGAACCCCAAATTGCTCCTGAAAGCTGCGCCATTAGTGTGTGAATGCAGATGAATGGTTAGCTCCTAAAACTGATGAGCAGTTGGCACCTTGTATGGCAGCTAATGCCATCAGTGTATGAATGTGTGTGAACGGGTGGGTGTAAAAGCGCTTTTTAGTGGTCGGAAGACTAGAAAGGCACTATGTAAGTACAGTCCATTTACCATTTAATTTCTTCCCTGAGTGATGTTTTACATTCATTTTTACATTGTTACATTTAATATATGCACACACACACACACACACACACATGCATATAATACACCAACCTGAGGTAACTCTATAATCACACCTTCATTTCAGAACTTTTCCATCTCTTATTTTTTCTTGCTCCCATGTATGATCGTCACAAAAAGAGGAGGCAATGTAAGTGAGTTAACTTTGGGAAAACAGTGACTGACTCACTTGTAAAAGTTCAGTGTATCTCTCAGGGTCCTTCTCCATCAGCGCTCTTATTTGGCTGTTGTAATGTTCTGAAATGCTCTCCTCCACTGCCACAGTGCAGGCCATGGCCCCCTCTTTTCCCAGCAATGCGGTGGATGCACCTGGAGTAGATTTAAAACACAATGAACACACAGTTAAGATTTAATAAAGACACATATGTATACATATGACCTAAAAACTGCAAGAGAATAACTAGTGAAATAGAGTTTAAGCTAAGTAATAACTTGTTTATACACTTGAGTGGACGAATGCAACATGAAGACATTTCATCACTCCTGCAGCAGATACAGCTTCCAGATGCCATTTTCGTTATAACTTACATAAACTCAGCTGTATGCGTATGGGTTGTACCAACCTAATACAAACCCAGCCACGTTCCAGAAAGGCAACAGCGCTGTGGGACGAACTCTGTTCTCAGCCAAGATTTCATTGAACTTCTCGAGGTGCTTCTTTTCTTGATCCCACATTTCCTAAAGAAAAACAAACACTCATAAATAATCACAAATTATTACCTTTATTGAATCACAATATAGCAACCAGAGATGGTTCAGCTTATGAAGTCCAACTATAGCTCGTTCTGTAGGGATTTGGCTGGGGAACCAGAGGGTGAGCCGTTCAGTTCCAACATGGACCAAAGTATGGAGGGTGGACTGGTGGCTAGAGAGGTGCCAGTTCACCTCCTGGGCACTGCTGAGGTGCCCTTGAGCAAGGTACCTAACCCCTATTTAGGGGTTACTGCTACGTATCCATCCCATCGCTCCACATTTACATTTAGTCATTTAGCAGACTAACAAAAAATGGAAAAGGTATTGTACAGTGAGACCAGGACATGTTAGTGCAGTAATAAGTACTGTGACAGTACTAGATTTGAATTTAATGCAGGCTGCTACAGGTAGCCCTTTCGGGTTGATTGAAAACAAGGTGCGCCACTGCGTTCTGGATCATCAGAAAGGGTTTCACTGTGCAGGCTTGGAGGCTCGTCAGGAAGGCGTTACAGTAATCTAGTCGTGAGATGACCACAGCCTGTATCAGTAGTTGGGTAGCACGTTGAGTCGAGAAAGGCCTGATCTTTTTTTAATGTTGTGAAGTGCAAAGCAGCACGAGGTGACATGATTAGAGAAGGAAAAGCATGTCCTTCAAGCCGGAGTTGCATGTCTATGGGCCCTTTGTCTGTGTGTGTGTGTGTGTGTATGTGTGCATGCATCAATAAAGGATCTATTCTATCCAATATTTAATGATTTTAGATGAAATGTGTAGAATACGACCAGTCTGTTGTCTAGAGCATGTTAAATAACACTGATGCACAGTGACTGTTACATACCTGGATCAGAGGCCCAGTCCTAGATCGACCCAACACTGCCATCTGGCCGGCATAGATGCGGTTGGCCCCGTATTCACCCGCATGGTCCACGCGCAGGATTCGGTCCAGCATGTCCTTCTCCTCACTGTCGCGCGGGGTCGGGACCACACTGTAGGCACGTGAGCTCAACTGCAGGGGCACTGTGGTACACAAGCAGTGGTTAGCTCGTAACACCATAACAAACACGACTTTAAAGATGTTTTAAGGACCTCACGGCTCGATGTCTGTCCGTGCTGAGAGCTCAAACACGTGTTACACCAAACATGTTCAGTTTTAAGCTTAATGTCGTGTCAGCAGTTTCACTGTAACTATTATAAAACACTGTTTTTAGCATTGTTAGCACTTCAGCTAGCCCTTAGCAGTCGCTGCTAAAGTAAACTACACACCCACAGCTTACCTCTGCAGTTTAAACACTGACGAATCATCGCTGGACCGACAACATTGGACCAGCCATACACAGCTGTGTGAGCGGCTCTTTGCATGGTAGTCACTTTGTGGTTTAACTACCTGCGTTACCAAAGAAACGGAGAAAAATGTGTCATTGAAAATGTCAAGGGGTGGACATGTCGCAGACGTGTGACGTCACCGCACTACGACTTGCACAACACACACTTTGCATAGTTACAGTGCATCGACTGTTGTTCATCAGAGCAGTGAAAGTGTTAGTTAGGAGGAACAATGGGTCTAAATATTATATATGCAGACCCATGCACTACGTTTTATTTGACTACTTTATTATAATGAACAATCTGCAAACATTCACAAGAGATATGTGCTTCAGTGTCAAACATATCATTATGTCATTGGGATGATTCTAGTCTCTACAACACAACTGTCTCAGGAGACACTTGAGACGATTGATATAGTTCTTTTGACAGTGAATGATAGTTCAGTCGTTTTTTTTTTGTTTTTTTTTAACGAGATGTTACATACAATTGTGTCTGTGTGACTGGAGAGTTGACAGCTGTGAAAAGAAAACCACAGTCTAGTAAATTCACCATGTCTGCTGTCATACTACTGTAGCAGTTGATTCATGGGTCACATTTTGTGGGCCCATGCAGCTCCAGATTTTGTCACTAGATGGCATTATGTTTCTCTAATGTTCATCTTGCTGAAATTCACAAATAGACTGAGCTACGTGATGTTTGTCTTCTCTAACAAAGGTCAAAAATGAATCAGTAGGCCCAAAATATTCAACATGAAGGCCTATGCAGCTCTATGTTTGTACAACAAGTATATGATTAAATATGTTATTCAAGGTTAAATAACATTTAACCCCATGTTATGTTTTCTGTGTGGTATGAATCAGAAGGGCCCAGTGGCATCTGTTGCATAATCATCCATCTACTCTCTACAGCTGCTTCTTGCCGTGCAGGGTCAGCATCCTGGACTGGACTGTCACATGGTTTTAACACAACACAAACAAATCCACACTTAGCAAGCAATTTAGAGTTCATGTAGTTCACCTGGCCTACATATCTTTGGCCCGTGGGAGGAAACCAAGCATTTAAAAGAATAAAGTAAATACAGAAAATTACCTTTTGGCCAGACACTCTCTGCTTTGCTTTCTATGTCAAACAAATCTTGATTGCGTATTTTGTTTGGCTTGTTATGTAAGACTGAGCCTGACAATAAGGCAATCAGGCAAAGAAAATGGGGTAGTCTGGGGAGTAATCAGAGTCATTTTTGAGCTACAGATGGCAGTGTTGCGCAGATAAAGACCTTCTGGGGCAAGTTTTATCTTTTAAACTCCCAGTTGGTCCCAGTTTTCATTATTATTTCAGTTTCATTGTCATTGCAGTGTGGCTCTCCAAACAAGACATGCAGAAGAATAATACTTCACCTTTTCAAATGCAAAAACCAAAACAATAAGTCTATAACTCCTGTTTTAACGTGTGTGTGATCTGCCACTATCATTCACTTTCATTATATTAGTCAGCATTATGTTGTAATGCCTGTACGACTCCTGTCTTCAAAGACCCGAAAAAAACACGAGCATCTGCAGATCACATAAAATAGTGCTGGGACGCAGGAATCTGTGGAATGATGGGCTGACTGCTGCAGAGCTGTGATGGTCATGAGTAAACAAGGCCAGGACAGTGAATGGTGGGGCGTGTCATTTTTCTGTGTGTGTGTGTTTGTGTGTTTGTGGTGAGACACCGGTTATGTGTTTCCCTATCTGTCTGTCTGACTGTGGGTGGCTACGCATGTGTGGTTGCACATCGGTACGTGTGGGTTGCCTTTGTCCTCTCTGTGTCTGTAGGTCACAGGTGTGAGCGAGGCTGGATTAACAACAGGGCTAGGCGTACGACCGCTCTAGGGATCCAAATCCCCAGTGACCCCAAAAGCCCCAGGATCACTGTGTGTCATGGGGTTCAACATCACCTTGTGTGTTGTGAACACCACATTGACTTTTTCAGCTCAAGATACAGCACAGAGTGATAACAAAACACAGATAAATACCAATAAAAAACTAATATATACTAGAAAAAGAAAAATAGAATATATACCTCTCAAGTATACAGATATGCACGATTGATTATTTCACATAAATAACAGCCAAATGAGCTACTTCATCCATTTACCGTCCCTTTTGGTGTGGGAGAAAGCTGGAGTACCCACGCAGACATGGGGAGACCATGTAAACTCCATGCAAGGCCCCAAATGTCTTGTTGTGAGGTGACAATGCTAACCAGAGCACCACCATGCTGCCAGAATGAGGTAGTTGCAAGGTGTAAATAAATATAATTGCACAAGGAGATACAGTATGATATACAATATATGATATATGTGTTAAAGAGTCTGACTGGCACTGGAATGAAGGAATTAAGAAATGAATCACATTTAAGCTGATATGGTGACATTGATAGAAATAAGGTGCTTATTTACAGTAGTTATGGAGCAACATTATCACTCATTTGGATTTGTGTTTCTGTCCACCTGATGATGTCTAATGTTCACTTTTTTAGCTTTGTTTTTGGTCTCTACCAACTCCTAAAGGAAATATCTGACTGTCTAAATGCCAAACGCTTAATTTCATTCACCAGGCATAGCTCCATATGTTCACCATGTTGCTAATTGTGTCTGCCTGCTGTTTGGTGATGAGCAGGTAGTGTACATGAGCTTCTTTTTTTACAGCTGCTTGCTGTGTCTGAAAATGACACTATAAGAGCAGTGACCCAAAACAGATATGTTGAATGTCAGACAGCTTAACGATGAATGGAAACTTGCTATTAAGCTCTCTAAAGCTGAGGGGAACTGCAGAGTCAGGTGATAATTCTCCGCAGGTTTGTCACCCCAAGTGAACCATTTCACAGTACCATGTGTGATATCTTGTTTTTGTTTTGTTTTTTAATTATAGCCACTTTAACCTCCACCATCACCATCTGGCACACTGCTGCCACTGCCAAGGACAAAGGCGGACTGCAGCGTATCATTTGCTCCGCCAAGAAGGTGATTGGCTGCAATTTGCCATCCTTCCAGGGTGTGTTCTCCAAGACCAAGGTGTGCAGATAAGGCTGTAACTAACCCTAGACACTTCCCCGCTGCGGTCCACCAGGACCAAAACCTCACACCACAACAACAGTTTCCTCCAATCTACAGCTGGCATCATCACTGAGTGCTGAGTGCTGAAATCCCTCTCTTCGCATGGTAGCAAGTTAATTACTTGTGTTCAAGAAACATAAAACATGTGTGCAAACATGGAGCACATTAAAAACAAAATTGTGTTCAATAATCAAATTAGATCATCAAAATATACCAAATTAACATGCAAAAAACTGGGTGCACAAAGGAGGGAAAGCAGGAGGCTATTGGGGGCTTAACAGCACATTTTTTGCCTGGACCCAGTAACAGGTTAATCCAGGCATGGGTGTGAGGAGTCAGGGGATGAATACCTGAACATCACTTGATTCATTATGATGTCAGGCCCAGACCGGAGTGTGTCTGGCACACTCGGTACACATGTTTGGAGGATTTGTGGAGAGAAAACTGAGCCTCTCAACACAAGTGGTTTTCAGAAAAGCTTTGCAGAAATGTCTGACAGGTGTAATGTCTATCCCAAAAGTGCAAACAGACTCAGTCTCAGATTATTGTGTAATGGATATATGAAGTAACCAATAGTAAAGTGTAATATTTTGTGGTGCAACTGAATGTAAGAAAGACTTAAAGAAATGTATGTTTTTTTGTGTGCTTTTGAGTGAGCTGTGGTCGATGAGTGGATTAAAGAGCAAACCACAGAGCTGGAGAAAAAGTGAGACCAGCATATGTAAGTGTCTATATACCTGTATGTATGTGTCTGACTGTGTTTGTTTAATGTTTGCATGCATCCAAGGACGTGTATGAGTCTGCACACCCTTGCTCCGAGGCTCTGGTCAGACAGTGCATAGCTGTGGTGGGACTCAGGCTAAGCGCCTCGAGACTACAGTGAGTCAACAATGTCTGCTCTCACTGAGAGGAGACATGATAGGTCTTGTCTCATTTGGTCCTTGACTGGTGTGGTGGGACACCCTAAGCTTGTGTGTGTGTGTGGGTGTGTGTGATGCGTGCATGATTTTAAGTAAAATTAGTTATTTACCCAGATGTAAAATATATGACAGCAACATGCGTCAGCGTCTGCGTTTATGCACGTAATATTGTTCTTGACAACCCTCTACTCGAATAAATATATATAAAAAAAGAAAGAATGAATTTGGTTTGGAGCTTTATGAGCAGGGGCGTCTTTAGGCTTTCTGAGCCCTGGATGATATTTAGCTTTGGGGTCAACATCTCCATCACCTCAAAGTAGAAACTTGCACACGTCTTTGTAAAAATGGTTGTGTGGGTGTGTTTTGGAAGAAAGCAATGAAAATATAAATTGACATTATGCCTAAAACTGTTTTAAAAATTCCCAGGGTGAGAAAAACATGAATTATACAGTGATCTATCATTGCACTTCCATAAAGTTGGGGTACTCACAAGAGACTGATTACTACAAGAATATTCACATTTAAAGGATCAGGGACTAAAATATCCTGACTTTTATTCCCTAGCGTGGGTCAAACTCACTGACGCTATAAAGAATGGAGGCGTATGTGTGACATCACTCATATGTTTCTGAAGAACTGTTTTGAAGCTTAAAATATGTGGTGCTGGCCACCGCTATGTTGGTAGTCCTGCCTCTTCTGCCTCCCAACTAATCTAAAAATTTGCAAAGACGTGGATCATCTGTGGATCTGAGGCGTGCTGAATGACGCCTGGGTGCTCAAACAACTTCAACTTTAAGCTTTAATACAATTTGAACGGGTGAGTTATATAAAAATCCACCCTTAGTACAGACACAAAAAGAAATTTTTTTGTACCAGGCTGTAAACAGGTTTATTTCTGCTGTGAAGTTCAATTAATTGGACAATTAACATGGACGCTTATGGAGACTGATTCGTTCTGCAGCCAGCCTCAAGTGGTCGTTTTTGGCACCTCCGCATAGGCTTCACTTCACACCCACAGAGGTTGCCGCTTTGTCAATCTAAAAATTTTAGATCCTACATTTCCCATGAAGCAACTTGGTTGCTGTCTTTCCCCGTCTGGTAAATATTTTGCTTCTTTCAAACCCCACACCCGCAGTTTGTAGTGCAAGTTTCCTGTTTTCTGATTACATTTATTACCAAGAAACACTCCCTGCAGAGCTACAACATGATGGATAAACTGAACTTGTGTAAAATGTGTAAATGTGTAAAATTGTTGAAGTGGCCCTTTAAAGTCGATTCAATAAAAGCTGGACGAAAATAAGGTCAAACGTTATGGTCATTAGACACTTGAGTGGGATGGAGAAACAAGCACACTGTGCTCTACCTTCCTACTACATGAGTCTTACAAAACAGTGTTTGTGAAATTGTCCTTTGAATTTTTCAAAGAAAATGTCTCTTTGTAAAATGACTCAGGAATGACAGTATTATCCAAAACTCTTGTAAAAGCTCTTTTATGTGCATGTTTACCATAGCTACTGGCACCACACAGAGCCAGTGCAGGCGCCAAAATAAAATAAAAAAAAGACTTATACATACAGTTTCAGATCGTACTGGAGTTGTTACAGTTGCTTTGCTGCATGTGGAAATGGACACTGACTAATACCAGAAGACCATAATGCAGGCTTGAAAATACAACCATAGCCCCCTCACGATTGAGGCAACGTAGCAGTTGTTGTTCACTTATACCATAAGCCGGCCCTGCCCACGAGTATACTTAAATGCCTGATTCATAAATATGCTATATCCTCCTATTTCAAGTCAGGGTCACAGTGTGGGGTTGGCTTCTATCCCAGCACAAACATATTCACTCTCACACCTAAGGAAAAGGCCCCAGTTCACCAAACCTGCATGTTTTTAGACCGTGAGCAGACACTGGAGCACTCAGGGGAAATGCAAGAACACGGGAAGAACTGTGGCTCAATAACTCTGTCCCGTGTGTTTACTTACCAGGCCTCAGTGGATTTTGCACATTCGTCCTGGGTTTCTGCTTTTTTTTGCTGTGACACCATGCATAGCTATTACAAACACTCCTGCCATTTTACTTTATCAAGCTTGCTGTGTGGGATAATGTGTTGTGCTGTTGTTGCTCTCTGCTTTTGAGCAGTTGTGAAACACTAAAGATGAATTTCTCCCGTGAGAATTGATAAAGAACAAAAAAGCATGTGGAAAACACACACAGTCCAGTGACCAGACTTGCTGTGAGGTGACTTTGTGTCACAGTTCTTGAGATTTTAAGATCTAGTCAGCTTTATCAGCAGCTTCTCATTACTAATTCTGATGGCAAAATCAGCCTGCAAAATAAATCAGAAGGTCACAGTACAAGATCGAAAACAGGAAGGTGCCGTTAGATGGCCTACAGTTTGGGTTGCGACAACCAGAGTTGCATGTCGCATTTTTTTTTTTTTTTTTTATGACTTTGGAGGAGCATTTTTGATGTTCACAAATATTGGTTGGGCTGCCCTTAGCTATATAAATTCTTTAACTGCATGGTATTCCCCTGGAAAACAACAGTTATTCCTCCCAAATTGTTACAAAACTAGGTTAAGAAAGAAATTAAAGTTATGCAACACTGTTTAAAAAAGCCAAACATTTTATGGTTTGGTGGTATCCCTCTGGAAAAGGCAAGATGTCTCATAAAATAGTACAAAAAAAGAAGTTCATTTTCTGATTTAAGTTCACCAAGTCTCCAAAAACCCACCACCTAACCCTTTTTATAGATGGCTGTACAAGATTAAAACCAGAGGAAAGTGATTTCCATTATTGAATTGTTTACACTCAAAATCTATCTTGTGCACCATACAGACCCAGTTAAATCACACTCTAAACCGCCTGTTTTCATGGACACTGGAGAGTGTATTTAGCTTTGTCTGGTACAAGTTAAATGGCCCTTGTCTGTCTGGCACTATTCCTTACAGTGATATTTTTTTAAACCAATGGGATGGGAGATAACTGTTTAAATCTGTTCCTTATTGTGGGTGAATTGAAAACTTATGCATGTTCAGGCAATCCTCAGCAAGACACTTCTTTCTTTTCTGAATGAACCAGTTGGATAATAACAACTATTTCAGATAGGAAGCCAGTATAGAAAGCACATTCATGGCCAACCGACACAAGACTGTTTGGATGAAACATGTAAACAAGCTTGGGAAAATGAGTGAAAAGCAGCCTACAGGCTAGTCAACAGAAATTAGATGTGCCTCAATGGCAAGCTCAGACACATCAGACGGTTTACATAAAGAAGGTGTGCTCAGTATGAGAATTAACCAAGGCGAAACTGTCGAACGAACTTCATTTTTGAATAAAAAGAGTCATTGTTCATATCTGATACAGTAGCTTAGTATAAAGTCATCATCAAACACAGAGGCAGATACATTTAGGGAAACAATCCATTTAAAGGGTGTGATGGCAAGCCAAGCAGCCCTTCATTTATGAAACCTGTCATTTAACAAGGATTTCCTGTTAGCCACAGGATGTGGCTCTTTTTTTTGCTTTGCTGTCCTATATGGTTTTTCCGGAAGTCGTGTTTGTACTCTTTGATTTACAGAGTGCAAACTGCTGGTTTACAGTGTATGAGTACATACTGTAGAACAAATGGCCTTGAAATAGGAAGTTGAGTGACGAGTGCTACTGCTGAATTTTGGATATGCCATGCGGGCAGATACATGATTTATTGGAGTGTATGGTGCTCATTTTTCCAGCATTTTATGACTTTGTATATAAAAGTGATGGATAGTATGAATACATGGAAATAATGGTATTTCAGGGTCATTTTGCCACTTAGGTGCTGCTAGGATCGTTACTAGAGATGTTAACTTTCTTTCTTTCTTTGTTGCTGTTATTGTGAAACAGCATGACTCAAATGGGTGATAAACAGCTGGCAGCGATCCAAAAGGCATAAAATGGGAAGAGGCGAAACAGACCAGAATTAAAACTGCGGCTGACATCTGCGGTTGTCAGAACATAGAAATATGACATTATAACAACAGCCGCCAGTGGTAGAAAATCTTATGGTCATCACTTCACCATACGACCACATTGTACTCATCCCATTTGTTTTCCACCCTGAAACACAATGTTTTTTGAGCACACAGGGAGTGGATGATTCCCTAATAAATGTCACAGCCACGATCTTGGCCTCCCCCTCAGTTTTTCTTGGGGATATTTTTAGAGGGGCTCGGTCCACAATCCACAAGTGAAAAGGCGAGGAATTGTTTTTGTTGATGCTCTTCTTACCACTTCAGTGCGGTGACTCGTGATGAGCTGGTGCCTCCTACGTCACAAAAGGCCAGAGTGAGTGGGAAGCAGGCTCCGGGATCTATTAAGGGGGGAGCCAGTCACCCAGGTTATTGGGCAATGAGTGACGGGGGACTGTCCCGTGGATTTCCACTCGCTGCTATTTTAGGGCAACTGCAGGTCTGTTTTGAGTTAAGAGAAAAGCCACAATATCCTATTAAGCATTGTTAAAGTAATTGGGCAGTGTTTACTCAGAGAGCCTGCCTGGTTAAACTGAGGCTCCTGAGTCTGGATGTATAGATGGATAGAAGATTCCAAAGATGGATGGAAATAAATCAAGCTACAAGTTTAGTTCAGTTATGTCGATATAAACCAATCATAAAGAATATACTTAATCTGTACTTAAAGGAGCAGCGCTTCCTTCCTAGTGTGAAGGAGAAACTACAGAGGCCACGAATGCATGGAAAACGAAAAAGGCCCTATCTAGATTCAGTGTTTTTTTTGTCTGTTGTGGGCTACTGTAGAAACATGACAGTTCAACATGGCAGATCCAATGGAAGAGGACCTCATCTGTAGATATAAAGGGTTCGATCTATGGTAACAAAACAACAACCATTTTTATTTTCAGGTGATTATACACTAATAAAATGCTTATGCATATTATATTCCATGTTTGCCATTTTCCATAAATAGACTTACACACAACCTAACACAGCTTCATATGTTTAAATTTAAGGGCATATTTATAAACATTGCTATAAATGAGAGATAGATGAGTGTTAACTCCTGATTTCTTGCCTGCAGCTGCAAGAGTCCAGCCATGCTGTGGCCTCCTGGCTCACATCCAGTGTCTCCACTTTGTTTGGATGGACTGTGGCTGGGTCAGCTGTGTGACACAAGCAGGTCAGACCCAACCAAAACTCACCACTGGCTGACACATAAAGCAAAGCTACCCAATGTTGTGCCTGTGGCTTGAATTGAGTACTCCAAATAATTCCAAAAGAGTGTGAGAGTTGTGATGCGTCATCTATTTTGATTCTATTCATGGAGTAAATGCAGATGACTGAATGATTATAAAACATACTAATTGTTTTTTTTAACCCACTGGAAAATAGAATAAAAGCAATCTGTCACATTCCTGTACAATTAACATGTTGATTTCATCCAGATGCGTCTAATTATTTATTTATTTTTTAATGTTTTCACACTATTTACAGGGCTTTATCACAAGTCATTGAAACTCTGGCTGCCTGCCTAACAGGGATGATTAGTCATTCCACAGAGAAATAAATAGCTCATATCACTTAAATATTAGTTTTTAGGATGGTTTACTTGATTTATTTTCAATTAGCAGAGCAATAAAAACATTTTTTAGAAGAAAATACATCAGATAAGGTCAAAATGTTCTTTGTTCAAGCTTTTACCATTATCACAGACCTTTAGACTGACTTTGCTGGATAAGAGGAAATAGATCATACATTACGAACTGTAAAATGAATGCCTTGAACTCAGACTTGTGACAGACGGTGACATCATCTAAATTGCTGATGGATTGTCTGCTAGTCTGATGAAACTCTAGAGGAAGTGGAAATTTTAATTTCCATTTCTTTGTGTTTCTTCTTCTTTACAGTGATAATGTCATAAGAAGTCATTTGACTTATAACCAAGCAGCCAACACATTTCATCTCCATATTTTAAAATTTCTTTAAAATTTCTTTTTTTTCTTCACACAATCATTTCTAATAATTTAAAAGTTATTACTTTATTGAGAGAAAACAATTTGCACTTTCTGCTTGGTCGGTCATTTTTAAAATAAACAAAAAAAACAACAACAAAAAAAACCCCATAAAAGTATGTGTAAGCAAGCACGATAAATGTAGAAAATAACTGACAAGTCTTTATTTACATTGTTTGTTGGAGAGAGGGTGCTCAAAACCAATCCCGCGCCACCTCTGCCATTCCTGGCTGGCTGTTGTCCCGCGTGGTTTTCCTCTGAGGGGTAATCACAGCACAGTCTCATTCAGACACCTTCTGGTTCCAGAGCAGTTGAGAAAATGATGGGAAGCCATCTGCTGTCTGAGAAGAAAAAGAGCATCTTTACTGTGTCTGAGGTTTGGAGATGTCGGGTTGAGATTAGAGTCACACAAAAAAGAAAAGAAAACGGGGCCCAGCGACTGTCTTGCTAATTCTAAATTGGTTGTGGAACATAAGTGTCTCTTAATCTTGTATAAGGGGACTAAAATGTGAGTAAATTGTTTTTTTCCCAGAAGAAGGCCAGATACACAGCTTTTCTGATGAGTAGGGTCCTTCATGTGTGCGATAAACATTTTGGGAAAGATTTATTTGCTCTTTTTTCCAAGAGTTAGAGAAGATCAACACCAAAGGATCAAACCAATTAGCTCATCGTGCCTTGGACTTCAGATGTGCTGGTAGGCTGGTTGTTTTATCTTTGGACAGAAGTAGGCAGCTGTTTCCCCCACTTCCAAAGCTAAGTTAAGTTAATCAGCTGCTGGCCATAGCTTCATATTTACTGAACAGATCTGAGAGTGGTATCAATGTTCTCATCTAATAAGTGTTACGAAGGCAAATACCAGTAAGTGTATTTCCCAGAATACACTAATTTGTGTGTGTGGAGCTATTTCTTTAATAGTGTGTGAGTAATCAAGCTCTAAGTATGGACTTCTTATGAATGACTCCTCAGCAGGTGCCAGGGCAGTAAGGTGGTAAATACTTTTCGGCTCATATCACTCGCAGAGGCATGTGAGACTGGTCTGGAGTCTACAGACTGAGGAAGCAGGTCTGACACATACAGTAGGTAATCTTCTTCCTCATATCAAGTACACTTGCACAGAGCAGTCCCGCTGACAGACAGGAAGCAGGAAGTCAAAGGTTAATCTCAAACTACGGAGCGAAGCAGCGAGGTCAGAGTAAGTTGGCACTGTGGGTGAAAGCAGGAGGGAGAGAAGCGGAAGACAGAGCCCAGTTATAATTGCTTGCGTAGGCAGACACATCTGAATTTACAGGCTGCATTGGAGCTGCGCCACTCATTTAAAATGCTTATTTAAGAGCAAAGAGAGAAAAAAATACAGAGCAGATATTTTGTTCACTTGTTTCTTAATCTGTTTTAGGCCCCTCCCTTTGCTTTGAGGTTGCTAAATTTGTCTCCCCCTGCTCAAACGTAAGAAGCCAAAATGACACCATTATTTTGACTAGACTGTTTTTCCTCCCAGGGAGAGAGGCCAGAGGAAGTGTAGGTGACCTAGACTGGTTAACCACTGCTTTACCACGGGTTGGCTGGGGCACTGCCACCCCCGCAGCCACCCTCTGCATCCACCGCCTGCCAGGTCCACATTACTACTACTACACGCCATGACCGCAAGTGGCCCCGCTCCAGTGCCAGACTCCCATCAGGTCCCTTGCTGGGCGCTTTCTCTCCCTCTATTGGTGTAAACAGTCTGCCGTCTGGCCATCGTCTGGCACAGAGCTCTTTTAGGTCGTATTTACAGGCCAAACGTGTGTATGTTTGTGTATGTTAACCCGTTTTGGGACTGTACCAGCAGTTTGCACAGCTCTCGGTCTTCAATGCACACAACTACTGCATGTGTGTTGTTTTTCTCCTGCTTTTTCTCCACGAGTTGCAACACATCCAACCTCAAGCTGCTGTCTGGGACCGATCAGCTGAAGAGTCTTGGCTCAGATGCTGCAGTGAAGTTTATTCTGGACGCAACAGGGGAGATATTAAACTAGAAAAGCCATAGAATATATACACACATTTACCAACAACCGTTATGGAAAAGGTATACAAACAGACAACACAGCAATTTCAAGACAGCACATAAACTTGGTCTAGGGGAGACCACAGTACACAGGGCCCCTTTTTTAAAAAAAGTTCTCACACACCCCTAAAAATGTCCTCCTACAGCCAAGGACCAGATGTTGTCATCGGTCTACTGTTGATTAGAAAACACAAACACACCCGGCCGCAGAGATTCAAGCATGTCAGTAATGTGAGTAAAAACAGAAAGGGACGATATGCCGAGTCTCTTTCTCTGTCAGTGTTTGGCACACGGGTATTATTTGGGACAAAAAGGTGTACTGTAAACAGTGCACCCTGTGCTACAGTCACACACACACATACACACACCGCCCACCCCATTGGTTGTGGTACACTGCCTGAGGTGTTTCGGACCATTTCTTGGTGGTAGCAACTCTCTACTCAGGCTGAAGGACTGAGACATAACAACAGTCGGTCAGACCATGGGTATTTGTTTTGTTTAGATCTGTCTGACAGCTACATTAGGCTTTGTTACACTAATTTATTTTGTCTTAATCTTCCACTGGGTAATGTGGACAGCCAGCAGGATAAACTTTGGGGACAGCAAAAGGTCATTCTGAACTTTCTGACCTTGTGCAAGCACCTCATAACAAACCACACCCAACACGCCATCATCAGTTCAAAATATTTATTTCTGACCAAGATTTTTTACCACAATTATAGTTCAGGTTTCCTGTCCTAATGTCACCCCCATAAAATAACACACTTTTCAAAGAATTTCACATTTCAGTGAATTCACGTGTGTCATGTCACAGTGCACCAGGAGCCAGCTTGAAGTGCTGAGTTAAAAACACTTGCTGGAGAAGCTTGGAGGAGAAACATAAAGTGATGACTCATTTTTAAAAGAATAATAATCTCATATTTGCACATGGCGAGACACAGGGCCTGGTGGTGGTCTGCCTCTCTGCCGAACTTTCCATGTTTCTTCTCTGCGGTGATGATGGCGGTGATGGTGTTAGTCCCAGTCGAGACGGTGTCATACTTTCCTGCGCAGCTGCTCTGCTGAAGTTTTCCCCTGTGTCCTGACCAGAGTGACCATGATCACGCCATCCGATGATGCTTTTCAGCAGACTACAAAGAGCTTTAAGGACACACACTCCTGTTTTTATGCTTGTACAGTGTATGAAAAGGACACATTTTGTTGTTTTTTGGTAATTTAATAAGATCTGTCCCTGTAAATCCCCCCATTCAGTATGTCAGAGAGATAAAGAGCACTGATAACCTGCTGTTAATGTCACTGTACTCCGTCAGCTAAACAACCAAGTCCCTTTTTATTTCCCTCAGCGTCCCTTCACTCACAAAAGAGGACGGGTTTCACACGCTTCTATAATTCGCACAAAGTTGAGTAATGATTTCACATTTTCCACTTACAGAGCAAGTTTCAGTCCAGTAAGATGACTAATTAACCAACCATATTATCTTTTCTTCCCATATCAGCAAGTTTTATTTAAAAAAACTTGCATGTGATGCCTTGTGCCACCGAGGTGACTCTTCATTTTCCGTAAGGAATCAGATTAATATGCATGTCTCCTGACTGAAAAACATCATTTTGTGCCTCACCCAGTACGTTAGTGCTAGAGTCCATTTGCAAAGGGTTTTCCACACATTCATGCTAATATGCGTATTGTCACCGTGGTGATACGTATGAATAGATTTGACACAATGCTGACTAGAGCTACTAATATCTTAGATTTGAGGATATAGGAGGTAAAATTATGGCAATTATGTTATGTGAGTGTTGCTGGTCTCAGTTTTAAAGGTATGTCTGTGCACAAACAGACACTGTGTGGTCAGACGACTGGTGGTTCGGGATGTGGGGAAAAGAAGGGGAGAAAGGAGGTAAGGGGCAGTGAGTGAAAGTGGGAGGAGTATGTCTGAGTGTGGGACTGTCATCCCATTGAGGGGAGTAGCTGTGGTGTTTTGATTGAAATCCAGCAGATGTGGGAGAGAAGAGAGGGGTGTGAGAGAGAGAGAGAGAGAGAGAGAGAGAGATTTCCACCCACCCAACAAGGAGACACACTCATAAACAGCAGGCAGACGGAGTGAGAGTCAGAAAGACACAGGATCTCAGGGCAGCAGCAGTTCAAACAGCGAGGCAGACAGAAACAGAGTTTCATTGAGAAAAGATGTTTTATTAAAGGGGAGGAAAAGTCACACAGACACACTCCAACACACTAATAAACAGAGAGAGAGAGAGAGTTACACCCAGACACACAGACAGGTAGGAACAGGCAAAACCCAAGATATACTAGCTAGAAAGCAAAAGTCTAATAAGGACACAGATACTTTTCTCCCAGTCACACACTTACACACTCACACACACACCGGTGCTGGTGCTCCTCAACACGTGCAGGAAGAAGCAAGCGAGTGGATGGATGCCTTTTGCAGACTCAGTGGCCTGGACCCTCTGTGGGTGAGTTTGTGATGCGTTCACTGACCCTGAACTCACGTTAGTTATTTTGTGTCTATGTGTGTGCGTGTCTGTGTTTGCAGATAATGTAGAGCCATGTCTTGTTCACTTATAAAGAGTTTGATATTTTGGTTTTATTGTCACAAAAGTCATGCTTGTTTGATATATGCCAATATTAATTATGTTAATCAATGTTAAGCCTGACAATCCACTGCTGTTTATGTACATTTAAATGTATAACACACTAATATAATTAATATGTTTTGCTTACTTTCTCATGTAAACTGGTTATTTCTTACTATGACCTGTAATTTAGTAATTCATACTATTAGCATTAGTCACATTACCATGCTGTTCTTGTGTCATTGGCAGTGCGGTGCAGCTCATTAGCATTAGGTCAGGTTTTTACTTTCTATTACTAAATAATAGAATGAAAAATAATAAGCTTGTGTGTAGAAGAGGAAGAGGAGGGATGGGTTAACCTAAAAAAACGTTAGCTGGCAGCATTCAGTTGTACAGGAAGAAAATCCCCAAACTAAACACTGACCTTCTCAGTTTGCTATGTGAGTGCCCTAGAAATCTAACCTAAAACAAGTCTGAATGGGAGAACTTATCTTTGATGCGTGTCAGTGTCAGAGTCAACGTCACTCTCCTCTGTGATTCAGCACAATGAGATGCTCAGAGGTCACACTGTGTGAGTTGCTGTTGCTGGAAAGGCTTTTTAGTCTTGTATATTAGCAAACCTTCACATTCTGAATCTGGGCTCGAAAGCAGAACAATGGCCGCAATCCAACTGGAAAGCCAAAATTATTGAATGCACTCGATCCCATCTTGCCCCCTTCCTCCTCTCCCCCCTCCTCTCCCCCCCCCCCCTCTGTTTCTGTTTCTCATTATGACTCTTTCTTGTTTTTCTGCTCCTGAAAAGCCTCAAAACATCAGATTTTGTTGAGAAAGTGAAAGTAACCGTGTGTATTGCGCAGCTGTCTTTGCCATGAAGGTTCAAAGAACAGATGCAATGTTCTCAGCTACATTACATCCATCACTATGCATTGGGGATGTATTTGTCCCACGTTGCCTGCAAAGTACCTACAGTTATAGTAATCAGCTTTTCGCATAGTTTTAGGATGGCGTCATTGCTTATTCATTGGTCACAGCCCTAGGGTAGAATTGGGGGTTTATTTGGCTTTAAATACAGAAGAGGTTTGATGCAGAAACACATACCATGTAATGTATTTAGGGTGGACAAATTTGAAAGGGGCCAATTTAGGAGGTAGAATTGTATTTAGTTACTTTATTTTTAGATGTCCTGTAATTTGACAAACAAGACAAACTCTAGGTGAAACTGTCATGAATGATCGATGCCTTCTAAAATTAGCATCTTTACTTCATATATGCCACATACTCACATTAGATACATAATGCTGTTTTGCTCATAACTCAGTGCAAGATTTAATTTATTGAACTTATTACCACATGAACTGGAAGAATTACAAGGTTATTAGTCACTGCATTGCTCTATCGAGTCTAGAGAATGTAAAAAGGGACGTTCACCAGATTTGAGTTCACATCACTGTGTTTGTCAGGTAAAAATAGACACCTTGCGGCACCCACACTGTTGGCACTTACTAGTTTTACTGAAACCACTTTAGCCAAGGGTGAGAAACAGGATAAGGACTGAGCAAAATGCACAAGAAAGTACCTGGAGAGGGTTTGACAAGTTGGATTTCTCACATAAAAGTGCTCTGTTCATCTCTCTGCCATTGACCGCAGGAGTCAGAAGAGTCTGTGAAAGTAGCCTCCCACTCACTGCCGCTCAAGAGATTTATCGCTTAAATGGATTTTGGTGCATCAGTGCTCACAAAGAACACTAGTATACAGTATGCAGTAACCTGGTATGTGTACCTACTCATACATTCTATGTGAAATTTTTATGTTCTGATTCAAACAGGTAGCCTACAATTAGACTCTGAATCAGAACCCTTGTGGCAAACAGTAAAGACTGATGGTATTTTTGAATTAATCACTGTACATGCTGCGACATGCGACCCCTCAACCCGACCAAGCAGCGGCATCTTTCTGAGCGAAGTGCGTCTTACCTGTCGTGGTTCACTGGCAGGGCTGTGGGTGGACGATTGTTACATAATGATCCAACAGCTGCCACCAATTGTGGCCTCTCTCCCTTATCCCACTTGGGAGTCTACCAGCAGGGCCAGACTGCTCCGCCATGCTAGAAGCTTTAAAACCGCTTCCTGTGGTGACTCCGCAAGGGCAGCCTCGTTAGCACAGCCAGACACCCTGCCCCTCATTAGGCCTGTGAGGTGATAAACAAGGGAAGCAAGACAACAACAAGCCACTTAGCTTTTGGTATTTTTTTTTTAAATAACCTAAACCTATGCTTCTGCTGCTGTTACATAATCTCAAACTTTTGGCAGCTTTAGCCCAACACACCTCGTCTGCATGGACTTTTACTGTTTATAGGCTTCATTATTAGTATAATCCTTGACCTCACATTTTAATGTGTTGACAGCTTACATTGTGCTACTCAAATTAGGAAACAAGCCAGAGACGTGGTCAGAAAAATTCCAAAACTGACTCAGCTTTTTAGCAAAAAAAAAAGGCCTCTTCCAACTCACACTCTCAGGATTGGGCACAGACACATTTTTTGTTGACTTGCTGTGGTTTCACTCTCCACTGCCTTGATGGATGAAACGTAGGACTTGCACCAAGTCTGGATTCTCTGGACTTGGCCCTCGCCTGCTCTGTCTCTCAGATGATGGATATAATCTCACAGTTTTACCTCAGTTTTTGACTCTTGGGCATACTGTGTTTATCTGAACTTCTCTTTGTTGTAGGACTGGAACCGTACGTGGTACACTGCCAACCCAGACCTGACCCAGTGTTTCCAGAACACGGTACTGGTGTGGGTCCCCTGTATCTATCTGTGGTTGCTGGCCCCTTTCTACTGCCTTCACCTCTACTGCCATGACCGTGGACGCATTCAAATGTCCTGCCTGTGCTCCGCCAAGATGGTGAGACTTCACACAGGCTTTGGCCAGTCTTCAGTTTATTGTTCAAAGGTTTTCACACGACTCAAATCAGACACAAAAGTTACATTTCTGCCAGTTTTTCTCAACAACGTCAACAGAAATATACAGGCAAATGTGAATGTAGAACAAGCAAGTTTCTTCAATCAGTCTTCCATTACTTTCCTGTCCTGTTCAGGTGTTGGGTTTCCTGCTGGCCTCCTTTGGCTTTGTGGAGTTCTTCTACATCCTGCTGGAGAGGAGCCAGGAGATCCAGCAGCACATGGTCTTCCTTCTCAGCCCAATCATTCGCAGCATGACTGTGGTAAATACTGAGTCTCTTTCCTAATTTTACTCTAGTGCTTACCCACGTGTTTATATCTGTGTAAACAGAAAATTATTTTTTTGTATGACACTTGCATCAGTATGTTAAGGAGTGATGAACAGGTTCCTGTAACGTAATGGCACTAATGCATGCAATGTGTGGGGTATAGCAGAAAAGACAAAAGTTCATTTCATACATACCAGTGAAATATGTATTTATGTATGAACCTATAGACTGCCAAGGAATCATTAGTTTTACAAAGTCCCAATGCATCCATGTTTAAAAGCGTTAACTATTGAGAAATGGCACTGATTTCTAGTCCAAATGGCACATCTGACATCCATATGCGTCGCTCTGGGTAACAGAGAGGTTTTGGGAATAGTAGACATGTGAGTCCTGCTGGCTCACATGTCAAAGTGTAGACAAATGAAAGAATATATAGTCTATGGACAGTATGTTGGCCAGACACTGAGGTGCAAAGATGCGCAACCAGGGATTGATGAGTGATGGTCAAATACACGCTGTGTTTACAGGGTACTGTAATATTTGCACTGCCTGCAGCACGATAAATCTGAGTGCAGAGTACATATGTAATGACATCAGTTACTATTTGATGTGGAATCAATGCATGAAAGTATGTGGAAAGTCTCAGTGCAACGAAAAATATGATTTGTAGGTGCTTTGTAAGTGTCATAAAGAAAGAATGTATATAAATATTTTAGATTCCTGCTTTTAGAGGTAGATTCTCTTCCAAAGTTTATTTTTAATATATTGTATTATATTATAGATTTTATTGTTTCCCCCACATCACTGCAGATCACAGCCCGATCAGTCATGAACTTTGAGAATTGACCTACTTGTGAACCCAAGGTGGACGTTCAGTCAGTCATGGACTCGCATGCAAATGAGTTGTTCAGCGGTGGAAGTGCCTTGACTAATCATGTGCTCTAAATCAAGCTCATTTGAATCTCTCCCAATCTTTTGGTTCATCTTTAAAAAACACAAAACCGCCGCATACAAAGGTGATGAACACACAATTGTAGCCTATGTTAGACCTAATTATACAGAAAAGGTTCAGTCTTTATATAGGCTACAGGTGTGCTGTTGGATTGGAAGTTTTGACGCCAATTTCTTCTTTTAGCGCCATTGTTCTGACCAAAACTGTATTTAAGGTGCAACATGTTTAATTGCAATGCCTCTGCAGGAAGGAAGAAAAGATAAAGGATGAAGCGTTTATTCAATTTCCATCAGAAAAGGACCCGAGGTTTTGAATAAACAGGACCATACCCAAAATCCATAGCGTATAGTATCCACATGATTTTGCTGGAGAGAAACAACTCAAATGTTTAGATCCAAATCAGCGCAAGACCTGTAACAGATGTATGCAGTCTAGATGAGATCTTTAATCTTTACAAGTGTTGTTTGTCTCTTCTCCTTACAAACAACTTGAATCAAACTATTATGCCCCCCATACCTCAGTCAGCTTGGCATATAAGGTGGGCTACAGAACTTTATTTATAAAAGATAAGGGCTGCTGTGCAATCAGAGAAATGTTTTCAGTGGCTTGTGTTGATGGAAACAGCCCTGAATGTTTCTCACTCCCACTCATTTTTGGCAGATTTTAAATGATACTTAAATGATGAGTAGGAGCAAACAGAAGAGGGGTGCAGCTCACAACATGGGTGGTGTGGCAAGCTTAAAATGTTGTTTATCCTCAGCAGGAGTGATATATGAATTACAATGCAGTAGAAGGGTGCTGAGTCCACATAGGAAGGGTTGCTGTAGCCCAGTGAGCCTCTAAAGCTGACCCACAGAACTTTATAGCTTTACTCACAAAGCTTCCTCTCTCTGCAGCCTTACACAGGTCCTGCACAGTCTCACTCTCTTAAAGTCAGACAGCCGTTCCCACCTGTGGTCTTTTCAGACTACTGAGTAAATAACAGCACGTGTTTCGGTAAAAATACACTGAGACGTCTCTTGTATCGAGGGATACATTTCAAAAAAGGTTGTTTATTTTGAGGATATCATTTATCACAAGCAGTGGGCAGACAACAAACTAAACAAAATCATTAAGTGCTTGTCGTCAATCTTTACATTTGCCAGACCTATCTTTATAAAAGAACATAATTATCTTGATGTTAACTGCAGCCACCCACCACCACCCGTTCCCTGCGTGCAGGCCTGGAACACTGTGCTCTTGTTGCTCTGACCAGCCTGTTTTGTTGCCCTTCAACGTATGGGAATGGTTTTGCCTGAGTCAGTCAACCCACGAACAAATCATGGTCACTATTGATGAAAAGTACACACACAACACTGACTATAATCAGCAATACCATGACGTAAAACTCCTATTCCTTCCCCAGCACTGCACACTTCCCAAGTAATTATAAGGTAGGGTTTTGATTCGGGGGTTAGTGATGGACTTAGTTCCACCCACTGACTTGTACAAACAGATGGGCTGATGGTTTGCAGCAATATGGCAAGTCAGAGCGGAAGGCTAGGAATAGGAGGGTCGTATCCCTATGTCAGCTATACGTTTTCCTCACTTATGTTATGGTTCAGATTTTGGCTGATTTAACCTCAACCTCAACCTCATAATTGTTTAGGACTTGAAGTACCCACAGTCTTCAGGTCAGGACATAATGTTCTTGCTGTGGGCTTCTTACTGACTGGTGTACTCTGGATCTGATAGATGTCCCATAGACGACTTGAGAGGTTTCTCTTAAAAGCAAGAGCTCGGGGAAAAAGTCATGGTGCCATACTGGATTATATCTTAGCTTGTTTTGATTCACTTTCCCTGCTATCATCAGCCTTGTTTCCAGACATAGTGGCAGCTGTTTTTAATAAGAAAACTTTACCACCAAAAAGCTGACAAAGTTACCGACTAGTTGGTGAGTGGACAGATATTTCCCTCAGGAGTTGGTGGAGACCAAATTAGAGCTAAAAGGGGAGTGAATATTGGACACAAACACATCCAAGTGAATACTAATGTTGCTTCATGTCAGCCAGATGTGTAAATAAGCAACTGTTTGCACTATTTTATAAAGTGAGTCAATATTTTGTTTACAGCTTGACAGCCAGTCAAGACAGAGTATGAAAGTAACAAGCTTCAAATCTTTAGGCAGTCATGTGCTTGGAGTTCGCTGTATTCACATCCCCTCTGTAGGTGTGCCTTTGGCTCCAACATCCCAAAAGACATTCAAGTAAAGTGGACTGGAGACTCTAAATTCCCCATTGGTATGATTGTAAGCGCCTGTCTATCTGTACTCATCCTCCAACAGAATGTGTGTAGAGGAAGTGAATGAACAAGAGAATAAATAATCAGTGTGTCACCAAAGCAGATACATGAGAACCCTGGATATTGTTTACATCAACCATCACACATCAAGATGCTCACCCTGTTGGCCACCACAGAAGTCTCCACATAAAGTGTATCAGGTTGTTGATGGGAAAAACTTATATAATTACCAGACCACTACAGTTTATAACAGGACAGTTCTGTGGTTCATCTCAAAGTAACCAATGTGGTACTCAGTTTAAAACCTACACCCGCTTTCTCTCCACTTGGTGATGAGCTGGCATGACAAAGTGACGTCTCACTTGGCGAACTACTCAGAGTGGGACCAATTATAGTGGTTCAATGGCAGATGCGTGACTCCTCAAAAGACAGACAGCCATGTCCAAACACTGAATCAGTCCTACTTTTGAGAAAACATTACAGCATAGAGTTTGTTTTTTACGGAAAGTATTAAATAACATTAAGCAATGTGTGCAGGGGATGCATGTCGTACATGTGTCACTTTTTATAGGCGGAAATCAGCCAGATCACATCTGTGCCTGTGGCCAGGGAAAACCCTGAAAGTTCCTTCTCAAAACCACCTTCAGCTGCATTAGATCAGCCTAATTCTGATTATACCCTCCATGCTCTGTTGGCAGTGATATCAGCCGCTAATACCGGATGGACAGTGCTTTTTTTGATTCAACTCAATTGAAGTGGAGTCATTTTTTCCCAGAGGGACTCCATCTTTGCTAAAAATTCACAACCAAAACAGAGTTGCTTGGCTTGAAGCTTAGAACTGATACTAGCTATAATAAAGCTCATTGCTCAAGTTCAAAAAGTCAATTCATACTTGGAATCACGTTTTCCCGTCAGTGGAGTCGCTCCAGGCTGTTCATAAACGTGGCATCACAGATTTGACTTTTGGCTCACGGCTCTGGCTCATGGTGTAGAGTTGTTTCCTCTCTTGCGCTGCAAGAACTGCACATGCGAATTCTTAAATTAAATCTTTCTGTCTGTGTGTGTGTGTGTCTCTCTCTCTAGATCTTGGCCTTATGCATCATCCAGTTGGAAAGAGTAAGAGGCTGTCGTTCCTCTGTATTCCTTTTCCTGTTCTGGGTCTTGGCTGTTGTCTGTTCCCTGGTGCCTCTCAGAGCTAAGATCCAGCTGGCCATGGATGAGGTATGACTTTTATTATGGACTATTAACACTTACTATACCATTTAATAGAAATATCAATACTATGTCCTACTGTATGTATTAACACATGATGCCGATCATCCAAAAACCTCTCAACCATACTGTCTATATTGAAGATGAGGAATAATTCAGAGGTAAAGTAAATGTGTTTTTCAGGTTTGAACTCTGTGAACCTGTGGTGTCAAAACACTGTGCAGGAATATCTAATCAGGTCCATTCCTACCCATAGTCTAGACACGAGACTCCAGAAGCACAGCTTGAGATATACCCTGTGTCAGCAAAGAGTTTCTATTTCATCCCCCTATTTCAACCAAGGTAACCTAAAGTTAACCAAGTGTTGGAGGATGACACTGCCAATTCTGGTCAAGCTTGTGTATGTTTAAGTTTTCCTTTTCTTCCTGTGTCTCCTGTCAGAGACACTGCAATCATTGTTGTATGGGGTAAGTTTCTATTTAAGCGCACGCAGCCGTGGGGCAGTCACATTTGCATTTCTATAAAAAACACACAAACACACACATCCATATTTCTGTTTTATCGTCCTCAGTGTGACATTCCCACACTGCTTGGGGGAGAGTAATGATGGCCCTGGGATAAATGCTGGTGAGACATGGCAGCCCAGGGTCAGACCAGAAGAACGTCAGTGCTGTGTTTATGAGCCTACACTGCTGTAAACACAGCCAGATGGAAATCTATGCATCCACACATAATGCGAGGCCACTTAGAATTTTGGCACAGATGTTTTCTTTTCATACAATCACACACGTGTGCATATGATACATACGTGACCACACATATATTTCTTCATCATATCATATATCTCGATGAACCAAATTCAAATGACTAGATTCTGTTCATCAGTTTTTCCAAGTACAATGCAGCGTATTTTGCTTTGTCATAGGAGTGCACCCTGATACATTAGGTACAACAAGACCGATATTGAATGGTATGCTGCAGTGTCAGATATGCAGAAGATACAGTCCAAGTTGGACTGGAAATAATGATTACTACAAAAATGACCAAGTTCCTGAGATGGAGCAAGGACGGCACCCTAAAACCAATAAAACAAAGGAAGTTATCATTTAGTTTCACTCAAAAGTTAATCATGTAACTCCAATTGAAGTTCAACATTTGGGAGAAATACACTTATTCACTTTCTCCCCAAGTTAGATGAGAAGAATAATACCACTCTGACATTTCTATGGTAAATAGGAAGCTACTCTGAGCTAAATAAGCTGACTGACTTAACTGAAAACCAGGGGGAAACAGCAAGCCTGACTTTAAAGCTCACTAATCAACATTTCCTATTATATTTGTTTAGTCAAAGGAAGTAGTAGTAGTTTAAAGGAAATGTGTACAAAAATTGTTGAGTGTAAAAACAATCCTTTGTGATTTTACATGGGGTCACGTGTCCATCTACTATCGAATTAAACAAATAAGAAATAACATAACAAGATATAACAAGTTTTAAGAGGTGATGGTAAGCACATTTTGTTACCTTTGATGGAGCCAAGCTAGTTGTTTACCCATTTCCAGTCTTTGTGCAGTTGCAATAGAAAAACTATTCAGGATAAATATAGATAGATATAGGATAGATATTAGATTAAATTAATCAGATAGATCAATAAATTAAACTACATTGTGACATACCTCACATACCTTGCCTGATACGGTTCAGTTTCTTTTTCTTCTAATTCTGGTCAAAGGTTAAATCCTTTCCCCATGTACCCACAGGGAGTATTAGTTTTCTAAAACAGAACTTTAAATTTTCACTTCTTCACAGCTGTGTTTTTGTATATTGCTTTCTGTTCATGCTGATATTATTGCAGGAAAATATTTTCTCTGAGATAAAGTACTGTATAGAGTTAAAAAAAAGTATTCTTTTTTTGTGCTCTTGTGAATAAAAGTGTTGTCAGCTCACATTTACATATTTTACGCATTTTCTAAATATTTATAAAGACAGTGTCTAATTCACATTGCAGCGATGATGGCTCGAGTTGACAGAGTTCATGTTTGTGGACCCTTGGCCATTCTTAGTTGCTTGACCTACATTTTTCCCACTCTCCCTCCAACCATGCTGACCCTGTTTTTCACTATGTGGCCGGATCCATTTGGCCCCTTCATATCTCCTTTCTGGGCACAGGACCACATTTTTCAGAGAAAGTCATTTTACTGTTTACCATGGCTCTGAATTTCATACATACCCATACTGCTGCACAACAGGCTGCTGTGGCAGTGGCGTTGACCCAGTAGTTGACAATGCCTCTGCCAAAACCCACAATTTGTCTACGTCAAGAATAACATGCGAGTCCTACATTTCACAAAAGTCTCCGAGTGGTTAATATCACAGCTGCACCCTTGATTGAAAGTAAGGCTGCTGGTTTGTAAAACCACAATCTCCCTATTTACAGATACGGACTCTTAGCGTGACTGAGGCTGCTTTAACTATCGCTTCATTTATATAAAGTACACCATTAAAGACTTTGGGTTTTCACCCTGATTTAGCTTAAACGTCCAAAATACTCTTTATTGTGTCTGTGATCTTGGCATAAAAAAACATATCCTCTGCTATACAATGTGTAAGCTTGGGAAAAGCCATGTAAAGAATTTAGTGTTGTTGTGAAACTACACACAAAGCCACAGTGGAGAGAAATAAGACTGTATGCCACAGGATGTTGTGTGATTTGTTAAGTAATGTTGAAAGAGATGAAACAGCCAAAACAGACTTTGATTCTGGTGAAAACCTAATGTCTTGATGCAAGGAAAATGTTATTTTTCTGTGGCATGTGCGAAGCCACAAAGCCAATTAATTTTATCCTTGGTTCAAGATAAAAGTAGAACTCATCTGGAATAGTTTAAAGCAAGTAAACTGGAGGAACTGTAAAGATTCTGGTATTTTGCGCTCTGTCCTTAATCTGTGTTTTCTTATTTAACAGGGCATTGCCTCTGATATTGTACGGTACCTCGCCTTCTTCTCCTACTTCACAATCCAACTGGCCCAGCTCTTCCTGTGTTGTTTTGCTGACCAGCCTCCAGAGGGAAAAACCGTCTTGGAAAAGGTAGGCAGAGGAGAATGTATCCCACTTCCGTCAAAAACCTTCCACTGCGATCCAATACCCAGGAAAGAAAATGCCTGAGCAGCTATCTTGTGGTTTTCAACTTTTGTTGTCAAGACACTTTTCCGTTTTGGAGGAAATGATGTGATTCACCTCCCTCCCTCTTTTCTCTCCCACTCTCACTTCACCACTTTGGCTTCCTATGAGGAGTGTGTGAATGTGTGTGTGTGTATGTTTGTTTGTTTTTCTCCCGCATACCATCAACGCGACTCACTCACGTCAGTGTTGGAGAACATCATGACGACTGCAACCACACAACAGCACAGGCATCACTTAATACTCATCTCCCTATCCCATCAAACATGAGCGTGACGAAATGTTGTTGAGCTCAAAATAGCAAGGTGTTTCAGGACAGATGACAGGTGAATGAAAATGAGCTTCTAATCAATCAAGCAGATGTGTGATGTAATATTTCCCTGGTGATAAACAATCAAAATAGCTAGAAAAGTCCCTAACAAACTCTTGGCCGGTGGTGAGGAGGAGAAGCCGCAGTCTGGCGTGGTGGACACACCCATTGGTCGTTCCTTGGTGTGTCCTCCACTCCTTCCTCCACCTACTCCTCCTCTCCGCCCCACGCTCTGGTTAGAGTTACTCACAGGAAGAGAAGAAGCGAGGGGATGAAGAGCAAGAGTGCTGGTAATGAAGAGAGCAAACACCCCGGTGAGGGGGAGGCAGGGTGGAAAGATGCCATAAAGCATGTGTGAGAGGACAAACTTTCTGTGTGTATCTGTACGTCTGTGTGTATGTGTATCCTCTTGTTGGACAGTTTGTTGATGACACATTTCCGCTCTGTCTGCGCTAGACCTCAAAACGTCATCTTCATACTGAACTCTATTTATTCTGTCCTGTGGGAGTTCATGGCCTCTGCTCTCCACAATAGACCACCTGATTGTACAGAGCTGTTTACACACATTAGCCTTCTTAAACACACTCCTCACAAGTGTACCATTCAACCATCAACGGGCGGCCTCTGTGAAGCTGTGTGTGTGTCTCGAAAGCCTTTAAGCGGCGAGAGATTTACTGCGAAAACAACAGTGAGTCTGGTCTGATCTGTTGCAGAATCCCTGTCCCGTGAAAGATGCCTCTTTCCTGTCAAAGATTCTCTTCTGGTGGTTCACTGGGTAAGATGGTTCTTCAAAACCCTTTCATTTTTTAGGCTTTGGCTGACTCACTGCAGCAACAGTGTGTACTTGTTTACAATAATTTGTGTGTTTTGTTGACGATTATCTGAGTGAATCATCTCCGCACTCCCTCCTCAGGCTTGTTGTGAAAGGATATCGCACCCCACTGGCAGCAGAGGACTTGTGGACCCTGAGGGAGGAAGACACGTCACAGAAGATTATCTCTGAGCTGCAACAGGACTGGACAGCTGAATGTGCCAAAATTCAAAAGTGAGAACTGATAATTGATGACAGGCAGTGTTCAGTAGCTGTAATGGTCACCATGTTCACAATCCTACTTTAAGTTAGGGTGACCAAACGTCCTCTTTTGCCCAGACATGTCCACTTTTTACATCCTGTCCGGGGCGTCCGGGTTTTTTTTTATAAATTCATAAAAATTTCCTGTTTTCACTGTTTTTCATGGGACCATCAAGCGTGTACTTAGATTGACTGGCGCTTTGCACAGAATACTACAGTACTTTGTTCATTAACCTCTGAGAAGCCTGTCTGAATTTGTGTCTCGAGGCCGGGCCGAGTGTCCTCTTTCTTGGAACTCAAAATATGGTCACCCTACTTTAAGTGTATTAGCATGCCAATATTTGAAGACATGATGCTTAATGAAAAAGTAGAGCTGAGTCTGATGGAAATCACCCAAGATATTACAGTTTATCCAGAAGGAGGCATGGCTGAACACCAAATCCCATGAAAATCCATCCAACAGTTGGAGACAATTCACTCAAAATCCACAAATGTAACCCTCATGCTGGTGTTACATAAAAAAAATCAGACAATCAAAGTCAGTAGCATTTATTATCTGAAGACCAACCAATACTTGTTGAGATATTTCAGTCAGGACCAAAGTTTTGGACCAACTCAATGTAACACTGCTGTCGTGTCACGGTCTCAATTGACGCAGCCGAGGTCGAGACAGCTTGAGTTTTAGTCCCTAGCAAGTTCCAAAAACACTGAATCCTACATTTCCCACAATGCAACCGATGCCTGAACACGTATTTCAAACTTCCTTCGCTTTATACAGCAGACTTTATGTAATGAATTTTTAATCTCCAAGCCCAAGCTGAGGTAACCCTGATGAGATCATAACCCTAATGATCTCATCAGGGTTATTTTTGTAGATTTTTGCTCCATATTGAGCCATAGAAGATATAATAAACTGACTTTTATGTAGAAAATCTTCAGAGTACCCCTTTAGTGAGCCTTGCGGTTGTCTGACTAATCTTCTATGTTTATTAACCAATAGTTTTAGCAAGACTTCACAGAGAAAAGACAGGACATGTGCAGGACATGCACATGTTGTCTTTCATGTGTCCTCTGGCTCATGTGGCTTTCTATTTTGACGCAGACTTATGATCTACCATACAGCTCTGACTATTGTCACAGCTTAACAGCCAAAGAATCAATTCCATTTTATTGCAATGTGGCCAAATGTCAGCATGGTGCCGGCTGAATTAATTGCCTGAGCAGAGCATGGCTAAGCTATGATTGCGGTAAATTGTAATTCGGGACGTTTCATCACCGGAGGCCTTTTGGGCCAAAAATAAGTCCAAAGGAGTTTCTTGAGGACATACAGCACCGTAATGTCAAGACAAGAGCCCTCTGTCATTTTCAAAGCTTGTTAACATGATCCAGCACTTTGAAGATACGTCGTTAAGTCCAATAATTATGTCAGCGAAAAATGCTTTTAACTGCTGCTGGCAAATTCTTGAGTCCATCAGTGATGTTACGAATAACAACTGTTTTTTTCCTTTTCAGTCTGTTTCACATTAAAGACTTAAAAGGCGCCAGCACCATGTTGGGCCATCTCTGACACAGCTGTCTTGTCTGTAACTGCGCTCTCCCACTATGACAGGCAGGAGAAGGCCTTGGCGTCGGGTGCTGCACTGGGGAGCAGACTGCCAGACCAGGCTCAGCTCCTCAGGAAGCTGCAGAAAGAGCAGAGCTCTGGCTTCTTCCTGCTCAGGACGCTGGCTCGCAAGTTCGGTCCATACTTTCTGACCGGTACCATGTGTATCATATTCCACGATGCCTTCATGTTTGCCATCCCCCAGGTGCTCAGGTAAGACTCAAAAGAAGAGTGCACCATAACCCTAAATCTGCTCTCACCATGAGTGCACCCTGGCAATAAATAGCTGTGGTGTGCTGTGCCAACGTTTGGAGATATTAGCTGAATCCAAACCCAGTAAGCTCAGGGGTATTTGGTTTGCGGTGCAGACAGTCCCCAAAATAACAAGATAATCCACAGATGTTCTTGTGTACAGTTCACTCGTTCTGCATGAAGACAGAAATCGGGCAGTTGTGCTTTGATAACAACAAGTTGTCAATAAAACTGCTCATAAAATGGCAACTATTGCATGTAACTGTGTCATTATATTTGGAAGGAGATGTTGTTGTTGAGTTTTTCAAATATAACTTCAGTGCTCGGACTCCCACAAACCAAATGGCATTGAGTGCACTGTATTAAGGGAAGCTGCAGCCAATATCTCCAAACCTCAGCTCAGACTGAAATTACCTGAACGGACAGCAAACCAGGCTAGAGTAAAAATAGCTTTTATTGTGTTTTTTGGGATGAACTGTCCAAATGAATTTGGAGATTTAAGTTAAAGAGATGATATTTTTGCAGCATGATAATTTAAAGAAACATGGTTTTAGCAGTAAACAAAAATACCACAGTCTATATAAATAGATGTATAAACAACTCCTTGGTTATCACCTCAGATATCACCTTCATTGTCCTATTTTCAATGATTTGTGACACCGGCAACCAAACAACAACAGAAGCTGGCAGTAGTGAAAACAGGTCATGGCTGACCCCGCCACCCGCCGCACCATCCCACTAGCCAGACTGGAATGTTGTTGTTGATGCACAGCACAGAATCAGTGGAAGTGTTAATTACGGTCATGAAGCTGTGAGCAAGAAAAGTAGACGAGACCACAGTCCTCTGTGCTCCAGTAAGGGGGAAAAGGCAGAGAGGGAGAGGAGGCTCTAAATGGCAGAAATGTCGTCGGACCACAATAAGGGAGCCGCTGGCCAAGTGTGAGGGCAGCCCGGCCACAAGCTGAGCACTGTTGTGCAAGCAAGTCAACCAGTAGCCACAGCAGCGCTCCAAGGCCATTGGTTTCAGGCACACAATGAAAGTCAAATAATACCACATTGAATGAAAAAACACACAAAGAAATTCATGTTGACAGGGTAAAAACCTGTTTGTGTCTGCTTTGTATCATTCACTACTTTCCAGGGAATCTCATACATAGAAGTAGGGTTTTGGTGCTGCATATTCATGACCCTAAAGTGCACTAAAGGGTCAGACTAAAAAAAGAATGAACTGTGTGCAAAATACTGAACATCCCAGTTAAGTATTAATCATCTTCTTCTCTTCCTCCATAGCCTTCTTCTGGGTTTCATGAGAGACGAAGACGCTCCGCTATGGAAAGGCTACTTCTATGCCACTCTAATGTTCCTGCTGTCCTGTCTCCAGTCCCTCTTCAACCATCAGTACATGTACACTTGCTTCACAGTGGGGATGAGGGTGAAGACAGCTGTTATGGGCTTGGTTTACAGAAAGGTCTGTATCCATGGATATGTAGCCGCTAACCTCTAGACACAATATAAAAATGCTTTCTATCCTCCCAGACAAGAAAACAGTACACAGTGTATGATTAACAGCTTTAGCTAAGATGAATGATCGTCTGAAATCTTTACGAGGGTGTAAATATATATTGTACGCAGTGCGCTGAGGGCTAAAATGTCTTTGTCTCTTTTGTTGTCAATCCAGTCTTTGGTGATAAACAGCGCTGCCAGGAGGACTTGCACTGTGGGCGAGATTGTGAATCTGGTTTCAGCAGACACTCAGAAGCTCATGGACTTTGTGGTGTACTTCAACGCTGTCTGGCTGGCTCCCATTGAAATTGCTCTTTGTCTCTTCTTCCTCTGGCAGGTATGTCGAAATGTAGTGTTTTTGCAATGCCGCTCATTCATGTACAATTACATTTTAACTATAAAGTCCTTGACACTATTCTTTGTTTTATTTAGCATCTTGGTCCATCAGCTTTGGCAGGGATTGCCACTGTCATTCTCATTTTTCCACTCAACGGATTCATTGCAAAGAAAAGAAGCAAGCTGCAGGTAAAAGCTGTTACAGGAATTCTTCATACTTTCACTCCAGTAGCCCTGACATCTGGCATGTTAGGTCAGGGATGCCACAGCTGGTTTAGATAGTGGCTGAAGAGCCGTGTGGGTGTTTGGCCTGGATGGTACATTCTCTCTTGTCCTTTTGATGTCTGCCTCATATAACGTGTTTGAAAAACAATGAGAGGAAAGGGTGGGCAGTAGGAAGACATAATTTTCTTTGGAAAAACAACAGGCGGTTCTGTAAATTTGGATGCCAATTTAATCGAACTTGGTCTCCAATGCGGTGACCGCATCCCTGGCCCTTTGTTGTTTCCTTGTCATAAAAATCACTAAAATGTAACAGGCAATAAATTCTTACAGAATTAAACAAGTTCCATGATGTTCAGGAAAACTGGAAGCTGTAACTAGAGCAGACAAACCCATGTTTACAAATGCATATATTTGCTTTGGTCTGGTAATTGTCACAGTGACCCATTATTTTAATAATAAAATGTCAAAACATCTTTGTCATTGTCTTTGTCAACAGGAGATTCAAATGAAGTTTATGGACGGCCGCATCAGACTGATGAACGAGATCCTGAATGGAATAAAGATCTTGAAGTTCTATGCCTGGGAGAAGGCCTTCCTGGAGCAAGTTTTGGGCCACAGAGAAAAGGAGCTCAAAGCCCTGAAGAAGTCTCAGATCCTATATTCCATTTCCATTGCATCCTTCAACTCTTCTTCTTTCCTGGTAAGAGCACTGAACTGAAAAAACTAGTAATAAAACCTCTAAAGTTGGCTTCAAGAATGAGGCTGGTTATGTTTAATGTTTCTCTCTAACTCTAACCCTACTGTCAAGAAATTCCATGAAAAGACCAAAACCAGTGATTAATTAATTCTGCTAACAAAAATGTGTTCCCAAATCCTGACATAGCTCATTCCACTGTGCTGAAGACCTACTGGTCTGAAAGATGTCGCAGGGAACCTGAATATATCTACCTAATTTTATGGCAATCCATCCAAATGTTTTTGAGACATTTCACCAAAAACCACAAAAGTGAATCCCATGGTGGCGCTACAGAAAAAAGTCAAAGAACAGTCACCATCAATGTCTGTCCAAATTTCATCTTGATTTATTCAATTGTTAGATATTTTGTGTCTGGACCAAACCACCAGACTGACAGATCAACATTGTCTTCTCCAGAAACATGCTGCTAACGTGGCAAAAAATGAAACAAAGAAATGAAATTATATACTTGTGACCCGTTTCATGTCTTCGGTAGGATCAGCTCAGGGCTGAATGCCACAGACAGGGTGGAGAAGTCAAAGAATACTGCGAGACAGACTAATGCATTGCTGTTGGTTTTTGTCTTTTCATGGGATATATTGACAATTAAAGAAATTGAGAATAACACCAGCCTTATCCTTTAAATTGTGTCTCTAAAGATCACCTATCACACAAGTCTTTGCCTGTAAAGTTAACATTTAGCATCTTTTTTCCCCCAAAGATCGCCTTTGCCATGTTCGGAGTCTACGTGACTCTCGACGACAGGAACGTCCTGGATGCACAGAAAGTTTTTGTCTCGATGGCTCTAATCAACATCCTGAAGACCCCACTTAGTCAGCTTCCATTTGCTATAAGCACTACTATGCAGGTAGATGACATTTTTAAGTGTAACTAATGATTGCTGTGAGATGTTTTCCCCATCTGTGGTGCCTGATGAGATTTATTTTCATGGTCCTATATGACGGATACAAGTCAGTTAACCAACCTTGACTCTCTTCCAGGCTATGGTTTCACTGAGACGTCTGGGAAAATACCTGTGCTCCGAGGAACTCAAAGTGGACAATGTCTCAAAGACTCCATTGAGTTCTGGTAAGAACTCCACCCATGTATAAACTATTACACTAAATGAATAAACTTACTATACTGCTCTGTTTAATTTAACCAATTTCGACAATTTGTTCTCCATACTGCTTGAAATCATAGGCTGTCATAATCAATATAAGCAACCCACATGATTTTGTTGTTTATATCTGTGGGGTACCACAGCCTTGTATGGATCATGTGCACTGTCACTTCCTGGGTCCTGGGCTGACTGGTAGACAGGGTAATTATAGGATGTTCCCATTTAGTGGTTAAACATAAATCACAGCATGAATTCAGACATATGATTCATAGAGAAAAATACTGCACTCTTCTGTCTGTAATCTGTCAACACTTCCTGAGACAGCTTGTGAAAAAGCAACAGCTCTGTAATTTGTATGATTAAGCAAATTCAGTTGTAATTACGCCCAGGCTGCACTATGACGAGTAACTTCAAGGGGGAAATTTTGTTTTGAAAGTTTGTTTGTCGCTCAGGTTGAAAGAACCTGCCCTTTCTTCAGTGTTTATTGCAGGCTTTGTTCGTTTCACTCAATCTTTCTGTCTTGTTTAGATGGGGAAGACGTGGCGATAGAAAACGGCACTTTCAGCTGGTCTGCAGAGGGCCCTCCATGTCTTAAAAGGTAGGAATTGTGAAAAAATAATAAAGAAAATGACTAAACCCTGAATAAAAACAAAGGGAGACTCATAGGACAATTTCTGTCTTTGCTGACAGGATCAACGTGCATGTCCCACGAGGTTCCCTCGTTGCTGTGGTTGGACATGTGGGCAGTGGAAAGTCCTCTTTGTTGTCCGCCATGCTGGGTGAAACAGAGAAAAGAAGCGGCCGTGTTGCTGTTAAGGTACTGAGTTCATGTTCCATGTGCAAGTTCCATTCATTTTTTAGGGTTTTCCTTTAATAAATACTGACAGTCTCCTCTGACATCTGTCTTCACAGGGCTCTGTGGCATATGTGCCCCAGCAAGCCTGGATCCAGAACGCCACAGTCCAAGACAACATCATATTTGGCCGTGAAAAACTGAAGACATGGTACCACAGAGTGCTGGAGGCCTGTGCACTGCTGCCTGACCTGGATATCCTACCTGCTGGAGATGCTACAGAAATTGGAGAGAAGGTATGAAAATTAAGAAATGGAATTCCTAATAAATTTCTTCTTGTTTCCAAATCTTCAGAGTTTTATCTAAACTGGAATAATTGTGTTTGTGCAGGGACTGAATCTCTCAGGTGGGCAGAAGCAGAGGGTAAGCCTGGCCAGGGCTGTCTACAGAAAGGCTGATGTGTACCTTCTAGATGATCCACTGTCTGCTGTTGATGCACACGTGGGTCAACACATCTTTGACAAAGTCATTGGACCAAAAGGAGTCCTTAGGGACAAGGTAATGCATGTAGCAAAACTTGTAACATGCAATTCAGTCTGTTCAATTGAGCTGCAAAGAGCCAAAACATGATTTTACAACACCTAAACCATTTGACCTGCGCTATTGTTATAATAACATGGAAACCACCACTTTGCTGACATCTTTGTTTTCAAGAAAGCCTCAAATTAGTGTTGGATTGTGCTTACATCCTATTTTTCTGACTTGTGTGGCTTGCTATACAGACCCGCATCCTGGTGACCCATGGGATGAGCTTCCTGCCGCAGGCTGACCATATCCTTGTACTGGTAGATGGAGAAATCACAGAGAGCGGCTCCTACCAGGAGCTTCTCAGCCGCCATGGAGCCTTTGCCGATTTCATCCACACCTTCGCTAGCACAGAGAAAAAAGAGAGCGCCATACAGAGAGGTGAGGAGACATGTGTTTCTTTGCATTTTGACAGTTCTTAGTTCTTAAACATATGTTAAAAATACAAATAAACGTCAATAAACAATTATAAAAAGAAAAACTTTACTTTTCTTGTAGCTGGGTCCAGGAGGTCCAATGCTCGTCTCAGCATGGTTGACTTCATGCCATTCTCCAGAGACCTGTCACAGGAGCAGCTCATTGGGTGTGTAAAGTAACACATGAACTATAAAAAATTTCATAAAGATGTTTGGCATCCAAAGCATCCTTTTTTACAAAACTGATATCGGGCCTCTTCATATCCTCCAGGGGTGACACCACTAATACCAACCTGCAGAATATGGAGCCTGTGTCTGAAACAGACCAGGAACAAGTCCCAGAGGATTTGGGCAAACTGACTGTGGTTGATAAGGCACGCACTGGAAGGGTAAGTTAAAAACGGCTTGTTTGCTAACATGTTTTTCATATCAACTTTTAGTGTCTTTAGTGTTGTTTGTTTCTGCTGTCCCCAAGTGGCTTAAAAACAATTTAATGAACATAAAACTTGAAATTGTTGATACAAAGATAAATTGAGTTTTCTAATTCCTTGAGATTGACCGGTACTTTTGTGTTGTTCTACAACAGGTGAGGTTGGATATGTACAAGAAGTACTTCAAGACCATTGGCTTGGCCATCATCATTCCCATCGTCTTCCTGTACGCCTTTCAGCAAGGAGCCTCATTGGCCTACAACTACTGGCTCAGCATGTGGGCTGACGATCCAGTTGTTAATGGCACCCAAATCGATACAGACCTGAAACTGACCGTGTTTGGCGCACTGGGCTTTGTACAAGGTTGGTTAGCAACATAGCATAAAATAATGCCTAGATAAATTCAAATACAAGGGATGTAGGTTGCTGTGTTTGACTGAAATGTTGATCTTTTTGTTTTCTTCTACAAGATAGGAAAATTGTTCCCAAAACAATTTATTCACCCCTAGCTCTGATTTAATGAAACTTTCCCCTCTTCTCAGGTATCGCCATCTTTGGAACGACTGTCGCGATCTCCATCTGTGGCATCATCGCCTCTCGCCACTTGCACATGGACCTGCTGATCAACGTGCTTCGCTCACCCATGTCTTTCTTTGAGTGCACGCCCAGCGGTAACCTACTCAACCGCTTTGCCAAAGAGATCGATGCCATCGACTGCATGGTCCCCGATGGCTTGAAGATGATGCTGAGCTATGTCTTTAAACTCATGGAGGTCTGCATCATCGTGATGATGGCGACGCCTTTTGCAGCTGTGATCATCCTGCCTCTCGCTTTCCTTTACGCCTTTGTCCAGGTACATTTTTCTCCCCAACATTTAAACTCACCACTGAAGACTTTGATGTTTAGGTTTTTTGGGGGGGGAATTATGTTAAAGGTGGCTGAGCAAGAGCTGAGTTCCATTACAGTGTGTTATTGGAAAGCTCTGTGTTCCAAAACCAACCCTGCTGATTTTGCCGTTCACTTGTGTTTTGTTTCCCACCTGCTGACATAGATGTTGCACACATTCACTTTGAATTATGGGAAAGCCCTCAGCGCCCCTTGTTGGTTTCACTCATTAAAGCTGGTGTTTTACTTTTCCACTGTGGGCTACAGAGCTTCTACGTCGCCACATCCTGTCAGTTGCGGAGGCTGGAAGCTGTGAGCCGATCGCCCATCTACACTCACTTCAACGAGACAGTGCAGGGTGCCAGTGTCATCCGGGCCTTCGGTGAACAGCCCAGGTTCATTCTGCAGGCCAATGAGAGGGTCGACTTCAATCAGACCTCCTACTTCCCCCGATTTGTGGCCACCAGGTGAGATGATGTGATTATAATGTGATTTAATTTAATTTATACATTATTCAGCTGCAGTTTATGATGAACGGTGGTGATTCCAAGAGTAACCACGATTGCTGACTTTAGTAATGAGAATACATTTTGGAACTTGCCTTCCCCACAGCTAAATTAATGTTACATCCACAGGTGGTTGGCAGTCAATCTGGAGTTTGTTGGTAATGGTGTGGTTTTAGCAGCTGCCATTCTCTCTGTGATGGGAAAAAACACCCTGAGCCCAGGCATCGTCGGTTTGGCTGTGTCACACTCCCTCCAGGTAAAAGGCTCTGCCCACAGACACGTTCATGTATATGTACCCCAATACCCTACTTATTATATATATATAGTACATAAGTATATATAGCATTGAAAGACAGCCAGTTTCACACACCACACAGCATTGTACAACTCATTCCAGTTGCATGCTGCATGTGGTAATTAGAGGTTAAACTGGAAAAAGTGAAATATAAATGCATGGCTTTGCTCAGTCAGCAAATGCATTTTCAGTGCAGGGAGAAAACGATTTTATTTAAACCTCATTGCATTGGATCTTGCAGGTGACTGGAATCCTGAGTTGGATCGTGAGATCCTGGACTGATGTAGAAAACAACATTGTTTCTGTGGAGAGGGTCAATGAGTATGCTGATACTCCGAAAGAGGTCAGTGTTTTCACACACATACAAAAATGCATGATGAGTTGTTGTGATACATTTCCAGAGTGCGTTTCCAAGTAACAACTTGGACACTAAATCCAACACCCTTTGTTATTGTCTCATTCAGGCCAGTTGGAATATAGAGGGCAGCTCCTTGCCTGTGGCCTGGCCCCAGAGAGGTACTCTAGAGTTCCAGGACTACGGGCTGCAGTACCGTAAAGGCCTTGAGTTGGCTCTGAAGGGCATTACCTTGAATATTCATGAAAGAGAAAGGGTGAGTCATTTTCTATGATAAAAGCAGTTTGCAGTCTTTTCAAGTCTCAATCCTGGATCATATAATTGCTTGAAATGAAGAATTATGTCATACATAACTAACTAAAAACCTCTTTTCCAGGTTGGAATTGTGGGTAGGACAGGAGCAGGGAAGTCCTCACTTGCCCTGGGAATCTTCAGGATCTTAGAGGCAGCAAAGGGAAAGATCTTCATAGATGGAGTCAACATCGCAGACATTGGACTGCATGACCTCAGATCACGCATTACTATCATTCCTCAGGTACGACAGCAGTAATAACAGAAGCTGAGCTCTGGCTTTCATCATATAAACTGTTTGCACTAGTGCAATCCATATCTAATGTTGAATAAGCTGTTCTAAATTGTATTGATCCGATTTTGAATCTGGGCAGTGTAATGAGGAACAACATCTGCTGTTCTCTCTCCTAGGACCCTGTTCTGTTCTCAGGCTCCCTCCGGATGAATCTCGACCCCTTTGACACTTACACCGACGAAGAGGTGTGGCGTTCGCTGGAGCTCGCTCACCTCAAAAACTTTGTCTCTAATCTGCCTGACAAACTCAACCATGAATGCTCAGAGGGAGGAGAAAATCTCAGGTACACACAATTACACTGACACATTGCAACACAGTTAAACCGCTAGCTATTATTTTGTCAAGTCAGTCACTATTACAGGGATATCCACACAAATCTGCAGGAAACATGGATAGAAGGGACTGAATGTTTGGTCAACTCTTTGTCTGTGCAGTCTGGGTCAGCGCCAGCTGGTCTGCCTGGCCAGGGCCTTGCTGAGGAAAACCAAGATCCTGGTTTTGGATGAGGCAACAGCTGCTGTGGACCTGGAGACAGACACACTCATCCAGTCAACAATCCGCACACAGTTTGAAGACTGTACTGTCCTGACCATTGCTCACCGTCTCAACACGATCATGGACTACACCAGGTACTGTACATTACAATTCACTAAGTAGTCAATGTTTTGTGGTATTTAGTGGACTGATAGAAAGCTAATTAATGACAATTTGCATTATCAGTTATTCATTTCAAGTCACTGATCATGTAAAATACAAAATATTTGGGTGTTGGTTAGCTCAGTTGGTAGAGCATCCACCCCATGTACGAAGACTCAGCAGCAGCCCAGGGTTTGAATCCGACCTGCGGTCCTTTGCTGCATGTCGTTCCCCCTCTCTCTCTCTCTCCCCACATTCCTGTCACTCTTCAGCTGTCTCTATCAAAATAAAGCTTGAAAAGGCCAAAACATATCTTTAAAAAAAAATTATATATATATATATATATATATATATATATATATATATATATATATATATATATATATATATATATATATATATATATAGTCACAGCTTCTCAAATGTGAGGATTTCCAACTACATTTAATGAAATGCTAATCATATGTCTAGTTATAGACCTGCTGGATCTAAAATCCATCTCCCTCCTTTTTTAATGCTTTACAGAGTGATCGTCATGGACAGAGGCCACATTTCTGAGATGGATTCTCCAGCCAACCTAATCGCACAGCGAGGACAGTTCTACCGAATGTGCCGGGAAGCTGGGCTGGTCTAGGTCTTCACTGGGCTTTGTACCATGGAGCTGGTGTCTTGGTATAAAGATGTGGCACCTTATTTGTGTGGCTGTCCAACTCACGTTAAATCGGGCCATTCCAAGCTTTGTGGCAGCTCAAAACGCCTCTACCCACGAGGGCATTGTCAATGAATCTCAAGAGCAGCTGCTGACGCAGTCCCTATTTGTTGGTTTTTTAATACACACAGTCAGGAAAAGACATTGTTAACCTCAGACGATGAACATTTAAAAGAAAGCTACAGTGGATTGTTGAGAGTCTTCAAGCTATAAATATTGTATATAGAGTAGTGGAGTCAGTTTATTCCTTGTAAGGATTAAGCCAAGAGCTGGAATGAACCATTTGAGTACCACAAATCTTAAGGATTTTCATTCTCTTTTTGAATGGAAGCTATATTATTTTTGTAGTTTTTGTAAGTGTTATGAAGCACATGACCTATTTTTCTGATGTTGTCTCAGGCTTAAACGTTGATGTTTACTCACACTTTTTTTTTTTTTTTTTTGCCTTGTATAAAAAAAAAGAGGCTGTTTTGTAATTGTAAATTGATAGAAATCTATTTTGTCTTCTTGCCTCAGAAACTGGGACAGGAAATACTCTGACACACTGACCTTCAAAAGGTTCACCCTGGCAAATGCAGGGGAAGTGAGGTTTTCACAGCCTTCAAAACCTGAGCTGGAAGCAGTCAATTTGGAGTTTTTATAAGTCAGGGAAAAAGAGGAAAACATTGATGTGAGCCAAGACATTAGCAAACGTCCAACTATGTTGTGGCTGTTGTTTATTTCTGTCAAAGTAAACACATAAAAAGTCAATAGAGACCTTGCTGGTCAGATTTAACCTGACGCCGGTAGTGAAAACCGCCATGAATGATGAGAATGCCTCAAAACAATGGTGATAAGTCTCTGTGTGATTGTCTCTGCCTCCACCACACAACTCAGGCCATACATATATATGCAGCGATGAAAAAAAAATCAGTATTGTTCTTTTGGTGCTGACTTGACAGACTGTAAATAGTCCACGTTGACCTTTACTCTTGATTCAAAGAAAGAACCCGATGAACTTTTCAAAGAGAAGAGGCATTTACTGTTTTTGTCTTACTGGTTTAGACAATATATTCTAAGAGAAACCCTATAGTTTATTTATGTCATATGACAAAATGTATTAAGTGTCCTTAAACTTCTGAGGATTGTATTATATTTATACTTTTTATAACAAAGCTTGTTCATTTTTCACTGACCATTTACTGTTAATGTACTGTCTTGATCCATACATCATGCTGGATAATAAAATTTATTTGAATCTATAGTATGGTTATACTTGAATATACAACTTTGTAAATGAGTGTGGGGAAATGCTCAATAAAAACACATTTAAATAAAAATGGAGATTTATCAGAAGGCTGTGCTCCAGAAGGAGCAGGGTGAGTTTAAATGACAGCTGACAGCTGTAGTGACGATTTAGTTGTAAGCAGTGATGTCCGCTGCACAACTCCAAGTCGAGTCTTGAGCTGGCTGGAGGACATCTCAAGACTTAATGAGCAAATTCAAAGTACGGGTGCATGCCTTTTAGGTCTCTGATAGCAGACAGCTATTAAATTAACACAGCATTTAAGTCCTAACCATGCACATGCCTGATAATTAAATATGCATTATGAGGCAATGTAAAAAGACTATATTTCTATGCATGCAACAATGGATGTGACTGACTCTGATTCCATCTACATTCAGCTTGACTGTCCTAATAATACACAGGAAATAAAAATGTTGACACACGTTTCAAGGGACGTAAAGCTTAAAATAATAATACACATTACACTGATATAGTATCCATGGTGTAACGATTGCACAAAGAAATCAAACGGTGGATGTGATGGGTGTCTCATCAACAAATTAGTTGTAGTTACACTCTTCAGTCGGTAGATGGCAGAGGTCTGTGATATGAACAGTGGTTTGTTTACACTTGTTGCAATGGCGACCATCACTGAACTGAAATGTGGTAAGCTGTTACTACCATTCCTGATTTTGTCTACTTATTACACTCTTAAATCAAACTAGACTAGATGAACGACAGAGCGCTTTACTGGACACGTTAATCGAGTTGCTAATAGCGCTAGTTTGCTTGGTTAGATGAACCATAACATGACGCCCTCGTCGTGTCTCCATTCAAAAATTCAGCATTTTTTAGAGCCAAGTGACCCTAATGTTTAGGAAGTTAATGTTTTAACGTTACTCACGCTTGCCTTTAATGCTAAAAATCTGTATTTCAATTCGGCTTATGTAAATATGAGCTAGGTACCACAAAACTTTAGGTTTTCCTGGATTTCACACTAACCGATGGTTTTAAGGAAAAGGTGCATTTATCGACATTAAGGACAGTGAAAGAATAACCTCACATATCCCGATTCAAAGAGCGATTCTTGGTGATTATGATACACTATTGAGTCAGATTTGAAGAGGTCTATATCTTTGTCATTTAGTAAGGTATTGTTAAATTAGCAAATTAATAAGTGAAGTACGGCAAACGTTAGAAAAAAACCGCCCATTCGTGTAGCCGTTAATGCTAAACGTTAGCTGAATATACTACAGACACAGTAATGTAACCTGCTGTCTGAGTTTTTAATCCAATAAAACTTGAATATTTTAGCCGTGAGGGATACACTGGAGTCCCGTGGCGTGCTGGGCCAGCTGAAGGCTCGTATCCGGGCGGAGGTGTTCAGCGCCCTGGACGACCAGCGGGAGCCTCGTCCGCCGCTGTCCGACGAAAACCTGCTCATCAACGAGCTCATCCGGGAGTACCTGGAGTTCAACAAGTACAGATACACGGCGTCAGTACTGACAGCAGGTGGGTGGAAAGATGCCAGCATAACTAGTGATTTCACAAACATTACCACGGATTTGTGCACCAGTCACCAGTGTTGATCCCCTCCAAGCCTTACGGGAATGATCATTTTATGGTTAATGGTAATGAAAGTTGGGAAATGTGTCCTTGCGAAAGCAGTATTGCACTTAAACTGCACCTTTTGAAACACAGCCAGTCACTATTGTAGAGCAAAGTGTACTACCAACTATTAACTCAGCTGTTTGTTTTCTCAGAGTCAGGCCAAGCTGAAGTTCCTTTGGACAGACAGTTCCTGGCGAATGAGCTGAAAGTCACAGAGGATCTAAGCTCCAAGTCTGTGTAAGTACAGCCTGCTATCCAACACAGTGTTCAAATATTTACTGAACTCTCCTGGGGTGTGATCATTTATCAGATAATAATCTCAAAGGCTCTGTGAATCATTTCCGTTGCCACATTTTCATCTTGAAATACCCTTTTTTAGATTTTCGGTAATTCAGCTCATCCTCACCTCTGCCTTGGAAAAATATGACTGTCAGTTTGTGTTGTTAAATTCATCATTTCTCCTGGCTTAGAAAATGCATTAGGCACTGTGATCTGGTTTGTGTCACTCTCATATTACTGTTCCTTTTCCTATCACTTCTGCTTCTATCTCTGCCTACCATCAGGGAAAACTTTAAAAGCACATAATTATCCATTCTGACAGAGCATGCTCCAACATCACTATAATAACCTGGGTCTAATTCTAGCCCCAGGTATCAGTCAACCCATTTTCTCTCACTCACTCTTCCTTTAAAAAAAATGAAAATGTCAAAATGTTAATCACAAGTTTTCACATTTTGGTCTCCAGGCCTCTTCTCTACGGCTTGGTGAGCCACTTTGTGAACAGCAATGATAATGGTGGAAAGGTATTTCTGCGAGGAGCCTCTCTGCCAGCTGGTACTACTGGCAGCCACACAGTACCTGGACCTGATGCCTAAAAGTTGATGCTCTTAGTCCTGGAGCAGCATGGACTGAGAAGACTCTTTTATACTCCAATAGATGATTTGAAGTGTCGCAGCATCTTGTTGAATTTTATCTTCTCCATAGTTTTCACCTGAGTGTACCAGCATTACAGCACGGACTACATGAATTCTGCTGAGCTGCTAAAAATGCACAAAGCCTTTTTATTGCTTTTAAGTTGCCAATCACACCAGATGGCCTTTTTATGTTTAGGTTTTAATATCTGCCTTTAGGTTGAGCATCAGTCATGGTGGTACTATTTGTTCTCTCAATAATTCAGGTTTGATACTTTTATTGTCTTTTAGTTGTTCAAAAATAAATGTTTTATATTTATACGCCACATTGAGTCAAGATCATTTGTGGAAGTGCTGTTTTATTGGCCACCACATGGTGGCAGCCACACCAAAGAAAGCAGAAGAAGACTGCTCTCATAGGACTGACTGGTGGTACTCTGTTGTAACCCGTTGCAGCCTCATAGACACTTCATCTCTAACTAATGTGCCATTGTGCTTAAAAGAGGGTACTCTGACTGCATTAATGTTGTGGTATAATATCCTATAATTTACATTATGTCAGTTCAATAATGTAAGATATGAAGTTAACATTTATTTGAAACTGCGTGTGATCAGAACTGTATTTGCAAGTACAGTATGTACTTAAGTAGCATTTTCTTTATGTGGTTTTCATCACTATTTAACTAGTGATGAATAACCTGCACCTAAATTTACATTCACTTACTTTCCTGTGATTGTCTGAACATTTTTGGCACTCATTGTGTCGGCCTCTGCAGCCAAACCCACCCATGTTGCCCCTGCGCTCTTGTATTTGAGCTAATAATATCTTGTGCGATTACGATGATGTTTTATCTTGGTTTCTGATAATCCACATGTTTATGCCGAGTTGAATGAGACATCATCCATATTTATGTTTATGTACTTACTCTCTTGCTTTTTCCTCTCTTTTGCTGTGTTCTCTGGAGCTTAGGAACTGAGGCCCAATGACCTCCCTTAAAGCTATGATAGCAATATTAAAATTACAGTAACTGTGCAGGAAGCAAAAGAAAAGGTCCTTCCTGTGATTTGAATAAGCAATAAAAGATGCACCAACTCTTTAAGAGCACACAAACATCTCCTGCAACAACAAACCGTTCCCCTCTCACCATTTAAGGGAACGTGACATTCTTATCTCACACAACTTAAAACCCAGAGTTTCTGGAACTGATTATCTACACATTTATATCCCAGTCTGTTTACTGATGCTGGACACTGTGTTACACCATTTCTTCTATCTGTAACATAATTAATCTAAACTGTTTTAGAAGTGTATTTATCCTGTCTCCTCTGCCATAGCTGCCTCTCTCATTTTTGATTGCAGAGGCCTTGAGAGATGACATCATAGCTCCTAAATTAGTTCATTGAAACATTGAGCTCATAACAGTATAACTTGGTGAATTTACCCGTGCCTCTGATGGAGCAAGGAGCTGTAAAGATGAGATGTGATCATTTGCCATCAGCGTAGTTTGTGCAACAAGATGTAATGTACACTTAACTCAAATGTAATGTACACTTAACTCTATGCAGTGTCCTAATTTATTGGTTTTTAGGCCCATTAGAAAGGATAATGTGTTGTTTAATGCATATGGGTGCTGAAAATAGAGCCGATGCGAGCCTCATCTGAGACATTCGGAGTCTGAATTTACTCAGTTTCCTTGGAGCAAACCTTGTTTGCCCTTAAAGGCTGTGGCCCTGAGGCACCGAGTTTATTGGCACCAGATATGAGTGTTCTCTTGAAAATGGCTATATAAGCGGAACAAGTTGAACAATGGCACATGATTGTTCATTTGGCGGTTTGCCCTGTAATAGGTAGCATTTCTCCTCCGGTGTATAAATTAGTAGTGTGTAAAAGAGACAGCTGTATAAATACTATTGAATGCAGTGGTCTTTTGACTGCAGCGGAGTGAACTGATGTTTGCCCCTGGGCTCAAATTAGAATGCAATTGCATTCCACGAGGGTCAAACATATCCATAAACATATTTTCTCTCTAATAGATGGCCATCTATGGACATGCGGGTGAAGAAAATCATTAAACATACTGTATGTAAGAGATCTCCACAGTGCATGTTGTTTGTATTGTGTATTTATTCAAGCATGTTGCGTTGAAGGACGGTCCACATGTGTGCTGACAGCTGTTTAGTTAGTTGAACTACAAAAATGTGAGTCAAGTAACATCAGTTGTAAATTTAGTTGCCATCATGTATTTTTTTTTAAATATAAGATTAAGTCTTTATTGAGATTTATTCAGTATGATTATTTCCAAACAATCCCTCTCAAATCTGATTCACTGACTACTATTGATATTACCATCCTTCACTCAGACTTTTTATCCATGTTCACTCCCTCTGCCTCCTCTCCTCCTTGTCATTGCAGACTTTTCATAGGTTTATTCATTGCTCTGAGGAATCACTGAGAGATCATTCTCCATCTTAGACAACCGGGGGGATGGGGTGGGGATGGATGCGTTGGCCAAAGTTCAAAACAGACTTTTTTTTTTTGTCAGTACACGGTGCCCCCATACTTCAAAGTTTTTCAGGTTCCTGTCCTCCCTCCTCCTCCATCACATTTAAGACAAATATAAAAGTGGTCCTTTTTTCTGACAGCAGTCAGAGAGTAATGATGCTGTAATATAACAGTGAGCATTAGCATGGAGAGCAAAGCAGTGACATGAAGTTTAGTGCATGCAAAAATCATCTGAAATATAAACTGTGTTGTCTTGTTGCCATGGTGTGCTGTAAATTGGAAAGCTATTAACCATTCATCTGTCAGGGTTAGCTACAGGTAAAGAAACAACTTTGTTTGTTTGAACAATGATATTGCTACTGGACCATATTTAGTCACTTGGGCTCGGGGTGCTTGCCTGTGCAAGACTTTGAAAGTAACACAGAAAGCTGCCGAGATTCCATACAGACCCCACTGTCCTTATATGGCACACACTGCAACCTCTCTGTTCAGTGTATCTGCTGCTTTGTCTCCCTCCTCCACCTCCTCCCCGTCTTGTTCTTCATCCCTCCCTTTGCCTTGCCTCTCGCCCTGTCTCTCCATGAGTTTCTCAACCCATAGTTTCTCCTTAGTTAATGCCATCCCACCTCCTTGATGTTGGCCAGAGGGAGCCCTGAGGTCCTCCATGCTAGAGTGGTCTATCATCAGGTTTCTCACACACACACACACACACACACACACACGACGCAGCACTAGCACAAAACAGGCCCCCGGCTATCAACCAGCAGCTTGATTTATTGGAGCAAATAGATCGGAGTCCTTATATAGGAAGTTCCATTGGAAAGAAGCTGGAAACAGGAGGGACCGGAGGGGGGGTAGGGCTGTTTGGGATAGTGGAATGCAATGTGCGTAATGACAGAAGACACACACACACACACACAGAAAGACACATTCATTATGTGAATTATGAGTTATGTACTCGGGGGGAATCTCTTGGAGCAGTTACAGTAAAGGGGGATTCCTGTGCTGGGGACAGCTTGCCTTATGAGGAGTAAGAGCAGATTGCATAATCTGCTCTCACCCTACAGGGTGCGTGATATTGGAGCATGGAACCACCAGGTTTTAGTGGTTATCTTCATCATGTAACCCAATATTTTACCTGACGTGTTGTATACTGAATAATCCTGACAGCAAAAAGGAATATAGATGCTAAAACTGAAAATACCCCAAACCCAACCTTACATATGAGGTAAAAAAAGTCCTTGGGACTTTTTCACAGAGGACATTTTAAAGCACAGGTGTACATAATAACATTAACAATGTCATATCTTACTGGGACAGTAGAACAGAGCCTTTGTTAGTGTTATTAGTACCATCTATGACAAAAAATATTACTATTATAAGTAAAAAAAATATTGTATTCAAAACATATAAGTACTTAAACTTTGCTTTAGGAAGCAGAGTGAAGATATTTAATGTCTATAAATTAATGGCATATTCAGTATCATATATCAATTTCTCCTTCGTAACACCACCCCACCTTCTAGGGGTCGGCCAGAGGGAGCCCTGAGGTCCTCCATGTTGGTCTGTACCCTATAAATACAAGGTATGCTTTTCAAGTCAGATCTTAATATGTAAATGCTATAGGTAGCAGATAAATGTAGTGCAGTTGAAATATTAAGTAACATAAAATGGAAAATAAAGTGCAAAATACCTCAAAAGTTCACAACTACTGTCATACACAAACCTTATCTGACATCCTATTGCACACAGACACATGTCCTTGTGCCAACTCACCAACTAAGAGTTTCCCCATTTAATTATATCGACTTTATAATTGTTATCAACATTTTATCAGCAGGAACCTCCATTCAGCACCCCTTCATTCACATCACACCTTCCTGTGACTCGTCAGAGCCGCTGGTGTCCGCAGTGCGCATGTCCTCTGCCTCCTGCGCCGCTTTAATGGATGCTGCCTGCCGCGAGACGATGCTGGAGGAGGAGGGCCAACTCGCGCGGCTCCACCCTCGCGCAGCAGTGTGCAGTTTAAATGGTAAAGCTCTGAATTTGACGGGGGTCATTTGGACTGTTCGTTTTTGGAGTACCTCGTCAACGCCGGCCGCTCCAGACCCTAACTTTCCAAACCCAAAGCTCCCCTGAACAACAAATTTCTTCATATTATGTAAGTATATGATTTACTGCACAGTGCTGTTTTATGAGTGGAGATGCTGCAGTGCACTTGTCATCCCTCTCACACTTTAAGTGCGCAGAGGAAGGGGGATGTGTGTTGTTTATCTCTGTGCTAAGATTGTAAATTCAAACATGGAACAAGATGCTGGACAAGCTTTTATATTCATGTACTTTTATTTCCTTCAAAACTTAAAAAAAAAAAAAATAGCTTTAGCTTACTAGCTTGCATTAATCATTTCATTAATTTCCATCACTTCTTTTAGTTACTCATTAAAGATAATGAGACCATTTTGGACCCAGACAGGTGCTCCGGCCTACAGCACATTATGCATTCGTTTATTAATAATTGTCATGTATACAGAACTACATTCATGTATTTAATCAAGTGTATTAGACAGTAAACTGGTTGTCAAAAAGATGCTGCATTCACTGCACAATGCTGCAGCTATACAGCAAAGTAGTAAGGGGAAGTTATGTCTGAATAGCTCAGTAAAGACACCGGCATCACTCTAACCATAGAGTTTCCTGTTTTCCAAATATGGTTGTATAAAGCTGCTTGTCTGTCTTGTTTGCGGCTGAAGAATCAGCCGCCATAGTGAGAACTGACAGTTCTGACAGTTTTTACACGTCACCAGTGAAACCAGTGTCAGTAATGGCTTTGAAGGAGTTGATTTAACTTGATAGATTTGTTTCATTTAATTGTTTATATGGAAGTTCATGACTTTTTGGTAATATCCATGTCTATTTTGTCAGTCTATGTGTGAAATGTTTATTACCCCCCGCCCCCCCCCAAAAAAACAATCATTTCTCTCATTTAACTTCCTCAACACTTTTGACTTATCATTCTCAACATCTCTAAAAGAAAAGGAAGTGACGTGTTGAGAGTTTATTTGGTTGCCACATCTGTACATAAATGGACAGTCCTGCAGCCAAACACAGAGTGAGACCTTATCTCTAATGGGAGTGTCGTCATTAGTCTATTTTAGTCTTCATGATTTAATTATTTTCACGGTGTGATCCTCATCAACGTACAATGAACGTGCCTGGAAATCCTAATGTGTTAGGGTTTATTAACAAGATGATAACAGGAAGAATGTTTGTGAGACAAGGCAAGAGAGGAAATGAGTAAAATCATTCACAGGCCCTGCAGGTCAACCTCTTTCACCCACAAATAGAAAGGTTGCGTAGTCTCCTGGGTGACATTTCCAGTTGTTTATTATTATGAGGAATAGAGACTCTAAAACAAAGTAATTGTTTTTTGACATATCATAGATTTGTATCATTTTCTCTCCTCAGCCTTGGTGTGATTAAGAATCATTGCTGACAATGATAGAGTGAAGGATTTGTAAATCTTAACAGAAATGTGACACTGCTCTGAGTCGATGGTTTGCACTAAACTATGCAGGGGAGTCGGTTTGTGTGCTGCAAAGGGTGTTCCTGTGTTATTGTGGGTTAAAATTAATATTATTTTCAGTAATTTATGGTATGACTTTGTCACATTAATTATAATGCAGTATGGGGAGCTTAATCTCATGGCAAACAATGCATGTGGTGACAAAAGTCTTGTGATGGCGGTGAGCCCTTATCATCCTGTAAATTTCCAGTCATTCTGCATCAACCTGTTATCCTGTCAACCCCACTTCAGACAGCTGTCTTCAAGATACACCGGCTGACTACAAAGCTGTGTTGACACAACACAGATAGCGAGAGGAGGCTTTACAAAGGCATTAAGCCACAGTGGTGAGGAAAGTTAAAGGGCCTTAGGAGGAGGACATTGATTGGCTGCGCACCCTTTACCACGGGGTGGACGAGGGGGTGTCAGGAAAAGTCTATTTACTTTTATCTGCAGAAATCGCCGGTCATCAAAGCATCAGCTGCTCCCTTCCTTGTTTCCTCAGAGCTATCCTCGGCTCATTGGACTTTGGCTCTGCAGGTTTTGACAAATAGGAAGTGTCTGTCTCTGTCTCCAGTTAATATTTATGCAATAACTTTTAGTAGTTTCTGGGTGGCTTGGTTTGGCTAGTCCCTGGGGTACATTTAAAGGCTTTTCTCAGAAGACTCAGTGGGCCAGTTTTACATAGTTCCCACTCAATTAAGTGTGTGCCAGTCTTAATGTACAGAGTGAAGGAGGGAAATAACAGCCTGACTCCTTGTATGTAATCCAGGAATCACAAAGTTTTTCTACTCAGTAGTTCAGATGCCAATCAAATTTAACACATGCTATGGATTGTAGTGTAAGACTCTCTGGTAGATTCAGACATATAGTGCAGAACATGGTGAAATATTTGCTACCAAGCTGTATTCATGACTTATATACTGATAGAGTTAGGTTCAGGTACAGTTCCTGCACCTATTCCCGTTTGCATTTCACAGTACCTCCCACTGCAGAGGTACTACTCCCAGACATGGTTGAGTCTGAGCCACTTGTTCATGATTTAGCCACTGCCTGTTGCATGCAAAAATGAATGCCGCTAGGGGCCCATATGAAGCATGATTGTAAAAAAAAAAAAGCCCTGGGCCCCCCTCAGGCTCCCTGCCTCGCTGTTATCATTTTGGAGTAAACGACGAGGCCAGTAAGAGACATACTATTCCCTATATGGGCTTTGTTTGGGAGTTCACTTGCCTTGCTGTTTAGGTCCGCAGAAAAGAGTCCTGCTCCAGAGAAGGGGCCCATATATGGTCATCACAGCACGAGACTGAAGCCTCCTCGCAGAGAGAGAGAGAGAGAAAGAGAGAGAGAGATGGAGGGGGGAAAGATATGGAAAAAATGGATGTTGTCAATTAAGCACTGGTTAGTGATTGAGCATGAGTAAATGCCAGCGAGTATTTCAGATAAAGCTATTGAGAAAATGTACTTGTCTTTGTAATAGAGTTAATTCAAATCAATTTCCCAGCCTCAATCTTTCTATCTCAATTGGGGAGGGGAATTGTTTGTGCGTCTCCCTTGTGGTGTATGTGAAAGTGTAGGGTCGAGAGGGGGTGGAGGTCTGTGAGAATAACCGCACTCTGGAACTCCCCGATGGACAAAACATGTTAACTCTTTGAGTTACAATCGCAGGCAGGAGGCAACTTTTTGGAGCACGTCTCCTGTACCAAGAGACTTTAAAGTTTGAGTTGTGAAATGTTGCATCATTGCAATATCATGTCCTGTAAAATGTTAAAGAACTGTTGAAACCTTGTTTCTTGCCTTCTCATCTTTATTTATTTCCTTCCTTCCTGCCTTGCTTTGTTCCCACTTGCTTTCTTTCCTACATTAGCTCCTTCCTTCCTTCCCTCCTTTCCACTTCCCTTCCATATTTGCCTCCATTATTGTTCACTCTTTTCCATCATCCAACTCATTTGTTCCCTCCAACAGTTGGCCCTCCACCTTAATCCAAGATGTCTAAGAAGGCCCCAGCCGATGACGAGAAGTTCCTCTTTGTTGACAAAGACTTCCTGAACAGCCCCATGGCTCAGGCCGACTGGTCGGCCAAGAAGCTGGTGTGGGTCCCGTCGGAGAAGCATGGCTTTGAGGCGGCCAGCATCAAGGAGGAGCATGGCGACGAGGTGCTGGTGGAGCTGGCCGACAATGCCAAGAAGATGACAGTCAACAAGGATGACATCCAGAAGATGAACCCCCCCAAATTCAGCAAGGTGGAGGACATGGCTGAGCTCACCTGCCTGAACGAAGCCTCTGTGTTGCACAATATCCGCGAGAGGTACTTCTCTGGCCTTATTTATGTAAGTATGCAGTAAAAATATATAAATGGTCCCACAATCATTCACTCACACCCTAATAATGTGTAATACAAGATACAAGAACCCAAACATGTACCAACAGTCCTCACACATGCTCTATCTTCCATGTGATCTCGTCTCTTAGACGTACTCTGGCCTGTTCTGCGTGGTGGTGAACCCCTATAAAATGCTGCCAATTTACTCAGAGAAGATCGTTGACATGTACAAAGGGAAGAAACGACACGAAGTCCCCCCTCATATCTACTCCATCGCTGATAATGCCTACAGGAACATGATGCAAGGTAAGATGTGATATCCAGGTCTACTCATTTTCATCTGATGGTGCAGCGGTATCATTCTTGGTCTTTTTTTTCCCCTTGTGTGCTAATAATGAATTAAGTGTCCAGAGTTTTGTGTTTCTAGCTTTATTAGCTCTGTGACCTGTCCAGAGTTACTCCCTGTCCAGTATCCAATAACTGAAACTGATCTGATCAAACACAGAGGCACATAACTAATCAAACTGTTAGCGTATGCGGTTCAAAGCTGCTGGTTTCCTGTGTGTTCATTTGATTACTGTCAAATTGAAGTGTTTTCTAGGTATCTTTAAAAGCTTAGAGTGTGTGAGCTGTGGTATCAGCTGTTAAAAGTCTCACTTCTGTCTGAGTGATGACAGCTGGCAGCATTTAGCTCTGTCATGTTGACAAAGTGGTTAGTAAAAACAGCAAACTGTCAGGCTTAGTTTCAAATGCAGAACTGTGTTTATTATTATGTACAGTCCCAGCCTCATAACTTCAGCTGTCTGCTGGCAGTCCGTTACAAAGTAAGTGATAACGATAGTGGCCTTAGCAGAGTCGTGCTAACGATAAATGGCTCTTGGAGAACCCTGCAGTGGTACGACTTTAGAACAGCTGGTTTCCCATACAATCTGATTCCTGTGGTTGCAGGGGGTCGTGCCCACTGGACTTGATGTTGGCGTGAGGATGGTCTCTCAGAGGAATTGACATCTGGATTGAGAGATGGGTGGAGGGCCGTAAAATATTTCCTGCTTCAGCAGCCTCCCCTTCCTCATTGAGTTTTCAAACTATATTAATTTCTCTTTGGTCACTCCTTTCACTCCTTTAGTTTGATGATTCATTCAGTGAAGCAGGATGTTTGGACAGGACTTACATAAAAGTTAGGAAGTAATTGTTTAGAGAGCTCCAAAGAAGGTGGGATATACCACCCAACCCTACTGGCTGCAAACATTTGTGCTACACAAGAGAAGATTGGGGGATGTCGATGTCAAAGTATCTTAAAAAGGATTTTATTTTTTTACACACACTGTATGAATGTTTCACTTGTGGGACTTTTATTTGAGAATGAAAGATAGCACCATGCACAGCAACAAGCTCTTACAAACTCTCCAGTGGTCCAATTAAATGGGTCTGAGATTGTACTTCTCTCCTTTAGTCTGACGAGTCTTCCACTTAAGCAGGATGTTTGGACTGGATTTCCATAGAAGTTAGGAAGTAATTGTTTAGAGAGCTTCACTTTCCCAAAGAAAGTGGAATTATCTGCCAAAACTGATGATAATGCTGTCAAATCCAGTTAGTCAGCTAAAAAAACTACATTTGTGCTACACAAGAAGAGATTGGGGGGTGTAGATGTAGAAATATCTTTCAAATGATTTTTCTTTTTACATATACTGTGGATCGCATGTCAATAGGACCAGACCAGGGATAGAAAATACCAACAGGGAAAAGGCGTTTTTCCACTCATGGGACTTCTGCTTGAGAATGTGAAGATAGTATCATGAACAACCGCAAACTCTCCAGTGTTTTTCAGCACGTTAAGGGTTTTTACACACTTACCTCTTCATCGTGTGTCCATGACTTAATTTACTTCAACAGATAAAATGTTGCATTGCAAATCTGCACTTCACAAGAACACACAAGTTTGATATTAGTTTGGTATTTTGTCATTTTTAATTTAAAGGTCCAGTGTGTAAGATTTAGTGGGCTCCACTTACAAAATATCGCAGAAATGGAATATATGATTCACAACAGTCATGTCAGATAAAGACAGTAATTGTGATATGATGATAATGATAATGAAGACAACAACTCCCACAATCTTTTGTTATTGTTTCGATGTGAGAGATCACGTTTAAAGCATCCACCCATTCCTGATAACTTGTGTAATCACAGATTGATATTTTTACTGAGCCTACTATGAGTCTCATGTTGACTCTCTCCACATTAATCTAACTGTACTGATGTTGTTTCCTGGTCATCCTTCATTTAAGAATTTTAGCCACAACACACACACATGCTGAGCAAGTGTGTTCAGATAAACTACACCGTAAGTTAAGTTTTGAGTTAATGCTAAAGTGGTGGTGAAATGATATCAGAAAAAAAATCTCCTAGTCAAAGCAGAAGAAGAAATGCAGCTGGAACAATATCCACCTCTAATCTGTGGATGGACATACCACAGCATCAGATTAAATGTTAAGATCATGTTTAATTTGCCGCATTCTTTTGGCATTATCATTGTAAATATCGTAAATCTGCATTGGGCCTTTTATAATGTGCCTTAATGCTGTCTCTGGCTTTAGGTATGCAAATGTCACTAATATGTGTACATTGGAGGATCTTAAATTCCACCAGGCTGGTACACAAGAAACTATTGTATTTACCACTACATCTATGCTATGTAAACAAGTTGTCACAAGTAAACAAGAAGGGGAGGATTGATTTGTGTTTGTGTGGGTGTTTGGATTACACTTCTTCAGCTCATCTCTGCAGAAAAAACGCATACAGCTGCAACTTGGAGGCCATTTTCAGTTCACACACTTGGCACCACCCAGGACACTGTGAGCACATTAAAACAAGTGTGTCTCGATATGCTGCATTTATTTCAGACTAAACAAATCCCACGTTTACTTGGGCTCATGATATATGAAATGACGATTGAAGCTCATGGACCACCCATTCAGTCTTCAAAAATAAAACATGACTTTATACTAATTTGTATGGCAAAGTAAGCAAAAGTCAGCAGCAAAACCAATGACTGGATTGTCAGTCAGTACATGGAAAGAAAAGACAAAGTCATACTTTAAATATGAGGTAATAAACACTTAATAAGAATCTATCACATAATAGGGAATCTATTTATTAAGTGAGTTTAAAATGTGGCAGAGATTTTACCACAGTGACCTCTTTAGACAAGTTGTTTAAAAGCCTGGAATATCTGATTTAAAGATACATTCCCTGTTTGTGTCTAACATGGGTTCAGATTTCTGTGAGGGCCCAGATGTGGTGAGTTGCTTTCACTAATTTGTAAGGTTTTGAAGAAGAGATTAGCTGCAGGTTTTGATTTACAGGTCTCATAGTTTTTTAACAGGCAAGGTCTTGAAGCCGTTTCAAAGACTGGTGTTTATCCAAGAAATGTAAAGCTTCAGAATAATCTTAGGGTTTAATGTAGCATAAGTGCTCTCAAGAGTCCTCAAATACCAAAAGTGTGAGAATAAAAACTGCACATCTATTAAACCATATGAGCCTTTAATAACATTGTGGCCAGCAGGGAGTTGTTATTGTTGATGCATTAGTGGGATTTCCCATAAAGTAGTGACTAATGATGCAGGATGTCCTATACTGAGTGCTATAGTATGAACAGTTCACATGTTAGAATGGAAGTGGTGCATGACTAAAACAAATCCAGATAACGCTCCGTAGCTTTGAAACATCGTTCCTGCAGGCTTGGCTGAGATCCCGTTCCTTCAAAATTGGGCTTCAGTCTTTGATGTCAAAGAGATAAAAATATGAAATTCCCACAGGGATTTGCTGTCCCTTGCAGCCGATGACTGATGTGTTGTTTTTCTGCGCTCCCAGTGTATATGCAGCGCTTGCTAGACAGGTGCAAAGACTTAAACATTCTCATGTAATCAGATTTTACATTACATTACAGGACTGAATTACTGTCACAGAAATATTCTGAATATCTGTGACAAACAGTGACAAAAAAAATGTCCCCGCTATCTGAATCTCTGGCACAAGAATTGTGTTGTTTTTGGATGTTTTACAAGTTAAGTTCACAACTCTGGCCACTTCCCTCTCTCTCTCTCTCTCTCTCTCTCTCTCTCTCTCTCTCTCTCTCTCTTTCTCTCTCTCTCCAACTGCCTTAATTAGGAAGTGTAGAGAGGGAGTCGGCAGCATTTATGTTTGTATTTAAGGAATGAAACCAGTGGACAGCAGCCAAAGAGAGTTCAAACAGACAAACAGCATCCGTGCTGCAGTTCAGAGCAGACTGCACAGTGTAAATGTGTGTGTGTGTCATGCTCACGGTAAATCACTATATGAAAATGATGACACTGCACATGAATAATGCTCTTCACTGTCTTTTTCCCACATTGGAACATTTTTTGCAGCACAGCTTAAGGTGTCATCCGCTGAGAGGTTTAATGTCAAAAGCTGACAGCAAAGTTATCTTTCGTTTCAGCAGTACTCTCGGTACTCCCCCACGGATGGTTTGCATTGTAGGATAAAGTTACAAATAGCCTTACATGGACTCAGTGTATTCTCCAAGGAGAATTTTTGGAGACAGTATAATGAGTCATTGCTCAGCACATTCAGAATTGATTTTCATGGTTAAAAATCAAAGTATTCGTGGGAGTTACATGTTTCTTTAGGTAGACTTTGCAAATCAACCTCTGAGTCTTGAACTGAGTCCCAGGTGGTGTCTTACATTTAACTAGATTGATCTTTATTCCTGGAGAAAGGCTTGTGGTTTCACATGTGGTATGTGCAGTAGTGTACTGTGTTATTGTGTATGACTGTACAAATATCCTGGGGCCAGACAAAGTGCTGGTAATAAATATTTGTACTTTGATTATTGTAGATTCCTTTGGTTTACCACATCATTCTGATGTCTTTATAAGTGACCCAGGCACTTACATTCTGTATATTTGTGAATGAGTTGTCGTAAAATGTGTCTAACCCTATAAATTCTTTGTTTTTACAGATCGTGAGGACCAGTCTATTCTCTGCACGTAAGTAAAAACTTGATCCCTATCTTTTTCCTTAGATGTCACATGAATGCTAGAAGGAAGGCTTCATGTGTAAATGGTGTATGTGTGGAAGAACAGTTACATAATGCTTGTGTAAACGCAGAGTTAAACAAATGAGATACCTCTCTGGTCTCTCAGCACACAGCCTCAAACAGCAAGAAATCATTCATAATATCACCCTGGTATTTTTTAAAGGAGGTTTCTGGCTGAATGCAGAATGGTCTGGGATGTTGAGTTATGTTGCAGTGAAATGTGTGTTGTATCGAAATGGCGCCGAACTGGATGAGCGCTAATGCGTCCACAGCGCTCCCAGAGGGCTGTGGCCTTGCTCTCCTCTTAGACCCTCGGTCAGGAAGTACACCCTGCATCCTGATGAGAGAGCCAGATTAGCTCTCCAAATGTTTGGGCTCCATTTTGTTTGTTTATTTCAAGCTAATTATTGAGAACTTTGACTAGGGCATCGTTCATGCAGGGACAAACCAGCCTCCTTTTGTCTGGCAGTAATAGCCTGATCTTTGGACTGGCCTGAATTTGACTTTAAGTCATGAAAAGTTAAATCAACAAACCCATTAATGTATTTTTCCTTTCTTGTTTTAGTGACTTATTGGCTTTGCGTGTTGTATGAATACTGTATGTATGCCAAGGTCATGATTCAATTCAGATTTTCTGTATTGCCTACTTTTTCTAGGAACTATTGGCACCTAGGTCGCTCTCTACAAACGAATTTTCCGCTCTCACATACTGAACATGCCACTGGCTTCTATTATAAAATAAAAAATGGACAGCTTACATCATCAGAAGGATAACTCTAGAGACTTTTATGCACTAAATCGAACAAATAGAGACAGACCAAATATGAGCAAAAACAAAACCCCACATATCATAGTGCTCCCTACATGGACCTACAATGTAATGTGTTCTTCTCTCACATCAGTGCAGTCATTTAAATTGGCTGATTAGCATCAAGGAGCTGGTACAGCTTCACGTAAACATTGCAGTGTTTCCTTTTTTTAGTTGAGTTCACATTAGCACCATTGCTGCTCAGCATTCAGTGCTGCCATTAAAGGAAATGAAGGAAGGGCTCTTCCCCCTCAAGACTCTTTCAACTCTAAATTCATGGTGAAATTCACTGATGCCAGGATGCAGCAAATTCTTTAATCACATCAGAGCATTTCCTTAACTATCAAGATTTCTTTATCAGATGGAAAATTTGGTAAATGTTGCTGGTATTTATGTGCCTGAAAAGTGATGGTTTACAGTTCTGGTAACAAGCCGTTGTCTCACTGATACTAACATGAGACAACTTACATGAAACATTAGTTAAAACAGTTTAAAGCGATAAACGGAAAGTGATGTGATACATTAAAGCTGAAACTGTCTCTGTGGAAGTCAATTTGAGCTACAGCTGGTCTCAGCCTGGAGCCATATATGGGAGAAATGTTTCTGGTGCGATATATGGAATGTCATGTATGACGTCCTCCTCCTGCCTGTGTGTGTTCGCATACACACATGTTTAATTGCACTGTACTGCATATTCTTTGGCGGTATTGCTTTTACAGCCATTTATCACAGAGGCCTTCCACATAATTTTGCTTTCTTGTTCTTAAAGCCACCACAAATCAAAACTTAAAAAATGATCTCATACCTCTCTGATACAGTGTCAACAAAAAACATGTAGCATACATTGCAGAGCTGTTTTCGTATTCCTCAGATTCCTCCTCACAGTAGCAATAATTTGCCATGGGAAGTAGCTGAGAGCCAACTAAATCCATTCTTGAGATGTTGACATTTCATCTCAGCAGGGTCACCAGTTTCCTTGGCATAATATTCAGCGCATGTGTGTGAAATACTGACTGATGGAATGGACATAGTGACCATGAAGTGACAGGATGTTGCTAAAGAGTGCAGAGTGCAGCCTTCTCTGACCCTGCTGAGGACTCGAAAGCAAAAGCAAATATTAATAGAATCACCTTTATACTGCTTCATCAGGTCCAATCTCAGTTGTATATATATATATATATATATGTGTGTGTGTGTGTGTGTGTGTGTGTGTGTATATATATATATATATATATATATATATATATATATATATATATATATATATATATATATATATATAAAATATTTTAAAAAGGGAACAGCACACAATTCATATTTAAATAAAGCATAATGACACGTCTGAATATTAGCAATATTAGACCTGTGCTCGTAAGTGAATCTTGTACAGACGGTAAGCAGGACAGTTTGACAAACTCTGTTCTAACAGCTGCCTACAGTAGGAGCCTGGATGTCCTTAACAAACCTGAGCAGGATAAGGAAATTAGATTCCTCTCAGAGCCGCCAAGCTTTAACGTGGGGAGCATCCCATGCCTTTTATGGACCCATGTCTGAAGATGTGTCTGTGTGTTGGACTGCTGGATGGTGGCTCTGGTATCGTTCAACTCTTGCTTTCTAAGTGTCTTAGATCATTTTCTGGAAAGAATGCGTTCCTGCTTCTGTTTGAAAAAGTTTGACCTATCTGTTTAATTTCCTTTAACAGATCTTTAGCACATCTTTTACTCTGAGATCTAAATTCTAAATTCTGTAAATGTTTAAGAGGTTTCTTCCAGCTATGTACACACTGATTATGTTGTCAGGCCATTAGTTCTGTGCTGCTTACGGGCAGCCATTTTTTTAAAGGAATAAATCAATATTTCATGAGACACATTCACTTTGTTACAGAGAGTTGGATGAGAAGGGGGATACCACATTCCTCATGTCTGTTAGCTTAGCTTAGCATAAAGACTGGAAACCGTGTGGAAAACCTAGTCTGGTTCTAGCCTAAAGGTTACGATGTTTACGGCCTTACTTGCATGTCATACATCTCTATCTCTCCCTTCTCTGTTTTGTGTCTTCTTCTCTTAATTAAAGGCAGAAATGCCAAGAACAACTATTATAACAATTACAACTATTCCTTTAAAGGTCTAAAATAATTGAAGGGAGGTTTTCAAATCACGTTTTCCCATAAATAGGTATTGATTATGAATGTGATAGCAGGTTAAAGGATGTGGGCATACAGGGATCAGCGTAGTAGGCAGACTGAACAATAACATTATGCTTTGTGTCAGACATTGGTGCAGTTATCTCTGCTGCACATGATTTCCATTCAATTAAACCAGGTTATTGAACTGTGAACAGAGTACCTGTCAGTGCTGCTTATCTTCTCATTCTCTCTCATTCCCTTTCACTATCTCTCCTCTGTATCTTTTAATCCCTTTCTCGCTTTTTTCCTCTCTAGTGGAGAATCTGGTGCTGGAAAGACGGAGAACACCAAGAAGGTCATCCAGTATCTGGCTGTTGTGGCCTCCTCACATAAAGGCAAGAAGGACAGCAATGTTGTAAGTATCTGCACGCAGGAGATCATGTTGAATTAAAAGTTGAATTAAAAGTTTCGGATCTGTCAGCCAGTTCCCTCACACTTCAACATATATAGGAAACTGTCCAGTTTAATCATGTATATCGCCATTTCCTCCAAATAGCAACAATCAGGAGCACAGTTTGCCTACGTGAGTAAAGGGGAATGCCCGGAGTGTGTTTCTGTGTGTAGTGTTTCTGTGTTTTCCTTCCTTAGGTTAGTAAAGTGCATGAAGAAAGTGTCACTGAGTTAGCCAGAATAATTTCTTTTCTGTTTCTAGTTATTTTTTTCTTACACCAAGGGTCAAGATCCCAAATCTTGCTGTTCTTCAGTTAGATGAGGTGTACTCTAACATTTGTATGAGTGGTTTATCTTGTTGAGTTTTGTATCATCCATCCTTCTATGAACACCCTCTCACTGCCAGCGGAGATGAAATTGAAGCCTCCCTGGCAGTGAAAGGGTCTCTCACAGATCAACGAGCACAGTGTGAGCATGCCCATCTCCTGTTCTTATCTATCAAACACAATGAAAATACCCCCCTCCTCCCCTCTTTTTCCTCCCCTCCTCAACATCCTCCCACCCGCCGTTTGCCTTGAGGTGCGTCGATGGCTGTCCTGTCCGGTCGCGTTTACTGTTTTTTTTTTTTTAAACGTGTTGTCAGACCGACACCCTGACTGGGCTAAAATTAGCTCAGTCATTCTCTATAAGCCCTAAAAACTCTTTTTGAACAGCACTTCATACAGGATCACGCCTGAGTAAGATGGCGCCCTGATTCCTCACTAGATGGTTTGTGGTGTTGCTCTGGCAGAAGCGCTCATTTGTGGGTCAAAGCAATGCTTCTCTTTACTGTTACCCCCACTTACCCAGGGTCTTTGCCCTAGAGGATACATCACACAGTATGTTGTCCTCGAGGCTCCCATGGACCTTGCCTGTACAGAAATAGCACTGGGTCGATCTCTTTTCTCGGCTTTCACTTTCTCTCTTCCTCTTGCACTGCTTTGACTCAGCCAACTGCTTCTCAGTATCGATTTGAGTGTTTTATTTAAAAAATGTTTAAGAACAATCTTTCCCAGCTGTCGCATTCTTGCCATTTTGCTCTGCTCTGTTTCTCTCCTTTCCTTCCCCCAGCGACTTAAATGAGACCCTCCCCTCTGCTCTGTCAACTCTAAACTGCACCTCCTGAGCTGGTCTGTATCTTTCCTGTTTTTCCTGAAACATTTTAAAAAGATTGACTTTGATCACTCAAGTTCAAACTCATATTTTTTTCTGTGAAATCACTGAAATTACTAAGAACTCAAGCTCAGTGAATTGAATGTTTGTCCATCATTCATTCTCATCATTGTTTTCATGGCCCTTCTCATCGTGGCTTTAGCTCATTTACAGGGTATCTGAAGGGAGTGTTTTTAAGTGAGAGAGTATTTAAGGTGGAAGTCTACAGCACCTGACCTTGATGCTAGCCTGACACAGACCCCTTTGATCAGGTGGATTAGCTCGATGCAGAGTGATGGGGTGTCTGCCTCATTTACCAAACCATCATCCAGCTCCACCCACCGGTCACGCTGGAAGCAAATCACAGATGTTTGTGAATCATTTTAATTCGCTGACACATTGAATGCAAAGACTTTGGCAGGATTTCTCAAAGGTTTTGTAAAGTTAACATTATTCAGATGCCTCGCCTGACCCAACATAATCTCACTCTTCCATCACTCTCTCTGTTTTCACATCAACAGCAGCAGCTTCTCCTCATGTCCTGTCAAAAGTTATGGAGAAGTCTTTAGGTCATGTGTCTGTGTAACATGCTGAAGAAAGTCCAAGAAGATTAGTCAAGAATTATATTGTATATATATGTATATATTTTACAGCTAGGTATAGATTTACTTGTCAGAAAATTTCTATTCCAAGTCCTTCTACTTGTCACTCACACATCAGTGATGATATTCTAATAAACCTTCCCCGGCCCATACCCACCCTGAACCACTTCATTCCCACTGATCACCACCATCCACTGCACCACAACCCCAGAAACCAATCAGTGCATAGTAATAATTGTTCTGTATGTCACTGTTAATGTCACTAGGGGGAGCTAGAGAAGCAGCTCCTGCAGGCCAATCCCATCCTGGAGGCCTTTGGAAATGCCAAGACCATCAAAAATGACAACTCCTCCCGATTTGTGAGTTTGACATTTATAGCCAGACAACTTTTTTACAATTTATATGTTATATGCATGTTCTCTTAAATCACATCATTTCTTCCTGTAACTTCGTCTTACAGGGTAAATTCATCCGGATCAACTTTGATGTGACTGGCTATATTGTTGGAGCCAATATTGAAACCTGTATCCTGTCTTGTGTGGGTCCATGCAGCTGCAAAGCTTTTGTTAAAGAAAAAGGCCTTAAATAAGCAGCTGTATTTGTTTCATTTGACCATAGTTCTTTCTCTCATTGGTCCCTATACAGTGTGTTTTTAGATATGTAATTCACAGATGTACCAGTGCTGCCAAAGTCATGTGACACCTATAGATTATTATTCTTATTTATGTGTCTTTTTAAAATCTTATTGACGTAATACAAATCACAGAGAGGGAAGCAGATTAGCCAAAAACTGCTTTGAACTCAACCCTCCTCCAAACAAAGTGTATTCTTTAACGTCTGAAACTGTCAGACCTGCTGGAGAAGTCTCGCTGTATCAGACAAGCAAAGACAGAAAGAGCTTTTCACATCTTCTACTACATGATCGCTGGAGTCAAGGACAAACAGCGGGGTGAGTTAAATTTTACTTTTCTTTATATCCCAATGAACATGTTAATTGACATAATCACTGTCTGTATGACTCAGTTTTGGTTTCGTTTTGACTGTCATGCAAATCTTTTGAAGGCCATAAAGTTGGATAATTCACTTACCGCATAGATGTTTATGTAATCCGTCTACTGATGTTAAACCAAGCTGAGAAAAAGTGCTCAAACTGTCCAACTTTGTGTGTTATATTTTCAGAGGAGCTTCTTCTGGAGCCCTTCGGTAATTACCGCTTCCTGAGTGCGGGCCACGTTCAGATCCCTGGCCAGCAAGATGACGAGATGTATGAAGAGACCATGGAGGCCATGAATATCATGGGCCTCACCGAAGAGGAGAGACTCGGTATCAGTGACAACTCTAAACCTAACTCAGCTTGGATTAAGATGGGCTGCTCGAAGTGTGATTAGAGCTGGCTCTAAATGTCATACCTCTGTGTTTCAGATATCCTGAAGGTGTGTTCCACAGTCATGCAGCTGGGAAACATCGAGTTCAAGAAAGAGAGGAACCAGGAGCAGGCCACAATGCCTGACAACACCGGTAAGACGCAATGTCTCACCATTAGAAACTTGTTACCAACTTCCACAAACTAAAATATAGTCAAATAATTATATCTACAGAAGTGAAACAAAATATCTTTTCAAAGAAATATACAAACGTATTTCTTCTTCTCTCTCTCTGTAGCGGCCCAAAAGGTGTGTCACCTGCAGGGCATCAATGTGACAGACTTTACCCGTGCCATGCTCACCCCTCGAATCAAAGTGGGCAGAGAGGTTGTGCAGAAAGCACAGACCAAAGAGCAGGTACTACAGGGAGCGCACCGTGTCAAACTATCATATCGATAAAGCAAATAGTGCCCTTAATGAACACTTCCAATCACTCTGATCTCTCATCAGATATTTTCTCCGTGTGTGTTTGTTAGGCTGACTTTGCTACCGAAGCCCTGGCTAAAGCTGTGTTTGAGCGTCTGTTCCGCTGGATCCTGGCCCGAGTCAACAAGACCCTGGACAAGACCAAACGTCAGGGAGCCTCCTTCCTGGGAATCCTTGACATTGCTGGCTTTGAGATCTTTGAGGTGTGAATATGTTGATAGCTGATGAGTCAGAAACCAATAAGCTGTTTTTATTATTACACACAAATAACACACAATATACATTTTTAATTCTGTTTGTTTGTTTGTTTGTTGCAGGACAACTCCTTTGAGCAGCTGTGCATCAACTACACCAATGAGAAGCTGCAGCAGCTCTTCAACCACACCATGTTCATCCTGGAGCAGGAGGAGTACCAGAGGGAGGGCATCGAGTGGAACTTCATCGACTTCGGCCTTGACCTGCAGCCCTGCATTGAGCTCATTGAGAGACCAGTGAGTGGCCTTGAGACAATAAAAGCACAATTTCATTTAAATCCCCCCTCTTTCATTCATCAAACCAAGTTCTCCTGCCTAGAGCAGATGTTTTGTGATTCATTAAAATGTTTCTTAATTGAAATTTTGCTCAAACTCTGCAGAACAACCCTCCAGGCATCCTGGCCCTGCTCGATGAAGAGTGCTGGTTCCCCAAAGCCACAGATGTCTCCTTTGTGGAGAAACTCTTGAACACACAAGGGAACCACGTGAAATTCGCCAAACCTAAACAGCTCAAAGACAAGACAGAGTTTTCTATATTCCACTATGCTGGGAGGGTGAGTATGAGGGAATGTGTATTATATGATAAAAGCATGATATGGAATCCCCTGTTTGAGCACATACTTTTATAATTTGGTCAAAAACATTCTTGTGATGACCACTGACAATTTGTAAAGAAAACAACATTTCATTGAAGCTTGTGTTGTTTTGTAGGTGGACTATAATGCCACGGCCTGGTTGACAAAGAACATGGACCCTCTAAATGACAACGTCACAGCACTGCTCAGCAGCTCCTCTAGCCAGTTTGTGCAGGACCTCTGGAAAGATAGTAAGACAAACATACCGTACCAACAATTGGTTGCATTTATATATGTGAAGGATTTATCAATGAGGATCAGTTACAAACAAGGATTTCAGTGCAGTAATGCTGATAACTAACCAGATTAATTTGAAACATTTTATCTGCATGAAAATTGTACATGACAATAGGATGATGTGTTGTCTACTTCAGCGGACAGAGTGGTGGGTCTTGACACATTAGCCAAGATGACAGACAGCTCCATGCCGAGCGCCTCAAAGACCAAGAAGGGTATGTTCCGCACGGTGGGACAGCTCTACAAGGAATCTCTGGCCAAACTTATGACCACACTGCACAACACCCAGCCCAACTTCGTCCGATGCATCATCCCCAACCACGAGAAGAGGGTAAAGACAAGTGCAATGTCACAAACAATGTTTCTCGCAAGGTGCAGCCAATTTAAACAGAGTGAAAAAAGTCAGGAGCTTAGGTGACAAAAAGACTGACCGGTCATGTTGTTTAAGAGGAGGTCAGCTGTCACCTATGTGTTGGCTTCTGTGGTAGATTGATGATCTCTCTAGCTCTATGTAACCCTGAAGGAATCAGATATATACATGTTTAAAAACCTTCGTGTACGTACTATTATTTTGTTCATAAAATCCAATGTAATAAACCTAAAATGGTGTTCTCCTCAGGCAGGGAAGCTGGATGCTCACCTGGTCTTGGAGCAGCTGAGGTGTAACGGTGTGTTGGAGGGGATCAGAATCTGCAGACAAGGATTTCCCAACAGGATCGTCTTCCAGGAGTTCCGCCAGCGGTGAGTGTTGTCTAACTTATAAAGTGCTACTAGAGTTTATAATATTTCTGTAAACCTCTCAACATTTCTGTCTTTCCCGTCTGGTAGTTATGAGATCCTGGCTGCTAACGCTATCCCCAAAGGATTCATGGATGGCAAACAAGCCTGCATCCTCATGGTAAATTCACAAGTTCAAAATTCACCTCCACAATAATTGATCATTTTGTATTTTGTTTGTATGTGAGCGTCCTTTTTCTCACTGATCAAATGTCTGTGTAGATCAAGCATTTGGACTTGGACCCCAACCTGTACAGGATCGGACAGAGTAAGATCTTCTTCCGCACAGGAGTGCTGGCCCAGCTGGAGGAGGAGAGAGATCTGAAGATCACTGTGGTCATCATCGCTTTCCAGGCTCAGGCCAGAGGCTTCCTGGCCAGAAAGTATGAATATACATGTGTCCTCTCACATAATGAATCGTGCTGTGTGTTTTGACTGTTCATAAGTTCAGTATCTAATCTTTTACACAGTATTTGGCTCTTTTTATGTAGCAGTAGCGTGAGGCTTTTTGCTTTTTATCATACATGATATATTGGTTTTTCTTTTGTATTTTTTAGGGCATTTGTCAAGAGACAACAGCAACTCACAGCCATGAAAGTGATCCAAAGAAACTGTGCTGCCTACCTCAAACTAAGGAACTGGCAGTGGTGGAGACTCTTCACAAAGGTCAGCTGATTATTCTGCGTAGGAATGCAACACCACCACAGTACAACATTAGATTTGAGGCTTTTCTTGTATTTTTAATGTAGTCCATCTTAAAAATGTGTTGTTGCCTCTCCTCCTGAACCACAGGTTAAGCCTCTGCTGCAAGTGACCCGACAGGAGGAGGAGATGAGTCTGAAGGAGGAAGAGCTCCAGAAAGCCAAAGAAGTTGCTGTAAAGTTTGAAGCTGAGCTGAAGGAGATCACCTTGAAACATACATCGGTAAAGGACAAGGGCACAAACACATTTCTAAACTCTTTTGCCTTCATTTGCTGTTGCAGCCATTTAAACCTGTGTGGAAGCATTCCATTTCTATTTTCAGAGGTTATTTAAGAAGAGCGAAACCAAGCCAATAAGAATTTTAAAAAAACAGGAGTCCACTGACAATGAATCTGAGCCAATTTTTCCTGTATATCTACTTCAGGTTCTGGAGGAGAGAAACGCACTGCAGGAGCAACTTCAAGCAGAGACTGAGCTGTACGCCGAGGCCGAGGAAATGAGGGTCCGACTGGGGGCTAAGAAGCAAGAGTTGGAGGAGATCCTCCATGAGATGGAGGCGCGACTGGATGAAGAGGAAGAACGTGCTCAGGCGCTGTTAGTGGATAAGAAGAAGATGCAACAGCAGATGCAGGTATACACACCTGTTTTTGTTCATAAAGTTATTGTTTCTTGTAGCTGTTATATAGATAAGGCGCTTCACCTCGCTTATTTCCACGCTCACCTTTGTCCACTCTGATGATGTGATGAGATGCAGCAGAAACTAAAGATATGGTATTTTTCATGTAGGAATTGGAAGAACATTTGGAGGAGGAGGAAGATGCCCGCCAAAAGCTGCAGCTGGAGAAGGTTACCTGTGAGGGGAAGATCAAGAAGCTGGAGGACGACATCCTGGTGATGGAGGACCAGAACAACAAGCTGCTGAAGGTACATATGGATAAATTGGCTCTTATATTGGTCAATCATTAGAAATAAAGTAGGCTTTGGCAAATTGATAACCTGTTTGGTGTTTTGTAGGAGAGGAAACTGATGGAGGAGAGGATTGCAGACTTTAGTACCAACCTAGCAGAGGAAGAGGAGAAGTCAAAGAACCTCACCAAGCTTAAAAACAAACATGAGTCCATGATCTCTGAACTAGAGGGTAATCATCTACTATGAAGTACCATGCTTTAACACCCTTAAAAGGCATTACTAATGTTACAATCTGAGCCACTCTTGTAGTTAAAAAAAAAAAGCCAATTGATGTCTCCCTGCTATACTTCTAGTCCGCTTGAAAAAAGAAGAGAAGGGTCGACAGGAGCTGGACAAAGCTAAGCGCAAGTTGGAAGCAGAGTCGAATGACATGCAAGAGCAGATCGCCGACCTGCAGGCCCAGATCGCTGACCTCAAAGCTCAGCTCGCAAAGAAGGAGGAGGAGTTACAGAATGCCTTGGCCAGGTAAAGATCGATCAAGTCCATTTACAGATAAAATCTTCAATACACCTGAATCTACAAACTCAGTAACTCAACACTTTATCTGAGGCAGTAGCACCACATCAGCTTCTAACTTCCTGGAAGTTATTTCTTAACAAATATCCTCATCGATGCACTTTTCTTCTTCTCAGGTTAGAAGATGAGACAGCTCAGAAGAACAACGCACTGAAGAAGATCAGAGAGCTGGAGGGACACATTTCCGACCTGCAAGAGGACCTCGACTCTGAGCGGGCGGCTAGGAACAAGGCCGAGAAAATCAAACGGGACCTTGGGGAGGAGCTGGAGGCCCTCAAGTCTGAGCTTGAAGACACATTGGACACCACTGCCACACAGCAAGAACTCAGGTTGGTCATACAAGACTGTATGAACGTATTCAAAAGGAATTTTATGAAGTTATTATATTATATAACATGCATGATCCATCCGTACAGGGCCAAACGTGAGCAGGAGGTGAACCTGCTGAAGAGAGCCATTGAGGATGAGAACCGAACCCATGAGGCCCAGATACAGGAGATGAGACAGAAACACACCCAGGCTGCAGAGGAGCTCTCAGAGCAGCTGGAGCAGGCCAAACGAGTAGGAGGCCTGCATCATTTCATACAGTGCTGTTAATGCTCAGGTGTTTTTTCAAGTTGACACTGTTTCTGAAAGAGCCAAACACCTTGTATTTTCTCTTTCTGCTCAGGTGAAGACAAACCTGGAGAAAGCTAAACAAGCTCTGGAGAAGGAGACGTCAGAATTGACCATGGAGGTGCGGTCACTCACCCAGGCCAAACAGGACGGGGAGCACAAGAGGAAGAAGCTGGAAGGTCAGGTGGCAGATCTGCAGTCTCGTTTCACCGACAGCGAGAAGCAGAAGGCCGAGCTGGGAGAGCGCTGCTCTAAGATCACTGTAAATGACTATAAGTACATCAGCACTGTAAATTAAAAAAAGCTATCTCACTGATATGCAGAAATATCCCAGAAACTTCAACTTTGTCTTCATACAGGTTGAACTGGAGAGTGTGACAAGCCTACTGAATGAAGCAGAGGGCAAGAACATCAAACTGAGCAAAGACGTTAGCAGCCTTAGCTCCCAACTCCAAGACTCACAGGTACAGTTTAGAGCTGCATATGTTATAATCCCAATACAATCTACATGCAACCTTTTCTATGACAAATATACTACATAATAACATTTGACTCTGGTGTGCTGCAACAGGAACTGCTAGCTGAGGAGACACGCCAGAAACTGCAGTTCTCTACAAAGCTGCGGCAAGCAGAAGACGACAAGAATAGCTTGCAGGAGCAGCTTGAAGAGGAGATGGAGGCCAAGAGGAACGTGGAGAGACACGTGTCCAGCCTTAATATCCAGGTCAGAGTTCAAACTAGGGGTCACTAATTTCCAGGTTAATCTATAAGTCATTAGGCAGAGACGTTTTACCGTAGGTGAGGTCTTAAGAAGTTAGCAGAGACATTGGCGGCTGGGCAAACCTCACGTCTTCATAATAAGTGCCTCAACAAAGTCTTCTGTCCTCAGTTGTCAGATTCAAAGAAGAAGCTAGATGAAATGACAGGAAACATTGAGCTGCTGGAAGAAGGTAAGAAACGTCTGCAGAGAGATTTGGAGGCAGCAAACACCCAGTATGAGGAGAAGGCCTCTGCGTATGACAAGTTGGAGAAGACCAAGAACCGCCTCCAGCAGGAGTTGGAGGACACACTGATGGACCTGGACAACCAGAGACAGAATGTGTCCAATCTGGAGAAGAAGCAGAAGAAGTTCGACCAGGTCAGTTAAATCAATCAAAAATAAATTGCACAATAAAACTTTAAAACTACTTTAATTACTGTGACCTAAAACAGTGTTTTCTGTCCTGTCTGGTCTCCAGATGTTGGCCGAGGAAAAGAGTATCTCCAGTAAATATGCAGATGAGAGAGACCGTGCTGAAGCCGAGGCCAGAGAGAAGGAGACCAAGGCTCTGTCTCTGGCAAGAGCTCTGGATGAGGCCCAGGACTCCAGAGAGGAGCTGGAGAGAGCCAACAAGGCCCTGAGGACAGAGATGGAAGACCTGATCAGCTCCAAGGATGATGTGGGAAAAAATGTAAGTGCTGGAACATTGTTTCATTTCAAATATCACTGAATGTGATAAAATATAGTAATTAACTTGACAATAATTGGTGATAGGTCCACGAGCTGGAGAAGTCCAAGCGAGGCCTGGAGGCCCAGGTGGAAGAGATGAAGACCCAGCTGGAGGAGCTGGAGGACGAGCTGCAGGCGGCTGAGGATGCCAAGCTGCGTCTGGAGGTCAACATGCAGGCCCTGAAGGCTCAGTTTGAGAGGGACCTCCAGGGACGAGATGAGATGGGAGAGGAGAAGAAGAGACAGCTTGTGAAGCAGGTAAAGAGGCATAAAATATCTCGTCGTCCACATGGAATTATCCTGATCTGATCCACAGTCAGAGAATGTCCAATCAGCTGTGTCTGTAGTCTGAACAATGATGCATATCGACTGCAGGTCCGTGAGCTGGAGACTGAGTTGGAGGATGAACGTAAACAGAGGACCCTGGCGACAGCAGCCAAGAAGAAGTTGGAGACGGACATTAAAGATCTGGAGGGACAGATTGAGACCGCCAGTAAGGGACGGGAAGAGGCCATCAAACAGCTCCGCAAACTCCAGGTGAGAGAGTAACTACAGCAACAGGTTCAACACAGGACAATTATTAGACTAAACAGTGTGGAATTTTATCAAATGGAGGCGTTGAAGTGTTTGATTTATTTCCTTTTATTTTTCAAGCATGTGATTATTTTATACCTTTAAGTGCATGTTAGATGCTCAATAATACTATTGTACAACTAAACCACCAGGCCCAGATGAAGGACTTCCAAAGGGAGCTGGAAGATGCCTATGCTGCCAAAGAGGAGGTGCTGAGTTCCGCAAAGGAGAGTGAGAAGAAGGCCAAGAGTCTGGAGGCCGAGCTCATGCAGCTACAGGAGGTAATGTTTGATTTCTATCAAGGCGGCATCATGTTTCAGAACAGAAGTATTCACCTCTGATATGTTTCTAGGACCTGGCCGCTGCTGAGAGGGCACGGAAGCAGGCAGAGGCTGAGAGAGATGAGCTGTCCGATGAGCTGTCCAGCAACTCCTCTGGAAAGTGGGTGAAGATTTCACTCTGTTTGTCTGCAAGATGAACGCAGAAGATGAATTATGTTTACATTTGTTTTTTGCTGCGCTCCGCATGTGCAGGTCAGCCTTGGCGGATGAGAAACGTCGTCTGGAAGCTAAGATCTCCCAGCTAGAGGAGGAGCTGGAGGAGGAGCAGAGCAACATGGAGATCATCAACGACAGGCTGAGGAAGAGCACGCAGCAGGTGACTGAACAGTAGTGGATGCTTGAGTCATTAAAGGGCTCGGTGAGTGCAGAGGCCTCATCCCTCTCCTTGCATGCTTTCCCTCCACAGGTGGATCAGCTGACCAACGAGCTGCAGTCGGAGCGCACCACCTCCCAGAAGAACGAGAGCGCCCGGCAGCAGATGGAGCGCCAGAACAAGGAGCTGAAGGCCAAGCTGCAGGAGATGGAGGGCCAGGTCAAGTCCAAGTTCAAGTCCTCCATCTCCGCCTTGGAGGCTAAAGTGGCACAGCTGGAGGAGCAGCTGGAACAGGAGAACAGGTCAGGGGCAGAAAAAGATTATGTCTGATTAAAAAAAAAAGTTTTGTGTTATTACACTTGTGACAGAACTGTTTTTTTTATTATAGTTATATTATAGTTTTTTTGCTTTTACGTCTGTTGTACTTGCATTCCTCTCTAAACTCTTTTTTCCTTTCTCAGGGAGAAGCAGGCATCTGCCAAGAGCATCCGCCAGAAGGACAAGAAGCTCAAGGACCTGATTATGCAGGTGGAGGAGGAAAGGAAACAGGCAGAGCAGTACAAAGACCAGGTACGATCACTTAATGCACCCATGCTCAAACACAAGTCTGAACAGAAGGATGGTTGGTCAATTAAAAGAGTACTAAGTTTGCGTAATTACTCCGCTCATTTACCAGGCGGAAAAGTCGAATACCCGCATGAAGCAGCTGAAGCGGCAGCTAGAGGAGTCGGAGGAGGAGTCTCAGCGCGCTACAGCCGCCCGCAGGAAGCTGCAGCGCGAGCTGGATGAAGCCACCGAGGCCAATGATGCCATGAGCCGCGAGGTCAACTCTCTCAAGAGCAAACTCAGGTAGGACAGAGTGACCAAGAGTTTCTTCTTAGCTAGATGGAGTGTTCGTTTGTCTTGTTCACCTTTTTATTTCAGTGACCTTACAACTGGACACAGAATGGTAAATAATCTGTGTTATGTCTTTTCACCCAAATAAATCAACTCAAATAGTGTTAACTTTTCTCAGGTCAGTTACATTTGAGTGCTTAAGTGCACATTGAGTTATTTTCGGAGGGTTGGTTATTTAAAGCATTCAGAGCAAAACAATGGTGTCCATCTCTATTCCAGAGGCAACCCTGAACCCAAGGAGTAACACAGCAGGTACCTCTGCGCCTAAAAGTTACCCCATCACCGTTTCTTATTAACTTACTATAACTTTGCATTCCCGCACAAACTCTTAATGCTCTTAATTTCTTCCATTGGGCCTAACTGAGAGAAACATGGCTCATCAACTTCATGATTTCCATAGAAAAAAAACAGTATACTGGGCAGCGAGTGACCTGCCATTACACCAATTTCTAACTGGTGGCCATATTTTTCTCAGTGCTTGGTTTAACTGCCATAAACCAAACTCATTCTCCTGAGCCAGGAGTCGAATGAGTTACAAAGATAACCAGCGTGCTTAACCTATTACCAAAGCACAACCTGTATTCTGTACTTCATCAACACCCTGGTTGGTTTCCAAACAAACTTTAACCAGCTCAGGCACTGTCACATAATCACGCCTCTCACTCTGGGGATATGTTTTCTGTCTTTGTATCTCTGTCTTGTCTGTGTGTGTCTACATCTCTGTGGGATTTTAGGCGTGGAAATGAGCCCTCCTTTGGCAGCGCAACTCGGCGTATGGGCGGAGGCAGAAGGGTGGTCGAGGATGCTTCAGAGGAGGAGGCCGACTCCCAAAGCGACTTTAATGGAACCAAGTCTGCGGAGTAAGGGACGCCAAAATAACCAGATATCAGAATTACCCACCAGGGCAAGGTCTGCCACTTCAACAGCAAAAATGTCGAAGCCCGTTATGCTATCTAGTTCTTCCATATCACTTCAAAATATATATCGTCTCCCATTTTCCAATAGTGTACTGATCTTTCCGCACCTTTTCTTGACACACAATAGTCAGAAGGACTTGATAACAACTAGGAGGTGGGGTTTGTTGGCTCTGCTGATGTGTGATTTTGCTTTTTATTTTTTATTTTTTAATTTACACTGTTTTGTACTGCACTGAATGACTGTGTCTTCATTATGCCAGGTTTTGTACACAAGGCGCCTCTAATTACCACGCTAACCTGCCGGCAAAGCCTCGGGTCTCCACAATACCTTAGAACTTAAAAGCAGAGACATCATGTAAATCTATGGATCTGTAACTATTATCAGCGACTGTCGTCCTGTTGCCTGTGACTGCTGTTAGTGTTTCAGAGCGGCACTGAAGTGGAATTAAACGGATTGGATATGTAGATATTTCTATACTCAATCTGCATCCAGTCAGTGCTGCTTGTTTGTACCCCAACAAACAAATATTTAGCTGTTAAACATTTTCTAAAGTCACCGTTTTATATTATTTGCACCTTTCTTGTGCCCAGATGTGTTTAGATTAGTTTTACTCAAGCCCAGAATGTTTTCCAGACAAGGTTTAGGGTAACCCCCAACTCTAAAAGCACGATCCAGATTTCAGTATTAGGCACTTAGCAGCACTTAATTTTCTTTTTTTTTTTTTTTGTCCAGATTTATTGTACATGTTCAAAAGCCCCTGATGACCCTAAGCCAACTCATTCTCATTGATCATGTTTAATGTAATCAACTGATGTTTACATGACACCAAATGTATCTATTAATTGTTGAACCACCTGCACAAGAAATAAAGATCTTTAAAAAAAAAAAAAAAGCTTTGATTTTCTCCTTTTAATGTTTCTGTCTTGGTCAGTAACTCATCACAACAGATCGTTATTCTGTTCAGATCAATAGAAAAAAAAACAACAACAACTGCAAACCATCAGGATCAAAGTTGGGTATAGTACCTCAGGCACATACAGTTTAAAATCCAAACACAGAAGCAGTTGCGGAGGTGCTGCATACAAACAAACACCCAGTACACAGTGGTTCATGGATCACGATTACAGTTAGCTCATGTTAGGAAGGTTAAACAGCAAAGAGTAGCAGGATATCCAGTTCTGATATGTACGATCCACACGTTAATCCCTACAAACAGGCTACGCTGCGGTATGCAGTGACGACCGCTGTATAAACGCGATATTTTGATATGCACTGTAATATTTGCTTGATGAGCTGCTGGATGGCAGTAATGACAAATCAAGATTAACCAGAAACATTTCAGTTTATCACTATTTTCCCATTCATCTCTCACTAAAAGGCAGGAAAAGGGTATTTAATATAGGCTCTATATACCTACACAAATATACTATGAACTGTGCTTATTTTTGACCTGTTAAAATCTATTATTGCTTGGTATTTTTAACCTTTTGGCCCACTATATAACTCTTGACGGCAGACAAGAGGTCTCACACCTATTAGGGAATTATTACTGTACATTCAGTAGTTAACATGTGCCGATCTTACTTCTACAGTCAACTAAAAATCAGTATAAAAGTTATTGGTAACACTAGAGAGTACATCTGCAGCATGACAAATTAACATCTCATCTCTGAGGCAGAAAACCTATTGCTATATGTCAGTTTCAGAAGCTTTGCATAACAAAAAATTATGTCTGCTAAAACAAGTCTGTGCAATGGCAGTAAGGGAGTACGTAGCTGTGTCAAACTGAATTTAAACAATGCGAGATTCAAAGTAGCCTGAAGTAAACTGATAGTGCCTCCCTTCTAGAAACCCGGCAGCATTAAGAATGCTTAACCCAGTTTGAACTCTTGCAACAAAGCAAGGCCTAAAAAAACTGAAGAGGTAATAACAACATTGATGAAGGCAGCGATGGCTAAAATATTAACACCAGTTCCTGGCAGCGACTAACTCATTCTTAACTTTTCAATATTGAATCTCTTCTAGAAAAAGAAAAACTAATTATGGACTCAGCTTTGAAACATTATTTAAACATCTTTTTCTTCTTTTCAACCAATGTTATCTCGCTTCTCCACAAGAGAGGTTATTCACTTGGGCGTTGTTCAGTGCTACATTATCTGAGCCCATAGTCGAGAGAATAAAGAACAGACTTGTTCATGTTTTTTCAGATTCATACAGAAAAAACTACCTTATTACTTTTATGTTTCATCCATTTTTCATCAAGTTTATCAACACTTTGGTTCGGACTTATAATAATTTATACGATTGACCCTTTTTTATAAATGACACTCCAGTTTCTTGGTCCCAATATCAGGGTACTATCCAGTGGCTGTTATTAATGTAATGATCGACAGGCAAAGTGCGGCAACCACCCGAAATGTGTGTTTGACAACCCTGTTGTTCCTGACCCACCACTAAAAGCAAATCAGAAGACACAGAAGGATTGTTTTCAGATGCTACCCACCACAGTGTCAAAGATACAGTAGACGATACAGTGTGCGCAGTACAGTCTTCATTCTTCGATTTTAAGCTGTCGTGCTGCTTCCTATGAGAGCTGCTATGGTGTGATACTAGCCTGAGGCAGCAGAAGTCCATGCGCTGATTATGTGGGGCACTGGAGGAAGGAGAGTGGCTGTCTTGTTCAAATAGTTCAGCAGGGCTCGTGGTGGCAACGGAAGACAGCTCAGTTCAAAGTCCCATTGCTGGAGTTCATTAAGTGGAGGGGGAGACTGAACAGGGGGTCTGTGTCAAGTTATTGAAGATTGGGGAGGAGGTGGTGGGAGGTGCCTTCTTTTTTCCCCTCTCATAGCAGAATCTTGACCCCTCCCTGTGGAGACTGGGCACCCTGGGAGACTCCTCTCGGAGGAGCTGGTCCAAACTCTAACCGCTTCACTAGACTGCAAAACAAGATGGAGCACATTCGCTCATAAGCGCAAAAACAGTGACTCGTTTCATATTCTAGCATTCATTAATGAGTTTGTAGTTTATATCAGGAAATCAACAGCAGAGTTGCAGAAAGCTGGACGCTTGAGGATTGGACAACTCAAGTTTGTTTAAATATGCCTTACATATTAAAAGATACATTCAACCTAGTACTTATTTTCATAACTGTGTTAGTTAACTTAAGGGAACTTGGCCCACATTTCCTCCATCTTAGGAGTGTGGCAGTGGCAATGACTTCAACAAAACAAGTGCAGAGCCAGGTTAAAAACTACCGAAATGTTCCTTTATTCACTTTAAGCACACATCTTGCAACAGACTCACACATTCACACGGGAATAAAGGAAGCAGTGGGTTGTTATTAGAAGCTACAATCGATGTGCCTTTGTCCAAATACCAGTAAGATAGTTTTTTTTTCCAATCATTACAACTTTAGACTGCACTGCGGTTGTTTTCCTCACCTTTCGTACTGAGGAGGGGGGCTCATGCTGGTGGCTTGGACCTCAGGGCCTCTTTCTAAAGCAGAAGGACTACCAGGGCCAGCCGGAAGTGCTGGTCTGCTGACAGACGTGTCATACACAAAGTCTCGACAGGACGCCAACTTTGACTCCAGATTCTGGCAGGGACATCAAGAAATTGTCGGTCAGCCCATAAATGGGAAATCAAACATGTCATTTGTAAAGCTGTATTCACTGGGGACTGTACTGGTATCATTTTTTAATCTCTTACCCCAACTTTTCTCAGCAGCTCCCCGACAATGTTGAGTGCAGATATTCTAGCGGACGTAGTGAGGGGAGTCCCCGTTAGACCATCACCTACAACAAAAACAGACGTGAGCACGTAAACGCATAATATGTCAATGTAAAGTTGGTATATTTACTGTCGCTGTAAAGATTACTGCAGTCAAAAGTTTTTCTGTTTACCTCGTCGGATACTGGATGCAGGGGGCGTGGCAAATGAGCTGATTGGTTTGGAGGGTGTGATGGGGATGGATGGGTTACCAGCTGAGGGACATGGTAGATCCACTCGATCTGTGTCTTTGCCCAGGCTGCTGGACGGCCGTCTTTCCTTCTGACGTACAGCCAGCTCCTGGCGAAGGTCTGACACGGACAGGATAGATACACAAAATCAGCTTTTTGTAAAATGATAAAAGATTCCAGTGCTACATGTGCCACAGCAATCCAACATGCTCAATCAACCAAGCGGCGAGACCAAGAGTCGACTGCTGAGTGCGGAGTGCTCTGACAGCAGGTGCCAGAGCACTCCTGGCTCAGCATATCAGGGCCCCAACATTAACAATAAAAGCAGATATGATATAAACTATGATGGATGACCAGACTTAAGTTTCACTTAAAATATATCACACCCCTGTAAAATATATAGAAACAGCAGTACAAATATGTATTAGAATACAACTACGCATTAGATCAGATATGATATACAGAAAAGCATAGACAGACAGGATTTGGAGAGTTAATCCAGCTATCAAAATTCACTGAGTTAGACACAAGTGTCAGTTTGTAGAGAAATCAGCAGTTCTTGTAAACTTGAGAAGCTGCGGTGAGCATGTTGGGGTGTGTGTGTGTGTGTGTGTGTGTGTGTGTGTGTGTGTGTGTGTGTGTGTGTGTGCGTGTGTGTGTGTGCACGTACCTCTGGCTTCATCTTTGAGCCTCTGAACAGACTCGAGCAGATTCTCTTTCTCATCCAGCTCGCTCTCAAGAAAAGCATTCCTCTCAATGACGTGGTTCATTCGCTGCTCAAAGTCCTCCAGAGACATAATGGTAGCCCTGGGACAAGCAGAGAGGATGGGCCAGGAGTTAACAATACTTATTGGTTTACAGCGATACAGTCCAACTCGGTGTGTGTTTACGGAAGTCGGAGCTCGCATTTGTGAGATAATGACAAAGACGCTGACCTTTTGGTCCTCTCCAGGTCATCGTTGGACTGTTCGAGCTCTCTGATATATTTCTGCAGGTGATCTCTCACTGCTCTGGTTTGTGCCAGATCTTCCTCCAGGGTCGAGATGTGCCTAAAAGCATCTGAATGCTGAGTCTCAAATTTCTCCTGCAAACAGCACACGGACATCATATTCACTGGTATCGCCAGCTTTGCAGTGTCACATCAGATCAATGCAGCTGCCAACATATTTGAATAAGACATATACTGTTTTATAGCTGAGAGAAAAAATCCTGTGGAACGTCCTTTCTCCTTCTTGTCCCCAACAACCTTTAAGCAATCAGAGGTTTTTAGCACAATCCTGCATTCACTTCTTCCATTAATGTTCTCTTCCCCATGGACCAATGAACAAAAATAGCAGTCAGCTGCCTTATAGCTAGGCAGCAATTTTCCTAGTTGCAGTGGCAATGATATGCTAAATTTGGGTTGGCTAAAAGCCTGTCTGTCTGTGTGCGTGTGTGTGTGTGTGTGTGTGGGTGTGGGTGTGGGTGTGTCTCTCTGTTTTAATGTCTGACAGAAGAAGCAATAACATCTCCTTCATCATCGAACCCCTAAGTGCTCCCCGGGCACCGCTATGTGGCCGCCCATCACTTCACCATCGCTCCACATTTACATGTCTATAAGGTCTTTGTGTTGTGTGCGTGTATGTGGTTTTATTTTAGGCCTATATGTGTAAAAACTGAGTGAAAAAAAATAATTTCCCCATTGAGGGATTAATAAAGTAACTCTTCTTCTGATCACTAACTGGAGCACCACAGCTTGTCCAGCTCTGCAGGGCAGAGATCTATTTATAATCAAGGTGCTCTACCTTTAAGCTTTCCAGCTCCATGCAGAGTCGGTTGTTGTCCAAAAGCAGCTCCTTGTTTCGACCCTCACACTGCTTCAGCTCTGTTTCCAGCTCGGCTTCATAGTCTCGACTCATCTGCTGGAACTCCTGCAGCTCCTCCTGAGCCTCATCCGCCCTGATGACAATGCAATGTTAACTACCAAGGATAACTCACATGTGTACAGCTATAATGCATGATTATTATTTAAGTGACCCTTTGAAGAGGGCTTACAGTCTGATGATGTTACCTTTGCTGATGTCTCACAGCCTGCTCCTTCCAGAAGCCCAGCTCCTCTGCCAGAGATCCAAACTTGAGTGGTGTTGGCTCTACCATGTCTGTTTGTGTCAGGATGATGGGGACAGGAGACCTAACTGTAAAGTAAAAACACAGTACAGCTGTTATAAGAGCACAGACATCCTCATTCAAACCACAAAACTGTTGCGGTTAGCGAATGCTAACTAGGTTAGCTAGCCTCAAACCACAGCGCCATGCATTTTGTACCGGTATACTCAGGCTTGGAAAGTACAGAAACACGTTTTGGCATTTGTTTTGATCAAACAGGAGAGAGTAGAGCTGGAAAGTGAACGTGTTAGCTACTTTTTAAAGATAACAGCTGTGGAAAGTGTCACGGCTAAGCTGCTCAGCTAAGCTAATGTGGCTAGCTGAAAGCGACTTAGCCAGAATCTGTCACCCCGACACAGTGAAACACAGAAAGTAGGCAGACTCACCTGCATATAAGGGAGCGATTAAAACATGTTATCTCCGTGGGAGTGTATTTAAAGTTTATATTGTCCGGAATTGTGCAACAAACGGATTGCACAAACTAATCTCTTATTACGTTAGGACGGTGCCCGACTCACCAACCAAATACAAACGGAGCTGCTGTTCTCGTACGCTATTGGACAATAGAGATGACGTTGCGAAAATGTTATCCAATCACATCGTTCAACGAACTTGTAGCCGCGAGAGGCGGAGCCTAACGCCGGTGTATTGTGATGTAGTGGTGCTACGTCACAATACACTAAGTTGCGCTAGCTCACCCTGTTGACCCGGGACGGAGCGATGTGTGATATTTTAATGCAAGATTGTGAAAGTACAATTTTATTTTTACATTCCATTGTCACTTTGTAAGCTTCTAATATTTCTCCCACTTCGTTTATATATAGAGGAGGCTTTGCAATGCAATATATATACACACTATAGACATATGTCAATAAACAACATGAACTTTTTATATGAATATTACGTATCATATTTATTGCAGGGAAGTTGTTTACATTATATTGAAGTGTACAGATGTTTTGTTAGTGAGTTAGTCTAGTCTATTCTAAATGTGTAAGGAGATGGAAATTTAATTTATCCATATTTTACAATAACTTGTCTATAATGGGCACATATCTAGGAATTTCTGATGATTAGATGAAAGCAACGGGGTACTGAGAGAGAAACACTTTTTTTTTTTTTTTTTTACTATGTATGATTGTTAGTAAGCCAACACACCTTTTTCACAGCAGCCATTTTGACATGAAACAGTAGGATCAACACAGGTGTTTCCAGTGATACTAATTAAGGTTCAGTTCCATTTAGTGCAGCAGAGACTTTCCAATGAGCCAACATGCACCACCGCAGCACCCTGACTCTGTTTGACCTGAATGGAACTGAGCCTTAATTAGTATCATTGGAAGCACCTGTTTACCTACTATTTCATGTCAAAATGGCTAATGTTAAGTATTAAAGTTACAATATTTTAATATCTAAAGGCTGGTAATGAAATGAAACCCATAGTGATAGAACTGAGAACAACAGTGTTTAATTGTATGAGAGCCCATGAAAGTCTGAAAAGCTTTACCTCTTACAATAATTGATATTTTATTCATTCATCATTCATAAAATGCAGAGCTGCCATCAGGTTGGACAACCTGAGGGTTTGTTTTACTTTCAACATGCACATACAGTATACCACCTGTTGTTAACAGCACCTTTACGCACAAATAATCACGTTTTACAATCCAGACAAAGCTAATCCAATGGTTCTTGCAATAACTAACCATTTATGTTTATGTTATGGTGTATGGACAAACTTTTATCAGTCACTACATCCTTTTTATTATCAATTATAAATACATCTAAACCGTGTTCAGAAACGTCTCTTATTCTAACATAAAGGGCAGGAAGTAGGCTTTTGCACCTGGAAATTTAATGTACAGATTCCAGTCCAAGGAACATGGCTTATATTATAAATTATGACTGGAAGGCATTTAAAATCCTGAGAAAAGACTTATAGAAAAAAATGTAAACATTGGAATCTCATTTCAGAAAAATTAAAAAAAGTCAGGGGTCAGCAGCAGATCACCTCAGACCTGAGACCCGTGTATTCAAATATTCAAATTTATTAAAAATGAGACATCTGAGAGGTAAAATGATGTGGAATACCCCACCAGAAATTCAGATAAAGGTACAGTAAGTGCACAGGTTTTTCTTCCAGTTCTTCTTTTCCATCATAACAAGGCTCCTCCTCATTGGGTTGATCATTCAGTGATAAGACAGGGAGATCTGAAGGAAATAAAACACAATTTAAAGTTAAATCCACCACATCAGTTCAGTTTAGTTCACTAAAGTTATACAGCCACCACTGAAAAACTAAATGTTCTTCTTACCCTAGAAGAATCATTCTTCAGCTTTATTAGTTTCTTTGTTTGTCTTGCGTGAGCACGTCTTCTTACTGTCCAACACATCAGTCTTCACCTGACCCAGAGTTTGCAGTAGGCACATGGTGTCAAACCCCTCATCACCAGCCTCTTGTAACAACTCAAGCACCTGTAAATAAGACATGTTAATTCTCAAACACAGGTGACATATCTTAACCACTGCACTGGACCTTCAGTATCTGTGCTGGGACCCACCTGCAGACACTTAAATGATTTGAGTTCGCTCAGATTCTCCTGTAGGAACAACAGATAGATACTGAGGTCGTTGTAAAAGGGTGTGACCACACCCAGAGCACCGAAGCCCGGCAGCATCTCATAAGGCCGGAGGAAGCTGGAGCTCTGGCGAGCTGGTCCAAGAGCGGCGTACACCACCAGCGGAGCAAGAAGCACATACACCCCCAAGTTGATGTAGCTGAGCAGCCCGAAGACACTCACTGCCACGAGCTTACACTGTACAGCAGTCGGCACCGTGCTGTCGTTCTTCAGAACACCTGTACGCAGATTACAGGGAAACTCATCGGTGAGAGACGCCAGTCGGATGTAGTAGCCAAGGTAGAGGCAGGCCAGCAGCAGGATCAGCAGAGTCAGGCCCCGACATGCAAGGTACTTGAACACGAGGCTGCGAGAGAAGCGTTTGGTCTTCAGATACTGCTCCACTAAAGGGTATTTGAAGCAACCCTCAGTCAGGTCCAAAGCACTGTAGCAGAAAAAGGCACATGAGCACCATTAGCATGGGGTGAGAAGACCTCTGTGTTTGTGAATGAAACAGTATTTACCTGTAAAACAAGAAATACAGCAACATTCCTCTCGGCTTATTCAATGCTGTTTCACTTCTTGGATGTTTTAGAATGCAAATTAAAGCCCCATTGTGTGGATTTATAAAGTGTTATAAAGGGCTATGTGTTGTTTTCAACCCATTCATCAGGAGTGAGGCACTGGCATGCATTGCATTCATTGCCACTAAGGGGCACCAAAGACAGAACATTTCCAATTCTGTGTATAGTTTTATGTAAGCAGTAGCTTAAATGTGAAGTCGCTTATAGACACAAATAAACAAACACAAAGAATGATTACCCAACTCACTCACGTACTGTACACTACATGTCCAGCACCAAATGGCAAAGTTTGAAACCAGTTGGTGAACATAGTGGAGCATTTAGCAGCCAAAGAATCAAATATTTCTCTTAAGAGTTGATGGAGAGTAAATATTTGATGTGTGTCAGAGGCCAGAATTATGACTCCAGTTGAATCCGTACGCTGCGTAGATAGGCATCTGTTTGCTGACATTTTAGATATAACAACTTTATGAGGCGCTTATATGTCAGGGCTGTTTACAGCTTGTTGTGCTGCGCCCAAGTGACAAAAAAAAACAGTCCATGCAAGCTCAACCTGATAACTTGCCAATTTATCTCAGGCAATATTGGTCAAACGACAGCCCATACTACGTTTTATATACGTGGTCTGCTATGTTGTTCCCTTCCTGACGTGTCACATCTCCCACCAAAACTGTGTAACAGTAAATAAGTGGGTAGATCTGGTGGCAGGTAACAACATGGTGTTTACCTCTGGGTGTCCTCAGCTGCATCTTTGGATGCTAAATTCTTAGCCAGTCTGATGGCACGATTATAAAAGCGGTCCAGCTCTTCCATGATGAAGTTGAGGTCAGAGGAGAGGTGGGGAGCTGCAGTGAAACGCCAGAACAGTGCCGGGATGTACAAGAGGATGGCCAGTGAGAGCAGGATGTATGGGAAGAACTGAGGGAAGAAAGGGAGGGACAAAATAGAGAAAACAGAACAGAAGAAGCTGAATTAGAAGAAGAAGACAAACATCCAAGATGGATTTCTGGACATTATTAGCACAACTTTAACCATAGAAACTATTTAGCTTCTTTAATCTGAGAAATGTGTAGTCAGTTGATCAATGCACATCTATATCTGATAGTAATTTACCACAAATCGCTGCTGCCACAAATGCTTTAATTAGTATATTTATGGACAAATGTTTGGGCGTGTACCTTGTGCAGCCATAGCGGTGAACTGTCGGCTTGTTTTTGGAGTGCTGCCCAACAAAACGAGTCCACATACGCAGCCTGTCTCCAGGAGAAGTTAGTGGGAGCAAAGCAACTGATCTGTGTGCCTGTATGAGGAAAGTGAGGAATTAGTCAGCGCTGACAGGCATTGTGATGATTCAGCAAAAAGAAACAAACACTACAACAACAGTCAGCCCTCCCTCCACTGCAGGCATGACCTAATTTGTTGGTGGGCTGTTTTCAGCAAACTTCGTGTCGATAATTATGCAATCCTCTATTATTGTGGGTGTACAAAGGAAAGTTCAATCAGGCAAGTGCAATACTCAAATGACCCACATGATCAACAGACAGTAATATTTTGGCAGAACAGGAGCTCTCATATTAATATGACAGAATGGTGCTTTAAACAACCTGAGCATATTCTCATTGTATTATTCCCGTTTTCTGTCCAGTTATATCAGCTATAGTATCAGTTTAGTAGTACCTGTTGTATAAAGTAAGTCAACTTGTGTTTGTGGTTGGAGCATGAAGCACTGAGCTTTCACATAATGATAGAAAAGCTAATTCTGTCAGTGGCTGCCTAACTTTTACAAGTTCTGCACAAGAGGAAATGTCAAACACAGAATGAATGCTAATTTTCTGACTATAGCTATAATCTCATCAGATACTCAACATTTATTTTCAGCAACTTTTATGTTTTCATCTTAAGTAAGATCAGTGGTAGAAAGGAACAAAGTACATTTACTTGTGAAATGTACTTAAGTACATTTTTCTATACTTATATACTTACTTATATACTACGATTATTTCCATTTCCGGACATTACACTACATTTAAAAGGGCAATATTTAACTCTTTCTTTACTATTATGATGTGTTATTATGGACTACATTACCTTGCAGTATATAAAGTACTCTCGTTAAAATTATCTCCACCTTTACCTGCAACAACATTAACGATGTCACACATTAATGCATCACTCATTATAATTCAGTGATATGATATTATAAATATTATTCTGCATAATAAGCACTCCAACCTATTGTTTGTACTTTAAAGTATATTTTGATGCTAAAATACTTTTATTTTGTATGATGTAACAGGAAACACTTTTTACACTGTGGTATTGCTCAGTAAAAGATTTGAGTACTTATTCCATAATAGTCATAAAATATTCATGAAAATCAAATCTGTTCTGCTCTAAAGTGTGCGCCTCTGACACATACATGACCAGCTGTACAAGTTACCGACATGCCCTTTCAGAGTGCACTGTGTTATTTTAGTGATGCCATTTTAAAGAAACCCTAACCTTAAAACAACTCTTAATCTTCATAGTTTTATATTAGATGGAGATATACACCCACTTAGTTCCTACTGAAATCTTTTTTATATAATATTTTTATATTTTTTTTTTGTTACATGAAAAAGGCCTATCTATATCACATTTGTCTCATGTTATACTATTTTTATTAATAATACTGTGAACTTTGCACATTCCTGCCAATTGTGCAGCTCTTCATATTGTAATATTTGTTTCATAGGTTGTTGTGTACTTGCTTTCATCCTTAGTTATATTTTCTCTTTCTATGTGTGTTGTTATGCACCAATATACAAAGGCAAATTCCTTGTATGTGAAAACCTACTTGGCAACAAACCTGATTCTGATGTACAGAAGTCCATACTGCATCTATTCGTTGTGATTGTTATGGATTTAATAAGGAAAATCAATGCTGGATTGTGGCCATCATATGCATTAGTGATAACCACAGCTGTCCATAGTAACAAAAGTTCTTGTTAGGCGTGCAGCGTGCTGGATCCATCCTGTCTGAGTATGAGACGCCTCTAGCAAGACTGTCAGTATTCACAGATAAGGATAACAACAACAGACTGTGGGTGTAAGAGGATTATGTAGACTGGTCAAACTGCTCATGGGGCTGTAGATATTTGATTACATTAGGTGTAGAGGTGTCTGTCAGTATGTGAAGCTGTCCATGCACATGTACATCATCATCATCATCACCACCACCATCAGCAGCAGCCGCCTAACTCACAGTCTGGGCGTGAGAAAAGCAGAAGGGTGGAGACATAAACCACGCCTTCACCAGTTTTCACACCTCTCTCTGTATCTCCACCACATGCATAAACACCACATTGCTTCCACCACTGCGTTTGACTGAGACAAATGTGCCCCAGCAGTGAGTCTATAGTGTAATAGAGGGATAGAGACAAAGACGCTCCACTAGACTGGAGTTAATACTCCACACCACATGATGAAATTATAACCTCACATGTCACAAATTCAACCACTCACCTACGGACACCTCCTGAGCAAAAGCGAGTGAGATGAGAAACAAAGGCAGTCCCACCGCTAGAAACGTGACTATCTTGTCCAGGGCCAGCTCCAGACGCACCCCTTTGTACTTCGTCTCCGTGGGGTCCTTCAACAAAAAGTCGGAAAAAACGTACTCGGTGGCTACGTGGGCTATCGCCATGACGGACGGGAACAAAAAGCTGGTGTTGTCTAATTGATGGAAGAGCCGTACTCTTTTCAATTAGCCGAAAGCGAACTACGTCTGAGGTTTAATTTAATTACAAAGTAACTCCCTCCCGCCGTGTGGAAAGGTGAATAATGTATAAAGCACGGTGCCGTTATCGTTTGGCCATCTCCATTCAGCAGCGGGACTGATGAACCTGCTGTCCCGTTACAGTACCCCAGGCATGATCACAGCAACAGGGGGGAAGCTGGCCGCCTGCCAGCCGCTAGAGGGCGCTGTGGTGCCGGTAAGTGCACCTGCTAGGCAGCAGTAGTATGATGGATCCTGGACATGCTGGACACTGCTGCTTTAACTACAGTCAATATATGATTGCATTTAATTTTCAGTGACTTAAATTAGTAATTAAATTAGATATAGAGTGTTATGGAATTTTCTATCATTAGGTTACAGGGGTCACGTGTGGGCCTTGGCAGTAGTACTTGTTTGGCTTTGATTGGGAACAGTAGGTGCCAGTCTATCTCAACACTGTGGTGTCCAGGGTCGAAAGAACTGAATGTTGCCTTCATAGACATAATAGATAGCTTGCTGCTGACGTTTCTTTAACACAAACAGACAACAGTGTCTCCAGACTAGAATGTCCTGACAGTAACACTAACATGGGTAAAGACATTTTCTTTGGCTAATTCTGGGCGTATAGTATTTGTGGTGTTATCTGTAGAGGTTTAAAGTCTGACCGAGTTGGGGAGAATGTGAGACCGACTCAGGCACTTCTGATGTACTTTGAGAGTGTCTCTAATTCTCCTTGGCCAAGTGTCAATAAATATTACAGCATAAGACATCAGAGGCTCCTGAACACTTTCTGCCCTCCTGACCTCACCATTGACCTTTGACTTCAGCAATTTCTCCACAACATAGAGTTTTTGTGCTTTAATATAGTAACTGTATTCTGTGGTGGAAGAAGTAAGTACAGTATGCAGAATGGCTCCCTTCAGGGTTACTATCATATTACTGGATTATTATTAAAAGTCCAGTGTGTAGAATTTAGTGGCATCTAGTGATGAAGTTTCAGATTGTAACTGAGTGAATACCCCTCACCTCTCCCTCTAGATTCAAGCATGAAGGAGAAACTACAGTGGCTGTGAAACTTGTGAAAAATCCAAAAGGTCCAGTGTAGAGCAAGTCTTTGGTTTGTCCCTTCTGGGTTGCCATAGAAACATAGCAGTTCAAGATGGCGGGCACCATGGAAGAGGACCTGCTCCCTCTATAGATTTAAAAGGCTCACTCTAAGGTAACATAAACAATTGTTATTTTAAGGTGATCATACACTTATGAAAACAGAGTTATGAATATTATATTTCATTTCTGTCAATACATCCCATTAAAGTTACACAATGGACCTTTAGTGGTGTAATGTAGCATTTTAATGTTACAACTCTTACTGCTTTACGTGCTGTTTGGATGGTTTAATGTATAACAAGTCATATTATAAGATGATAAAACCATGTTTATACATATGGTTTGTAGATAAGAAAATCTTAATCTGCTAAATATAGCTGCCAGATAAAGGTAGTGGAGTAAAAGTCTAATATTTGTATCTGAAAAGCAAGTAGAAGTAGCTAGAAATCATATTTAAGTACAGTAGCTGAGTACCCTCCACTTCTTAGGAATACTACTATACTATACTATACTATACTATACTATACTATACTATATACTTACTCTTGCCTACTATATCACTTTTAAGGAGAAAGGATAGTCATATTATAATTATTTAAGCCCAAGATTATTTTTTTTTTTGGGGGGGGGGGGTCTAATAGAGAAAAATTATTATAATGTCATTATAAGGGACTGCTTTTTTAAAATTATTACATCCATGACTTTATTCAACAACAACATTGATGACATGCAAACATATGCATATAGATACAATGCACGATTTTCTGTTAAGTACACTCTTTGTTGACCGATATAGAAGGTATTACTCTAAATATCAGCCCCGGTGCCGTTCACTTGATAAATAATAATAACATTTGCGACAGCTGTGCGTGCTTTCTGGCAAATGTAGGTTACAAAAAGGTGCGGGTTTCTAGGGAGATAGACGGGGGGAGAGCGGTCCTTTGAGGAAGATGTGAGCGACTTCTCAGGTATCTAAATAACAAACTACTCTGTACGTTTCCCGCCGTCACCTAAATAATATTGTTTTTTATCGTAAAGACAACGGTAGCATGTCGGGGGGGTGGAGGGTGGGGGGTCTCTATGTGTCAGTTAAACAAGCTAACTAATGGTGTCTGTTGTTAGCTTAGCTCCAGACAAACGGTCCACGTTAAATTAGCTCATGTTAGGCTAATCAACCGGCTAACTCACAGCCACAGACAGCCGTTAACACACTAACGGCTTTAACGTGTGCTAGCTGGTAGCTAACGTAATGTCGGTAGTTTCACACGACTCGTTTTGGTCTGTCGTGTTAGCTAGCTTCAGATGAGCAGTTCAAACTTTACACCCGTGTAATGTACACAGACACAGACGTGCCCCCTTTTGGGTGGGGGTTTAAACTGGTGTTACGAAGCTGTGCTCTCACAGATGAGTGGGTAAGTAAGGATCCACTAACACAAAGGTCTGCATGTGAACGGAAATAACCCTAACACACCGGGTCATTGAGAGGTGATGTAAGACAAACTAACCAGTGGAAACTTTTAACTTTCGGTTCCTCTGTGTAGGAAAGCATGAGAGAGAAACGAGACCAGAGTATGGTGAAAGTCCTCTCCGGGTTGTATGATGGAAGGACTGGAAAATGAGCGATCCATATGCAGCTCTAGTCCCTACCCATGGCTCAATCACCCCAAACCGGAGGCCTCAACCCTGCTATGGAAACTCAAAGACTGCTTCTCCACCTATGAGACAACCTCCCTTCATCACCGAGATAAAGAAGTGAGTATTTATCTGCGTACAGGCCAAATATCTGTACACATTGATGGATTCAAGCTCACGAGGCAGCAGGTCGGGAGATGCTGCGGTGAATTTTGAATTCAGCTTTTGCTGAGATTGAGCAGTATCTCCTTTTCTATTTGGATTTATCTATGACAAAACATGTGAAATTTGTTTAATACTGGTCAGTGCTGTTGTCTCTTGCTTTCAGGGTGCCCATAAACTCATCACACACCCATTTACGTTCTTTATGTGATGTTTGTATGACTTTTGCATACATATTTATCAATATTTCCATAATAAGAAACTATAATCAACAGAACAGTGCGACTTAATCTAACAATACTGCCTTTTTAATGTTCCAGAACAATTACATGGACAACAGAAAGGCCGTGCTGGAGCTGAAAGATGTCCCTCCTCCTCCTCCGCACCATACTTCCTCTTCCCAATCATCCCAGCCCTACTCTTCTCTGGCCCCTCTCCCATTGCCCCCTCCTTGCTTGCCTCCTCCTCCTCAGCTTACACAAGACTCCCACCAACCGCTACCACCACCGCAGCAACAAGAGGGGGCTAGCCCCAAAGTAAGCATTTGCACTCAGTGTGACTATTGCCGAACAGATGGCTATGGGTTATTGGGTGGCGGAGGTGTTGTCGGTAGCAGTAGCAGCGTTGCTGGTGTTGTGTCCGTCTATATGGCCCCAAGCTCTGTGGGAGCCCCCATCAGCAGCAGCGGTATCAGCAGGTCTGGCTCATGCTCTGTAGCTTCATCTGTTCATCAGTATAAACATAACCTGAGCTGCGGAAGTGGAGGTGAAGTTCTTGATCCTCTGCTTAGTCTTGGTTACAAACCTCAGCTCCTATCCTCTGTCGCTACCTCACAGCCTATTTCATCACATCCCTACCTCTCCTGCTGCTCAGGGCTTCTGCACACCTACCCATCTGCACCTCTTTCGTGTAGCCAACCCAGCCTGTTTACCTCCTCAGCACCTCTGGCTTCCTCTCTCCCCTGTGTTTCCTCTCTACCCGCTCCCTTGCATGGCTCTTGCCTGGCCTCTTCTGGCTACTACACCTGTGGTGTGGACTGCTGCCCATCAGCCAGAAGATCCCAGAGAAGCACACTCGGTGATCACCCAACCACCACCACCATCACTACTACAACCACCTCCGCACACTTCTGCTCTAATCCTATGCACCTAAATGTAGAACGCACGGTTTGTGTGAAGGGGGCACACTACTGCCAGGACTGCCTGCTGAAGGTTGGTGGAGCTTTTGTTTGTATTTGTGAATGAAGATCACTGTGGGTGACTTCTATATGCATGGATGACCTCAGTCTGGTTTTGTATTTGTCTTATGAACTGCATTTGGTATAGTATTGCTTGCTGATGTTTTCTTTCTGTTTTCCCAAATGTTTTCATTTGTGATTATTTGCAGCCCATGAATGGACTGCTGTCAGAGTCCGACAAGGTGTGGCCGAATATTCCTGTTCCCCACACTGCTCCAATCCCTATCCCAATCTGTAATGGCTGTGGCACCTCCTCTGATAGCATGATGCTCATGCCATCGACCAGCCTTGGCAAGACTGGCCAGAAGTATGGTTAGTGGGCCCTACAGTACAGTTGAACTCCTGCATTATATGCTGTTCATTGAAATGGCAAGCTCTTTGGGATTTAAGTGTAGTGGATACAAAACTTCCATCAAATTTAACTGCAACAACAGTGAAATAAGTATTAATTAATAGGAGTTTAAGATGCTTGAAATGATTGTTTGCTATCCGTCTGCTAGGTTCTCCAGAGAGTAGTGGTCCTGAGAACATCCCTCCAGTGGGTGTCTTCTGGGACATTGAGAACTGCAGCGTGCCCAGCGGACGCTCCGCTGCAGCTGTGGTCCAGCGTATTCGCAGCCGCTTCTTCCAGGGCCACCGCGAGGCAGAATTCATTTGCGTCTGTGATATCAGCAAGGAGAGTAAAGCTGTCATCCAAGAGCTCAACAACTGCCAGGTACCAACAGTAATGTATTTTATGCTATTACAGATAATAAGTGCTGTTTACACTCTGAATGAATAGTCCTGTGACGCAAGCATTCATTCAATGACACCGTTAGCTATCCCCAAAGTGAAAAAGAAGAGCCATGTGCCAGCTGTTTGTATACCTTCAGTCTCGCATAGCCAACCCTTTCTCTGCGGTGCTGTGTCAGCGCTGGAGAAAACAGGTCATCAAAATCGGTCTAATATTCAGTGACTGCAGTATATAAACAGCTGGCACATAGTTATCGCCCAGATTAAAAAAAAAAAAATGGGCTAGCTATGTCAAGTTATGTGCATCTAGGCTTTGTCATGATGAAGAAATCCATGCTAAGTTAAGGTCGATTTTATAATTTGGTCCTTACTTGTCAGCGTACAGTTGGTGTAGTTGGTAGCTCCTTCTAATCTTCCCAATTATCCCAGCCTTTCTCTGTGGTGCCCTCTCCCATTGCCCCCTCCCTTCTTGCCTCCTCCTCATTTCCCATTACACAAGACTCCCACCACCACCAACAACAACAACAGGGAGCTAGCCGCAAAGTTAGCATGCGCGCTCAGTGTGACTATTGCCGAACAGATGGCTATGTGTTATTCAGTGAATAGGTGTTGTCGGTAGCAGTTCTTGGAGCAGGTGCACTGCACTTCATGCTTGGGGGAGAAAGGCTGGTCTGTTGTGCTGGCTCTCTGTATATACACTTGGCATGTGAGAATGAACTGTATCCCATCACTTGCTTCAGCCCCGGGCTCTGCCCCAGACCTGTCAAAACCAGGATTCACTGTCCGCCCCTCCACACATGCAATAGTATTTTGAACACATGATGCAGTAACGCGTGACCTCGGTATATTATTTTTTTCTCTTCATGGGCACTCTGGGGCTCTGTACTGTTTGGCTAAAACGAGTACATTCACCGTCAATTTGGGCGTATTTACTTTGACTTTAGACTTGGCTGAGTTGCGGCATTCGCATTATGTTCCATTTTATTTTGCACCAAATCAGATACTATATATTGGAGACTTAAAAAGTAAAGGTACGTATACATATTTTGTTGCTTCATCAGGTTACTGTTGCACATATCAACGCCACAGCCAAGAATGCCGCAGATGACAAGCTTCGCCAAAGCCTCCGACGCTTCGCTGAGACCCACACCGCACCTGCCACTGTCGTACTAGTATCCTGTGAGTCCAGCTCAGATTCATCATCAACTACAACCATGACACGTAAAGGATTTATTGATAACAAGTTATCTTTTTCATTGTTAACAGCTGATGTGAACTTTGCAAGTGAGCTGAGTGACCTGCGTCATCGCCATGGTTTCCAGGTAATCTTGGTCCATGGCAACCATACATCTTCAGCCCTGCTGCAGCACGCCAACTGCCACGTGGCCTTTCAGGAGATCACGGCTGATCTGCCACCACGCATGCTTGTCAAAGCACAGGTAGGCTCCACAAATGCTTCATTCGGACCTAAAAAAGACTTTTTTGATTGACTCTGTATTAAATGAGGTAAGTAGGTGCTGGCAAAAGTAACCAAGGAGAATTTCATTTTAGTGTGGACTTAGTAAGATGGCAGAGAGTGAGGCCATTGGAATGACTTTGATCATTTGTTTACGCAATTTTCTTTTAGAGGTGATCACAATTTTCTTTTTTCAAATTGTTGTTCTTGGATGAACAACAATTTGGACTACTGCTTTCATTTTTTAAAGTGTAAATTATACAAACCAGACAGGCCCGCTGTCTCTTCCTCCCCTCCCTCAGCCCAGTTTCAACCTCCTCTATGTGCACAACCTCCCTGTCAACTGTGACAAGAGCCTGCGGAACGCTGTGAAGCTCAGGCTCCGCCGCCTGTCAGACAACTGTGGTGGCAAAGTGCTTGGCATGTCCCAGGGCACGGCAGTCCTCCGTTTTGGCAGCCATGAGGCAGCTGCGCGTGCCCGCAAGCGAATGGAAAATGAGGATGTGTTTGGCCACCGAATCAGCCTCTCCTTCTCCCCGCGGCCCCGAGATGATGCAAGTCCTGAGCCTGAGCTTCAGTCTCGGTCCCATCACTTGCTTCAGCCTCAGACTCTGCCCCAGACCTGTCAAAACCAGGATTCAGTGTTCGCCCCTCCCCCAACCATATCCTCCTTCTCTTTTCTGCCCCTGGAGAAGCCCAGGTCACCCAGGAGGCCACGGCGAACAACACGCCCGTGCCACACCCCAGGCCCAGTGCCTGAAAGGCCCTACAGCCCCAGGAGGGGGTGCAGTGGGCCTCCCGGTGGTGCTCCAGCCAAGCCCCATCAGGTCAGCAGACTCGTCAGTGCCTGCTTCCCCTTAACCTGCATTGCCCCCTATTATTGTCTGGGCTGCTTTGTGAATCTCAGTAGCTTCTTTCCCGCCCAGTGTCCCTCTAAGTGCTGCTTTGACTAACAGCTTGTAGCTGCTCCCTAAGCTTTGTCTGCCTGTGCTAGCATGTAGCATGTATTAACTGTGGTTAGTCCTTCATGTATCCCTGCTGTCCTGCATGTTCATTGGTCATTCATCATTTAATGCATGATATAGCTTTTGTGCTTTTTTTCCTGGCTGTGTGTTGTCCTGTATATCAGTGCTGATATACTGCGTCTGTGTTTTGTCCAAAGTTTGATCCATGCCTCTATTTGTTGTGCGGTTGAATTTCCACTGTGATAAAACTGACCTCTGATGGGTGGAAAGACTAACTTGTCTTCTGTGTCTTGATTATAACTAACCAGACCTGGAGGCTCGAGAAAATGTCCCATAAATGGGTTACCTACCAACTAAAACTAGGGATGTGTATTTTAAAAATTCTCTGTAGCTGGAAGAGAGACAAATTTCAATTTGAAATGTACTACTTGACAGGTAACTATGTCAAATCTCTTTCATAACAGCCTCTGCAGCTGTCATAATGGCAGCCTTGTTAGCTGTTTCAGGTTGGCCTTGAGCTCAGCATTCTTGTCATTGCTGTTTTAATCAGAGCAGCTAACATTGTGTATAATACAGTGCATTTGAGTTCAGCCAGTTCAAAAGTCTTAACTTTCTGAAGTAAGCAGATGCAAAATAAATTCTAGCAAGTTTATTTAAAATGTGCATCCCTAGTTTAAACCAAATGACCAGTAAATAAAACATCAGTTTATGCCCTTGCATGGTTCTTTCCATTAGCTTGACAGACACGCACACAAACACAGCAACGGTATCCATCTAGTCAGCACCCACAGTAATAACATCTGCTGCCTCTGTGTGATCCAGGAGCTGGGTAGTTTGGAGGGCAAGCTCAGAATGGGCTTCCACCTCCCAGAGAAAGGACGCGCTGCTTCCTCTTCACCCCACAGCAATGGTGAGACAGGAGTCCTGGAACAGCTGTCCAAGCCTGGCCTCACTGGAGAATCCATATACAGGAGGAGGTACATACAGAATGTCAAAACACATCTACATACACCCAACATACTTCTTTTTTTTTTTTTTTGTGTAAGGTGCATCACCTAGCTTTATCTCTAATCTAAAATATCTGCTAGTGGGGGCAGTTTATGTCCTGCTGTCTGTTAAAGGTCCTAACATGTCCCTCTCTTTTTCTTGTCTTTTCATTTAGAAGAGAGGGCTCCAATCCTCGCAGTGTGAATGAATCTCCTGTCGAACAAGTGGACAGGAGCTCAGGGGAGTTCCAGATTAGTACACCCTCAGCCTTCAGCAAGTTGAACCTGCACAGGAGCTTCAGTCCCCTCGTCCTGTCCCAGGGCTCCTGGTCATCCAGGTAATATATCGGGTTTAAATCAGTCACGTTGGCTTTCTTCTCGAGCTGGCATATTGCTCGCGCTACATACAAAATCTCTGCTCCCTCACATTAAATGTAATGTTAGTTGTTACTTAAAATGAGTCTTCCCTTTGTCTAACAAAAGGAGTGCGTCTCCCTGCCTGTCCAGCCGGTCCTCGCCTCTTTTGACTGCTCCTCGCAGTCCGTGTCCTGAAGGTCCTCCTCAGCCTTTCTCAGATGGGGCAGAAGTCCAGGTGGCCAACCTGGACTACAGAATGTCCCGCAAGGATCTGCAGCAGACGCTGCATGACACCTTCTCCCGATACGGGCGGGTAAGACCTACTCCAATTGTATTGATTAATGTATAGATCAAATATACCTGTATCCATGCTTTTGTCTTGGCTTTCAATACGATTGTTTACAGACTTTCTGTTTGAAATGAGATTCACGCCCATCTCAAAACATCTCGTTGTGGGTGTGACTTGTTTTGTCTAGGTGAAAGCGGTGGAGCTTAGCCCCCACACTGACTATCAGCTGAAGGCCACAATCCAGATGTTATTCCTGCAGCAGGCCATAAGTGCTGTCAGTGGCCTTCACCGTTATAAGATCGGTGGCAAACGCATTCAGGTTTCTCTGATCACCGGTGGCAACAACAAATCCCTTGCCATGCTCAGGTACAGTCAAACATTTGAGATATGAATACATATTTTCTTCAACTGTTCTGTTTTGGATCATGGTGTTAAATTTCAGCTCTTTCATTATACAGCACTGAGATCATCAGCATTCTTCAGGATGCACCTGCCAATTGCCTTCCCCTCTTCAAGTTTACCGAGATCTATGAGAAAAAGTAAGTTTGTCTCAACTCGAGGCTTTCAAACATGAGCACCTTTACTGATATTTTGTACTTGGAGTGTTTGTTCTGCTAAACTATATGCTGTCATGCTTCCCTCTCCAGATATTCCCGTAAGCTTGTGGTTGGGGATCTGTACAGGCTACCAGAGGTGGTGGCAGTGCGGGAACAGGGAGGCTCGAGGCTTGTCTGTCTTCTGCCCAGCAGCCTAATCCGTCAGAGTCCTCTGGGTTCCTCCCAATCCCAGGAGGGCTCCTCTTCTACTAGTGGCAGCCCCGTGGTGTTTGAGGAGCTGGAGTACCATGAACCTGTCTGCAGACAACACTACACACAGCAGGACTTCAGGTTATTAGAATTTAGCTTAAAATGCACATGGTGTATAATATATTGATTTATTTCACAAACGTGTGTAATACAAGACACTGAACTTCATGCTTCTTTTCGTCCAACTATTCATTGTGTTTCATTTTTATTTTTAGTGAGGCTGACTTTGACCCCGACTCCTATAAAATCCCTTTTGTTGTGATGTCTCTGAGCACCTTAGCCTCTGAGGTCCACAGTCTGTTGCAGTCACATGAGGGAACTCTGCCACTACTCAGGTGACAAACAGCTCCTCATTTCATGTTTGACGTTTTTCTTTTATCAAACAGAGCACGTTTTCACACATTATGAAGTCAGTGATGTAGTGTATTTTTCTTTTCAGTTTTCCAGAGTGCTATGCAGCAAAATTCAGCCCTCTGCAGCTGGGCAATGAGACACTGGAGGGTGGTGTTCCTCTGGAGCACCTCATTACCTGTGTTCCCAGCATCACAATAGTTACAGCTCAGAATGGCTTCAAAGTCATCAAGTGGATCCACAACAAACCACCAGCACCAAACTCCGGTAGGAACTATTTAATATCTCAAAATCTTGTTGCCCTTTACATAGTGCTATCTCTACCAGTCAGGTGTAACAGTTTCTTAAAAAATGTATGTTTTTCTTTGATGCAGAGCCATGGATTCAGCGCTGCAAGAGTCCGGTTGGCAACCCACAGCTCATCCAGTTCAGCCGAGAGATTATTGACCTGCTGAAGAGTCAGCCTTCTTGCATCATGCCAATGAGCAAGTTCATACCCTCCTACCACCATCACTTTGCCAAGCAGTGCCGCGTCTCAGACTATGGCTACTCCAAACTGCTGGAGCTATTAGAGGCCGTGCCACATGTCCTGCAGGTATTGAAGAAGACAAGGATCGCACATATCATCGCATATTTGCACTCTGTTTGTATTCTACATATTCTGTGATTTCTTTTATCTACAGATCTTGGGTATGGGTACCAAGCGTTTACTGACCCTGACCCATCGTGCTCAAGTGAAGCGTTTCACCCAAGACCTGCTCAAACTGCTTAAATTTCAAGCCAGCAAACAAGTGGCAATCAAGGACTTCATGCAGGCATACCATTGGTCAGTCATCATCACTTGGAGCTGTAGATTGTTTTCACATTGCCTTTTGTCTGTGAAGTCCCTTCATTAACAGTTGGAGAGAAGTGTCAATATAAGTACCGATCATCAGTGTCGTGGTTGTTTTGTAAAATATTCTCATACGTTGTGTATCAGGTGCTTCTCCAGAGACTGGAGGATAATCGACTATGGCATATGTGACCTGATGGACCTGCTGACTGAGATTCCTGATACCACCATCACCATTACACACCAGGACACAGACACAGTCATCTCTGTTCCCAAGAGAGGTCTGTTTAAAATGTTATTAAGTGAATGGTAACCATACTCTTCACTTAGTCCAAAGCAAACATTCGTGAGCCAGTTGAAATGTATGTAAACAGTATGAGCACATGTAAAGTTGCACTAATTTGCCTCTTATTTGCCTGCAGAGCGTACAGTGGAGGAAATGGAGCGCACCAAGCAGTTTGGGAAGGAGGTGGTGGACCTTCTTCGTCACCAGCCTCACTGCCGAATGCCCTTCAGCAAGTTTATCCCCACCTACCACCATCACTTTGGTCGTCAGTGCAAGCTCAGCTACTACGGCTTCACCAAGCTCATGGAGCTCTTCGAGGCAATCCCCGACATACTGATGGTGAGTTAAGAAGACAGTTTGTACAGTATGAATAATTCCTTGGGGTCCTCTGTGCTCCAACACCGAACTATGAGGAATTGATATTGACCCTCAGGACAAAAGGGAAGTAAGATTGTGAAGTATAATTATGGTCCCTCAACATTTTGACCAGGATAATTGAGTATCTGAGTCTTAAATTTCTATTCTTTATATTCTATGCTTCTTTAAACTGACTTGCTAATTCACACTGACCTGCTCATAGCTCATCAGCATGAGGAAGCTCCCATGATATTTGCTCCTCCGTACTTTTATTTCCACAGAATACTTTCTGGGTCATGTCAGGCTCTTTTTTTTTTTTTCTCACATGTCCTGTACTGTGATTAAACTTCATTTTTTAATCCACCTTTATTCAAGCCTAAATGTCTCTTCCCCTGTCTCCGTCTGAACACTAATTTAAAAACTGTCTTGTACCTTGGTCAGGTGTTAGAGTGTGGTGAGGAGAAAGTGCTGACGCTGACAGAAGTGGAGCGTATCAAAGCTCTGGCAGCTCAGCTGGTCAAGCTGCTTCGGGCTCAGAAAAACTCCAGCCTTCCTGTCAGCCAGCTGCTCACCGAGTACAGCAAGACTTTTGGTTATGGTCTGCGTCTGCAGGATTACGACGCCAGCTCCCTGCCGGCTCTGCTGACCAAACTCTGCCATGTTGTCAAGGTAAAAAACGCCTCCAAGGATTAGTTGGTGTTTTTGTGGGGGAAGCAAACCAACACATCTACAACCATCTAAATGTAAATTCAAGTATAGTTTGTGTCCCCAGTAGCACAGTGATAGTTAGAATTAAGCTGCAGCTCACACATTTTAATCACCTCAACTCTGACATCCTGTAAAATGTCCATTTCTAGGTGGTGGATGGCTCTGAGGGTCGGGAAGTACAGCTGATCAACAGGAAGTCTTTGCGCTCGCTAACCTCCCAGCTCCTCAGCCTGCTCATGTCCCAAGAGGAGGACCAAGTCAGCAATGGCCTCAGAGTGGAGGTGCTGAGTGAGCAGTACCGGACCGTCCATGGAGCCCTGCTCAACCCATGTGAATATGGGTTCCTCTCCCTCAGCGAGCTACTCAAGAGCCTGCCCTACCTCGTGGAGGTGAGTGGAAGAGTTTGTTTAATCTTCTCAGTCAAGCTCTGGTTTACCTGAAATCACCACACAGACAGAGCTGACTGTGTTCCATTTTTCTTTTTCTACAGTTGTACCATGAAGAAAGTGATGACAACAACAATGCTGGCATCACGGCCGGTGGTCGTGGTGAGGAGTGGGTGAGGCTGACCAGGCTTTACCAGTTTGCCCGTAACGTCCGCGCCCTGCTCCACACCTACCATTACAACCAGATCTTCCTGACGGAGTTCCAGGGGGCTTACAACAAATTTACAGGCTGCTGCCTCGAACCACGTTCCTACGGATACATCAGCGTCGATGAGCTGCTCAGCGCCATTCCACAGGTGGGAATATATTAGATATTGCAGCACATCTAGAACTTGTGAAATCTGTTGTCATTTAAATCTCCCATAGCTCTAACATAACGACTGCATCTTATACAGTCCTTGTAGTTTATACTTGTCTTGATTGTGGCGTGTCATCATCAGGTGGTCTGGATCAAAGGGCACGGTCGCAAGAGGATTATCGTTTTGAAGAACGATATGAAAGGTAAAGATGATAGACATCTTTCTCATAGTTCACTTATTAAAGTCAAGCTTATCGTCAGTTGCGATCACAGACCATCACAAGATCATTTCAGTCAGGGGTCATTACTTAGATGGATAATATGTGGGAGCTGCCTGGCAATATTTGCAGTGATTTCATGAGATGGGGCCTTCTCAGTGTATTGAAGCTGTATAATATGGATCTGTGTGTGCACATGTGTTTCTGTTCAGCAAGGGCAAGCTCTTCAGCCCCCAACAGCCCTCAGCCAGAAGAGAACATGGAGAGCCCGAGAGACAGCCCAGTTAGCAGCGCTTCTGGAGCCCAGAGTCCAGGTAAGACGGGCCACACTTATTTATTTATTTATTTATTTATATATATATATATATATATATATATATATATATTGCTCAAGATGCGTTTTATGTATTAAAAATACAATGACGTACTTAAAATGATTTTTTTTGAAAAGTACCCGACTAAATGAATCAAATGCTGTTCTTTTACCCGCCAGGTGGCGACACAGCATCAGAGTCAGAGCTGCTGTGTCTGACATCACCAGTAGACCTGCTGTGTGGTCCTGTACCATCCTGCTTGCCTTCACCTCAGCTCCACCCTGACCCCGTTCTCCTCCAGGAGACAGACCTGATCCACTTTGAGAAGACTCCACCACCAGGTCAGTCATGGGTTTAAAATGCAAATTCACGAAACTCAACATTTAATAATAAAATTGTTCTGGTAGTACTGCAGAGTAATTACATGCACATCACTGAGATGCGAACCTATCTAAGATACATGTGAAAGAGTTACCTCCAGGCTGTGCTGATCGTGCGTCCAGATGTTCAGCTGTCCTGGTTTTTAACATTGTGTTTTTCCATATGCTAAACTACAAGAGCATACGATAAGATGGATTACATTTCATGTGGAACAGTAAATCGTGCCTCTTACTTCCTGTTATGGTGTGTGTTATGCTCTCACATGAGCCACACCAACAGTTCCCTTTCAGAAAATTAAGATTTCATCAGCATTTGGGGGACGTTTGAGTTCATTTTTAAGTAGCGGTTTCTTCCTTTTTTTTCAAAATCTCAAAACCAAGAGTGGAATATTTTAAATAGCACTTAGGACCCTTGTTTGGTGAAGACGTTAATTTTTTAATAAGGCACTCTTCATGTGTTACTGTGCTGAACCTGACCAGTGGGGCTTTTAACCATTTTTTTTGTTATATCCTCTTTCCTTGAGTCTATATTCTAATTCATCCACTTGTTTATCATAATCGATCCAAGTGGAAATGAAACGGTGTCATTATTAAAAAATGTTTTATGGCTCCAAATTCTGAATCCTGCTTAATATTCTCCTGTGCCTTAATCCAGTCAGTCTGTCTGTCACCTGTTTTTTTTCATGCTGATCTAGATGCTTATTTGAAAATTCCGAAATTTAAAATTTCCTATTTGTAAAACAAACAAATTTGAGGATAATGAAGCCTTTTGGGTCAGGCAAAGCGCAAACACGCATAAAGCATTACACTCTTAGAAAAGCAAAGGAGAACAAAAATAAATTTTAATGAGTACGTTATATCACTTTTATTTGCACCTTTCCTGTCTTTCAAGAGGTGTTCGCTCAGTCTGTACTGTGTGTGATTTCAGTGAGTGAACCTGAGGTGGCAGCTGCAGCTGTTGCCGACAGCACATCTGAGCAGCTCGGCAGCACAGAAGACTCTGCAGCCGCCAAGCCTCCACCGCCCCCTGACATGAAGACCCCATTGTCAGCGGAGAGTCCCAGCAGAAGAGCCACACGCAGCAGAATTAAGCTAGCTGCTAACTTCTCTTTCACCGCAGGCCTCTGATCTACACATACACACTAAGCAATACTAGTTCGCACATAGTGTAACTCTAAATACAAGAGTTGACCGGCTACACTGAACACACACTGCACAGAAGTGACCCCAGAAGAGCATCGGTATCGTCCCCTCTACATCCCACACAACAGGCTGTTGCATCCTTCTGCTTTCTTCTTAACCGCTCATCGGCCATCGTTGTTGTTTGTTTGCTCGTCTCACAATCCGATGATGTTCACCAAGCTGTGATTTTTCTTCTTGCAGATTCTCTGCAATTCTTTAATTTGCCAAAAATCTACTGTAACCTGTGTTCGATTTCATCTGGAGGGAAGTTAAATTATATTTCCGTGAATGTGAATCTTCAATTTTGAGCCACTTTATGTCAAAGAACACTCGCTAGTGAACGCAGGGTTTACGTATGAGTTAGTTGTCACTGTATACACAGTATTAAGTAATTGGGAGAAACACTAGGGATGAGTAACTAAGTTTTCTATGTAAAATCCAAGAAATGTAGTTGCCCACATTCTGTTTATAAGATGACAAATAACAGAAGGTTTAGAGATATTTTGTTCATGTACCATATTGAGAAGCCTTCATGCATCCCCAAAGACAGAGCATTTTATTTAAGACATTCATTCATTTTTGAACTCCTTTCAAATTTTTTGGAGATTTTGCTTTGTAGGTTACTGTAGACATGACAACCAAACTGGCCGCCAAGCACCTGCCTGTTTCATGCTTTGTCTTCTTTTGGGTAAAGATTTTTAAAGACGTAGCTTCTCTTTGAGGTCTATTCTCGACTTTTCTCTCTGTTGTAAAGTAGCCCGAGGACAGTATTTTCAGTTGCTTTTATAATATGCAGAGTATTTAGTAGTCTGTGGAAGAGTTTGGCCTAAATGTGTGGCATATTTGGTGGCAAATCAGTGATGAAGGGCTGAAGAGATAAACATTGACTGTTCAGATGGTGGCTTTTGTTAAAGGAAGCTAACCGCTTTTGAACAGTTCAAACATCGGTGGCAAAGTTCTGATTGAAGCGCTGCTCTCAGGAATTTTTATTCTTGTTGTACTTTTGACTTAATTTATAGCAAAGATTTTGGCTTCATCTTTCCAGAGTCCACTAATGAAGGCCTGAAAGGGAAAAGGGCTCTTTAAGACTCGGGTCACGCGAGTGCTTGGGCAGCAGGAACTGAGGTATACTTTGATTGTTGGGCTTTAGCCAGCAGCCAGTGTGTTTGTGTTGTTTTAGGTGTATTTTGTCTGTGTGTGGTTTACACTGGAGTAGGTGGTGTGAAATATGCATGGTGTGCATAAATGAGTTTATGCATGGTGTAAGCCCAGGAGGAGCAGACAGGAACAGACGATGGTAAGACATTCTTTAAGATCGGTCTTTTATTTCCACCATGTTTTAGAGATCTTAAGAGCTGGCGTCACCCTCGCAGTTGCCACATAAACGCTCAAGGTTTTTTAAGTTAACCTTGTTGCTGGTAGTCGCTGCATCTGTGGTGATGTCCACGCCGCCTGAGTTGAAGAGTTCAAGGGGAGCAGCGAGCACTCCTGAGTTTTTGGTTTTTAATGACAGGGTGAATGGTTGTGAGTTTTTAGGGAGAAGAGATGGGACGGGGGTGCGGTGGGCTGTTTTGTGGAGCACCATGGGGGGCTCTGGGCAGCCTCCTGAACAGAATGTGACGTTGCACACAGAGGGACCCTCTGCGGCTCTCTGGAATCTGCCGGGCTTTTACAATGGCTTGTATTTGCCACGGTGCCAAAGGAAATCGCCATCGCACCTCCCCATACCTCACATCTCACGTAGAGGAGTTTTTACTTAGCGATGTGTGTTTGTTTCTCCGTTTTCCTCTGTCTCGTGTTTACAAGGCCGCTGGCTGCCGAGTTGCCACCAAATGATGTCGGCTGCACGTGAAGTTTAGCACAATCCAGGTGCTGCTGATGTCGAAGGATCGTTGTTTGTGTTCAGAGAAAAGGTTCAAAGAATGGGTAAGAGCCCATTTTATCAGTTTCTGTCCAGTACAGTGTTTACATCTTTAGGCAGTGTTGTGACACAAGTTTTCTTTGTCAGACTTGATTTTTGTCTTGGTGTGAAAAGCCTTTAAAAGATGAGAAACCATCTGCCAACGCACCGAAACGCCAATTGAAAAAATGTTTTTAATTCGGGCTGTTAGGGTTCACGTCTCTCCTGCAGTGTGTCTAGAAACCTCTTTTGATTAAAGAATGAGCAGCTCACAAGAAGTTAATGATTTAGAATTAGTGATGATAGAAAGGGGATTAAAATGCTCATAAGAAATGTCTAGATTTAACTTTGGCAGTAGGAATGTATTACTTTTTGTGAATTTCAGCAAACCCTAGCTCTCCCTAGTACTACAGTGGCAACTAACTCAGATGAATACATTTAACTTCCCTGTTTAGCTTTCTCTTTGTTTTGGTTACATCAGCGAGAAGCTATAGTACCTGTCAAAATATGCACTTTTGCATAGTTTTGGTTCATGAAATACATATATGAAATTAGTTAGTGGCCAGAGAGTGGCTGAAAAATGTTTTCGTGTCTTTACCTCAGTTTAACTGTATCTGGCCTTGTTCAGTTTTCACGTTGCACGACAGTATTTCCTTTATTCAGCAGTGTCCTTCGATCTCCTGCCTTGTTGTTGTTGTTGTTTTTGTTTACATGGTTAAGTTGTCTCACTGATGTGTCCTCTCCACATTCACCTCACCCCTCTGTCACATCGCTTCACTGCCTCACTGCACCAGAAGTCGCTGTAACAGTCTAACGTTGTTGAAGGGACCAAAAAGATTTCAGTAAATAAATTTCACAAGCATCACTCTGGGCTCCTCTCAGTATTTTTTTTTTTTGTTTGTTTGTTTTTTTGCAGTTGTTTGAAAGAATCATATCACTCAATCAAATCCTGAAAGATGCTCTTTATTTAAACATATATGTACAGGTAGTTTCAGCTTATTTTCTGCATATTTGTTCAATATTCAACATTAGGACCTTCATAAATCCACTACTACTACAGAATGCTAAGTTATCAGAAGGAAGGTAAAGTGACAAAGGGCAACACTTTGCTTGACATGAGTCACTAATGTCCTAAATACACTCAAACATACACCATTTATTGGAGGCATTTACAAGAAAATTGCATTCGTTTCCTGGTGTTTTATCATTAAAAACGCAAGACTAAATTCAGAGGATGCAAGTTGTTTGTCAGCAATATCCATAATATCTATGAATGATGTCATACTACCACAGTCAGTAACTCCCAGTAGCTGTTGTCTGAGATGATGTCAGTGCGTCCAGTGATGTGACTGTGGGGAATGAGTAAGCAGAGTGAATCATAAAACTTGTTGGATACAATGATTAGTACATGTTGGCATTTACAGGAGTTAACCAAAATCATGAAACGTCACTAAATCATTGGCAGGAACACTGCTACAAAAGTGGGTCAGATGAGGTTGTGTGCTAGTTGGTGTTAGCCTTTATGAGGAGAAATGCAAAAGTCTGGACACTTGAAGCCTTAAAGTCCGTGTAAAGTAAGAATAAATACGTGTTCTGAGTTTGTCAGCCAAAGAAGAAAGTGTTATTTACCACCCAGCCAAATTTGAATGATTAAGAATATCGATAGGTTTATGAAATTAGGTGTCAAAATTGGGTAAAAATGAGCAGTATTCTCAGCTCCAGGACTGTGGGGGCGTGCCCGCTCGTGGGAGCAGTCAAGCAGCAATTTTGAAGCGACTGAAACGTGTCAGATGAGTTCAGAAAATGACATGACTAACTTTGAAACACTGAGCGAGATGAATTCATCTCTTATCTCTCTGCTAGGGGTGCAGGGGTATGCTCAGGGTGGCCTCAGCGTGTCATCGAGCCACCCTTTAAGGACCGCCCAAAAAATCCTGGTTTTAACCTCTAACTCCACATTTCAATAATACATCGTTCAGTCTTTTCACGTGTTTTCGGCAACTATTTTACAACATATTTAATATATTTTGAAAAAAATCTCAGAATTGCCTTTACACGGACTTTAAAGTTATAATTTGGCTGCCTTCTGCCTTTGGAGCCTACATAAAAATTAAATCAGACCTCAGTGTAGTATCACTGGAATTACTGCAAGTATATGATTGACGCATTATTGTACAGGCGTGGTGGGTTTGGACAAACAGAGGCACAAAATTCACAATCTTTAGACTTAAATGATCATGCTACCATGTTTTATCTAAAAAGAAACAGGGAACCTTTCCTGGAGTCTGCATCGTTCACTACCTGAGAAGATCCACCAGAAACACCACCGTACAGCACTGTATGTGTCCACATATTCCTTCATCTTACTCCCACTGTTCGTTTTTGTCTATGCAGTTTGTGCATTTTTAAGTGACATGAAGGACGATTTGGCCTCTTTGAAGTTCTGTTCATTGTTTCACGTTGCTTTGAACATTTACATTTGCTTTTCAGATGTCTTTTAAAGCAGGCTAATGTGATTTATTGGCATTCAGTCTAATATGACCCGGCTTTGTAGTAAGTATTTCTATGTGGGTTTTGTATTTTCAATGACACAGATAAGAGAATTAAACTTCTAAACTGGGCAAAGGATGGACTTAAAAATATTGTTCAGCTCCAGTACAAAAGCATCCACCAACTCTCACTCTCTTATTCGGCAGCCATAGTGTTAGTTTGAACCACGTGTGCTTGGCACACCTGGGATCAATGATAAAAACGTAGAGTTGTGGGTCTCCTGAAAGTGAAAGAGGTTCACTGGTTGGTGTTAAAGACCTGAAATGAAAGAATAAATACCCGTTGTCAAACATGGTGGGACGATAACGTGTTTTTCCTGTCAGACAGAGAACCTCAACATTTATACCTCACTGTGTGGACGTTGTGCTTGTAGTTCTAGAAATGCTCGCACTGTTTATCAACCACATGATCATAGACCATATTTTCATCTCAAAGGAATGTTACATGATGGAATGACCCAATCTGACTCATTTAAGACATACATATTTATCAGATTTTTATTTACAGTTCCCTTTCCTTCATAAACACCATGGACAAGCTTACAGAAGCTTTCTTACTGTTCCCCTCGAGTACTGATTAGGGATCAGTTTCCAAACTCTTTGCTGAAACCGGGTGGATGAAACTCAAATAAGGACCCTGATTCCTGAACAGTTTCGAGGGGAAACGCAACTAACTGAGGTCCTCTGAGTCACAGGAAGTGATGTATGGCATGTCACGTGACGTGAGTGTGTAGCTTCTGACACGGGGACGTGGTCATAAAGAGGTCTGTGTCAGTTTACATGACAGCACACTGGGTGGCTCCACAGCAATCCTTAATGATGGCCACTCCTGACTTGGTGATGGATGGTTTGTTGGGAGGCGGCTCCAGGATTTGTCTCTTGGGCTTTGGAGGATCTTTTGAAGAAAAAAAAGATGAAGGAAGTGAGAGCGAACAATACTCCTGACTGTGTGTGTGTGTGTGTAGGTGTGTGTGTTTTAAACACCACCACTCACGTTGTGTGACTTTGAGCTTCTTCTCCAGAGGCATCAGCTTCAGTCTGAGAAACTCAGCCATCTCCTTGTCCTCCTCTCGCTCCCTGAGTTCATAAAACAGTCACACAGTCAGCCATTTTAACACACTGCAACTGATTTATAGGACTGGCCATTACATGCAGAGCACACAGCATAGCACATGACCCCAGGCTCACCCTTCAACCCATTCTTCACACTTCATACAGATCTCTGGCCTGGCTCCTCTGCCATAGCATCACTCAACGAAACCTTGGTAACTGTCATGTCTGTAGTCGTGTTGTGGTGTATAATGTATCTATGTATCTATATATACGGACTGTCCTCGAAAGGATAATAAATAATATCTTTGTAGTTGTCCAGTACTCAAACCTAAGTACAGTTTGCGCCTCTTAAAACGTCTTTTTCACAGAAAATGTTGTGACACGTCTCAGTAAGAAAGCACAGGTGTAAATAATATAATTAACGAAGGCTGAATTCTATTCAGCTGTTTGAGTTTCAGGGTCCTCACATTGTTCATGCTGGCTCACTGCCATGACTTACAACCACACTTGAATGGAACAAAGCTATCGTTAATGTCATCAGTTACACCTGTGCCTTTCCTACAATGACGAGACAAAATGCTGTTTCTCTTTCAGTCAGATCACAGAGCTAAGCATCTGTTCCTCTACGATATTAAATCTTTTGTGATTTTTGGAAAATCCAGAGCTTTATCTGATTAAAAAATATTCTTTCTGCTGCACAATACAAAAAAAAAAGATTTTAACCCATTTGCCAAATTGTATTTGTAAGCCAAAAAATGATGGCAGCCAGATGTAAGATATCTCCTTGCTCCTGTTTTTCTTACAACACAAGATGTAAATCTATTATTTTGGTTCATATTGTACAAACAATGAGCAATAATTTATGTCATTTTGGGGTTTCTTATCATGCATCATTTGTAGCTACATTAGCCACTACACAGCTCAGGAGTTCGTAATATAAATCAGTCAGTCCAGCACTTTAGTCCAGACTGAAATATCTCTACGACTATTGAATTTAAATGTGTTGCCATGTAGTTCAGATATCAATGTTCCCCAGGAGTCCCAATGACTTCTGAACCTCTGGTGGTGTTTTCTTCTAGCACCACCATGAGTGTTACTGTTGGTCAACTGCTGATGGATGGTCATCAAATTTCAGGTTAATTTAACATAATATATAATAACTTTGGTTAGGCCTTCACTTCAGCCGCAGCCTGTGTTTTGTTCTGATTAGCAAATGTTAGCACGCTGAAACAGAGCTGCTAGCATGGCCTTGATATTGACAACTTACTGGGTGAATCATATAGAATAATTAAATACACAATTAAATGAACCTATCTTCACCTTTCTAAACTTATTTTTGCAGTTGCTCAGAAATACCTCACAATTTGCTAATCCAGTGTTTTCAAACCAGCCTGTGATTTTACATCATTTTATATCACAGAGTTATCTCTGTGTCACACTCTGTGGGTTATCTGTGGGCGCAGAGGGGGAGGAAGTAGAAAATGACAATTCAGAGCCATGGCCATCAGTCAGCCACACACACACACACACACACACACCAGGCAGTGCTGTGATGATGAAGTGACCCTGTATCCCCTTCAGTCATGTTCACATTTACTCTAATGAGTCTCCTTCCCACTGTTTCTCAGCCATCTTATGTCTATCAAATGAAGTTCTATCCAGCACTGTCTGAGAAAACAAACAGACTGTCAGCTCCCACTAACGTCCTCCCGGATATTATCTACTCCTGTGTGCGGGATCGCTCTACCTTAATCTCTCCACCTCAGCGTCATCGACCAGGAAATCCCTCTTCTGCACCAGCTTATGGATCTTCAGGATCAGCTCCTCTTCCCGCTGCCTGTGCTTCTTGGTTTTTTCTTTCTCTGGAGGAAAAGAAGAAGAAAAAAGAAAGACAGGCAGAGTCATAAGCACATCAATAAATGGATGGCTGGAGGGACAAACAGACTGAACTGACACCTTAATATTTTACTTTTTATTTTACATAAATGCAGGCTTTGTACGTTTAGTTACTTGCAATTGACCTTAACAAACTGACCTTAGAGCAAAGTCAGCTGGCTCTTAAACACTGAGTCACTTCGCAAACAGACCCTTAATTCTCCCCTCATGTATAATTTATAACAAATAAAGCACTGACTTAATTATGCAAATGCTCCTGAGCTCCATTTTGGTTTCATTTGGCAAAGGAATTTGCATTCACAGTCACAGAGATCCATGAACGCAACATCCTCTTTGCTTTGTCTCATGTTCCTAACCTTCACACTCCAAAGCACAGAAAAAGACACACATTAATAGACCAAACAAAGTGCACACACACACACACACACATATGTGCACAGACAGCTGCAGAGGTAGGTTGTCGGACACTGCTTGTATCTAGGCTAGGTGGAGAAAAAAGGGGGCTGAAAAACGACTGCAAACATCAGCTCTTTCTTCTATCCGGAAATAAAGTGGAGCGTTGCAGCTACGGTGTGTATTCCCCCGAGGGCAGAACAATCTGAGGGGCGCATGGCTACAATGTCAGAAGAGCAGGAGAGGCAGCGGGGTCTGTTTGTCATGTGACTCATTGTGCAGGAGTGAAGTAAGGCCCCAACAACTGCATGAGGCCCCAGTGGCTCATGGGAATGTCAATGAGGGGCGTTTTTTGTGTGACAGTGAGCGGTTTGTGTGGCCAGTAATCCCAAATGCATAAAGGGCAGACCAAATAATAGCGAGACTTCACAATAAAATGCAGTGTAGTCAAAGCTGAAGCCACCATTGAGGACAGTGAGGTTTTACCCACCTGGAGGAGTTATTCAGTCTACAATTACAAGACTGATTCATTTTAAACTCGATTTATTTAAATTTGACTACTTGTCAGGCAGCAAAAGTAAATAAAGGATTCAGTATTTGTCCAACACAATTATATTCCTGTTTTTTTAGAGAATATGTAACAGATAAATAAATAAAATATGGAAAACCCAAATAATAATTTTCCTGATTCCTAATTTTTTTCCTGATTTTTGTTTTTTTTTCTTTTGTTTTGATCCTTGCAGAAATTCATCATACAGCCATACAGCAATCGAGATACAAATGAAGACCTGTGATGTGGTCAGAAGCTCCAGAGCAAGTGTGTAGGTAGACCTAAAAGCCAGATTATGTTCTTATCAAACTAATAAAATAAAACGTTCTCACTCCTCATATTCAACGTTGAATTCATGAGCAACAAAATGCACCCTTGTTGAAGTTTTGCTTCTGCAGCTGTACGCGGTCTGGCATGCAGCTTGTGGTGGCTAAACTGGCAAACTTAAAGGTTGCCCTGTGGAGTTTTTTTTGTTAACAAAAGTTATGTTTATATTCAGTGCTATTCACCCAAACACAGTGCGTGTATCTGTGTGAGCTCTAACAAAAGTGTTAAACACATTTCCTTCCTACTTAAAAAATGTCTTCAGATTTTAAATCCTGCATTGTTTACATCCACGTTTACTTGCTAGCTTTACTTCTTCTTCCCTGCCTTTGTTGAGCATTGCTGTGTAACACGGCACACCTGTCACTGGTGGAATAATGTGGACTGTTAACGCGACATTTGCATTCATGTGCAAGTCAAATAAAACCTAAAAAATGTCTCCATAGCTCTAATAAAAGGTCAAAAACTCCACAGGGTGCCTTTAAGATTTTGCTGTGCAACTGATTTTACTTCTCTGACTGTGACTGTGTCAATGACTCTTTTCTACTACAACTACATTTTGACATTTGACATTATTCTGTAATTGCCACATGATGCCACAGTTACTGCTGTTCAGCAAAAGTTACATAGGATTGCTTTAAGTTGGGATTGTTAACTTTCTTTTTTTGGTGTCTGAGCCAGTGCTGGTTCGGGCGTTGCACTGGGGGGAGTCATGACCTCAGCATTTTTAAAATCCTGACTATAGCTCTGAATCACATCAGCACCCTCAGCAGCACAAATTAGGAGATCAGAAACGACCACAGAGGTAAATCAATGCCTTTCTGACAACAGCCATACATTCATTCAAACACAAGATTCACGACAGTAGTGTTTACTGCAGGACTGTTCACTTATTTTGGCCTCACTCTGTTCTTTCCAGGCTCGCCAAGTGGTTTAAAAAAACGCTCCTGTGATTGACAGGTCACCGGTTGGTTTCCTGAAAACAGCTGATGAACATCCATGTGTCTTGTTACCACGTGTGCGTCCTTGAACACGACACCAGCTCCTCCTGCTCACCCACACTAACATATACGCTCACTGAGGACTGTTGCCAGGTTCTCTGCCTGCACGTGTTCACATACTGTATGCTTCATGTATGTGTTTCTATGTTTGAAGGAGCTGACGTCACTCTGGCACACTCTCGCTGCATTTTGAACACTGCACTGAGGAGTTAAACCAATATTTGATTCCGTCCTCTGCCCCACAAAAGCATCCAGGGTGTAAAAATGATTTTCTTTTACTGAAATTCATTTTGGACACCTTGCCTGGAAAGCTTCCCCTCAGCTCATATTGCCTTCACGGTGATGATGCATGTGTGTTTGTGTGTGTGTGTATGATTATCTCTCCCTCATATTTCCAGCACATCCCTGAGACTTACGATCAATCCTGCGTAGTTTAGTCTAACGACACTTCCTATAAATCACCATGACGTCTGCTGAGGTTATGGGACTCTGGCGAGCTGCAAACAGAAGCACTTTCTGCCAATAGTCCAAACAGGGAGCGTGGACACAGAGGATCAATTCTGAGTGGGTTATTTACTGATATGCTTACAGCTGGTTTTTCCTTATGTTGATATAAGTGTGTTTGAACTGTACCTGGTACTGCGACAATCTGTCTCAGCTCCTGCTTTAGACTCATGATGTCTTTGCAGAGCTGAATGTCATCCATCCTGAAGAAAACGAGAAAGAAAATAGTAAATCCATCAGATTAAAGAATAACAGATATTATTAGCTGCCTCCACTCCAGATTGAAATGATGTTAGGCAGAGTTATATCGTATAGTGAACCTTGAAAGAAAAGCACCATCCATAAAATGATAGAAAAATGACCTGTCAGGTACAGAGTTTATGTCTTGATGAAGTGAAATATTCCATCAGTGTCCGAAAGCATAAAGACTCATTCACACAGACAAAGTTAAACATGTCAACTAAGGCTTGGAGAGAAAGATTATTTGTTATCTGTTAACTCTGGGGCTGCACGGTGGTGCAGTGGTTAGCACTGTCGCCTGACAGCAAGAAGCTTCCAGGTTTGAACCCTGGAGTTTACATGTTCTCCCCGTGTCTGCGTGGGTTCTCTCTGGGTACTCCGGCTTCCTCCCACAGTCCAAAGACATGCAGGTTAATTGCTAACTGGAAGTGCCCAATTGTCAGTGTGAACAATTGTTTGTTTCTATGTGCCCTTGCGACTTTGTCCAGGGTGTACCCCACCTCTCACTCAACGCTGGCTGGGATAGGCTCCAGCCGCCACGACCCTGATGAGGATAAGCGGTTACAGAAAATGCATGGACCGTATCATTTCCAGGCTTTCACATGATCTCACTGTCAGTTAACATATACTGTATGTACTTCCACATCAGAGCTGTGTCACATTTGCTTGGAGGCTTTTCAGTTTTCGGTGCCTACCTGTGCTATTTGTTTGGATTTGAGGACGATGAAGGATGAAAATGCGTTTTAATAACACAACTATATTAGGTTGAATTCATCATCCATTTTAAATGCAATGATTCACATAGTTCTCTTCAAATAATTCTGTTTCTTTCTGGAAAAGGGTAGAGACAAGGATAGAGATAAATAGAACTAGGACTGTTTTGTCCTTGGACTGCAGGAGTGAATCTAATTTAATCTATTCATCCTGTTGTATAAAACATCAGAGCACTATGAAAGATCCAGAGCTCAAATTTCATGTTTCATTTCATCCAAACCCCCCCCAAAAATTGATTTAATATTCAATTTCAGTTGATATAAAGAGAAAAGCATTATATTCTCATGAAAGACATGTTAAAAACTACTTAATAAATCACTGAAACGATTAATAAACGATTCAAATTGACTGAATAATTGATTGATCAACAAATCATGTTTGCACTAATCTCTGTGCTGTCCTGTAAAATCCACTCTTGCACTTGTCATTTAGACATCACGGCCTCGGGCATCTGACATGTCACTCATCAGGAGAGTGTGTGCAGATGGAAACATGCAACATAAATCCATCCATGCTGCTCTCGGAGCCCTCGGGGGCCTCAACGTTTTCCCCTCTTCTTCGTTAAATCTCCACCTCTCCCTCTCTGCGGAGCAGTGACAGCTACCACAGAATTATTTCTCCCTGTGATAGATCAGGCCGATGACTCATCCATAGCCTCCTCCACCCTCCTCCTCCCTCTGCATTTTGCTCCGTTTTACACCTCCCTCCTCGTTCCTTCTCCCCCTTGACCCCTCCCTTCAGCTCCTTTCTCTCCCTCTGTCTGTTTCTCTCCCTCCTTCTGCCTTGTTTTTCACTCTCTCAATGCTATCTGTGGATTCCAGCAGCTTCTGCACTCTGACACTCCATCTGCTAGTTTGTGCGCAAGAGCGTCTGTGTGTGTGTGATGTGTGTTTATGAGCCGTCTTGAGTCACACAGAGCCTGACAACAGAGACGTAAGCAGTAAGCAGCGTGGCGGCCTAATGAAGCCTTTCAAGTGGGCGTGTGAACTAACATTATCAACTGACTGAGCTCTCTAAGATGTGTAGCGGCTTCATCCGACACCTCAGCCGTCACACTGCAGATGTTTGGGGTGTAATAATGCACATAATATAGCATTCAGTTCGATATGTTACAGAGACAATCTGATAAAGTTTCAACGCACATAAATAATACAGTGGCTTGTATTACCACTATCAATTCAGCGTTGTAATGGTGCAATATTGGACACTTCTTAACAATGTTATGCATTTTCTACTGGTTCATTTAGAGTGTTTTTGAAAAGCATAGTGTGTGTAACAAAAAACTAAATCACATTATATCAAACACAACAAGATGTGGTGTCGCAGCTCGGCTGTTTAGTTGTTGTTTGATTTATCACACATACTGTGCAATAGACCTTTTTCACAGCAGGCATTTTGACATGAAATAGCAGGGTCAACACAGGTGTTACCAATGAAACTAATTAATGTTCTGTTGCACTGGAAAGGCTCTGCTACAATAATTGGAACCAAACCTTAATGAGTATCATTGGAAACACCTGTGATGACCCTACTATTTCATGTCAAAATGCCTGCTGTGAAAAAGGCTCATTTATATCTCTATAGAGAGAAGTAACAGTACATGTCCATGTTTTACATGTTTTTTGAATCATGATATCAATATATTGTGATATAGTAACATTTTTAAAAAACCAAATGGAGAAATGGACTGAAATGACTAATGTTTTATGCCAATCCAGCACATTAAGTAACTCAAGTATTATTTAGTAGTAGTATTTGTTGATGAAAAATATCATCCTGTTCATTGATTTGCAACATTTCCTCTTACAACCAGGGATATTAAATATAAATGACATGGTAAAATCTCAGACTGGTTGATAAATTATTTATATTGTCTCCAACCCTACATGTACTCTGAGTCTGGATTAGAGACGTCCAATTAGTTGAATTAGTTGATTAACATAAAAGAAATAAAAATAATAAATACATTATTTAAGTTGTTTTTTTAAGCAAAAATGCCAAATGTTTAGTAGTTTCAGCTGCTTAAATGTCCTTATAATTAGGTGTCTTGCATTGTAGAAAACTGAATATCTTCCCCTTCTGGACTGTATATGATTGTGAATTATGCTACACGCGTTATAATATCTGATAGTGCACAGGAGTTTACTTGCTCACATGCTGTGATGTGAAGCACTTGGCATGAATGAACATTGAAAATACATGGAGAGACTGTTGGTCAGATTATTATTGCGAGAGGGTGGTGATGATGAAAATAATGATTAGTGGCAGCTCTGGTCTGTATTGAGATCTACAGTGAGACACCATAGTATTAGACTCAGTATTAATTAGTCAACATCCATGTAGTCATGCTATATGCAACATTATTGTGATAAAGGCAGAGTGGGTTTAGACCCACAATAGTTCATCCCAAACACTGATCCATAATTCTTGAAGCTAATGTTGATGAGGAGCCAATGAGTTCATCATGGTGACTCATTCAGCTGCTATTGGCATGTCCAGCCATCTGCATAATCAATGGACAAATGGGCTGCCTCCCTCATTATTGAGCAGTCTTAAAAGAGCCAACTTCACAAGGAGACAACACTTGAATGTCTTTGCAGTACGTCATGAGAGTCCATGTCCGTGGCTGTGTCATGGCAACGCAGCCAACCTCATTTTCCACCCAAGGCCAGCAGCGGGGATTTTTTATGAAACTGCACTGATTGAATCTCTGTCGCACTAGATTACGTTTGTTTTTATAAAAACACAGAAATTCACAATTCAGCAACTCACATGAAACGCAGCTCGGACTCCCGGCGTACCAGGACCTCTCGTAAGCGCTGGATACGTGCCATCTCCACCTCGATCTCCTCTGGAGCCATGGTGCTCTCTGCCATCGACACATCTGAGTGACCTGGGAGGCAGGGATGACAAACAGAGTAAAAATTACTTAGGAGGAATACAAGAAAGATAGGAGGGAAACATGAGAGTTTAGAGAGAGGGGAGAGGAGGAGAGACAAACATCCAACATCCTGGTAGTGAGATTGTTTTCCTCCACAAAGACACGTCTGTTACACACTTCTCTTCACATTGGACACTGTTTGTTTATTACAGAGAAAAGACACCCTACACATGGCCAACGCCTGTATCTAATTTCAACTAATGAGTTAACTGTAAATATGTTTTCCTATGATTTCATGTGACAAATGCATCCAAGAGTTCCTAATTTCTGTCTTTTGCGCCTTGAAAACTTTCTCATAGAGTCAGCATCTTGACATTTCTCACCTCGTCTCCCTGTGGCGTGCCACCTCACATCGGCCAAGAACGTGATATTTGGAAAGAAGGCAGCATGTGTGATTGAGAGAGCTGATTTGTATTTTAAAGTCGCAGCAGTGCCTCAGGCGTGAATGACTCAATCACTGAAGATGTGATGTGAAAATGTGTGCGACATGATGAGAAGCAGGATTTAAGCATGTGATGACACGGAAGAGAAAAAATACCGTCATACTGACATGGATCAGTTGCTGATTGGGTCATTCTTCCCTGAACTGGACCTCTGACCTCAGACTCTCCACATCTGCCACTAAACGCTTTCTACACTGACCAAACACTGATTGCACTGACCACTGCAAATACTGCGGCTCTTGTAACAGGCTGACCTTTATGAGCTTTACAAGCATCTTGAAACAAACAAGCAACAGTATGGATGGTAATTTGCAGATACAAATATATGTCATCAATTTAAAGTGTGGAAATGAGGAAGCTGGTTGCGTATTAGGGTGTTGTCTTTCTCCCCATATTAGTATATGTCTCCATCACAAACCAGTGAAGATTTTTATCAGAAAGCCTGCATTACAAACTGAGGGTGTGGAATTTGAAACGTGGGAACTATAACCAAGCAAGTAGCATCATGGGAAGTGTATGATCCAGGGTTTTGGAGTTAAAAGTCAGGATATCTGGGCCTCGGCTGTTTAAAGTTTGATCTTTTTTTCATCTGTCTCTCACAAGTTTGCTGTTATGGAGACTTCTCCATCTCTGCAGGCCTGAATCGTTAACAGTTATCTTGCACTTTTGTGCACAACATGAATATTTCACAGACAGGAAATACACCATAGTGAGAGCCGATGTGAACAAAAACATGCAGTTGAGACTGAACCCTGCAGTCCTGTAAAAACATTACGACTCTAAGTAAGAATTATTTCCATTACTGATGTGCTGGTTCTGGTCTTGAATCAATTAATCATGTGGTGTATAATATATCAGAGTCCAAAGTGATGTCTTTACGTGGTGTTTCATCCCATCAACATTTGAAAAACCCCAAAGATATCCAGTTTATAATCACAGAAAGCTACAAAAGCCAGCAAATATTTATTTTTATATTTTGAGAGGCTGGAACCAGAATGTCTTTGGCATTTTCCGCTTAAAAATTACTTAAAAGACAGCTTCACACTTCTTTAAAGTCTGTTATTTGGACACTTACTTGTCCATATACTGTAGACATCAAAAGAGTGAAAGTGTCTGTAATGAGTCCACACTGGCTGTGAAATGATCCTAACACGACTGCACTGTACAGGACAAAATCCCCATCCCACGAGCTCACAGGTTTTTGAAAAACAAACTCTTTGCATCTTTAATCCGGAGCTGCCAGATGTGACGCATGACATTTATCCACAGTGTGTCTTGTAACATAAGAGGACTGGATCAGCTCTTCTTCATCCTCCTGCAGCAACAGAAACTGCAGTCTGCGTTCGTGGTACTTTTCATGGGTGCTTGCTGAGGACAGAGCTGACTCACCACAGCAGACAGAAGTCTGCACAGGAGGGCCCTGGTTTTGTTTGTGCCAACGTGTGAGCTGACAAAAGTCGCCAAAATCAAAGTTCATATGATGGAACAGCAGAACGATACGAAACACAGCGGGGGATAAAGTTTGATAAAAGTTATTTTCTTCATCTCTGTGCATTGTTTTTCTTTGCACACTCTTCTCTCTCTGTCCCACTCGTAGCCACATGCTTACCATCAATAAGACCAAGCCGCATTAAGTCCAGACTGATGGCAAAACGCCAGCTCAATAATGTCTTAACAGCTCCCTCTCATCTGAACAAGCTGCTCACACATAGACACAAACACACTCAGCATTAAAAACATCACACGCACCAAACAGCATTGATACTCCCTAATTAAAAGCAGCTTGTTCACCAGGGACAGGTGAGGTTAACTGTGAAGTTTCAGGCCAACACAAACAGCGCTGCTCCTCACATCACCTGCAGATGTAAACCAGTCTACTCAAACACATAATTAATCAGCTTGAATTACTCCTGTTTCATTAAAACAAACTGGATCATCAGTGCACTTTGTGATTGTGATTTAATGAGGAATAAACAGCCTGGAGAGTCTGGATCGAGCGTGGTGAAGCGGGGCCACATGGGGCTCGCCAACAGGGAAATGTCAGCATCTGACAGTCAATGCAGACGTCTCTGACACATCCTGCAGTCACCCTGTGTGTAGACTGGTGCTGCTGCCTCTGGATCACACCTCCCGTCATAAAAAAAACCACACACAAAAGCACAAAATGCAAGATAAACTCTTTGTCTTTGTTTTAGAAATAAAAGGAGATAAACCTGCTGTCTTGTTTTCTGGCTGAATGTGTGTTAGTGGTAGACACACAGAAAGAGAGAGAGAGAGAGAGAGAGAGAGAGCGACTGGATCTGTGTCTAAAAATATCTCCTGCATTTTTTTTCTTCTTCTTCTCTGACTTAATCTGGAAGTTTCTTCACACACTGCTCTCCTGTGATGAGTTATCCTCAGTGGAACCAACTAGGGCACATCTTAAAGGACGACGTTATCACTTGGCTGCTTCCGTCAACACATGCGTCATTCACAGAGCTTCATCACTTTGATAATAGGACAAAATAACGGAAACATCTAAATACAGCGACCCCGCGGCTAATGTTTATTCATGTCACCACCGTGTTTGCTCGGCTTCACTGTCGATTTTGAGGCTGTCGTTTGGGGTTTGAGAGCTGATAAGTAAATTGACAGAAAATGAATTGTCAATTATTGTTATGCATCACACAAAATGCAAAACATTCTCTGATTCCAGCTTCTTAAAAGTGAGAATTTTCTGTTTTTCTTAGCTTTTTATTACTGTGAATTCAATAGTTTAGACTGGAAAATAGCAAATTAAAGACGTCACACTGGGCTCCTCACAGGCAGAGCTATTTTCTTATTTTTTCTATATCAAATGATCAGTTAAGCAACAGAGGCAATAATTGTTTGTTGCAGCTTTAAATAGGACAAATAAGATAGATGCAGGACAAAATGATGGAAACATTCGGTAGCTCTGTTTGTCTTTAGCTGTAACTGTTAGAGTGTTATTTTTGTGCACAATTTAAAGTGATTCCCAAAAGTCATCACCAAAAGTCCAAACATACCTCATAGCATTTTGAAAAAACTCTCTTTCAAACTGCCAGCTTTCACTCATGTTGCCATAAACTCAAGTATTCTTCACGAAATGTGAAATGTATTGATCAGAGCAGAGGACCGGGGTGCATTGACTCATGCTTTTTCTTCATGCTCCTGCATCAGCTCACACTGAATCAGGTGGATATAAGTTTCAAAATGCGCTGGGCTTGCTGTGTTTGTGCTACATTCATTGGCCCAAATTCATGCACAGCACACATAGTGTGCATGTAGGGGGGTTTAATAGGCCTTTTAGCAGCAGCAGGGCAGCGTTATTGATACGTCCCAGACCTTTGTGAGTCACTATTAACCATTTCAGCGCTGCCTGCTCACACAGTAAAACATATGCTGAGGTGATAACTTGCTATTTGTGACCACCAGGCGGTAAAACAAACATCATATCTGCACGCTCACCTTTGTCCGTTGTCCATGCCGTTTCCGACACGGCGCCGTAGCTCCTGAGCGCGCGCTCGGTGTCCGAAATAGATTTCTTCAGTTCCATGTCGGTGCACGCGCGCATAAACCAGGATACAACGAGTCTCGTCTGATAAATCTACACTGTGTGTGCCTCCCTCTTGATAACTCAGTTTCACCCGGTGACAAGGCTCCAGCGACCCGAGACGTTGAGCATCTTTCTTCAAGCTTTCAAGTCCCTCGACGTGCGGATGGAGGTGAGGATGCAGTGAGCATGCGCAGTGCGGGCTGGGATGTGAAGGCTTGGGAGACACCCACTGGCACCGGGGTGACGTTAAAAATGAAACAATAGGCACACAGTTACACCAGAGTTGTTATTGTCGGCCTGTCCAAGAATTTGTTTTAGTATATCTGAATATGTCAAATCTCTGGGTGGATATATTTCATTTATTTATCATTAATAAAAGGTTATGGAAGCTTACAGGGGGTAACAGCTCTTTAAACATTCGGTCTCTAAAGCCAACCTCCAGTTGTTATTTGGCAGGTAGAAATAAACACCATATGATGTGCCAGGTGTTTGCACATGAGGCGGTCTGGTTGAATATGGCAGATTTAGAGAGATGGAATCTTTTTACAAATGTATTAACTTGATTAAGTTTTATTTAATATTTGAGGTCTTAGAAGCATGGAGAGATAAAAACACAAAGCTACAGGAGAAAAAAAAGCTCCATGCAGCAGTCGGCAGGCCTTTCAAAGTACATGCTGTGCTCAATAAATTCCCACAAGAGATGGAGACAGAGCTGCAGTTGCATCTAAACGATGAGTAATAATTCTATCTGAACATGAGCCAAAATAAATCCAGGACGCACCTTTGATAGCAAAAATATCAGATGAACTGTTAGCATGAGGAGAAAACTGTGGGTCGGTCATACGATATCGAATTCTGAGTTCAGGTACGCAACCAGAGTTCAATAATGTCCACTCACACAATGATTTAATGGTATGTTTTTAATTTATTCAATAAATATGATTCACCTGTACCACAATTAGTGCAAAATGTGATCAAATCTTTGTTTCAATACAGTCAACAGCACTGATCCGTGACGATGTCAACAGACATTTCAGACTGTGCAGCAAACTGATCTTTGAGTAAGTTAATATTACCCAGTGTAATACATCTAGTCAATAATTAGAAACAAACACTCCAATACTACACTTATATTAAGTTATTATACTTAAGGATGCAATTTAACAGATGTCTGATAAAAGGGATTAATGTTGACATTGTTTTTCTGTACCCCAATTCAAACAATTTTTATGTTATCATATCAATTTAATTCTGACAGATCAAATAATATAATTACACATTGTCTCTATTGAAAACTACATTTTAGGCTCAATTACATCAGAAATAAAATAGACATATCTCTTAGTAGTGTGACTAAAAGGCTTTTTGATTATCTGCCTGAGGTGGAAGAGAGAAGTTTGACCTAAACATTTTAAATTCTATATTTAGGAATAACAGTCAGCTCTTGAACTGAAATGAACTCTTCTATTTATAACTAGGAGGGCACTCAGGGTGTACAGATATGCAAATCTGCAAACACAACCACTATCTATGTTTGATTACAATTGACCTGCCTCACAATGTTAATGAAAGTGAAAAATAACTTCTGCTAACCCCAAGATTGGCCCACACTTCATCAGTTCACCAAGTTTATGAGAATCGGGACAGTATTCTTTCTGTAATCCTGCTGACTCTGAAAACACATGACCTCCCTGACCGAGGTAAAGCTGACCTCTGTAGAAGACTAATGGTGGAAGAATCTGTCAATTCATTTCAAGAATCATTAATAACTAGAACAGCAAACTGTATGGAAAAATTAGGAAAAGTGCAAAGAGAGACGAGCACTATTACTCAACGGTATCACATTAACATAAAGTACGACAACAAGCAGGCAGCATTTCCACATTCAAGTAAATGTTTGAGATTTTCATCAATCATTGTTAGACAAACTTCAGTAGTACGTCATAAACGACGTCGTAAAGAGATAATGGTTCAAAATGTGGAACTCAAAAAAACATTTTTAGATATCTTTGAGTGTTTTTTAATGTATTTGTTTTGTTGTCGCTTGAATGATGCACTTATACTGCACCCCCTGTTCAACTTGTTATGGTCGTTGTGTACCTGCATACACATTGATAACAAACACTCTAGAATATAATATAGATTACTGGTAGCTGTGTATTTGGCACGTTTTTGTACCAGAGTGTACGAAAGTCCTTAGAGATCAGGCACTCTGTTGCAGTCTAAGCAGTTATGCTAATAAAGATAGAGTGATATGATGTTTAGAAAATGTATCCAATTTTATGAAGTCATGAAAAGTCTAAGCTAAAAGATTAGCTGCCACTCCACATTGTGGAAATAATTCTTTCCCACTCTCATTCCAGATTTCCAATGTAAAGCAGAAGACTCTGGAACATCAACCTTACTCTTTCCCAGAGAGAGAAGTCCTCATAAATTATCCCAATCATCATTAAGCAGGGTCCATTTATAAAAAAAAAAAAAAAAAAAAAAAAAAATCTGATGAGAAATACAGCATGGTGTGTCACTAGATAGAAAAGTAGGACTGAATTACATTTTCCCACTGAGGTGATGTGCTGTATAATATTAAATATTGAAAATATAATGTATACACATTCCATTTGCTGGATGATGTTTCTTAAAGCACCGTACAGCGTCACAAGGATGCACATTTTTAGTTCAATCACCCCGGTGAGACTTTGAACTTAAACTCTGGCAGTGATGGTTCAATATCAACCTCGGACAGCACTGCTGTCCACTGGACCAGCTTTCCACCCCCATTACAGCGACTGACTCTATACGCATGTCAATCCTGAGCAGGTTTGGATGCTACTGTTGCCTCTTTGGGAGCATCTGTCTTAGAGTCTGCTTTCTCCTTTGTGGATTCTGCTTCATCCTCTTTAGGAGGGAACATCCAAGCCAGAGCAGCACCGGCCGTGCCGTCGCCACTTTGGCGTGAGAAGCAGAGGAAGGTGGCCCAGACGAAGGCACAGCAGCCGGTGAAGGTGGTCCGCACGTACAGAGGCACAAAGGCAAAGTTCAGAAACTAAAGAAGACAGATAAATATTATAGTATATTTATGTTGTATGTTTACATATCAATACATAATTAAGATGTATTGTTTGAATAGTCCTTTCTAAAACTAAATCATTCCTATGCAAATTTAAACTACAGTATTCAGCCCTTACTTTGTAATTATGTTGTGTTATCATGAGATTTAGGACCGGTCTAAAATTTCAAGGTGTGCTGCACTGATTTTTCTTTCAAAATTAAACATACTGCAAAAACACCAAGACTGTGTTACTGTCAATATTATTGGAATGAATGGAAATGTGTAGAAATTAAGATTTTAATAGTAAAGTAGGTTCATCGTTAAGATGTGAGATGTGATTGACAGATCAAAATCATTAGTGAGTGGATCTTTGAGCTCAGATTAATTCAATTTTTACAAGAATCAACATTCATTAACAGAAGATTTTCATATTTACCTGCATAAATGGCCAGAACATTAACCCAGTCTGTAAAGAGACACAATAAGAAAGCACACAAATCATTTGTAGACTTACAAAATGTTCAGGTGAAAACCTATAGCCTGAAGCTATGTGAATAAAAGCTATGTTTGAACTTTAGTGACTGAGAGGCATGTGACTTAACTGTAATGTAAATTCATCAGGAGAGCTCCCCCAAAACCAAATAATGCATTATAACTGATGGTGCACTGTTTGCACACACAGAGCTATGGATATGCAATAGATAAACTGTCTATCCATATTGATTTAGGCACAAGTTAACTGTCAGAACATATCACAGATGACATCATATATAGTGGTGAGAACTCTGAAGATGCTAACAAGAAGCACGTGCACATCGCTGCTCGTACTCACCTTATACGTATTGAGGAATTTTTCTCTCCAGTCTTCTGTGATGTCCTCCTTACCCTCCAAGAAGCTGACACCTGGGTGAGACAAATGACAGTTCAATTCAACTGTCAGCTGGAAAATGATCTGACTGTAAAAGTACATGATTTTTTTTTTACGTGTGCCTTATATAGAAACAGGATAAATAATCACCATGGTGTGTTTTCTCAAGCTGTGTCAATGATACACTAGTTTAAATATTGCAACACAGTCTCTTGGAAGACAATGACAGCATGTATACTACGTGGTTTCAGGGTTGTATGTAGAAACTGTATATTTTAATGTAGTTTGCTGTTTTGGCATCAGATTTATACAAACTAATTGACTATAAGGTTGGTGTACTTGTTGTGCCAGGTCACCCACACACCAGTTTGTATTTGTTTACTGAATGAAAGCCCTCCTGCAGTTCTTACTACTACTACTTTGGGGATGTTAAAGGGAGTGTTCAGCTGTACTGATGATGTGATGTTTGATCTAGTACACACTCCTCATACAGATCTAACGTTATCTTCTCTTTGCATATCATCTGTCCAGTGTCTTTCATATGACCTCTGCTCGACAGGGTTTGTTTCAGCGCACAATGAGCGACTTTACACCACACAAGAAGAGTAAAGTGGACTTAGGTCGAGTTACAAATTGATAGATATGTGATCTGTTCTGAGGTTAACCATTGACTGGCCGGCGTGCTCTTGGTGTGACCCGGTGAGCTGTGCTGTGCTGTCAGTAGCACTCCTGTCTCCAGAGTTATTGGTCAAGTATGCGTGTACACAAACAAGGAACCTGACTCCGGTTCACTGCACTTACACAGGGTTAGACACACCAGAAACAAAGCTGAACACTACTGGTCCTCCTGTTAACCACTCACCTGTGTAGAAGACGCTAGTAGCCAGAGGCGCCGCTGTGGTTTGGTCCAGGAACAGCTTCCTCACCACCATCCCGGCAGAATTCCCGGGAAACCTCCGCTCCAGGAACCGCATCCAGAAGAAATTGAAGTTACCATGGAAACTGAACGCAATGACGGCGACGTTCCGCGTGTGGCTCCAGTCTATCTTCTCCCTCCGCGAGAACCACTGGTGGACGAAGTCCCCTCCGGCGAACAGACAGCCGTACAGCGTAACGTTGGTGACCCACGGAAACCGACGGACATGTCTCAAAAACGGCTTTAGCATTATTTTACAGTAATGATCGCCGAGTGGAGTGATATGCAGTGTTCGTATTAGTAAAGTGTATTAGCTAGACGAGTGTAATGAATTATACAAGCGCCATCTCTGTCAGCAAACCTCAGTCGCATCACAAACACTGTATATTACCGTCCGGTTTTCGATGGGAAACGCTCACAAACAAACAAATAAACAGATTATCGACGACGAAATGTATGTGTTTCTCATGTAATTAACGTCATACAGGTAAAAAATCTCAAATGTGATACTTGGTCGTCGTACACCATCCGACACTCGGCACGGGACTGCGAGTGTGACACCGGCCGGTGTTTTCCGTTGATTCTGCGTAAAATTACTACGCCCCTTTTTACGTCAAATAGTACGTAAAAAAAAGTCCAGGACGCTGTAGTTGAAGGGTGGAGCAAATTTGTGAATACCTTGCTCAAGTTAGAGAAGGAATACTACAGATTTTCTACAGTAATTATACAATATTTATGATAGATATATATAATAAAAATGTCGTAATTGTCTCTGAGAATTCTTTGTCTTTAGCACAGTGTGTGTACACATTCAGGAGGTACTACTGTTAAACGTCTGCACGTTTCTCTGAGTTAAAGCTGAAAAGGCAGGAAAACTGATATTTTTAAGTTTTCATTCAGTTGTTTCAGCGCAAATGCCCTTCAATTTGTTTGGTTAATTTCAAAATAAAGGAATATATATATTAAAAAAAATGTTTTCCTTTTACGTTTTTGCTTTAAATGACAATTTTAAAGAGTACAACACAATGTGTGAGACCACTGCAGCACTACAACTAAAATAAATCCTGTCATATTTACTGGCTTTAACACTCCTGTTCTCTCAGACTACTGTGTGTCTCAGTACTTCACACAGGAACAGCTGAGAGATGATAGATGTTAATTTCAGTAACATTCTACCAAACAATAGTGAAATTGAAAAGTGCTGAAAATATGGGTGTTTTCATAGAGGCCTGTTCACCACCAGATAAAACAGTTTAACTAAGATGATTAGATGGCTATATGATGCATCAACTGGGGACATGGAACCAGCTGATTCAGGATTTCTGAGGCCAATGTCTATATTTACACTGGAGAGGTTGGTGTTAGCTGATTAATTTCTTAATGTAAGCAAACACCAATACTGATATCTTTGTTATATTGGCCCAGCCACTTTATTGGTCAGATATTAATGTGTATTCCAACAGCGTAGTAATAGTCATTATGGACAGTGTTATCAATTGGCATTAGCAAAACCTCTTTTAGTCTAGTTAGTGCTGAGCTTCAGTTCAATCAATTTTCCACTCTTCATTCACTCTGAACACTCAGAGGCATTTCAAACTAGATTTGACCATGTACATTTATTTAGCAACAGGTACAGTATGTTACAATAATAAGTTGCACCGAATGCTTAAAGCACCTTGCAACTTTCTGAATAACACAACTGATGAAAAGGCATTATACAGTGTATGTTTTCATTTTTAACAATTTCAGATAAGACAGAACTAGTAAAGCATATTTGGTTGAGTTTGACAAGAATTCATACCACCATCTGCAGAACATGACTACACATTAACACATGCAGTTTCCTAAAACATACACATTCATAGCAAAGTATACAGCAGTAATGTAGAGTATGTGATCAAATATCATATTCTACTCTCATCAGGAAGGTGCATATGTAGAGAAAAATAAACTTTGCTCAACTCTTCAACAATGCAGAGCGCAGCAATTAGTATTCTCTTTCCTGTTTTCATTGTTTTCAACAAAGTGCCAAAATAAATATATTCTTCAATGTTGTTGCAGCAAGTTTTCCACCTGTAATTATTCCTTAACAATAGACCAGGCTCTACATTTAAGGACCATACATGTGGTTTTACATGTCTTAGCCCATTAAATACGTATTGTGCATACATTTTCAAAGCATACTTACATTTATAGATTGCTTTCATATGTAGTTTTTCAGAGCAACGTTTGATTTCCTGGTGACTGACAACATTAACTGGCAAACAACAATAAAAAGGCAATTAAATGAAGTTTGATTTCTGGATGTTGATTGGTTGTTGTAGTATAACTGAACGATGAATACATGCAAGGTAGGGATAAACTAGTTTGTTGTAGTTTTTGGGCTAAAAAACATACAAAACAATGAGAATTTGCTGGACATAAGACAACAATGTTAATCATTTCCTTTGAGAATCAAAACAGTCAAGCATAGTAAGACATTATTCTGGACTGACAGCGATACAACAGATGGCGAAAGGTGCAGATTTTACACCACCTCACAAGAGCGGAACAAGCGCAAATTCGTAAGAGCAGCAACCAAGTATGTGCATGCATCCATGCATTCACACAAACACTTGAGCTCCATGGTGAATTTCAGCCTCTTATGGCGGAAAGTATGGCCACCAAAGGGTAGGGAGACCAGCCAACCAAAATGAAGTGTTACAGGCATGAGCAGAATTCACATGTACTTCCTCCACTCTCTCTACTGGACCAGCCAGCCAACCACTTGTGGGTTACCTCCATGTTAAGACACAATGAACAAAAAACAGACAGTGGGTGGATGGGTCACAGTGTATCCAATGAGCTGAAAGGCAAAAAATAGTCAGGTTCCATGTTAAGGTTGAGTGAGAGATGGAAGTAGGACTCTATGACTAGTCAGCCCTCTCCCAGTCCCCCGTCTCAGTCCTGTGGTAGAGCTGTGGCTGTCCTCCGGGGAACAGGCTATCAGAGTCGGGGTGTTCTAAAAGGAACTGGATGGTGGACTTCATGTGCTGGACGAAGTGTGGCGGCTCAGCCATCGGAGAGGTGGACAGGTACTGGGCATGAGAGAGAGAGATACAAGTCTGTAACTTTCTGGATTGCTGATTTACACTCACTTTGGTAGTGCTTTGGACATAACAGAGCCCTTGATTGAAGCATTAAAAAATTGTGAATTATAACAATGGATGATTTCGACCGCCTACTGATAACGTATGCATTCCTTTACCTTTAAAATTGTGTCATCATCTTGTGACAACCAGAAGGCAATATCCAGATTTGGAGACCACTGGCAAGGGTCGATTTTAACAAGTCCTCGACTTGAGTCATATATGTCAGCCATCTGCAAGACAACAAAGCAGAAATTTTAATAATAATCTTTGCCTTGGGTTTTGTTTTTGTTTCTCAACTATGTTATTTTTGTCCTCTTTTATGAAATAAAACAATTACTATTAATTTTAGGAAAGGTGTATATCAGTATTCTTTATTTCTTTATGATTATAAGCCCATCAAAAGAGTTTTTTGCATAAAATACAGTGAAATAATAGTGAATTAAAATTTTTATCTCATTCATTGACAAAAGTTCAGAAAATTCACAGAAAAGTCCAGTATTCACACTTAGAAAAAACTTTTTATGACTTAGAATACCTGTCCCCCAGTGAAGGTCCTTGCTGATCGCAGCTCCTCTGCAGGTCCTTTATGAGTGAATGACGATGGGAACACATCCCCTGTTTTAACATTCACCCCTGTGCAGAAACAGACACAGTCACAATACATTAGAGACATGTCATGAAAGTCAGGGTGTGACATATTGTATCAAGTAAAGTTATCAACCAAAAATATTTTTCAGTATTTTGTCATATCGTCAGGAATATCATTGCACATCAACAGAAATACCCTGATATATCATGATATTTTAGGGCTGTATTTCATGCCTACCTCTACACGAAAGCACTGAATCCCTCTTACACTGTAACACTGTAGCATATTTGTTACTTACCTATTCCATAAACTACAGGCCTATGAATTCCATCAACAACAATGTCATTAGTTTCTACAAAAACAGAGAACAGAAGGGTTATTTGGATGAAGGCTTGGATGAAGACTAATAGAATATTTCTAAACAGTTAACAAGTCAAACAGGTATTAAAGTTACCTGTGATGCAACATGTTTCCAGATGAATCTCCTCCTTCTGTTTGTGGAACGCTGCTATAAAGTGAAAAAAAAGTCTTTCTGTGTTACAAAGCTAAAATTTAAGCTGCAAGCTTAATATTACAATGAGACATAATATAAAAGGCTATACCCAGTATGTTATGGCTGAGTTTATGGGATGTTTTTGACTCATCATTAAATCCCCCGACAAGATGGAGCTCAAGTCTGCAAAATGGGAAGCAAAGGAAAGACAATTAAGAACATCTGAATAGCATGGGTACTTTTATTACGCATGTTTGTTTGTGTGTTTCATACCTGCCCTCCTTACTGACGTTACTCAGTGACGTGACAGCTTTCACAAGGAGTGGGACTTCAGACCAGGTGCTGGAACCATCACAATGAGCAAGGCAAACAGCTCCACTTCCTAATAAAATTCAATCACGTCAACATTAAGAGCAGGCATAATAAGGCACGCAGCATAAATTAAATAAAAATAAAGTTACCAGTGTGTCGCAGCACAACCAAATGGCATGTGGTGGCATCGTCAGATCCAATTACCGAAACACAATCTGTGATAGGTCAGACAAAAACGCATGTGTTATCATTATGATCCAGAATGGACAACTTGGACTACTAACTGGGAGCTAGTTAGAGGCTAACAAATAATGTAAGTTCAGTCAAGAAAAATCCACCAGTGCTCCTGATTCAAAAAACATGTTTTGACTACTGAGGCTGTCTTGATGAATATATACTGCATATATACACATATTTACTCACTGTCTGCTGGTGTCGTTGCAGCAAACTCTCTCTGTTGGACATATAAGAAGCACTTTGGGTCGACATCAACAAGTGGCTTGGAGCAAAATGTTCTTCCATTTTCCTGTGGCATGAGAGTAAAGATGTATCACTTAAAAATACTGAACCGCCCCTTGGCTTTGTGTATATGTCACATTCAAACCAAACACTATGGTATTCAGTAATGTTGCTCCTAGGATGCAAAATTATCTTTTTGGTTCCCCAGTCAGTGTATGTCCAATAAATGACCTGTTTTCTGTGAGGCGAGTGAAGTAAATCTACCAGTGGCTGATGTTAATTTAGTGCCCTGGACTGTAAACCCTCATCTGGGGTCTTATTGGTAAATTTAGCTTGATAGTTGCTATTAGATACCTGCCATTGCTGTTACTACCAAACTGTATATATACATAAATATATATGTTAGTATATTCATCTCAACATGTCCATGCTGCTAATACTGTATATATATTCTATAACATTTGTATACTGTATATATCCCATAGCATATTCATATTTACCTGCAGTATATTTATATATCCTGTTCATTTGTACATACTCTGCACTTCTGGTTAGATGCTAAACTGCATTTCGTTGTCTAAGTATTTGTTACTTTGTGCAATGACAATAAAGTTGAATCTAATCTAATCTAAAAATAGTTGTCATAGAGAAGGAAAGGTTAGCCTAACCATTGTAATTCAAGTGGTAAACTGAATGTCTTTACCATATTCGTCACCCTAACACTTTAGCATTGACTGCCAGTCTGTCATTTAGCGATTACATACAGGAAAGTACTGTTAACTGGTGAGCTAGCTCAGCGGGCTAAATTTAGCCACACTTTGTGGAAACAAACCTGTAAATGTGGATATTTGTCGAACAGTTCCGCTGTCGAGTTTAAGCGGCCAAGTCCTCTATTTTGAATAAACAAAGGCATTTCCTTAAATGAAGTCCACTTTAACTGGTTACCATGCTATTATAAAGACTACTGACTTCACATTATTATTATCTTATTATACACATATCGCTGCGTGAACTTCCTGGAAGGTTTTCTTCTTCTACCGTTTCAACGGCAGACACGCGCACACAGTTCTGTCACACCGCCACCAACCGTTAAAGAGCACGCACGCGCATGCGAATCGAATTCAGCATTATTACGAAGCAAATATTTGTACGTAGTGTCCGTTATGTCGCAACGTAGCTACGTCAAATTACTAGCTGACGTTACGTCGTTAAAAAGGGCAGGGAGGGAAGGCGCGACGCGGCCGTTTAGCTACGTGACGCATACAACAATTGTTTATCAAAATCCCGTATTTAGCGTAATTATCGTCTAATATACATATAGTTTTGCGTGTGTAAATTACCGTTGTTGCGTTATTTTGCACGTTATAACAGCGCACAACCTACAAAAAATCGTTGTCAAACGTTAAAGCTAACGTTACAAATACTGCGGAGACGTAGGAGTTGGTTTTTTTTTCGCCAAAATGAGAGGGGGCTCTTCCTTCGGTGATAGAGACAGGGACCGTGGACGAGACAGGTAGGTTCACATATTTAAACAACACACACACACATTTACCGCAGCATTAGTGTTGCATAAAGTCTAGACACCACAGTTATTTTGACCCAAAGCCAGTGTTGTTGTTTCAGACTCCAGTGTGGGCGGATAAGTGCAACACGAAAACAGAAAACCCCCTCAAGGCCTCTGCTGCTCAGTTAGTGGGTACATATTGCACTTAGTTGTAGAGGACAGAGCATTTATACAAGTGCAACATTAGCTTAAAATAAACTTTAAGGCAGAGCCAGGATAAATGGTAGAGGTCATGTTATCGCCAAAGTCTCCAGACTGGAGCACAAATATTTACTGGCCAGAGTATAACCTGAGAAATGTTGGCCTGAAGGTGGCGCTGGAGGGGAGGTCGAGGGGTCACCAATATGAGCTTGTTTGTGCTGCACACACAGCACATTTAAGGCATATTTTAGGCATTAACCCTGCTGACATTACACTCAGCTAAAAAAAAAAAAAAGACTAATTTCTTGTACAGTTTTTGTGACGTTTGTGTGTCTGACTGCACATTTGAACACACAAACTAGACATTATAACGTACAAATACAAATAAGTAAGTTATAATAATGAGTAGGCCTAGGCCTATGTGTGCAGTGCTTAACTTCATAAAATGATTGCACTTATAAGATTACAAATAACAAAACAGAACATTTAGGCTGTCTAAATTGTGTGCAACTTACATCTGCAGACTAGTAGAGCTCTATAGTAAAGCAGTTCACGTACATACAGTCGGCATAAGCCCCCTTGTGGACTGGAATGTTGAATTGCCACACTGAACTTCAATGTTGTGTTTTTGTATTAGTTGTATGTGTATATAGACACAATTTAAAAAACAAAAACATGACATCTTACTGTCTCAAATATGCTGTACATTGCTGCAGTTAATGCTCCAGCCCACCTTGCTAATTCCTGGGTGCTCTTTGTCTCTTAACCCTTCTCTCCCAGGCCACGGTTTGGGGCCATGAACAGTCGCAGTGGACCTCCACCAATGAAGTTTGGGAATCCTGGTGAGCGTCTTCGCAAGAAGAGGTGGAACCTGGACGAGCTGCCAAAATTTGAGAAGAACTTCTACACCGAACACCCTGATGTCCAACGCATGAGTCAGGTAAGTCTTTATGTTTCTCTCTCCCGTACACGCACAAAGTGAATTATAAAAAGCTTTGAGAGCATGCCAAACTATTACGGTGGCCATCAATAATTGTGTTGTTGTTTCAGACAATATTGATACACAAAGCAACGGACCTAAATGAAAGAGCGGCCATGCCTTTTAATCATCAATGTTAATAATTTATATACCATATCCAAATGTATATTTTCTCTCTCACTGTTCTATCCAGTATGAAGTGGAAGAGTTTCGCAGAAAGAAGGAGATCACCATCAGAGGCTCCGGCTGTTCAAAGGCGATCACCGCTTTTCACCAGGCGCAGTTTCCTCGTTAGTAAACCATTCATCACGTAAACTCTAATGTCTGCACAAATGATCTCTGGGGAACATTAGCATATACAATAAAACATTTAATTCACTCACTCCAGCATCCAAAGACTACAAACTATCATTTGATTTGTATTTTTTATCATTCATTTGGTTTGAAGCTCTTTGCACGGTACATTTTATTTGTACAATTTAAATTCTTATAAGAAGGAAATATTTTCAGGGGTTGTCCTTCTCAAAGTAACTGTCTTGTTGATCATGTCCCTCCTTATTCCAACAGAGTATGTGATGGATGTGCTGATGCAGCAGAACTTCAAGGAGCCAACAGCGATCCAGTCTCAGGGCTTCCCTGTGGCTCTGAGCGGCAGGGACATGGTGGGGATCGCCCAGACCGGCTCTGGAAAGACACTGGCTGTAAGGGCTGCCTGGACATCATCCTTCGTGATGATGATGATGACACTTTATGAAATGAATTTGCCTTATTTAAATTTTCTGTGCCATGATAGTAGGGCTTGCTTTGTACTTTTGTACCCTGCAGTATCTTCTTCCTGCTATTGTACACATTAACCACCAGCCCTATCTGGAGAGGGGAGATGGTCCAATTGTAAGTACAAATTAGATAGGAGTGTTTTATCTAACTCATATTACCTTTGTGTCAGGATACAATCCGTCTCTAAAGCCTCCCTCATTCCCCTTTGCCCTCTCCTCATAGTGTCTGGTGCTCGCCCCGACTAGAGAGCTGGCTCAGCAGGTTCAACAGGTTGCATATGATTACGGCAAGTCCTCCCGTATCAAAAGCACCTGTGTCTATGGTGGAGCACCCAAAGGACCACAGATTCGAGACCTCGAGAGGGGTGGGTATGGTTGTAGACAAGCACATGTATTATTCAGAATAGTTTGAGATCCACAACCTTTATGTCGAAAATCCTCCTTGAATACATTCCCAGCTTTGGGGCACCCGAACTAAGTAGACAACAAACAATCAGAGCACAACTGTAAGTCAAATGTTCTGCCTGAGTATCCAATAATGGTTGTTTGTTGTTGACTTTGTGTGACTCTAGGTGTTGAGATCTGTATCGCCACTCCTGGTCGCCTCATTGATTTCTTGGAGTCTGGAAAAACGAACCTGCGGCGCTGCACCTACCTCGTGCTGGATGAGGCTGACCGCATGCTGGACATGGGCTTTGAGCCACAGATTCGCAAGATAGTTGAACAAATCAGGGTGGGACAAAGGCTCCGTTACCATGACCAATGATTTTAAAATGATCACCTTGACTTGTCAATGTAGAATTTTGCTTACTCCCTGTCTTTCAGCCTGACAGACAGACTCTGATGTGGAGTGCAACCTGGCCAAAGGAAGTTCGGCAGCTTGCCGAGGACTTCCTGAGGGACTATGTCCAGATTAATATTGGTGCTCTGGAGCTCAGTGCCAACCACAACATCCTGCAGATTGTCGATGTCTGCATGGAGACCGAAAAGGACAACAAGTAAGGATAGCTAGTGGGAAAATATCTGATCCAAAATGACATTATCACATTAACTGCTATAATGGTGTTACAGAAGCTGAGCATGTCCTTTTCACACAGTGGAAACTGAGCTTAGTAACGCTGATGCGCTGTGATTGTCTTTTCGTGTCGACAGACTTTTTCAGCTGATGGAGGAGATAATGGCTGAAAAAGAGAACAAAACCATCATCTTTGTGGAGACAAAGAAGCGCTGTGATGATCTTACCAGGAGGATGAGGCGTGACGGGTGAGAAATGACTGTCTGTTATGACACAACATGATGACAGCAGCTGAAGGATTATGCAAATATTTGATAGACAGAAGCTATTCAGTGTGTTCTCTAATCCTGCAGCTTCATTGTGGCTTTATTTTGTAGGTGGCCAGCCATGTGTATCCATGGAGACAAGAGCCAGCCAGAAAGAGACTGGGTACTCACAGGTAAGAATACTTATAATTCAGTCCACTACACTCCTGCCTTTTGTTGTTTTCTTTGTTTTCTCGTCTAAACTGGTGTTCATCTGCTGTACCAATAGTTTTAAAGTTCACAGTCACCTTCCATTGTGCTCCTCCTCAGTTTAATTTTTTGTCGTTTTCTGCTAATATTCCGACTAATGTTTTGTTTCATCCTCCAGAATTTCGGAGTGGTAAAGCTCCTATACTGATTGCTACCGATGTGGCCTCTCGTGGTCTGGGTATGTCTGCTCACACATACAGTTCATGCATATTGTCTCACATGATTGTCTCTTGTCAATCTTTTTGCATTTTTTCCTGTAGATAATACAGTAGTATAGTGCATCAAGCACTTGTAGAGTAACACAAATAAACACCTTTATTTGCAAAGTTATCTTGACCAATAGGTAAGTATATTACAGAGTAGACCAGCTATGTTAAGAGTAGATTGTTTTACTTTTGTCAGGTTGATATGATGACAGTTTATCCCTTTTTTCTACCAATAGTCCATAATATACAGCTGGTAAAATATGTAGTATTTCAGCTAGAGGTGTGAAAATGATAATAAGATGTCATCTGTTTGTAGTGATGTACAATGAAATAAATCTCCATTTCTAGTATGACCTGTTAAGTCCAGTATGGATGATTCAGGCCTTCTGGTCTGCTGGGTTTATAGTCTGTTTCTTGTTACTGCAGTTTAAAAGCTTCCTTCAATCGGGGCTCTTTGGCACGCTGCTGCCTGCAAGGAGGGGTGTGCGGGCCAATGCTCCTGTGCACCTTTTCTTATGTCTCCTTCATGGTGTCAGTACAAAATAAATGAAGATACTGCTCATGTTATCCAATCTTGCACATAGAAGATAACAATATGTGTAGCTGATATAATCCTGCAAAATGATACATACTGTTATGTTTTGCAGATACATTAAAGTAGCTGAATTATCTCCGGTCCACTAACGGGATGACTAATTTGACATCTAATTTGTTGTCAGGATTAATGTGAGAAGGGGGGATAAATGAAGTGTCTTTAACTTGCCAAAATTCCTATGACCGTATCCTTGTTCTTTTTTCCCCTCTTCTCCTCTCAGGGTTTGGCAGCACACGGCAGCTGTAACAGTCTGCGCTGCTGTCACTGCCCCCCTTCGTCACATTAAAACTAGAAGCTCGGCTAATTTTAGAGGGATTAAAGCCTCTCTTATTCTTCTTGGGTAACTAAGATCCCCCTGCCCAGTATTGTCAGAGTTTGTAAATCCAACGAGCCTTCCTTGGGAGCAGCCTGAGGTGCCTGTATGTCTGCCCATCGGTCTGTCCCCAAAAAAGCAGACAGACAGGGGAGAGAGAGTTAGACGGGCTCGTCTGGATCCAGTCCTGGCCAGGGTCTGAGGAGGGTCCCGCAATGCAGCGAGAGAGCAACAGAACCAGCCGTTGTGTGCGTGTCTCTTGAGGTTTAACGGTTCTGCTCCCGTCTGACGTTGCTGGTGTGTGCAGAAGGGTGAGGAATGAATCCTGTCTCCCTCCTCCTCAGCCCCTCCCTATTAACCAGGACTGATCAGGGGGGACTACCTTTGTAAAAACAACATGAAGGGGGTAAGTACCTCTCCACCCCTTTCTCTTAACTCCTCCATGAGCTCACCATATTTTCAGGTACTTCCATCGTGCTCATATTCAAGTCAAAAGAATAGCAGTCTTATCCCGGCACATCGTCATTCTGTTGTTCATTAATGAAGTGGCTTCCCTCTGTCATGATGGAGGGGAAAAGGTTATTGATCAGCAGTGCTGTCAGAGCCCCACGTCTTCTGTAATAAGAAACAGACTCCTTGTCGTCTTCACACATTCTGACCAATAATCACCTTGGTGTGAAGATTGCAAAGCCTAAACGTGGTTTCTGTGTGGTTTCACCTCAATGCCATGTTCACTGCATGTCACGTGAGTGTGAGGACCTGAAGTTAAGTTCAGTTTGAACTGTATTATATTAATTATTTTAATGGTAGTTAACTGAACTTAATCTTGGGATGTATGGATTTTTGCACAGCAGGTAAGCAGGTAAGTTACTTTATTTGTTTAGATTTTTGATTTTTAACTTAAATAATTTTCAACAATCCTCTTAAATGTATATTTAAAGATTTAATTAATCATATACTGTATATTATTTATTTAAATACAAACATAAGCTTTTGAAGTGGATTTAAAATGATCAATTCATTCTCCAGAAGCTTTTTCCCCCTTCAGATTATCGTTTTTTTCTTCTCCCCTATGCTCTAAAATCAATTGTTGTTTATCCACAAGACGTGGAAGATGTCAAGTTCGTCATCAACTATGACTATCCCAGCTCCTCTGAGGATTACGTCCACCGTATTGGACGTACGGCCCGCAGTACCAACAAGGGCACTGCCTACACCTTCTTCACCCCAGGGAACTTGAGGCAGGCTCGAGACCTTGTCCGGGTGTTGGCGGAGGCCCGGCAGGCCATCAATCCTAAACTGCTTCAGCTCGTGGACTCAGGGCGTGGAGGTGGAGGAGGCGGTAAGAAGGACTGTCACCATTTTTCACCTTAATGCATCAGTCGATCGGAGTGTAAAAGTAGAATAGATGGGAATATTTGAGACCGTAGATGTGGTGGAGAGATTGTTATGATTTGTTTTAATAGTTTTGTTGTTTGTTACAGGTGGCAGAATGCGTTATCGTGGCAGCAGCTCCAACAACCCTAACCTCATGTATCAGGAGGAGTGTGATCGCCGCATGCGCCCTGGAGGTGGCGGCGCTGGTGGCAGCAACAAAGACAACCGCGGTAGCTTCAGTCGTGACGGCCGTAACAGCCGCGATGCAGACCGCTCCACGTCCTCCTCCTCTTCTTCCTCCTACAGGGACAGAAGTCGGGATCGCAGGAATAGCTACAACTCAGGCTCAGATCAGTACCAGAGTTACGCCGGCAGCGGGGCCTACAACTCCCGCAGCGGAGCCAAGTCCGGTGGGGGTGGAGGTCAGGATCAGCCTAGTCAGCCTCAGGGTCAGTTTGGCCAGCCTCCTCCTCCTCCTCCACCTCCAGCATCAGGGGTCCTGCAGCCTCTGATGGCTCAGCAGTTTGCTCCACCACAACCACCGCTCATGGGCTTCATGGGGCAACCACCTTACCCTTTTACTTCTCCACCCCCTCCTCCTCCAGGTCCTCCACCTCCCCGGAAGTAGAATTATGAAAAGGGAACACTGAGATAATTTGTGCTACTTGGTGTAACTTTGTTTAAATCTCCAACTCTTATCACCAAGAGCCGGGGGTTTGAAAAGATATATATCTAAGGAGGTAAGGGCTTGTATTTTTTTATTTGTTTTGTACTTTTAATACCACATGTGTGGAATTAAAATTTTCTGTATAGAAAAGGAAACCTAGAACATTTTACCCTTCAACATCCAAAGTCTCACACAGTCACTCTCAATCATGTATCCTGGAAAAAACTAGCTTCAGTCAAACACTGCAGACTGGATTTCACCAGTTTGTTGTGTTAGGATGTGGTTAGAATCAATAACTGAGGCCTCAGTGATTTGTGGTTGAGAGTGCTTGGAGAAATAATAGATACCGTCACATTCCAGAGCCGTGTCTCAAAATCTTTGATTTATATTGTTTGAGCGAGACTTTGAGGTTTTGACTAGCAATATATTCAAAGTATGGCATTAATTTTAGGTTTGTTATTCTGAACACTTCCAAGTTGTGAATCTTCCCATAGTTTTGATACTATGCAACCACTATTCTAGTTTTGTTAGTGTGACTTTAGATGTCATTTAACTTTTTCCTGCCCTGCAGTGTTTCTATTTACTTGTAGCTGTTTCACTCACGTATTGTTTTAATACGCAGATCAGCTGATGCAGTCTCATTTTCATGTGGATCGTTGACTAGAGTGAAGTTTGTTGCTTGTTTCCTCTTTCGTTCGTTGTTTTCTTTTTACAGTGCGTTCTTAATAAATACATAAATGACTCAAAGCTGTATTTGCTGTTCTGCAAATTCTTGATCAAAGTATTTATACATCAGATGAATCCACTGTACAAATGACTTTATTTGCCTTAAATACACATTTGCAATACATTCTCATTCAGTACCCAGTAGTATGTACATGTATGTCACTTTGATTGATAAATATACACGATGACATGAAGCTTTTATTTACATTAGGAGCATTCTCAGAAATACATCTGTATAGGCCTTGTCACAACACTTAGGTTTTGTTGTATTTGTATGAATCTTGATGTCGGATCCAGTTAAGTTGATTGACTCACTGGTTGTTTTCTTCTTGCCAGTCCTCGGATCATGTACGAGGTCCACTCAGACAGCAGGGCATGCACACTGGTCATGTCTGAGTGACTTGCAGTGTACTGCAGACTAAAGTTATTTAAAAGAATGAGGTTACGAAGTACAGGGAATTTTATCTGTAAATATATTTTGTAAAGGGGGAACTCTACCTAACCTACAACTTCATAGTGTATCTTAAATGCACCTCACTGAATACTAGAGTCTGGACATTATTAACACGGACATGAGTCCCTTGTCCTGTGTTTCAGGCAATCACATTTTCTAGGTCGAAAGAACGTGATCGCTGGTCCTGTAACTTCAGCTCCATCAGTGCAGACGGGGATGACGAATCACAGATGACTCACTGAGTTAATACACCCCAAGCTAAGACCTGTCAAGAAGGAAGAGCTTTAGTCTCTGTCGTCATCATCCTAATGTCTTCTACAAGAAGCCAGGCCGCACTAATTTGAACATCTACTGATAAAACTATTTCAGTCGTGTGTACAAGTTAAATCTGAATCCGACTGCCTCGATGCATAGTTTACAGTTCATCATGCTGGGAGTGCAAAGGTTCACTATTTACAATCTGATTGAGACATGAAGGACTGAAAGGTGGTTACTGAGGCTACTGTTGTGTCTCGTTATTGCTGTCTTCCTTCCAGTCCAAGTTAGTCATGTAAATGTATCTGTAAACAAATAAATGCTCAAATCTCTGTGGAAATGAAGTAGCTGATTCTATTAGAGCAGCCTCTCAGAATGATTAATGGCACTGTGATGACAGTTGATGTGAGTTTATCTGCTATATGAGATGTAACACTTGCTTTGAAGTATGAGTGAATCAATATTACTCAGTGGGTAATTCTTATATTGATCCCACATGATGCTCTAGCTCTGTTCTGATTAGTAGTTCCACACATTTGAAGTTTGACATGTATTTAAGAATCTTATCTCTCCAGTCTGCCTCCAATCTCATTTTATTTTAGTCTTCGTGATCCTAAGAAGTGACCGTGGACCTGTGCTCCAATCAACTCAAAGATCGTGGATATTAGGATGATTCTGTAACATCATTTGTTTCACAAAGTCTTTTTCTGAACAGGACATGGACATCAAACTAGTCATTTGTATACCTATATGTACAAAGCAAATGGAAAAATCAAACATTTCATCCCAGGCACATGTGGTAGAATCAAAACCAGATGTCAGCAACGTCAACTCAGGACTTCACGTCCCTCTTTGGGTCAATCAACAGTAGAAAGGCAGCAAATGAGAAAAGACTGTAATAGGGAATGGTTTCCATGTGCAAAACTTAAAATAAGTGCATGAACGTTCATGTGTAAAATAAATCTCCAAATCAGAATCCTGAGTGAAAAAAAAAATAATCTCAAAAACAAAGAAAAGTGCAGAAATTAAAAGATGAAATTCAGCATTTTAACAGAGGGCAGAGACGCAGCACCCTTCCTTCATAGTGCTTCTTTTTGTTGACGTGGGAAAATCACAGGCGTAAATAACAAAATCAACGATGGTTGAATTCCATTTAGCTGCTTCAGCTTCAGGGTCCTGGTATTGCATGTGCTGGCTCACCGTCACACTTGAATAGAACAGAGCCATCGTTAACGTTATTAGTAACACCTGTGCTTTTCCTATCACAACAAATATTAAAACAAAGACAATAAAATGTAGCTATTCATTATTTATGCTGACTGGAGACACAGATTACGTTCTCCTGATACTTTTCCAGTTATAACAATTTCAGACGGTCTCCACTGGACAAAAGGGAATAGCACTTGAATGATTTCAGTGTGTTTATAATTAAATTTAGTGTTTTAATTTTTCCTATGCAGCTCTGTATTTTTAGTAGTTAGGCGTAAGTTGAGCCTGACACCATTTGACTATTAAATCCACTGCTGCTACAGAAATAGTGCTGCCAGTTTATCAATTCATCTGTTTGATATTAATTTCAATTCTGATGATTTAGTTTCATTTTAAAATACCAACTATTCCACATTATAAGCTGAATACTTTGGGTGTTTTGGCTGTTGGTCGCGCTGTAAACACATTTAAGATATCACTTTAACAGACTGAAAAGGGTCTAAAAGAAAATCATGATCTGTTGCAACCCTGCTCTGACCACCCAGAACAAACACTAGACACACAAATTACAACAATCTGAACGTGGGACATTTTTGCTCAAGCCGTCCAAATTTGGGAATGCATCGTACACTTGCTTTAAGGTTGACCATTCTGGTTTTGTAAACAGAAATAATGCGAGACACGTTGCTGTTACATGCAATTCACATGACATGGGACATCTGAGAGGATTGTTGAACAGTATGTAAATCAGACAAATGCACACATTCGGTTTTTAAAAAGGCTCAACTTGTTTCCCCCAAACGTCACTGCATCGAATCAAAGTTTTGACAGTTTGCATTGGACTGATTGTTGGAAGAAAAAAAAGGAAAACAGGAACACAGATGATCGAATAAGGATGGGAAGGCTGCGAAGGAAGGCACAAGGTAGAAGCTGGTTCCCACAGCTGGTCTCATGTTTGGATTACCAAACCGGAGTTTGAAACCACTGAAGTGTAAAGAGGCCATCTTGCCTCAACGACGAGGGACAACTTCGACCTAAATCTAAAAAGGAAGCAGCAGATCAGATGACAGGAGGGTGGTCGTTCTCACTAAAGGTTCCCCCATGTGTTTGGAGATGGGAACTGGTCCACATCACCAGATTCATCATGAGATTTGTCTCCCAGGTTGAAAGTCAGCTTGTACCGCAAACGTACTTTTTCCTGAAACAAGAGAAGAAAAAAAGTCATTACAAGATGTAACAAATCACCAAAAGGGAAAATTCACACTCATTGAGGTCTACCAAAACAAATATTGTTTGCATGTTATTGGGACAAATTTTAAAATCACTACAAGGTTAGAAGTTAAATGCATTGCAGGTCCCCTACAATACATTTCTCATTGTCTCTAATGATGTAAAGAAATATTAATTTAAATGTTTTGTTTGTTTTCTGCTAGCATTAGCACCACAAAAGTCTGCAAGTGTTCTGTTTCAAAAATGTACCACTAAATTGTGGTCTGACCCTCAGATTATATAATTATTATAAACTCTTAGTATTTCTGAGGTTTCACAATTGTTTTATTAACTTCTGTCAGTTACATTCAGGGCAATGTGAAGCTCATACATCAAACAATAGCCGACGGTATGAAAATTAGGAGGGGTTGAGTGGCAGAGTACCTTGTAAGGGTTAGCCAAGAGCAGGATCTGTGTGACGGCAGCTGGAGGCAAGATGGGATTGAAGGCCGGGAGCTCAGTGCTAGAGGGAGGCTGCAGCTTCACTTTCATCACCTAGGCAACGCAGACACAGTCACAAAAACACCATGTTTACAGGTGATATTCACAAATAACAATATTTTAGTTGAAAGATATGGGTTTTTTTTTTTGGAGTTCCTTTGCTGTCATCAGTATAAACAGAAGACAACATGAACCCACCTTTGGCACAGCTGCCTGAAAGCGGATGTTGGTGACAGGGATGGGGGCCGAAGACAGCATGGAGATGATCACCACCAGCACGTCAGGCCGCGATGGAGGACAGTCACGGGCAAAAGTGAACAAAACCCGGAGACTGTGTTTGTCGAATACAGTCACTGGTAATAAGCTGCCTGAAATAATAATAAAACAGAACGTGAGGTAGAGAAATACAGAGAGAACATGACACGATAACCACACACAGTCTCACTGCTTATGCTTACTGGGCTTGATTGATTCCAGAGGCACGGTAACGTCAACTAGAGAGATTTTGTCATAAGGGTCAGTGGGATTGGAGAGGAGGAGAGTGTCAGGCTGCTCTGACTGGACGGCCAGGCTAGATGCAGGCCCCGGAGCCGGACCAGGACCAGAGGAGGTGGCGGTTGCATTTGGAGGTTTTGAATTGGTGCTGGACTTCTGTAGATCTCGTAAGGTGACTCTGGATTGAGGTTGTAGTTTATCCCTGTGTGGCGGAGAACAGAAAACACAAGTTACATGATGTGTGCGTGTGAAAAAAAAAATTAAATACATAACTCCCCTCGACGAGCGATTTACCAGTGCTGTGTAGTATATTACACTTCAGGGCTATCAGGTGCATCAGCTCCTTGTAATGACAAACACAGACACACTTACCACTTGACCTGCTGGCTCTCTGGAGGTAGGGACTGCTGTAACAATGTCTTCCCCAACAAATCCAACTCTTCCATGGGTTTAGGTGGAGCAGCGGGCCCACCTACTGGTGGAGCCTGTGGAGTTTGGATCACAGCCGGCAGCAACACTGCAGCGGGGACCGACGTAGCCGACGATTCTGTGCTATCAGAGGACTGAGAGAACAAACAGGAGTATATATATATATATATAATAGATATAATCAGTATTAAAACCTCTATGTGTGAATTTTTATGTGACCATGGCATATTTTTAAAATAATTCTGAGGGGAAAAGTGTTTATTTGTAGAAGAGGAGTACAGTGTCATCTTACAACTTGCTGAAAAGTGTTCTGAGAGTCGCAGTTTTCCGTTACATTCAGTCCTGAGAAATCAGAGACAACAAAACATTTTAATTACATTTCATATCCAATTTCTGCTTGTTATAAACATATTAAAACACACAAACACAATTTAAAATGAAAAACAATTCACTGTCAGAGTTTGTGACGTGTTCATGAATCTAGAAAGGCTGTGAATGTTTGTAGCTTTGTTGTGGTCTGTCCAGATGTGGCGTGCCTCTGAGGATGATGCTGGGTTTCCAGTCAGCCAACAGGAGGGACACACAATAGCCAATGGAGATAAGTTACAACTGTGCTGTGCTTACATTGCTGACTTGACTCTCTTTTGGCTTGTTAAAAAGTTAAGCCTAGTAATCTACCTTTGTGTTTACAAGCCAGATGAGTTTTTTTGTGCTTACCCAGAGACATTAGTTCATCGTCCAAGAGGCTGATGCCGATGTTCTGAGTCAGGGTCTCTAGGTTGGAGGGTTCTGGTTGGGATGGTGCTGTGTTGGCTGATGCATTGAGCCCCATCAGGTCTACTAGTGCTGAGCTACTGCTGCCTGATTTGGACAGAGAATACTCATCTGATTTCTGGCAATGAAAGATGCCAAATCACACTTCACTGCTGTTTTCAATCTACCTGCTTCTGAGTGCGTGGTTATGCCATCCTTTGACACATCCTCCCCCTTTACCAGCTGTCTGTACATGTTGATGACCTGTGTCAGGCTGTCATTGGCCTGTAAGATATCCGCTGCAAGCACAAAAAAGGCTCATTAGCATCAACAAATTCCACAATTTGGAATGATTCCACTCATATATGCCTTAATATGATATACCGTCAAAGTCATGAGGTCAGCAAACTTACCCAACGCTTCATCACTATCCTCTGTATCACTTGCTAATCGGAATAATGTGGGCCTCATCTTTTCACAGCGCTGGTACAGATCCTGCAAATGGACGCATGTTAAAAACACCAAAACCAGTCGGTGGTGCAAGCAGAGTTTAGAGACTGTAGCTGCAGCTAGTTTTAATGTGCTGAGCCGTGCTCACTTTAATGAGCTCCTGGCTGCTCTGGGAGCAGCTCTCTTTGCTGTAGCCCTCCAGCAGCTGGTTCAGCAGGCTGACACTCTCCTTCACCTCCTGGATGGCGTTCACCCTCTTTGATACCTTCTCCACGCGCTTTTGATCCTGGAAGAAGAGCGATAAAGATTCATCTTAAACTGATGCTATCACAATAAATATGCAAGTATGTGGGTTTTACAATACATGGAGAATCCTGATTATCAACTGGATATTCAGATTTCCACATCTGTTGTCAAAGTTGAAGGATATTGAGTACATAAATCACACCAAAATAAGAATAAATAATCAAAAATGAATGCTATCATGCTACATAATCAGCCATTTATTTTGTGCAAATAGAAAAACACAGATATAAATGCATGTGAGACTGCATACTGTACAGTACATGTGGTAAATAAAATCGTTGACATACCTCCTGGACCATTTCCTTAATGAGCTTGTTTGCTGCTCTTAAATCTTCAGGGTGGGTGCTGTTCAGTAAGCGCGACAACATCTACAAAAACAGGATAGGACATAAGTGGAGAGGAAAGAAAATAGGAAAAGTACTTTGTAAACTGCAGGTCCCTTAATGATTTTCCCAGGAGGTTCACCTCAAAAAGGATCCGCTGGGTATAGAACATTTTTAGAAATCTAATAATACACAAGTCCTTCCTTTTAGAAACCTATTCAGAGCGATTGGTGCCTCTTCATCATCACTCGTACGTCATACCTTGGATTTCTCCTCATCCTCAAAGAGGGCACTTTCGGCTCTGGGTGGAGGGGGTGGAAGGGGCTTGTCATCAGGAAGCACGGGATCCAGCTTGACAATGCCTGGAAGGGAACAAGGACACCTATTAACCTCACATGTCAACAGCTCCCATCTTATATACGTACACTGTATTTATTTCTCAGTTACAGAATCTAGGTCACCTCCGACTTTGACGTGCTCCGTACTGTTGATGATGGATGTGACACTGGTGCTATAACTCTGTGCCTGACACTCCTTTTAGATAAATGTGCGCACATTATAATAAGAGAGTCTATTTTCATCTGTCAGAATATATCAGTGTGTTACAGATATGGTTTATACACAACCCTACATGAGCGCAGTTTATCCTATGGTAACTTATCTACTCAACTTTGGTGTTTACTGCATTTTTAAATATCACTAGAGTCAACTAAGCATGACTAAGGACATTAGTCTCATGCTTGGGGTTAACAAACAAAAAGGAGAAGTGACACTACCTTGTACAAAGTGCCATTTGTTCAAATCAGGAAAAATATCAGGAACCAAAAACACAATTATCAGTGAAAAATGGGAACTAAAAGAATAACTCTCTGGGGGAAATGTATGGAATAACACACCATGCATGTGACCATGAAGATAATGAGAAAATGAGTCCTTTATCTTCATGGTTAGTCGTGTTTGTGTTTCTCAAGCTTCTGAAGCAGCTCACCCTGTTTTTTCAGCATCTGATATGCGTCTGCTATCTTGGTCTCATCGGGCAGCCTCACGGTCCAGCTGTACACCATTTCTAACACCTTCTGCTTCACCGGCTCTGGAGCCCGTGCACCCAGATACTGCAGAGAAGAAGGGATTGATGCAATTAACTACAACAACTAGACAAATACACCGACGGCTGGCCCGCTGTTGTTTTCTTTAACTTTTCCTGTAAGTTTTCTACAGCCACATAAAAGCTTCTTTCACTGGTTGATAGAGTCCTACAGAATATAAATGTCATAGATGTACAGCTGAAGCTGACAAACTGGTATGACAGCATAAAACAGGATCTTTACCTTAGGTGAAACAACCTTGATGAGCTCATTGAGAAAGCGAAACTTTCCCACTTCACTGTGAAATCGCTTCCCGCAGCTCTTCATGCACGTTTCAAGAACCTGAGAATCGTTTAAAGAGTGTTTATTTACCTTTAAAGACGAGCTTTTACAGTAAAAAAAAATAATAATAATAATAGCAAGGAGCGTCTAATGTGGCATTTTGTAGACCTTTACACTTGTTAGCTACATAACACTTCCCCTTTGGAAGTTTTGATGGATGACCTCTTACCGTAAGTGCTTGCATAGCTTCCCACTCCTGAGGGGACTGGATTTTATGGGCCAGAAGTCTGGTCGCAAGCTGGGGGCTGATGAAACAAACTAAATTGAACCATCTCTTTACAGGCATACAAAGGAGTCATTCATACTGTAAAACATTAATTAATATGAAATATTCTACATTGAGTGAAGTTGTTAGAATTGTTTCTGCTTTTTGAATATTGTGGAGACAACTACTCTAAAACGGTGTGATATTGTTCATCATCATCATCTCACCCTTCTGGTTCATTGTTGAGCTGATCACAAAATCCCTTGATATTGTCCCAGTCCGTCTCCTTATTTAAAGGGTTAGTGGCCTTGTCTGCATATAAGAAGAAAAAGCTGCTTTAAAACTGCGGAATGTGAGGGGATTTTATTTTATAAAAAAAACATAATAAAACACGAGTCTCCTGACATCTTTTATTACGGATTGTTCTGTGTGATGTCTGTCAGCTTCTCGGGTAGTGACAGCTCACACTCAAAGCTCAGAGTTAAATCTCAGGTCATAGTAAAACGCCTGTGATCCCTGCCATCAGCTGCAGCCTCTGGCTGTTTTCAATATGCAAACTATCAGCTCTCTGGTTTGAAGCAGATGAAAAGAGTCGCTCCTTTTTGTGAAAAATGTGTGACTGAATCCTGTGATTACAGCAGAAGTAGCTGGAGCACAGTTCCGGCTTCTGGTTAGTCTTGTCTTGGTCATATAAGAGGAAACGGCCAGCAGCTAACTGGCTAGTTGATGTGTTAGCATTGAGCTGGGCATTTGTAGGATATTTACATTTAAATGTCAGGACTGTGTGGCATGGCTGACCTCAGAATGTCAACAATAAACTTAACGTGAGCTCAAAATCAGAGCTCACCGCTGCAAAGGTGACACATTATCTGACTGAGTTTGGTCCTTATCGACAGCTGTACTTTCTGATTTGATGACTCTAAAAAAAAATCTATTCCCCGGAGAGAGCACCGTGACCGACAGCGGTAATTTCAAACAGAGGATATATCTCCGTGTCTCTTATCAGAGTTTTGGCTACCGCCTCATGTTCAAAACTTAATCTGATATTACACAGTATGGTATGACTTACTGATGCGAGACTGTAGGCTGGCCTCATCTGGAGGCGCCGCCGCCATCTTTCGGGAATTCTAAACAAGTGACCACTATCGCGCGAGCTTTGTAACGTATCGCGTGGATATACGTTGGGCTCTGTAGCGCCCCCGTTTGGGCGGGAAGAGGAACAGCGTGACATTGAGGGTGATAGGCTGGCTGCCAACGCTTCAATCAATGCGGCTAGGGGTGGTTTGGCACCGGCGTTTGGCTGCTTTGATCAACCTTAATTGTCCGGAATGTATTTTTTACAGTGAGCTTTAATTTGAGTGTCCCCAAGAGGGCGTCGCGAGTAGTGTAACAGACTTTTTATGCAGCGTTTCAAACAGCCGCTTTGCAGTCACTGCAGCAGCAGCAGCAGCAGCAGCAGCAACAAACAAAACCCGTATTGTGGTCCACCACCTCAAGGAGGAAACTGTCACCTCTGCTTCGATTGAAACCGTATCATCGCCCGAAACTGACAACGACTCTCCTCCAGTGAGCCAGCGCTCATTTTAAAGACAACTGCAGACCCGGGCTAGCAGCAGGCTAACCTACCCACCTTAGCCAGTAAGCTAAGTTGACTACGTCAAGAACTTTGTTGGCGTGCTAACAACTCTGTACACCAGTCGTGTTTTTAACCCGGAGGCTCTGCTCAAAGGTTGGACGCAGTTCTCTGAATAAGTCGGTACAGGACACAAAGAGGGCGCCTAATGCGTTTAGTTGTTGCAAAAGTGAGCTAATATCTAGCTAGCCATGCTAGTTTTTAACGTGACTCACTGGCTGTTAATGAATGTATCGGATCGGATCGTCGGGTGTTGCCTAGCCGTCGCCCCTTCACTGAAACGCTGCTGATGACTCGTCTATGACTGGAGAAGAGACTTTGTGTTGTCTCCTGTCACGACTGGGACAAAGAAACCCTGCCTTTTATTTGACAAGAAGAAGAATACTCGGATTTGTATGATAACATGGGATCTCTGAAGGCTCTCCAGGAGTGGTGTCGGATACAGTGTGAAAATTACAACGATGTGGCAATAAAGGACATGTCATCGTCCTTTCGGGACGGTTTGGCGTTTTGTGCCATTATACATCGTTACAGACCAGAACTGATGTAAGTAACCTAAAGTCTGATCATGTAATATTGATACTAACTAAGTTAATGTGGAGTTAGGTTTGAGAAAACGGTGATGTAGGTTAATATGAGAAACAGGATTTGACTGGCTTCAGTCAAAGGTCGTTTTGAGGAGTGACAGGCTGCTTATTGATGTCTTTCGAGTCCTTTTAATGTTGAAGGTTATTATTTTAATCTATCCAGGATACAAATGCAGAACAAGTTTTTTAAAGACTGGCCTTAAAAACTTCACCGACCTGTCAACAAATATTTGATTTTTCTTGTTTTTTGAGCAATTTTAGGTAGAAAGCTGCCTTAAAATGCTGCCTAAACACTGCTTCAGCACAGTTGAACGTGATATTACAAGGAGCTAGTAAAAGAAACACGCAGTTTATGTAATATTTGTCAATATTATATGTTTTGATAAAGTTTTGGTTTTGCCCAAAACACCAGTAAAGAGGCCAGTGTGCTGTAATTAACTCAGGCTGACACGCCATGCCCTGTCTGTAACAACACACCCCTCCTCTCTGCATTTTACACACACACACACACACACACACACTCTACGGAAGTTACCACAAACCGCTGCAGTATCAGTGTTACTTAAAATGACTTATTACAGTGATGATGACATGCCATTGTTTGGTAGAAACCAAACACAGTAAACATCTTACTATTATTTTAAAAGTTTCTACTGTTTTCCTTGTGACAGTAAGTAATCTCGTAATTTCTGACCTTCATATGACTCACATCAGACAGACATCTCTCTTGTGGCGCATACTGTGGCTCTGTGTAGCTGCTGTTGACCGCATCAGGATTAGTGGTTTGATTCTGTCTGAAACAAATCAAGGACTCTTGTTGTTGGAGGATTGTGTAAAAGCATGCAGGAAATGACAGGTGAGGTCCCTCCTTTGTCCTGGAGGAGAAACTGTACTGTGTTGTGATGGAATGATATGAGACAGTAACAGCTCATGCTGTTAACCTCTCAGGTGGTCCAGTCTTTTGTGAGCAAATTGGACCATGCTTGGATGGTGGGAGAGCAAACATTCACTGGACCAGCCACTGAAGGACAAGTCAGTGAAGTGGAATATATCTGCAAACACAGCACAGCAGTAAAGCTGAAATTAAGAGAGCGAGGAAATCCTAAACACCCAGCTTTAGAGCTCTGCCTCTTCAATTTGTGTCCCAGCACGCCTCCTTGTTCAGCCCTCTGTAAAGCTGCAATGGCCCAACCGAACTCGCTCTGATCCAGACAGACAGTCCGTCAGGGTAATCTGCAGCTGAGACCTCCGCCTGTCAAACTGGATTTAGCTCTAATGTTGGAGCAGGCCATTGCAGCGCCATCCTGCACTCTGCAGCCGATGTATTCTCATCCAAATACATCAAGTTGATGTACAGGAAAGACGTTAGTACAGCAAATGGCCTCATCTGAATTTCATCCAAGACCAACTGTCACTTAACCCACTGGAGAGGGAGTAGATATGGCTGCAAGAAATCATCCAAGGCCTCGTTAGCCAAATTGCCTGGGACAAAATTGCATTTAAATTGAATTGTGTTCATGTGCGCAGCTCCTGTTCAAAATAGCAGTGCAAGCAGTCACATCATCTTTTTACTTTTTAGTTTTTCTGTGTCCTCTGTGTTCAAATTTGTCTCCATAATGCACTCATTTGGTTTCATCTACTCCTCTGCTAAACCCAATTATGACGTATTCATAAGCTTCATTTTTTTATTGTCACGACATCACTAAATCCCTAATCCTGTACTCTGTGGCACAAACTTTTCCATCAAACTGAGCCAGATTTAGCAGATATACTGGTTCACCCAGGTTTTGATCATGTGGATCCGAACACACAGTGCACACACACACACACACACACACACACCAGTCTACAGCAGCCGTCATTCCCAAAATAAACTTCAGAGTGAGACTCTGAGTCACAGCGGATTAGGTTCGCAAATTTGGATCACTCAATGTGCTTCATCATCCATGTCAGTGTCTGCTGGCGCTGTCTGTTCTATGAGTGAAATTACGACAGTTTTGGTGATGTTTTTTCAACGTTGCTGCAGTCCCATCTGTTAGTAGATCTGACACTGTGGACCTGTTTTGACATGATCTTGACATTATAGCTGCTGCTCAGTGTGTTTGTGACCATGGGAACTAGATTAGAGAGAACAGAGGTCACTTTGTGTGGCTCCAACACAGAGCTCTTTCACAGGGTTGCGCCTTCTTGAGATTTCCACATGGTTTCCACAAGCTCCAGGGTCATGGTGTTTTTTCCACCATACTGTTGTCCCACTTCTACAAACCTGTGGCAACACAACCGTACTTTCATCCCAGAACACCTCAGACATTTTCCAGTTTTACTGCAGGATGTTTACTGGTGAGAGGTCTGCCTTTGGTTCCTCGCTCCAGGTGTTTCAAAGCGGAGCCTTGTAATTATCAGCCCATCACTCCTGTTTGATGCAGCCACTTCTTTCCTTTCGTCCTGCTGGTGTTTCCACATCAGACATCATTTATGTGCAGTCTCGGAGGAATTGTCAGCTCTGGTACTCGCTTAACTGCTTACCACTCTTGCCTGTCGTCATGCTGTCAAGCCATTAATAGCTTTTTGATGGGTTATAACATAAGTGGAAATAGGTCAGCAAGCTAAATACAGTATCGTCCTGTATCAGCATGACTTGTACAGTTACAGTACTTCTTTATGGTCTTCCACGAGGGTTCTGATATAAGAGGAGATACCATGCGGTTTGCAGTTGTTGTTGCAGGCTATATAACTGTACACTGGCTATCTGCATACTCAGCGTATTTCAAATTTTAACAAATATTTCTGTCTTATCGTTCCAGAGATTTTGGCTTGCTGTCTAAAGAGAATGTCTACGAGAACAACCGACTGGTGAGTCAGTGTTACAGCTGTGTTTTGTCGTTTTAACACACCTATCCTCCTGTGTAACATGATTATTTCATTTTGTGTGACAGTTGAAGGGAGGGTTATGATCTAATGTAGCCCTGCTGGGTGTGACTTCATTGTATTTGACCGTGTGTGTGTGTGTGTGTGTGTGTGTGTGTGTGTGTGTGTGTGTGTGTGTGTGTGTGTGTAGAGAGGAGTGTTGGCTGGACGGCAAAAAAGGGAGAGGGAGGAAGCCAGAGCATTCAGGGTCACAAAAAAGTTCCTGACACAAGCCTCTGAAGAGATCATGTAAAGAGGGTTTTAAGTGCAAAAGTGCTGAATTTGCAGCTTAAGTCAGTGGATTGAAACCAGCAAATAACTTTTTAAAATCATATTTCCCTTGTTGGGTTTTTCCACATCGTCGGTAAGCCAGCAGAACATTGAGGGATGAAATGGGAGTCTCCTCATTTTCAGTCTGAGCTAAGCGTTGGCAGCTCTTCACTGCTGTTTACATTTTATCCAACAGCTTACAGGGAAAGTGAAGTAGCTGATGGTAGCACCAAAAACAAACTCAGTGTGTTGGCTGTCATTTGGATTTGAAAGCCTGTAACTCACTGTATCTATAAGGCCTAAGCCTGACTGACTGTAAATGTGAAAAACACACAACGTCAGACTACTTTTACTATTAAAGGAGCCAGATGGGAGCTCTTTCCCAGCACCTCTCTAATATCCCTTTCATACAGGGTTTCACTTAACAAGTAACCCATGTTTGACCCTGTTCACATATGACTGTTACAGGTTCGTCCCTTGTTGTCAGTGTTCCAGCTAAATGTAGAAGCACCCTGAATACATGATGCAGGTAGTAAATAAAGTTAGTGTGAATGTCAGTTTCAGTTCCCTCTACTACTTGCTCACAACCTGGCACTGGTCCACCATGCACACGTGTATTCTTGCTCTTGCACAATGTGTAAAATGTCTTCATTGTGAAAATCCAGTTATTACATCCAAACACAAAACTTACATTCATTTAAAATGTAACTTCAATTGGCCTTAAGTTGTTTTGGGTCACAACGTTCCTGTAAACTGTGAGCACAAACGCCACAGACCGTAACTGTGCATACTGATGAGCCTATTCTACGCTCTGACGTCTGGGCACGGGTCATGAAAGGCAGGTCGGGCTGTCAGACACGAGTTTGACCTGCTTCACTGTGTCTTCCTGCAGGGTGTATGACTCATAGCCACATCCTGATTTGGACTAACTGCAAAGAGCCAAATATTTCAATTTATAGCCTCAGAGTTTTGAACTACAGCACTTATCTGAACTGTTAATCAAATATATTTCATGTAAAATACAAAATAGACCCATTAACATTTTCATAAAGGATAGCAGAGTGGTTATTTTGTTGCTGTGAAATAAGTCAGTGTAGTGAATGTGTTATGTTGACTTCTGGAAAGTATGTAATTTGAACTATAAAGCCTGAACAAGTTTACCTGTAAGTCAGGTATCAGGCTGTACAGTGTACAATGCACTTTGATTAATTTGGCTTTAGTTCCACTTTTCCCATGTGTTCCATTTGCTCGCTGGATTATTTCAGTGCTGCATGACTGCCAACGATTATATCCATGTTATGTAACCTTACCCGCTCTCTCATTTCTTTCGTGGAATTTTTCATTAGACTGATGGTTATCCTCAAAGAGCAAAACATAACATTATGAGCAGATGAATGCTGTTTTGGCAGCAGGGTCTGTTTATTCAAGGCATCAAGTATGTACTGGTTGGCGGACCATGGCAACCATCTGAAGATATTATTCTGCTCTCAGTTTCTGCATGCTTACATGGAGGGAAATAACCCAATTTCTGTGAACGCAAAGATGAAAGGTTTAGTTTGAGTAAATCATTTTCATGTTATGCAGCATGCAGACTTCCTGAACAAAACATACTGTCTCATTCACCCCTTCTGGTTTCAAGTCACACACATAGTTTTAGTTTTGTTTTATATCAGTTTATCAGTCTCTGAGATTTTTTTTTTTGTTTTGCTTGAAGCACTGAAACTCATATTTGAACAGCAACATGCAGACCATTAGCCTTGTTATTCACGGTGATCCCCAGACATAACTGTCAACAGCTTCCATTACAGCTACTGTATATCATAATAGTTGTACCAAATTGGACCCAAATATTTAAATCATTTTATATAATGATGGGGGAATGAACGACAGTTGGAATAATCAGATAACTGCCTTTGGTTAGAACTAGAAATAATTACTATCTTTATATTAATTTATTATTAGTGTGCATGTAAGCACACAGCGTACAGTTCCTCAGCTTGTTATTCATCTGTGACATCTACCTCCCTCCTTTTCTCTGTCTTTGCTTCATCGTAGGCGTTTGAAGTGGCAGAGACACAGCTGGGGATTCCAGCCCTGTTGGACCCAGAGGACATGGTGTCCATGAAAGTGCCTGACCGGCTCAGCATCATCACTTACGTCTCTCAGTACTACAACTTCTTCAACAACAAGTCTCAAGGTGGGTGCAGATAATTCTTTCGGATTTTACCTGGGGGCATAAACAACATGTTTTAACTTTAATGTTCTTACAATTTTCACAATATATTTCTTTAATTTGTTGATTTTGACTCATGGACAAACATCATTTAGCTTGTTACTCACCTGAACATAATGCCAGAACCACCCTCTGTACATCTTCAGGTGGATCAACTTGTGTAACTTATAGGTGGGACAGCAACTTACAATACATAATTAGTTTAGATCATTAACCGATGACTTTCTTTTACAGCAAACCCTCCTTGCATGAAAAGGCTGAGTTCTGTCGGTCTCAATGAGCCAGCCCAGAAGAGGCCCCCAACCCCTTTGGAAGACAAAACGGTTGAGTCTGAGGTAAGAACAAGACTTGGCACCAGGCGAAGGTGTAGAGATGAACAGGAAGTACTTATCGTATGTATTAATTATGATTTTTTTTTTTTTTTTTTTGTAGCCTAGGCCACACACAATACCTGTAAAAACTGCATCACTACATTATTTCTGCATGATACTCTGCATGCTGTATTTCTTCAAGTAACATTTATGGTGTCCTTCTGGAGGCCCGGATAACGACTCTGACACCTGACTTATTTTTCTGGTTGTTTCTTGGTGTGTGTGTGTGTGTGTGTGTGTGTGTGTGTGTGTGTGAAGCCTTGGATTATCTGAGTATAATTCTGCATGCACTATTTGGGGGTATGAGGTCATCAGATCTGTACAATACAAATCCCATTCTGCCGTTGCAGCACAACAATGTACAATATCCCCACATGTTCTTTATAATTACTACTTCCTCGTGTGGGCTTTGTGTTGCACAGCAGGGGAAAAGCAAAGCAACAGAGGTCGAGTCTATAAAGATAGCCTTTGTATCCTGTCTCTCTTTTCTTTCGCATGCCTTCAACTTCTTTCCTCCATCCCCATACTCCCATGTACTGGCATCTTCCTCCTCAACTTCCTACCCAACCCCGCCCCCCCCCCCTTCAGATGGAAATCCATTCCACTCCCTCCTCTTCCTGCTCTTCTTCCTCCTCACATCTGATCTCCCCTCCATTCTCTGGTCCTGAGCCTAGGCAGTAGGATGGGGGTGGGGGTGGGTTAGGAGGTGAAGGCAAAACGGTTAGGTCAGTCTTTTTTAACCATTTCTTGTACATAGAAGACTAACCGTAGTGCTGTCCTAACACTGTGTGCCAAGTTTTGAAACATGCTGCTTCTAACACCTTTTTTACTAAACATAGCCAATTAAATCCAAAATGACATGCCTAAAAGCAACATATCAATCTTAAATATGAATCATATCCAAAATATGTGACTCCCAGAGGCACTAACCCAGCTGTTTGGATTTTGTTACTAATAAAAACTTGTTTTATCATGAAAAAGTTTTCTTCTATGAGTCAAATTATCTTTTAAACTGAAAAAGAAATGCAGTAATGAACCACATGAATCCATGAACAATAGATGTTAGAATAACCAAGTAGATATAACGAGCTAAACAGAATGAACGATCCACATCCTGAAATCCTGACTCCGTGTTTGATCTCCCCCTCCCCCATTACTCTCCATCTTCCCCCCCCCCATCCCTGACGTCTCCCTCCTGTACCCTCCCTGCGACACAACGTCCCCGTCGCTTGCACTAGCCGAGCCAGCCCGCGCAGACCGGCGTAGCGGCGTTTGGAGCGGTCAAGCACAGCACGCTCAGCAGCACCTGCTCCGCCTGCCAGAAACATGTCCACCTGGTGCAGAGGTTTCTGGTGGATGGCAAGCTCTACCATCGCAACTGTTTCAGGTGAATAGTGCAGCTACGGCTACTGGCTACCTGTGCTTTATAGAGACTTTTTTAACTACGGAGCCATGATACATTTCAAACAATGCAATAAAAACCTCTTTGAGCTATAATCCTTACGGTTTTAGTTGTGGTTGATGTGGCAACACCTGTGCTGGTTACTGGTGGTAACAGCAAGTGCAGTTAAATACTACAATTTATATAAGAGCAGCTGGTTTATCTTTTTACAGAGCAGACGGCCACACAAACTCACATTGTGTCAGTTGATCATTAGCCTGGAGTCTACCCATGTTTCACTAGTTGAATTCTTTTAATGTGAACTAGCAGCAGTAGGAAATGTTTGGTTTGTATTAGCAGTACATGCATGCATCATTTCCTGTCAATTTCTCATGGGTAGAATAGCATTTTGAATGGCGGACCCTGCCACTAACAATGACAACTGCAATATAGAGAGGTATCTACAGAATGTATGCAAATATTTGGCTGTTGCTGGCCATAAATGTTGTCACACACTGGATTTGATTTCATGAAAATCAGGATTATAACTTTTTGAGGAGAACATTTTTTCAAACAATACCAGATGACTGTGTGTAATGTTTTAATAGACTTGTTCTCATGTTATTAATCATTTGAAGCTTTATATCTCAGTAATGTTTGACCTGTTTCACTCTCGTCCTGTGTCATTGTTGTCTCAGGTGCACAGAGTGTCACAGCACTTTGCTTCCTGGATCCTACAAATTAAGAAGCAACTCTGGGGTGTTGGTCTGTACACATCACCTTACAAAGCCTGGTCCAGCCAGTCAGAATGGCCGGCCAGATATTAGCAAGAAACCAGCGGTATTTCAGTCTGCCTGGATTGGTCGCAGCACAATTCCTCACACCTCGCCCTCAGAGAGTGACCAGGCAGAGACTGCTACTCCAGTAAACCAAACAAACGATACTGACATGCCTGCCAAAGACTCTATTACTGTCTCTGCTGTTGCAACAAATGAAGCAGACTCTTTGGAAAAAACAAAAGACGTGGATGACGGTGGAGTCACAGAGGAGATACCACGTTCTTCTTCTCCTCCCAACCCTTTTGATGAAAGCGATGAGGAGGAGGAGGAAGAGGAGGAGAAAGAGGAAGATACTAAAACACCAGCCAAATTAACGACTAATGGGGACCTCCCTCCTACACCTGTCAGTCATCAAGAAGGTTCCAGTCGGCCAGTACCTGCACCACGCCGGGTTTCTGAACCCACCCCTCCTCCTCGTCCTGCCCCTCGGGTGCGACTACTCCGTACAGCAGACGGTGGGTGCTCACTGCAGAATATAATGATTATAGATGAAAACAGGAGCTGTTGATATTCATCCTCACATCTTACTTGCAATCACAGGTGAAAGCCAGAAGCCTCCGACTCCTCCCAAACCTCGAGAGAGATCACAGTCACCTGGAAGGTAGCTCAACTTGTGTTAAATATATTTTTTCTGTCCATTGCCACCATTTCATCGACCTAAATCATATCACCATCAGTCTTTCTCTGTTTACAGCATGTACTGTAGTCGTTTGCCCCTCCATGTCTCCATTTAGCTGTACTTTGTTGTCTTCCCTGTTTGTGACCCCACCATCACTGTCTGTGTATCTCACTGTCCAGCCTGTCCAGTGGCACCCATAAACCCAAAGACCCACCTTGGCTCGCCCTGGTCCAATCAGAACCCAAGAAGAAGAAAGCCCCTGCCCCTCCCCCTGCCGGACTGGCAACACCTCCCAATACAGGCTCTCTGTCCTCTCTCAAAGGGGAGGGCTCCAGACCCAGCACGCCCCCTCCGCCCGCCAACCCATTCGACGAGGAGGATGATGAGGAAGAAAATAATGAGGTGGAGGAAGAAGAGGGGAGTGAAGGTGGTGCAGTGCCACCCACGGTTGTGGCTAGTCACCCATGGTACAGCATCACCCGGGCTGCTGACGCGACGGGTGGACTCACTCCCCCTAGTGGAGGAAGCTCGTCCCGTTCTGCCAGCCCAGGGAGCGCCAAGAGCAAGAAACGGCCGGCACCTCGCGCTCCGCAGCCACCTGCAGGGCACCAAGGTCAGTTTAACCAGCATTATAGTTTACCAAACATCAAACTAAGAACAGAGCTGCCTAACTGTTTGTCATTTTATACAGGGATGAAATGCAAAGACAAGACATTAATTTTATTAGTAAGTCTGTAGTGAGTATTTGCTTGTGTAACATTTGCCCTCATCTCATAAGGTAGTTTTGAGGGAGACGTGTTTGCTCTTGTTGTCGTTCTCTACGCTGCCACTTAAAGTTATTAAACAAGCAGAATTTAGACATGGATTTTTAAAACTATTCTCTCGTTTGCAGTATTCTAGTAATGTAGAATTCTAATGTAGAATTTCAGCTTGATGTTAGGGTGTCATGTAAGAACTGAATTTGTATTGTTTATTTTATATTATATTATATTTATATTTTATCCAAGGCACTACAGATTTCTTGCTGTACTGTTTTTTTCTTTTTTGTAAATCTAATCTGGCCCTTGTAGTCTCGAGGCTCTGCATGTTGTGGTAACCCTCTGAGGTTTTGCAGATAGACTGGTGTCTTTTGAAAGCTCCACAATTAGTCAGCTACATCCTGTAGAGTGTTTTTGATCTGTTGTGTTCTGGTATTTCTACAACCTTTGTTGTCAACTACACTTGTCTTCTGTGGTCCACCAGGTCCGTCATATCTGCTGAGTTAATCAGAGTATTCTTTCTTCATAAGAATGTACCAAATTGTTGATGTTTTTATACATTATTATTCAGCCACGACTCCTTCACTGACAGTACCACTTCCTCACAGACATGTTGTCACAAAAAGAGACTGACCGGTACGGCATGGAAGCAAAAGTTACACCTAGAATCAGCTTCATACTCTTGTGTACATCAAATGACTGTGAAACAAAACACACCTTTAAAAACTGAGGTACAGTTTACATATGTGGAGGGCTAAACATTTTATTCATGTGGATTCAAACACCCTCAAATTTAAAATGCAAGCCGGCCCTTCAGTACAGTTAAACTGGAACAATGAGGCTGGAGAACACAGAGTGTGGTGTTGTTTATAGACGTTCATTGTTTTTTGTTCTTGTCTCCCATCCTCTGTCCATTCTGTTCAAACTACTTTGATTCCCGTTTCATTTCATTTCTGCTCTTTGGTTTTTACTAACCCTTCTTTCCTCTTCAGTTCTCCCTCACTCTCAGCCCTCCTCTTGCTCTCCCTCTCCAGCTCTCAGCACAGAGAGTCTGTCTTCTGGCTCAGACCACAGTTCCTCCCAGCCCCCGTTGAGTGGCAGTGCCAGCGACCAGCAACACCCCTTCACCAAGAGCGTCTCAGAGCCTTCCATCTGTTCACCGTGTGACTCTGCGGCCTCTCCTTCCTCCTCGTCCTCCAGTGAGCGTCTTCCTCATCCCTCTCCAGACCCCTACCCTTCTCCCATGCCATCAAATGCCAGCTCAGCTCCAGCCACACCACAGACTGGTCGCAGCATGGGCACCAAAGGGGCTGGAAACCCTCCGCCACGACCTCCAACAACCCCCAGTCCATTGGCCTCAGGAGCCTCACAAGCACATAATAAGGTAACAGGACCTCCTCTGAGCAAAGCAGTATAGAGCAATACACTTTGCACATTATACTCCAGCTGTATATCTTTTCTCATTTTAGCGGATCTGTAAGGAGAACCCATTCAACAGGAAAGCTTCTCCCTCCCCTGCCAAATCCAAAACCAAACCACCGAAAGGACCTCGTCCTGCCAGACCTCCAGCGCCCGGCCATGGCTTTCCTCTTATCAAACGCAAGGTACATAAACCAAAGAGGAAACATGTACTGTATGCATTAACTCTGAAAAAATGTATAGAGTGGATATTTTCACGTCTGTGTCAAACACATATGAGCAAGTACTCAAGTGGTCCAATCATCCATCCAGGTACAGTCAGATCAGTACATCCCAGTAGAAGACATTCACGGGGAGATGGGTCAGCTGGAGAAACAGCTGGATGAACTGGAGCAGAGGGGAGTGGAGCTAGAGAAGAAGCTGAGAGACAACCCTAACGGTAACACATCACACTTTAATAAAAGGGCTGCTCGAGCTTAAATAGCTCCCAAAAGATCCCAAGACTTCATCTCAAAAGAACAATACATCATAGTAGATAAAAAAATAAGTAGATAACAAATATGAATGTGTGTTTTTTCAGATGAGGATGAGGAGCACCTGTTGGTGGACTGGTTCACTCTCATCCACGAGAAACATCTTTTAGTACGAAGAGAAGCTGAGCTTGTTTACACGTAAGTGTCAGACTGCAGCAAGGGCTCGTTCATAGCCGACTTATTCTGTGTAACGTTTTTTATTAGTTTGGGAAAAACAGTTAAGCGTGGTTAGCCATTTATGGTCTATTGCAGCTGTCTTATATTGAAGCTCACTATATTTTTTACGTAAAGATTTTACAAAAAGTTAAAAACTACATTGGAGGTCATTAGTGTGTAACGTACTGTGTCAATGTTCCTCACTGCAGAGCGAAGCAGCAGAACCTGGAAGAGAGGCAAGCTGACGTGGAGTATGAGCTGAGGTGTCTCCTCAACAAACCAGGTGTGTTCATTCATCATGTTGAGACTAGTCAAAAGTGATTGCCTGTATGCTTTTGTGTGTAACGCTTGACTCAGGTTACAGAGCAACTTACTGCAATTAACCTGTACACCCTACACACAGGTTATATTAAAAAAAGAACCACTATAGTTTTTTATCTTGTACAAAAATATAATGTATATAATATATAATATTTGATGATCGTGTTCCCAGCCAGAATCGTAGATGAAATAGGGTGTGAATCTAGCTGATGCTCTGCTGGTTCTTTAATAATATATTTTTTAAAGTTAACCCAAAAAACCCCAAATGAAATTCTCCATTATCATCCCTCTCTTCTTCAGAGAAAGACTGGACGGACGAGGATAAGAGTCGGGAGCAGGAGCTAATGGCTGAGCTGGTTACCATCATTGAACAGCGCAACCAAATTGTCAACAACATGGACCAGGACAGGCAGAGGTAATCAATGACTGGTGGTTAACTGTGTATCTCTACACTGTCCCAGAGTGTATCGATCAGTGATTCTTTGCTACTACCAGCACTCTAACAGTTATTCTGTCACAGGGAAGAAGAGGAGGATAAACTTATTGGAGCCATGCTGAAGAAAAAAGGTAGGATGGAGAGTTAAAGATTGAGTAAACATAAGATGTTCTCACTCGTTCTCTCTCTAATGTGTGAATCTTCTTTGCTTTCTTATTTTCATCCTCATCAGACTTTCATAAGGATCCAGAGGGTGAGCAGCAGCAACAGCAGCAGAAGAAAAAAGGGGCAAAGTTCAAACCCATTAAGGTGCTCAAGAGGCTGAGCCACAAAGGAGAACAAGGCAAAAGCCCCCGCAAGGAGAAATCGCCATAGAAAGGACACATTCTCCTCCAAGAGGATATGAGACCATTTTAATGAGACTGAGGAAACAAAAATAGGACGTGAGAAGACGAGATGAGTTCTCCTTTAACTGTCATTAACAACTTGAAGCGCAACCGAGAATCCACTCCCTGCTCACATCTTACGTCACTATTTCCAGTGGTGTGTTTTTAAAGAGACAGTATAACAACTCAGCTGCTTTAAGAGCTGACATGTTTGCAAGCTCTCTGACCTTTCAAGCTAGTGAAGAGTAAAGTAGGTTTCCAAATTACTGCACTGATTTGTTGTGTTCTGCATCACTATCCCTGCGTTGCACAGCGACTCTGCCCTGTAGGCCTTTATCAAGGCTCAGCAAAGGTGTGTTCTGTCAGTTCACTTTGAATGAAGTCAAGTTGATCCCTGATAGCTATGAGTTTTTAATGTTTTACTCTGCTCCGGACTTACACTCCTCCAGTACTCATGTCCTCCGCTCCTTGATTCCAAAGGTCTGTAGATGAATATCTGAGAACGGTTCATGTCATGTCACGTTTAAACCCGTGGTACCAGTGAAAGGAAAGAGTTTTTTTTTTAATTTTTTTTTTAAGATGAACTCTGCTTTAAATTTTGCAACATCTACCCTTAAACGCTCAGTCAACAACGGATACCTAAGCTCTTCTTCTTGTTTTTAGTTACATCAGTGGTAGTTCTGCAATGGTGTCATTTGTGTAAATGCATATCATCAAAGGCGTGGATGAACGTAGATACAGTATTTATGCGTGTGTGCGCGTGTGTGTGAATGGAAACAAATTTGGAGACTCAAAATCAGATTGATTTAGAAAATGTGAGGTCTGGAGGGGAGCATTATAGAAGGTGTTAAGCGTCAGTTGTTGAAAGTTTATTAATATGAAAGGTCACACATGCAATAAAGAATATTAGGCAGACATACTGTATTTTGACACCTGTGAAAAAGCAGTTTAACAGTTTTAACCATTTGGGGAAAACCTGAATATGCAATCATTAATTTATATTTTACTATGCCTTTCTGTACGTTCCCATGTTTTGCCTTAAAAATGGATATGACATGAAGAAAAAAAACATTAATATTGTTTGTACGAGTGCCATTTATTTAACTGCATATGTGGATGAGCAGAATTTGTTTGCGCTAATGTGATGTCAGTATGTTTACTCATTCTGTTCCAGTCATTTAGATCGCTTATTTGGCCACCATTTTAGAAACTGTCTGTGTTTCTGCTCTGTGCCTGTTCTCCTGTCCAGCTGAAACCAAGGGCTTCTGTAATGTCACATTTCTGTCAGCTATACATTGTCCTAAAACAGCAGCGGGATTCTAAAAAAAAATTACTGACACTGGAAGGCAGAGGAATAAAATAACTTAAAGCAAGCAGCTTGTGTTTTTTTTTGTTGTAAATTTAATGCTGTCACCGCCTGACATCACAGTGCAGACGGTCAGCTCTAATTATCACACATAACTTAATATTATCTGAAGATGAGGTTACATGGCAGTGAGTCTTCTCTCCTCCTGTCTCTTAACAAGTTCATGTTTTCTGTTCTGCAGTCAGCGCTTCCTTCTCAAATGTCAGTGCATCTTTGTTGGCACTGCGTTTCTTTTCCAGCACTTCCAGTTCTCGAATTTTCTGTTAGTGGAGACGTGACACAGCACAGGTTTAAGTGCAAGTTGCATTTGAGAGAGAATAAATAACACACTGTTTCTCTGTCAGTTTGTATGAAATCTGAACCTAATCCTTCCTGAATACTGACTGACACTGGTGCCATTTTAAGGATCTATTTATGTTGCTATCGATCAGTCTGTCAGCATCTAATCGTATTGTTTTAAAGAACATTCACATTCATTGAACATTCATAAAGATAAATCAATGAAGATTAAACACCTGTTACTAAAAGCTTTTTCAAAATCAATAATACAGACTCATTTGAGACAATATTTCTTGTTTACCTGTGATATCTCTGTGTTGATGATGTCGATGTACTGCTTCTCCTTGCCCAAAGAGGCCATATGTTCCAGAAACTGTCTTCTCTCCTCTATCTCATCCAGAACTACAAAAGAGACAAACAGGTTAATATTAGACTTACTTAATGGGCTTCAATTGAGACTGACTGTCTGTCACAGCAGGTAGTAACTCTACATCATCTTTTTCTGTGCAGTCAGCCTCACCTTCCTGGAACTGGTCTTTGTCCTCCTCTACCTCTCGATTCCGACGTGTAGGAACATTTTTGGAAGATGCCGGTGTGGGCTCTTCTTTTCCTGTTGCCAAAATATTTTGAAGCCTCCTCTTCTCTTTCTCCAAGTCTCCTAGGGTGAAACAGAGGGGAAAGAAGAGTGACATAATAATGTTAAATAAAGTTAGCCTAAATTTAGTGATGAACGGTGACCAACAGTGTAATGCCATTGTTTGTTGTTTCAAAACATAAAATAATAACCGCGTCAGCTTCAAAACATACTTATAGGACCAGGACGGAACTTTTCTCTCATGTAGTTGTTCCCAGAACGACAAGATTCAGCGCTGCGTCTCTGAGGCTTTCCTGGCAGACGTTTCTGGACAGATTTACTGGCTTTAGGCTGAGGTGGGGAAGCTGACGCTGTGGAGTCAGAGGTCAGCGGTAAAGGTGCTCCATCTGAGGGGTGGGGGAGTTTAGAAAAGCTTTTAATGTGGCAAATCAGTATGTAATACTGCTAAATGTTTGACATAGTGTGTTGAGGGAGTGAATGCAATGTGAGCTGACAGTCTAATGTCAGGGAGGTAAACACTAGTGGGCTCCTTTTATCATATTACATTTGAGCCTAAACAACAGTTTATAATATTTTAACAATATATAAAATATGTATACTTGATGTCTGTGTATGACGCAGTACTATCACACAAAACAAAACATCCAAACGTCTCAAACTTACTCTTGAGGCATTCGTTGATCTGTTTTCTCTGGATGTTAGTGAGCCTTGATTCCTGCATCATTACTGAGCACCAGGAGAGAGAGAGTGATTAAAACAGTAACTCCTTCATGTGTGTTTCCCCATCCACACCAGAATAGTGTATCATCTCACATCTCAACATATCCTGGGTCTCCTTGCTGTACTGTGTGGCTCTGGGGTTGTTCCACAGTCCACCGCCAACTCTGCTCTGCGTTGAGGCCTCCATCTGCAAGACACACACACACTCACATAAAAGACAAGACAAGAGATTATCCTGAATTTAATGTTATCTTTTTCACGTTTAAAGAGCTACAGCTCAGTTTTACGCTGTGATGATCATATTATTTAAAGACAAATCCTGAAGCTGCTCCATAGACACTGAATGACTCCCGTGACAACAACTATATTGATTTAGCTATATTGATAATAGTGTGACTAATGTGACAAATAAAACCTTGGTAGTAATAGTAAATAAAACCATTTGGAAGTAATATTATGGTAAATTACAGCAGTAAGAAAAAGTAATGGCTCAGTTCCTGAACTCCAAAAGTCTATCATCAACTCAAATAGCATGTAGCTTAGCTACACTGTGTTTAACTACATGAAGCTAAATTATGCTGCTAGGTGGCTAACGTCAAAAGGTAAAGGTGACTCTGTATGAAAGAAACAAACGAAAATAAATGATATAACTAAAATAAAAAACTTACTTAGTCAAACGTCGCGGCTTCTTTTTGATCACAAGTCCTTCATAAACACTTAGCGTTAGCTAACTTCGGTGGTCAGCCAGCAACGTCTCCTCCACTGCGTTACACGGCGACAGTGTGTTGCTATAGCAACCGAGTAGCTACAAGTACTACCGTGCTAAAGCAGCGGCGACAGGACTTTTTCCTCTTAACTTAAGCTGTATACACACTGTTTTCAGTGTCACAACAACCTGTGATAAAACTCTGAATATTTGTAAGTCTGTAAAGGTCTGTATTTTTAAACTTACCGTTTATTTTGCCATAACACCGTAGGCACAATGACAACATATGGCCACTAGATGGAGACAAAGACATTGTTTTGTTTGTGTTGACGCGTCCATTAGTTACTGTTGCTATTGTGCAAAAAGACTATCATTAAAGGGGTATTTTTAGTGTGGTGATACCAGAAAAAATACAGCAGAATACATCATTAATACTGCTATGATGTTTCTCTTTACTTTGCACACAGGAATCTTCATAGATTTATATCGTATGAGATAAAGGAATTAGAAAGAATATTAAAAGAGTTTGTGTGTGTAAACAAGGTCATCACATTAGAACACCAAATACAGAGACAAGTGACCTTAGTTCAACAAATTAAAATACATTATTTTATTGTTTTATTTCATATTTTACAAATGATTTCATCAGCATCTTAGGGTACTTATGTTATATAGGGCATTATTTATGGTATTTATAGGTATCCCTCAGGTGTCATCTCTTCTTCTGTTGGTGTTCTGTCTTATGATAACAGCACACTCACATGAAGTGAACTATCTTCTGGCAAACAAACAAAGAGCAGATAAACTTTATGTGATGAGCTTAAGGCCATAAACAGGCTCTTTTTTAGTGAAATTGGCCAACATAGTTTTCAGCTTGTGTCGTGAAGATCTTGTGTAGTCGTCACTCTGAGGGAAAGAGAGAGTCTTTATCAGTGGCAGGCTTGTCATCGGAGATCAGCAGCAGTCAGGAGTCCATTATCTGGAGAAGACAGCAGCTTGCCTCTGCCCCACGTCAACAGATAAACAGCAGCCAGACTATAATCACCTTTCACACACAGGTCTTCTTAGAAGTCAGAGCCGCATGTCCTCACTGAGAAGACAGAGACCGACCTGTATGTGTGTGGAGAGAGTGATGAAATTACTGGTTCAACAAAAAGGATGAGGTTATAATTGCAGACTGATTGCTGAAATAGAAACTGTGTTGCATGTTGGTGCCTTTGTTTATGAGCTATACCAACCTACTTACCTGTTTACTATTATTTATTAATACCTTGTTATAAGTATTCACATATTTTTATTTTATTTGATTTCATTTCTTTGTTTATGTGTTCACATTAAATGTCTATAAGTAGCTCTATAATAAAAGATCATTACATGGACTGAAACATGTTATTTACCGTGCCTGCACCAACACACTCTGCACTCTGTGCCAAAGCGTGCTTTGTAAGATAGTAGTGGGACATGAGCTGTTTACTTGTGAATGAACAGTAACACAGAGACCTCTGCATTACTCTGCAGTGTATTTTTATACTGACCTATCTTTTGGTTCAATTTAATTAACATTTAGTTGATATTTTCAGTTTTTAATTACTTATAGTTAATTATCACTGTATCCTTATATATTTTGTTATTTTCCATCTTTATAAAGATTTTATTTATTATTGCGTTTAATGCTTTGTGTAATTTTTGCAAGTTAGATGTCAAATTTTTTTGCTTTATTTTGTCAAATATACAACTAAATACTTCCTCCTTGGTATAGGTCCTGCTGTCTCAGTGAAAATGTGGCAGAAATGTGTGCCACATTCATGCATTTGCAGCAACTTTTCTTTTTGGAATTGTAACTATACCGGAACTGTATTATTGTCTGAATTTTTTGACTTGTATTCTGTTTTTTTACCCATTTAAATGTTTAAATATATATATTTAAACATTCAGATATATAGTATCTGAAAGGTGCTGTGTAAATAAACTTGCCTTGACTAAAGTTACCTTTACTTTCCAAATTGGATGATTGATTTTAATTTATTTCCAGACTGTAGATAAACAGTTGCTGTCACTATGAGGATATTAAAAATCCAGCAATTGTTATTTGCTTTATTTATTTAAGATAAAACTCGGCAGATAAAACTAAAAATTTGTGTGAATCCTCACTGTTATATGTTTTTCTATTACGACTTTACACCTAATAGGCATGATCATTTGAACGAATTAGTTTGAATTACTTTGATAAATAACTCCATAATAATTGCTGATATCAATTACAAGAATATATTTAAATTGTTGTACTGGTAGACATCACCTCACAAAACTTTGAAAGTGGCCAGTCTACAAGTTTCAGCAAATTTTGAAGCTTATTCACCTTTAAATATGTTGTTGCCCATATTGATATACTGGGAAAGATTCAATAAAGTTATCATACACTGAAAAGATGATTTGATCTTAATATTAGTCTGGATATAAGAATGATGCTTTTAATAAACTAATGTTTCTTGGTGAAATTACATCTCTGTGCTTAGCATTTTTTTAGAGTTGACTTTTTGCTCTGAAACCCACAGAACAGGAAGACACTGAGTTTGAGGTGAGATAGTAGTTTTTTTTAGTGACTGTAAATGAACAATCTTAATAGTAAAGTAGCTAAGAAATTCACACTTACGCTCCACCTCCTAACGGTCAAAACCTACATGAAAAAGAGAGATTTGAAGTTAGACTTGCAGCTGACAGCCATAGACAAGAGAGAGGAGGGAGAGATAGTAGGGGGGGATTGAAGAAAAGGAGACAGCTTTGAGAACCTGTTTTTGCGGCCTTTTAGCGCTCTGAGTGGACTGTAACTGGGATGAGTGGCCTGGTGAGCTGGACTTTCTGATAGCTGAGGTTGAGACGGTCATGTGAAAAGTAAAAAGAGAGAAAAAACAAACAAAAAAAAGTAACAAAAGAGAAACTTCACTTCTGCTGCTGCCTCTGTTACTCGGCGTCATATCAAGGTGCTTGATGGCTGTTACACAGGCTGTGCTCCCTTCTTTTAGCTCCTTCTCCAGTCTCGCTCACACCAGTGACAACATGAAAGTAAGTATCAGGTAAGCCTCAATTGTTTGATTCCTCCACACGGACAGAAACAACGCTTGATTTAAAGAGTGGTATGATGAAAGTATGATCTATATTATTGTGATTATTTATCTGTATAATGTACAAATGATGTCATTCAATATTGAAGTGGCAAAAGTGTCAGATTTGCACTATAATGCTGAACTTGTGATTTGTCTCATAAAAGTTTAAACTTTTACATTACACCTGACACGAGCATTAGTCTTGCACAACTTCCATGGTTGTAATAGGTTAGGAAAAAGACATCCAGTATTTTTAATGCTGGTGCTTTAGAGAGTAGCTTCGTATTATGCAACAAAGCAGTTCTGAGAAGTCATACTCTTGAGAATTTACATGCTGTGTCACTGAAGGGGCCCTTAGTTGTTGTTTTGGAGGTATGTACTTCTGATTTTTAATGAGCTTGTTTTTTGAACAAAACTCTGCTAATATAATAAAAAAAAAAAAACATAATCTGAAGATCATCTGCAGTGAGTGAAATGTTAGTTTTATGTATGGATTTGGTTAAAATCTTGAAGGATTGGTTTACATCGTATGTCCTCCTAAGTCTATCTGATATGCTCATATGTGCAATGAAGGGGTTTTTGGTCTGTAATTGTTCGAGCCATCCTGGCTTCAAAGAAATCACTTTCTGAAGCAGTTACAATGCAAGTGATGGAAGACAAAATCCACAGTCTGTGCAAAATCACTTCTAAAGTTCACCTGAATCTAATAGTGTATGAGTTTGGCATATCAAGTGAGTATCTTTAGATGTTTACAGTCTTGCTTTGTTGTTTCTTGCTGAGCCACAGTGGAGCGATTGTAACACAAAGTTTTGCAGTTAAAAAAAAACTTTAAAATCGAAGATAGACACTTGATTTGTCTAACTCAGACTGCTATAGCTTCAGATGAACTCTGCAATGTATTTTTACATAAAGCTGTGGATTTTGTCCCCCAGATCTTACACTGCACATTTATTAGAAAGGAACAGCCAGTATGAACACATAATAATAATGCTAAGTACTATTTTAAGACAGAACTGTGGTTTTATCTTTTAAACGCAAAAGCAATGTGTAGGAATCTCTGTTTTAAAAATGTGATCTCCTCTGTGATCATCACTTCTCAATGCTCTTCAACACCTTCTAGGTGTGGAAGTCTGAGAGTGGCCCTCTCCCTGTGGACTCCCTAAGCAGCAAACTGTTACCAAGCAGCTCTGAACAGCTGCAGGTCACTCAACAAATGGCAGAGGAGCTCCTGGACGATGAGAGCCAGGCATCCTGGGACATTGAGTTCCTGCTGTCTGATTGGAGCAGCCCATCGCCTGACCTCAACCCGTCTCTGGACAACACTGATCAACGGCTCCCACAGTTAGACCCAAACAGAGTGTACCAAGAGGCAGCCATGTTTAAGGACCAACCAGTACAGGAGAACCTGCAGATGAACAATGGTAGCCTCATGGTGGATCTCCTGTCCCCTGCTGTATCCACAGCGTCAGTCCAGCCAGAGCTGTACCACCGTGGTTATACTAATGACCAAACAGGTCTGAGTACATTTCCTGGTCGACCAAATGTAGATCAGTTTGGCTTCCCTGAAGGAGGCAGTGTGGAGAGGCACAGCAGAGGAAACCTCAGTACAGTCTCATCAGGTGACTTTAACACTTACTACACCCTGCAACACCCCTCCGTAGTGACCTTCCCTGACAGCAGGTTCATACCACCTCAAGCTGTGACCCCTGACCCTCGACACTACAACTACATGCCACACTTTAACCCCAACGCCAACCTTTTCTGTGACTACGGCCACAGCCAGGCCACTGGTCATCTGCCCCTTCACCAGCAGCCCCTCCTTGTTGGACCACAGCTGCCCCCTGGTGGGTCGGAGGGGAAGCGTGGTCGAAGGCCCGCCGGGAAAAAGAGGCCCGCCGTCCACAGCTGTGAATACCCTGGATGCAGCAAGACCTACACCAAGAGCTCACACCTCAAAGCTCACCTGCGCACCCACACAGGTACACCCCACTGACAAAGAATTGCTCTCAGGATATGATTTAATGTGTTTGTCTGGTAGTAACCATCTCTTTCATTGTTCACTCTTCAGGGGAAAAGCCTTACCACTGTCCATGGGATGGCTGCAACTGGAAATTTGCCCGCTCAGATGAGCTGACGCGTCACTACCGCAAGCACACAGGCCAAAAACCCTACGAATGTCTGCTGTGTCAGAGGGCCTTCTCCCGCTCAGACCACCTGGCTCTGCACATGAAGAGACACACCTGATGCTCTCACACACACATACACACCACACAGATGCATACACACACAAAACCACTGCCACTTAAACAAAGAAATTAAAATGTAGGACACAATATGGTGATTTGAATTGACTCTCAATATGACCTAAATTAGTACACTGAGCAGATGAATTTGGGACCTCAGATATTAACTGAACAGTATTAACTTGTATCTGTACTTGGTTATCTGGCTGGTTAACAATTGTTAGTCTGAAACAAGACAACCAGGGGTAGGATGTCGTCACAAATCACTGCCTGGGAGGAGTTGTTTGATCTGCTTGTCCGTTTCAAAAGATAAATGAGATAACCTGAGCCCAAAAAACAAAATTTGTCCTTATTCATCCAACTAATGAACTGACGGCCAGCCAAAATGTCTTCACTCTGAAGAAAAATCAAACCGGTCCTTTTAAAGTACAGTACAAGAACACACTCATAATGTAAAGTTAGCACGCTTTCAGCAATAAGAGACACTTAGACAAACACTGTACACACTGTGGGCATGTAGGCAGCAAATATTAACACTAACAAGACCTACCATAAATGTGTGTAATATGGGTTATAACACAAACAGTGTATCCTGTTGGTCAAAGTCATGACTGCATAGTAACAACGCTTAGCTGTATTACTGCCGAGATGATCTGATATCTTTGTCTGATTTCCAATAGAACATTAGTTAAGTGTAATATAGTAATAGTGTAATATTAATTGTAATGCAAACAAACCATAAAGTACATGCTAAACTATGTGATTAAATGCAGGGTTATGTATATTTGTCACTTAAGTTTATGCTTGTTTGTTTGGGTAATTTTAATTTAAGAAAAAAACACATATATGCTTTTGTTTTTTCTAGTCAAGCAGAATTTCAAACTGTAAATAATCTGCAGCTTTTCTGTTGTTTATAATCATCTGAAAATAAGCAACATATTTATTAACATAATCTTTTATATCAGCAGAAGATATTATATTATTGTACAATGTTTTTTTATATTCTCAAAAGAGTGCTTTACAGTCTTTTAATTATTGGTTTTATCTTCATAATTCTAATAAAGAAGTAATGCTGTAAAAGTGTCTAATTCCAGATGATATTAGAGTTCATTTGTCAAGTCCTTATTAGTCTTTCATTAGACATCATTTATCAACTCAACATTTTAAGTGCTGTCCTTGGAGATCTAGGCTATAAAGCAGAATAAAATGTTATTTGTTATTATTGGAACATTTGGAACATGAAGTGCTTAGACCTTTTCATCCAAGTCTATCTACAAGCCCTTATCTCCTTTTCTCACATTCGCAAAAACGGTCCATTGAGAAATGAGTAAATACAAAGTGTAAAGTCAACACTTTGGCCTTTAGGTGGCAGTCTTCTGCTATCCCATCAGCCCTCATGCCTGCAGACTGGTATTAGGCAGTTGGCAGTTGAGTGCAGTGTTTCTAATCTGGGTGAGGGTGAGGTTAGGACGGGAATCTGCTTATGTAACTCGGTGCTCACTGATTCATCCTGATTATGTCAGATGATGGAGGTCGTCATCACATTATGGAGCTCCCTCTATCTCGTGTAGCCTCAGGGAAGTCAAACACAGGGAAAAGCAGAACTGCACACTTATTTACCAGAACACACACACACACAAATGAATTCGGATCTGGAGAGAGTTTCTGTTTGAGTATCTAGCGTGATCCATGGTGGAATATCTCAATCATAAGAGTTATTTCAGCTGCACAAAACATCGCAAGTGAAGCGTGTCAGATGTTTTGGTAACGCAAATCACAGTATATAAACCCTTCAAAAGGAAACTACACTTTTGTGTATCCTTTGAGTAATGATCACATATTACACATTTTAATCCCAAAGATGAATTACTCTCAGCTGTATTTAATCTAGCTGATGTTTCATTACCATTACTACCAGGTAAACTTTTTGTTTGTTTGAAGCACACTGGCTTTAAAGAGTCATATTTAACTTAAACTAAGTAACTAACCAGGAAGCTCTGATATTAATGACTTTATATAAGTGCCTGAAAACTAAAGAAATATGGACAACTCACATCAGCCAAAGTCTCTCGATCAACGTAATTATCATCTTTGGTGTGAGCTCCACGTAATATGAATATGAAATATGCCATTGTGTTGCATTATGGGATGTGAAGTTTTTGGGAACTTGATCAATACTTGAGACTAAAAGTCTCAACCTCTGCTTCCTCCATGCTTCTTTTTGTAATCTGTCCCCAACACATTAGTGCCAAATATACACACATGAAGTAAGCCTGATAATTGTAGTGCCACAGATAGAGACTGCATTTGCACAGAAGATATTACACATCACATCAACACTTCACTAACAGGTTGGAGGTGGTTATGAGGCTCCATCTGCAGCATGTTTATTTTCATGTGGCGTTCAAGAGTAAGTGATTTGGGATTTAGAGGTAGCATGAGGACAGAGGTGGAGCTCTGACCTGTAGTGCCCTGAAAAGAACAAACAATGAAACTCTTACACAAATCCTCTTTTTTACTTCCACTTTCCAGTTCCTCCTTCCATGTTTACATCATGTTATGCCTCTACAGAGGATATTATGCAGGCATTATGCATTCATTGCAATATTCAAGTCTGCAAAACAAGCCATGAAATATTCTGAGTTTCTGTGTGAGCAGATAAACAGGTCAAAGGTTAAAAAAATGTCATTATTTTAATGTTTGTGACCAGACCAAAGCTTAAAATCTGGATACAATTCCAATAATGCAATGTGTCTACAGGTACTGGGTTTCTATTAGCGACAGCTCTCAAATTTTAAGTTCCATTTTCTGCAAATCCCCATTGCTAGATGGAGAAAGCTCATTAAACCACTTAATTTGATTGTTTTGTGAGAAGAAGAAAAAACACATCACATTTCCTTCTTCCCTGCCACCCACAGACCCAGCTTCATCAACATGGAAAACACAGAAGAACAACTTGAATGTTGACCAGCTGAAGAAAGGGTTTACTGTGGACAGATGTGTAATCAAATTCCATCTCTCTTTCTTGTTTTCCTCTGTGGAGAAATGGATATTAATCGGTCGCTATGTATAACTTTTCCCCATGCAGAGGGCATTTCAGGACACTCGTTTAATCAAATGAAAGGAAGGGAACAGCAGAAAGAAGGAGTCAGTACAGTTGAGATGTAGTCACACCTACTATTAATAATAATTATGGCAATAAAAGAATAAAAACGATACCATAATAACCCATCTATGTCATGCATTTATATTTTGATGAATGCTATACTTTAGCTTTTACTTAAACTTAACCTGTGCTCTGCATTAAGCTGTTAAGTTATTTGATTTTCTCATTTAGTAGTTGCTGCATGAATACGCTTTTTTGTGTTTACTTTTCATTGAACTCTGTGTGGTCAGAAATCTGTCTAATTCAATCTGTGCACATTAAAGAGAAAATCCATCATGTATATTTGTGTGGCAGCAAACAAACCATGTGACATCCAGACCCCATATTTAAACAACTACAGCTGTCATGGATTTAAAAATGAAGGCAACATTTTCAGCTCAATTCTATGCCAACGCTTCTCATTTCACTTCCTTCAAACATCGTATTGTTTCCTCATCCTGCAGGCACAGACACACTGTAACATCCAGTGAATGGCAATCGTGTGTGAACTCAGTAGAAATACAGCTTCACTGGGAAAATGCAGGAACATCTTTGACACAGTTTGAGCCACGTTAGTTCGCCAAACAAACTTCTGCACACACACACACACACACACAGCCACAGCCACAGTGAAACTTCGACACATTCACTGTACAGTATATTGTAGTGTTAATATTTTAGAAGCTCTGCCTCTCCAGTGAGCATCTATAAATAGATTTTCTCTGCATTATTAAAGCCAGCTACATCCAGACAACACTGATACCAGTATTCAAACTGGCATATCAATCTACAGTATGCGTCTATCCAAACTGGCCTTGCCCAGCAGAGTACATGTGTGTTCTCACTCACACGAGTACTTTGTATGGATGAGTGGAATTATCGACCGTTCTGTTTGTTTTGCTATTACACAATCTCACGTAATGGGAATCTTGGCCTGACGTCCGAAAAGCAGGATGAGGATTAGAGTGGTGAAAGCTGCTGCAGCACTGAGACTGTTGAAAGGGACTGTGAGTCCAAGTGGATCAAGGAATGTAAAAAGGAAAGAGAGAAGGGGAGAGGGAGAGAGGGAGAGAGGGAGGGGGGTGAGCTGATTCCCCTTATGTGAACTTGAGCATACACACAAAGTCAAACAAGGCCACGGTCCGCTCTGTGCTCAGGCAGGCAATCACTTTCTGCTTTCTGTAGCTTCACATACACATAAATTCACAAGCACATACATTTCTGCTCTGTACTTGTGAGTGCTGACATAATACATTCACTAGGCCCTAACCTTAACACTAAATTATGTAACTCTGCTAGCATAACAACACATTTTTCTCAACTTAATGCTACACTGACATGTAATTGGGTGAATTGTGCCTCTGCCATTCCTGTACGTCTGTTCTTACATTTTGTAACTTTGTGCTCCGTCGACAATCACCCACAAAAAGTATGTAAGGGTTTATAGCACTAAGTCACACAACACCAATTAGTTCCTTGATTTTGGTGAAAGTGGAAATTTCCTGATGGACAGTAAATTAAACTGCTGTGAACTGTAGCTGCTGTTAGCTAATGTTAGCTCAGATTGTTAGCCAAACTGCGAGCACAATGGGAGTGTTAGTGTTTGTACTGGCACCGCAGGCATTTTGGACCACCAGGATGAATGCAGAATGATGAATGATGTAGATGGGGAGCAAAGCCAGTGTCGGCATTGCACTCTGATACAGAGGGCTACCAATTTCCACGTAATGTTGCTTTAACTTTAAAGGGTGCTCCATTGATTTACAATAGGGGGACTAAAAACGGTCAGAATCAAAGCTGCAGAAGCTGAGATTTCCTGACTTTTATCTATGGGTTGAGAAAAAACGCCACATGCACATTGTTCTGCTCAGAATATATGCTACCCTTTGATGTTATTTATCAGGATTATACAGCCTCCAGGGTATATAGTAACATACAGTATACACACCTAAAGCAATAAAGATAAAAGCAAGCATATAATGAACAACTGTTGCTCAATCATTGCAACACTATCGATGATGAAATTGCTACCTTTTGCACACATAGGTGCTCCTGGTGTTCTTACAGTCAGTAATTGCTTTAGATATGTGGAATCTCTTTGTAAACAAAGTATTTTCATATTTTCCTCCTCATGAAACATTTGAAAAGCCGATTGCCCATGGATGAGAGAAACAACTGTCACATCCATGTTCAATTGCTTGTTCAATTGTTGGTCCATTTCTGCATTTCTTGCTACATTATCACACATGTTGATCAGTGAAATAATGTGAAAATGAGTTTGCATGTTTGTCCTCGACTCATAAAAAACATTGCTCTACAGCACTACTAATGGTCATTAACTCCACAGGATACACTTAATTTTGGCTACTGACTGCCAAATATACCATTGCATTTAAAAAGAGTTCAACAACAACATTGCTTTCATATTTTGCACAACGTCACAGTTACATAATCCAAGGTACAGAGTGGACACATTTTGAGTGAAGCATGTCCAGTCATGCAGCCATTGTTGACTGTTACAGCATCAACCTTGAAAACATCACATGGGGTTATGATTAGAATCATGGAGGGTCAGAGCTGATGTTCAAAGATGAGTCAGTTCAGTGTCTGTAAATTCAAACACACTGTAAACTTTCTAATAACTGCTCCGTTTCTGCTGTTTCCATGTAAGCCCAAGCACTGAATTTCTCTTCCCCACGGTTTCCAGTTCTCTCTCTCTGTCTGTCTTTCTTTCATTCTTTCTTTGTGTGGCCTGTCCTCTTCCAAGTCTCCATGGTGAAGAGGAGGTTGTATACCTCAGGTCACGGTAACACCTGAAATTGTTCGTTGTCCTCCTGGATCCATTTTATAATCTAATCTGTATCAGAATTTTTATCATCAAAATCTTTTGTTGGTCTGTCCTGTACACACCACATCTATTGCATGTCTGTCCAGGGAGAGGGATCCCTCTTCTGTTCCTGTTGTTTCTTCCATTTTTTTACATGGGACTTTACAATCTGTAATGGCAACTTGAGGCAAACTGAGAGTCTTGCATGAATGTGTCAACAACTCCATGAATAATTCTACCTTACCTCAACACAGCAAATGTCTTCTTCATTCTGACAGAATAATAATATCACATGTTGTGGTTTCTGTGCTGAGACAGAGGCACTATGGTGAGATAGCACGCTCTGTATTCTTTTTAGGTAGACTTATCAGGTATTAACGCATGTTTATGGATTGTGTACAGTTGACCATTCATCCATTAGTTTGTGAGTATATATAGCAGATTCTCTGAATGGACAAATTATTCCTGTAAAATTCATTTAAGATTAGATTAAGATTAGATTAGATCATGGTTTACAGACAGTGAAGTCTGTGAGTGTGTTTGCCTTGAGTGAAATGTCTCATGACATTAAATTTGGGAACGTTCAACATCATTCATGCCCCCCTGAGTATAACTTGTAATACCTGATAATGGTCAACATTTTAATTTGTCTAAAAATTCACCTTATGACCAAATACCTGCAAAAATAATGACAAAAATATGAAAATGTTAGAATTCTGACACACTAAACAGAGATGATCAAGATGGTGGACATACCTGCTAAGCTTCAGCTGGTTAGTATTATTATTTAGTTCAAAGCAGTGCTGCGCCTAAGCACATCCTCACAGAGTTGCAGGTTTGTCTGTGCTCTTGAAAAGATGACATTAATTGAGACTGACAGTTCAAAATTTGATTTAAACTAGACACAGATGAAATAATCTCAGACATGAAGTGACTTTTTTGTGTGTTTGTTCAAGAAAACATGATTTCACAGTCAAACTTGTTAAGATTGATATTGTTTTGCAGTCTAACCCCATGTTCAGGAAGCTGCTAGCATTTCTAGGAAAATACTTTCCAAAGAGATAACCTTGAAAACAGGAAGAAGGAACGGAAATCAAAATGTTTCATTTGATCTAATTTGTTGGCAGCTCATACAACTGAACCTCGGGCAGCAGTACAGTTTTCTTTTCACAGAATTTCACCCTGACCTCCTCTCGCGGTCTTTGTACACTACGGCATGTCACAGCCATGCACCAACACATTCAAACTGATCTGTCAAGATCATAGAGACATGTCAATACTGTCTACTGACTAACTACTACAAAAGACTAAGAAGTTAACTGTTGTTTTGGAGAAACTGGTGAGATTGACACAGAGACAGAGAGGTCCAGTGTGAAGCATTTCCATGGGCAGGGAGGAAGTATCACTGTCCAGCAGAACGCTCATGAAACAATGTTCCTTTTTTCTGTTCAATCTCACCCCAACTGAACTTCCAGCACCGCGCAGTCCTCATATGCTCTGTGTGTGTGTGTGTGTGTGTGTGTGTGTGTGTGTGTGTGTGTGTGTGTGTGTGTGTGTGTGTATTACATAACAGCTCTCTTTTCCATTCAAATTATCCACTGGCATACGTGACTCTCTCTGTAAAGCCATCTTTACATTCTTCATTTACAATACACGGTTATATAATTTCTGGATTAACTCACTAGTACAGTAAAACAGTGATTAACTTCTATTGCTCTTACACAGTGAGGCAAACAGTCTCTGAAAAAGGAAAAAAAACATACTCAGTGTGTGACATTACACATGCTCGTGTTTGTTCTTTGACAGTAGCTGGTGTGTCTGATAATCTATAATCTAATTCTATGATCTATAATGATGATATAATGTTGTGAGGGAAATAAAAATATAATCATATGTTCTATTTATGCAAGTGTCTGTAGAGAAACAAAGAGGACACATACACGACACATATTTCCATGTAACTGTGTTACCTTGAACTTCTCGTTATTGGTGCTCACCTACAAAGAGCAAATGAGGACAACTCAAGCCACTGTGACTTCTGTCCGCACAGGCTTTTGTAAACTGGATTACCTAATCTAATGCAGGAATGTAAAAAAGTGCAGGAGAAAACAGAAACCTGTAGTTGACGTGCGCAGTATATAGGGGTAGATATCATTTTAAAACTTGCAGTATCTTCTACCAGTATTTTTAAAGTGAGGCTGACACCAATAGAATTCTTGATTTGTTAACTTGGGGATGAAGAAGACTTGTGAATATCGTGCAGCCATCCACCCTTAAGTTTTCTCCATGTTTGTCATATTACTTAGGCATGTTGTATAGCCATACTTTCAAATGTTTAACTGGGGAAGTTTTGAATGCTACGTGGTACAGGGATATTTCGGTCAATATCCTAAGTTATCAAGTACCAATACCCAGCCCTAATTTTTGTTTTTGTTTTTTTTTGTTTGTTTGTTTGCTCAAAATACAACTGAGGCTTGCTGCAGAATTTTTAACTAGTTTGTGCCACTTTGAAGAGGTTTAATTGAGCGAGACAGCAAATACAGCAAGTTGTCTTGTTGGGATCAAAGGAGATATAGATCTGGGAGTCATCCACATAAAAATAGAAACTCATGTTGTGCCTATAAAAGATTTGACCTTGAGGTAACATTTAAATGGGGCCAAAAACTGAGCTTTGAGGTACCCCATAGAAAATGATTATTTTATTATTTATAAAGAAATTAGAAATTAGAAATTGTGTTTAGAGCTAATTTGCAGTTGTTGGCATGCTAACAACTAAAGGGTAAACACTGTAACATCAGCATGTGAACACTGTCCATTTTGAACATGTTAGCATGATTATGTTAGCATTTAGCTCAAAGCACTGCTGTGGCCAACTGAGACTTTGTCTTATATGTAATAACTGAATAAAAGAAAAGACACCGACCTGCCACAGAAGCACTTTCATCTCTATAAAAGGACACGTGGTGTGTCAGTAAGATTAATAACCCTCAACAATAAAAGTCCTCTGGAATTTAAACTCAGACAAGGTGTACTGAGGTTTGCTCCAGTTACACAGTGAGCTATAAGCAGGTTATTGCAGTATGATGTCGTTTTTAGATAACTCTTACTATCTCTGTGTAATTACTGCCACACGTAGGTCCTTGAATGCCTCATATCTGAGGCAAACATGGGGACAGTTTGAAGCCTTGCTAGTTTACTTGATGGTTGGGCTTTCTCGCCATGCATGCATTAAACCTATTTAATCAACCTGTTCAGGTTTACCGTATTTTGAAAGCAGCAGTTTTGTTGCTGCTTAATCTGTGTTTCTCTGCTGGTTTGACTCAGCTGGCTTCCCGTTAGGGAAGGAGGAGGAGGAGGAGGGGTGGAGGGGGGTCACCCGGGGTGAGGATCCGACCCTGGCTGAACCAAACATCCATGGGCTGAACCGAAGAGCGGGAGGGGGGCGAGGAAACGACAGAGAGATGCGGAGCTTTTGAGGAGCAGAAACATCGAGAGAACCTGTGAAGCTCCACATGTCTCCTCTCTCTGACTGAGGAGATCATCACCAGAGCTTTCAGCAGCTGTTTGACTTGCAAGTAAGATCGCCTTTATTTTCCCCCTGAGCTTCATCACTAATTTCATTTGTTTTTATGTTGTGCGTTTTTCGGAAGCTGCTTGTTTGATTATCATCTCATATCGTACATACCTTATCATTTAGGGTTTAATGAAAACACTTGTAGCGATAGCATTAATTGTGAATGCCTGGTTATGACACTGGGTAGCAAATAATTAATAATAATAATTAATAATACTCTGAATCAAACTTTAATAAGGAAATTTAAGTTTTAAAGGAACAACAAACATTTTGGATTTTTGGATCACATTTCTCTCTTTACCTCTCTTTGTAAGAGAGTTTGTTATAGATATAATAACTTGTTGTAAAGAGCATGTTTTTGTTGTAAAGAGCATATATTCATGTAGTTTTACCTGACTGCAGTGCTTCTTAGTGTTCATTTAATATGAGAGCTTTTCCTGCTGTGAGATGCATTACAACATTCAACTCGCAGCAGTTTGATGCCGATTTTAATGTTTTGCAACCTTGTAAACAAATCGTCACCTCAACCCATGTGTTGTTTGTTTCCACCACTAGGTGGTGCCATTACAGCACCCATCACAGCTTCTTCAAGTGTTTGATCATGACAGGTCAAGCTGTGGGAGGCATCATCCAGGAACTGTCAGTGCCCTCACTGCTGGCAGCGGAGGGAATGGGGTCCAGACCTTGTGAAAGAGCCGGGTCCTTCACTGATGAGGCCGTTTCCATACTGACCTCTACAAGCCAGCTGGCTCGAACCCTCCTGGGTTGCACGTTTGCCCTCAAGCGCAAAGACAGCCTCAGCAGCACTGAGGCTAAAGCTGGTAGCAGCTGCGATGAAGACAACGGCAGTCATACACGCCGCAAACGAGAGTTCATCCAGGAGGAGAAGAAAGATGAAGGTTATTGGGACAAGAGGAAGAAAAACAACGAGGCAGCCAAGCGGTCCAGAGAGAAACGGCGAGCCAATGACATGGTGCTGGAGCGCCGAGTCCTGGGCCTGCTGGAGGAGAACGCTCGCCTGAGGGCTGAGCTGTTGGCATTGAAATTTCGCTTCGGCCTGGTCAAGGACCCATCTGATGTGTCTATCATGCCGCTGTCTGCACCCCTCTGTCCTCACCCAACACCCATTGCAGCACATTTCTATCCACCTCACACTGATGGATCCCCATACCACAACGCACATGACAATGCAAGCACCCACCTCATCCACCCTCCCCCTCCACCACAGGGTCCCATCTATGGACCGAGGGGAGTCGGGCCTCTGTCAAATCATAGTTTATCCGAGGAGTCCGGTGTCTCCACCTCATGTGGCTCAAATGTGAGCAGCCCTCTGTTTTTTGATGGCACACTGAGTGAGCGCGGTGGGCCTTCTCCAAGAGAGCTGGTGGAGGAGAAGCATGGCTACAACTCCCACATCTGTCCCTTGGAGGTCAACGAGAGTCAGTATGTAAACAGACAAGATTCACCCGAGGGTTTGAGGAGCCTCCCGCACAAGCTCCGCTTCAAAGGGCCCAGTGGTTGCAGCGAGGGAGGAGAGCTGTCTCCATCCTCTGATATCAGACAAAGTGGACCACCTGTAGCCACTGTGGGGCCAAACATCCAGGTGAGGAACCACCAGCAAGTGGGGTGGGAAAGTCGGACAGAGAGTCAGGCACCTTGGTCCAGGGAGGAGGCCTGTGGTGGAGTTGGGCAGCAGTATCAGGGTCCATCTTGTGGTTATTACAACTCCACCTCTCTGCAGAACTCTAGAGACACCAAGTATTTGACAGAGGACATCAGTCTCAGGTCTAAGATCAGCTGCTTGTCTCAGGAAGTGGCTCAGCTCAAGAGGCTTTTCTCTCAGCAGCTGCTCACCAAGATGACTTAAAACCTAAGCACAAGAGGATCAAGGCTGAACCAAAGTTAGTAGACAGATTTCACACTACATCTTTCCAACCCATCAATCTTACTGTTGATTGCCACAGAACAGAGGGAAGTGAAAAATCTTAGTTTCAGAACGTGTCTGTTTTCTGATGGTCAGCACCACACAACAACGTGTCCTTGGATCATGTTGATTTCATGAGAATACTTGACTGAACTGATCTGTCAGAAACACTGGAAGAACATGTTAGATACAAAACAAAGCACACGGTTCAATCTCACCGTGTTCACTTGAGGCAGACGTGGTCATTTTTGAGTTCTTTGGGACATCAAACTCTCTGTAACTGTATATCAACATCGCCCTATGTTAAATGTATGGAAAAGCAGAACAAATATGTTCTGTGTCACAGAAGTCATGTGGTTGTGTTAAAAAATGACCTTTGACATCTTTTTGGCGTGTACTTATTTTTGTGATCTTTGTGTGTTGTTTACTGTATCTGGTTTCTTTTGTGACAGCAAGATAAATGCAACTGTAACTGAAGTGAACTGTACTTGGAAATAAAGATATATTTTATATGAAAGACTGCTTATTACAAACTATCTGCACTTAGTTTCATTGTAATAATAGAGCTTACAGTATAGACTGTCTTCGGGAATACATCTGCATCTAATAATGATGCAAAATCAGTAAGTGTAACAGTCACTAATAAAATCTTTGTTCATAATTTAGAGACATTTAAAATACATTTTTTATAGATGTGGCAGTATGCAGGAGAGTTTAAATAATTTTTAAAGTGCATTTTGCATTACATCCCAGGCATGGGTGGGTAAAAAACACGAACCCATCTGGGACACAGAGAGCTATGGTAGGTGTGGCAGCCATTGGAGTGAGGAGGTGCACTGCGCAAGAGTATAAATATGTCACAAGTTTCCTTTTCAGCTGAATATCATTTGAATTTGATTCATCCCTCAATAAATTTCTTTAACACCACGGTGGCATCAGTCCACCGTGACTGTACTAAGGTTACTGAAAGGAGGTGGGACAGTGTGGTGTAGGACAAGTGCCAGGGAGAGAGGGGTGGTGCACGGATGCAGGGAGTGGAGTGAGACTGCATGAGTCATCTATCACGTCAGCAGTATGAAAGCTATTTTTAGCAATGAAGCAGCTGCGGTGGAAACTGATTGGCCCATATGGAAGTAAAGGATACAGGTTCAGAATACGTTAACACCTGGAAACAGTACAAATCTAGGGATGGACATCCTTAGAGGTGCTGTGAAATTCATTCTGATACAGGCGGGGAGCCAGAAAGCTGCAATATATACACTGAATTATTCATTCATGACTGATGTTCCACTTGAATGAATGAAATTATTATATGTTGCCACATACTTGAATATTTCCATCTTTAGTATGCAGTCATTTTCTCTGAACACCAGGTGGCGCCAAGTGACTTCATCAGCACGGGCCACTGAGTCTCAATCATTCATTCATTCATTCACAGCAGTGTTACTACAGAGGTCGTCTCCTCCATTGTGCTCACTGTAGTACCACATGCTGCACATGCAGAACAAACAAGGATGCATTTTAATGTTGGAAGTACAGCACTCCCACCTTCAAATGGCCCATCTTTATTTAGAAAGCACAACGCAAAATTGAGGCTTGTGCTTGAAAATGACGTTTACTTGACCTAAACAAACAGGCAACATTAAGACATGTGCAGCTGCGGAGACTTGCCTTCCTTTTGGCCCTGACAACAACAACACAAGATACACACGAGATCTTTTGTCTGCAATCAATCTCCATCCAGCCCTTTCTGCAAACCGACATGCCACGAGCAATATAGGAAGGAGAAAGAGCCTTCTGGTTGCTAGGCAGGCACCACCACACCACAGTTGCCAAGGGAATGCCTGCATGCAGAAAGATGGAGGAGTGTGTTGGGGGTTGGTGGTTATAACAGAGGACTGGTGGGGGGAGGAGCTAGACAAGTTCAAGGCCACTGTTTCCCCCAACATGGCTTAATGGTGGTGATGATGGTGTGTGTGTGTGTGTGTGTGTAGTGAATGGATGCACGTGTGTGGGTTGAGACAAAGCAGGGGGAAGGGATGTGAGTGAGAAAGTGGGTTGGAAGTGGATGTGTGTGTGATACAAAACAGGGCTGACGTAACTGCTCATGAAATATGGTGGTGATGAGGACAACGGGGCTTTGTGGAATAACTGCAAAGCCCCAGAGCAGAAAATACACATCCATTTGGTGTAAAGATAAACAAAAGGATACAAATATCAGAGGGTGAACACTAAAAAAATAAAGAAAAAATAGATACATTTATTTATAGTAATGAAAGTAATTACTCCACCTTAACAGTCATGGATAGTATTAATGATTTCATTGTCTATTTTTAATTTCAAGGTGAGTTTTTATTGTTTGCTTACATAAAATATCACAAGCATAACACAAGCAAGATGGGAGATTGAATTTATTATTTTTATTGTTAATTATGCTGAAAGATGAATGTAGAATTAATACTGAGCAGTAAATAAGGCAGATCAGACAATAAAAAGCATATATAGTAGGTGTAAACAAAGGGTTAAACTCTGTTGTCTGCAACAGCAAACACGGCTAGGTTAACATGTTCTGATTTAATACACACTAGTGGGAGTGTGTGTATGTGTGTGTGTGTGTGAGAGAGAGAAAGAGATGTCAGCTAGAATAAACAAAATATAAAAATACCAGTGTTTTATAGTGTAATGTAAGAGTGTAATAAGTGGGTTGGTGAGGACAAACTGTTTAGCCACATACACCCTGCGTGTCTGTGCAGTTAAAAGTCCTCCCAGGACCTACATCCTGTCCTTCAGCAGACAATGATGTCAGTGGGATTACACATAACCCTTCATGTTTCCCACACATGAGGGTTGAATAAGAGGCACATGGGCTTATAAATCATTTAGATTAATAACATAACAGTTACACAATTGTTTTATCATTAGAGATAAGTGTAAAATCAAGCTGTTAATGACCTTTATGTAATATATTTAATCTGTTGTGTAATATTAGATCAAAGTAGAGGCATAGCAAGATAAAACAAAGGTCAACTTTTATACAGAAATTATTTTAAATATGTTTTATATAAAGAAACTGTTCATTTATATTTTTTTTATTTTATATATTATTTATATTTTTTTATTTTATTTATTTTTATCAGCAGGATTAAATATGTTATTTAATAACGTCTAATGATGTGGATATGTAACACAGCTGAAGGACAAGCTGTTACAGTACATGCTATTATTGGACCCCCCCCTCGGTAACATGGTGTCTCTGTAAACGCATTCATGCCCTTGTTGTAAACTTAACCACTCCCGTGAAAGAGATGGCATTACATGGTGGAGAGATGGAGATCGAGATGGAGGGGTGGAGAAGAGAGAGAAAAGAGAGACGGGCTAATAACACACACACACACACACATACACACGCAGATAGATAGGTAGAGTCTCGCGCGGAGGGATAGAGGACAAAAACGTGACTAGGCAGCCTAAGAGCTGTTATGCAACCGCTGACCTACTAACACATATTTCTAGAAAGGGAGCCGGAGAAACTGGAGCAAAGTGTCCAGCATCGCACAACACACAGGCAGCCCGAGCCAAAAGACAGGAACAGCTTCCACCCGACCCACTGACTCCACCACAACTGAGCCGAGCACCGACAGGAACCGGAGGAGAAAACTTTTCGCCTTTTTTTGTCGGGAGGTTTCTTCTAAAGGGACAAGGAAAGGAGGAAACGGGAGCGAGACAGCTTTTGTGTCGGGAAAGCCTGAATCTTTTTTTCCTCCTCCTCCAGGACATGGAAAGGTATGTTATGACTGAGTGCTGCTTTTCGCCTTTTGTCCTTGTCTGCTTGTCTCTCTATTTGTCCTTTATTCGCTGTGGTCTGACATAAATGTGTCTGAGCTGTGTGTGTGTTGAGTCGAGGACATGATGCTTATGGCCGGTTATTGTTCACATGGCGACTCTCGGCAGACCCGCGCGTCCGTGACTGAGCTCACACGTTTGCGGCTGTTTTTGTCACATTTAACGCATCTCCCGCAAGACTAATGAGCCCCTCTGTTGTTGCGGGAGTTTTTTTTTTTCTTTCTCTTTGTTATCTACGCGAACCATGTAGCAGGACTGGAAAAACGTGGTTGGCCCTATCCCACGTTATGTGTTCAATGTCAAGGCGAGGTTATTTCCCTCGTGGTGGTGGTGTTTTCCAAGGAATGGGGGGCAGCTGCTGTGCTGCTCGGGTCTGGGTCTGTCTGGGTTAATGCAGACACACACACAGTATTATATGAGCTCCGGCACGTGGCATGCTACAGTCTGTATGTGCATGATGTTTTTATGTAGGTCACTAGATCACCTTAGCTGCGTAGATGTTAATTCATGTTTGAGGCAGTTCAGCTGATGCAAACACTAGACCGGGTTTAAGCATGGTTTCTTTTGGGATAATAACTCATATAAAGGGTGTTAGTAACATCATATTTTCAATAAAAGTAGTGAAACTCGTGTCAGAGTGGAGGTTATAGGGAGATTATATGCAAAAAAAAAGCCTAACATAATGTTTTTTGTGTGTAAATATTGTATACAAATGTGTGGGATTATTCTAGAAATAATTCAGGTTAAATAAAAAAAACTGTAATCTACTAAAAAAAAAAAAAAGGAATAAACGAATTTATTTATAAGCCTCTGTAAAACTTGCTTTCTTCCAGAAGTGCAGAGCTTCTGTTTCTAGGTTACACATTTCTAGATGTTCAAGTTCAAACCTAACAAAATGTCTGATTTTTCTTCAAAGTGAGTCACTGGGTGACTCTTTTTTTCTAACTCATAAAGGTGTGTTAAGTAAAGCACAGAGCTTTGCTTTGAGGGAGTTGGAGGGTATGACATAACCAGCACACAGCAGGGAGAAGCAATAAACAGCAGCTCTCTCCTGGGACAGAGAGGCCTGTAATTGATTCCTGTTCACACCCTGCGCTTTATTCCCATCATTCATACCCAGATTAACACCAAATCCTTAATTCTAAAGCAGATAGATATTAAGCAAATCTGAATGGGTGGAAATTGTATTTTAGAAATGCTTTCATCAATGATGTAAGACAGCTGCTCGGTGTCCGTGAGCTATTTTTAACCTGCTCAGTCTTCCAAGAGGAAACTTAAAAAAGCAGAAGCGAATTTGATATATCGATAAGAACCTTTTTTTGATTTGGTACAAAACTTCAGTAAATCTTGGCGCGACTTTGTTGTGAAATCAGAATAGCAAGTGAACATCCAGGATGTGAGGCAACACATGGAAACCCCTGTCTGGCGAAGGCACAGTTTTTGGTGAGCTCTTAGTCCGCCTGCTGCCAGCTGGTCTGGTTTCCGAGCCGTCTGCATTGCTCCGTCCCAGCCAGCTCTCTGAATATAGGTCAGACCTGTAACTGGGCGAGGAGAGACATGAGGTATACAGGGCAAACTGTGGACTACTTTGACCACTCTGTCTGTTGCTCTGTGGAATAGGAGTCCACAGATTCATGCAGTAACTACTTGTCCCAGTTCTTTTACTTTAGTGTCTATTAATCAATTTTTTTTACTCATCTTTGGCAATTTTACTTGAATCTGCTGACTGTAAGTAGCTAAATCCTTTGACCTTTTAGTAAAAATGTGGACATGTTGCAGAAAATGTGATTGAACTTTAAAAAAAAATGTAGGTCACATGTCACAAACTGACCCGCTAAAGCTCAAAAGGCTAAACAGAGTATCATGAAAATGTGTACACATGTATAGATTTGTATATTTCATAGTGAGGACATTTCAATTCAATTCACAATTTAAAATCCATCTGTAAGATTCAGTGTTCTGTCAGTAATCATTAGTGAAGGCAGAAGTGTTTTTAGTCACATATTACGGCGAGGAAGTGGTAAATGGCATTCAGCCATAGGTCTCAGTAGCTGACCTGGAATGTCTGGATTCCCGTCTCCTAGTTTTGTTTCTTGACACAAAGCCGTGGGGCAAAATGGAGGCTCCTAGCTGGGGCCCCTCCACGTGTGTGGTGTTGGATCACTTAAAAGATGGAGGAGGGGGAGAGGATACCATGCCTTTTACTCACACTTGCCACAGAGGAGGTCAGAGGTGAAGCATTCCGGCAAGTGCCTGGGAACTGCTTCAGAGCTGTGTTTTCCAAAGCCCGAAAACAAACTCATTACAGTAGCTGCAGTGAATCATTTTTTAATAGGGAATTAACCCCCGCACAAAAAGCCAATTGCACAATCTTCCATCTCCAGTATGTCTTTATTTTCTCGCTTTAGTCTTGGCTTTTATTCAGAGCACAGCATGCACAGATAGGATAGTGAAAGAGGAGATTACAGGGCATTCACAGCCAGTAACCTGTAGCTTCTGCTGCGTATGTAATATGCATGCGTTACACAAGCTTTGCTTCGCAAGAAGAGAGATTCAGAGCACGTACGTTATGAGCAACAACAGCAGCCCCTCCCCATGCAGTCCAGAGAGAGCGAGAGAGAGAGAGTCCGTTATATGTGAATTTGGCTGCAGAGATGGGTGTGTGCTCTGACGTCAATGCCATCTCCCCATCCCTCACTATCGTTTACATCTGCTGCTGATGCGTATTGTTACGTGCTGCATAAGGTGTCGTTGGATTTTCTAGAGCGAACAGGAGTTAATGTTGCATGAAAATCACTGGAGCTTTCATAATCTGATTTTGAGGCCATGATGTACTCAAGTTTGACTCCTTTATGCCTCCTGCTTAGGGTTATGTGATATTCCTCTCATTTCCACAAACTGCATATCTCCTGTCACCCCATCTCTCTTCTGCTTCCACCCTCCCTCACCTATTTCTGTCACTCTATTTTTAGAGTGCACTCTAATACTCTCTTTCCCTCTCCTGCCCTCCCTCCCTTGCAGTCCCACTGACCTATTTTATGGCGCACCGTCAAAGACAGGAGGAGTGTTTACTGCTTAGCGTCGTTTCTAGGTCAGTGGGACAGCGCAGACGTATTCGTGCTTCCTTCCCACCCGCCTTTGTTACATGAACCCCCCCCCCCCCCCTCCCCTGCTGCAAGTCTTTATGAAAATTATTCAGGGCTGGGGGAGAGGAGGGGCTGACCCTACATTTTTCCACATCTGTTGTTGGTTGTGTCCACATACCTTTCCGTTCGGTGTAGCTGTACTCCAGTTCTTTGAGAGAAAGAAAAACAAGACATCCTTGTTTTGGCGCTGAAGGAAAATGTCAATTTGAGGAACAGCCTGCAGCACATCTAGACTTAGCCCCCGAGTTACAACATAACAGACGGGTAAATAAATGGTTAATTATTCAGAGCAGTAGGCAAGCTGTTTCAAGGTCACAATGTGGGGTTTTTTAATGTTAGATTATGTAACAGGGTCATTGACTCCAGGGAAGCAGAGCAATGCCGTAACCAGTCTGGAGAAGACACACATTAGATTAAATAGTTATGTGGAATGAAGTAAGTGGCTTTTGATGACGGAACAATTCACCGCAGGACGGTGAAAGAAGGTCGACGTGAGCCAGTTTTGTTCAACTTGTGCGCTCTCTTTGGGATATGAGTGTGTTTTTTTGCCCTCTCGCCATCACAGTTTCAGTTTTCAGTCAGTCTTTGTTCAGGTCTGCTTGCGCAGCCGCCACTATACAGAGAGAACATAAGACCAGTATGGGAGCATATAGAGGGATTAGTAGCTGCATGCCGTTTCTTTAGCGACACTGAAATTCCTCCTTGTTGTTTCTTGTCTGATTTCAGCTTGGCACACAAGGTGAACTTTAACTTGGAGCTCTCAAAAAGAAACTGTTTTGACTGATACCAGGTTAGATTTGTTATCTCACATGATGTCAACACAGTAAGAGCAGCAGTAACACAGGCACAGCAACCAACTGATATATACTATATTAATACCAACAGTTTTCTGTCAGTGGTTTTTAAAAAAAAAAAATGTGTGCATATCCAGTCCTTGATGCTTCAGTAACATAACTCAAATTCAAATGTTTTCCCATACCAGCATGGTGCTTGCCTGCTTCTTGTTTGATTTCAATATGAAAGTTGTTTGGCAAGTCAGAATGACTGGCAGGATTCACCTTCTTTAGACAACGTCGTGTTTCACCAAACTGTAAATGTGCTTCACTGATTCAAAAGTCAAAAAAAGGCACACTGACCTAGATTATTATGTTCCCTCTGTGTGTGTGTGTCATAAAAAGATGTTTTCATGTTTGTAATGGACTCCAGGGCTCAGTGTAATGATGTGATATTAATTACTGCATATCAACTGTGTAATGCCGTGCAGAGAGAGACAGAGAGAGAGAGAGAGAGGGAGACAGAGAGAGAGAAAGAGAGAGAGAGAGAGAACTGGAGGAATCGGGCCTGAAACAAGAGCTGATCTAGTTATTACATAACGCTGGACTGTCGTCAACATCCGTCGGGGCTGAATTCAGCATTGTTGTGAACTTTGTGGCGCAAGACATGCGGGGTGGGGAAGGCTTCCTGTAGATCTATGATGTTAACACTGGACAGGGAAGTTCAACAGCTTGTAGTGTTGTGTAATATCAGAGTGTGACGGCTTCCAGAGAAACTGAGACATTCTTGTCGTGACTGAGATCTCCACCTCCCCCATAGACACACACACACAGCCCATGAGTTTGCTCTCCCATAAGTCAATTTCAGCCACTCCTTACTGAGTTTAATGCACTACCGTCAATTTGGTCCAGTATTCATAGCTCTCATTTTAGTCCCTCAGGAGGCATTAAAAAAATAAAAAAACGTAAAAGCAGAAATTATAATTACACATTTGTTTCATCAGAAACCAAACTATAATTACAGTGTAGAGTGTTGTGACACATCAGATATGTCCCCGTCCATTCCCTGCCTCCCTCATCCTTTTATCTGTCAGTCTCTGCAGAGCTGGCACCAGGTCAGCTTGCTTCAGTCCTTGTTATGTGACTATGACAGCGCCCTGTCTTACGCAAGAGCTCTGCAGTAGCAGCAGCAGCAGCAGCAGCAGCACATACAATCCTAGCCACAGCCCTCTTTACTCATGTGCATGCTGCTACTTAGATTCTGCATCCACCCTCTATTTCTCTGTGAAAATGTATATACATATATATATATATATATATAGATATATTTATACATGTGATAATAAACTGCAGTGGTTTTATAGATGATCTAACTCTCTCTCTCCCTCTCTTCCCCTCCCTCTCTCTCTCCTTGTCTCCATAACACAGTTAGTGGTCAGCAAACAGCAGCACTGAAGCACAGGATCCTCAGGGAGCCCCGAAGTAGACGGACTGACCTACATCCTTTGTGAGACACTGAGAGAAGCAGGCCAGTGTCCTGACAGGCATCACAGCTCTGCTGAAGATTGAGGAAGACGCCGATAAACTCAAAATCACCTCCAGCGAGACTCCACAGACAGCTTTGAACTAGTTGCCAAGACAGCTGGAAGACTCTTCACTCAAAACACAAAGTTGTTTCTTTTTATAGGTTCCACCGTTCAGAACACTAGTTCAATGTCTGAGGTTTTTGTCGAGTTTCACCTCTTTTTAATCTTCTTGGCTAATTTGGACACTTGAACCTTTTAATCTTGAGAGATAAGTAACAGAAATCAATGAGGCTATCTCTTCGAGGAGCACAAATACCTCATCAAGAAGTTTTTGCGGATCCTACGACATAGGTCAAACTCCTTAGTAACAAAACAGAAGGATCATATAGTTTTACATCTTTTCCCTTCCCCCCTTTGCCCTTTGCTAGAGTTACACTCTGGCCCCCAGCTGGGAAAAAATGGAAAGTCTGAGTCTACACATCCCATCCACCAGCAACAAAAATTCCATGGATGTAGATACTTTTTCTAACTACAGTGGGAGCATACCATCCCCTGGTCCTGAAAGTGGAGGGCGGATCAGCCGACAGTCTAAAGGTAGCAAGCCTAATGTGACCTGCCGTCGCAAGCGTGAGTTCATTTCTGATGAGAAGAAAGATGCTTGTTATTGGGAAAAACGGAGGAAGAACAATGAAGCAGCCAAACGCTCAAGGGAAAAGCGTCGCCTCAATGACATGGTGCTAGAGAACCGGGTCATGGCACTGAACGAGGAGAACGTTCGTCTCAAAACGGAGCTTCTTCAGCTCAAGTTGCGCTTTGGTCTCATCAGCACAGCCTCCTACATGGAGAAAAGTCAGCAAATCTCCAACAGTGCTGCTGCTGCTGCTGCTGCTGCTGCTGCTGCTGCTGCTGCTGCCAACGCTGGCAGCAATGGGAGCAGCACCAATGGCACCCCAAACAGCAACGCCTACCTCTCAAGCAGCGGCTACTCCAGTGCATCCCAGGTGATGCTGAATTCTGACTCATCTGAAACTGAACAGTCGAGGTGTGGCGACCGGCACACCGCGCTCCACAGTTACTCTCCCCGGGGCTCTGTTTCTGACATGTCTGACGGCTCCTCCAGAGACAGCCCAGAACCCATGGGCTACAACATAAAGACGGAGCCCTCAAGTATGGATATGGCCAGACTGGAAAGCAATGGGATTCCCAGTGGGATTGCTAATGGTTTGCCAAATGGGGCTTACCATGGCAACCACACTGCTCTGGTTTCTCCTCACCAGCAGAACGCCCCATTGGCTGAAAGTGCCATTGACTACCAGCACCACCAACAACAGCAGCAGTGCCACATGGAGGCCTCCAGCCCCGCTCCTCAGGCCACTTCTGCACAGAGGAGCGTCATCTTGTACCGCTCCAGCAGTGGGTGTTACCCCATGGAGAGTCAGAGGACAGAGGACCAGCAGTCCCAGCAGAGCAGACCGCTGCAACAAGGCCAGCACACCTCAACCTCCAAGTTCTCTGACTGCTCAGTGACCATCACAGAGGTCGCTGAGAAGCTAGAGAGGACAAAGACCATGGACTCACCTCAGTATGAATACACTAATGGTCATGCTGAGTTGGCAGAGGAGCTGCAGCACAGGTACAATCCCAATGCTCAACAACAGCGTGAGAACAATGGGCACTACAGCTACCAGGGTCGGGAGAGAAGTCTTCAGCATGCAGAAAGCCATCGGAATCCCTTTGCCCCTGATCTGACCCACAACACTGAGGAGGACAAGTCCTCTTTCCCACAGCAAAACAGCTACCTCAACACACTTGACGAAGAGCCCCCGGTGCTCACCTACGAGGGAGGTCCCCGCACTGACGGTTTCTACCAGGAGAACTCTTCCACTAAAGACACATCATCCAGTGATGGGGACCCTCGTAGCTCTGACAAGGAGGGCTCCACAGATGATGAGTCCCCCTCTTCATCCTCCTCAGACATCAGCAGCTACCACCAGAAGGCAGCGGGAGCTGCCAGTTTGCATGTCGAGTTCCAAGCTGAGGTCAAAGCCACTGCCTTGCCCCACAAGCTCCGCCTCAAGTACAGAGCGCTGTCCAATGGGGCAGCAGGAGTGCAGGTGGAGGGATCAGTCAACACCTCCATGTCCCCCTCTCCCAATTTGCCTCAGCACCCTTACTTGGCTCTACCCAACAACCCTCACAGTGCCCAGGCCAATGGGGAGAGCAAAGAGGTGGAGAATGAGACTGAGTTTGCAGAAGAGGTCAAGCCTCAGGTTTATGAGAGGGCGGAGGCTAAAAAGGAGGGAGGGAAGAGGGGTCTTGGTAGCAGCAGGGGTGGGCGCAATAAGAAGAGAGATTAAGGACAAAAAGGAGCAGCTCGAACATTTTTCCGACACCTCTGTGTTGTCTACAACAGACAACTACAACTATGATTCACATTGCTACCTTACAAAACAGAGAAGAAGCCAGTGATCTGTGTGAGGTGGTGTTAGGATGTGATTTCATCATAAAGTTTCACTGTGTCACCTGTTCCCTATCCCTTTACTCTTTTTACTCCTACCTCCCACCTATCCCTCCAATTAAAACAATAGATCACTTAACGAGGGAGGGGACAGAATGAAACTCTCCAGAGCTGGAGTCTGGGATATTTCCCTCGTGGAGAATTCAAACATTATTCAATTATTCATTATTGTAAACTGCCTTGGTGGCTGGCCAGCATTTATTGTGGCATTATGGGAACATTCCTTTGACCAAAGAATACACATCCTTCCTTTAGCGGCAAAGAGTTACATTCTTCCTCCCTCTGAACACATCTGTAACACTTCATCTTCCACCTTCTTACCATTTACACACAAGACCCCTTCACTTCTAAAGCACTTAGATTGTATATTACTGTGACATAAATTTACATATATGGAATATATATTTTAAGAAGAAAAATGTGGCAAAAACAACAAAAAAATAAAACAGTGGGATACCGAAGTCGTAGACTTTAAAAGTGATGAGTTTGTTCTTGTTGAGACACCTTGTACAGTCCCCCCTTTTGTCTAGAAAATGCCTCAAAGATTTTCTTTTAACTAAAAGTATGAGCCACAACTTGTAAAAAAGAACAAAAAAAAAAGTACTTTTTCAGATTTCAGATCAGATCGCAGGCCTCATTCAGGTGATCTGAGCTCTTAAAACACTCAAAGCTGTCAAAACAGTGAAGGCCAGTTATACGCATATCAGTCAAGGCTATGCAGTCACACATTGCTGTTGGCAAAACCTGACAAGCACAAGGCAAGCCTTGTTTGCCAGCTGTTCGACAAAAATCAATACATCTTCATTTCCAGACAAAAACGGTCTGTCTAATAAATTAAATGGCTCTCCAAACCAGCAAAGCTGCTCTCTCTTCATAAGGTGCCTCTTTATTGTGTTGTCCCTCGTCCCCACTTTGGCCATTGTCTTAATGATCCCACTCACCTCCGCACTGAATTGTTTTAGCTAGATCATACAGTCTGTACAAGTTTAACTGTTTCACTTCCTGGTGCCTGCCTCTGGCCACTATGTATAAATGTAAAGTTGTCTCTTGTATACTGCTGTCATTATTTTATTATTATTTTATTAATAATATTGTTATTTTCTATTATATTCGGTTATTATTTTGGCTATTATTATGTGTATTTTTCTGTCATCCTGTTGTGTCATTTTTGCTCTATGCTCTTCCTGGTTGTGCTGTGTATTTACCCATACTGCCCTTTGCCCCCAGTTACCATTTGTACTCTGTGTTACTGTATAACCTTTGTTGTTCGCCGAAAGGCTTTCTGAAAATGGAAAAAAAAAAAAAAAAAAATTGAATAAGGCTTGTCCAGAAGTGATTATGTATTGCTATACTTCATGTGGATATGCAAATGGTTACAAAAACACTCAATTTTGATTGTGAAAGATTCAAAATGGGGAAAAAATAAAAGGTTGTTGAATTTACGTACGTCTCTGGAACTTTTTCCCTTTTTACGAAATGCATGGTGAAAGTCACGCAAGCACATGGAAGCATCCAGACCAGACTCTTTCTAGCAGAACACCAACCAGCTGATTCATAGCTCACAGACCGCAACATCCCAGTCTGCCAGCCTGACAGCTTAGTGTGAGCCGACACAGCCAGAAAAACTTCACCCGTTCACTACGTCATCGCTTAATGCTGCCTACTGGCAGAGATTCACTGAGATGAAAAAAAATCACACAGACTGTGTGGTACAGCAGTTCAGGAGGGAGTCTGTTTGTTAAACTTCACCTCAGTCTGAACATGACTGCAAAAAAACCCACAAAGAACATCTCATATTTTCAAGCAGACTGTTTGCTCACAAGAGTATAGTCAGTGGATAAAATATTAAATAAACTCTCCAGGTTGTGCAGTTAGCTCAAACAGAAAGGGACTGAATTAATGAAGGTGTAAATAAAATACAAATAGCCAAAAACTGCCTTGACTGGTGAGCAGGGCAAAACAAGTCACAGTGGTCCAAGAGCTTTTAACATAAGGCAAAGAAATGTATTAAACTATTTCAAGTTAAGGTGCAGAAATAAACTTTTAATAGTTATATAATATTAATAGTTTTATATTAACAACGTATACTATGATGAGCAGTGTAAAAGGAGTCAGTAGAAAATATGAACTGACAGAGATTGCCAACCCTACAGTATGGACTTTTTTAGAGTCTCTCAGCTCATTGTTTTGGTTTTATGACCCGCAGAATTCCTGTTTTGGTTCACTCTCTCCTCTCTTATCAACCTTACAGCTAAATTAACTTATAAACTCACTATACACTACCTGTCCACCACTGAAAGCAGGCGGAGTTTGCAAATATCTTGCAAGCATAGTTGAGTATTTAGCAGCTGAAGAGCCTGATACTTCCTTGAGGAGTTGGTTGGGACCAAAACAGAGCTAAAAGGAGAGTGTATAGTGGACTTAAATTTGAGTAGTCGTAGTCAGAAACACAACTCCAATTGAATGCTACATATCAGCTGAAGGTGAGCAACTGTTTGCCAACAATTTTATACAGCGATGCTGTATCTACAGCATGTTCAGCTACACTGAAGTAGCCAAAACAAAGAACAAATAAGAACTTTTTAACTAATAAAAAGCACAAGGACTGTTTTTATTTTAGGTTTTTAGTGCTGTGCTAAGATTGTGGCGCATTTAAGATCATCAGGAAGTTGATTATACCAGTTTCAAATCATTGCAAGAGCAAACTGGCTCCTTTTACAACAACTGACCTGAAAGAAAGCCTTAAAAACACATATTAAGGAGTGTTACAACACATCAAGTAATGATTACATATAACCAGAGTCACATATTTAGATTTCAGTTTCTGATGTAGTCCAAAATTGCTCAATGCCATGGACCCATAACTTTAACAGATGTGCTTTTGTTGGACAAAGGAAGAGAAGAAGAAAAATCCTCTTCCCAGAATGTATCAGAGTGCAACAAGCAAAAACAAGTTACACAACTGTCTTGGGAGAAAACTGCGTCAGACTGCGAACACAGAGCGTGGCAGCCTCCATCTGACCCTGCCGTTAATGGAGCAATAATTCATGGGGAACAACAAGTTGGCATGGGCAGAGTGTGCCACTGACAAACGTTACATAAGAGCCATTACAGGAACGACAGCCTATCAAATACAGAGATGTTGCAATTTCAAGGAAACACCCAAGTTTCTTGAAAATTTTTGGACAGCAATTAGTCTGAAAATGTCAGTGAGAAAAAAAAAAAACAAAAAAAAAAACCACTTGTGGGTATGTTTTCATTCTCAGTGATTATTGCCAGAGGGCTTCGTGTTTTGAGATTGTATGACGCAGATAATATGCATCAACAGCACTTCCCATGTACGAAAACATGCGTTTGTTCCCTCATCTCAGTTTCAGACAGACAGAGGAAGGACGTACACGTGTAGAAACAGCTGACCACAGATAGATCTCCTGATTTTCATCAGAAATATGAAACTCTTTATGTGTTCTCACTTCTGCCCACCAGCCAGCTATAACAAGGTGACATTCCTGACAAAACCGCAGTGCTTTGTAGTGCACTATCCTTTCCTCATTCTCTCCCACACCTTTTCTCCCCTCCCCCTTCCTCTCAGTATGTCTTGTTCTATCTCTCTCTCTCTCTCTCTCTCTCTCTCTCTCTCTCTCTCTCTCTCTCTCACTCACTCACTCACTCACTCCCTCGTCCCCCTTTTTTTCTTTTCCCCAAACCCATCTTTGAGCTGTAAAAGCTGCTTTGTGTTGTGAGGAGGCTTGTGAAAATGGGCCAGTAGAGTAAAAGTAGGTCAGTGAGGAGGGATAGGAGAGGATGGAGGAGGGGGTGAGGAGCGAGAAAGAGGGAGGGAGAGAGAGAGAGGGGTTATTCAGAGTGAGAGTGGAGGAAAGAGGGAAGGTGGGAGGGAGGGAGGGTTACATCACATGCCTCTACAGTGTAAACTCGAGCAAACTACTCAGAAAAGAGGCTCTCTCGTTGCTGCCTGAGGGAGCAGGTCAGTAGCGCTCGCACACACACACACACACACACACACACACACACACACAGGTTACATCAATGTCACAGTTTGCATCAGGCTGACATTTATAAAAAAAATTACACACACGGTCTGATTAATCCCTCAGAGCTAATAGGATTATCTATTGGAAAGCTACATAACATTTTCATATGATCATTACTTTTAAGTTTTAGTGACCTCTTATGGTTATTCTAATGATTCAAATGAATTTATGACTTGAATTTGGGGTTTTGGCACGCATAACAGCGACTCATGACGTTACCAGATGCCAGCTTTCCTTCAGATACAAAACTCTGGATATTTTAGTTTGACCTAATTTAGATTTTGTCTGTTTGCTCACACACACACACACACACACACACACACACACACGCACACACACATGCACACACACCATGTAAATCCACCTGTCTCTCAGATGTGTGCACAACAGTTGAGGTACAAGCTTAACTTCCTACAATGTGAGGAAGTAAATGAAAACTGGTAAGTTCACAACAAGGAGTGGTTGTGTGTGTGTGTGGGGGGGTGTTCTGGCCCTGCGCTGCCTGCGGTGATCAACATCCCTGGCTGGTTATGTAACTGGGATGTTGCAGTATGTAGGTCAGGAGCACAGGGAGAGGCAGGGATGGGGTAACGAGGATGAAGCCGAGGAGTGTGTTAGACTGTGTGTGTGTTGTATTGAGTGTGTTCACACCTCTGGTTTTCAGTTATTTCAGTCGGTAGTCCACACACAGAGGATGTACAGTTTATATCATGCCGAGCAGATGTCAAATACCATCACTGCTGAAGGAGAAACTCACAGGCTGAGAGGAGGAAATCATCGGCAGTCGATGCTGTAGAAACTCATTGTGCAATGAGGCTAAACTGACCCAGCTTTAAACATTAACTACGTGTATATAGCAGATGTTTGTGTTTCACCATCGAAACCCCATAAAGTCACATGTTTTCTGTCTTTGATGTAAAAATAAAATCTTTGTGAGCATTCTCTCATCTGATCATATCAAATTAAAACATTATTAGCTCGTTAGCACCAACATGCACTGAAAGGCAAATGAAAGTCTGGATTTGATTAGGATCAGTCAGGAGAGAAACCTGTTGTGTTGTGTTTGTTGGAAAAACTGGGAAAAAAGCTATCAAAATGATAAGCTTGATGAAAAATAATCTGATAACCTAATATTACACACGGGCTTTTTGACACAGCTAATGGTCACAGAGAAGTTCTCCAGTTAAAGAATAAATAACTCTGGAATGCAGTTAATCAATTATTAAACACTTTGCAGCATGACTGGACACGGTGCTAATCGAGAGTCTCAAGTTCCTTCAGTGAAGCTATTATTAAACCTTTCGTGCATCCTTTGAGTTTCATCCTTCATTTGCTGTGAGGATTACTATAAACATTTGAATAAATATGTGGTGCTGTCAATTGCTTTCTGTGTCTTTTCTGTCTGAATTTGTAATTTCAAGGCTTCAAGTTCTGTCAGTTTTTAATGTTTTTTAATGCTTTTCACCTAAAACTTCTCAATATTGTTGCACTACATGCTTAGTTTCAGGGTAAATTTCGATATTTGTAGCAGTTTGGCACCACTGACTAATTCAGAATTCAAATAAATCAAATCAAAAACTCCTGTGATGAGTAAAAGTACATAGAGTACCACTGGGTAGGGTGGTATCAGTGCAAATAATAAAAGCTATGTTTTTATTTCCACCACCAGAAACAGAGCTCAGATTCGGTACACGCCTGCAGGAACCCTAAAAGAGAAACAGAGCGAGGGGGAAAAATGACTCCTCTGTTGAACATGCTTGGCTGGCCGTGGTTCAGGGGAGAGTTATGTTGCCTGCCATGACCCATTCAATCCCTGCTGCCTCTGTACTACACAGCATTATAAAATAGGTCAGTGAACGTCTGTGTGTGAGTGTGTGTGCACTGCTACAGATGTATGTACAACAATGATTTTTGGATTGTCAACCTCAGTGGCACACTATGACAGACAAACACACACACACACATGCAGATACTAAACCAGTACGTTTACATCACAATGTAAAAATAGGCCAGAAGAAAGTTGGGCACTTTTGAAATGAAAGTAGGCCACTAGGAATAACTGTGTGTGTGTGCACATGCACGCGTGTTTGTGGAAGAGAGATGAATCAGCTCTATGTTATGCAATGCTAAACCACCCTTGGGTCTCATTACCATATCTTGTGCCCTTGTGCTACAGGAAGTAGCCTGTTAGCGTACGTGTGTGTGAGAGCATGTGTGTATTTGCACAGAGAGTGATACCCTTTTCATATCTGACATGCTGAACTTTTATTTGCTTTTTCAGACGTTTCTGCACAACAGCTTTGTGAAAAAACTCATGATTTTTTTAGGGCTATAAAACGTTGCACCAGCACAGGAATATCCCTACAAGTATACTGTGAAATAATCAGCATGTTTTGAACTCATTTGGCAAAGGTTAGGGTTAAATAACAAAATAACTTTAAAACAATAGATCATTATTTTGGAAATTTGCTTTCTTGCCGAGGTTTAGACAGGAAGACAGATCACCCTCATGTCTGTGCTACACATGAAGCTACAGTCAGCAGCCGGTCAGTTAGCTTAGCATAAAGACTGGCTCTGTTGCTGGGGTCTCCACTGGTTGCCTGGCAACGTCACTGTAATAAAACTCCAGGGAGTCACTGCACCCAGCCAAGAAAAAGTCTGGCACATAACCCCCCGTAAAGCCACAATGTGTCATTTCTACACAGTTTTTAGTAGGAACTGACAAACAAGATGAACTTGTGAGCTTTAGAAGTGCAGATAGGTAGATTTTGTTAACTTTGGACAGAGCTAGGCTAGCTGTTTCCCCCTGTTTCTAGTCTTTATGCTAAGCTAAGCTCACCGGCTGCTTCCTTCAAAATCTAAATCTATGTACTATTCAGTAACATTTTTGACAATACATAACCGAAGCAGAGCTTCATGCTATCTGCTATAATTATGATTACTGATGTAGTCCAGACATGTTTCCCAAGAAGCTGCTGGAGAACTCTGACTCAGGTGTTATGAATGTCTCTCTCCTACAGTATGTTCCCGAAAAAGGATTCATATTTGTAAGCTGCAAGTTTACAGACCAAATAATGTCAGATCAGAGGAACACTCATGGTCCTTGAGCTCAAGTGCCCTAGTTTCAAATCCAAGCTGCCACGTTGTTCCATAAATATGTTAACTAGAACATCTGTGTTATAAAGAATTTATTAGTGGTCTACTGATCAGATGTGAGACATCACATAAACAAAAATAACAATGCAGTTGCCAGGGTGTGTGAACATATTTAAAGGTCCAGCGTGTAGGATTTATTGGCATCTAACGGTAAAGTTGCAGATTGCAACAATCTGAATACTGCTTGCCTACATTGGCTGCAGAACTCACATAAAAACATTAAAGGCTCTATCTAGAGCCAGTGTTTAGTTTGTCTGTTCTGGGCTACTGTAGAAACATGGCAGGGCAACACGGTGGACTCCATGGAAAAAGACCCGTGGCATCTATAAATATAAAGAACTCATTCTGAGGTAACTAAAACACAACAGTTCTTATTTTCAGGTCATTATACATTAATAAAAACATACTTATGAATACTATAACTTCTGCCATATTTGGCCAATAAATTCTCTAAATCTTGCACACTGGACCTTTAAGTTTGTGGCCTTTATTTTAGTATCTTATACTGTATCAATTTAGCTTTCTTTGTCCTTTTTGCTCTGGATTCTTTGGATCAGGAGGGACCTTCATTATCATACATTATCATACAAAAACTTCTAATAAAACCATAACATTTGCAATTAAAGGGTTGTATATTCTTAAGTTTGAAATAAGTGATCAAGCCTGCCCATGCCTAGCTAAATGTGAGCTAGCTAGGTGCCATGGGGACTTTCCCACAACATCCTGAATGTGACACTGACCTCTGACCTCTCAGTCATCTCAGAAATGTCAACATATGGCTAAAAAAATACTGCAGTATACTTACAGCCGATCACTCACATGCCTGCATGTATGTAGCTACTACTTTGAAAAAGTATGGTGCACAAAATCCACAGTCCTTGTTCTAGCTGAGCAAATATGAGGCTAGGAAGTCAAGTGTGAGAGAATCTTTAAGGACCTCAACTCCCCAGATAAAGACCTTTTCTCTCCACTGTGATCAGGAAGAAGGTACTGGATACATCAGAGGCTCAGGAAGAGTTTTCTACCTTCTGGCCACTAGGACTTTATTCTTACTTTCATAGTAACCATTAATATTTATTATGCTTTCTATTCTTTATTATTTTTCTAATTTACATTCTTTTTGCTGAACATTGGGAGCTTACAGAAACACATTTCACTATGATAATCTATGCAACAATTGTGGGTATCTTTCAAAGTTATGCTCTGTTTAGAACTAAATTCCCTTTTCGTTTTACTATGTCTCGGCTCGTGCACACACACTGTTGTGCTCAGCATCAAATCTCTGTACAGGAAACACAAAGAGGGGATTTTACACTAAAAGGTCCATGAATTTTTAACATATCCACTTGATTTGGCTAACACAGAGTGATGGCGTCTCACATTCACTTAAGATACACTTTATAATGAATTTTTATGAGGAAGCTGGATTTGCCCCCCATCACTTATGTTAATATCATTTGAGGAAGTGATCTCTTCAGGGCCAGTATTGACGGGGCAAATGATTACAGCGATTTACATGTGGGCATGTGAGAGATAGATTTTCTAAAAATCTGAGTTTATCCTTCATCACTCAAATCTATCCCCAGTTTATTGCAGATAGAGCTGATACCTTTCATCTGGAGTATTGCACAGTTGGCATTTTCCATGTAAGCCAACTTTATTGGAGCTCCAGCAGCCTGACAGAAAAACAACATGTTGGAGCTGTGGTAACTGAGGTAACCTGCAGTCCTTCGTGGTGGTTATTAAGTGGATTAACCCCTTTAGATTAGTCTCAGCCATTTCTCCCATCTGTCTACTGTTAAACCACCGACCTGCAACTGTACAAGCATCACAGGACACACACACACACACACACACACACACGAAAACCCAACATTAGGCATTAGGAATGTTTACATGAGCATGTGAGCAAATCTATCCCCTTTGACCTACTGCACTGTATAGGTTTGCGTGACTATATAGGCACATGCTATTAGCTTAGGGTTGCAGTAGTATACGTTATGGAAATTGACGGGTATCATACCATCTACATTTGCTTATCTACGGTATTTAATCATACCATAATTGTGTAAAAAATTGGAATTATTAGGAAGCCAAAAGTCCTCCTGTTTTCATTCCATTGTATTTGTTTCAACAATAATAATTGTGTAATACTGCAAACTATGACATAACAAAACTGAAGCATTTATTTAACCGTGAAAATTTTGCTTCAATTTTACCGTTGACACGTAAACACCATGACCTCTGCCTCACATGCAAGAAAACACACACACACACACACACACACACACACACACACACACACACACTTTGTGATTAGTCGTTGGTCATTATTCTCAGTTGAGTGAACAGGAGACATGCGACCCATGTACAGTACTGACACAAAGAGGTGGAGTTAGTGACACGTGACTTTGGGCACAGCTGTCTGTATGTAGGGATTTAGACTAAATGTGTAAGTGTGTCACTTGTGTGTGTGTGTGTGTGTGTGTGTGTGTGACACAATTCAAACGGGTGGGTTCATAAACTCCAAATATCCTGCGGCAGTTTCATGTCAGAGTTTTGTGCCTCTTTGTAGTTCTTTGTTTGTTTAGTGTTTTGTGTCTATGGCAAGATCTTTTAACTTTTAATCAGTAGTGGTAATAACATTTGCTTCACTAGAATCACTAAAATAGTTACAGACACAGACATCTTTAGTATGATTATGGATTAGTCTGAATGATTATTGACATCTACAATTTAATTTTCACATGTTGAGGAATGAATGTGACTAGTGGAAATGTAAACTTCCCATTTCAGATATCAACAATTGCATTTCCAATATCAACAAATCATTGCCCAAATTGGTATATGTTGTACATTACTCAAAATATCTACAATGAAATTTTGACTAGCGGATTCTTTTTTTGTATCTAAAATTTAATTTTGACTACAGTAGATACTTACTTCATCAACTGTTCTCGACATAGCGCCCAAGCTAAAATGCAGGTGGTGTTTGTTTAACTACTTTTCTGTACTGCACAGAGTGTCGTGATTAGCCAACATGTTTTAATAACTTAGCTTATTTTTTATTCTGCATTCAATTTCACTGCACTTTGGCAATGGTAGCTCATACTTGTAATGTGCAAATGGTTACTCATCGAACTGGTTGTTCTATGATACACTGAAATGATTGCGTTAATTTAGGCTACATATTTATCGTATAAGTAGTGATTTAGTTTTCACAAGTGGAAATAACATGTCACTGTGGATATCTTCAGTCTACATGAACATGTGAAATGAATGCTCTAATTAGGACGACATATATGGCAGGCCATTTTAATATTTAGTCAGTAGAGTTGACAGGTAGCCATTTACTTTTCACTAGTGGAAATGTTAATTTAAGATAGCTGTAAAACAATTTTGACATGTAGCAATATATATTTATATTTTCACATGGAGAAATTACACAAATTTGACTAATCAAACTGATATATTACAGACATATTTAATTTTAAAATAAAATTTCAGTAAAATGTCAAGATGACATTTTGATATATGACCCTCACTCTGTTTCTGTGTTCAAGTGGAGGGTCCGCCACATTAAGTGTTATTCCAAACCGATTAGCTTTAAGTGGATGTGGGTTTCCCTCCAACACCATGTCTGCATCTATGTGGGCATACAAACCAAACTCCTCTAAATTGCAGCGCTTCTTTTGTGTCCAGGAAAGAGGAAACACCCACATACCTACAAACCTGAGTTCTTTGTGGTTATTTTCAAAGTTAATAAGTTTTCTTACCTCAAACAGACATTTGATACTTTCAATAGGAAGAAAAGTAGAGAAAAAGGAAGAAGTGTGGGAGTGAGTTTTTATTTATTTAGCTTACTATACCTTGAATGTAAGTTTGCCCTGCCATTGTCCATACACAGATCTTTCTCATGGTTGTGTATTAGGTGATCTTGTAGATGCATATTCATTTAATTAGATCCTTTCTGAAATAATTTGGGTCACTGGTTGCTGGACCTTCGAGTGTTAGGTGATTATACACACTGCTGTTAAACAAGATGTTGACAATTGTTCCTGCTTCCATCAGAGAAAAGGTCTCCACACAGAGTTACACTCATCTCGGAGTGGAAGGATGTAGGGGTCACTCCATAGTCACTTCAGATGCTCCGGTTCAGGGACCAGGGATCTACATCATTGTCCTGTTCAATAGTCCATCAGCGATACTAACAAGCCAACTACCACTGTTTTACTCTAGAAAGGCCACAGAGGACAAGAGCACGCAAACACACACACACACACACACACACACACACACACACACACACACACACACACACACACAGTATTCATCATTTGTTGTCACCTGATCAGCAGCAAAATAATTAGATTAAATTATCAAAAGAATGATTGTATGATTACACGCAAACCTAACCTCAAAACATCTCGGCATGTTTCAGCCTGTCTCATACACAGACACTCTGTCAAACAACCTTATAAATGCCTCCACCTAAAAGGTAATGTCTGTTGAATGCTGTTTTTTTCCTTTTTAGATCCATCTCTGTGTAAGTAAATAGGCCACTGCCATTACCAGCATGCATAGATTATGAATCATTTTTAGTTCTGCAAAATTACTGAACCACTGCCGCTATTAATCCCAATAAATCAATATCTGATAGAAGTATAAAAAGAGGTACAATTCATCCTTCGAGAAAGGCCTGATATTGCCAGGCAGATGGAAAATCAGTATGATTATCTTTTGCCACGTCTATTTTGGCAGGCAGCACCCAGATGAAAAAGCTCCGCACATAAATTTAGAAGACTACGGCCCTACAGGTGTTCTTTGAGCGATCTGAATTGCTCACCCAACCGTCTTGGTTGGTGCCCACTCACCAAGACATTTCTGTTTACATTAAACGTCTCTAAAATTTTAATCCCAAAGAAACTATTATCACCATCACAATATGAGATACTACTAAGACAAACTACGAATGATTAAAGCTGCAGGCCTAATTTCTGCCATTAAAACGAACAAACACTCCATGAAATGCAAATCATGTCAAACTAATTCCAGCAGATCGGAGTGAATCCTGCTTGTGGGGTGAACTGAGACCAGTTTATATTTAGCTCTCACATGATACCAGTTGACTGAAAGTTAGTCAGTCATTGACTGAACAGTTTCTAAGTTCGTGTCAGGAAAGTGGCCTCATCCGTACACACTGGAAGTCATTAAGACTCAATTAGCAATGTGGCCCAGGGCAGAGGAGGACAGCAACGAACCACAAGTGAGAAAAAAAAAAAAACAAGAGACCTGCTTGTTTATTTCTGTTTCTTTAGCTGTGAACGCTCATGCATGGGTCATTTAATGTAATATAAGTCACCTGAGGGGAGCTTGTGACCAAAGTTGAGATCTTGCACAGGTGGTGACTAATGCAGATAATCACATATGTTGATCAGCTAATCAATACAAACCATTACTCAACACTATGTACTGCACATACTGGGAAACAGGACAGATAAGCAGTGGTACCGTCGAGGTAGCTAAAATGGAGAAAGGATAAAAGATAAGCAGAGAGGAAAATAAAAGAGTCTACGTTTTTTGAGCTCTTGCAAATCCAACCCCTCTCCTGTTGATAGTTTACAGGGTTTAAAGAGTGTGAGTAAAGAGAAGTGTGTTCAAAATATGGAAATTAGAGCTCAGACAACATGCAGCAGAGCTGGCCAGACAGGTCACAACCTCCCACAACCACACACAAACACACACATCTGTCAGTGTGAACTCTGACCTCTCACACAGTTTAGCGCTTCATTAGGGGGCAGAGGCAGGAGAACGACCCTGCTGACCCGACTCTCCTCTCGTCACCCGCTTTTAGCTGTTCATCTTTAGTCATGATGATTTGTGTTTGTACTTGATTTATTCCCATCTTAATTTCTTCAACTTCTGTGACTGATTTTGTTTCCCCACAGAGATTTGATTTGAACTCTCTCTACGTGAAAATGTAGGTCACGCCTGAAAAAACTTGATGTTTGACTGAAGGATAAACCAGTTGTTTGTCTTGAAGGAAAACAGGATGAGCAAAGCAACAACAAAACATTCATAGTACTTGTGTTTGGCTCCACCTGGTGGTCACATATAACCAGAGTTTCAGCTGCAGTTTCAGTGATTGTCAGTCCCTCGCAAACAAAGTCTTGCAAAGAGTTTTACAAATTATTATCATAAACTGAAGCCTCAATATTGACCTGTGGACATAATATTTGATATCAAGAGAGTCAATAAATCCCTAAAGTCATAATCAATATAATAGATAAAAAGAAATCATTACAATTGTTGAAGTATGATAAATAGTAAGTTGGCTTTATTAATGGACATTTAATACTAATTCGAAAGAGCAAGTGCTTAGATAAAACTTTAAAAATAAAGAATCTGTTGAAATAAAATATTAGAACAAAGACAAGTAGGCTTAAATTACAACTTAAGACAAGGATAAAAGCCTACAGACAGTCAACAGACAAACACAGACAGACACAGCAGAAGTTATCCTGCAGACTTCTTCATATTGTATATTGCAGCTGCCAGACCTTTTACACCACCCTTTAACCTGACTTTTAACAAATCACAGCAGCACTAAAGCTGCACCCAGATATGCAAAATCCTGCACAAAACTGACAAACTTCACCAGTGTGTGTTTTTTTCCCCCCATTTTGGTTCATTTCAAACAGGAACCACTCTGTGTACATCATCAAAATAAAATTTGACAATAAACCAATATTATATTTGCAGAAAGCTGCCTTTGAGTTTTGTGCAGGATTTGACATCGTTGAGATGATCTTATACATCAAATCAAATTCACATACTGGGACATTTCATTTTCACATACATGAACCGTTCTTCAGATTTATCTCACTCCCAGCGTCAAGCAGGTGGAGTGAGCTACATAACACTTACTGTAGAAGACATGTTGTTCTTTAATTGGCCTGGATTACAGACTACAGTGATAACCAGCCTTACCTGAATCACAGCCTTTCTCATCATGGAGGAAAAAAACAACAGATACACCTCTATTTCAGCTATCCAACTCCTCTGATATTAATGCCACAACTCAGGCAAGACTAACATTTGTAACATGCGCACATTATGCTCACATACAATGTCTCCTTCATTTAATAACAGCAGACAATAAAAAGTTAAAATAACTTCAGTTGAGCTTATTAAATACCAAAGTAATTTAAGTATTTATGTCTGAAAATAGTGTAGCATCGCAGGCTGAAGAAAGAACTAAAAGAAAACACAAGCTAATACATATTCATCATACCACTTTTGCCCTAAAAGCTGAATACTGAACTGCATTTAATAATTTAAGTTGATAAAATGACTTTAAGTTACATAAAAACATTTAAATCCTCAACTAGAAGACAACTGAATACTTATTAGCAACTCTCAGACGCGTCACAGGCCCGGGTCCACACGGCGTTTCAAGCACCACTTGATATAATGGGGAGTCTCATTGTTCCTCTATGTGCTCGGCACGACTGTGATTTCACACTCAACCCAGATCTGTTGAGGAATGCTTACTCATCAACTTACAGTTAGCATCCCGACATAGTCACTTAGCTTTGCGTAGGTTAGAGTCAGTTATTCAACCAAGCAGGCTGAAGGAAACGTCCCACGTCTGCTGGTCCAGTCCCAAACAGACAAACAAACCGCAGTCGAGTCTGCAGCCACATTTTCTCCTGTAGAATGATACGATGTGAAAACTCATAACCAGCTGCTCCTCGTGTTTGTGTTAAGCTGCAGTGAAACCTGAAGTGCTGTTGAGTTTATGATGCGCAATCATCCACAATGAGATGTGCATTTGTTCATAATGATACAAGTGTTTATATCTGTGAAAAAAAAAGGTCCTGAGGAAATTGTGGTTCATTTATCCAGAAGATGTCGATGTTTACAATGACGGAGAACAACATACGAAAACAAAAAAATACTTATTTCTTTACCAAAGTCGTGATTTGTTTCTCTGTTTCTTCTTGGAGTCCCTCTTCTCTGCACTTGGACATTCCTCTCTTTTTGCGTCACTCTTTATACAATCCAGTATAATACACATTTCAGTGTTGCTCTCGGTCTACGTGTCTTGATGAGAGCTCTCCTCAAGGTTATTTTTATTTCTCAAGGTCTAAGCTCTCTGGTTTCTTGGGAGACTCTACGACTCATACCTTCTACACAGTGTGAGTCGACAAAAATGTCCACAGATGTGTTGTTGGCCTGTTGTTGCAGAAGAGCAGCTCCTCCATCTTCTAGATGTACTCCTAACGTTCATCCAGGACAGACGCTTTTCACTTGGCGTGGCGGCTCTTGGACTGAGCTCCAGGACTAGAAGAGGAGCCAAGATGTCTCCCGAGGGTCTTCCAGCGCTGACGCAGCACAAAGTCGTAGTTGGCGGAGGTGCTCATGGCATAAAATACGTTGGCTTTGTCGGGGATCTGGAGCTCTGAGGCAGAAAGAGGAATGAAGTGATGAAGTGTTGCAATTTATTTTCCGCTTGCCTATTTCATCCGCCTCCATTTCAGTCAGTGATTACAGATATTTCTCAGAATGATATGGAGGGTAATTTCCAGAAATGTCAGCATTTCATGCCTACTTAGAAAGAAGGATAGCATAATTGAAGGCAATGAAAATATAATAAGAGCAAGGGTTGTTTTCTCGCTGTGTGAGTTATATGTCTTTTGGCTGACTTACATTATAGCTTAGTAATGACAGTGTCAGGGAAGGAACTGATTTTTGCTCCCTCAATAATAGTTTATCTGGCATTTACTGTTGACATGTTGCAGATGCAAAAATATTTCCAACTGTTAAATTAAATATTGATGTACATTCAGTCATTTTACATAAAAATGTTCAAGGCTTTTAGTGCAAAAGAAAACCCTTACACACTTGTAAAGTAAAGTCTGTTGCTGTTTGACTGGCAGTCAGTTCATAATCAGCATTGAGTATATTCATCCTGTCCTGAGCAGGTTACACCTGCACTCAGAAGACACTAGACTGCTAGAGGAGAGGCCTTTACCTTTCCCATTGTTGAGCATCTGGCAGAGGCTGAATTCATGGCAGCTGACATCGTCCATGTTGTGTTTTTCAAGAGCCCTCTGAATCACCTGAGGCGTGTGGTCCTGACTGGTGAGCTGGAGATGAAACAGACATCCACAAAATACAAGCAGAGTCAATGCTGTAACTCCCATTCTGCCTACCTAGACATGAAACTATGACCTTAATTTGTAAGCCTGTAATTTTATTTGGAACAGATTTTTGTAGCTACTCCTGTGTTCACTAGAGATATCAGTGACTACAGTGAGATCTGTCATGACTGAAGGCAGACGTTAGCCAATTAAAGCAACCTTTCTTCCATAAAATATAGACATGGATGCAAACATTAGTGCTATCACAGTTAGATTATTGTTCAGTGATTTGGTCCAACACAACAGAAGGTAAATTCGGGAATTGTCATTTGGCTTGAAGAAGCAGTGTTCATCATTCTTTAATCTGCTTTATTAAAAAAATACCATAAAAACTAAAACCCCAGAGATAGTTAACGAAAAACAACCAAAGTCACTTTTTCAGACAGACATAATTATTCTACAATTATTCACGTTTTAACAAAAAGTTAAGATTTTAAAGACAAGTATAAAACATGACTTTTTAAAATTCATTTTGCTGTTCTTCACATGAGATATGGGTGTAGAGAACTATCCATCCCACCTTTATTTGTGCTAAAGTCTATGAGGGGCAAAATGATTTGTTTTATCAATTATGTACATATTATATCATAATTATGTACAAAACAATTATTACATAGATGTGGTGGCTTGGTGTTGGCTGTTGTCTTGTCTTATGGTTGTGTTATGTATTGAGACATATTGTATGAATGTGTATTGATATATTTACTATTATTTAAGTATTTTTATGGATCCCCAGGAAGAGTAGCTACTGTTATAACTGTTATACAGTAGTTAACGGCGAGCTAAATACATAAACAAACTGCTGCTAGTTATAACTGCTGTTAGCTAATGTTAGCTCAGTTGGTTAGCTTGTGTCCTTTTGCGATCAGAGCACCAGATATGTGTTAGTGTTTGTACCACAGGGAAGAGGAGGTTTTCAGGCCAGGGTAAATTCAGACTGGGAGTGATGTCATGACAGAACTTGAGCTCGCCAAGCAGGCAATGTAACAAGGCTAAACAACCTCTATGGAGATAATGACAGAGGTGAAGTGACCAAAGGAGGACGTTGATGGAAGAAGCTAAGAAGAGAAAATGAGAGTGACGAAGCAAGAGGCCGCTGGACAAGAGTAAATTTAGTTGTACCCAAGACCCTAAAATGACATAGTTAGAAGTCTTTTGTGGCCATCTGCGACTGCTTTAGATGTCATCAGCATAATAATTCAATTTTAACCAAAGATTTCTTCAACATAAGAAATAAATCTCTCAAATACCACAATATGTAAAGTTAATGGCTTTAGGCACTACCACACATATAACCATTGCTGCTGTTCTCTATTGCAGCCATTAAGTCGTAAAAGGGATTGCCAGTTTGCTTTTGTAATTTCAGTGCACGTTTAGTTCCTTAGCTCTTGTGTTGGTTGCGCTGAATGACAGATTACCTTAAACCATATATTTAAAAAAAGGTAGATAGAGAAATCTTTAGCCAAATGATCACAAACTCACTCACGGAAATTGTATATTTAAGGTAAAAAATGTAAAAAGATATCTACAAGGGAAGGGAAAAGATCAAACAACTATTTAAATATTTACAAGATCAAACAAACTATTTACATATTTACAAGCTATGGGAACATTCTAGAGATTTAGAAAGAAAGAGTGAGAGATAAGTGTCTCTGCTCAGACCCGTCTGCCCTGCACGCCACATCTACTGCTGCCTGTGAGCAAGAGAGACCCAGTGCAGCATGCATGAGAATGAATTACAGTATATGTGAATATTTAATACTGGACAAAGTACAACGTATCACTTTTATTTTGCTTACACTTCTTTTGTTTCCCACATAATTCCATATGTATTCAGTGTTAATCTACAATATAACCCTTTCTCGCTAAATGTGTTACTACTTTCTTTTAAAAAGCATACAGATACTAGGAGGGTTTGAAATGTCACCAAATCTAGCAAGAAAGTCATAAAGTTGGCAACACTGCATCCAAGTAGGTTAACATTATGCCTATTCAAATCAACACACAACTTTGTAATGTTATGTTCCATCATCAAATCAAGAGAAATGGTCTGCAATGGTGGTCACTCTCTACTTTGTTAATGCTTTATGCTTCAAGCCCAGAGATGACTCCATCATTCCTCTTTCAAAGGTTCAAAATTTTATAAGCTGATCCTCATCCTCTCCTTTTCTCTTCTTCGCTTCCTCCACCAACATCCTCTTCATTCTCTTTGCCTCAGGGGCTTCTGAGCCCGGTTACACTGCCTGCTTGCACAGCTCCAGCTCTGGCACAAAACCATCTCCTAACTCAATCAGTGATACCCCATACCCTCAAGCCTGAAAACTGCCTCCTTCCGGTGGTACAAAATGTCTGTGGTACAAACACTAACACTCCCCTGGTGCTCTGAGCTCACAGCCTGAGTTGACATTAGCTAACAGCAGCTACCGAGTCAGGAAACTCTGTAAATCACAGAGAGTTGATGAGAAACAGTCGGAGGGAGCAGCATAGGGAAAACAAGAAAACACATGCAAGTTTTATTCCAGAAGTTACATTGTGTAAGAACAGAGTGACCCTTCACCACCATTCAACCAATTACTAGTTAGTGTAGCATCAAAATGATTCAAAATGTGTTATTTTGTGGTAGAAAAGTTACACAATGCTGTTCTCATTTTCTTCAGTGTATTCAATGTGTTCATATCAATAAGGTTATTTTGAACTTTCTGTTTTACCTATTGATTGGTGTCAGTCCACCACAGTTTCTAGACTCCAAAGTATGTTGCAGACTGAAATAATCATGCTGTCATGTTTCAATTTCTGAGTGAACGTTCGTTTTCTTTTCATGTAATTAGGCTGACACAGAAGATGAAGCAATACAAACTCCTGACTCTTCTGCTTTCTCTTTTGTTTTTTCTTCCACTTTTCATTTTTAGAAAGTGTTACAAAAGTCAACCAAAAACCATCCAGCTTACACAGAAATACAAAATTACAACACTATCGCCCTTACCAGTATGCTCTTGTAGATGTTTCCATTGCTGACTGACTCCACACTGACCCTGATGATACATGAGTCAGCAACCTGTTTGTTGTAGACGGGCAGCGGGGTCTGAGGAGAGCAGCTGGACGATGAGGACTCAGAGTTAAGAACCAGAGAAGAAGGGCTGAGGTCTGGATGTGATGAACTACAGGAGGAGCTGGAAAGACTGCGAGAGGAGGAGGACATGAAGTTGGAGGAGAAATCCTCTGCAACATTGTGAAGAGAACCTGAGAGAGACTGAGGGAGGGGAGGAGAGGGAAAAATGGGTGAATGGATGAATAATCTGATTCAACTCACCAATGGGAGGTAATCTGAGTGTCCAAGACACATAGCCACAGATCCGATGACAAGTCCATCATCAAATCATAAATTGCAAATTAATAATCATTTATATATAGTATCTAGAGATATACACTGTGAGTTATATATGTAGAGACATATTTTGTTTAGCCGTAATATAATAAAGTCTGTGATCAGGCCACCATTTTTTCCTGCTTGAAAACAGATGAGTCCATCACTGCCCAACTAGCAGTATACCTGCAACATTTATTGTCCTAGTGCAGCCCAGTGCATTCTGGTTGTTGTAGGATTTCTACCTTTGGAGCAAAAGTGAATACCACAGTCCTTTTTCTATGAATTCTCTGGTCATGGGGCACCAATTTCTAAAATGTTTGCATCTTTCTACTAGATAGGCTGCTAAGTGTTATGAAAGGACCATCTTTCCAGCAGAAATATCTCTTTCTAGGATGCAACAAAGCCGTCATGAACAATTATTTGAGAGCACCTTAGAAAGTCACAGGCACAGAATTCAATGCATGGCACACAGCTGCAAAAGGACATTTATTCTATTGACTGCATTGTTTGTCCTTGATCTCAAACAGCCTCTATACACATCGCTGGTTTCAGGAATCCTTCCATCAACCGTCAGCATTTCCCCACAGCACTTCAAAGCACTCAAAGCAAATCAGTGTCATCACACTTGCATCATTCTTGGCGAGGTGGACGGCATGCAGCACTATCCTGGTGTAAGCCTCATCAAATTAGCTGGATGGTTTTGGTTTCTTCTGCATGTGCAAGAGTATCATCTTTTCCTCTGCTTGTCTATGTGTATTTGAGCTGGTTATATAATTTCAAACAAAAGCAGAAAGCCTAGTCTTGGTGCCACTGCTTGTCAAGTACCTTATGTAATTTGGTACTTTTGTGTGTCAAATAACAACAGCTTTGTCTTTGTCTCTCTCGTAGCATTGATGGAATCTGGGTGGTCATTGATTTTTCCTCTCCTAATAGCAGTGCAAAGACACCAGGATAGTGTTACATGCTGTCCACCTCGCCAAGACATACACAAACCATCACCATTAAGTGTGATGACACTGATGTCCTTATGATGCTCTTGTATTATGCACGGTGGTCTATGTTTGTCTGAGTTTGGCTGCTGCCATTCAAGCAAACTACTTAATTTTTAGAACTCCAAAGACGACTGGTAGGCAGGAAGATCTCTGAATATCTCATGATTGACAGACTATGAAAGCAATGATGTATGGAAAGCCAGAAGATGTGCAAGATATAACATATGTCAACTTTTATCTAGAGTTCCTTTACTGTTGGTTGTTGTATGTTTTTAAGCTTTGTCCCTATTGACCTCCATGCACTCTGATCATAAACACACGAGACTGTCTGAACTCATACCTTGGGTTTGAGTCTGATGGGGGAGGGCTGAGGTGCGGAGAGGTCCTCCATTTCTGAACTGCTGGAGCCAGATGATGATACACTGATCTGGTCAGCATGCGTTTTCCTCAGGGAGCTGTCACTAACTGTTCGCAACCTGCGCACACAAACACAGTTTACTTGCCCAACCTTTCACGATATAGCAAATTAAATCAGAAAAGCTGAGACACTTGTGGATTCAATGAGTCCAATTGTATTCATGTGTTCATGTTAGTCCACATTGTAGCCATTTAACTGTAGTGAGACTATTTTTTTTTTTAAAACATGATCTCACTGCTGAGGTCAACCTATTGTGACCCCTAGCCTCATGAAACTGTACAACCACAAACTAGAGACCTCTGACATTCAGACAGTGTAGTGGCTTTCCTGGGTATTCTGACAATAAAAGGAGTTTCTGATCAGTTTCCAGGAGAGAAGTTTTTTGCTTCAAAAATCAAGTGTCAAAGGTTTAATGATTTTTCTGTGGTGTTTTTCAAGGTCTCACTGTCTTAATATGTGTGTGTGTGTGTGTGTGTGTGTGTGTGTGTATTTAGCAGTTTTTGAGTGGACATAAATGTCTACACTTTGCACAAAAGCTGTGAAACAAATGACATCAAACCAAAAGCTGCTGCAACGACAATCATTTGACGCTCACAACGTGCTATGCCCTTATACACTCTAAACTTTCAATATTTGTATAGGCACCTTGTCAAAACACATTGTTTATTACAGATTTATGACTAGAAAAACGATATGCTTGACTTACGAGGCAAGTTTCTTAGTGATCAGGCGACTGCTCCATGAGTTGGGAGAAGTGGGACAGGGATCAACTGGAGGCTCCAGCTCACGAGACAGCTCATAGCTTCAGAGAGCAAAATAAAAAAATTCATAAAAAGACGGGAGAAATTGGGTTACAGTTTCCGTTATGTCAGAACACAAATATTTACATAAACATAGAGAATAATAAGAAATAGAAATTAAAAGTATATAATGTGCATTATACTACCATATATAACAAAATAATAACAATAATAGGACAAACAATATTATAACAAAAATACATAGAATTTGTGGATTATGCAACAACAAATATAGAAAAATACAGGTTACAAAATAAGAATAAGCATTAGAAAATATGTATATAATATAAAAACTATAATATAACAAATAAGAAGTATGAAACATATGTGCATCATACTGAAACATCTAGAAATGTGTTAAAATGCACGAATAAGAAGATATGACTTTGCACCTGATTGTCTTATATTGTAAATATATTATTGCAGTCATGTCAGTGTGTGTGTCTCACCTCTCCTGGTCTGTAAGCAGTGTATGTGCCTGCAGCCAGGCCGTGATTTGAGGGTTAACTGGAAGGTTGTAGTGTGAACAGGAAGCCTGAAGCTGCCGAATCTGAGCGAGAATCTCAAACTCCTACAAGATCAACAAAGAGAGAGAATAAAACAGGGCACAGATTAATTAAATAAAACAGAAAAATCTAAGACTATTGAAATTGAGATGCATTGTAGTCATGATCCATGTGAGACACCACTAGGTGGCATCACCTACCCGTCTGCGTTTCTCAAAGTTAATGAGTCCTCCCTGAGAAAAAGGAAAGAACAACCAGTGTTATAAACATGACCTCATAAATCTGCCATAAAAAAGACCAAACTAAAACAATGGGTGGGTTTGTGAGTGTGATGTGTACTCACCTCCACAGTGTCAGTCAGTGCTGTATCCAGCATGGTCAGGACAGTCAGATACGTGCCGAGGTACGGCACCACACCGCTGCTGAAGTTCTGAGGACACAAATCAAACAACATGTTTCCATTTGGCTACACAAAAAGAAAGAATCAACTTCTTAGTAATTTTTGCTAATATTTCATTTCTTCCACTTCACCCCTCTCTATAATAAATATATTTTTGTTTTGTGTCAGTCTTGTTGGTGGCTGTCAATCGCTAAGAAACTCTTCTCACAAGTCTACAAAACTACCTCTAACCTGTAATACTGTAACTCCAGCTGGAATGACACTGAATGCTATGATAGCTGTCTTGTATGTAATACGTGTCAGACCTTCAGTCTTTGGATTTGTTATTTTAATCTCTTTTACTCCACCCCTCCCTATAATAAACATATGTCTTTTTTAGGGTGACAGGAGATAGAGTGTCAACTGTATATACCACACAGAAGAAGTATACATCATGTGAAAACCTAAAGATAAATTTGAGATACTCAGCTCAGCACTGTCAAGTTTTTCTAGTCATAAATCTGTAATAAACATTGTTTGGTTTAGGCTTATTTAAATATTGAATGTTTACAGTGTATAAGGGCTCAGTACATTATGATGGTCATTCCCATGCTCTATTCTGTCACATAAGTTGGTTGCAGCAGTTTTTGGGTTGATTTGACAGATTGCGTGCAAAATTTAACAATTTTAACTACTCAAAAACACCATGAAAAATCGTGCTGTGATCTGGTTTCAAAAAATGTGACATTTCAAGATTTTGTTAGCATACCCTGGAAAGGCACACATTGGATCACAATAGGTCTTTGATACAGTGAGGCCAGATATTTTGAGGTGAGAGGGCAAGGGACCTCTTTCAAAAAGGCCACGCCAGTTTTTACATCACTAAAATTTAACCTAAATTTGGAGCATTATTTTGCCCCCTTCCCAACAAGCCAGTAACTTCACTCCGGCTTTAAACTGAACAGCCTCTTCTAGATTGTAGAAAATGATATTGGAGTGGAAAAGATTAATTTAATATATTTGCATAGAGTTGGTGAACATTAGAAAATTAGCCAATGCTAGCTTCATTATCTTGGATTAAGAAACTTCGTTAACTTTGTTAAGAAGATTGAGTCTACTCAATGTAACGTCAGTGAAACTAAAATAATATACTGTAACTGAAGCAGAAATATACAGACAACTTAAAACACAACACCATTATTTAAACAGATTGAATATGGGGGTATAAAACATTTTACAAACAGCTGCACCCGGACTAAGTAAACTCTTAAACTGTGGGAAACATTACACATACGTCAGCTTTCATAGGCCTCCCTACGTAAGGGGGAAAACTAACAGTCATGTGAGTTGTAAGCGTGCAAACTTTTTCCATCAAATGAACAGATTTAAAAAGAAGAGGGAAGTGGAACTCTGGGCTTTATTTTAGTAAATCAGCTTTTAGGGAAGTACAATTGATGCAGGCAGACATAAACAGACCTCTGCCTTTCATTTTTACTGGCTGGTATAAGCTGACATGTTCAATTTATTTTGGTGGTCAAATCTGAAATTGAGGAACCAATAGGTTATTATCAAACAAAATGATGACTTCTTTTCTTACCATTTGTCTGGACGCTGAGCAGAGCCGGGGTGATTTGGAGCCATCTGACTGACTCCCATCCTGCAGAGAAAAAAGACAATAGTGCAGTAAACTTTAATAAATCAAAATAACATAAATTCAGGGCATTAATGTGTGTGCTGGCTCCGAGATGACAACAAAGCACATTATATAACTGTTCTTCACAGGGTTGAACAACTGTTGACAGGGTGCTGCTGGGTGTGGGAGGGTGTCTGCAGTGTTTAAAGACAATCACAGCCACATAGTTACCGGCTATTGTGCAGTTTGCCCTCAGGTGTGTACTCTCTGCGTGTGTGTCAGTATTAGACAGTGTGTACTCAGTAAAATTAATAACTGCTTATTATCACTGGTGCCAAAACCACATTCAATTGTAGTTTTATTTGTGCTGGCTGCTAACAATAGACTTCTTTTTTTTTCATATAGAAGCTGTGCTACTCATAACATCACTATCACTAACTAAACATTCCTATCAATTGTTTTTCACCGAGAACAAAAGGACACAGAGTGGCAGGTGAACTGGTGACCGAGCATTCATTCAGTCTTAATTAATCAACTATTAGAGGCAGTTTGCACACAACACATTTAGTGAGGGGATTCATTTCATTAGATGTTGATGATGTATGTATTACACTAAGGCTGCAACTAAGGACTATTTTTATTATTGCTTATTCTGTAGATTATTTTTGCAATGAATTGATGAATTGTTCTATGAAAAATTGTCTGAAAATAGTGTAAAATGTCTTCAGATATCTTGTTATTTTACCATGATATTAAACATGTAAAATGAGAGACTTCAGTCCAATAATCAAGTCTTCTATGTTATGCAAATCTGCACACCATTCACTTTAAATGATGATGGGTTTGTGCATCATTTCGCCTCCTTGGCGCAAATCCTCACAATGGAGAAAGAGTTTTTGATTGCTTAAACAACTTAAATGAATATTTATTATAAAAATAGTTGCCAACACCTGTTCAACGAATTGTTTCAGCTAAGGGGAATTATAGTACTGTTCTAACCAGGCACATACTTTCAAGAGTCCTGTAAAAAGAAAAAAAAAAAAACTGTATGCTAGAAACTACACAAACATCAAGAAATCAAACAAGCCGCTGGGCTGCATACCAGGACATAACCTGTTATTTTCTCACTGTGGTGCATTCAGAGATTCCTTTTGTACTGAAGTCAACAAACACCTAATTCAATCATACTGTAAGTACACCCCTCCACCCATGCCTCTGAAAAGAGCTGGCACAATTATAACTACACAGATCTTTCTACGGTTGGGCCAACATAACAATTTTCAAATCAGTTTGGTATTAAAAAGGTCCAGTCTGTAAGATTTAGGGGACTCTATTTATAGAGTACAGTAGAAATTTGTACAGCTCCTTTCTGGTATACCGACCACTCTAGGTGCACGCCCTCATACACTGATGGCAGAGGCTAACATGAAAGGTGCAAAATGGAGGAGGCAGCTTGTTGTTAATAATGTAGTCGATCGAAACGGTCGAAACTAACATGGTACAGAATGACATTGACAGGTGTGTTCAGTGTTGCTTCACCTGGTTTGTGCCTGAAATAAAAAATAAATGCTGCGTTCGCATCTTCACTGTAATAACAGTAATAACAGATAATATCTCTCTCTTTGTGTGTCTCTGCAGCAGAACATGTGTGATTGTCACGGGAGGAGAGCCAGGTGGAGATTTTCCACTAGTTAATCGATCGCGGATGGCGTCATTCTGACTTTAGATCTGTTTTTATGCTCAACAATGTTGTTTGCGAAGGTCTTTGGTAAGCTCTTTGCCTCCGCCCATCATGAGATCTTTCTTGCGTAACAGCTTGGTAACAAATGATTTGTTTACTTGCATTCAGAGGTGGGTAACCCTTTTTCAAAGAGTGAAAGTATTAACTTACGAACATGCACTGACCTGATTCTAATTAGCGCAGGTAGGAGAACTAATTAATCCAGAATCAGCTGGTTCGGTGCTTTTTCTTACTATGATCAACACATTTTTTTCTTTGGTCGTTTCACTTTATTGCCCATAACTTTTTACGCCATGTAATGTTACAATTTCTTTAACTGTATAGTTTTATTGAGATAATATCACAGTCTAGTCCATGCTTGACGATGGAGCACCATTGTCAAGATTGCTGATGACACAGCTATGATGATCACTCAAAGCAAGTCTGACATCATTCAAGTTGCCATATTGTCTATGAAACACAATCTACACACAATCCAGACACTTCAACCAGAGTTCAACCCATCTGTTACCACAAACTGTAACTTGCTCGTCTACCTGTGCAGACACCTTGAATTGGGTTGCGGGTTGCCAAACCATAAAGGAGGATTTCTATATTTTTCAACGTGAACCTATTGTACCTTATGTTGTAAACAAATTTTTTATTTGGTCAAGTAATGAGTGAGAGCGCTGCAGCCGCAAAACAAGGTACAATGTAATCCTTATGGCCAATTGTGCACTGCCAAAATGATTGTTTTTGCCACTGACCAACTCAGATTATTATCAAAAATTATCATTTTGTGCTGGTTTGTAGTTTTAAGTTTCGTAGTTTTTCATTGAGCCCAGCTGTGTTTGGCTACTTTGCGTTGTGTTGTGTGCATTTTTGTTTCCATCGCTGAACAGAGCTACTTCTTGTCCCTTTCTTTTTTTAAAGATATTTTTTGGCCTTTTCAAGCTTTATTGGATAGAGACAGCTGAAGAGACATGCAGCAAAGGGCCACAGAGTCGGACCCTGGGCCGCTGCGGCAAGGACTGAGCCTTCATACATAGGGCGGATGCTCTACCAACTGTTCTAACCGACACTCCTTCTTGTCTCTCTCAATTTGCCAGAATGTCTCATATTGATAAATGTTGGTTCAGTCAGTTGGCATAAAATCAAACCAGATTAAGCTTGTATATCAGACCCAAGTAGGCCGGCACAACCAACCCAACGCTAGATCTTTCCCTTGTTAATGAGGCATGTCTATGTCTGCAAGTGTGTTTATGTCAAAAACTACATGTAGTTACCTCCACCAGGATCTCTCTGCTGGTTAGCACACAGTTCTCATCAGGGAAAGTCTCGCACAAGTGGTCAAAGGTGGCCATGCTTTCCCTGAAACCAAACAAATTCAATCTGTTCAAATTCAATCAAGACTTTTTGAGTCAATATTCACCACTTTTTCAGTTTTTCTTTATTCACTCTCAGCTAAAGTAAAAGTAACTCAGTGGTCCATAAGTTATGAATAAAACTTCAGTCTAGTGTCTTGTAATTGTTTGCTGACCTGCTGACAGCAGCCCAGGTCTTCTTGAGGCGATACACAGCGTTGGACTGCAGAGCTGAAAGGATGGCCCTCAAAGAGGAGAAATTCTTCAGCAGTCTGCACTCCTGCGGAGAGAAAATACAAGAAAAATGCAGTTTTGTTACGCCATTTTGACAAAACATTATGTTTATTTGTGTCACCTAAATGTTTTTGGACCCTGACCTGAGCAATAGCTATCCACCTCTCGATGATGCGTGCTCTGTGGGCGGGGCTGGTGTAAGCACAGCAGGGTGAGCTCGGGGCAGTGGAGGGGTACAGGAAGGTAGAGGAGCTGGGTGATGAAATGGGAGAGGAGGTGGAAGGGCTGGGAAAGGATGGGCAGAGTAGTGAGGTGATGACACGGTTTGTGACAGCATTGAACTGGGAGATGGTGGCTCTGACGGTGGGCGCAAGGTTTCGGTTTTCCTTCTTGTCACGCTGGGACCAGACGCAGCCCAGGCAGTGAAAGGGCACCGCTCTGACAAACAGTTCCTGAGGGAGACACGATGACAGGGAGAGACAATGTGAATGAGAGACACACTGTGAAACAGAAAGGAGCTTTGAGATATTTGTTAATGAAACCTACAGCATCCAATCGGGTCAGCTGCTCTGCCACTTCTCTCACAGAGAAGTCCATAAAGTTGCTTTTGTCCTCCTCCTTAGGGGACGTCACTCCTCCGTCCTCCTGATCTGTGTGTTCCTGCTGCAATGACTCACTGCTGTGCTCTGACGCAGACTGACTGCAATCTGTCAAACACCCTAAATCATAAACGATAATAAAACAGGTTGCAAAAAGGGTTGTATATCATTCACAGTTCAGTGGGGACCAATCTACAAATCAGTCTTCACTGATGGGAGTTGTCCACAGCTCAACAACATCATGGTACAACAGTTTTTCACAAATGGATTGATTGCTTTTTGTGCTAAATATTACTTTATACAAACTATCTCACCATGCTTTTGTTGCAATCCCTATATTTTTCATTCTAGTTCATTCAAATTTTACATTTTCATAAACAATCAACTAAATTCTTTACCTGCGACAGCATTGTCTTATCTCTGGCAGAAATATGGATTTTTTTGCAATGAATAAAAATTATAGACCTGAAGAATGACAATAAATTCTAGTTAATCTGGAGCTGATCTACTATGAATAAAAAGAAGATCATTTACTTAATACGTCCTATATCTACAGTACAGATACTACCATGACAGCACAATGGTCTGCACTTTATGCATTGTGGTGGCCGGACATTATCACATCTCCCACTCCTCTGTACCTCGTTCCTGGAACTTCTTGAGGAGGGCCTCAGCAGTATGAGCCAAGCGTCTGAAGCAGAGGCGATGCCGCAAGTGGACACACAGCAGCCGTAGGGCCTGGTACTGAGGTGGATCATTGAAGTCTTCGCTGTATTCCTCCAGCCAGAGCCGGATCACCGGGGGTAAGGTACTGCGGAGATGATTAGGGAATTGAATAAGTATTCATTATTGTGTTCAGAAGAACTAAATTCCTCTAGTTTTTGCGCTGGTTTGTTATTTTATTTTGGCCAGGTGGGGATTTTGAACATCAAAACAAGAATATGTTCTACGTTTCTTCCATAAAATAGCTTATATAACTGACTTGTAATAAGGTAAACAGTGTTTCCCTCTCTGCGCCCCGTACATCTGTTCTTGCATCATGACCCACAAGAAAGATGTAACACTTCTCTGTGTGACACACCACCAACTATTTTAATCTTTTTGCTGGATCATGGATCATGTTTAAAGCAAAAATGTTTTCCATCTGATGTACTGCAGCTGGACAGTAAATGAAACTGTTGCAAACTGTAGCTGCTGTTAGCTCAGTTTGTTAGCCAGGCTCTCTGGATTGTGAGCTCAGAGCACCGGGGGAGTGTTCATACCACAGGCACTGGACTACCAGAAACAGGAAGTTTTCAGGGATGCTGTGCGGGGGGAAAGGCTGAACGGCAGCGAAGCCACTGTTGTGCCAGAACTGGAGCTGGGCAAGCGAGAAATGCAACTGGACTCAGCAGCCTCTATGGACATAATGGCTGAGGCAGAAAGACTGAAGAGGATGTTGATGGAGAAAGTTAAGAAGGGGTTTATCATATCATATCAAGTAACATAATCATAATAATGGTATTGGTTTTATAGCCAGTTGAAACATTTGAATGAAACATTTGAAACATTTTAAAGGCAGATATAATAACGATAGTTTGGAGCAGGAAAAAGCCCATAGTTGATTATTCGCAGAATAATCCAATTGTGTAACAGGTAATCTATAAATTATGGACTCTTTGGCTTGTTGCCAGTAGTTGTCGAGCTAATCAGTCATGACTCTCTGGACGCTCTGATCCATCCAGTGAAAACAATGCCATGGGCTGGGTGCGGCAGTGCAAATTTCACTGTTAGTGTCACAATCTAATCTTAAATAATTACTATATTGTCATTTTGAAAGGTAAATTCTATCAACAAGAACAATATGGAGACCAGTTTTCACTGATAATATGTGAGGGTAACAATTCTACGTTTTCAAGATGTGAAGAATATAACAAATTACTATTTCAATTCCAGTAATAATAATAGTAATACTAGATTATCCCTTAAGAGAGGTTTAAGGTTCTTTAAAACAGTTTCAGATATGATTTCATGCCTAAACCAAACTGGAATCAAAAACATTCAACTTCTAATGGTCTGTGTTGGCTTGAATCCCAGAATTGACGCTTGCGGCTTTATTATTTGATCGAGATAAAGGGAGGCCTGGACAACAATGGCGTTCTTTGTGTGAGACAAATAAAAAAAGATTTATAATTAATTTGTGGGGCAAAGTAACATGTAGTCAATGTAAAGCTTTGAATAAGTGACCACACTCACCTGCGTGGGCAGACAGTGTTATCCAGGTTAGCCACTGAGTCATCTCTGTGGAAAAGTAAACACAATTAACTATCAGCTGAGAACGAAATTTCAGTGATAAGCACCACACGAAAGGACAACATGGTTACCTAGTGGTGACAGAAAACATCCTGTTAAAAACATAGGTCCAAGGTTTGATCGTCTATAACTGTTCATCCTGTGGAAATGTCCTGCAACACTCTGAATCCCTGCAGAGACACTGTTTAAGTTTTTATACATACATACACATAATTTATACAGCATCTCTCAAGTTACACTACAGGTGTTTTACGAGTTTAAATGACAGCAACAAAAAGCTACATCCTGTACAAAATCCTGTCTGACTAAGGAGGGAAAACGCACTTCCCAGGCCGTGCTGGGGCTGACCTCACATAAAGCTCACAGGAAACCTGTCGCCACCAGCATCGCAGATATGAGGGCGACTGTTTGACAAATAATATATTAGGTGAACAGCGATAATGGCCAGTTTCACACAGGCAGCCATTTGCTGTACACTGAGCAAAGGTAAGCTGTAAGGATCTGAGAGATACAAAAGACCAGGCAGGATCCGTGGACTGGATCATTTCAGCTGGTAAATTATGTTTATTAAACCATATTAAGAAACTTGTTTGGGAAATCTAAAAAACAAGAGGCTTTCTGTGTCATCCTTGAAATATTAGTTGCAGAAGTACATTCCTCCTCACTTCGTCAAATTACATCTGAGGCTTCAGGTGAAAAAGCACCTCCGCTGGGTGTGGAGGGCGTAGTCATGACCACTCAGGAATGGAACAAATGTCTTGACTGCTTTGTTCGGTTCATGACGGTAATACCTGTCATAGAAACTTCCCTGGCGTCAAAAGAGATCTGCTTCTTGAATAGCTGAGGCGACGTAAAGAGGGTGTTAAATAGCTGTCTTCTTTAGAAACTGATGTGTGTATCTGGCGTGTTGTAAAGCCTGTTTGCACGTATGTTCCACTTAGATTTGTATACAGTGATGAAGAGCCGTTTAAAAATAGCTGCTTAAACAAAACAGTCTCAATAAGTTAAAAAGAAATTATTGAAGGTAGAGTAGCTACGCAAGTTTAACTCAGAACTCTAAACGATAAAAAATATATATATTTTTACATTTATCCCATTCATTATGACACAAAAATGTGATTTATCCTTTTGGAATACATTTTCCAAAACACATTTTTCCTGCCAGAGGTTAGATGAGAAGATTTATACCACCTGACTCTGTCCAAAAGAACAAATTACACCAAAAAAGACTAATTAATAAAAAAACCACAAGTAAAACCACATCTTCAAATTTTACACTTTTTGTAGAAAGTGAGTAAACAAGATAATAGTGAGCTTTAGAAGTGTTGGTAGACTAATTTTAATATGAACTTTAGAGCCAGCAAATGTAAAAACAACATATAAATGTCTATTATACTTCTCAACAAACAACCAGCTCAATCCTCACTTATGTAATGTCCTTGTGATTACTAATTATGTGTTTATGACTTTATTCCTCATTTTTAATGTCTTTGTATTTATATATTATCTCACAGGGCATATACAGTATTTATTATCAGTATATATCCATATTCTATTGCCATTTTTTATGTTGTTATTATCTTCTGCTTACTTTGGTAAGTATTTATTATTGTCTTACTGTATTACTGAGTGTACGCTTGTGTTGGTATTATTATGTACTATAATTAATTAGCTATGTGTGTAGCTCTACTGGTCAAGCCAAATTTCCTTGGGGGACAATAAAGTACATCTAATAAAATATCTAATGGCTGCTGGCTCCAGCTTCATACTGAAAGGAGAGGCAGGAGAGTGGTGTCAATCTTCTCATCTAACTCTTGCTAAAAAAATGAATTTATATCCAAAATTGTCAAGTAATTTTTTAAGTGTGTCCTTCAGGTGAATCTGAAGTGCTAAACTGAGTGGATCCATCTATGCATTGAACAGTAGCAAGATTCGGGCTTACAGGCTAGCTGATTACTCATGGTTTTTGTTGACATATGTCTCAGTTCTCAGTCTGCAGAGCCTCTGCATGGACAATTTCTCACCTCTGAAACAGCAGCTCGATGAGAGTGTTGGTTGAGGTGAAGGCCCTGTAGGTTGAGAGGAAGACACGGATGAAGTCTGGTTCCTGGTGCTCGGGGTCCAGCAGGTGGGTGATCAGACGCTCCAGTGTCCCGGCCTTCAGCCTACGCACCTTCACCGTGTGGTACTGGGCAAAGCTGAAGGCTGTTGAGAGCTCTGCCGTGTCTGAGGCCGGCAAGACGGGCTCCCTGCGCAGAGTGATGCCAAACACAGCCCCGTCCTCCTCCTCCTCCCCCCACTCCTGCACCGGGTCCTGCAATGAGGAACGCAAGGTCATCAAGATCTGACAGATATTAAGTCGAATACACGAGACAGCCTGCTCCTTTCTCCATGATATGGTAGGTAATATGGATTTCAATGGACTTGAACAGAAACACATACAGTAATTTACTGAACTTTGAAAGAAACACTGCACAGCCAGAAACACTGAAAGTTTTTCTTAATCTTTAACTGTGATTGGAGCTTTTTTGACACTTCATGACAAACGCAATAAACCTTCAGACTGAGTCATTTCATTAAAAAGGTGAAAACTCAACGTCAATTGATCTCATTCTTCAGATTCTACTTGTGACCCGGCCTTGAACTCTGACGCAGACAGACAGCTGGTGATGACTGGACTGACGACGAAGTAAAGAAGCATTCATTGTAAGATTTGTTATGTGCACAAACACAGGGACAATGTATTGAACCATGACACATTTTGACAGTGTTTTTGTCTTAAGAGCCATGGTTACAGCACAGGTCACATGTGCCACTAGCACTGTCAAAAAAAAGTTAAAATTAAATAAATAAATAAATAAAAAGTCAAAATAAAAAAATAAAAGCTAAAAATTCTAACTTTGTCTGTGTGCAATATCAACAGTATTTCCAACATTCAACAACAACTCCCTCACACTTCATGTTACAAAACTGTAGAAACAACAAAAAGTGTCAATAAAAAAATCAGGACAGGAGGGCTTTCTTTGACCTGCACAGATTTTGAAGGAAACAAGCGAAGGCATGTTTCACTGACTGTTCAGGTAGTGTGAGTGATCTGACAATAATAATATCACAGTAATTATCAGAGCATTAGCTCTACATCAGTAGAGTATTTTATTTGATTAAGCATATCTACTTAAATCATGTTGTATTTTAATAAACAAAATTGTATAATTTTCAACAAATAACCTGAATGTACTGAATCTTTTGTCATATCTGGAGTGATGATCAACAATATTATTTAATTATGGCTCAGAACTAGAACACTGATTTTTCACGACTTCGTCACAAGAAACTCCTCTCACTCTCTGTGAGGATATGCAAATATAATGTACTGGACTCTATAATAATATATGCGCAGAGAAAGTACACCAGAACCCAGACTGAGAAATACAACACTATTCACTGCTCTGAAATCAGACTATATGACTGGACTGGTAGAACACATTGTGCCAGTTTGTCAATACAGGTTTAAAGTACTCATAAAGTTATTTTGCACATGTGTAACACTGCAAGCAGCAGCACCATGCCTGAAATCACCTGATATCACATGACAGAAACTCAGACAAAAACCAGTGTGCCAGCTGCCAGACACAATGAGACACTGGTGGATCCACTCACACCCTGCTGCACTCAATGAAACCATTATATCAATTTGTTGGTGTTGGTCCTGTTGACCGGAGACAAGGACAGAATGAGCTTCACATGCAGATGACTACAAATGTTGACGAGCAAAACAAAATAAAAACAGTCTGACAACATGACATTGCACAGACAGACCCCAAAACCTCCACCACAAACAAGGCAGACCACTTTACATTTAACCTACCATCGATAAGTGCCATTTCCCCATGTTTGTCCTCCCCTACGAGAGAATAAATCCTAATATCTCCTGTGTAAACTCCTTCTGATGCAGCGCAGACAGATATCACGGATTTAGCTCGGTCCCCCGACAGTTCTCTTCAGACTGAATGACACGTGACACTTTCATTTTGAAGAATTAATGCAATAAAGCACGGTACGACTAAAAAGGAGGATTGCGTCCAGACGTGAGTCAGTCAGTGGATTGACTAGTTTGAGATCTGGAGGAGGAGGAGGAGGAGGACAGGGGGGAATGAGCGGCATGTCACTGGGCGGGGCCAACGAGGCAGGTGTGGGAGGGGCTAATGCTACTGACCAAGTATACGGGGATTAAAAGCATCATATATAATTGTGCAGATTTTAAGGGTATGACTGAAAAAGATGCTTTTGATACTGATGATACAATTAGTGGCCGCCTAAAAGATTTTTATTCAGTTATTATTCTTTCAATTCAGCATCTTGTGAACGCATGTTTGGCAAGTTGTAATTTTTTTCTGGGATGCTGGCCATTATATACAACTTTTTATCCAAGTTTGTCACATTCCTCCTTATTTGGAGGATTTATTTATATGACAACTGGTCACAATAACCAGTAAATATGCAGTGCTTTCAGATCATGACAAACAAAGAAAACAAGCTCATATTCATTCAACCACACAGTACGAATGTTTTCATTTAGGAGGAGTTCAGAAATCATTATTTGGTGGAATAACACCCAGCTTCTTAGCGTCAGTCTTTCACATTGCCGCTGGGTGACTATATACCATTTCTTTTGCAAAAATTCAAATAGCTCAGCTCTGTTAGATCACACTATAAGTATATGTAACTATTATCACATCCAGAGGTTTTCCAATGGGGTTCAGGTCTTGTAGCCATAGAGCATTATCCTGCTGGAAAAAACAGTCCTCAGAGTTCGAGAACATTGTCAGCTTTCTTCTAGGTTAACTTGTATTAGGCTTGATTTATGCATTGTTCAAAGACAATCTTCCAGATTTCAGTCTTGCTGATGCAGCACCAGATGATCACTGTTCCAAATTTACCAATGGATGCAAGACACTGTGGCTTCTAGTCCTCTCCAGGTCTCCAGGTAATCATTAGTTGACCAGGTGTTGGGCAAAAACTCAGAAGATCACCATATTGCAATCTTCTACAGTTCAGTTGTGGTTCCTGGCTCTTCTTTGTTTCTCCTTAATGAAGGGCTTTTTTCTAGCTTTGCACCACTTCAGCTCTGACCTGCAGCCCATTTTGAACCATCCTTTGACCTTTCTTGGCATTGGAATGAGTTGGGGTCATCCCAGGTAGTCCAAGTTCCTCACTTACTTTAATCCAAGCAATCGATACAAAACTTTTTGGTCCAATCTCTGTAAAAATATGAAGTTGTATCATAGAGCTCTGAATGCCAAGAGACAATACAATACAGTAGCAACAGTGCATGTCTGCACCTCCACTGCTGTAGACCAGTTGAGAAGTAAGAGAGAAGATAAATCCACTTTTTAATCCCAAAAGTTTAAAAAATAAACTTTAAGCTCTCCACCCAGCGGTCAACATCTCGGATCAGAGTAGAATCCAATGTGACTCCTGGTATATATTCCTCAAGAAGCTCCAGATCTTCCTCTGGGTCTCTCCTCGACAGCTCTTCTGGGCTGCTAAGGCCAGGGTCCCGACCCTTCAGCAGTCTGTTGGCAAGCAGCAGCTCTGTTCCTCTGCTCTACCCGTTTCTATACTTCTTCAACCTCTAGTCACTACAGTGATTCACTATCACCTTTCAAGACACAAGTGTTAGTACTATACAGTACAAGCTGAAGCTTGTAGTAATTTCAGTAGATATCACACACACAGCCATTACCACTTACCTTGTTCTGATGATGTTAGTTCATTTTTTGAATGTTTAAACATTCATGAACTATGATTCTTGCCAAATCTTACACATTTCTCTTTAAAAAAGGTTCTGAAAGAGAGGCCCTGCTTTCTCTGTAAATATAAAGGGCTCATTCAAAGGGAACGAAAAAACAAGTCTTATTTTCAGATGATACAACACATGAATTTTCAATTTGTGATCACAAAATAAACTTAGCATGGATTTCTTCACATTAATAAACCCTACATTGAATGCACAGGTACACTAACGGGACACAAATATGGAACATCTTAATCCATGTATACCCACTGTGCATAGAGATGCCTGCAACTCAACACTGTTAGTTTTCTGCCAACCTTGGAACCCATCAGCTATCATCTGACAACAATTTAGTCTCTGGGGCTATGTTTCTGGGCTTTTGGTGTAGCCAGTAGAATTTTTAGATTTTAAGGAACCAAAGCCCGCTCAAACATGACTGGTCAATACTACTTGGACTACTGACAGAAACCAGAACGCTTCCAGTGCCAAACGATATCGGTTTATACAAATTAGTTATACCATAAATGAAAAGGAGCTGTTTATATTTGTTATGGAAACTTAGCCATCTTCTATGGGTTTGCTCTGTTACATTTTAAGGTAATCAAGTTCATGCATCAACCATGGACCTTTACTCTAATATATACGTTGTTTTTAACGAGCCCTAAAAGGCCTTCAGGGCTGAAGATTGGTGTGAGAAAACTGAGGTTTTTCAGCAAACTCTTACTTGTTGTGTGCCTTGATACGATGGGCTGTGTGTTGGTAAAATGATGTTGACTGATTCATACAACATGACTGACTCTCATAATTAGTCTGTAATTTTCAATTCACAATTTTCTGATAATTACTGTAGCTTCACATTGCAATCCTATCACAATCTCACGTAACAACCCACGACAAAAATGATAATTAGTAGGGGTGGAGAAGGTTAGGGCATGGTCTGTGTTTAACTGCAGCTAACCTGTCAGATCGCTACCATATCATTTTACCTGAATGATTGAAACACAACTTTCTTTTACCCCTCCTCTCCACCAAAAGAACTACAGCAACTCTGAGACTGTAAATAAAAGGTCAAGTAACATGTTTGCTTACAAAATTTGAATGAAAGGTTATCAGGGTCTGTAATTCATTGATAAAAGGCATCCAAGCCTGAGGTGTCTGTGGGTCAGCAGAGAAAATAAAAAGAGAAAAGCTGTGGGCTCTGGTATCACGATCAACAAATGATGTGATGGTTCATACTCTACTTCAATTAGAGTCCGACTGTATATGTGCTAGATATGAATACAGCCACACTTTTCATGAAGCAGGCGAAAAGTGGAGACCTTAAAAACTTTCATGCAAAACGTGGAAAGATATTATGAGAGCATTATGAGGGCTAAAGTGATAGTGAATTATGTATATTAACCAAAAAAGTGAATACAAGACATCACTTCAAGTGTGGTTGTATCTCAGCTTTAGGCTGTCATGACTGTCATAGACTTTATCAGTGTAAACATATTGTACCTGAACTTTTTTTCTTTACAGCAATGAATCACAAAGACAACATTGTCACATCAGGTGGCCAAAGTCTAAACATTAAAAAGATAAACTTTGAATTATTTCAATTTGCTCAGGCTCTCTATCTGGATTACGAACAGGATCACCAACTATAAACTTGCTCCACATTCTGATCAGGATCTGTTTGTTTTCAGTTGTACAACAACTTTGTAATAATTTCACAGGAAGATATGAAATGCGACACGCAAAAGGAAATGTTTTGTCTGTTCAAAGTGAGACGCTGATTTCATAGCAGCATCAACACGCTGGGATCAGTGCATTTCAGTGCTCATGCTTCTAAAGAATGCAGTCGGGACAGTTTCTCACAGAGACCTATAGCTTATGTTCCTGCCCATAATGTCAGGGGTGTGACATACCACATGAAACAGGTTTTTCTGCTCCTAAAACCAATCTTTAACTTTGTGTATGCAGGGAAGCACGTAATCAAGAAAAAGCGTACTGGTAGTACTGGTTGGCACTGAAAACGTGAAATTTCACAACATTCAGAGACAAAATGACTAGCAGGAACACACTGTGATTACAAGCTGAGCAGATGGGACATCATGAAATCAGGCTGTCCACTCTGCTCTTTTAGCTCACAGCAAAGAATGAGCTTTTTGTCTCTCTAATGAGTTCCTGTCTCTCTGAACTGAGAATCCACCATCATTCTTCTATGTTTGCCCATGCCACCCACTCTCTTTCTACAGCAGCTGAACAAAAGAGCAGAGAAACAGCGCCAAGAGAGACCTCAATTAGTACTCATTAGACTCTGTCAATGGTGACAGGCAAGCAGCAAGAGGAAGCATGCATGCAAAATAATGCAGAAGCATGCTGGTTGTAGTCGTGTCTTTTAAGCTGAAAATCCACACCACACCCACAGCAACATCATATTCTTCCTGGAAAGTCAGCTGTAGTTCCTTCTCTCTATCGCTAAATATCTGCGAGTGCTGATGACGTTCTGAGTGAAAAAATGTTGAGCTTCAACGGAACAGTAGCAAAAGTTCCCAGGAGGAAACCAGACTGAATATATGACAGCTGTTTCCTCCACAGATTTGTGTGATTGCACCAATAGTCCAATTACCACCAAGCAATGTCTTCCATATCCAAGGACACTAAATACAATGACTTAAATCTCAGACGTCAACCATTTAAAATAACAACATTACTATACTAAAAATGTTGATTGGAGAACAGTATCACCTGACCATAAATGAATCAAACATTATTTTGATAACTGATTAATCATTTGAGTCAGTTCTGAAGGAAAAATACCAAATATTGTAGATTTTATATTGCTGTGGAGCCGAAACGATTAGATAATTCATCAATAAGTCGACTGCCAGAAGTCTATTTTAATGGTAGATTAATTAATAATACATTTTAAAAAATTTAAAAAAAGAAAATAATCATTTTTAAGCAAAAATTACTGATCGATGACTGAACATGTTTTGGTTGTCTCAGTATTTCATAGTTCTTTATGATAGTTAAATGAATATCCTTTGAGTTTTGGACTGTTTGTCAACTTTAATGAGAGCTCTGGGAGTTTGAGATGGATATTTTTTTATGATTTCCTGACATTTTGTAGAGCAAACATTTAACTGAGAAAAATTATTGATAATAAAAAGGATAATTAGTTTCAATTAGTTGCCCTAATTTGCTGGTTCTAATGTTCTTTGTTTTATATCACTGTAAATTTTATTCAATTTTGAACTGCTGGTCAGACAAAACAAAAAATCTGAAGATGCGTTTGGCTCTGAGAAAAAGACCAAACAGTTAATCTGAAAAATACCTGACAGATTAATCAACAAGGAAATGATAACTACATCAGCCCTAGGGTTGGGTGACATTGGTGTAAGTGAAACATTGGTCTCAACAGTCAAATAGTCTCAGACATTTCAGTTTTTTATTTCTTGTGAGGCAATTTAAGAACACTTAATATCTATTATTGTAACAGAATGCTCAGGCAGTGTTTAAGGTCATATCACCATATGAATACCATATCAACATCTCCTCGCTCTAGGTGGAATACGTCAGAAATATTAATTATGAACCCTCCTACATTTCTTCTGTTTGTCTTCTCTAATGCTCTGGCTGATCAAAATTTTGAACAATAAACTGAGTGTTTACAGTAGAGATGAGTGTATTGATGCTTTGACCATGTGTGACATTTTGACTGTCCTTGTCCTGGATTTAAGAAAATTTTCAATGTCTCCTGAACTTTTTATAAAAAAACAACAAAATGGATATGAGGTAAGGCTTTTAAATGAAGTTAGGTTGAATCCCTTATTAACAGTCATAGAAATCTTGTGTTATTTTTGCTCTAACTCACCTCATACTCATCCGTGTCCAATAACTGGAAGCTTGTCAGCCACACGCCGGGCTCCGTGTCCATGTGGATGTCCACGTAGTGATTCGGCCTAAGCCACAGCAGCTTCTTCATCCTGCCAACCCTGCTGCGGAGGCCGCGGGACTCCCCTCCATCACCGCCTCCACGCAGAGGAATAATGATCCTCATCTCTGGTTCTGTGTCACGCTACGGGCCCACACAAACTCGTCAGATCTCCCCCACACCTGCTGCCTCATCTGTGTCAAGGAGGACAGCATGGAAACATTTCGCATAGTCTCTTACTGTAGCATTTTCCTGTTATTTCATGTCTATTCGAACCATCGAAGATGTGTTCAGATCAGCTGTAAGGGGGTTATACTTCTAAACTTCCTGCTCCCAGCCTTTCAATTTCATGAAACAAAGATTCGTCTTAAAAAACTGGGTCAGTGGTAGTTGAATTTGAGCACAAAAATCCTGATTGCATTTACCATGCTGGGACAGAAATAGGATTAATGTTTCAGCCTAACTCAATTCATTAGGAGCAGCACAGCATGGCAACATAAATTACCTTAATTCAATGAATTCCCTCGATAACAAAGGGGGCATGTAAAGCCCCTAAACTGACAAATACAAAGTCATTTTGTCTTGAGGAATCTTCTCTTGAATCAACACAACTTTGTGGCCGGTAACAATCTTTGTTAACAGAAAATAAAAAAGACTATCACTGCCAGTATGGTATATGTACAGTCTCAGATGGGTTCAAAATGACCACGTCATGAGAACCATCAATGAAAATGTTAAGATAATGAGATGTAGAATAGAACTGTCCCAATATAAGCACAGAATAGTTCTTAAAAACAAACAAGTACAAAATTCACATATTAAAATAAATACACAGTTGACGAACACCAGCAGCTACTGAGAAAAATGTTTCTTACACCGCATCCCCCAAAAAATCTGGATATCTTAGCATTCAAATGATAATCTGAATACAAACATTAAAAAAAGTAAAGAAAATTGTTACTTAACTGTAATTTTGCTGCTCTTGAAGCTCCATCTCGTGGATCCTGATGAAGACCATGTTCAGAGCTGTATTTGTCCAAGGCAGAATATTGTCTATAATATTGTCTCTATCTATGTAGAGACAGTGTGAAACTTGGATGGAGGAGACTCTGGCATTTATCTCTGAGGACGGGTTGTGTGTTTGTGGGTGGATGATGCTCTGCGTGCATATTTATGTGACTGTGTGTTAGTGGGTGTGTGTGAGTGTAAGTGCTGGTAAGGCCTCCTCCCTGTTTGGCTGTATACTCAGATGTATAATTGTCCCATTTTGACTGGATCCCATCATTCCAGTTCGCTGGACTCCTCATTAGAATAAAGCACAAACTCTCTGCCCCCATTTTGAACCACAGATAGAGTGACACAAACACTGAAGCTCACATGGATAGTTTGATTGTGCAGGATAAAATCAGCTCATCTAAACTCGACTGGCTGATGACAGAAAAAGTTTGCTGATAAGGTGTGAAGGGCTGAAATGTCTCTTACCTGCGTGCACTGTTCAGACAGGGGGGAACTTATAAAAACGTGACAACGTGACACGAGTGAACCATGTTGGATGGAAGCCCGGTGGTGTCGGGAGATGTTGAGGAAGCTCACTCACGCTTCTGGCAGCGATTCAAAATCTGTACCGGGACACGCATGCCCTCCTCCTCTCACTGATTGGTCGATCAGCTGAAAAGAAAAACGCCAATCCAATGAGAGACACGGATGTATTGATTGATCATCGATATATCTGGCCTGTGTATTACTGATCAGTGACCAACATGATGGAGGATCATGTGCTATTCAATCTATTTAGTTCATGTAATGTTTGTATGATGAGATTAAATCTGGATGTAATTTATAATTTATGGTAACTTGTAACTCCTAGAAGTCTGAAATGTAGCAAACTGGGCAGGAATACTATGGAAATAAAAGCTATTACAGTGACATGCATACAGATTTATACACATAACAAATAAACAAATAAAACACATTTTATTTGATATTTTTCACCCTTGTTTTATGTTGGATTGAATCAGGTTGTTATGTATTGATTTTCTTCTTACAATTTATTTTTCTTCATCAGTTTTATGAAGGCTTACTGTAAATTAATTCTTCATTATAAGGCCTAAGGTAAGAGACATATCTGGCTCCCATTAACAATAAAATAAATGTAATTTTGATTGGGACCTTTACATAGACTTAAGAATTATTATTATTAAGTACTAATGGCATCAACTCTTCAAAAAGTGTTCATGACTTGCTACCAAGGTGAGTTTTATTGTCTGACAAAGGTCAAAATCAGTAATCCCTAACATGGAGGTTTGGACCATCCATCCATCCATAACTGTAACCGCTTATCCTCGTCTGGGTCACGAGGTCCTGGAGCCTATCCCAGCTGACTTACGACCCTGTGCAAGTCACCAGTTCATCACAAGGCACATTGAGACAAACAACCGTTCACACTCATATTAGGGCCTGGAGTCCAAAATAACATTTATATTTCTCTAATTGTAATGGTACTTACTACTAATGGTACACTTATTCCTTACTGCACTCCAAAAAATTGGTCAACAATGTCATGCCTACACCATTCAGAACGCAACGGAATGATGCTCATCAGAGGGGATTTAGAAGTGGGTATAGTCAGTGCTGACTGACAACAACATGGACACCAACAAGTCCAAAAAAAAAAAAAATTAGGAAATCAATGCAAGACGAATCCTGTTCACAGCAGTTCTTATTTTAACCCTTCCTGAAGCTTACTGAACACACACACTTTCACTCCTAAGTCACTCAATTACAGCAGCTGCGGTAATATTTATGAGATGCTAAGCAGACAATTAAAGACAAAAAACACTCTTGAGGTTACACACTACCACGTTATTGTAAAGAGTTCAGGCACAAAACAAGATGATCCACTTAACAACCTAAGCAGCTGGCAACATCAGCCGCAAAGCACTTTTGCAAAGAGACAGAAGAAATGTTTGTTATTTTTGAGATGCTCAACATAGCAGAGATGTTTCAGGTGTTGGTGCTGCATGTCTGCGAGCAGGGGAGGTTTCCCACACAGCTCTGTAGCACATCTTATACTGGAACAATGCGGCTGTAGTGTAGATGAGATTCACCTATTTAATAAAGGCTGGATTCGTCAGAGGTTTCATTGAACTGCAGACTGCAATGAATCATGTTTGTAAGATAAAACCCTCCACATTCACAATAGGTTTCGATCAGCAGGACAATGAAAAGAAATCCTTTGGGCTGTTTCGGCCTCGTGCAGCCATGTACGGTCAAAAAATAGAAGATTAAAAAGTGAAAGCTGTGTTTTGATAGCTTTTATTGAGTTCCCATGAGGCAGACGGTAGAATTCTGAACTGTGAAAAAGAGGCGGAGACACGAGTGTTGGTGCAACAGTGACACCTGACTGAGAACATTCCTGTTGTCAAAACAAACCCACTGATTCAACAGGTAACCAAGCGAGGACACAAATATATCTGTTCATGAATATCATCTAAGAACTGCGTGTCTAATATTGCAAAGGAGAAACATTAAATGGTTAAAGTAGCAAGTAGTAAATATACTTGGTTGGTCCTTTTAGGTTTAGGTAATTACACTCCAATCAGGTTTGGTACAGATCATTTATTTTTCTTGAAGTCTTGACACACACTGTGGTGTTGGTTTAGTTCTTGCCCTTCTTCTTCTTCCAGGGTTTCTTCTTGGAATTGGCGTCGATGATCAGCTGAGACTGACGCTTCAGCGCTTCCCGTGAGATGATGCTAGCCTCGTCCTCTTCACTTTCATCCTCTGAGACACAAAGAATGACCGTTTGAGACAAAAACAGATTCAGACAGAGTGCTTGAATTCGTGTGGGTGTGTGTTTGTGTGTCTCCTAACTCACCTTCATTGAAGAGGTCCAGTCTTTCGTCCTCAGGCAGCTTGACACGGGTGTTGTAAGCCGGCAGTTTCCCCTCGATCCGGACATAGAACTGCGAGAGCAACAAGAGACATGTTGAAAATCAGCTATGACTCCCAACATTTATTTTCAATTTTCGCTAGTAAATATCTTTCATATTTGATATAACAGAAAATTAGGTATTGAAATGTATTGTATGTATCTATAGAATCTATAATACAAACCACTAACCATGGTTTTATCAATTATATGTGATTAAATGTTCATTTAAATTGGTCTGTTGGTGTTAATATCAGAATGATGCTGATTGCTGCTCAATCTCCTCCAAACTTCATGGACTTCTTTATGGTCATGGTGCAAATTGTTTGACCAGGACTGCCAAGCAGTTCCAGTCAAGCAAACAAGTCTGGACTGATTTTGAAATTATCACCTCGGATTTACGTCAATCACAAAGATTATGCCTTCCAAAAATGGATCTGAGAGTAAAATAGTCAATGTCATTAGTAAATGGCCGACAGACTGTTACGTGTTTCCTACGGTACACTCTGATATCCAATCTTCTCAAACAGAGAAGGCGCTGCAGAGCGTTAATAATCATGAACAAACACTTTAGATGGCCCTAATGGCTACCTTACCATTCAGATAAGCACAGCAGCATGCATGCATACACGCTCAGCCATGCTGTGTTCACGCGCTACACTGTACAACAGAGGCCTGTACAAGCCAAAAACTGCCCGTACAGAGGTGAATGTCAATTCTCATATTCCCAAACCTTTCCTGTGATCAGCTACAGAGATTTTATTGGCAGACTAGGCTGATCACATGACCTCGTTAGAGACATCTGTTTAGGTGTGACGTTGCACATGTGCCAATGTTCTCTGCTAGAACAGAATGTACGATTCAAAACCGCAACCTTTACTTCAAACCACTGCTATGCTGGATGAGTATTGTTGTCTATTTCCTTCATATTAACTGTCAGGTCCTTTCCCTGAAGCTCTGTGTACATGTTCAGCTAGGGCTGCATGATTATGGCCTAACTAGTCCTTATTCACAGTGAATCTCCTGGAAGCAAAATATGAAAAACTGTACCAAAATCTTTTACCCAAAATCAACAGAGCGTCGCTATTATGGATGTGAGTTGACGCTGGACAAGGATGGGGATTCAACGAGGTAACATCATCATGCGTATGATTTGTGCTTGTTCAACATCACTTGCCCTAAATCCCAAATACCTCCAAACAGTGGATGCTGATCTGTTTTGAGGGACTAGCTCTTGGCCTTCTGCTTCAATACATTGATTTTCGTTTTCCCACCTGCTCTCTGCTGTACATTAGTCTTCAACTCCAGATTGTAACTGCAACATCCATGAAATTTCAGGCTGCTGCTGCAGGGTACACACGCAACGCCATAACACACCCCAAAAATGAAACGAAATCGATCACCCCTGGTGGCTGGCTGTTAGTTTAGGAAGCACTTGATTTGAGTTTTCTATGAGTGGAGCGCACATTTATAACATCAGTATGACAGTCAATCATGCTCATTTAATTATAGGAAGCCAAAATTGTGATCACAAATAAATTTTGATTAATTGTACAGCTCTATATTCAGTTATGCTGTTTCCATTTGTCATACTGTAGCTCCTTCAAGTTCAAGCTGACACACACTGTCAAACCAGGATTTATTTTAAACCATTTAAAACAAATCAGTTCACACAAACTAGTCTTTAATGATGTTGATCACATGACCTCATTGGAGACACCTATGAACATGGAAGACATGTGCCAATGTTCTCCGTTAGATTCATTTAATTATCGTGTCATTAACACTGCACACAAACTTGGCACACAGTTTACGGTGACAAATGGCCGATGGGTTTGTGTCCAACAACCACAACCTGTACTTCAAACTTCAAATGAGTGTATGGAGTCCTTACTTCCCTTCTCTAGAGGGGACTCCGGGACCATCATGTCTTCTATTCAGCATATATGAGCCATTACCATCCGACAGACAGTATAGGGTGCCATCCCTCTGAACCAACAGAAGATTTGTGCCAACCAGTATTGTACTGCTGGACAAACTGTGAAACAAAAATAACTGAACATCTGTGTTGGAGGATGCTGCACCTCATAATAGATGGAGCACTTTGATGACGTGTGGTGGATAGGCTGATAAGTTGATGGCGGGATGGTCTGTTGCTGGTATTTGTTGTTGGTGCTGTCGGTGGTATTTTATTTGTCTGAAGCTTACTGTGTGGCATATGATGATGGATTTCCAAAAGTACTAATATATCAACACAGGAGATCATTTAAAAAATAATTTTACACAAACCAGTTTTTAAAATTATTTTCCCAGACCTTTCCTCTCAGGTGTTATTGGTGGACTATGCCGGTCACATCACTGTCACCTGGCATCTCATCAGAGACACTTTATTACTAGAAATGCTGCACTTGTGCCAACATTCTCTGTTAGGACTCCATGTACAATATGATTAATCTAATTATCTGCCACTTTACCACACCCATTATTAAAACTGTACACAAACCTAACGTGCCAGTTTGCGTGGACTATCTCTGAAAATGCCAATAATTAATATCTTAACCACAACTTGTATTTCAAACCACTGTGATACTGGATGAGTTCTGTGGAGCTTTGACTCACCTCCTCCTCCTCCATCATCTTCATGATAGCGGCCAGATCCTTTCCCTGAAGCTCCTCATGCAGCAACTGCAACTTCAGCTCACACTGAGTCATCAGCTCCAGCACAAACTCATCTGAGTCTGGAGACACCTCAGCCGTTATGTCGTCATCCTGGAGAGAGAAGAACAGAAGAACGGTGACGAGACATGAGCTTCATGACACCATGAATGTTGAAAGAAAAGGAATTTAAATTTAACACAGATTTGTTCATGGGGGAAAGAAAATTGACACTTCTTAGGAATAAGACAAACCATAGGAGTCATCAGTTAAACCTACAGCTACATAATTTACAGGCAGTATGTCTGAGAGCGTATTTACCAGTGTGATGTGTTGAAGTTTGTCTGCAAGGTGCTCCACTCCGGCTCGGATAGTACCGAGAGTTTTAACAAGCCAATCGAGCCGCTCTTCGCCTGCATCACACCTCTGCTGTTGAGCCTGCAGCTGCTGCTCACACTCCTCCAGCATCTGTTGGTCACTAATAAAACCACAGAGAAAGAGTAGAGGCTTGTGAATAAACATTATTCCACAGCTGCATACACGATGCATCTGTTCCACTATCACTGTCTATCAGTGTCTCACCTGGAGAGTTTAGCCTCTCCAGAATATTTCATATCCAGGAACTGTTGGTTCAGGAGCTCCTTCTGCTCCTTCAGCTGCTGCAGCGCCTTCTCATTCTCATCTCTCAGCTTCTCCAGATGTTGGTGCGTGTCCTTCTGTGAGATAAAGCGCTCCGCTATCTCCTACACACGGCACAAAAAAAAACGTGTGAATGTGTTAACACTGATAGTAAACACATAGGTATATCCATGTACAGTGTATGTACATCTCTACCTGAATATCTGTCACTCTGGTGGCCTCCTTGATGCGTCTGAAGGCCTCCTCAAAAGTGGAGATGGCCTTCTCCTCTTCACCTGCCACCCTGGGACTGCTCCGCTGAGCCTCACTGCTCAGCTCATCTGGCTGCATAGTTGTTCTCTGAGCCTAAAGGTAGCAGAGAGGTTATAACTGTTGCCCATAAAGTTGAAATAAAATATTATATATATCACATACCACCCTGTGTATCTCACCCTTTTATCAAGTTTCTCAGCCTGGGCCTTTCTCTCCTCAACCTTTCTCCTGTAGCTGGCTATAATGCGCTCTCTCTCCTTGCGCTCCTTGTAGAGCAGTTCCTCCTGCTGCTGTAACTCAGCCTGGCACAAAAAGAAAGATGGAGACAGGGTGATGGGAAAAGGGAGAGAACACAATGAGACAAACAAAATGTTAGTATGACAGCAGTGAAATTATAATAACTATAATAAGGATTTTTATTGATTATGGTGAACCATAGTGATCTTCAACTGTGCATTTATTTTGAAGAATGAAAAAGACAGACAAAAAAGAGTAATACTGTTTTGGGGAAAAATCTCTTTGTGCAATGTATAGTGATGAGACTGGCTTATGTGTCTGTACTTGCAAGTTGTCTGTGTAAATCAAAATGAAAAGAACACAGGTGAATAAATGCTTAAAATGCTGTTGTAGCTGATTTAGTTGTGACTCATATAATTTGTATCCTCACTGATGACAGTAGTGGTGAGTAAGTCATCCTTAACTACAATCATGTACAGTATGTGGTAAATTACTGGGCGGGAAGGTTGCAGTTCACCTTGGCAGCTTCTTTAGAAAGCTGGGCGTCATTGTTCATGACTTGCATGTTGTGGAGCTGCTCTCTGTGCTTCAGGATTTCTGCTTCCAGACTGTCCAGCTGGCCTTGGAAAGTCAGACTCTCCTCCTGAAGTGGTGACAGTGGTGACAGTGGTGAAGTGAGGGATAAAAAGAGAAAGAACAGGAAATATGGATGTAAAGAGTGATTGCTGCAGTGAGTGTTTTAAAAAGATCATAACAGGACTGTTGCAACGCTATGATCTGGACAACTGCATGAATTATTACTGGTTACTATATTTGTACTACTTCATTGCAGCTAAAAAAAAAGGCTACATACATTGCAAAATAATCTCTACAATGTGCTGCTCAGCATGATGAATAGCAACAATACTCCTGCAGTATGGCCAGCAAGTCAAGATGAGTGTTGGACTAACCTGCAGCTGACTTTTGAGTTTCTGATAGTTAGTCATGATGTTCTCAGCCTCTTTGCACTTAAACTGGGTCTTCTCCAGACTGTTCTCCAGTGACCGCAGTTTCTGAAGACACACACAACATTATTTGCAGAGGGTGTATGTGTACGATACACTGCGACGTATTTAATGAAGAGTGAACACTAGGAAAAAAGACACATTCATGTTTTGCACATCTCTGCATGACCTTGAGAGGTAACTACCATGGCAACTTCCTCTTTTTTCCGAGTGCGAGCATCAGCAGACTGCGCTCCACCACTGGCTTCTGGTTTCATCCGCCGGTATTCTATCTTCAGCTCTTCTAGGCGGCGCTCATGGGACTGGGTGGAGTGTTTGAGGGCATTAAGACGCTTCATCTTGGACAGCACCCTCTGGTCTAGCGTTGTCAGGGCTGCCTGAGAAAAGGGTAGCGACAGGGAGAGTGTGTGTGAGCAGAAAGCGAGACAAATCTATCATTTGTGTCATGTAAATGGTTTGACACTAGTCTGAGAGATTTGTCCATTTCAAATTTCCAAACCAGCATTAGCTAAGGTGGGAAAAGTGATGAAAATAGTCCAACAATACAGTTTCTCGAATGATCAAACCAATGCTGCTATGAACCTCACCTTCCCTGACATGTTGCGGTAGGCATCTTTCTCCATGCCTCTGTTATGAAAGGCCATTTTGATGACATTTTCATCACCCTGGGAGGCAAGACACCAAACAGAACATAGAAAATTAGATCCAGTTTACTGTTCCTTTGACTGAAGATACGTGAGGACAAGAAAGAAGCAACACAGCTGGGATGGTTGCTTCTGCTTTATAAGGACTTACAGCATTAACTTCTGCCAGTTTCCTGTAGAGTCTCTTGTTCTCCTGCCTCAGCTGGCGGATGGACTCTGTGTTCTTCTTAATGGTGGATTGGGAACTCTCATAGTATGCAGTTCTGTCGCCCTCTGGTGGACACATTTAGTCATTACACCAAATAACAATAGCGAGAGTGCATAACTATTTACCAACCGTACAGATAGTCAAACTGTTTCTGTCGGGTTTACTCAGGGTTTGAAGCGGTTAGTCACATGATAATCTAAACATGACAGCTAGCTAGCTAATTGTAGCAAAACACACTTCCCTTAACGTTAGCATTAACTGTTAGCATGAACTGCACTGCTCAGACTACTTTTAAACAAACTTACCCAAGAGTTGGATTTTACGCTGCATTTCCGTTATTTGGTCATGCAGCGGGGGTTTAATAGTGCCGGCACTGAACGCCATTTCGTTTCGTGTTAATGCTGTATGCAATTAGCAAAGAAAAATAGTTCCACCGTCAGTGTTAGCCCGGTTAGCTCCTAAACGAGCTCCTGTGTTGCCTAGCAATGTTGCCTAGCAACCTGTACACTATACGCTGAGGCTCACAGTGTCTGAACTTTAACAGCGACTATAATTATTGTAATTAAATACACTATAGCAGTGACTTAGGGCCTTATGTCTAGTCTTAGTTAGCAAGGTGAGATGATAAACTAGCTGGAGGTTAGCAAAAATCTTTCAGGTGGTGTCAAGTTAAACAAATTTAAAGAATGCTCGCTTTGGTTTAAATGTCTAATCAGTTCCACAGAGAGTCCATAGCCTGAGATTAACAGTCACAAGTAGATTGGTTGGGATCCACACCTTTAAATCAAAAACCCAAGGATACTACATTTCCCATAATGCAACTCAATCTGGTAGCAAATGAACAACCTGCGATTAAACACATGTCAACAGAGTTACTAAATACGGAAGCGTATTGCTGCCATGCCAGACAAAAAATAAATATCAGTTTTTACGTTATAACGTTATAAAGTTTCACGTTTTAACGTGATACGTTGGAAAGCCAGCTAGTTCAAATATACGTGACTTTCAACGCGTTAGCAACGCATGATCTCAGACATTAATTTCACATAATCCTGAACTATTTGGCCAGTTCAAACAGGTGAGTGTCAAAACTTCCCATTGGCTGATGAGAAGTATGGTTTAACCGTTAGTGTGTGCCTGCGGGGGGTTTCCTGATACACTTTATGATCCTCTTATTTCTTTCTCCTTGTTCATTAGGTCCATTTTTATATATAGTAGAGGGATGAAAACGTCATAGTAATAAAATTATTTTACATGGTAGAGTGTCGAGGGCAAATTAAAAGCAGAGTCTGTCATCATTTTAACCCTGCAGTGTTTTGCCCAACGCCTGATCCTATCTAAATGCACACGTCCGACCCCTCTGCCAAAGGGTTATAATGTGAAAACTTATTTAAAAATGTGCCTGTCATGGCAGCGATACACTTCTATAATGAAATAATTAATTTCACCACTGAACTCAGTTTCTTTCTTTCTTTTAGAAATATCAAAATATAAATGTCAAAAACTACCAAGCATGTCACACATTACTCTTGTAAAACAAGTAATAAATAAAGGCTTGCATTATAGACAAATAGGAAGTACACGACCTGAAATATACCATTTGTTAACTATGTGTGCTTACTAGGTCTATATATTTCCAGATTGTGACAGTACATAACACGTGTATGTCTCAAAGTGGTAACGCTTTACAATAAGCGAGTAGATACCAGGGAACAAATGAAGAACTAACTGCTAGTGAACCATTAGTTTTTGTAATTATTAACCAAATTTTATGAGAGCTTTACTCTATGGGCCAGAAAAAGAGTTGGTAATAATAAGATGACAATGAAGTTATGAGTAACTGCTCACTGTTATGTACCACTTGACCTGGGGTGCACAAAAACAGTAACTAATGTTTAAGTAATTAGTAATGAAGGAGCTGTTACTAGTGTGCTGTTCAACGGTTGGTTCAGAGTTAGTCAGAAAGTGGTCAGTATGATTGATTCACAGATATTCATAAACTGATCATTACTTATTCTAAGTCCGTTCTCTGCTAACTTTTTTTCATTAGCTACTCTTTTAAATTTGATTAGGAGTTACTCATTAACTAATGGATCACTAACAGTTAATTCCTCATTATGTACTCAGCTGTTCCCTAGTAACTATTCAAACTTTGTGTCCCATATTCTAAAGAGTTTAGAAATTATAGCATGATTCTTTAAGATTTTTATGAGTATATCTAAAATGTTTAGTTATTTTATATGTCCAGTTGTACTTTTCTGCATACTGTGATGGACAAGATGATAAATAACACTGATAAAAGCAATAATCCATGCTGTTAAACTGAAACCAAAGAAGCACTGACCTTTTTTGTTTTTCCTTTGAACACTGATATGGCATCAAAAAACTTTTATTAGTTTACAACAAAATGAAACATGTAAAACTTTTACAGATTAAACATTTGCGCATAAATCATGGATATGTTTTATGAGTATGAACAAAGAAAACAACTTATTAAAAAATAAAGACTGCAAATCCAACTTAAACCACTTGGGTCATTTGTAATCTCTTAAGGCTTTGAGTATAATACTAAGCTTTTAATCGCCTGCGGTTTAGCAACTTTGCTTTGGTGGTCTAATAACAGTGCAATATGCTTAGTTAAACCGATAAAGCACAGCTTTACTCGCGTATCAAAAGGCAACATCTGCCATAAAGTGGAGATCCTATAGAAAGATTATGGATCCTTCAAAGCTTCCACATAAACTGCACAACAGACCACACACAAACAAGTGACAGACAATACCAAAAGAAAACAATTGTTTTTAAGGCAAACTGTTGCTTAAATTAATTATCATCTGTAACTTGAGCTCTCCTATTCCCTCTGTAATAAAACCGTGCTTGCTGAAAAAGTACAGGGAGACAATGTGCTTAAGGCTCTATAACAAAATAAAAAAGGATCAATAATATCATACAGACAACATAAATGAATCCCAGCAAGACACAAACATACTGTACATACATACATTATATAGCACTGGAAATGGCACTGTAATTCCGCAATTCTTCCTTTTGTTCTGATTTTCACACACTCACACACACACACACACACACACACACACACACACACACACACACACACACACACGCAGCTGTGACTTAATCTACAGATTTGGGCTCTTCATTGGACTTTTTCAGGAGGGAGAGCAGGTGCTGTGACATGAAATATGGCCTCTCTGTTGATCCATCGTTGCGCTCCAGATCCTCCACTGTGACATGGACAGAAACAGTATGCTGTTCAACAGTATGCTAACAATGGACAATAATTGAACTGTTATAGTATTCATGCATTGACTATGATTATCTATTATCTGTTTTGCCTTTCACTGAGTTAAAAATTAAAGGAGCACTCCGGCAATATAATATTGCACTTCCAGCAAGTTAGGAGAGACAGTTAATCAACAATAATAATTATAACCAGACTAAAAAGCAGTGTTTTGCTGCCTTCTCTGGTTGAAATGTGTAATTCTGTTGGGTGTGGTCAGAAGTGTGCTTTGTTCTACTGGCAACCACAACCAACAGTGATGTCATGGGGTCCTGGAGTACACTTGAACATCACTCCAGCAAGTTGAGAAGATAAACTTGTAGTAAAATCAGTATTTTTAGGAGGTCTTAAGTTACTCTTAAACAAATTAAAATAATGCTCTAAATCTATACTGTAATATTCTCTTTCATGCTTTGGTTTAATTGTTAAATCAGGTCCACACAAAGTAATTAAGGACAGAAATTGTTTTATTTTAATGGGTCATGAGCCAAAACTGTTGGGACCCACACCTTTAAATCAATACAGCAGAGGTGGAGATATCCTGATTTTGGTTGCTAACATGGGCCAAGTTACAAAAACCCAAGATACTACCTTTCCCATAATGCAACCCAATCTGGCAGCAAATAAACAACCTGGGATTAAACGTGTGATTTTAACAGAGTTACTAAAAGTTACTACCCAGGATACTACTTTTAGCATGTAAAATTGTTGGAGTGCCCCTTTAAGATTTTGTTGGACATGAAAACTCACCTGCATCCAAACGCCAAACCACCTTGAAACTCATGCTTGTACACCCATAACAGAACTACTATGATTAAATACAATCACCTTTAATCGAGATTTACATCCAGTAAATGTGGAATGTCATCAGTAATTTCAGTGGAAAATCAACTTACATCTTACACAAGGTGACAAACGAGAAAAAAAGGTTACAAAAGCATCAAGAGACTTAAGACGTTAGTTGCGAGCATTCAGAAGGCCTTGTTAACACCATGCAGCACTTAGACAGAGAGAGAGACAGAGAGAGGATAGGGACAGAGCGAGGCAAGTGGGATCAGTAAACAAGTGCCGGGGTCTGCAGAGAGGTCACGATGGCTGCGTCATGGCAACACAATCACAGCGCTTACGCCAGTCCAAAATACCAAGGCAAGTAGGTGGCAATACAATACATGGGATCCCATCTTGGCAAGGATCTCTACAAGACCGAAGCCAAAACATACATAATTAGACGTACACTACTGTATATATACAAGTTCCATAGGAAAAAAAAGATCCAATATTCATACAGTATATCAAATATGTTGTAACATTTTGGCGTCAGCTGGTATTATTGTAAACAGTGAGAGATTCACCATCAATTGAGATGTGTTTGTCCTGACTGTAAACACGGTACTTAGTGGTTCTGTAGTGCATAACAGGATTAAGACGATAACTATTAGTGACAGTAATCAGGCACAGGTTCAGTACTCACAATGTTCTACAGATCTTCACAATATAAAAACCAACACTGTTCTAAAACCAACACAAGGGAGCTTTTTTTTTTTTTCAAGCTACAGAGATGCACTGGGCTTTTGACCTGCTTCAACCTTCACATGTCGACCGCAACCTCCTCCAGCTGGACGTCACACCACACGCATAGCAAGGCGATCTGAAATTTTAGCTGGTTGTAATGCCGCACATTTAACAGGTCCATTTCACAAAGTTGTAGTACGGTTCTTTCATTCCTTGAGGTTTACCAAGCCTTGTTTTTTTTTTTTTTTGCTTGCCCTTACATTACTGTTAACATCTACTCCTGCGGCGCAGAGGGAGGATTTTCTTCCTGAGTTTCTTCTTTTTCTTCTTTCTTTTCACCAGTCTCCTCTTTCTCAGCATCCACAGCTGGAGGCGGTGCCTCCTCTGCCTTTTCCTCCTGTTTCAACTCCTGTTTTTCTACAGCTTCTTTCACCACTTCTTTTTCCTCTTCTTTCTTTTCAGTCTCCTCTGCCCCGCTGACTTTCTGTTCTTCATTTTTCTCCTCCTGTGGCTCTTCAGCATCCGTCTTGGACTGCAGAGGCTGCGCCTCCTCGTTGTCCTGCTTGAGCACCGTCTGCTCTTTCAGTTGGATCTCTCCGTCTTGTTGCTGCTGAAGAGGGGTCTCCTCCTCCAGTTTCACCTCGTCCACCTGCTTGGCAGAGTCCGTTTGCTCAACGCCATCATCATCATCATCCTCCAACCTTTTTGCTTTGGAGAGGATCTCATGCAGCTCGGGGGACATGAAGTAAGGCCTTTCTGATGAGCCGTCATTCCTTTCCAAGTCCTCACCTTTTGCACGTGTGGTTAATGCGCATTTTGTGATTTTGATAGGGTTAATGGAAAATTAAGGGAAAATGAAAACATGAAACAAAGGGAATGTGTGGAAATAAAGTAACGTAAAGGGAGAAACGAGAAAAGAGAGAAGAAGAGTCAGAGACATGTCAGGAAGCAGAAATCAGCATCTCAGTTTTAGACAGTTTAAACAGGAAGAAGAGAGGAAATCTGCAGGAGATGTGGCTGAATGCACTGTTACTCACAGAAGCAGAGGAACAGTGTGTCCACACACATGGCGTACACGCTGAAGAAGCCATGGGCGATGAGGTAGGATCCAACTACCAGAGTCTGGGTGAAGAAAATCACACACATCAAGACCTTTTCTGTGGCACAGAACTAAGGAAAAAATCATACAAACATAACTGTCTCTCACCAGTATTGGCACCCAGTAGTAGTTCAGAGATGGAGCAGCCTCCTCGACTGCTTTGATTCTTCCAGAGAAGAAGAAGAAAGAGAAGATCCCTGTACAGAAAAAAGGCGAGTTAGGTTTAAATTAGAAATCCAAACAGAGCTCTCTCCGGTTTAAAGACACTTTGGGTCTAAAAATAAAAGCTTTCCTACCAACAATTCCAACGATAAGGAGCTTCCCAAGAAACAGCAGGAAGTCAGTCACTTTATCTAAGACAGCCACCCTGTATTGAAATGGACACAATTAGAAAAAACTGAGTATATCAAATGAAACTAGGCTAATAATAGTCTAAAACGTGAATAAATGTTCAATTAAAACCTATCAATATTAATGTGATGGAATCCCACCTGACAATGTTCCTCATGAGAAGGAAAAAAGCATCCCGAGCTGAGGGACAGAAACTTTTTCCGTAGATGGCAATCTATAGAAAAACAACAAACAAACCTTTAAAACCTGACCAGACTCAACATCTCTCATGCAGCTGTGTCCAGTAAGAAGAGCTCACCATGATGTAGGCATTTCTGTTCAGGAACTTAATGCATTTCTCCAGACACCAGAAGCAGCACTTCATGCAGCTTAGCAGGAATTTAGCAAATTTGTTCTGAGCACCTGAAGGATGGGAGCGAAAATGTTACAATTACAAGACTGAATGTGTTTACAACCATAGAATAATCTGATTATTGTCTGTTTGATACCCTCCATGTGTCCCTGTTGCAATAAATACACCAGAAAATATATATTTTTTTGCACCTGCAAGGAACTGCACACACATAGAGCCATAACAGAAATGTGATCATAGCAGTGTGAAAAGGTTAACGGTATGAAGGGTGCAAACTAGGCAAAGTAGATGTTGCAATTAATACATCATCCAAAATGTCCAAAACATTTTTTTTTTCAGGAGGATGAAAAAACTGTTTCTCTCTCCAACTAACTCACAAGATAAATCTAAAACACTGTAATGAGAACCGTTAATATGGTTCTAATGGTGGTTCTGAGCCTCGTCTCTCCTGTTTATGTCCACTTCAGTTGGTAAACTATCAATATCAAGGTTGTCCTTCATATTTCCACAGAGCACAATGACCTTATCGTGCTATTTTACTATTCTAGATTGAAATCAGCATAATCCAGGTTAATGGTCATCTGACACTGATGTGCATGCATCATCAGTTCAGAGAGATCACAGAGCTTGTCGTCTGTCCTTGAATCAAAACTCAAAATGTTATTTACCCAAAGCTATCCTCCTTTTATCTATCCTACATACATAATGTTAATAAAAGGTGTTTTCATTGGTCAATAAGATTGTAAATACTGACCATAGATGTAAGAGAATATGCACATTCATATGTAAAAAAAAAAAGTCAAAATCATAAAGAGTGGAGATACGTGGTTTTCATCAGACAGCAACGATATGTTGATACCAACTATAGCAGTAGTACTGCACAAGATTTACCAGTGTAACACACATATCAGTGTATTCCAGGCATCTAGTATTAGCTTCAAGACTAACCAGTTTAACAACAATATCCTAAATGCATATAGTAACTAATGCAACATAGCCACTGAGAAATACATGATAACAATGAAGATGTACAGTCAACTAATTTAGTTGGTCTGTCTTCTTGTTTTGACATTAAATGTTCTGACCTTTCAGCTTGTGATCCAGGTACTCCAGAATGACCCTGATGACCTGTACCAAAGACAGGATCAGAGAGCCAAAAGCCAGGGAGCCTGTGTGGTATCTGGACAGGAGGAGGAAACACAAGCCAGCTGTGAGCATTAACACTCTTTTCTCTGTCACACAAGTAGGGTAACCCACCTACTGACCCTAACATATGCCTCACTTACACTTGCATGCATTCCAAAAACACATAAATATACGTAATATAGACAAGTGGACAGACAGCACACACAAATACAAATTCAGCTTCTAACCGGAGGGCCCGTCCCAGCGAGGCGAAGATGGGGTAGGCGGGAATATCTTCAGGCTTCTTGAAGGCCCAGTAATACGAGGCGAAGGCCCCTGACAGAGTGACCTGGCCCAGGGCCGTTACAAAGTTTGCACACCAGAAGAAGAGGAATACATTGTAGAACTGGAAAAAGATGAGGTATTTATGGTAGAGCGTCTCCCCACCATAGAAGGCAAACAGGCACTCAGCTTCAGGACACTGAGCTGACACATTGGAGGTGTTGAATGTCTGGAGAAGGAGAGAAGAGCAGAATATTTGGCTTGTTGAGTGAAGCCCACACACATCTTCACTCAGTTATTTCAATGTGGCAGTGACATTTATAAGCGTACCTTGGGGTCGCAGGTCTCTCGTGCGTACTCACACTCTTGCGTGTTGTTGAACACCTTGTACACCTGCTCATTAGACGTGGACAAGAAACTGGTCGCAACAGTCAAGGACACTAAGGGAGGATAGCTCTGAAGAGGTTACAGACAATAGTCTGTGACTATTTATAGTACATTTATGGAAAAATGTGATAAACAAGAAACGAAGTAGGAAAGAATAATGAATAAATAGCATAGAAGGGTAAATCATTAGAAAGGTTGCAAAGGTTACAGCCTTGAGAAGTAGTAAATGTGAGGGATTAAATGTTTATCTGATGGATTAATTGATTTATTAAAGGTACAATATGTAAGATATTTACTGTATTAAATCATAAAATGAATATGCTGTGTCATCAGAGATTAAGGAAACATGCTCTTTTGAAATACAAGCTTCTTAGTAAATGACTATAGTCAGTATGTTTCTTATTTGAAATGTGCCTTGATGGACCGGGCCGTCTTTTTGGGTTTTGTTCTGTGTGTTTTGATCCGGCTTGATAACTACACGGCTCATGCCGAAGCTCCGGGTTGCCAGGTATGAAATGTACTACAGCCATGAAAGCAAATAAAGTGAATCAACAGAGTGAACGTTAGATTCTGCCAGACACGTGGTAAAACACGGTAAATATTGGAGATGATTTGACAGATAAAGACGTTTAGAGCCCAGAATGATCCAGAGTGCTGTTTTTTTTTTCAATAGGTTTCCACCTGATTTCCTCTCAAAAAATATCTCCATCATCATCGTCCTTCTCTTTTTAATCTCATGGACGCTGTAAGATTCTGACATGAGAGATATCCTGACCCATAGTACATCGTGGAAAGTCCATTGGGAGGACTGACCGGGTCACGGTCACTTTTAGCTCAAAATTCGCTGATTTTTATCTCAAAAGTTACCAAAACAGTTGCATGGGACTTTTCTTTTACTAGGGGAGGTCTAGAGGAGTTTATTTATGCTGAACTACCACTGTAAAACAATTAGAAGTTGTATTTCTCTCTCTCTCTCTCTCTCTCTCTCCCTGTGTGTGTGTGTGTGTGTGTGTGTGTGTGTGTGTGTCTCCCACTCTGTCTGTGTGTCTCTCTCTCTCTCTCTCTCAAACAAGCGGACACAAACCAAATTAAATTTCTTGTTGTCATTATTTTGCAGCACAGACTGAAGTCAGACTCAGGCGTAGAAGCTGCTTCATGAAATAAACCTTGTTGCGCTCGTTTTGGCCTTATGGAGGTTCAGTGTCTTTAGTCTGGCAACCTGTGTTAGCTGCAGTCTGGGGAAGGGGGAGACTGCTCTCCAGTGTTTTGAATTTGAGCTGTCCAATCTTACATATTGTCCCTTTAATCTAAATGATCATTCAAATTGATCAAGGTTTTTCATTTCATTAATTTAGGTAATTGTTTAGATTTTAATCCTTTTGTCATGTTTTTCAACGTTTTCTTTTCTCTTCATGCTATTGTATTATATATTATTATTATACCATAAAGGAATAGAAAACTGTGCTGTTTAGAGTTGGAAATGTCTTTTTTGCAATTAAAAGATTTCAGGATGTAGGAAGTAGGAAAGGAAGTGTGATATAATGACAGATTTATGTTTTGGCCTTCGTATATCATCATCTGGACAAATAAAAGGATACACAGCAGTTATGGCCCAGTAAGCAATCACCACAGCCAAGAGGGCAAAGGTCAGGAGTGGGTAAAACAGCGATGACATCACGTGACCAACAGCTCTGAAAATTAAAAAACAAAAAACGAAAACAAAATATTGTGTCAACAAGTTAAAATATAATACTCAATAAGAGAAGAAGGAGAGTTTCAGCTTAGTGATGATTAAATGGAAGAACTACAGGGCTCTTTTCACTGCTACAAAAAAAAAACATTAATTGATTTTTTAACCTTTTTACTGCAGCAAAACAAGCTGTAAATACACTGACTGTTGCCTATTTACACATCCAGCAGACACAGAGCACTAGCATTCATTTGCAACCTTGTTTCTTGCCACATTATTAATGTATATCCAATATTCAGATTCATTTTAGCTCTATTTTTGGTCTCACATCAACTCCTGAGTGAAATATCGGGTTCTTTAGCTGCTAAATGCTCCAATATGTTCACCAGCTAGTCGTTCACTGTGTCTATCTGCTATTTGGTGCTTTATCAAAGCTTTGTGCTGAAATCTGCTGCAGCTGGAAACGAGGCCGGTGAGAGCTTTAAGACTGAACTAAAAAAGTAAAGTTGTGGGCCATAAAACCAAAACAATGAGCTTAAAGAACCTAAAATGCTTCCTAGAGCTGAAGGTAACTACAGGTTTGGGTGATAATTCTCTGTGGGTTTGTCACTATGAGCGATCCCGTTTACATTACACACAGTCATTTAATCTAGTGCAATTATAAAAGTATTGATATGGGCAGCTTTAAAATATGTGAGCAGGTTTAGACAGAATAGAAAGGAGCTGCACAATGCCCAACTGAGATTCATGACCAACTTAGACTGACCTGCTGGCCTCTTTGATGAGGGCGATGGCAATCATGATTCTCTTCCTGAGGAAGATGAGTAGCAGGATGATAATGACCTCCACAATAGCCAGGATGATCACTGCAAAACAGTGAAGGCATTAGATTAACAGGACTCATAAACACTTCATACAGAGATGTACTGAAGAATGAAAGTGCATACTGAAGGCCAGCCAGGTCTGTCTGATCTGCAGGTAGACAGAGAAGTCCGTCTGCACACCCAGGTCACGGATGGTGACGTCAGCGCCTGGCTCTCCCTTCAGGCTTCTAAACTCCATGAAACAGTGGAAAATCCCTAAAAAAACAGTTCCGTTATTTAGAAGTGTTTCATTTAAATAAAAGCAGATAACTTTATCACATACAGCTGATGAAGACTTACCATATCCAATGACTAGAATAACCAAAACAATCATGACCCAGACCATGATGCCAGCCAAGTATCTCAGCAAGACGATGAAAATCAAGCTGACCACCATGGCGATCACCAGACCACTGGAGAGGGTGGACACATCAAAGGTTGTAACATACTTAGAGTCTTTCAGCATTTTTTCATGTTGGCAGTTGCGCATTTTTTCTGGTTTCAAAATGATCAGTTAGCTAAAGTCTTGAACACAGATGCTTTTTATATAACCAGTGGAAACTAAATCTGTTTAGTGGCTACAAAAACAGTTCATGTAAAAATAAGAATAAAAAAATACATTCTCATGATGTTCTACACAACACATTTCTGTTACTGTAACCACTAGGAACTTACAGCAATATCCAGTGCCAAGACTGAGTGTAGTCCTCAAAGATTCTCATAGCCACCTGGCGAGCTTCAACGACCACATTTGATTTCCTGTAACATAAGGAAGTGAATTAAAAACAAACCACCAAAAACATGTAGACATCTGCCAAGTATGGCTGCCAAGGTAAAGCTCAAAATGAAGCCAAGGACTGACAAATAAGAGATTTTTTAGAACATTTGTATGAAATAAAAAGTTCCTTGTGATGAGAAATTACACTTGTGACCTGACTTTTAATTTGAAACAAAAAATCATGTACTTGCATTTCTAAAGTGACTCACCACAAAGTTATTCATTCATTAGGTTAGTCATGTCACATTGAAAATTAAAGAGACAAATAATTTGACTTGGTTCTATGGCTTCACACTCTCCAGCACTGGGATGTAGTCTGCTGCTGCAACGATACAACATCCTGTAATACAGCTTGTAATACTCATCATCTTGACAGATAACATGCAGGGAGCGTGGCAACCTCTCCCAGTGGGAATAGCGCTGATGGAAAACGCTGACATAAAGACCCTCCAGGGTGCATACAAATAGTGCAGAACCAAAGCAGGCGTGAAGTGTAACAAACACACATCAGCATGCGGCGTAAATATGAGCATAAAGGCCCCCAAACAGGTCATCAATTCACTGTCGTGAGATATAATGGGGATGTGACATGCTAGCTGTCAGCTGACAAAACGCACAAGATGGGTGTCAAAATTTACAATGATAAACTGTCAAAATGGCACTTTTTTTGCCAATCAGCTAATCACTAATCATTAAATATATTATAATCATTAACAATTATTATCATTTCAGCACAAATTTTATTAGAAAGTTGCATTTGGGGCACCCCTGATGATTTATCATGCAGCTTTCACACATTTTAAGAGCATTTCTTGATCATTTCAGAGCTTGTTTACGACAACACAATCAGACTGATTGACATTCTTATAACATTGGCATATTTTGTGTGTACACGTGAGCTGTCATACAGTGAAAATGACTCACTTGGATGCCTCCAGTACATCTGTGGCATTGACAGTGGTACCATCTCCCGTATCAATAGTGGTCTCATTGCCCACCACTACCACCCCATTTTTTTTGCTCGTTCCTAAGGCAGGAAGGCAGCGACGCGTGACTGCAGAGGGAGGAGATAATTAATGTGTTTTTTGTTTGTTTCACTTTCACACAGAAACAGCAGACCTTCAGACACAGCTGCATGTATTGAGGGCGAAAAATTAAGTAAACTCAGAAGAAGAAGAAGTTTCTCACTTACAGGCTTTACTGGGCATCAGCATGGCCGGACACAAGCCATCCCTCAGGATCTCAGGAGCACTCTGAATTGTGTGAAATAGCCTTCAGTGTACTTTTAAAACATGTTTGTCATATTGTAATGTCCATTTTACTGCATTACTTTAATAATTATATAGATGTGTACCATTTTGCCGAAGTCCACTCCTTCCTTACAGAATTGTTTGTAGTATACACGGTCTTCTGCTTTGAGGCTTAACATTGCTTTCACCAGTGTCATATGCTTTTCCGGACATTTTTCCACACATAACTGGACACAAACAACAACATATAATCATGACGATAAAGTTGGTTGGTAAAAAGGAGAAAACTGTTGCAATGAACATGAAAGATAAGTAGATATTGTTTCTGACCTGTGTGGTGGGACACTGGAACTCCAGCAGCACCAGAGGACTGGCACATTTCAGGATGTTGAAGTAGAATAGGAGAGGCTTCTTCCTGTTACATGAAGACATTCAATAATACATGTCATATTACAGTTACTCCTATCATTATGTGAAATACATATGATAGTCTGCATGTCAAAGAGGTTTAATGTTCATATTGTCAGGTGACTCACTCCAGAGGTGTTCCTGCTTGCCCGCAGAACTGCCCCCTGCTGTCCGTGGGGTAGATCACTTTCCTGGGGTCGCCCTGAGACCAGGCTGCATGGAGCAGAGATCAAATCATTCAGAACAAAAGTGGATGTATTTACAATTTCAGTTGTATGAATTATTTCTCAATATGTGTCATATAAATGAAACTCCAGACTCGGTTTGAAGTGTAGTAAAGACATGGAAAAAATGTTTGCATTTTTGGAAAGCAGAAGACAAAGCATTATGTCTTCAATATGCAAACAATTTCTAACTTTGAGAACACAACACAGTGAGGTGCAGATCAGTGTGACCTTCAAGCAAAAATAAACTACGTCCCACAACTCTTCTCAAATATCTTTTATCTTGCCTGCCTGTATTGTCTTGGGTTGTTTTTATGTCTGTATATACAGTATAGTCTATTAATCAGAGATCAACATAGACATGGAGTATACAATGCAACATTACAATCATGTTTTTCAAAGTTTTACAAAATGTATTTCCAGTAAATAAATCTAGTAAATACAAGTAAAGAGTAAACCATGTTGGAGTAATGGCCATCTTACCGAGGATACCCACAGCAAAGTACCCCAACAAGGCTAAGATGAAGAGAATGCAGCAGAGGACATCTGTGCAGCCCCTGTGGAGAGGAGAGGAGAGGAGAGGAGAGGAGAGGAGAGGCAGAATATTGTTACTACTGTCTTGCACAACAGCAAGAAACCAATTATTGATGATATTGATTTAATGATTCAAACAGACGTCTCACCTGTTGTGAATCGGCCCTTTGAAGTTTGGGTCAAACTTCCTGGACTCCCCTGTAGATAAAAAGAGATGCCAAACTTTTCAATAAAGTCTCTTACTATAATAAGATATTAATTACGTATAAATATATCAAATTTAAGACTTCAACCGTCAATGTGATGAGACTAGAACATACACATAAACCAGTAACAAATAGTTTTAGTTCAAACCACTAACCACTTGTGGCTATAAGCGCTCAGTGCAGACCCGAATGAAAATCTTTTAACCACTAACCCCTGCAAAGTCATTTTTAGCAATTATATAAATGTAGGTCGACAATCACATCTGCCAGTTAACTTTCTTCAAGACTGATGCTGACCTATAAGTAAGTTTTAGCACATTGTTCAATGTTTCACATTGTTCTTATCTTATCAATGAGAAACAGCATTTTTTATAATTTACAAATTATTTATACTTGCTATTTACAGTGGGGTGTAAAGAGCACTCAGCATACAGACGAGTCAATATTCAAGTGTAAGTCGACGTATTGACAAAGATAGGCGGTCTCCAGAACAAAAGGATTCTTCTGTCTGGCTGTCATGCCTAGCAACCCACAAAATGGCTCCCCAGCGACGGTGAGCTCCCTGTGGACATCGCCAGCCACCATGGAAACACCTCAGACACAGAAGAGTTGAAACATCCACCAAGCTCACTCTGCCTACAGTGAGATCATCATGAGCTCATACTGCAATGAATGTGCTTGTCAGTCATTTTCACATGTCTAAACCGCACCTTGAAATGTGTAAAACAGGAAATCATCTTTGTGAGGCACTCAGTAAACGTAATCTTCTCGACCAACGTCCTCTTGCTGGGTAACAAGACTGTGAGCCAGTACACATCCTGTCACATCATCGTAAGTGTCTGCTGCTGCCAAGCTCACAATTCACATGATGAAGTAGTAACCGTTCTTAAGCTCTGTTACAGACGCAGTGTGGGAGATAGAGGTGAAACCAGCTATTTGCTTGCCTAGTTCTTACATGTCTGCTACACCACACACTGCTCATACACTCACACACACATATACACAGGATACAAACTGCCCACACACTGTAGAGGTGTAGTTGGCATTGCCACAAAACTGTCACTGAACTCTTTGTTTTAAAGTACTGTATGCCTGCTGTTAAAGCAGTCCATCAACCATCACGATAAGTGAATAATACATGAGTATAGTGCTGGAATAATGATAGGATAAGACATTCAACAACAAATGAAGCTTCATTTCATCATAAATCCAGCTGTAGCAGGAAGTTACAATACCTTGTCTTTTGTAGTTTGACATTCTGACAATATTTCTCTCTCGTTATTTTTTTTTACGGTTTTATAGATTTCTCTCAGTCTGTTGTGTGTAGCGGTGTTATGTCTATGTCTTCTTCCTGTCTGCGTCTTCCGACCTCTCACTGTTCACTTCCTTCTTTCAGTGTATTCAAAGCTCTGCCTCCTATCCCCCGTTTCTCTATTTGCTCCCCCTCTTGGCTCAGAATTTTGTCAGGGGAATTGCAGCAAAAACAGTATTGATGGGGGAATTGAGAGAGGAGCAGCAACAGCAACAAAGGCGCCAATGAAGCTGCTGAAAGAAATCTAACTACAGGGAGTGTTCTGAAATCATAACAGTTATTTGGGGCTTTAACTCAACCCGCTGAATCAGCGTGTGTTACAACTGTTTTACAGTGTGCAACTGTATAGAAAGCAGCACTCTCCTCACAGTGGTCACATGAGAGAAAAAAAAATTACACTTGACATGAGCTTTGAAAAAAACACAGTACTGCTACTAAATAGTTTTTTCTGTGATCTCTCTCCATTAAGATTTATGGCCTTCTCTCAATGTTTTCTAAGCTTCCTGTTTTCTACTTCAAGCTGCCAGCCAGCTTGTTACACACATTAACCACACAACCCTTTTAAACGTCACTAACTTCCTAAACAATGCACAAAGATTTCTTGAAATGGTTTCATTAAGACAATGATTTGGTTATGTTACACTGTGTCTATCTGACACAAGACGGTTAACTGGACTGTGCGTCAGAGATAAGACCGTCCTACAGACCGTTCTCTGGTGACACGTGCCTATGATCTGGTCTGCCCACTTTGCCTGCCATGTGACAGACTGACAGCATGGTGCCATACCATACTATACTATACAAACTATTATACACACGCCTGTTACTGTACATTCACAGTGCCATATCCTTGCCCGTACAAACTCAGCATTGTTCTTCTTAAGAAACCTGGTTTCTTTCATTGGAGTCCAACAAATATACTGGATTTTTGTGGCTGATATCAATAAGAAATAATTAGACATTTTGAGAAATGTGTTTATTCGCTTTCTTGCTGAGAGTTAGATGAGAAGATTGATACCACTCTCATATCAGAGAGAAATATAAAACTATAGACAGGAAACAGTAGGTTGGCATAAACAGGGGGAAAACAGCTAGCCTGGCTCTGTCTAGCACAACCCTGCAAAGGAGATATAGTGAGGGATATAGTTGATATAAGTGTTAATAGTGAGCTTCGGAGGTGTTGGTAGATGGTTTTAGTTAATTTTGGACATGTAGCAGGCTAGCTCTTTCCCTCTGTTTATGCTAAGTGCCATAGTGCTATGCTAAGCTAATTCGCTAGCAGTAGGTTCATACTAATCATACAAATGTGAGAGTGGCCTCAATCTTGTCATCTAATTTTTGGCATGAATTTCCAAGTGAATTTCCCAAAATGTCCAACTAAAAAATATATATATCTAAAAGTGATATGTTCAATATTCATGTTTTAGCATGTAGACATAACTCAAATAAATATTTTTTGATGGAGATCCCTTTAATTTGGGTTAATTAAAGAAAAGACAAAGAAGATGTCTACTGAGTGGGACATTTTAGGGTTGTTTTCAACTGTTCAGTTCAGTTTTCGCGGATATACAAACTGTAATAGAGACACTGTTTCAAAATTACAATAATATCTCAACAATTAAAATATAAAACTGAATTAAAATACACAATATTCCATGGCTTAAAAATTAAATTCACACAAAACGGTTCTGTTTTTCAGAAGTAGACTGTACAGGCGATATTATTGTAAACCATAATAATTCTGGTCAGGACAATAGCACTATATACACTCACCAGCACATACAGTGCAGTGAGAGCTGCACGGCGTGCTGATGTGTTATGTATCCTGGCTGCAGTTATTGCAAACTGTTTGCAGTACTTCAATAAAACTTTCAAAGTGTTGTTTGGTCTTACACTCCCTCTCCACCATTTCCTGTTTGTCTTTACTGAAGAGGATAAACACTGAAAGCGATTTTTCCATCAGTCTGTCAATTGTAGGACCATCTGTGAATGTGAGAGACACAGCCCCATTAGTGCGGCCTGCTTTGTGCCATAAAACAATCACTGATTGTGCTGAAAAGCATTCCAGCAGATTTGTTGTGTAAAAGTTGCCAAATGTCTTGTAAATAGTCTCATTTGTTCATCTAATTGACAAAATGAATGTTGTAGTAGTTTGCTGATGTTAATCTCAGTGAACATAGCAACTTTAAGAACAGTTTTTTTTTTTTTCATTTGGGTACCGTGGGTTCCTCAGGTAGCTCATTACGTACTCTAGGGGCCATGATGGTGAAAACCCAAAGGGCCTACCAGACTCAGTCTCTGTCTACGTTCAGGTCCATGAGGAGTTAAAAACGTCTGTCAAACCTTACTGATGAACAGCGTTTAGTAAAATCATGAAATATTTGAATGGACAATTGACTGGAAACTGATGTGGATGCTAGAAATGAGACTGTCTCTGCTTCTGCTGATAATATACGTTTTTCTAGACATGATTGTATATGTGTGTGTGTGTGTGTGTGTGTGTGTGTGTGTGTGTGTGTGTGTGTGTGTTAAGGAAGTGATGATGTCATGACTGATGCGATTCACTAATGGGCCCAGAGGGGTTATCAGATGAACCTCTCCCTGGCTACCTTAATGGGTTAGTGGATCTGTGGTTCTGCGTGCACGGGCGCGCATGTGTGTGCGCATATAGTCTGTACAGACATTACAGTATGATACCATACATTTGGTCTTCTTTGCTTTTTTTCAGACATTTTCTTTCTATTTAGGGCATGTAGATTAGGATGATTAATATATGGGACTTGATGGAGTCCCAGAAACTAGTCTCTAACAGCTAATGCTTCTTTCCCCTTTGATAGCTACTAATGAGGTTGCTGGCCTACATGCTCCTAAAAGCAAAGGAGGAAACACATTAAAGCCTCTTTTTGGACTAAATATTGACCAGCTCTGATTGCTGTCTCTCTGTACTCCTCACAGAAACTGCTTGGATCAAACAGTCCAAATGACAAGTTCTCATTGTGAAACATTTACAGCAGTACCTCTGTGTCTGCTCATGCATATGTGTGTACATGCAGTGTGTGTGGTAATGTATATGAGCGTGCGGTGCGTCAGCTTGATAGAAATCTCTTGACTGTATCTGCTGAGTGGGTAGAGCAGACAAGGCTGAACACAGTCCGGGCAGTGCGTGCTGCAGCCTGCCTGCCTGCATGTACAACCGATGGAAAATGTAGTGATAGTAACCGTGGTAGTATTGAATACATGATAAGGGAGTGCTCACAGGTCAAACTCTGCTTATTAAAACTGCTGTATAAGAATAGTGGTGAGCTGGAATGTGTTTCTGCGTGTATGCATTGTATAAACCTTTATCTCCGGACTGTGGTTTTTGACCTTTTAGCCTTCATGGGGGGATGGGAGCTGAGCAAAAAGACCTGTTTACATGGTAACAGGAAAGCAACGAGGAAATGCTCCACAGTGGGAGTGCTGTGGATTGACTGTAGAGGATATGCACTTGTGGGTGTGGGCTGTTGGAAGCATCTTACATTGTGAAAGAAGGAACAATCCAACTGTAACACACGCATTAGCGTTGTGGAATACCAGCGTGGTTTACTTTTCAGCGGCCTGTGGTCAGGTCTCTCATGCAACAACACTGGGACGGGGTATTAAGGCAGGAATAACACCAGTTACGAAAACTTCATGACTCGACAGATCATACCAACAACAACCCAGCCCAGACACAAGAAGACCACGCCAGGCTGCTCTGGACCGCTAAGTTGGTGTTAAGGCCAGAATTTGTGTGTGACACACACATCAGCGATGAGTCATGTGTTTGGCTGTTCTCAGGAAGAAGCGTTTTCCATAATATGTGAACAAAAGTCATTCAAATATGTGAAATGTATGTGTGCATCTGTGGACAGACATGGATGAAATGAATCTACAAAACAGAAAATGGTTTGTGAAAACACAATTAACCAAATATACTATCCAATCCTCTGCTGTGGCCTGTTTTTATGTGCTCGTGTAGTACAGAATAACCTGAATATGAATCCAACTTAAAACTGTTTGAATGGATGAACCTACATGTCTTTATCAGCATGGTTTATACCACCATATACTAATAATAAATAACTAGGCTGAGTTGTGTTAGGTTTCATCTGAAGCTATATTTGGTTTGTGCCTTTTAAAAAAGGGCAAACTGAATCCACAAATACAACCACCTATTTACAACGCGTTGCTCTAATTCACTGTGTATTGTCAAATGAAAAATAAAAGACTCATTCAGTTCACATTTTCAGAGATAAAAGACGCAAACTCTGAGAAATAACCCGGCTATGGAGGATGAGGCTGACTCCAGATCTGCATAAGACCCATGAGGTCCACACCCTTCTTCCATCCCTTGCAGTCATTGTTTCCATATCTTCGTCCGTTCAGAGAAAGAGAGAGGGAGAGAGAGAGAGAGAAAAAGCAAAGATCGAGGAGAAAACAGACACATAAAACTGATCTTACCGTATTTAGGGTCCGGGTTTTTTTCCTCCAGCTCCATTCTCACACACTGCTCGGCTCCTGGCTGCTGATCAGACCTTAGACAGGACAGTTACCATGGAAATGTCGAGGAAAAAAACATCAATAACAGACTGCTGCAGCTACAGAGAGAGAGAGGGGGGGAGAGAGAGAGAGTGGGAGAGAGAGAGAGACCATCCCAAACTAAACTGAAGCACAGTGGATTCCAGCCTGACGGAGGGGTGAGACAGCCAATGAGAGAGCAGAGCCTCGTAACTGATAGCTGCCACAGCCAATGAGTGCGCCTGAGCGGGACAAAACCATTTGTCTCGCCGCCCGCTACTTCAATGGAATGTGTGTTTGTGCTTGTAACGGACATAACAACGGACATAATGCGATTATGAAGACATTAACATGACAAATTTACTTTTCATTAAGGAGCTTAAATCAGCCAATGTTATTCTTTTTACTCGTATTGTAACGTGTGTGAGAGAGAAAGTACACCCAATGATTAAAAGATTAAAAGATTAGAATAAAGTATTTAGAACCACGTGTGTTTTGCTTTTATATTTATGTTTATGTGACTTATACTAATCTTTTGTTCTCTACTGTATGTATATGACAACTTAAGTGACATTTATCTTGCAAAATATTTGTTTTCATACAAAGCATATGATCAACTTATAAAGTTAGTCAGATTTTATCTCTTAAAAAGCTTTCATGACATTGTGATGGCATCTGCAATCTTCTATGCAGTCGTCTGCTGGGGATGGGGAAGCACGGAGAAGGACAGTCCTCTTAACAAGTCATAGGATTCATTTTCACAGTCACAGTTATCTTATCTTATCTTATCTTATCTTATCTTATCTTAAATATGATTCATTCTTATAGATTAAACTACCCAGGAACATAAAACAGTCAGACCTGGCTCAACATACCATACAAACCATTTTTTATATTCAGCATGATCACAAGTTAATGCATGAGTAGGCCTAATAACCATCCAATTATGTGATATGTAATGAAACATTCTGCATCAGGACTACCTTTTTTTGATACTTTGCTGATTATACCTTTATAAACTGACTTAAATACAAATTTAAATCAAGGAATTTTGTTTAAAGTAGTTATATAGTATGTTATGTTGTTACCATGGCAGCACAGTCTCCACTACTAAAACTGTTTCTTTTACTATATAATTCATGATGTGAGACATGAGACTAAGGTTTATGAGCAATTAGGATCACAGGAGCAGGATAAGCTGAGAAATCTGTTAATGAATAGAGAATCATCTGGAAGTGATAAGTTTCAGGTTTCAGTTTAACAGGCCACAGCAGATGAACTGATCTATTATTTTCGGTGCTGCTACATGAAACAACAACAATGACAACAACCCAGTGATGAGCAAAAACAAAACAGGACATCCTGTGAAAGACAAACATTTAGGAGACAGATCCACCCTTGGCCACAACAGTGTCATTGTAGGTGTGCCGGTAAACCAATTAATAATTCAAAGGTATGAAATGTATCAGGTTTCTTATAAAAAATCACGAGAGCATCTAAAATGACATAATCAATCAGTCAAATAAACACGTTACCAAGCTTCCTGGTGACATTTTTCTTCAAGTCAACTGATTTAATGTTATTAATACATTTTAATTGGTTAATTTCTTTGTATTCAGTATAACCTGTCTTTTCTCTTTAAAGGCTAATGGTTGGACAATTGTGCACTTTTGTCTTTGATTAATATTAAACATGTGATCGTTATGGAGGTACTTGTTGTTGTTTGTGCCTGTTGTCAGCTGGCTCCACAGTCAGCTGAGGTGTCCTTTAGAAAAGTTGGACTCACACATTCTGTACATGGCTCTTTTTTTTTACCAGCCAATGAGCTGGAAGTGTGTGGGCCGACACCCTCAGCCCACTCCGGTCCCACGGCAGTCCTTAAACGCCATTTTGAGTGTGGAAAAGTGTGGATTTTGAGTGTGTTGTAAATACTCACACGCCTACTAGAAGTTTAAACCGTAAACTATGCACGGAACAGGAAGCAGCATAAAATATATCTAAACTCACACACTCACACATCATTGTGTTTCATATGTTTATGTTTCTGCCCAAAGGTGGTTGCATAACGTCCATGCGTTGCGGTTGCACAACCAAGTCTGGCACTGCTGCAGTGTGTTTTGCCTCACCTGTCATGGAGGAAAAGAGCTACCATGTCTAAAGTTACGTATTCATGTGACGTTGCACCGGGAGAAATATTACTTAACCAACTTTTATCTCTCACATAAGCGCTGAAGAGTCACCGGATCATCTGATAAACTAACCGAGAGAAGACAAGGTACTGTACAATGGGATGTTTATACCAAATGTTTCTAAAAAAGTGACTTAAAGTTGACACGAATAAGTTGGTTTAGGATGTTTGAACATTACTAATAAGGAGAAACCATGTTACTTTGTTCTGATAAATGTCAACAGGCTTCGTGTCTTTAATTTTCCTGCAACTAGAAGAGCTGAGAAAACATTTTAAATCGTATTGTAACTCAGTGCCTAATCAACAAGTCCCTGTTTTGTTTTCCTGCATGTAATAATAATACAATAATTACAAAAGATGTTTATGAGCCTGATAAAAAGCACTCTACATAAGTAATTAAAAAAATTATAATGTGTGTTTTATTTTGACAAACTTGCCTCATTTTCACCAGTCTGGCAACTCAACCCACAACATTGTTGCTAAATCTCAGACTGAGGGCTGTGCTTTTTCTCTATTTATAGATATAGTAAATATTACAGCTTTAATAAAGTATTTCATCTACCTTTCCTCTATGTTTAGTAAACCATGGCTCTCAGAGGTGCTGTCACCCGTCTGCTCTCAAACAGTCGAAAATGTGTTGCCGTCACTGCGTCCAGAGCTCAGGGCACAGCTGCTGTATCGTCCAAAGGTACATTTGAAATTACTTATTTGTTCTTTAATAGAAGAAAGAAATGTAAGATCATATAAGTCTGCAAGTCTCTTGATGTTGATGTCTTCTCAACACTTCAACCTTTCTTCCTTCAGATGTTGAAGAAATCAAAAAGCCGGCAAAGTCACGTAAGTGAAGTTTGAATGAGTTGAACCTGGTCTGTCCAGATTCCTTCACATGTCGTGTTACCACATGTAACAGTGACATAACCAGTGTGTGTGTGTGTGTGTGTGTGTGTGTGTACATGTTTTGACCCTCAGCCAAGGTGCTATTTGACTGGCGGGACGCTCTAGATCTGGAGGGTCAGCTGACAGAAGAGGAGATCATGATACGGGACTCCTTCCGTGACTACTGCCAGGAGAAACTCATGCCCCGCATCCTGATGGCCAACAGACATGAACGTAAGCAAAGCGCACACAGAGTTGAATTATGTGCGGGTCAGAATATACAGATTCATTTATGTCATGATCAAGTAACCAGAGGAGAGTTTGTCCTTTAGGTATTTATTATCATCTAATTCAGTTTCAGGTTTTGTTTTTGAATTATCTGTTTGGTTCTATGTGCAAAAAGCAAAAAAATGCAAAAAGTTATTTTTTGATCAGTATTTGATTGTCAGTTTGTATTTTTCCAACATGCACTGGGCTACAGATTTCCACCGTGAGATTGTCTCAGAGATGGGAGAGTTGGGCGTCTTAGGTCCAACTATTAAAGGTAAACCAGACCGAAGAATAAAGTGATTGAAGACTTTGTTTCAAGAACAATAGACTTGTTCTGCAGCATCTTGAAGATCTTTATGCACTTCTACGACTTACTTGTAGGATTTAACACTGTGTTTTATTTCCTCTGCAGGATATGGCTGCGCAGGTACTAGTTATGTGGCATACGGTTTGATTGCCAGAGAGGTTGAGAGAGTGGACAGCGGCTATCGGTCAGTCATGAGTGTCCAATCTTCACTGGTTATGCACCCTATCAATGCTTACGGCACAGATGCCCAGAAGAAGAAGTACCTACCCCGACTTGGTGAGAGTGACATTTTTCTGCGTTTGTGCACGACATTTTAAAAATGTCTAAGGACGGTCTCAACATTGTCCCTCGTGTTTTCATTTGTCCTGCAGCTCGTGGAGAAATCCTGGGCTGCTTTGGCTTGACAGAGCCCAATCATGGCAGCGATCCCAGCAGTATGGAGACCAAGGCCAAATACAACCCATCCAGTAGTACCTTTACCATCAGCGGAGCCAAGACCTGGTAGGTAGACTGGCTCATACATGTGCAGGTGTAAGTGTTTTCTCGAAGATCTCGAGAAAACATCGGTCTTGTATTTTCAGACTAATGATGTGAAAAGAAGTGTTTCTTTAGTGTTGCCAGTTCTTGAGTCATAAAAACTTGCTCCTTTCTTTTGGGGGTAGCTTAGTAATAGAGTGGTCTTTAGTTAAAACAGAAAACTTTAAATTATGGTCAAGCTTTTGTAAAATACTTAAAATGTGTAACCATGCAATCAATGTGTGAAATCCTTTCTACTCTCCTTCCTCTGATAGGATCACAAACTCCCCCGTAGCAGACATCGCAGTAGTGTGGGCCAAGTGCGAGGACGGCAGGGTGCGGGGTTTCATCTTGGAGCGTGGAATGAACGGTTTTTCCACCCCCAAGATTGAGGGCAAGTTCTCACTGAGGGCGTCAACCACCGGCATGATCCTGATGGATGAGGTGGAAGTTCCTCAGGAGAACCTGCTGCCCAACGTGTCTGGTCTAGCTGTAAGTGGCTGCTTTCTTTTACTCTAATTTTACTTTAATATAACAACCTTTAAAGTCACTGCATGCTGATACATCACATTTCTTTTGTTGGTGACCTCAGGGTCCCTTTGGCTGTCTGAACAATGCCCGGTATGGCATTGCATGGGGAGCTCTGGGAGCTGCTGAGTTCTGCTTCCACGCTGCCCGACAGTACACTATGGACAGGTACATGATATTCTATCTACTGTATGAAAGTCAAGGTCACAGGAGTTTACAGACGTAACAGAACATTACCATTACTGTACTGTATGCATCCGGATTGTCTCATGTTGTGCTAGCCTCAGCGTTTTTAAGACAAAGATTGACTTTCATGTCTTTTTATCCTCCAATCAGAATACAGTTTGGGGTGCCACTGGCCAGGAACCAGCTGATGCAGAAGAAAATGGCCGACATGCTGACTGAGATCACCCTTGGGCTGCAGTCATGTCTGGCACTGGGACGACTTATTGATGAGAAGAAGTGAGTCGCCTCTTTCTTCTTGCTTTGCGACCAGTACACTCTTTTTATTAAACAACAAAACAAGTTTCCTTTAATCTGTGTATTGTTCGCCCAATAGAGCAGCACCAGAGATGATCTCCCTGCTGAAGAGGAATAGCTGTGGTAAAGCTTTGGATATTGCCAGACAAGCCAGAGACATGCTGGGAGGAAATGGCATCGCAGATGAGTACCACATTATCCGCCACGTCATGAACCTGGAGGCCGTGAACACATACGAGGGTAGGCACATTATAAAGTAAATGGATTTCAGAGTTTACCTGCAGTTTTATGCAATAACCACTAGATGTCAGCATTGCAAAGAAATAGAGCTCTCAGTCAACTCTGTTGTTTCTTGCACAGCAGATGGTTAAAGTAAATATAAATAAAACTGTTTAGTTATTTTTTAAATATAAATAAATGTTGCCAAATTACTGCAGAAAATCACATCACCTCAATTTCAGTGGAATACTGTGATGTTTACTGTCAACTCAGGTATCTCTTCATGTGAAAACAGCTTTGTTTATGACGTTTTTTCTTTGTTCTTTATAGGAACTCATGACATTCATGCCTTGATCCTGGGCAGAGCCATCACTGGGCTGCAGTCTTTTACTGTAGAAAAGTAAAGTTCTCCACCATATTTATGAAATGGACTTAATTTGGGTTTGGACTGTGCTACGCGTTCACGGCCACATTGTGCAATCTTGTATGTGTAGAAACATGATTTGAACTCGCATCAGCTTTGCCTGATGGGATCGATCACTGATAGGAACTGAGTATTACTGCCTCTCTAAGGTCAACTTAACAAAGCAATGGGTCCAACTGTTGTGATATTTATACTCCAGGTACTGATTAAGCAGGTGCATGTAAAGTTGTGGCTTTATGAGTTGGTTTATTTTTTGATAATGTAAATAAATGTCTTTGAATGAGTGAGAAAAAAATTAGTCTGTGTGCCCAAATTAAATTATCGTTCATCTTCTGAATAAATGTGTTTCTGTTTTGGTGTAATAGCAAGTATACAGACATGATGGGCCGGGTTGGGTATTGTTTGAAAAAATTACAATACGAGTCTCATTAAAGTGACACTGATACCAACAGAGTACTTTATTCGATACCTGCCATACTTTTGAATGTTTTAGTGACATCTCAGCACGATGAACTGCCAAAGTCCTCCATACACAACACTCGACTTCAACACCACACACTGTTTGTAGCTGCTAGCTGCTGTAGTGGTCACACAAGACATTAAACTGAAGAATGCTTACAGTGATTTTGAGCAAGCAAAACTATTCAAATAGTCTTTTTTTCTATGATCTGGGTACAAAAAGGATCAAGTGGATGCATCGCTTCACTGGAGAAGTTTAGATACTACTTGGTTACTTACTTATTTTGGTCTATACCTTAAAGGTATCGAGTATAAAGTTCTTAACAATGGGAATTAACATCTAACAGCCAAATAATTTGATTTATTTTTTTGTTCTTGTTAGCTGCAGTTTTATTGACTGGATCAACAAATGCAACAAATATATTGAACATAAAATAAAACATACATTCAGCAACCATGAGCTGTAACCTGAACTACTCTTAAAAACAAAGACACCGTTGTTTGGGAATTCTTAGAAAAAGAGGAAACCAAAAGGAGTTTTCTTAAAGTGAACTATTCTGAATACTCAATATAATATCAAACAGCATTAACAACATTAACTGATTCAGAAAAACACATGAACTCAAAATAATACGAACAATAAGAACAATAACTACTTCATTATTGTTCTGGCATCTGGCTCCTAGCCAGGCTCTCTCTGAGGCCTGCCAGCGCCCGGTTGGCCTCCATGAGCTCCATGTTGAGCTTTGTGCAGCTCTCCAGGATCTCTGACAACTCCTGCAGCTTCACCTGCATCTCACTACTGTTCTCCTCATACACCGTGTACATGTGGCACTCCATCTGCTTGCATATTTCTGTCACCTAGGGAATAAAATGTGTGATAGACACTGAACAAAAGAGGACCTGTATCCACAATTCAAACTTGGAAGTCATGAAAAGAGTATTTGATCATTATGCACATGGCGGTGGGCCAAATCGCCACAAAGAATACGAGCAGAAGCATAAAAAAAGTTGTGTACCTTCTCCATAAACTTCTCTTGAAAGCTGTCCATCACCTTCTGGTTACTGGTGCGGCTCCTGTTAATCTTTTCTAACATGTCCTGCACTCGTCCGCTAATGTCTTCAATGTTTGAACTGCAATTGATATCAACATGGATGCAGGTTGAATGTGGCTAAATGTCTTATTCATTCATGGACAACAGAGTAGTATTCATCCTGGGGGAGGTGGACCGTACTGATCCAGAACATGGTTTGGACTGTATGGGTAATTCTTTACCTGGAATGCTGCTCTTGAATCTCAGACATGCTCACGCTTGAGGACTTCCCCCCTAATGAATCATGGTCTGTGTTTCCTGTCTGTAATGTCACAGAAAATGAAAAAGAAGCAGTGACAAAAAAGTACCCATAAATTAGTTTTTAATCTCGTGAGAACAAAATGTTAACTTAGGTTAGCATTAAGTTATCATCTGAGACAACATGGTAACAGGATATGTTTTCCATTCAGTCATCCATATATGATTAAAACAAAACATACAGCACATAATATGCTGTCACATCGTGTATTCAGCAGACAGTATTTTGTTTACACAGTGTTGTTCTTTACTTTTTACAGGAGGATTGTGCTCCCATACATTAGTATCTTGCTGTCACAATTTTAAAAATACAATTTTGGGGTATTTGGCATTTACTTACTGTCTGTGAATCTTCATGTCCGCTCTTGGGAGTGGATTGGGAGGTGGATGGTAAGGTCAGGTCATCAAAGAAAAAATCCATTTTGCTCCGTTAAACTCTGCAAGACTTAATCTGAAAAAAAGAACAGTCAAACCTGGTAAAAACACAAAATTATGCAACTTATCTTAGAAAAACTGTCTCTGGAGGAGATGGCTCAATTCTCACTTACAGCTAGTTACACACATTTAGCATTAGCTAACCAAACTTTTTTAGTGTCAAGTATAACAAGTAAAAAAAAAATTAAATTAATAAAATAAAATAAAATGAAATCAGATAAGGAATAACTAATAGTAAAAATTACAAAAAAACAACAACAACAAATACACAGAACAAAACAAAAACACAAATTGGTCACCCACTGCTAAATAAAAGTCTAATATGTTCACTTAAATAGAGATAAATAAAAAACATTCCCAGCATGCTACAAATTCACACAAGAAAAATTCACAATTAGTAGACAATCAGGGTGCCTACTCTGGATCAGCCGTAAAAATCAATCCCTCAACATGTGCAAAAAATGGACCCCAAGTTTTATTAAACTTTGCAAGAGAACCACCTATCAAGCAGCTAACCGAACTTGACTGTAAAATGTAACATTGCCTTTAGCTTACACTCACAAACTACAGAATAAATAATATAGTCAGGCATTTATGAGTATACAGTATGTAGCAGGTAAATGCTTATAATTTGAATAAACGTGTACTTAGCGTGTTAGCTGTGTGCATATAAGTGTACATTAGCTGTCAGCACCATGTGCACTTACTTAGCTACGTGCTAACGTAGTGTATCTCGCTGGCTAGTTCTTCTTCTTTTTTAAGCCGAAACCTGCAATATGTTTTATATATTTTTTGTGTTTTAATGTTATTTTTGTTAAAATTATAAACAGTAGACAATATAGTTAATTTAACCTAGTTTACATATAGTTTATTGTGAAATTAAATGTTCTCACCCAGTTAGCGGCGCTGATAGAGTATAAACCAAGTTAGCGACTACACACCGTAGAAATACTAAACTACATGTAAAAAATACTCATTATGCAGCCCCATAATAGCCCCACTAAGGTGTTATTTTATGATTTTATGTGTTTTTAATATAATTATGTCATTGAATTAGTTTGGCTATGACTTGACTATTATGTGAAGTTTGCAAGAGTAATGTAACATTGCCTTTAGCTTCACACCAGCAAACTAATAATTAATTAATACAGTTAAGCAGATAAAGTATACGGTATGTAGCAGTTAAATGTTTAATATTTACATAAATATATATGTAACGAGTTATCTGTGCGTGTACATCATGTCAGCACTTTGTGCACTTACTAGCTAGCGTTACTTAGCTATGTGCTAACCTAGCTGCCTTGTTGTAGTTTCCTTTCGATATTCAGGTTGTTAAAAAAATCCACAACCTGTTTATATATGTTTTTTGTGTTTTAATGTTATTTTGTTAAAACCATATATTTAGCTTATATGTATTTTATTGTGAAATTAACTGTCCTCACCGTGTTTGCAGCGCTGGAAGATGCTTAAAGGAAGTTAGTAACACCACACTGTAAAAAAGAGTTAAATTAAATCAGCAAAATAAAATAAAATAAAAAATATATTCGTTATGCAGCCCTGTAATAACCCTATTAAGAGTGCTATTTTAGAGTGTGTTTTTGTTGCTATTGAATTAGTTTGTGTAGGTGCAAAGTATTAAGAAATGGAAATAAATTCAGAAAAACATCATGTATCAGCTTTTTCTTGACAAACAAATAAAAGATTATAATCCGGATGAAATTCCGAAGTGGGACAGGATTTGATTTAAGGCCTTTCCAGTCAGGAAGTCTTAAGGATATTTGGATGGTATTAAAACAACTTCTTAGCAAAGATCTTTATGTGTGTGTGTGTGTGTGTGTGTGGTAGGTGGGCATAATCTCTGTGGGAATTACAGGGAAAGAAAGCACTCACTCAGATTGTTTGTGGTAGATTAAGAGGGATGGGATGATTGATCGCTGCTGTGATTGGAAGTGTAATCCCTCCCTTCCTCTCTCTGTGTCACCGCCCACAGTCTGGATTATTCCAGCACAGAGGACACAGCATGCATGCAGAGAGGCACAGAGGCTGTGTGAAATGTCCTGACGTCTGCTGGAGGATGAACCAGTATCAACAACATGATACTAAGGAAAGCAATTAAGAAAGATGTTGGTGAACCGGCACTACAAAGACCCAAAATGTGTTTAATCTGGAAACTGCAATAACTTGGTCTTGACAGGTGGGTGAGTTTATGCACTGGACTATTTTTATGTTGGTTAAGTGTTAGAAATGTAGCTCTTAATACCATAAAAAGTAAATAAAAAGGTCAATTCAAATGAATATTTAAACAAATTTACAATTTACTCTGCCTCTGCTTTTTAGGGAGTGACATCTCAACAAGTGGATGAATTAAATTTTGCTTTAAATGTGATGGAATAACTACTTCTCAGTAGCGGACGTGGAGACTCTGGGACAATATGAACAGCTTGAACTACACAGATGAAGGCGGGCTGTCTTTCCAGTTCTTGGTCCATAATGTGGAGCCACTTTACAAGGAGTACAAGCCTCCTCCCAGGGACCTAATCCAGCTCCCAAAGTCTGTCCTCTACTTCCTGATGGCCGCTCTGGTCGTTGTTGCTGTGGCTTATGCTATCGTGGGTCACCTCATCAAAGACCTCATGCTGGACATAACAGGTACTCCATTCTGTTAGAGGTAGCCGCATCGTCTCAATTAAGTGTTAGTCGTATATCAGAACGCATCTGACTTCAACAACATATTATATGTTTGTTTGAGCAAGCTGCAACTAGAGAAGGCAAAAAAAATAAACATGATGAATTGCATCTGCAACTGCATGATGCACTGTAACATACAAAGCAAGCTGTGCACATGATGAATAAAACACCTTTTTATTCAAACATTGTTTGATTGTGCACTAAAAATGCTGTGCTTGACATAATGTTACCCAAAATCTGTAAATTAATCAGGCAAAAGTCTGTGTTTGATTATGATTTTATGAAATATAATTTATGGGGCATTTGTTAGTTTTGCTGTAGAGAATATGTATTGAATTTTGTTAAATCTATATGTACATTTTGGGGCTCATACCCTTAATAAGATAAGCTTAATATACATTATTATGTCTGTACATCAAATATTTCCTTGTAAACGTTTATAAAAGCTTACTCAAGTCCCAACAAGTCATTTCCCTTCCCCCAAAGCCAAAGTGCATTAAGCAAACTTGTTTTCAAAGATATTGGGGATAAATTGCATTCTCATCCTCCTCTTTTGTCTGTCCGCAGACTGTTTGCTGGGCCCAGTCGATGAGAACCTGAATAAAAACGGCGAGCTTGAAGGAGTCAGCCCTCTGCACTTGCCACCCACCATCAGCCACTCCCACCCAAATGCCTTCCACGTGTGGGACCAGGACGACGTCATCATCCCCATGACTCCGCCACATGAGAGCCCGCTGACCAGCCCTCTGATGACCGTCATGCCATACATACCTTCATTCTTTCCCACCTCCCTCAACGTCAACAGCCCGTCCTTCAATCATCCAATCCCAAAGGAGAGTGAGGCATGAGACAGTTTTCATCTGCTTTCCTCTCAATGCTCCCTCGCTTTATTTTTCTTCTTTAGCTCTTTGTTTTCAGCCCAGAGACACATTTCTTTCCCCAAAACTACCTTTTAAAGGTGTTGGAAAAAGTTGAACAATGACTGTGAAGAATGGTTTAATCTGCAGAGAACTGCAAACTTTGCATTAAGACTTTTGATATAAGACACAAGCAGTGATCAAGGCTACTCTGGACATGCGGATTTACTCGACAAAGACAGAAACAAAGGGCAAATTTTATTAGGATCAGAGCCTGGAACTCTCAGCAGGACGGCCTTCACTTGTTATTTTCCCCTGTGGATTTGTGCCAAGTTAGCATCATGACTATTTTACCTTCTCCTGCCACACTCAGTTATCAGTCCACGCTGTTACATTAGGTTTTTTTTTTCTAGTATCTTTACCTGCTTTGACTTCAGATTGAGTTGTAAGGAGCTTGTAACCATACTCAACATAACATAATCCACATTATATGTAGTTCATGTTTGGCCATGAGCAGGAGTGTGTCTTTAACTGCGGTGAATGAGTCTTAAAGCGTCACTGTTTCTATATTATACGGTATAAATGATGCAGAAAGCAGTGTGCACGTCACAGGAGAGCCAAGTGTTCGTGTTAAGTTCTTGGGTCAAATAAAGATTTGCTAACATTTGTGTCTCTATCTCATTCTGATGCTAAATATATGTGCCGTCCTCAGGAGGATCGGCCTAACCTGCTAACTAAGAGGGTGAAGTTAATTCAGTTAGTGGAGGTGACCGCTTTCAGGTGAGTGTGGGGCCTTTTAAGAACAGGAGATTAATATGAGGTTACAAAGTTAATTAGAGAGATCATCTCTAAATTTCAGTAGACATTATGATAACTACAATAAATCCACCAGGAGTAGATCTAAAAGGCTCATTTTAAGACAACAAAAAGATTGAAATACATTCTTGCAAATAAATCATCCTAAATCTTACAAACCGGACCTTTAAATTAAACCTGTGCTAAGAAGTTAAATATGTGCATAGAAATTTGACATGTGCAAAGATAAAATTAAACCTTTGTTTTCAAGTAAAAATAGAAATATTGTTAAGAAATAGAACTACAGATAGAGTTAATTATATAGATATTGCTATATGATTCAGTGGAGACATATATGCTAAACTGTTAAAATATGATAGTGTGTGTTCAGGATGTCACAGCAGAAGACACAGTTACACAACACCAAAAAGACAGATTTCAGGGTCCATTTTAAGCAGGATATTGGCTGAGATGCAGAAACGCTGGGATATTAAAAGCACATGAAGGCTGTGACAGTACACACACACACAGGGTTAGTTCATAACTAAAAAGGAGATTATTCCCCTTCCTGTGTCTCTCTGGACAAACATCAGAGCATTAACATTTAGATTTTTTTTTTTACATCAGATCATTTGGGGGAACTCTCATTGAGTTAACATTGCTCTTTCCATCTGTGAAACCCAGAGTGCCTGTATGTGCCAGTGAGGGATGGAGATTAAGGAGAGAAGATTAGATGAGCAGCTTAGCCTTTAATACAGCATCCTTTTATTACTTTTGAGCTGTGGCATTAGATAATCGGACGACCAACTTGAGAAACTTGATGTGTTATTCTGGCTGGATGACAGGATTCACTGGACCCACGCTGTGGTTTGCAGAGACGGCCAACAATAGAGTTTCAAGAGGGAGTGTTGAGTGAAGGGTAGAGAGTACGCGAGCAGTCAGTGAAGAATGGGGAAGAGAGAATAAAGCAGCGTGACTGACTTGTGTGTGAGATGTTTGTTTGCTTGCATGACAGCACTGCCTGCCCAGGAAGAGGAAGTCAGCTTTATTAATTTTTATGATGGGACTGGCCCGGAGAGAGGAACAGTATCACTGTAATGCAGATTCATCCAACATATTGTATCTCATAGGCAAGACCTGATGTTTGCAACAAACTGGAGGGAAGACAAATGCACAGATGTAGAGGTGAAAGTCACTGGTATTGCAGTGCTAAAAGGTACAAGGATGCAGCCACATGATGGAGGCTACAAAGATAAGAAGCAGCAGGTGGAGGAGGAAGTGTTGTGACAGTTAAAGCCACAGTACAACAAAATGAAAAACATATTTTGCTTACTTTATTCACAAGCAAAAGCCTCAGTTAGGAAAGGGTGACTTCAGATCATATTAAGCAGGTTCTTTTTATTATACAGAGAGGCCCTGATGACCTGTTTTCTTCGCTGGCATCTTTGTGTGAGCGACGTGAACCTTCACAGATACATTCTTTTCTGACAAGCTGGAACTGTTTTGGTTATTTCACATGACAGTTTGTATTTCCGATTTCTCAGTTTAAAGTGGGAGGAGCAGTTGGTAAAAAGTGATGTCATGTATTTCCACGGACCAATCAGGATTCCGCAACAGCAGAATATGCTTGTTGGCTCGTTTGCTGGTGTTGCCAGGTAACAGTTAAATCAGTCTGATCAAGCCTCATCAATCAAAAGTGAAGTTTCTCTCCCTAATGAATATCTTATTAGACCTCGTGTTCTACATCCCATTAATTTTCACTTAGTTACCTTATTTGGTTCTCTGGTAAAAAAAAAAAAAATCAAATAAATCATCACCTGCAGATTCATTTTAGTGAATCATCAAGTTACAATTTAAATTTAACATTTTTAAAAATGTCTTTCAGTTCTGACTTTAGCGAAGATAGAAGGCTTGCTAATCCTATTTCCTCAGGCCTCCTGCTCTCGGATATATTAGCGCTCTAAACTCCACAGTGACACTGTGGGAGATGCACTGGTGGCACAGGAGCTCTCTCAGGAGGCCTGCTGAGGTTAAGGCTTAAGGTGGAGCCAATTAAGACTCAAAGGTCAGACTGGGGGGGGGGCTTTGTCAAATATCACATTTGACGAAGCTTTTATTTAATTTTGAGGGTAGCTTCAGATCCTGGATACTTGTGTTGTAAGATGATTTCATACACAGTGCTAGTTGACCCCAGGTCTAAAAGTTCATTTTTTTTTCTTGGTTATTAAAAAGCAGGTTGTATTACATTCAGTTTCTTTCCAAGAATGATGCTATGCACTGCTTTAATTTGTGCTCCCCAGTGTCAATAGACATTTAGGATTAGGAGTTGGTCTGAATTTTGGAGTGGAACATGTGAGCGCAGGATTACTGCACTGCATTTGTGGGCATTTGGTGTCAGGTGGAAAAACATGAACTAACACTGAGGGTTTGACTGCTGTTGCAAAACTCCTGAGAGCTAACATGGTTACAAAATATGATGTGCTGTGTAAGTGCATAAGCAAAATTCACGAAATTTAACAGACAGCTGAACATGTGTCAAACGAACATGACATGACTTCGTATAAGTAACTAAATAACTTCTGCAAACACTGCTACAGTAGGAAGAGTAGTGGGCTCCCATAAGGTTGAGACCTTAAGGTTACATACCAGTTCACAGTGCCAGTATCAGTTTGCTCCATCCAATACCATGTTCTTCATATTTCTCTGGGTTAGTTTCAACATGTGACCTTGTTCTTCTTTGCCAAGTTCCTTTGTGTTGTTGATTTTGACCCGTGTCTCTAAAATGTGGTCACAGATGCAGTAATTTGGCGTTGCTGGTGATGTTCTCTATTATCTGTTTGGTGCTGAGTGATTTTTATAGAGCTTTTTTCGCCTGCTGTGGCTCAAAACAATGCCATGAGAGCAGTGAGATTAAATAAAAAGTTGAGGGCTGAAAAATGAGCTAAAAATGGCTATAAAGGTGAGGTGAGCAGCAGATTTAAATGATAATTATCTGCAGGTTCGTCACTACAAGTGGCTCCTTTCACATTGTCATTTCATTGTTATTTTAAAAAATATAGAATATTAAAATATTGATTTTAGCTGCTCTAATCATGAATTAAACTTCTTTCCTAATTGCTGTGAATACCTTGGGATACCCAGTGACCTGTGCAGGTAAAAAATCAGCACACACATGTATATACTTACTATAGAAAGTGTCCAATCATCAATCTGTCTGACCTGGTGTTCAACCCAGTGAGGCTTTCTTTTGGTCTGCCGTGAGTTTACGTCAGTCAGGGTTAATTGATCCTTACCTGTCCTTTATCCTTAGGTGACAGCTTATCCTCAGCTGATGTCTTATTAGGACTAACTCACTTCTGTCAGTCCAACTTTGTCTGACGATACATAAACCCAGTGGCTGTAACTCATCCTAATTGGATCAGGACAACATACACTAAAAGTTATAACCCTATTGTAGCGAGACAGTGGTCAGGACAAGAACACTAGGAAAAAATAATTATAGCATTTTATTACATAAATACAATAAAACATCATAGTGTGCCCTGACCTGTTTGGGAGTTTGTGAACCAAACATAATGGTAATTTGCATAAATTATACATTTCATTTTTTTGATGCACCCAAAAAACAAAAAGAAACAGCTTATGCCATGCAGACATAAACAATTCAATGTGAGCAGGAAGATGGACGTCAAATAGAGGTCTGTCTGTTCTGGATCTCTTAGTTCCCATTTTTATTGTCATTGGTTGGCTGAGTTTATCCTGGTTGCAGCCACTGCCAATCTGCCACCATTGCTGTAGCCTAATCCTCTGTTGGCAGGTCAGGTGGTTCTCTGTGATGGGCAAAAAAGCAGTGTCTGCAGGAGTCTATCCTGTCCTTCAGCAGCAGCCAACCACGTCAGTCAGTCAATCTGAACTCTGAACTGGGCCTCGAATGTGACGCATTAAGCTACTGCACGTGCCATACATTTAAGGGTTGAGTGATAGGATCCAAATTTGTTACGGTGGCTGTATTTGAGACATTTGCAAATTTGAATGTTGATAAATGATAGCAGTTAAAATGTGTACATTGCAGTGAATTCTAAATCTCACTATGCCTCTCTCCGCCTGCATCATGGTTTTTCCTCATTCCTAAAAAAAAATTAAGCAAAGCCACAAAATAGGTTGAACTACAGCAACATAAACAGCTGTCACTGGGCTAAGCATTTCATACATTTAACTAATCCGAGGCAAATAGTAAGACATAGATTTGAACTGTAACTCAAACATTGCCAAATAAGAAAAAGTCATGCATGATTTAAACTTTTGTCTACTCAACCAGTTGGTAATTGCCTTCTGACAGATCCCACTGTAGAGAACAAACTACATTATTTGCAGGCAAGCTTGGAGAAGGATATACAAGCTTTAAGAATGTTAATGGTTTGGATGTGCACAAGTTTGTGGCATATGCTTATTTATAAAGCTATCACCTGACTGACCAAGAACAGAACAAAGGAGCTTCTGTGTCTGTACAGTCATATTTACAACAGATAAGACCGAGACTCGTCATGTGAGCAAACAAGCCAATAAACTACTACAACCTATTCCATGTGCGGCACGTGAAGGGTTGCTTATAGAAAAGTGTTTAGAGGATCAAGTTCAGATGGTTTAAATGAAGGTGGCTGCAATTGCTTGTGACCAAGCGACAACCTCTGTGGCTGTGAAGTTAAGCTAATGCAGAAGTGCCAAAAACTCCAGTTCCTTAAATGTCTACTTGTATTTCCCCCATATCTCACTTACTTTGACTGACAGGTGGGTGCGCTTACAAGTGGTTTGTTTGAGTACCTAGGCGTCATTCAGCCCACCTCAGGTCCACATCTTTGCCAATTTTTAGGTTAGCCATGAGGTGGAAGAGGCAGGACTGCCAAGATGGCAATGGCCAGATCATTATATTTCAGCTTCAAAAACCTATGGGCGATGTCACAGATATGTCCATATTTATACTATCTATGCTTGTGCCACCCAAGAGAATGCGTACATTGAGCAAAACTGTTCTTGCGTTACGTCCCGAATTCATCCCAGTCTCATGTCGAACTTAGCTGCGTTTGCTGACAAGTGAAGTAATTTTATAAACCACATTTCTAATTATTGAGCCTGGTGCAAACTTCAGTGCCACAAGTGTGTAACCAAGACGACAAGACACATTATTTACAAACCATTTATTCTTTTATCATACAATGATTTTACATGTAAAACTTGATTCTTTTTAAAAAGATACAGTGCTTGAAATATTAATGCCAAAGTTTAAAAACACAGGATTAACAGCCATTACTTTGATCTCAAACTACAGTGCAAACTATGAATTCAAACTGTTCTCCTGTGCTTAGCCAGTCTACTCAAAGTTCCTTTGGGAGAGGACAGTGTGATAGAGAGAAGTGCCTTTAGCCTGGTAGAAGGTCACAATCATCTTGTTCTTTGTGACTTCCGCATGGACGAAGCCTCCCAGCGTTGAAGCTTGGCCGGTGAAGAACTTCACAGAACCTTTGGGAACATGGTTCCAGTGACGGACATCAGGATCCAGAAAGTTTCCAGCACCACTCACCACGTAACCCACGCCAGACTCTTCAATGTACTGTAGAGGGGCCAAGACGAGATTGAAGGTAAAGCAGCCAACAGATTTATACAGAAGTGTTTGTATTTTTAAATGAACCAACCTGCAGATTGTGGTCATGACCGCAGAGGTAAGCAGTGGCCTTGTATTTATTAAGCAGAGGATAAAGCCTCTGCAGAAGGCACTCTGTGGGCCCGTGTTCGGACACGGACCACACAGGGTAGTGGCCGGCCACCAGCAGGAAGTCTGCTGTGGACCGAGCCAGTCTCTCCTGCAGCCAGGCCAGCTGACGGTTTGCATCCACCTCACGCAGGGGGCCTCTGGGCTTCTCGTCCACATAGTCGTCAGAGTTGCCGCACAGCATTATGGTGTCGAGCATGATGATTGTCAACGTCTTCCCAGTGTTGGGGATGCGAAAGTTCAGCTCGTAATAGTAAGAGGGGAATTTCCTAGAAACGAGACAAGCAAAGATGTGACACCAATATTTTCATTATGCGTGTCTGAAGTTAAGAAACTGCTTTCGGAGAGTAGATTTAAGTTGCTCCTTACCATCTCTTAGATTTTTGGCTGTACTCGATCTGAGCTTTGACATTCCCCGCATGGTCATGATTGCCAGCAAGCACGTACCAGGGGACTTTCAGAGACTTTGCAGTGTACACAGACTCAAAAGTATCCTGATAGAAGATAAACCAGGGTGTTTTTACCTCCATAGTACTGCTTCAATTATCAGGTTTGTTTCAAATTGTCACTTCAGATCACATCAAGTTTACTCAACTGACCTGAAACCGAGGAGAATCCACACTGTCCACACCTTTGTAGTAGAAGTTATCGCCAAGGGCCAGAACAAAGTCAGCTCCCATCTGGTCTGCTACTTTGCTCATTTCTCGAGCTGTAGCCTTCTGCACAGCAGTGATGTAGGGGGGATAAGGCACTCCACCCCAGTCTCCTACAGCCAGGAACTTAATGGAGGTTCTGTTCTCTGTAAGGTAACAAAATCTTAAGAGTTGAGAAACTGAGAGGCAAGATTTCAAACAGACAAAGTCATACACAAGATATGAATCCCCATTTGGCGTCATACTTACTGCTAACTTCCTCCAGCTCTTGAAAGGCAGTCGGATAGCAGTAGGCCACAGAGATGGCAGCAATTAAGATGGATACTAGTGTAAGTGCCATCTTTAAAGAGAGGAACAAACAATCAGATCCTTAGCAGAACTAAACACAGCAATGTTTAACCATAACTGATAATGAAAGTGAACACAATTCTCGGCAAAGGAAGAGGAACATAACACAAACGAAACAAACCACAGCTGTCGCTCACCATGCAAGCCTATGCTTCCTCTCCCGCCTACAAAACCACAACACAGTCTCTTGCTTTATGCCTAAAGGTGACTTGTGATTGGCTGCCGTTTGACACAGACATGTCCCAGCTGGTGCTAATAGAAGCTAATCAAGGCAGCCATGTCTATGAGAAGGGTCAGAGGTCACAATTTCATGTCTGTCAAAGCATGGCATTTTATCGCTACTTACTCTATTTATGAAGCACATAGATCAAAAGATCTACAGCAGACACACCACAAATATAAAGCAGAATCTGAAGCGTCAGTACTCTCCCATCAGAAAGAAAACAATGTTGGCTGACTAGAAAAACAACTTGTGCAGGTAACAGCATGCAGAGATAATAACAGCAGAACTCAAAGATAAAAAAACACTCACAGCTGATAACTGGTGTGGTGTGCTCAGGATGACCTGACAGGACGCTCTCTGTCCTCGCAGCGCTCATCCTGCCCGCCTTTTATCAGCATTCCCAGGACACGCCGCAGCGGCATGATTGTTGCTCACACCCTGACTCAGTCTTAGGACTGGGACCACATGTGATCGGAAATGGTTATTATAGCTGGTGTCCAGACTACACTTTTTCCACTTCCATGTTAATCACTGTTTCCCTTCTTTATTTTATTCATCTCTGTGCTTTCATCTTTTTAGATTTAGGAATAAGTTTATTTCAGTGGCCTAATGCTTAACACAATGTGCAATAAATGTCTCTCAAAAGTCAGTCTTGTATGTTGTTCTGCAGTCCTCACATTCTGTTTTCACACTTCATCTGTCATTTAACTGAAAACAGGACTCACTTCCCTCTTCTCACTTTGATGCAAACACAAACGTGTTGAGTGGCAGCTATCGCTAAAAGACAAATGCATACAACATGCAGGTGAAAGCAGCACTCAAAATCTTCTAATTCTTATACTAACACATGCAGTCCTGATTAAAGAGTCACTGCACCTTTTTTGTCTTTCAAAAAAGTTCATTTAACATGTCTTGAGATCTACAGTAAATTTGAAATTTGAAAAAACGACCCCAATGACATGATCAGAATTATCTATGTAGCAAACCAGGTGTGTGGATGTTGACAGATGGTTTTGTTCAGGCAAAGCCGCCAGCGAGTGGCATCATGAGAAATGCAGGATCCAGTGTTTCTGGCACTTGACTAATGCTGGGGACTTAAAGTCAGGGTATCTCAGCCTTTGTTGCTTTAAACTTTAGCTTTTTCCCCCGTTTTTTGCTTTGTTGCTTTTTAATGTTGCACAACTTTTATGGAGGTGCAGAATTCAATCTGCGGTGTGCCCCTTTATGAAAGTAAGTACCAATATTCATTCAGGTTTGCAGGCTACAGTGAGGGTGCAATAATTTCTGCATATAGTACATATTCTGATCCCAGAAATCCAGAGCAGGAGAGATTACTCACGGATGAAAACATTATGCATTTACATAAAACAACTGCAGTATTTTACCATTTTTATTATAACTCGTTCTACACATATTGTTTGTATTCCCTATCTTACATTTTGTGTAGTTCTAATTATTTTCTCCTTGTGGAGTCCAGGATCTTTGCAGCTACTGACCCTTTTCACAGGGGTCAATAAAGCTTCATCTCATCTTTGCTACTAGCCACATAGCAGTATGTACAGATGCTACATAGTGATACTGCATGCATGCTACACTGATACTGTGAAGCATCTGCATGCACTGCAAAAGCCATGCACATGAGTGAGCTCATGAGTGTTACAAAACATTCCCAGCAACACTGATGTGAGGAATATCTTTGGTATTTTTAAGGGAAGTTCAAGCTGACCTGGTTTTCACAGCTTTAAAGACATTATTCATGATGACTCTGAAATCTCTGTCTTTGAAACTTTGTACTTGTCTGTGAACTAGTAAACTGATGAACAGAAACATTGCTCTAAAATAATAGTCATTTATTTTACAAGAAAGATTAGAGCATTTTATGTGACACAGAAATGAATAAAACTTCAGTTTATAACTACAAGCAGCTTTAAGTCCAAACCATGACATACTGATACAGGACCAGTACACTCGATTAAAAAACGCAACAACCACAGAAAGAAGACAGAATGATAAACCAGGTATGTTTTTTTACACTCATGTCAACATAGACATGATAAGTTATCCTGCAGTAAACAGAAAACAAGTAGACTTCAATCAAAAGATATGCCTGCGTCTGTCACCTACAAAGATCTAAGAAGTGAGGTGAAAACAAAAAGACAGCAAGTTTCAAGTTTCAGAGATGACACAAGCACTTTTTTTTCCTTTTCAGAAGTGGTTTCCCAGGATCATCATCGAGGGTGGACAGAGTCAGAGTCATAAAATGGCATAGTGATGTGAGGAAGGCTCTACACGACGTGACGATTAATAATTCATGTCACTGTATCCAGAGTATGAGCCCTGGTTTTGTCCTCCGAAGCCCTGGTACATGCCATACGCCTGCTGATTCCCCCAGGACGACTGGTTTCCCCAGCCTGTGGACGGAGATAAAACCAGGTGTTAGATCGTTTATCTGATGCATCTTAAACAGGATATTAAAACAGGCATAAATACAGTAAAATAGCAACAAATCACTAGCTAAAAGATTTTCTATTTGATTGCTACATCTTCACTCACCATAATTATTATAAACTTGTCCACCCGTTACCGAACTAGGGTAAGCCGTGCTGTACATTGAGTAGTCTCCTCCCTGGCTCTCATTCTGACTTTGGGTCAGCATCTTCTTCTTTTCATCCCCATACCCGTAGCTGTACGGGCTCTCCTGGTCGGCAGGAGGAGGCATCGACTGATAGCTTTCTGTCTTTGAGGTTGTGGAGTCGGAGCTGGGGACGGGAGGGGAGGAGTAGGTGTTGCTCTCCGGGTAAAAGGTGCCATATCCGATGTTGCTGCCTGATCCGGTGGAGGCAGCGCCTTTAGTGCTGGCTGCGTTATTACCATAGAGTTTATCTATAAGACAGTTGAAACGAGCAACATCACTGCTATGTGAAATCACTTGAACAAAAAAAATGTAACAACCAAAAACAGAAAAACAAAAACATGCTTGGTACAATCTAATGAACACAAGTCAATCAAGACAAACCTGAGGGGTGAGACAGGCAACAAAACAATCTTGGATTTTACTACACGGCTTTGATGAATCCTGATCTGGCCAGTTACAGCACTCTGTGGTCTCTTATTTCTCTATAGCAGACGGCTGCTATGAATAACAGACTGTTGCTCTGATCATAATCTCCAGTGATATTGGGAGGACCACAGAGGATGCAAGAAAATCATTTTAGAATTCATATTTTGTGTCAAATTATTGATTTCTTTAGAAAGGTGCTATGTAATAAGTGGTATATGGGCTATAATTGGGGTTAGGGATACAAGTGTGTATTTTATAAGTAAAGCTTATTACTTTGGAAATTACTTTTTATTTTCCTTTCATAGAAAAACAGAAATTTGTTTTGTGTTATTCAGCTGTAAAACAACAAAACACCACAACATCCTGAAGTCAGTCTGCACAGAGTGAATACTTACGGTAGCCTGTGCCAGTGCTGCTCTCATAACTGTAGTTGGCTTTTAAAATGAAAGACAGAAATGACTTTTTAGTTGATTTCCTCAAAGTTGCATCAAGTTCAAGTCGACATCTTAAGAGTATAAAATGCCTCACTCTTGTTGTAGCTGGGTCCTGAAGGAAACGGTTTGCCCCGGCCCCTGCCTCGACCTCTGTTGGGACCCCAGCCACGAGACCCGGAGTCTGAAGGAATGCCACGGATAGTGCCGAACCCTGGGATGTGCTGTTGAACAGGAAATGGCGTTAATATATTTAAAAGCTGTACCAACATGTGTCTCAATTCTACCAAATTAGTGTTTTTAGTGTACACTGAAAGAATAATAATAGAAATAAGTAATAGAAATAAGTACTCCGACTGTTTTGGGGCTTCAAAGTCAACAGTATTAAACTAGATAAATCAAAGATCCGATCATTGAGTACATAAATTACCATGTCGGTGTATGTGACCTTCTTCTTTGAAGGATTTCTGTTAGCGTTTGACACTCCGTTGTCATCTGGGAAGAGCTTCTCCAGAGCAGCGAGGGCAGCGAAGGCCTTTGCTTCCTTTTTATTGGAGCCTCTCCCTTTAAACTTCTGCCCATCAACCTCCACCTGAGAGACAGATGAGAAGATGACACATCAATGTTTTGAAACCTTCTTCATCGCTTTTTTATCACAGTGTTTATTCTTATTTTTATAGTAAGAAGCTTTAACATTAATGTGAAAATCTGTAGAGGACTCTACAATGATTTATTTCTCTGGGATAAACATGTCAATGTGCATCAAAGCTGTAAAAAACTGCAAAATCACCTTCAAAGTTAGTGTTTTCATTTTTAGTATTCACTTTACGTAAAAAGCAAAACGATTAAGAACCTGGCAGAAACAGATTATATTTTAGTGTTTCCTGCCTATGATACTGCTGACTCACCTCCATGACAAAGCACTTTTCATGTGATCCCCCCGTCTCTGCGGACAGCTCGTACTTCAGGCTGCGGCGCTTCTCATTTAGCTCCATCACTGGGTTCTTGCCATGTTTGGTCAAGATAGGACCCTGACCACTCTGTTCATAGCAAGTGGACAAACAATGGCTGTTAAATACACGTGACTATTTACACTTTCTCCAGAATATCTCACCTCATCCCAAATGTTGAGACGGCTTTACTGTATGCAAGTTTTTAAAAATTCACTTCTAAATACACAATCTCCAGGTGGAGGTACATACGTCTTCTGATGTAGTCGAGGCCGTGGAGGAAGCTTTCACTGACTCCAGGGATCCTTCAGTGTCACCACCGGACTCTGTTTTAGATTCTGATCCTGTCGGAAGGCCGAGATCCTGCAGGACCTGTGAATGACAGGAACTTATTCACATGCCCAGTGTGGACTGTCACGGTTAAGAACTGTCAACAAGTTTTAAAGTTTGAGACAAGATCACTCTCATGTGTGTAGTCAGGATAGTGAACCAATATCTAATTATAAAGGAAATAACTAGATGTCTTAAATCTGGGGTTTGTTTTTTTGTATGTGACATGTTTTGGAGCCAATCAGTACTCTGCAACAGGATTTCAGATCAACACAGAAGTCAAACATGTTTGTCATGAAGGCAACTTGTATAGATAGAAATATAAAGGTCTTGCCTTGGTGGCTACATTAAGCTTGGCAGCTCGTTTGGAGGGCCCCGTTGCCTCGTAGGTCTTTCCGTTTAAGTCCACAGCCATTGTGAAGACCGGTTCGTGGACTGGACCAGTCTGAGATGTAAGTCGGTACTCCAGGCCAGGTCTGTACTGGTTCAGACGCATCACTGCATTCATACTAAAATCATCTGTGACTACAAGAGGAGAAGGAACAGTGTATAAGCTGCATTTATTCAATAGCAGTATCTGTGTGACCCACCTCAGTACATAAACATGATTCTCTTCCCTCAGAGCTGGACGGTTGACAGTACCTCCTCAATTCTTGGCCGATAAGCTGGACTCGCTGTATTCTTTATTGTTGTAGACATTATTGAAAAAGGCTAACGTGGTTCCTTAAGTTCCTTGTATTACCAAAGTATTTAATTTTTGTCAGGCATATTTTACACGCAGTGTCCGTCTTGTCCAGTTCATGCTTTCCAGAAAGTTCATAAAATCCAAAATGTGCACCCTACAAAGATGTCCACTTTCAAGATACTGGCTGTGTGTTTTTAATAACTTCCTACTGATCTCTGCCTCCGTACCCAACGTAATGTTAACCTAACATCTGCCCACAATTCAATGCAAGAGAGCAACATTGCAATGTAACTTTACAACTTTATTGTCCAACCGAGGCTTGAAAAACAATCAACGTACGTTGGTAGGCTCTAATTTTGTGTGATTATGTTCTGTCACTGCATCGAAGCAGAATCTTCCACGTCCACATCACGATGCATCTTTCCACACTAATATTTGTCAGTGTTTCTTTCCCTTGAATAATTTTATACTTCTTATGCACATTTACAGAACAGTTTGGAATTAATACACCAAGTTTCTATTAGCAGTCAAAATATTCCTGATTTGATTTAATGAAAAACAACACATAAGGCCAGTGTCACAAAGGCACAATGATGTCATTAGCCTCTAATATTTTTTTGATTCTTACACTAAAGAAGCATTTCCACTGTTGACACATACGTTACAACTTTTCACGTACATTGAAACTGTTCTTTGTTCGTCTACCTTTAATACGTGGAGACTACAACAATTTAGGGATTTTTTCAACAAAAGCATAATTAACAAAGACATTGTGTTGCCAATTTATTAGGTACAAGTTATTAGATTGCATTAAATCTAGCTAAGTGTACATGATAAACTGGCACCTCAGTGTATGTAAACAGTGTAAAAACGTCACAATTAAATTAAATTAGATCAATATATAAAGTGCAACTATTTGAATTAAACTAGTGTTAGTGTCTTTTAAATAATCCAAGTTGAACTGAATATACAACTGTATATATTGTGTTTATATATTTAGCAGCTCTACAGTGTCAGGTTCATGTTCATGAAGGGAAGGATTTCATTTCATAAAACATTTTACAGTCTGTCTGTCAGGTCACATATCCACAGTTAAAGTGGTTCATGAAACAGTAAAAAGACTCAGCCGATGATGTTCATTACTAACATGATTTCCTCTGAAAGCGCTTCTGGAACTTGAGAGACTTCCTCTGTTTGCTGTTGAGTTGAGGCTCATCGTCTCCTGCCTCCATCTCTGTGTACGGTCTCTTAGCTGGCAGGCTGAAGTGTCCAGCAGGTGGTATCTGAGCTGCATCACACAACAGAAACAAGCCTGAGAACAGATTGTTTCATGGACATGATCAGAAAAGGAGAAAAGACACAGATCATTAGGTACCTGTGCCATCTTTGCTGCTGGCTCCCAGTGATTTCCGTGGCTTTACCGGTTTGAAGTCCATCCCCAACACCTTGTGCATCTGTCCAAATGCACACAGCCTCAAGGCAAACTAAGAAAATATAAATGTTAGGCATTTCCCGGATTCAAAAATATGAGGTTGCTTGCATGTATTAGCAGCCTCATCTTACCTGAGCACTCTGCGTGATGTCTTCACGTTGCTGCAGAGTCAGGGTACCAGTGGCATCAACTGCTTCCTTCTCACATGGATCTTTAATTCCAGGGCCATCTTTGCACAAACATGGTTAAATTAGCATATTATTGTTAATGCCAGTGTGTAGACATCCATGTTGGTTTGACAACTCAATAAAAAGTTCACCTTCCAAGAGGATTCCAGATGCAACACACTCCAACACCCTGCGCAGTGACTCGCCTGCTCCCATTGGCCTCTCAGACGTACCAATAGCTTTCTCTACCAGCAGCTCGAGAGGCTGTGAGGTGATGAAAGCAGAGTATTGACACAAAGTCGTGTAGCTGCTGCGTACACAACTACATCTTAACGAGCAGTTTCCTCACCCATCCTGAGAGCGGCGTCCAGGTAGGAATACGGTTACACAAGTCTCTCATGATCCGGATCACGACGACAGCAGAGCTCAGGTCGTTGACTTTAGCCTGGAGACACAAAATATAAGCCCGTTCAGTGAGAGGAGCTGCTGCCTCTGACGTGGCCTCAGCGGCGTGCTGTCTGAGGCTCCACAAAACGACCTCGAAATCAAAGCACAGAAAGGTCAGAACAACTGAGCTGAGACTAAAACATGTTATTACACATTTCTGTCCACATGCTGTTCGTTGTGGGTAACAGCACTGGAGCAGATCTTGAGCTCAGTCTGACAGAGGACATGATAAATCAAATTATATGCTGGTGTCGATACCAATGAGTGCTCCAAATGTGTCATTGGTATGGATCAGCAGATCACTCTTAATGAGTTAATAAAAAAAAAAACCCTTAAACTTCCGTCATTTCAAAGATTAAAGACTACATCGACAACAACTGAGAGCACAGTTAAAAAGTCTCTACATGGAGAGAAAATAATAAGAGACCATTCAAAGAAACAACCTTACGTACAAATAAGGACGTGAATGCAAACCTGGAACCACTTGGCGTGGCGGAGAGACGCCAAGGCAGATAGGCATTTCTGCCTGTCCAGAACGTCCGGCGGATCGTTGACTGTTCGCGTTTCTATTGACGAGGTGGGGTAAGAAGAAAAGGTACAGTTTGACCAAGGGGGTCGGCTCTGTCTTGCAGCTCAGGGAGTAGCAGCTTTCCCCAAACCAGCAGCAGCAGGGAAAGGGGGTCCCAAAGTACGTACCTAATGTGTAAATCTTTGGTCCCAACAAGCATAATAACAGGTCACCTGTCACAGATCCCAGCTAACTTTTCCACAGCATGTGAAAGTATAAAGACTGTCATAAAGACACGGTAGCATTTACAACATTGCGTAACATGTTGTCAATGTATGCACTGAGTAAACAGTAAATACCCCCTTCCCACAGCCCCTCGGCTTGGGTTTGCTGCTTTGCCCCCCTCCTGAGACAGTATGTCCAGTTGGTCAAAGGTCCAGCGTTCCTAAAATCTTGACAAACTAAAAAGGCAGTCAGTTGTAAATCACAAGCATTTAAGTAATCTTCACGTCTGCCCCACACTGCAGCAAAACTGATGGAGTCCCTGATCCCAAAGTGGCTTAAACAGGCTTCATGGAAGACTGGAAACACAAAGGGCCATACCAGCTTTGTGCTAGTTTTAGCTAATTTTCTACACTCTACATACAATTCAACTCATCTATCTTCAACAATTTTTAGGCTTCTGCAAGTTGGACGGATTAAAAACAGATGGCCAGCAGTAAAGAATGCATGCAAAAGATCTGCACCATTATTATAATCACAGTAATATTTAACTGAAATTATCTGGAATATGTTTTATTATTTAAATTTATTCAAGCACAATTTTGTGGTACTTTCTTGAATATATCAGAGATATAATCATGCTTCTAACGCCTACACACTCCATGCCACAAAAATTTAATTATAGTTCATTAAACTTTTGTGGCATGAAGTGAGCGTGCAGGCGTCAACTTTTTTCAATGATGCTTCCTTAAGTATTTCCATTTGATGCTACTTTAACAACTCAGAGGGAAATGTCATTTTCCCACTTCACTTTTTACTATGTTTATCTGATAACTTCAGTCGAGACTTTAAATTCCCTTTTTTAAGCCTTCAAAGGTTGTGACCTGTTACAAAACAAGAGTGTCTAGTTGGGGCTCTAAGTCATGACTAAGACTCACTTTCATTTATTTTTAATTACTGTTTAAAGACAAAGGGGCAAAACTCTCCAATATTTTACAAAAAGCAAATATCAGAGAAAAGTCCAAGAACCGAAAAGAAGTTTGTGTTGCTTGATGTTTTTCTTCTGACCCTTTAAAGAGGCCAGACCATTAGGTTGGGGCCCACTGGACTAAACTAGTTAAATGTATATAAAGCAGTTAAAAATAGTTCCAACAGTAAATCTCTGCTTTCATCAGCATTTATGAGTACGAGTACTTGAATACATGTGTGCTTTAGGAAGAAAGATTTGATGACATTCACTTCTAATAGAGTGATTGTAGTATGGATTCTTTTCCTGAAGTGAAAAATCTGAGTACTAGCTCATTAAACTTTTGTGACATGGAGTGAATGTGTAGGCGTCAATTTTTTTCACTGACTAACAGAGACCACAATCAGTGGTAGAAGCTCATAGAGCTTCTCTCTGTTGGTTTGTTTACTTTCCATTTTGTTTAATAAAAGGATGGAAAATAAAGCATCTAAAGTAAGTAAATCTTCAGAGTCAGTAAACAAACTTGTTAGGTCAGTCGCTAACAGGACAATAAATTCAGAGTTTATTCAAATTACGCATTTGTATCATCAACTATAGAGGCCTACCCTTGCTTTTTGTGGAACACCACTAACGACAAACACTTTACCTGTGAACAGCGAGTACTTGATTTAATGCACCAGAGTAAGCCCTTCAAACACAGACTGTCAGTACTGCACTTGATCAAGTCTGAATGATCGTTGAAGCTAAAATCATGATCACATTATTACACCGTTTAAACTGTGCAGCCGCGGTGTGCAGTGTAGTAAATGAACTAAAACTGCACTGAGACCAGTATGGTTCTCTGTGTGCCCCTCTGACCTTTAGATGACCTCAATGAAACTTTACACTCTTGTGTAAATACAGTTCGTGCTGATGAACACAGAAGCTCGACAAACACTTCTCTAACCAACACATTCACCGACAAACAAACAATGATTTAGCAGCTTCTTCTGTTTTTGCTGTCTGGTTGGATTTAAATTATTAAAGAGGAGCCACAGAAATATCCTCACTGCTGATCAGTTTTGCTGCAGCTGGTGCCAAATGTACATGTTCAGCATCAAGTACATGCAAATGCGCGCTTTAAATTGTTATTCTTGAAAAGCCTTCACTTTAAACATGAAAACAATTCAACAAGAATAAACAAAGTGGATTTTTTTTTTTTTTATGACTGGCATTGTTATCAACAACATGTGCAGAATGTATCAGCGACTACAGAGGAAGTGTAGGGCTGGCAAGCGCCAGTTTGTCACAAGACGACGACAGGACTCTCGAGCGAGTGAAGAGCCAACATTCATTGGTTGTTCACTGGCACCAGTCGGACACAGTCACTGTACGAGCCCCACTGAGGTCGAATGAGATGAGGATGGCGGGTGGCGTTTCAATTGTCAGAATTATAGATCGGTGGAGGAGTACAGTGTCTGCGCACTGAGAACACACAGATCAGGCCCGAGGCAGCTGATGTCTATTTGGAGGCCGGACCAACATACGTACCTTCTTCTTCGTCTTCCTCTTCTTCAGTTTTACTCTCTTGATTCGTCCTGACAAGCGGTGATGTCAGGTGGATAGTGAGAGTCAGGACCAACTCCTTGCTGCTTGTCACAACAATGGCTGCATCCCCTGGGCACTGGGTTACTGTGTACGTCCCAGCTGAACTCTCCTGTTTAAAGGAAGCAAAGAGTCTTAAAATCTGAGAAACTAAAATAACCAGGAGAATTATGAAAAAAAAAAAAACTGTAGGTACTCCATTCTACCTCCAGCTGTGCAGACAGCTTTTCAGCCACTTGTTGAAGCAGGGTGATGGTGGGCTTGTTGGAACAGAGCAGCACCAGCTCCAGGTCCTTGTCTCCTTTCAGCAGCAGTCCTTTGGCCACCAGGCCGACCCTCATCACCCCACGCAGGACACGATCTTGTGAATCGCTACTTGCACTGTGAGGAAAAAAAATATATATATATAAGTATTTATATAAGATAGTTAAAAGATTTTTAAAGCCACCTGACAGACTTCTTTTAGCATTAAGACACAGACACAGACTACAGTTGCGATGGTACAAGATTTTAATGGTATGATAACTGTCTCATTACGGTTTCACGTTATCACATTACACAATTATTATTATCAGTTACAATGACCCTTAAACAAACACGTTTGCATTGGTTGAACAAATGCTTTATTTACTTCCACAACACATTCCGTCCTACGTTTTATCTTATTAACTCTAATACCAAAGTATTCCACAGATACCACGGTATACCGTGAAATACTGCAACTCTACCACAAACCACCTGGATGCCTCGCTTACCTCCCCGCCTCTTCACTTCCTTTGTCATCTTTTGGAGTATCCATCTGGTCAGACACGGTTTTGAGGGCGCACTCCACGTGGGTGACGATTGTCTGCACCGCCTCGAGCTCCTCTGGTGAGGGATAAACCTCAGAGTGTTTGGCCATCACGTGGCGATCGTATGGCCCCGTGTGCACCTGGGGGGCTGCAGCATCCTTGATTTGGAAATCACAACAACATAGTGCAAATTATTAAAGTCATTTTTATTATTTATTTCTTATCCAGTGTGCTACTTCAGTGTATTCCAGTCAGATAGCAATGTCACATAAAATGTAACTTAAAAATAGAACTGGGAAGTATAATATTAGTAGTAATAGTTAGGAAGTGCATGATTTAAAAAAAAAGGAAAATAAATGGAAAAAGAAACATTCCCATGCAACAGAAGAGGAAGAGCAATCTTATAAAAGAAGCAAAACAGCGGTGGAAACATTAGACGTGCAGCCTTCGTGTGGAGAAGCAGATTAAATGACTCAGATTCAAAACACGAAACAAGAACCTCATGATGCCGTTTATCCTCGATCTCCTCGATAGCAGCAATGTAGTCATGGTATTGTCTCAGCTCCTCCTCGTAGCACAGACAGTCATACCAGTAGCGCAGCTCCTCGTACCTGAGAGGAGGAAACAACAACAACATGAAGACAGACAGCTCAGACAAAACAATGACTTTTCATTGACAGTCTGTAGGGTTTGTTATATATTTTTTTCATTATTTTGGCACTGTTGATATTTTATTATTGTTTTATTCTCACATGCTGTGTGTGTGTGTGTGCGTGTGTGTGTGTGTGCGTGTGTGTGTACCTGTCAAAATCATGAGGGAGTAGGCGGTGGCCCTGCTGGATGAGGCTGTCCCAGTAGAGCAGCTCCTCGTACGCCTGGTGCTCGTTCCACATTGGCGCTGCAGCGGCCGCCATGCTGTCACGACTCCCAGAGCGAAGCTGTCGCCTCTTTGAGAAGGAGAAAAACACATTATAAAGTCAGCTTGCATCTGACAGACAGCCGGCAGAGTGAGAGCAGTGACACGAAGTGTCATGCATGACATCATGTCATGCATGTTGTGCTGGCAGCTGTTTGCTAACGTTACGCAGGAAAGTTGACGAGGATGCAAATAAGCACGATGTGCATTTGTAGTTTAGTTAGCACACAAGATTTAACACAGTGGACAAGCAGTTCACCCTCCCATCATGTGTTGAACTGAGGTACTGCGATACACTGACAGCTAGTGAGCTAATGTTTATAGCACTGACCGCCCACTTCATGATAGCGAGCTCCGCTAGCTGACGCTGAGCAGCATACCTGTGACATTTTGTGCACGTCTTATTAAAGGTGTTCAAATGTCGCTGACCTCCCTCTGAGGTGTGTTTGTGCAGGTCGTGCTTACCTTTGTTTGTCAGTGAGTGAATGAACAGGTGCAGAGCGTTTCGCGTTAACGTTGAGACCTTTTTGTTGCCGTCAACCAGCGAAGGGTCGCGGAAGATGACTTCTTCGTTGGTTTTAATTGGCGTGCTACACAAACCAACGTCACGGTGTATGCCGCCACCTGCTGGACCGGAGTGTAACGTCAAGAAGAAGTTAGGTTAGATTAGATTAGATTATACTTTACTTATCCCACAACGGGGAAATTCTCTTGTTACAGCAGCAGAAAGGGTGTAATATACACTGTAGAAGTACAATGGAGAATAAAAATAAAATCAGAAAAGGCAAAACAACAACAGACCAAAGTATCCTTCAGCCTATAGAGCAAATAAGAAACCAATAAACAAACAGACAGACAACAGACAAGTGTACAGATGTGCAAGAATGGGTACTGAAGGTGAATGTGGCAAGATATAAATAATATTGCAAAGGTAGTGTCATGATATAATAATATTACAAACGTAAAGTGGCACGATGTTGTACTCGCCCATATATTTTAAAGAGCAAACTCAAGACTTATCTTTTTAATTTGGTTTTTACTTGAAATATATCTATACTTTTTCTGTTTATATATTTTAATCTGTTACATAATTTTCGCTTTTATTTATTTATTTGGTTAGTTATCTGTCTGTTATCTATATATCTTAACCTTTATTTTTGGCCTTTATCTCTCTATATATATTATGCTTTGCTTTTATTCTATTTTATATAACTATTTAGACATTTTAATAGGTTTTATTTTCATTTCATTTTATTATTTATCCATTTTTAACCTGCCTCTGCTGTTTCCTTTTGCAAGATGATGAGATGGCGATAGCCAAAATTAATATTGGCTATTGGATATTAAAATAAAAATATTTTAATAAAGCCATTTGAACCCATACACTGAACTTCAGCACACAACATATTCATCGTGGTCGTAAGTCTCATATTTTTCTGACTCTGTCTTTTTGTCTTAAACTTAACCTAGATAAATACACGATGGAGCCTTTGCAGTCTGGCTCAGAGACTATGGGTGACTAGTGTGACCAGATCAGGGCTGCAACTCGTTTCTCTTATAAACTTTTTCAAAAGTTGATTCCATTTATGTTTTATTATTTTATTTTCATTTTACTCTCTTTGTGTAGTTTTATAACTTTTAGTTTATTGTTGTTGTTTGTAATTGTGGTTTGTTTTAAATGTGATCTGCTTTATTGTAAAGTGCTTTGTAACTGTATTTTAAAAGGGGCTATATTAATGATGTTTAATATCATTATTCTTACTTCTCACTCTGACAGACTTTTTGTAATAATCTCTACCCTTTGTGCCGTTATTCCAGATTTCCTTCCAAGATGTTATTATTCACATTCTGACCCCCCAGAACAGTTTTCTGAAGCATCATTGTTTAATTGTTTTGTTTAATGCACTTTTAGCAACTTTATTAATCTATTATTTATATAAAGGTGAACTTCTATTCCTCATTGCTGTAGATTCAATAAGATTACATAAACCTCAGTTAAAAAATCATAACAAACTGTTTGTCTTGATTTTATACTTTGTTTTGCATCTGCAGAATCTGAACATATCACTAATTTAACTGGTTTAACTAGAGAGAGCTTGATCCCAAAAAAAACAAAACTAACCCTAACCCTAAACTAGCTAGCTGTATGTAGAGAAGCCCTAAAACTAGCCCTACTTTGACCAGCTACAACAGTAACTACAATACTTACGGTACACCTTGATGCCATCAGTATTAACAACTGAATAATGTCATATGTATCAGTCACAGGAACAAAATAAGTATTTCTATTTTAATACTTTAAGCACATTTTGCTGTTAACACTTCTGCACTACTTAAGTGGGATCTCTCCTGCAGGACATTTGCTTGTAATCGAGTATTTATAGATTGCTGTATTACTTTTCTGTAAGTAAATTATCTGGTGGTGTACAGCATGCACGTTTTTTTGTACCAGTTTTACAATTTTACACTTTACACTTCTCATGTTGCAAACACAACAAAGTGGCCCATCTTGATAACCCTGTCTGTTTCCAACTAGTTGTAATTTGGCAGAAAGAATTTCAGGCCTGTGAAATAAGGAGGAAAAAATGTTGCAGCTGCAGACCACATGAATGTGGTTGGAAAGATATGATGCAGGGGAGGAAACAGATAAAATAGGAAGCTGGTATTTCATTGATGCACAGCTCCTCGTCTAAAGTTTACTCACACCACAGCCAGACTACCTGTCTACTGACACGTCGTCACATAAGAAATCAGCTCACTGAATCAGAAAGATTTTCTCAACAATCTTCTTTAGTGTTTTATTATCTGCATGACCTTTGTGGACAATCCTTTTCTGTTTGTCATCGTTGTCATCTCTGGAAAGTAAAATCCAGAATGACTTGCAGGAAATCCCTGCTGCAGAATAAATTCTTAACAACACACTCATGCACAACCCAAAGTTCAGATTTTTATCATTAATTCTTAGGAAAGCAGACTGCGGTGAGACAGTATTAAAATGCAAACTGTCTGTTGTAAATTGACTCTGAAACTGATCAAATCAATATTACCAGTGTTTACAACTCACACTCCAAAGTGCTGTTTAGCCAGCAGAATAATTATATATTCTAATATATAATGCAACAGGCCTTTTTGCTAATCAGAGAGAAAAAAATAAATGTAAAACTTCAGAATAAGGTCACATTGCATTGTTTTATTTACATTCAATTTAAAGTTCTATACATATCCTCAGTAAATTGAGGGTAAAATTCAAGTATTAACTTAACTAACGTAAAATCTTACATTATTTCACTTAAAGCCATGTATAAACAGAGCATATTTAAACTTTAAACATTCATAAACTCCACAGTATTTCAATATTAACATTCCTTTATGAAATACATTCAGCAGAATAATTAACATTATGCATACGCTCTAAATACTTCTGGTTTTACTCTGGCGCTCCCTCTGATGGTTATCCTGCTACAGCTCATTTCTTCCACATTTGTCTCATGTTAGAGGCATTGTGCAATTTAGTTTTTTACTTTCAAAGCTGGTGAAAATGAGGCTGAGAAGTAAAACCAGCCCTGCACAGCTTAAGAGTCTCTCAGGACAGAGCATGTTAGTACTGCAGTCATATATCATGGACATGAGTTTCTCGAGTATAATAATAAGGAATGTTCACTTATTCCAAGTAAACAGTAGAACGTTTATGATATTTTGTGCAAAATCATAGCATTAGCTAGCTTCCATTTTAAAGGTCAGACAATGAACTCTATGAAAAAGATATTTTGATTGAATCTGTTAAACATTTCTAAAGAGGACCAGCCGAGAAATGTCAAGTCTACTGTGACCACCACCACAACCACTAAGTAGTTCCTTCCATGTGCTTCTATGTGGGTCTCTCCTTTAAAACATCTTTGTACACAGAGTTCTTGGTATGTTCATTGACCTGCTGGCAAAGTACATCCACAAAGTCCTGTTTCAGTCTTTCCATCAGCTCAAACTTGGCTGACTTGTTTCTTTTCTGAGCTGGGGAAGGAGGTGGGCTCCCAGCGGGCTAATATATTACCCCTAAGGCCTGCCTGGCACTTAGCGATGAGGTAGATCTTGCGGAGGACAGTGCGGCGAAGCAGGATGTAGACCCAGGGGTCGAGGATCTGGTTCCACGTGGCCAGCCTCACGCCCATCACCATCAGAGTTTTATAGCTGGACAGGTCCTCTCCAATAGAGCCTGAGTAGGAGTGGATCACAGACATCAGGCCGAAGATCTGCAGGCATGAAACATGAGATTGCAATTATTACATGATGATTGGTACGCTAATATTGTTTTTACATTATTATTACATTAAATATCCACGTTCAATCCATATCAGGAAGGACTAATATTGATTGCATGATGCAGGACTGAAACATGTTAGAATAAGCTCTTCAAACATTCCATATCTGAACTGATAAAAGGTCGGGATCAGCTCTTTCTGTTATTTAAATGAGTGATGAATGGTTGCAAAAAAATGCCCTCACTGCCTGGTATTACTTGATTCAAATGTGGTTTTGATACTAAGTAATAACATGAAAGAATCACTAATATTGATACCAGTGCTTCTTATTATTAACAGCTGTATGTGACGGGGAGCGATGTGCCATGTGATTACTTAATCACAGTTTTAACAATAACAAATGTCGATTGTGTGAATTCTCTGAACTAATGAGGTGATCGCTGCATACACACACCCACACGCAACAGCTGGAGAGGCAGCTGTTGTAACAACAGAGAGGCAAAGAGTGCAACACTAAGAAGAGTGTTCATGTGTCCAGAAGATGATCTAATGTGAGATGGATCGAGTTCTTTGGAACGGATTGTACTGATGCTAGAACTGATACTCAGAAGAGGACTTGGTAGCAGTGCTGCAGGTATTGATCTGTCCACCCCTATGTGAAGGAGCATGCAGCAGAATCTGAAATCAATGTTTGTTAGAAGACCCTCTCTTCCTGTTGATTGAACACTGGATGCTCTTCAGTTGGCAGTTACACCTGATGATCGAGTAAAGCCACTGAAGATCAGCCAACTAACAATATTGTATTTAACTTATTCTTTCAGAGTTTTCCACAAGTTTGGGCAGTAAAATACTTCAAGTGCCACACAGGTGTTTTCAGTCACCCTGGTTGTACTTCCTCATACTCACCAGCAGAGGGCTCCAGCAGATACAGGAGGTGACCATGATGCCGACCAGCTGCACCACCATCTCTATGTCATGGGACCTGGCTGAGTGATGGGAGCCAGGCTTCCTCCTGAGCCGAGCAAGCACCAGCGTCAGTCCACTGATGGTGTTACATACCAGCGCCACGGCTAGCGAGGTCAGTCCTAGTCCAGAGAACAACACCACAAATGCCACATCCACCTTCTCAGTGTCATTAAGCACTTTAATGAAACACCAGGTCCCTGGGACCTGATAGGTATAAGAGCCCAGCTGAAAGCACGGCAGCAGGGCCACAAACAGAGCTGCCAACCAGATGACAGACAGGCAGATCTTTGTACGAGTTTTGGTGACCAGGGATGAGTGTAGCAACGGCTTGGTGACTCCCAGGCAGCGTTCAGCAGCCATGGCACATCCCATGAAGAGTGGGCACAGACCAAAGAACACCATGCTGCCACCCAGAAACTGGCACATCCTGTCAGAAGAGTTGAAGTCCTCAGGGTGCACACCTCCAGAGAGGTAAAGTCGCAGGACCAGGGCACCGGGGACTAAGTGGCCAATGAAATCTGTGACCACCAGTGAAGTAGCAAACAGAAGGAATGTGGCTTTAGTGCGCCGACGCTGGAGGGAATACGCATTGGCCAGGATGAAGAGGGCCACAATGTTGGAGATGATGCCCAGTGTCATGGACAATATGACGACAATGACACCACTGGTACTGGGCTGCACCGAGGTGAGGTTTCCCTGCTGCAACAGGCCTTCAACAGCCACGCTGGCCTCCACCTTCCCTGTGCTGTCATTAGTGAAACGAGGGAGGAGGGTGGAGGCTGAAGAGTTGTAGTGGCTCAACGCTAACATAATTGAACCCTGAAGGTCATGAGGTCCATAGTTAAGGGAGGCTGCAAGAGAGAGATCAGATTTGTATAAAGCTATTGAAGTACTACACATTTACACATAGAAGTGAAAATTAAAGGAGAACCCTGAATAAATGGGTGAATAAACAAATGAATGTTGATGTTTCCATGCAGGCAAAATTATATGAACCATACACTATGATCACAGTCACCAGATCTCAACCAAAATGAACAATTATGGGAGATTTTGGAGCAACATGTTAGACAGCGCTCATCACCACCAACATGAAAATACCAAATGAGGGAATATCTTCTGAAAGAATGGTGTTTATCGCTCCACACTTCTTTGACAAGGAGCGCTGAAGCTGGCAGCTCACAGCAGACCAACAAGATGCTAAGGAACTTCATGTTGCTTCCTCATGTCAGTTTTCTTCATACCTTTTAAGATCTGAATTGTCCTGACTAGTTTACATGGTGGACTCTGAGCAGGACTGTTGTCCCCGTAACAAAAATATAACAAAACACACCAGTGCTCAGCAATATAGTATATTGTTTTGGCATCTTTCATCATGCAAGAATTTTTTAATATCAGGAATTCCCATTCCTGCTTTTGTTGTCTAAACTGATTCTAAATTCTGAATGATTTAAGAAAATCTATTGTATTCTATCTCAATTCTTATTATTATCAAAGTATTAACAATGTTTCAGACCTGATTATCATGTAAATCAGCTAATGAAAACCTAATAGCTGAGCTTCTGTATCTAGCAGATCATGTTATATGTAGATATCAGAATAAGCTCATATATATATATATATATATATATATATATATATATATATAGATATATAGATAGATAGATAGATAGATAGATAGATAGAGAGAGAGAGAGACCAGGAATGCCACTAAATTTGCACAAAGTGTGAAGAGTGAACACGTGTGCAGAATATTGTGCAACTTTGCTGTATAAGTACAAACCTGAAAATTATGATCACAGCAGGTCTAATAAAACAATATGACTCTTATTTATCAAATCAGCGTCGGCCCATTCAATGTTAAATTTTATTATTATTATTATGTTTGTAGGGTAAGTCTGCTTTATTCTTTTTTTTATGATTAGATTTCAAATGAAGAAATGACTCACCACAACATAGCTCAGATGTCTCTCTCTGTCCAGCTGAACAGCCAAAAAAATTGTTTTCCTTGTCAAACAGATATCCAGAGATACTCCACAGACAGACTCTATGAAACAATTTCAGCAAAGTCCACAAGTAGATGAAAAAATGTCTTTTTCTTCAGATCAGAATTCATGTTTCCCTTTGATAAAGTCCAAAGCATCGTTGTTCTTAGCGAAGCGTTTCCCATGTCTGACTTCGTCTATGTGTTTCATGGTTGTGAAGGATCCCCACTGACTCCCAAACACCGACTCTCGGTTTTATAGGGCGTCTGTGTTTCTGTCCTCAGTCTGTGTGGGCGTCTGTCTGTGCTGCTGTGCGCCCCCTGACTCAAGTTCACGTCTCATCCTCTCTCTACTCTCTCTTCCGCTGCTCTTTGTTTACGTTAACTGTTCAGACACTAATCTCACTTTAATGTTGTTACTCACTTAATGTGTGTCACCTACACTTCTTAGAAATTATCTCAAATAGGCCTGAGGCAGCACATTGTGTCCACCGAAGCTGCTTAGATTTACATTTCTGCAGATATTACAACTAAAACGGTGTCACCTTTTAAACATGTTTAATGTGCAGGCACTGCTAACAAAGGTACGATTGGATTTGAATTGTTGTAAGTCAGCGTTTTGTTTTGTGCAGCCTGGATCGATGTGAACAGATTGTGTTTCATAGCTTACATTTTTCTGCTGTTTAATGCGCAACTCTATGCTCAAAATAACCTCGGAGGTATCAACTATCCAGAAAGATCCAGCTGGACCACACGATGGATCTGCTGTTTATCAGTCTACTCTATGAAGGGTTTTCATTTCTCTGAATAAATGTCCTCATCACAAAGGAGGCCTAGTATTTAGAGTTTAATATAAATATTAGAAGTGATTATGTGTGGTGAAATTATAAAATATTTATTTTGCATTTCTATTTTGGATCGAAATGCCTAGGTGTTTTTGGAAACTGGCAGGAGAAGTACGGAAAAGCCATATTCACCCTCATGAAAGATCCAGCTGTTCCTCAAGGTCTCTGATGTTAGTCCTGAGGGTTTTTCTAGCTGCATTAAGGAAAACATGTCAATTTTTCATGTTTGATTGGCACTGAGAGGGAAAACCATATATGTATGATTGCGGTCCTCTAGCTGCATACTGGGGACAGGTGGTCATGTTTGTTTTAATTTTACAAGAACCTGGCAGCCCAGCTGGACACACACTTAAACAAGTTGTGGTTTGGAAACATGGTAAGAGCAACATCTCAAATTGGTTGTTGATTCAGAGAGCAGAGGTGGGCACTGACACATAAATTGTTTTTTTTTGTTTTTTTTTAAGACGGGCGCCTGGAGGAAATATTCTAATGGTTGGCAATAGTGTCTAATATGTCTGTGAAGTGACAGCCGTATTTTGAAGATACACTGTAGGATGTGACTCAGTGTGACACGGAAACATGGTTAATTTTTTAAGGAGAGAGCTGCCAGTTCAAAGAGAGGTTTAAGGGGTGAAAAATACACATATTTAACATCAGCAGACAGGGAGCAGGGATTCACCTAAAACTGAATAAAATCATATTTGGTTTGGACCATGAATCATTTTTCTGATCTTTACCTTGACTAAACAAGTGTCTGCAGCTATGCTAGCAGCTCCATAAGGCTGTAGTCTACTTAAGTACAGCAATGTCAACATGCTAGCGTGCTAAAAAAAAAAAGGTAATGCTAATTAATAGCAGGTGTGAAGTGAAGTCAAAAACAGCAGTTACTCGAACGGCCACTTGAGGCTGGCTGCAGGACAAGTCAGTCTCCATGAGCGCCCATGTTAAAATGTCCAACTTCACAGCAGAAAGAAACATGTTTACAGCCTGGTACAAAAAACGGTTTTGGTCTCTATAGCTAATTTCCTCATTCATGACAACTGTACTGAGGGTGAATTTTTATAGAACACACCTGTTCAAATTATATTAAGGCAGATACGCATAATTAACAGCGTTGCTACTTTGATTGACCCATGGGTGCTGTTAGAAGCGACTTGTTTGAGCAACCAGGCATTCAGCCCACTTTAGGTCCACCAATGATCCACGTAGTTGCTGATTTTTAGTTTGGGAGGTGGAAGAGGTAGAACTCCCAGAGCCACCACCATCTGAGCTTCACATATAGCTCTTCAGAAACCTGTAGGTGATATAACGTGATATTTATACTGTCTATGGTATAATGTTCACCTTGCTCTCCATTACTTAACACATTAATCTCTGCTAAGTAGCACTAAACACAAAGTATAACTGAGGTTCATTGGAAAGTCACAGATCTTGATGATGGCATTAGATGGAAAGTTAATTAATCGCCAAAGTTATTAAAATTCTTTTTGTGGAACATGAACTTTTGTTCCAAATTTCACAGAAATCAGTTCAATAGTTGTCAAAACATGTCCTTTAGAAATGTCAACCTAACCTATCACCAAAGTCATTAGGATTCAGCCTATGGGCACTATAAATGTCTGGACAATTTTTTCCATCTCACCAACAGTTGTAGAATTTCACTCAAAACCCAAACTTTGCTCCATGTCTTTGTTCCCTCATTTTACTGGCGCCTGCCTAATGAAGGCATAAAATGCCTCAAAATACTGTGAAAAAAGCTGCTGGCATTAGAGGGAAAGTCAGGGGATCATCAAAATAACCAGGATTCATCCTCTGGGGACTAATAATGCCTACATTTCAAGGCAATCCATCCAATAGTTATAGAGATATTTTAGTCAGGAGTGGACTTACAAACCAAATGACTGTCCATTGACATTCCTAGAAAAAAATATTGAAAGGAACCTGTGGCCAAACTAATTTCACTTGTATTTTCTATAGATATTACAATAAATGGTCAAAAACAGACGCAGAACATTCAGTTCTGAGGCGATAGCTGTTTATTTCAAAGCCCACAGATGGAATTCAGATAGACATGACCATTTGGGAAGTTGGTGCTGAATTAGATTGCTTTCTATTATATTAGCTTCATACATCTTATTAGAACATCAGTATAAGCATGTTTCAGTGTGTGCTGATCTTGGATTTAAGAGCCAACAATTTCTGTCTGATTGTCTTCCATTCCTGGTGCCCATTTAGACTCTAAGTGCAACAATCAAGCGTTTGGCTGCCATGTGTGTTTTTCCTCCAGCTCTGAAAGAAGACCCTGTTGCCCCCATTTTCCTCATCAATTGCTCTTACAAATGGTGCCATTTGGCCTCTGCAGACCATTGGCTCTTCCAATACTAAGTCTGGGGTTTATGGGTTTGAGGCTCCTTCTACACCCTTTCCCCTTCCACTGACCACAAAGAGAAGAAAAAAACCCTCTGACTGCATACCTGGTGATGCACTCTGAACTTAAGGAGCTCTTTAGATTCAAAAAGTTTGGAGTAAGATCTCTATCTTTTCTTGAAGTTTGAAATGTAATGTAAAGGAAACTCAGTGAGTCTTCTTGATGCATCTGCACTCAAGTCTTCCATCTTGGCTTCAAGACTCAAAACTCTCCCACCACAGCTGTACAGCGGTTCCTTGCATCGTCCATTTTGCCAAGAACTGCCTGTATGCCTGAGAGACTGAGCATTTCTTACCATTTGAGGAGCTTTGAAGCTGACAGGAGTTTGATTTTCCAGTAACATTTTTTATTACAGCAATGACATTCAATTCAATGACACAGTTGCAAACTGCTAGTTTCAATAAAATAATGGCGCACCATATAAATCCTTTTAGAGTACAGTAACCAAGGGGTCATGGGCTTCTGCATTCCTCATTGACATTTTAAGGGGATGCTGGTTATTTTGAGCGGAAAGCCACATGCTATCTGTCTGGGCGCCTCAGAAACAACTGGCAACTGGAAGTGAAACAGTGGAATGTTTGTCTGAGAATATTCAGCCGAGGAGGCAAACCGGCTGTCAAAGACAGAAACAAGTTCAGCTACTTTTCTCTGATGAAACACACAATCCTCGTAGTGCAAATTGTTTAAAAAATGCTGTCTGACTGTCTGGCTGGAACTCAGAGGTCATTTTCTAATATTTGGTTACTGTTTTGCCTACTGTATATCTCAAAGTCTGCAAAGTTAAGAAGGGGTGCGCCCTGTGCCAAGAAATATAGCAAAATTGGAATATGGAGTATAAATTCACTAATACTCACAGTTGTCAACCATTCTAGGCAACACAAAACTAAAAATCTTTTTCCTGTTTCTAGCAGTGATAACATTAAAAAGTGCTCAAGTTAATCTGTCTTCTATAGTAAGATGAAGTATATCCAGTGATGTGATGCAGATTTCGACTTAAAGGTTAACATTTTCTGCCAATCCACTTGATTAATTGACTAATGATTTCAGCTGTATTTATCTATACTGTTGGGTAGTTTCATTCGTAACAAGACATCATACTTTGTACAAGTCACACCTTTCAGATCTCAGAATTAGGCAGGCTGTGTCTGACAATCTGTAACTTTCCAAAACCGACACCCGATGTTTACATCCACTTCACAAAATAAGTGTGTGGAGGTGAAAAAGTATTTGAACTTCTCTCTCACATCATGTTTTTCACGAACGTCTTCCAGCAGAGACTGACTGAATTTGCACTGTTTTTTCCTTTTTAATTCCGTTTAGTGTGTCTTGTCCTCTCTATGATGGCCAGCGGTCAGACAACACATCATACACACTACCCCAACCCAGCCCTAACTTTGTAATACCCATTATGCAGTCTGCCATACATTTTTGTACACACATTTATGTTTCCCTCAAGACATAACAAAAGGTCCTCTGACGTTTCCAATAGCACTCAGGTAAAAATTTCATTTTTCCAATACTTTGGTTTATGATCAGATACATGCACAAATAATGACATTCTCATCCTCCTCAGCTGTTCTTTGTGTTTAGTGCATGACCTGTCAAACATCAGCATGTTAGCATGCTAATGTTAGTATTTAGCTCAAAGAACCACTGTAGGCTACTTGTAAGTACAGCCTTACAGCTTGCTAGTGTGGCTGTTGACATTTTCTATATTACTGTCCAATAAAGCTATTTTTCCTCCTTTTATGCAGCATGTGGCGTTCACTCTACTCTGACATTGTATGAGAAGCGTAAACAAGAGATACTTTAGTTACGACTTTAGCTGCCTGATATCTCTTTCTATTGATCGCGGCAATATAATAGCAGGAAAGAGTAAGAATCATTCTTCGGTTATTTATGTCTCTCTGTTTATAGCTGCGATCAGGTATTGTTACAGTCATACAATAGGTAAATGGAGAATTGTTCTAAAATTCACATGGTTCAATTTTCACAAATGTTGGACACATTCCTCACAACAAGTCAATGTAATTTTTCTTCTGTTATCAATACTCAGCTGTCAAATGAGACATGTGAGGTCAAATTAATACATTTCTTACTGGATGACGTCTGGATTATAAATCTATCATCGTGTTGGGTTTACTGCATGTCTCTGAAGTATTTTAAACCAATGACAGGCTGGTCAAGGAGACTGTTGTGCACAGTGAAATATATGTGTGTGGTGGTGTTTGTCTTTCTCAAACACTCTCAGGCCACAATGCAAGCTTCTGAATTCCCTTCTTTATCTTTATTTCTTTCACCACAGAAAATGGTTTGACCCTCTACCCAGTAAAGTAAAACAGGACCGCAAAAACAATGACTTAACGAGACATCAGCATTATCTGCAGCATTATCTGCCTCCAGAGCAGAAGACACTGATAAAAGGCTTTCTGTAATGGAGCAGTATGTCACAGTAAGTAGCTATTGGCAAAGCCAGCAAAGTGAGCCTGATTTGTAAAAAATGGTCTGTGTCAGGATTTAATTGTTGGGATATAGGAAGTTGGAGGGAGCGGAGCACTCCAGTTCGTATATCAAAACAAAGTGGTGTCATGAAATGTATAGAATAAAAGGGAGAAAACAACATTACAATGATTGTGGCTATCCAAGCAAACACATGCAGAAGTACAAGGGTGCATCTCTACTGTTTGGCTTGTGTTAGACATTTATTTTCTTCTTCATTCATACAAACTATCTATACTACTACACTATAATTAGACAAAAGTCAGACAAAAGCTCTGTGCTTAACTCGCTTAAAGCAAAGATCAAACATCAGCCTGTTAAAAAAAATTGTAATACTTTATGCACAGAACAATCTGAGCTTTCTTCTATTCTAATTTTGGGAAATGTTCACGCTGTATATTCCCCAAAATCACAGGAAGAACACCATGACTGTTTTCTAAAAGACAGAAAAGACGTTAACATATTTTGTTTTGACAGTTAACCTACAATCCAATATCATGACGTAATTCAGCCAGTTCAAAAATCTGCAGGTGCCAGGAAAAAAATCCAGTACAGGATCTCCTGACTGTTTCTCAACCGAATTCAGAGAAGTAAAATTTTCAAGACTTCCTTCCTTCCTGTTGTCTTTGCAAATAGTAAAACCATAACATTTCTGTGGCTTTTTTTCTCATAAAACAGTAAAACCAGTGACAGTTTTCCATATCAGTGTTTAATGGTCTACATTGGATCAAATTCTCACTGCACTGCCTCGGCCAAAATAAATCCATGTTTCGATAATATCTGAATAAATCTATAAGGGACTCTGGCTGTCTCCAGTGGTGTTGGCTTGAGCTATGGTTTAATTTGGATGCTTATTTGCCTCGACATGGCATTAAAATGCATGAATGGCAATGAAGAACATCAGGTCTAGGCTGAAGGATATTATATTTTTCTGCTATTTGATAAATGTGGACTAGGACCTTTAAATGAAAGATGAGTAAAGACATATACATTTGCCAATTTAGCAGAGAAATAAGCAGAAACTTGCAGGGAGACTCAACTTATCTGCAAACGTGAACGATCTGAACAATGACAGCACCCACAATCGTACCACAATGGTCGTGCTTTGCTGATGCTGGCAGTAATAAAACTGAAGGGCTCGCCTCTGTATAGTGATTAATGAGAGGTCCTGTCAGTGTGAATAACAGAGGGAAAGTTGTAATTAGAGTGCTTCTGCAGCAGAACAAGATTTAAGAACCACAGCCTGCTCATCAAATCAGCAGAGATGTTATTAATAGTAAATGGTGATACGAGCTCTCAGCCACCTATTAACTGACACAAACAAGCGAGTACTCAATCACATCTGCAGTCACACATTAAACTTTTACCTGAAACCACCAACTAGTGCTTCAAATGCCCCCAGAAACAATGAGTTAATCTGCTAATGCTGATCCAATTTTAGGTTTATCTTCCATTTAATACTATTTGTAACAGCATTGTTTACTCAGTACAAGAGAATGCTGTGATTGAATTGAATTTGGATCAAATCAAACTCTTTTCTGGAGCACATAATGCAGTACATCACTGCAGAAATGTGCTGTTCTTCTCTGACTTGTGTTATTTTTGTATCTTAAAACATTAAAGTTAAAGTTTTATTTATATTTTTTAGTTTTGGAAATACACTAATTCGCTTTAGAGTTAGATGAGAAACTTGATACCTCTCTCATGTCTGTACAGTAAATATGACGCTACAGCTAGCAAACTCTTAGCTTAGCATAAAGACTGTGTCACACCGGTAATGTCAAGTTGAGTTTTTGTCCTGTCTCCATATTTGTTTGTGACTTCCTGTTTTATTTTGGGAATTAACTCTCCTCTCGTTTCAGGTTCCTGCCCTTCCTCATGTGTCACCAGTTTGATTGTCTTCCCTGATTCCTGATTGTGTCCACCTGTTCCCCCATTACCCTCCATGTGTGCATATAGTCTGCGTCTCCCTTTTGTCCTGTGCCAGTGTGTCTTGTATGTCGTCTAGAGCACCAGCAACTTCGTCATAGTAATAGTCATAGTCATAGTCTAATTATTTTGTTGTTATTTCCAGTTCCTCGCAAGAGCGATTTTTTGTTGTTGGCCTTTTGCCTGTGAAGTTAATAGCCCCTTAGTTTAGTTAGTGCCCTTTTTTGACCATCCCTCGTTGAGGCGCTTTTTGTTTTCCCCGGAGGATCCTTGTTTGTCTTTGTTAAAAATAAAGCCTTTGTCAGCTCCATCCTAACTCTGCATCCGAGTCCTCTTCTTGAGTTACCGGCCTGACAGACTGGAAGGGGGGAACAAAATTAGCCTTTCAGCACCTCCAACAACACATATGTCTTGTTTGCTTAATATGTACAAAAACCATAACTTCTAGAAGTTGCCTGGCAACTGCTCAGAGCCAAGAAATGATCAGTGTAAAATGGTGAATTGTCCTTTTAATCCTTTACGTTTTATTTGGATAACACAAACAAGATATAAGAAAGAGTTAATTAGCGAGTCCACCTCCAGTTTTCAGTCTGCCCGCTGGCTTTAGCTTCATATTTAACATAGAGACATGAGTGGTATCAATATTCTTGTCTAATTCTCAGCAAAAAAGTGAAGCTTATTTAAAAATTATCTTAATATGTTGAACTACTACTTTAAATTATTGTTTTTCCTAATTTGCTCAGTGAAGCTTGATCTCACAAAGGAGTTTGTATTATTTAACAGTTGAAGGCGCAAAGGTGCAACACAGACTAACACACGATAACCGAGCCTGAAACAATGAAACCATTAGCTGATCCACAAAACTACGTGGTGATGAACAACGCCAGGAAATGAAACAAGTACATGAAACAAGTACTAAATGCTGGATTGTATTACAAGAGCACACGTTATCAGATTTTTTCCCCAGCCTGGTCAAAATGAAACAAACCAAACCCTGGGAAATATGTGACCAGACTGATAACGAAAAATCATTTTCAACCGCCTCATTTAATGTGGAGAAATACTGTGGCCTTTTCCACCACACATTTTTCTTCTGTATTTAGCTGTTGTTCTTTGAGTGTTCGCTATGATTTTATCTGATACTCTAATGGAAATCCTCTCCAATTATACAGCAAAACAAATATAGTTTATATTGGTAACCATGCTATTACCATTTAAGAATTTACTGCACTTCTTTTAATAAATCTTTGTCAGAGGTTAGATTGATTTTAATGGCAAGTCCCCATTTAACTTGACAAGTTTGGAAACATGTAGATGGTTATTGATCAGGTAGCAATTAACTTTAGAGACTGAGGGAACAAAGACCACAATTATATGTCAATGTTACTCCTTTAAACTGCTCTGCACACTACGAGATTGCAGTACCAACAATAACAAGAGCAGTTATAGCTGTGGGTTCGTTGTGATTTTGAAGATCCATCTCCTTACTCTTCCTCCCTCCATTTCATTTCCATTTCATCATCAGTCTCACAGACATGATGAAATGTCAGTGGCAGTACGCTGCGGCTTGAGGGTTGAAATCAATAGGATTCATCTGGACTTAAGTGTTTTTGTAGTAGCTCTAGTCATAGATCAAAATGTGCCTTCCTCACATGGAGTACTGAACTCAAACACCGTAAAACCGTAAAATCTTAAAAATGTTCATATTCAATAATAAATGGCCTTTTGGGATTTGCCTCATTAGGAAAAGGTTTGTGAAAGAAGCTGGACACTTGCCCTGCGTTTATCTTTAGCCTGAACAGTTGAGCAGGGATGAGTGTACGGGAGTGTATGACGTATTCAGTGCAGGCCACACAGCGCAGCTGTGTGATGCTCTGAGAGAAAGTGTAGGCAGATGGACATAACTCACACCCCTTAAAACTTCTGCTGCCGCTCAGGCGCTAAACTTACTCAGCAAAGTTCTCCCCAGGGTACATACTGTGCTGCGATGACACAGCGAACATGCCAGCTCACTCGTTGTGGTAATACTACTGATAGTAATCCTGCTGTGTTTAGCTTCAGTCTGACCTTCACTACTCTACTCACAGATTCATGGAATGGTTTGTGCTACTAGGTATTTTTTTGGAGGGACTCAAAGACTCTAATAATAACCAGCTTTACTGGCCAAGTTTGTGAACACATACAAGACATTTGACACAAATAGTGCAGATATACAAGAACAAAAACAACAAAGCTGAAAAACATACATTTAACTATTATGTACGTACAAATAGCTTAAAAAGTTATATATAACCGTGCTGTGTATACATATACATATAAGTATATACAGCACGGTTAGGTTTATATTTGACAATGCAAGCTACATGTACCAGTACATGCAAAAATATATGTCAAAATTGATCATCCAAATTATGGCATTTTTATAATTTGTGTAAAATAAATCATCAGCTAAATTCACCCAAAAAGTAAAACATTTACTCTTAATAGCATTAATAAAATCACTATTTAGCATTTTCAGTAGTATATGCTATTGTTTGTACTATTGTTTAAAACACACTATAACACACTTTTAAGCAGATATGTGAACTGTGTCCCTATCTAGAGCTGCTGTAGACACATGCCAATTCAAGATGGTGAAGATGACCTGTGGCATCAGCTCATTCTAAGGTAAGAAAAACTTAACAAGTCTTGTTTTCAGGTGATTATGCGCAAATGAAAACAGTTATGCATATTATATATATGGTTATGTTGTTTATATAAATAGAAATGTGTGAGAGTTTCAATCATTCACTATGTGTTTACACATGAGATATGGATGTTTCACAGAAGGGGTTAGAGTTGTTGACAAACACATGATCAAACGTGTTCAAAATGTCCTTTTACTACATTATAATTTATTGTAAGCAATTCATTACACAATATTACACCCTAATAAAATGCAGTGTATGGTGGTGGTAATTCTATGGAGCGCTACTGGGCCTTAAGTTTGGTGTGGGGTGATTTGATTAAGCACAAGTTAATTTAAGAACATGCAAGAGGGAAACACAAAACAGAAGTTATGAAGGTCTTACAACTGGAAACATATTTTCACATAATCAAGTGACCACAAACCACTTGACACACAGTCAACCTGGAGGTTTGGGGCCTCTGATGTTTTGGGCCCAGGGGCATTTTTCCATTTTGGTAATCCAGCCCGAGTAAAACCTCAGATAATGACACATCCTCACCTCTCACCAGGAGATGTCAGCTACACTAGTACACAGGATCAAATTCATGGTGGTGGTGGTACGCTAATCCAAATCATCTGGAGTGTGAATGCAGAACATAACATCACAAAACAAGGCAGTGATAATGTTTTCCCAATACTATTCCGAACAGTGTTTCTGATTGATGATTGAACAGTTGGGACGGGGCAGAGATACACGAGTGACCCTTATTTCAGGGATTTGTTGTGGTTTCATGAAAGGATCACTAAGCATTGTTCCCACAGCATCTCTACAGTCCAGGCTCAAACTAACGTGATGCCATCTCAGGTTCACTGTCAAGTAATTGTAACAAAAATAAACATGGTCTGAAGTGTGATTTGAGGAACACAGCTGAACTGCAGAAACCGCAAACCTTTTCCAGATTGCTGTTTAACCTTCAAACATATTTGTAGGAAGACCACCCTCACTTACTGGACTGGTTAGAGCTCTGTGTTCTCTGTATTATATGTACAATAGATAGAACATCATCTGAAATTCAGATTGTATTCTTGGAAGTGATTTACTTTAACTTTTGTTAGACTTTTGTTTCACTGATGGTCCAGTCGGGGAAGATGGCCGCCCACCTTGAGCTAGTTTCTGCTCAAGGTTTCTTGCCACTATCGCCAAGTGCTTGCTCATGGTGGGAATTGTTGAGACTCTGTGAATAATATTATAAAGAGTTTGGTCTAGTCCTGCTCTATATGGAAAGTGTCATGAGATAACTTCTGTTATTATTCAGTGCTATACAAATAAAATTGAATTGATGTTTTAATGTAATTAAACTCTTGTGTTATTGTTGTTTATTCTATATTGATTTATTGCCCTATGTTATATTTGTCCATGTTTATGTTTATTGTCATGTCACAATACAATGTAACATCAAGCCATTGTTTTTCAACTCATTAAAAAGAAGAAATAAAAGAAAAATCTGTCCGCTTTATGGATGTTTTTTATTCTGCTATTTAATGATTGTAGAGTTAGACTTTCATAGGCCCGCACATTTGTTTGCAGTGAGACACCTTATTCAACCCCTGTTTTTTCTAAATTTAGTTAAAATAAATGGATTAAAAAAAACAAAGATCTGTATAAAAATGGGTTTTATAAGCCAAAAAGAGACACTTTAGTTGATGATAAACAATGTGGTTAGACATTGCTATAAAAGGTTTCACAGCAGGAACATAATGTCATGCAGGGAATTAGGAGTGATGAGACATAACACTAATATTTAACTTGAAATAGATCTAGTCATAAAAATGTTGACTATAAATGCTAATATAATACTATATAGCTCATTGTTTTCACTTAACATTTATCACGTTTTATAGTTCCTTGTTCTTTATATAACTTATATAAGCCAAATATCAGTTCGGACCTAAACATGTTTTCTTGTTGGCAAGCTCTCTACATGTGTACACACACATACAAACAGGATATGAAACACTCACACCCATACATCCATTCACACAAACACATCCACAGACTCTTTAATTGATCTTTGGCGTGGCTCAAAGAACATTTGTTCCATTCCTTTGTCTGATGGAGATAATGATACGAATGTGCTGCTGTGTGTGTAATGTTCACTTTTGGCAAACTGCAGCCAGGTCTGTGTAGGTGGCCTGAAGCAGCTTCTGCAAAATTACTACCATGCCTGCTGTCAAGGGCTGGAGCATTATGGAGAAACATGGAGGAAGTTATGATGAGGGTTGTATGCTATGATTCCAGACAAGATTCACTCCTACATAACTTTTAGGTACTGTGTTTTATTGTGCAAAGCAATATTTCAACATTGTGGAAAATTACTCTTACTTTCTTGACAAGAGTGAGAGGAGAAGATTCATACCACTCTCTTATCTGTCATTTCAATATGAAGCTACTGCTGACAGCTTGTTAGCTTAGCTTAGAATGGCATAAAAACTGGAAACAGGGGAAACCAACTAGTCTGGGTCTGTCCAAAAGTGACAAAATCCCGCTACTAGCACCTCTGAAGCTCACTTATTAACATGTTGCATTTTGTGGAGTCTCTGCTGGTTGCTTGGCAACCTCATGATGGTGACAAAACACCAGGAAGTGACTGCACATGCCCAAGACATCCCATTTCACTACAACATGTTTTTAATCTCATCTTTGTACAAATGTGTTTATTAGTAAGCTTTATAGGTTCTGGTGGACAGAGACAGGCTTGCTGTTTCCCCCCATTTCCAGTCTTTATGCTAAGCTAAGCTAACCATCTGCTGATTGTAACTTATTTGTTTTTACCATACAGGCATCAGAGTGGTATCACTCTTCTCGTCTAACTCGCTGCAAGAAAGCAAACATGGATATTCCCCCAAAAGTCTGACTACTTCTTTAAAGCATTCTCAAAGTCAGTTATCGGACTGAATAAACTTTGAATAAAAAGATCACTGACAGACAATAAACATTCAGTCAGCATAAAGGAGAAGAGTGATTTGATTTTGTGCACTTTATTTTGTAATTTCCACTTAATCCATCTGAAACACTAAAGTTTGAACTCTGGCGTTTTGTCTTTCTTACACTGGAAACTCAAGTCAGTAAAAAGTAACTGAGTAAGTACTTCAATTGGACATTTTAGTACTCCACAACTACTGGTTATGTGTTGGTTACCACTAAGATGGATGTCGGTGTGCGCTGGCACTCACACACAAAATCTTAAACCATGTTTGGCAGGCTGTTCACCACAACCAGACTGAGCCAATCACTGCTATATCCATGTAAGGGTAGACCAAGACACATTTTTGTGGTAAAGTAAGTTGCTTCAGCTAAGCTTAATACTGTGCTGTTAGTCATAAGACGGTAGTACTGTAGTAAGCAACACATGAATCAAAATGTCATTGGCCAAATACATTTCCCCATATGTCCAAATAAATACAGTATCTGAGAGGATGACAGGTGTTTTTTTGTTTTTTTTTTGAACATACAAAGGTTCGGGTCCAGACTTTTCAAAATGGTGGTGATCCAGACCTTAAAACATCTGGAATAAATAATACTTACATGTTCCTAAAAGATCTGGCCAAGATTTGAGATTTCTCACATTTCACACATACTTTGAACAGGTGTCTGGGATAAATACATATTATAATGGATTGAAGTTCAAAAACAGTTAGAAAGGTCTTAAATTTCAAGTACCAAAACATGTTTTTGCATTTCTTGATCCACAAACCCTGATGAAGATAAATGATGTGTCAGATGATTGTTTGAGTGTCACTCCACCAGAGTTCAGCCTCCATTTTTTATTTTATTTTTTATTTTTTTTATTTAAACCTTTATTTAACCAGTTTAGGTCCCATTGAGATTAAAAATCTCTTTTTCAAGGGAGTCCTGGCCATTTGTCCTTTCAAAATGCACCACAACATAGCCTTTACCTTGAGCTCTGTGTACTGTGTGTCATTAGTCTGAGATGACTGATACCTTTCACCTCTGGCTGTTTCAACTTTCTTTGGTTACAGATTATTTTATAAATGGTCTTTTGGGATTTCACTACTCCAGTTCCATTACTCATTCCCTCCTTCCACCCATATCATTGCTGTAATCCAGGTAAAATACAATCTTTATTCCAAAACCATGCCTGTCCTTCCACTTACACCTTAGTTCAAGTTATATTCACGTGTATTCTCCACATTTCTTGGGAAATGGTTTTAAGATCAGTAATGGAAATATCCAATCATACTGGTAAATTACATTGGTATTGTTGAAGTTTATCATTATATTATAATGTCCAACAGATGCAAAGCTGGGAAAAAAAAGATAAATGAAAATTTGCTTTACTGCAAGCTACAAAAGAGCAAGAACAAAGGAAAATAGCACATCTGTACTCCGGACTATCCGAGTCAGCTGTGCAGTGCTGATTGGCGGTTGGACTGTTGTAGTCCAAACCAGATACGGCCAGTGACTTGACAGGCGCCAACTTTCTGCCAGAATGTAATCATAAATGTCCCTGTTATCATCACTGCTATTGAATTAGCACTTGTAATGAATCTGGCTTTGCTGAAATGTGTTCATGCTGAAGACCACATGGAAGGAAAATATTTGCAACAACAAACATGCCATAAAAAAAAGGATCTCATCTCTTTTCTCCACATGCAGAGTTACAACATTTAACCCTGGGGGAATGTTAATGAGAAATATGTTCAGACAATTTGTTGATTTATCCCAAGTTTCATGACATTATTAAATCCTCCCACGATGCTCACTTTAAACCTCCAGGAGTAGGTGACAGAAATTTGACTCTGTCGATGAATAACTTTGTAAATGAGATTAATATTATTCTGACTCTTGTGTGGTCATGATGAATCCTTAAGCGCTGAGGAGTCTTCCTGGAGTTGCTGAGCACATAATCAGTGACAGCAAACACTTAAAAATGTTGCAGGCCTATTTTTACCATTAGTTTTATTACATTAAAAAGTATTGTAAAAGCACTGAGGTGAATGTTGGTTCCTGTGTGCCAGCTCTCAGTCTGCGATTCTCTGTGATGTTAAAGCCAGTCCGAAGTAGGTCAGGCACTGACTAATGCTGCTTTCAAAACAGGTGAAACAAACCACTTTGAGTTTGAATTTGTTGGCATGGAAAGTCATTCACAGTGGATGATTGCATGGATACTTCAGGATAGCGCAGTTATACAGCTCAAAGCAGAAATGACTGGAGGTCAGCGCAGTAGAGAAGGTCAACATCCAACAACAGAATAGTGGCATCTTTCATCCAAACTGCATTCAACTCTGCCCCTTAAGCAGTCAACTTAACAACAAATGACTGTAATATATTAATGGTTGCTGTCAGGGCAGTCTTGGAATAAATACCAAAGAAACCCAAAATATAATTATCAAGAACTGGAACTGAACAAACTATTTTGACATTGAGCAGATTTTTGAACTCAGCTGTAATATGCATCTGTACACCATTACAGCACTTTGCCTCCAGACAGAGTTTGTATCCTTTGAACTCAGGTCTGTCTGGCATCCACCTTTAGAAATCCACAGTGCAAAAAAAAAAAAAAAAAAGTGAAAACAGGCCCCAGAGGACTCACCAATCACCTTCCTATTAACCTGTTTTTAGAGCAGGAAATGACCTGGACAGCTAATGTTGGCTATTTCTGTATGTTCTTGTGCCTAGCTGGTTTTTAATAAAACATTTGGAAGCTAAAAGAAGCTAATATCAAGGGATGAATGAACCCACTGTTGGACTTTGCAGTTACAACAAACCAGGAAATAAAGTTGTTTTCAGGCCATATTTAGTGGACACACTTTTGCAATAACACTTGAAAACACATATTTATGTGACGAGTCTATCAGATGAAAAATCACTGTTGAATTGTGACTTTGTGACTGTGTTGACAACCTTATAGACTGAACTGCATGTTGTGACGGTTCCCTGGTTTATTTACATCTTGTGTTCTCTCACCACAGCAGTTACCTGAGGAGAAACACCTCCACCCCTCTGACTTGTCTCTCTCTCTCTGATAGGCTCTGTCTGCCTCTCGTTTCTGCAGCATGGTTTTTGGTTCCTTTCATTTCATTCATGCAACATCTCGCACACACCACACATTATGCATGCATGCACTCACCACTGATGGACTGATAAACACACTTCATTGTCTCCTTTGTTTAGTTTCATTAGTTTTTTTTGAGCTGCTTAAATAATAAATTATCTTTATCTTTATCTTTATCTTTTCACAATTTCCAACACTTCTCTCCTAAAAGAAAACTAGGAAGCACATTTTACCCTTTGCACTGACAAGCCATTTTTAAGTGACCATACTTCCTATGAACCATCTTACACCGCCCAAAACAATTTCCTTTTTTTCATGCTCAAGTATCTGTATGTGTTTTCTTGTAATAATGATTTTCTGTGTCTTCAACCCGCGTCTCCCTTTGTTTTGTCATGGCCTCAGAGCTGGGTCGTAACAATGTTAACAGTCATAACAGATGTGTCCTTCTCTAAATAAATCATCCACATTATACCCCTTCCCCAAACAGCATGTCCGACTAACTAGCTTACTACTTCCAAGAGTGAGCACATGATTTACTTTTAGTTTGGAGGGTTACAGGTTATGTTAATATATATATATTCAGGATTCTCATTTTAAAACAAGTGTGTGTTTGAAGTATGTCATGTTGGACTAGTTAACCTGGCCAGTTAACGTCAATGACAGTATAAAGAATGGACAGAGACTGAGAGACGTCACCCATAGGTTTCCGAAGCACAGTTGAGAAGCCAAAAATATGCACCACTGACCGCCATGTTGGATGTACTGCTTCTTCCTCCTCCCGTCAGGGAGCTGAATGGGGCTGAATGACGTATGGGTGCTCTAATAAGCCATCTGTAACAGCACCTACCTGTCAATCAAGCAGCCAAGCTGTTAATTACAGTTGTCTTGTATAGAGACCAAAACCGTTTATTGTACCAGGCTGTAAACATGCTTATTTCTGCTGTGAAAGTTGAGCATTTTAACATGGGCACTTATGGAGATTGACTCACTCAAGCTAGCTAGGTACAGCTCATATTTGCTGTCGCCAGCATCAAAATAGAAGCCGCTTTTCTAACTCTGTTTAGATTTAAATATTCATTGTTCCAAATTCCGGATGTCAATATTAAAAATATAAATATATCTGCCACCTTTTCCATTGTAAACTGCATGTATACCTTGCAAAAACGGAGAGGTTAACTGGTGAGGCAACAGTAACTAGAGAGGGAGGGAAAACCCCGAGTAGTAAGTAGTAAGTGTGCAGCAGGTGCAACAGGGATGGAATGTACAATTTAGCTGTCTTTGTTCTGTCTTATTGGGAATTGCCAGGCTTTGTCATCATTACAAGAACAATAGACCCCTGAGGCAGCAGCACCGCAGTATATTTCTCAACGAAAACGATGACTTTACCTCGCCCTCCACATGACTCTGAAATTCTTAAACTCATGAATCACAGATCCCAGTGGAGGGAAGGAAAGTAGAAAAGAAGCTGAGAGGTGAAAGCAGTGATAAAAATCCAGAAACTCCATGGAGGGTTCATCCAATGGGTGTGAAGCTGAAAATCAAGCAGTTTCATGGATCTTACTATATTCCAATCATTTTTGGCGGTTTGTCCAACATATTGGCTGTACTGTGTGTTCTGTTTCTAAACAACACACATAAGATCTGCCATATCAAAATTTCAGATCATGTTTTCTCTCTTTTTCTGGAGCTTCTTGCTGGAATTAGTCTGGGTGGGTCAGTTTTTATAAAACATCGCACGCCTACATTTTTAGTCCTCTCAGGTCAGGAGGTGCAGCATGTCCTGAAAGTGGTCATTGTGTGAATTTTTGGGAAATTCCTTGAGCAAATTCAAGATACACCAAAAACATTGTCTATTTGCAGACTAGAAATGGGGGTGGGAATATTTTCCAGCTCAAGGTTATGATCTAAAAATGTGCTAATGTGTTGACAGATCTGTGCACTGTGGGTGGAGAGGACACTAGATTACTGGACTGGTGTCATCCACACAAAGGGAGCGGGTGGAGTCCACTGGCTGACTTCCACGACCATCTATAAACAGCTCATGAGAGATTTGAAGGGTAGCAGCTAAAGATGCATCACACAGAGATACAAACAGAGGAATATGTGTGTGTATGTATGTGTGTGCGTATGTGTGTGTGACAGCAGTAACACTGACTGAAAATTAGACTGATTAACCTGTTAGCTACCTTGTTTGTTTGCTGCAATCGGGTTTCCTCGTCCTTTGATGCAATAAAAAGTCTTGCCTTGAGTCCGATCAGATTGATCCGCCTTCTACCATCCGCCAACTAATTATGCTCCACCATCTTGTCTGCCAATATAACTCTGACGTCAGGGAGTAAACAAGATTCATCATGAAAAGGTCATTAGAGTCCCTCTGCAACCTCAGGGGGCTTCAAAAACAATTTATCTTGTGTCTGTTGGCATCGAGCTATCTGTTTCATGAATTAGCATGCACCTGTGTGTTGATTTCTACTTACATGTGGATTGTTTGTTTACTCCTGTATTGGTTGGTCTGGGAAATGAGGCCAATAATGGGAAAAATGCATGTAATTTAAAGCTTATTCAAACAATTAAATCTCCCATAATCATGTTTAACTGTGTTTTTAAAAAAAAAAAAACTTTAACACACTTCGATTCTTTTTAAAGGTCTCCCACCGAGGTCGATCACCACAGACAGCAGAAGTGGAACACGGTGAGACAAATCGAAGAGGAGGGTGAACAAACCGTTATGAAACAACATGAGTCAACAGTGGTACGGGAGCCAAACTCTGCTTGTTCCCTCAGAGGGATCAAGACGAGGCAGGCAGATACATTAGCCTGTGCTCACTGCTGAATGAGGCATCAGTATAAACACCACAAGAATAAAATCATGCAGCGAGCTTTTAGAGATTTGGGTCGCTCCCCAATATTTTTGGTTCCATATTTGGAGCTCATGCTGTCCTGCTGAGCATCACGGCACCGTGGAGGAGTCATGTGTTTATGTGACACAATGAAGAGTCACTGGATGTTATGTACAAACTCCAAATGTATACCTTCACTGCTCTGTGCAGGGAATGAAGTGAGACTTACAAATATGTCACACAAGGTTGTTATTATTCAGGAAAGCACGGCTGATGCTTGATTCTGCATAACACAAGTCTTACCTAATGGATTTATAAAAAGTGCTGCATGATTACTGTAACACTGTGCTTTTGTTGTTTTGAGCTTGCTATATTTGCTATGTGAATAAATTAGGTGTTACATTTTTATCATCATATAATCACTTACAAGATATAATAAGGTGTTTATTTAATTTAATTAAATTTTAGGCGGGGCCTTTACCTCAAAATACCCCACATCGGTGTATGTTACTTGTTCTCAGTCTGACTCACTATTCATCCACTGAGTCTGGACCTTCTCGACAGGCTGTATGTCCCTCTGCTGACTCTCAGATGAACCATACCGACACGTTGATGAGATAAAGAGCCAAAAACTATTATGTTTAAACAGTCTCAACCCCCATCTGTACTGTACTGTGTGACTTTCCTGGAATTTACTTGCAGTATTTGGTTGAGTCAGTGTGTAGTTCATTGCTTCTGTGGTGAAAAAGAAGCTGTTTGTGCATCAGTTACAGGCAGAGACTTCACAGTACATAACACAGACCTGTGGATCTTAATCTAGAAAGTATAAATAGCAGGACATTATATTGTATGTCAACCGAGATATAAATACTCATGAACAAAGCAGACCAAACATGAAAAACATCTGGAAAAGCAAATCTGCAGCAGCATTTAATTGAATTATTGTCATCATCTTCATCATGTCGTCATTATATCAATCTGCTTTTTTATTAGGACTGCAGACCACTGCGGGGGCAGCTGTGGGCCAGGAGGTCGAGCTAATCAGAAGATCGGTGGTTCGATCACCGGCTCCTCCAGTCTGCATGTCAAAGTGCCCTCGGGCAAGATACTGATCGGTGTGAATGTGTGTGAATGAATCAGCAGAACAAAGCCATCTTTATTATTGACACCTTCTCCTACTATGAAACTGTTGCTGTTTAAGAGCTCTGTCAACCTTTCATACTTTACCAACCCATATAAATTCTCCAAACATTTCACGTTCAGGTTCAGAAACATAACAATAATTAATTTATCACCTTGTTACTTTATGACTTTTCCTAATTTCTTTGGTCTCTCAATACTTATGCAGTACTACACCTCCCAAATACCCATTTCTCTAATTGAAGTTTTAAGTGGTCTAACAGGAGTTTAAATGACCCCAAACATAATTTTTTCGAGTAACATACTGTGCATATCTTTACCTGTGAATGAGTCTTTGGCAAACAAAGGAAAACATATTTGTTCATGCATGGCTATCTTCTGATTTGTGCATATAATGTGACATATGAAACATGAAATATTTACTTATTTGGTTAATGAACAGTACTTTATAGTCATTTGTGTATGTTTCTTTGTAACAAAGTGAAGGATTATCACTTCAATACTTGTCTTTTAAACGCCTGAAGAAACTAAAAAATATAATTCATATAAAACGCATTTTAAGATTGATTTTTGTAATCATGGAGTGGCAGTAGCTCAGTTCACAGGGACTTGGCTAGGAAATTAGAGGATGTCCAAAAGAAGCCAGCTCGCCCAATCCAGCATGGACCACTGGTGCCAGTTCACCTCCTCTGCACTGCTGAGGTTCTCCAGGGCAAGGTACTGAACCCCTAACGGCACTTATTGTAAATATAGACAGCTGCATATGTGCATTTGTTATGATTATATTACTCATGATTAAAACTATTGAGTTGACAACTTTGCTAACACAGCCAAAGATCAAACAAGTGCAACAACACAAGACACAGCAGCCAGCTAACATTACTTACTAGTCCAACAGCAAGAAGCCCAGCTCGGCATCTGTATTGTTTGGCAGCCTCTTGCTCAGACACTCTCTCTTTTTCTCCTCTTAGCTTCCTCCATCAGCATCCTCTTGGGTCTCTTTGTTTCTGCCATGTCTGCAGCTCAGATCTCTCCAACTGCCATGCAGAAATTATAACTCCCCTGCTGGTCATATGATGTACTGTATTTTCTTTCAGAAAATCACAAAATATAATTTAATGAAATGATTAATACAGTATACATTACATGAGATATATTATATGACTGGTGACTGACTGATTTGTGGTGACAGCAGCTGTTCTCCTGAAGCCTTTAATTTTACTTTAATCAATTTTAAATATTGTACATATACTCATCTGCATTCAATATCTATGCATTTATGCAAGTTAAATTGTGCTCAGCAAGACTAACTCTCCTTTTATAACCTTCCTTTAATGTGGGAAACAACCTGTAATCTAAAATTTTTATAATATAAGTTAAGATTCAGCAACTGTATTGCTTATTTCACACTGCAGATCTGCTCAGAAACATATTTTAGTGGACTGCTAAGCGGAGAGGGGAAAAAAAGGGAACATTTATGGAGACTACTTCATAAGGAACTCAACTACTCATGCTCAGACTCAGTTGGCTCACAATACTGGGGCCTCAGGATGGCAGTCATGCTCAAACGCCCTTGGCTCACAGAACTGGGGACTTCAGGAAAAAAGACAGATGTTGGACCCTTCTTGCAGATGCTGCTGAGCCTGTTTACATTGACCACTCACCCAGCTCCGGTTCTGGCACAACACCGGCTCAGCTCCCCGTCAGCATTCCCCACTGGCTCCCCCGGGCCCTTGTGCTTCAAAATCTCCTCCTCTAAGCAGTCTAATACTCCGTTGCTAGCGGTGGAAATACAAACACTCCCTCAGTGCTTTGAGCTCCCATTCTCGGCAGCACAGATTGAGCGAGCTAGGTTTGCGGTTAAGTTATTTTAGTAAAGCTTTCTGCCCATCAAAAAACTCTTTAAATCACAGAGAGTTGAGGTGGACAATAGAGGGAAAACCAGAAGACATTTTCTCATTAAAATATGATCCAGTTTCACCAAAATCAGTGACATAATTTGTGGTGTGTGACTTGCAGTAATACAGTAAAGGGTGAAACCAACTTTTGGTTACATGGTGCAAGAACAGGCGTATTGGGTGCAGAGTTGAATAACAGAGGCACCATTCACCCTGTATAACAAGTCAGTGTAGCAAAAAAAATATTCTGAAGCTGTTATTTTAAGGTGGAAAAGTTACATGATGGGGCTTTAATCTCCCTGACAGTAATATAAAAACTCTGATTTCCCTGGAGACTGAAAGTGAAACATCCATTTTACACGGCTTACACCTAATAGCACACTGTGTTTCCCACATAGCAGGAGCCATACTGTTTTAGAGCACTCTGTTTGGCCATGCACTCCTCTGTATTAAGCAGATCTACAGTGTATGTCTGCGTCCTGCCACAGTATCCTACCAAGTTAAAGGTTCATGTAAGGTTATACAGGTTGGGAGGGGAGGAAAGGCTTTTCATAGAACTATTGGCAGTGAATGGGAATTCAGGGACTTTGGTGATTAGCTTTAAATTTCAAAGATCTCTCGGCTCATTCATTCTCCCGGGGTGTGTGCGGTTAATGTGGAGAGCTGCTGTTAGAGGAAGGAAACCATGAATAAATCAGGAGTCCATGATTCAGAGCTGGACAGGGGTGCTGGAAAATGTCAAGGATTATGCAGGAGATATTTATTGTGTCAAAGCTGTAGGGACCTGTTGTCAGGGGGCCCAAAAGTTCTGGCAACATGTCTGTTTATATGGTCAACTTGACACTTAGAGGAATTATTAACAAGAGTGACCACTGGGGTCTATATTCAATGCACAAGTCAAGTTGAGTCTCTGTATAAATCACAATGGATGGTGCTTTCCCCTTTTTATGGTTTTTCTATATTACAAAGTGTCTTCTCTATATATATATTCCATATGAGTATGAATGTGAATCATATTGTATCTGTCCATCTGTGTTAGCGCTGTGATGGACTGGCAATGTGCCCTGGCACTGTCTCGACCCTCCAATTTAATGCTGCAGACTGTTTTTTGCCTTTGCACAATAAAAATGTCAACATCAACCCTGGCCAGTTCTGGCAGAGAGAAAATATTCTGTAGGTCAAATAATTTCACTGGCACTTTTAAGAATTCATGTTTAAAAGCAGAACAGCGACCATGGGCTATTTAAGCACGACAGCTAATTTAAGAAATTCTGTTATCCTGCTAATTCAGTATCATCCTAGACACGTGTGAGAAATGACATACAACAACTGCGATTGCCTAAATTGGTTCTTAAATGGAAATGGGCAAAATGATTGATTTTGCTTGTTAGATTTGTGAAATTCCTCTCTGCCGTTAACAGTTATTGGATTGCAGTCAATACAGATTAACTGCAGTTGTAGAGAAAGAAAAAAAAAGCTTCAGCTGCACTTTTGAGCCAATTCATCTGTGGAAGCAAAACCACTCCCTGAAAGAAATATGCATCTATTAAAATAGCCCAGTGATAAAAAAAATCTCCTACCATGGCAATGCCAAATAGTTTGATAAATGGCATGTGGTGTTATTAGGAGTACTATGTGAGAAGATAATGAAAATTACAGCACTATCTTCCATGCTACCTACCTATGTATCACATTTGATGCCAGGAAATCCTGGATTTCACATCTGACTTATTGTATTTTTACCCAGCTGCAAAATATGGGTATTTTCCTCAGAATTAAAGTGGTAGGAAAAACACTGCAGAGTCATTTCATCATCTTCAGCTTGATTTATTGTCTTTTGGCATTCATGCGTGTGATTCACTCTTTACAGGAAATAAAGGGGGCATAACACTTCCAGCGCACTTCCCTGCGATTAAGATTGCTTTTATGGACACTGAGTATTTTGGATTTGAGTGGATCCCTGGGGGTTCACAGTTGAGTGATGCGAGTTGGGTTTACTGAAATGTTGCAGGACTGACTTTCAGTAAAACTATGAAGGGAAACTCCTTGTCCCATATTAATACAGAGGAGATTTTCCTGGAGCGACAATTGTGCAAGGGAAACAGGTTGCTTAGAATGACAAGCCCACAGAGAATTATTTCCAACTCAACGCAGTCCCCCCTCCGCTCCAGAGCACTTTAGCATCTTTCAGCTATTTGTTTTGGTTTCTAGCCTGCAACTGTACTGTTCTGGTTCACTTGCAGTGTTCTGGTAAACTGGCCTTGTATTCGGCTGCAGCAGACAGCTGTTTCAGAAAAAAAAAACTGACGCCAGACAGACAGGCTAGCCACTATTTGAGCATTTAGCAGCTAAAGAGACAGATATTTGCCTCAGGAGTTGTTGGCCACAAGGCAAAGCTCTTGATTTTCCATCTATGTTCCAACCCTCACCTATGGGCATGAGCTTTAAGTGACTAAAAGAATGAGATCACGGATACAAGCGTGAGCTTGCTCATTTGAGTGGATGGGCTCAGCCTTAGAGATAGAGTAAGGAGCACGGACATCCAGAGGGAGCTCAGAGTAGAGCTGCTCCTTCATGTCGAAAGGAGCTAGCTTAGGTGGTTCAGTGATCTGATTAGGATTCCCCCTGGGCGCCTTCCTTTGGAGGTGTTCCAGGCAAATCCAACTAACCCGGGCAGACCCAGAACCCACCGGAGAGACTGGGAATGCCTTGGGATCCCCCAGGAGGAGCTGGAATATGTTGCTGTGTAGGGGGACGTGACCTGGCCCCAGATAAGCATAAGGAAATTGATGGGTGGATTTTCCACAAGACAACTGTTTGCTAACAAATTTGCCATTCTAAAAATTTATATAATCAGCAACTGGAGGTTTTATGTTGTCAGTGGCTCATTAAAGCTCCATGTCCTAATTGCTATTCATTACTGACAAATTAGCGTGTAATAAATAATTGTTTAATTTTGTCTAAATAAATTTAGCAAGTGAAACTTCATCATTACCAAATAGATTCAGAGAACTTTTTTTTTTTTTTTGTCTCTCTCTGGGGTCTCTAACATTTTGTGTCATTTCATGCTACTGTTTCCTAAATGTCAAACTACCCAGTTATGTGCACATTTGTGTGTGTGTGTGTGTGTGTGTGTGTGTGTGTGTGTGTGTGTAATTAAAAAAACACACCGCAAAGCTCTGACTGAGGTCACCGGAGGTCCCGCTTTCACTGAAGCCAACTATGATTTATGCTGATGTTCTCCCCTCACAACTTCATCCTGATATGTTTGTTTAGCTTGTTGACCTGCAGTAGTACGTGCCTTCATCCACACACACTGTCGTCATGCAAAAGAACAGATCACTTTGAGGGTTTGACCCAGAAAAACAGAGAACATACACATTCAGACACATACACATACACACCCACACAAACATGGCCTACTGCTGCACACACACAAACACCTGTACGTACACAGACCAGATGTGAGGTTCACTGCGTATCCACCAAGATAAACACAGGGCTCAACGCTGCTGTTAGTAACCATAATGCAGTGTGACAGCAGTCTGTTCTGAATCTTCACACTGGTTATATTTCCATGGTCAAGTCTGTCTGGGGGCGGAATAATTATCTAAAATACTTAAACAACCATTATAACACATCAATCTCAGCAGGGCTGAAATAAATGGGCTCTGTATCTAATTTGTGACTTTGGAGTATGAATATTCCATCTGACAATTTGACAAAAACAAAGCATTTATGTAACATGTGTGTTACATAAATAATCATAAATGTTCTTCACTCAGATTGAAAATATTATTTCCTTTCTTAAATTGAATTAAAAAGATTGATATCTTTATCTATCAGTTATGAAAACTATTAGTTAGTAAAAGCTCAACATCTCTGTTATGTTTGCAGAGGGTCTTTCCTGAAGGTCAGAAGTGAGTTGCAGCTCACGGTTGGTGAACTCGTGTCTTGTTTTGCTCTCCAGCCTTGCACAGCTTTTGCTTGTTAACTTCTTGTATAGCTGAGTTGTGATACACAAATATGAGTCTGGGCTAGATTTCCAAACAGCATCTTGGCAGTAAGTCACGTATTTGTTCCACTGTAAAACGCTGGAGTGATTAGTTGCTTGTGCAGAATAGGTTTCAGATTCTGTTCGAGTGATCCAGGCTCTTGACCTCAACGTAGGAGTTCATCTAAGCAGTCTCAATAACACTGGCATGATAACACCAGCATCAGCACGGCCCCCCTGTGGAGAGGCACTCTGCTCGTCTCCAGTATCAGTGGAGCAGACTCCAAAACTGGCAACCTGAGCAGCCTAGTGCAGTCTGATGACTGAATCATAACCTCACAGCCTTAAAATGACAGCGCCGGAAAATGCTGAATCAGGCCATGTGATCCAGTGGCCTGGTGGCTTTTTTGCATACAATGAATGCTTGCATATATCTGTGCTGAAACACAGTGTGAACCTGTAATAATGTTTATCACCAGCTGTTTAATAAAATGAGTATTGAAATAGAAAACTAAAAACAGCTAGAAAACAGAAACAGAACAGTCCAGACGCCCTGCCAGAGTTGCAGAGTCTTGGGGAATCGGTCCTCTCTGAGGCATTATTGTGAAGCCACAAGTTGTGTGATAAAACTCCATCTTCTGCCAACCCCCCAGAACATACTATAAATCATACAGGCGATGCTGGAAGAATTTACTTCCAGACACTGAGTCATAGATAAACTTGAGGAAGGAAAGAAAAGGCCTTATTCTCTCTTGATCCCTTCTCTTCTGCTTCCACCCGAAGAACCAAAGCAACAGTCCTAAATTTCTACCTCCACCTCCCTTTCAGTGATTTTAATACACTGTTCTTACACTCGATGACATTAAGAGGGAATTTAATTGAATATGTTAGCCTAAAATAGACCAGACTTATCAGGTGTTTCAATGTATTACTATCAGTATTGCTGTAGCCTCACCCTCACAGATCATCTGGTAAATTCACGATGACCCCGCAGGCATCTGTCATTAGGTCAAAGCATACTACAGTGAGCCGTGGTAAACATGCAGGATTAAACTTGTTTTGATGGTGCTGTGATGGAATAATGTGTTCTAGACAGTTGTATACGATTACTCAGTGTTGGTATCTAATTATAGGTTATTATGGCAGAAATAAAAGATAAGCCTACTATTATTCTTGAGTGTGATTGTTTGTATTGTTGTCTGCACTGTATGATATTTTTAGAAGATAAAAGCTGTATTTAAGTATACTTTGACTGGTGTATTATACATTGTTATACTGCTGTATCTTACTATACAAGGTAATGAGTTATTAGTCCTCTGTTTATGTTACTTCAGAAGCTTAGCGAGATATGCTTTGCTTGGTTTATGACTTATTTTCAATCTTTGATTTGTGTGTTAGCTGTTATGCACCGGGAACTGACTTAAAACCTTAAAGTCAGAGTAAGATGTAAGTCAGAGCATCTGTATAGTTTCTGTAATGTGACATATATCAAAGTGAAAAGGGATAGTGGGTTTAGTTTGGAGAGGGATTAAAATTAAATCCTTGAAAAGTTTGCTGTGCTGCGTGCTGTCATGGTGCAGCACAAGCCATTGTAAATAATGGATTTCAGAGCACAGTAAGTCATTGTCGCATTGTGTGAAAGGGCCATAAGGGTTAAGTGAATAAATTATACCTCAACCACATTCTGTGCAAATGTGAAAGTTTTTGCCAGCTGAAATCAAAACACACACTTTTGCTAGCTACCCATAAAAGCTAATAGTCAAGTACAGTTTTATATGATAGGTGGGGTAAACTAGTCACCCAAAGCTGAATCACCAAAATTCAAGATGTGTCACCAAAGTATGAGAAAAGAGAGGAATTCTGACATAAAAACACATGGTTAGCATGTAATAAGATAGAAACAAATAACACATGACACAGGATCAGAACCTGGAAAATGCTTTTTTCATATCACTGTGTACACTCAATGACATTATGAGGGAATTTACCTGAATATGTTTGCTTAAAATATCCCAGACTTATCAGCAGTTTCCAGATATTACTATCTAAACTCACATATCTATTATTAGTAGACTAAAGATTACCCACCAGAGGAAGCTATTGCTTTAATCAGCACCACTTATAGGAAAGAAACAGCAGCAATTGTTCAGACCTGGGCAGGTGGATGGGGATGAGCCACCTGACAAATATTCACTCTCATTTTACTTCTGTTTTGGTATATAACATCTGCAAATTTGAACGCCTGCACCACCTGCACACAAAGCTTTTTACAGCATTGTTTCAGCATTATTTAAATTCTGTGTTTCTTTAACTGTGGCTATATTTTTTATGCTTCATGTTTAACTTTTGCGCCAACTGTTGGATACCGGTGGTCAGCATTTATTTAATTTTTTTTGGGGAAAAAAGAGGAACAGAACTCTAAGCCCATAATCTGACATCACCTCATAAAGTTGTTATGCCTAAAATGTGCTGATTTACACATGCAGCACACACAGAGCAACATTAGCATTCATTTGGAGTCGTGTTTCTGGCCACCTGACAAGTTTAAGTTGAATAATTACGCTCCTTTTGATTCTGTTTTGGTATATAATATCAGCTTCTACAGCCTGCCAGATATTCATCTTTCTGTGCTATCTTGCTGCTGTTCGGTGCTGAGCAGGAAGAGTACAGTCTGGTTAGTAGAAAAACAAAAAACAGGGTTGATAAGAGCTGTGAGACTGAAACATTTAGTGACTGCAGGTTGTAAAACCAAATCTGAAACAGTAAATCCTAAACTTTCTTTGTTATTTCCCCCTTTTGGTCTTTATTGTTCGTGAATCAGAGGGATTCACAAACCTTTTTAACAGGAGACATTTTGACTTGTCGTTGCAGAGAATGGACAGCTGGAACCAATAACACTGACGAGGCCTGTGCTACTGTAATGCAGCATTTAAGACGGTTATTAATGGCACCTGTGTAACACTGTTTTCCCTTCAAACCTGAACCTGGTGAACATTTAGAGATGTAATATAGTGAATTTTATGGGGTTTTTTTAATAAAAAGAATCTTTAATTATCCCTTAAAAAGCCATAAACTTCACTTTTATTAAATCATAATTCATCGGAATATTGATGGTATTTCCAGGTTATAAAAATAAGGTATTTAGCTCACTCTTAGAACTTCTATTATTTCCACATTCATGCCTGCAGTCTTGTCCAGAGTAGCCTAATAAGGATCGTACTTGACTACAAGAATTGACTGATTGTACTCGACTGTCCAGCTCCCAGTTATAAAATCCACGGACCACTGTCAGAAACCCAAACTTATTATACCAGATCTTCCTAATCCCACAGCCCTGGAAGACAGATGTGATCCTAATTTTGGCTCTCACTTCAATGATTGCTTTGAAATAGCTGCTTTTAGTCCCTCGTGTCCCTTAAACCATCAGGTGTTGACAGCTGTAGGCAACGGCCTGCTCCGATCCTGTCAGGTGGGATAACTCGCTCACTTGGTTAAAGCATACCAGCAGAGGAGCAGACATCAGATTTATTCATCAGTGGCTGAGGGCAAACTGCAACACACGCCTCCCTCTGCTAGTAAATTACAAAGACTGCCAGAATCAATGCTGTGATGTGAATATACGGCAGAGACAGAGGAGTTTTTTTAACTTAACTGCATAACAGAGGGCTCATCGATATACATAGCCAAAGATCTCCTTCTTTGCAATAAAAAAAAAAAAACACCTGGAGTGTGAGAAACACTTCAGCAGTCTTATAGATTTCAATCTGATCTCATATGTGATATTTGTGTATATGCATTGTAATACAGAAGTGTGAATAATAATGCTTTCTTGCTGGATTTTCCTGCTTTTGAGGATGTAAAAATGACATCACCCTTTGAGAGAATCTGAGCACGCAGAGGAGGCTGTTTATTCTTTACGGGTGTGTGCAGGGTATGCCAATTTAAACCCTTCCCCTCCCTCTAGCTGAGCAATTAACACTTGTGGTGGACCCACTGCAGGTACATGCAGAAAGATTAATTACCTCTTGTCAACACAATGGTTGCTATAAACCAGGAACCGGAGGAAATCGAAACAAGAGCAATAACAGTATGGACACGAGGGATTTGGTTTTGCTGTGAGAACAGACACAGACAGACTTTTAAAATCACTACTGGCATCACGACATGATTTCTACCAAATGGAAACATGTTCAGGACTGAGGAGCACAGAAACACATGCTCGTGTTGATTTACATGAACAACATGAAGATAGAGCCTGCACACTCATCTCTGATGCTGAATGTGCAGTTTTCTCCTCATGATTTCCAAATGTTTAAGACTACTGTGCTCTGGCAGATTTATCTATTACTGTGAGCATGACTTGCTTGTTTAAACAAAGAAGAGATACGGTTACAATACAAAATGGCAGGCAGGGAGCATTAAGCCATGATATTTCATGGATTGTGTAAACAAAAGGCATCAGAAAAGAGGCAATCTGCATGGAAGACCCCAGAGTGGACACAATATAAACTCATTTACAGTTTCAAAACTGTGCCGTTCACATGTTCTTCCAAGAGAGGGAATTATATTCTGGCACTGAAAGCTTGAAATGTTAAACAAGTCTGAGACACAGCATGATGATGACAAGGTTTTAGATGAGAAGGAGGAAAAAAATGTAAAATGGCGAACAGTGTTTTCTCATAAGTGGTCAGTTATGCAACGTGAGAGATATACTCACTTACAGTAAGTGTTTTTCTCAACCAAACCTTCAAAACAATTGCTTGTTTTTTTTTTTTTTCACTGAGCTGAGGGCTGACGTGGCCGGCCAAAGGTTAAGAGCAATTGTAAATGTAAAAATGAACTTAATGAATTAAAAAAATGTTTTATATCTAAACAAGCTATTTATTTTCTTGTTGTTATACTTAAAAATTAATGTACACATCCAGTGGTGAGTTACACAAATACAAGGCTGTCAGGACCTCAAGGATGAACAATAAAAAAAATATGAGCTGTTGTGGTCTGATTTAAGGCGGTGACCATGAACCTCCTGGGTTTGTGTGAGATTGTATGTCATTCCCTATCTCTCTATTGTATGCTCTCTAATAGGCATAAAATGCCACAAAAATTCTGATAGTAAAGAAATAAAATGACATCTCACAATGTGAAAGAGAAGTAGAAACATTATTGGTGAAAGAGGTGAAGTGCTCGTTTTTTCGTTTGTTGCAACTGATTTGCATTTGAGTGGCATTTGTAAGATAAAAAAAAAACACACATTTGATACGGTTATATGGTTATATACAAGACAGAATTTAATTTACATAGTGTACATAAGAAATGTAAAAAGAATGTAATGTAAAAAACAGTACATGATTAGCAGTTATACCTGAAGTAAATGGCAAGAACAGAAACACAGTGTCTCTAAGGTCAAGGTGGTTGAGGCTTTGATTTTTAAGACATTACATTTTTTTTTTACCATGCTGTCAACAGCTGGATACAAAGTCTGTGTCCAACTTCCTGTTATCACTCGTCATTATTATTTGTTATTCACAAACATTTCCGTTTGAGAAAAAAAAAATCTAACCCTTCTAGATTAAAAGTAAAGCGCTAAAAGAATGAATTCCTAAAACGAGAGAAGGCATATAAAGGAGAGAAAATACATCACAGTGATATGGTGACCATTTCGGTTTACCAGTCTCGGTAGGACAAAAACAAAAAGGGAAAATCATTGTTTCTTTCTCTCAGTGTGGGACGCGTCAACACTGATATCCAAACACATTGAACATCTGGACAAATTATGAGCAGGAGGAGGAAAGCACTAATCATCAAAATAAGGGTTGAACAGTCTTTTGTGATCCAGTTATGAGTACTGTGATCTGTTGTGTCTTGTGGATTTTACCTGAGTGGATTACATTCAGCTGCTTTCCTCATATGGCTCATGGCTGCCCTCTGTAGGACAAAAAGGGAACATCTAGTTTTTACTTCTTCCCGAGTCTGTCGTGACGACCTTGATGGACTAGACAGCGACTGGATGGACGAGTGCTGGAGCTGCCACTGGTGCGGCAGGTGGAGATGCTTTGCCTTTGTAGCCCAGTGACAGGATGTGTTTCTGCAGGTGTGTGATCCACTGCTCTTGAACAGACAGAGGTCCATGAAACACCTCTTCACAGAACCTGAACAGCAGCACAGAGAGAGGAGTGTGATCTCAGATGAGGTGCAACAACTTCTTGACGATGTGATTAAACAAATGAATGCATCTTGGGTACAGATGGACGACACAGACTAAACAGAGACTGAATTGTCAAAATTAACCCACTGAACAGCTGTTCCGTTTTATTTCCACTAAGAGGTCCAGAGTGTAATATTTAGGGGGCTCTTTTTACAGAATATGGCAGAAATTAAATATAATATTTATTTTATTAGTGTATAATCACCTGAAAATAAGAACAGTTGTGGTTTCGCCACCTTGGAATGAACCTTTTATATCTACACCACAGGTCGTCTTCTACAGAGCATGCCGCATTGAACTGCCATGTTTTTACAGCTGCCCAGAGCAGACAAACCAAACACTGGATCTAGACAGGGGAATTTTATGTTTTTCACACGGCCTACACGCCTTTCAGTAATTTTAAGGTTGCTACAATCATTTTATCCCACATGACAGTGTCACATATGTAAATACTGTATCTTCTTGTTCCAATTCTTCATTTAATGTGTTTGAGTGAACTATTCAAACTCTGACTTTTTAAATAGAAATACTCTAGATGTCTTGAGCATAATTTTGTACTCTTTCCCCCCAAAATTCAGCCTGGACTGTTTACTGTCTTTTGAAAGTTCTCCGTTAGAATATAAAGTCTAGTGGGTTTGAGCAATATTTGGCTGCACGGCATGAGTTTGTAAAGGATGACCCACAGCTTGTCATGTGGTTAAAATCAAAAAGCATTTTACTCAGTAATCTTAGTCAAGAATCATTTTTGTTGGTCAAAGATGCTCACAATGTCTTGGTTCGTCCTGGTATTTTTTTATTTTTTTACTCTAAACCAACTTTCAAACATGAACACAATGGGAATATGATTATTATATATAATATATAGACTGACCTGCACTTGAGGGAGTAAACTTTGCCCACCAGTTTGACCAGTGGTGTTAGTGGCGGCTTTGGCAGCATAGCGGGGATGCTGCCTGATCGTGATGGTGCCTGGGGATTTTCTTCCTGTGCAGGCACGACATGTTTTGGTGGATGGACCCCTGAAACCACACAGAAATGTATTAACAGAAAAACATATAAATGTTTTTTTAATCAGTTTCAGTAAATCTGAATCCAGCTGTGTGTCATGTCTCACCTCTTGGGGAGCGCACATGGGCTGCAGTGGACCGTGTGTGGCCATGTGACTGTCTGGATGAGCCGGCAGTCACACCAGAGTCCTCTCTGCGCAGCCTGTAGTCAGAGTGCTGCACTGAATCAGAGTCTGTGGACAGAGAGGGCGAAGCAGCACTTCTCTGGGACGGAAAGAAAATAAATATACAGCAAGTTAGCACCCAAATCTGAACGGGGAATTCATTTTAATCATATTTAGACCACAGCCCACCTTCTTGATGTAAAGGTCTCCCATACGATAGCGCCGGGTTATCGCTGCTACCCTGACCGGGTCCTTCCGGATCAACTCACTGAGGAGTTCGATTGGAGAAGTCGCTCCATCTGCCTTCCACTCAATGATTCCCAGCTGTCGGAGGTGAGCCCGTGCGTGACTGGCCAGGGCTTTGCGGTTTTCAAAATCAAACCCGCAAAGCTCACAGGATGAGTCTGACACAAAGAGGATAAAATCTTTTAAAACAGGAATCTACATTACCAGAAGCAGATTAGACATCTGTTCAATGTTTGTGATGTTATAACTGCTTAAAAATTGAGATTTGTTGTATCTGATCTAACAGAACGTCTAACAAAACCTGACATAAAATACAAAATGTCTCACCTGTGTGTGTGGCCCCACTCTTTCCAGGTGGGGATTTCTCTTTCATGGAATAATCGAGAGGTGAGGAGCAGGGTTTGACAGCTGCCTCCCCTGACTGCAGGCTGTCCAGGGACCTTCTGGATCCTGGAGGGGTCCAAGCAGCTTTGCCCGATGAGCCACTGGCGGCAGATTCTTTTAGGTTTTCTGGACCCTGCACCATGACCTCTTTGAGGAGGTCAATTGGCGAGGTTTTGATGGACCACGTGAGGCCGAGTTGGCGCAGATGGGCACGGGCGTGACATGACAGGGCTTTGCGGGTCTCAAACAGCTGGCCGCAGTAATCACAAAGGACTGTTGGCGGGGATTGTGCATCTGTGGAGGGCGCTGAGAAATAGTGGAAGTATTAGGAGACCAAACTGTGGTTCACATACCAAGGTTATTATAATTCCCTAAACTGACACCAGCTAAACTAAACTGTAAACTTTACCTGCACTGAGAGGCTTTGAAAGCACAGCTGCAGAGGATGCAGGAGTAGCATTAGCAGGAGCAGGAGTGGGGGACTTCTGCGTGGGAGAGTTGCTGTCAGTGCTGGATCCCTTCGATTCAACAGACACCTCAATCTCCACAGGCTCAGGCTTTGGCTTCCTATGAAGGGGGTCCACTGCTAGCCGAAAACCTTTCTTAGCCTTTGGGGCTCTGTTGACAGGTGGAGGAGTGGGCTTTGCAGGGCTCGGGGAGAGAGATGTGGAGGGAAACGAGGTCTTTGATTGGCCCCGAGCTGGAGACGAGGTGGAGGCTGCAGGAGGTGGTTCTGCAGATGAGCTGGTTTTTCTGCTGGTTTTGGGGCGGTGTATAGCTTCTAGCACGCCGGTGCTGACCAGTTCCTGGATGGTGTCAGTTGCAGAGGCTTTCCCCATTAGGTCAACCACTCCAAGCTGACGCAGGTGAGAACGTGAGTGGCAGGCCAGGCCTTTACGATTCTCAAACTCCTCACAGCACAGAATACAGATACAATCCTCTGACATTGTAGGCCGTTTGCTGGGTGGAGACGAAGGTGGAGAGGACATACTGGAGGGACGTTTCGTGGAGGATCTAAGGGAACTTTGTGAGGTGGGCTCCTGCTGTTGCTTGCTGTTGATGGGCTTAAGGTCCTCCTCCTCCATGATCTGGTAAAGAAGTTCAATAGGGCTGCTCTTGGCATCGCTGTCAGGAATGCCAATGTGGCGCAGATGGGCTCGAGCGTGACTGGCCAGGCCTTTGCGTGTCTCGTACCAGCAGCCACAGAGCTGGCACACATGGACCTCATCATGGGTGTCTGAAGGAAGTGAGTAAAAAGGTACCCGGTCACAATCAGACAATGCTGTCATGTTAACCTGACAAAAACATGTTACATCGGTAACTACCTGGTATGAATTGTCATATAATCACATGACGGAGGTATTAAAACATCTGTTCAGAACTCAGCCATACCTAAAGTGATGGGGGCATCAGTTTCAAGCGGCGCCCACAGTGGCTTGGTTGAGGTTTGGTGCTCTAAGGAGGATGAGCTGCTGCCTTCACTCGCTCTAGACTCATCCGGCCTAGGACCAGAGGGGGACGAGGGGAGGAGAGAGTTCGCCGACTCTTTTCGTCTGGCTGGAGATCCCTGATGTTCCGTCTTCTGCGGAGTTGTCATGACTCTACTCCCTGCTTTGAAAGAAGCACTCCTGTCTGCTGGTTCTGAAGGTGTCCTGGATTCCTGCTGGGATGTTTTTTTGAGAGGAGTCGCCACAGCACCAGAGGAGCCTGCTTTAAAATCAGGGAGGGAACCATCTCTGTCCCGGATGAGCTGATAGAGGAGCTCGATGGGAGCTCCACTGCTTTCTGACAACGTCACACCGAGCTGCCGTAGGTGGAGGCGGGCGTGGCTGGAGAGCCCTCGTCGTGTCTCAAAGTATGTTCCACAGACTTCGCACATGACTGGGTGCGAGTTTGCTGCTGGGAAGTTCAGATGAGAGTTTGTCATTATAAACTAGATAGGAGAACTTCAGTCAGTGTCTCTAATCAAGAAAAAAAACAAGCTAGAAGAAACACTACTTATGCCGACTAAGATCTTGCTTGGCAATCTTTACTTATGTCAAGGTTTGATACTAATATACATGGAAAAGAAGGGCTGTGCCAATCCTAACACTCTCTCCCAATCAACTGAGGTTGATTGATCCAAAACCAGGTCTAGCTATTTCCAAAAAAATAAAGACTGAGGAGGTGGCCGGCCATGACTGAAATTAATGAATGTACCTGACAGCGGAAACATTTGCATAATGACATTATTAAAAAAAAATGTGTTTAATGCGGATCAATCACAATTAAATGCATGTGGCGACATGGAATACAGCTGAATAAGAAATCAAATTAAAGGTCCGGTGTGTAAGATTTAGTGGCATCTAGTGGTGCAGTTGCAACCAACTGAATACCTTCACCTCACAATGCCTTTCTGAGGTTGCAGTAAAAATAAAAACCTAATCTAAAGCCAGTGTTTAGTTTGTCTGCTCTGGGCTACTACAGAAACATGGCGGACTCTGTGGAAGATGACCTGCTCCCACTGTAGATAAAAAGGGCTCATTCTAAGGTAACAACACACAAGTCTTAGTTCTAGGTGATTGTAGACTATTATCATATTATATTCCATTTCTGCCATATTCTGTACATGAAGCCCCCTTAATCGTACACACTGGACCCTAAATAAGAAACAAGACAAGCTCGGTGTTATTTTTATTAAAAGTCATGATGAGAAATTGTTTAAGAACCACATCACGCTTTGACACTGATGATGAGGCGAGGTCTAGTGATATAGAAATGATAGATACATTCAGGCTCTTTAATAATGTAACATAAGAAATAATGGGATTATTGATAACACATTCGTAAGTCTCTGTTACCTGGTGAATCCATGGCTGCTGACAATGTTGTGGTTTTATTTTGAGGGATGATAAACGTTGATTTCCTGTGGATCCTGTGTTAAGTGGGAAGGAATGATAAATATTAGAAATATTAATCCAATTTTAAAATGAAATATCATTGCTAGTGATATTGTGTTTGAGATCATCTTCCTATAGCTTCCCTGCAAGACCTAAACAATAAAGGAAACTAACTTGTTGCCCTGACTGTCAGACAGAGTTGAAATATCGTGACACTGTCGTAATATCGCGACAAAAAGTAACATGTTCAAAATAGGGAAAGAAAAGAGGAAATGTCATCATTTCAGCATTAACACTGTCATTGTCAGACAAACTTCACTATGTGTAATTGTTTTGGTTGCATGTTTATCATTTAGAGCGAAAATCAATATACTATTAATAAAACTGTACGTGGTTGAAACACACATTACAAGTTAAAGCTATAAAATGTAACTTCACCTCTGTTGCACCCTTTGTTTTGCTGGTGAAGCATGCTAACGTTAGCTACATGCTAGCTCAAATTGCATATTGTTTTACCAAAATAGCGACAAGCTACACACTCTGCGCCCTGCACTGAAAACCAAACTATAATTATCAAGTATTAATGCGAGTTAATTTACCTAAAAACCCGAACAGACTGCCTCAATACTTCGGGTCCACTGACAAGCTTTGCGGAAATAAATGGTACATGAAGTCCCGGGGCAGAGTTTTTTCAAAATAAAAGCCCAGCGTCTATAACACCAGAACTTCAAGTGGCCAAATGTGCCCCCTAGTGACCATCTACGAATAAAGGCAGTGACTACTAGCCATTGTCCAATGAAAAAGTCTCTAATTTAATATCTCTGGTAAGCAAATATACACGTTTCTTTTTTAGTATGTGCATAATATGTTATTTATGATCTAAAGGTCCAGTGTGTGTACACTTTAGTGACATCTAGTGGCGAAGTTTCAATTTGCAACTGACTGAAAACCGTCACCTCTCCTAATCTCTCAACACACAGGTCTCTGTTTTTTACCAGTCAAGCCAAACACATTGTTTCTTTCCAGACAATTGTACCTATTCAGTAGGGAGGGAGCAGCCACAAGCAAAAACAAAATTCAACATAGACTTGTGGAGAACAATACAGAAATTCCAAAAGAGTAAAGACTAGTCAAACCAGATTAGTCATTACAGGGAGCAGTAGTGGAAAAACAAACAAAGGTGGCCCGTCAACTGTATAAGTTTCAAAATGACACACATGTAAGGTGTTACAACCGATATAAAAGGAAAAACACGGGTAGTATGAGTGATAAAGAGATTTGTTTCTATGGAGTAGAGATTACCCTGGAGGCCCAGATGCGCCAACACTTGTCATCATATCTGTTTTTTTTCTAGTGGTAAGGTGTTTATATATATATTTTTTTTTACTTTGGCCCAACAAATAAATAGAAATAAATAAATAAAATTTGACTATATCAATATTTCATATCTCAAATCTTGTAAATTATTACATCTATGACACTATCAGTCTTTATGAGATCAAATCTAAATTACAGGAAACTGATGGATGAATGTCCAGTTGGGCAGCTTAATCCTGAAAATTCGTCATAAACTAATTTCTAGGTAAAATATTAAAAAAGTAGTAATTACAGCTGTTAGATAAAAGTTGTGGTGTAGTCTCAATATTTCCTTTAGGTAGATACAAAGAGGGGCATAAGCGTGCTATGCGGTTGCTTATGGGTCACAACTACAAGGGGAGCCACACATTAACTTGGACTTATGTTGCTAGCTCCTCACTTTGTACAGTATAAAGTTGAATGACTCGTTCAGGGACTGCCAACTCTTACGCAATGACCATGCAACTGTGACCAAACATCATTCCAAATAAAAAGAAAAGCCTCAAAGCCTCTCCCTCATGAAAATATTATGTATGTTAAATTGTCCTGTGTGCAAATCATCATCCTGCTTGGGTATTTATCCTTGCTCTTATTGATCAGACAGGACCTCTGGTTAATATCTTAATTAAGAAGATGAACTGTCTTTGTAGTCTTCAGTAAATATTCAGTTAACATGTGTGACCACAGCACCTCTGACATGAGAATGAGAAAAATCTGACAAATCCAAACAAAATAGTTCAGATAAGAACTCTTTCTCTCCCTTTTGTTTCAAGGATGACTCTCTAATATAATAACAACTAGTTTCTTTGTTTTCTGGACAAAATGATCCTGCTGGATCCACAGTCTGTGAACAATTTGTGTTTACTGTTCACATAATGTTTATGTTTGTAGCTACTTGCCCTTTAAAGAAAGTAAGTGATTTAATTGATTTGTCCATCTCTATTTTATGTGTGCGTGTCTCCGTTCAGTTATTAGCGGTGTTTGCAACAGGAGTTTTTGGGGGCCACAAACAAAATCTTGTTTAGGGCTACTAAAAGCCTAGAGCCGGCCCTGGCTGCAAAGCTCATCTCAACTTTTACTTTGAAGGATATTTTGACTTCCGGAGGCCAATCCATAAACTGCAAATTTCAGTGTAAAACATTGGCAGTACATAACAGTAAGTGGTAATTACAGCTGTCAAATAAAAGCATAGACTGTAGTGGAGTAATAAAAAAAATGAATAAAAAAATACTCGCTCAAATCTCAACTTTTACTTTGAAGGAGGTTATTTTAACTTCCGGAGGCCGCCGCTCGCTCTGCCCTCTTGTCTCACGCAGCCGTCGTCTCTCCTCTCCGAGTGTGCTGTCTCTCTCGCCCTCTCTCTCTCTCCTCCTGCCAGCAGCAGACCTCCACTCTGCCAACTTCTTCTCGGCTTTACGTGCAGACAGGTGAGTCGGACATTGTGTGTGTGTTTGTGCGCTTCTTTTCTGTCAAACGTCCTCTTTATGTCTGCACGGCTCGGCCAACAATATCAAATGTTTGTCCAGGAGCGGGGCGACAACAAAGAAAGCGTTTTTCTAACGTTGAGCTAACGTTACGCTAGCCAGGCAGTGCGGGTCAGCTACTCCCCTTCTTCTTAAGTGTTTGGGCCTGTTTCCGGCACTTTCTTTGTCCCTTGTGTGCAGCACAGACTGGTCTGTAGCCCCCTCACCGTTTGACTTTCCATGCTTTGAGTCACGTAGCTGAACTTTGACCTAGCGATGCTACTCGCTTTTATCTCTGTAAATCATGCAAGACGACAAAGGATTGATGGCTATTGTGTGTTATTTAATTATGGCATGAGGAAATAAATGCGTATTTTTCTTTCCATGCACCAAACTGTAGCTTTTTAAGAGTATAAACACATCCTGGCGGCTGTAAAGGCCTCGTTGAATCACTGTTTAGTGTGTAAAGTTTATGAAATGTTGCATTTATGTGTTATTGCAAAGGCTAAAACCACAGCATAGATTTTAAAAAGCACACTTGTATGTGTCCAATCAGTATCCCTTTTATTGGTATGTGCTTATTATGGTTATATAATCTCCTTAACGGGCTATTGTTCCCTGCAGGCTGAACATGACTTGCATGTGACTTTACGTCCAACTGAACATGCTTTTTAAGTAGTGCATGCACCATTTTACAAGTGCTGCCAGACCTGGGTGTCTGGTTAATCCTCCAGCACTTTTAACTGTCATGTTTGTTTTTTGGCTCGTGTTTCCTGAGGTTTTTGGTGCTATCAGAGGCTCCACCCAGGCTGAACTTATCTCTGACAGTGTATGAACATCAGGAATGTTCTAGAGACTGTTTGTGCTATCTTTTCCCCCCTTAGTCATTTGCTACCAACACCATGTCCGCTGGCAACGCTAAGATTGGCAAGCCTGCCCCAGAGTTCAGCGCCACAGCTGTGGTGGATGGACAATTCAAGGACATCAAGCTGTCAGACTACAAAGGTAACACAGTGATATCTTCATAGGCTTTGTAAACCAATAGTAGTAGAGGTATTTGGTGCTAACTCTACTCGATCTCTTAATCTAGCTTAGTGTTTACGGTATGTGTAAACCTACTTTTCTTCTTTTCTTGAGTAACAACTTGGACTAGAATTAATGCTTCTCATTTTCTCCTTTCTGTGCTCCTTAGGGAAGTATGTGATCTTCTTCTTCTACCCGCTGGACTTCACATTTGTGTGTCCCACTGAGATCATTGCTTTCAGCGACAGAGCAGAGGAGTTCCGCAGTATGGGCTGCGAGGTTATCGGCTGCTCCGTAGACTCTCACTTCAGTCACTTGGCATGGTGAGAATTCCTGCTGACTGCAAGGAAATGATGACTTGAGTGTTTTTTTTTGTTTTTTTTTTGTATTTTCTGTGATTAAACAGATTAAACAGTTAAAGCAGAGTTGCTTAGGAAAAGTTTTCTTTGCCTCCATTTCATGTTTTTGAAAAAGAAAATGCATTTAAACGTTAGCATTTGCACTGGGCCGCTGTGATATGTGTCACATACAAATATCTGATCAGAACGAGACTATTGAATGACTGAGAACAGGACATCTGTTGTGTGCAATTTTCAATTACTCTTAGTATAATGAGGGGCTTTGGCAAATCTGAAACAACACCCACCCGTTTATCAGTTTATCTCCCGTCACTGTGCTTTCCCTGCATAGTCTCGATAAGTTCTGACGCGTAGTGAAGGTAACAGTCTCTTAATCAAACGGCAGTTTCTAGAAGGATACAAAATCTGCAAGGAATACTGTACACTACACACAGAATTGTGCTGAGTAATTCATTCCATTCAAGGTGTGAATTACTCAGCACAATTCTGTGTGTAGTGCATTGTGTACTGTTTTGGGCTTTAAATATTTTGACAAATGTGAGGCATTTTTTCAGTTTGCAGCACAAGTTAAATTTCTACCACTACCAAATAATTTTTTTTTTTCTGCCACTATGTAACTTTGAACTTTGTGAACTTTGTTTTGGAACCACATTTATCACATAAAATACCACTACATGCACTGAATCTTGATTAGGATTTAATTTGTTTTAAATATTTAAAGTACAGTGTGTCCAAATATGTAGAATTAACACTGTGTTGTGCACTAATGACACTACATGACTCTTGACTTGCTAATTTTTATTTTTTATTCTGCAGGATCAACACACCAAGGAAGCAGGGAGGTCTGGGTAACATGAAAATCCCCCTTGTGGCAGACCTCACCAAGTCCATCTCCAGAGACTACGGTGTGCTGAAGGAGGACGACGGTATCGCATACAGGTCAGACTAGTTATGTCACTGTTAAGCTGGAGCATTGTAGAATGTAGAAACTCTCCTCTGTAATTACTAATATTATGTATGAGTGAGTATGCAAAGTTTGCAGAGACTAAAAGATGTAGACGTAATCATTTAGTGCAATCCGATAACCTCAGTTTGTGCCTCTCAGGGGTCTGTTTGTGATCGACGACAAGGGCATCTTGAGGCAGATCACCATCAATGACCTGCCTGTGGGTCGCTCCGTGGATGAGACTCTGCGCCTGGTGCAGGCCTTCCAGCACACTGACAAATTCGGAGAAGGTGAGAAAAATCCCTGGAAATATCCAGAGTTTAACGTTCTGCAATCAGTCAGTTTAACACCACACACCAGTATTAAACACAAATGCTCAACACGTAGTTGAGCGTCTGTGTTTAATGCCCCCCCCTAAACTATCATTTGTCAGGTCTGAACCTGACAAATGATAGTTTGGTGGGGTGGCATTAAACACAGAAATGAAACCAAATGAAACGTTTGGTTTTGAATAGATGTAAAATGTGTTTAAAGTATCACTCTGGTACTCGCATTTTTCTTTAAAGCCTTATCTGGCTGAGGTATTTGATTTATGACTGTTGGATTACTCGTTTACCTTTTACTGCTGTTCGTACAAGGACTTATTGTTGTTGTATTGCTCTTAGATTTTAAATGATTTTTCTTGACTTCATGCTTATCTAAAAACATTCCAACTTCTCCTACTTAAAACTTTGTTTGTGTGTAATTCTAGGCACTTTGCACTGCACATCCTACACTTGCACTACTACAAACAATTTTAAATGAGGAATGAGTTTACCCTTAGCTGTAAACTGACTTTAGGGGGTTTAGTTAGTTTGATGGAACAGCCTTGTATTATTAGTTTACCCTCCCAGGTATTTACCCATGCACTCTCTGTGCATACAAAGTTCAATGTCTGTCTTATGCCTTGTGGTAACCTTTGTCCCTCCTCCCTCTCCACACAGTTTGCCCTGCTGGCTGGAAACCCGGCAGCGACACCATCGTCCCGGACGTTGAGAAAAGCAAAGCCTTCTTCTCCAAGCAGTAAATGTGAAGGTCTCCTAGCTGACTTCTTAACCGTAGCACTTCTCTTCAGCTAAGAGGTGTCCATGCGAAGCTGTATCCCATGGCGTCCAACCTAATGTATTAAACCCAACAAAATTTCAGAACTCGTTAGATAAATCCTTTGTTGCGAATCGTATCTTTGTACGTCCAGTGTACAATTGATGGGGCGACCTCATAGTCTCAAGCACTGAAGTATAGTTTTGTTCCTTTTTTTCAGAAAAAAAGTATTGCTATTTTTCCTTGCTGTCTTGAATAATTTGCTACCATCTTTAATAAAACAGTGGGAAAATGTGACTAGTGTGTTTTTGTAGCAGGAGTGCTGTATATCGTGAAAGTCATTCCACTTGTAACCACCAGGTGGTGCCATTACTCTTCCTGTATCCTGTTATTGGTGCCTACAAGTTTAGTGACTTCACAAGTTGAAAATATTATGCCAGCAGACATTTTTGGAAAGAACTTGGCGTATTAGTCCTGAGCCCTGCGCCTGGCAGAGGATCTGAGTACATCACAAGGCTCTGAAGTCTTTGTTAATGGTGGAGTTACTGCGGTTTGACTCAGCACAACATCCAAGTGTTGCCAAATGGAACCGGAGCTCATTGGGAAATATTGGATTGTTTGACATGATTTAACACAGACGTGCGTGACTGTCCCAAGTACGCATACCTGGCACTGATTTGGGAGAATTATCCCATTTTATCCTTTTCCAGACTAATGATTATACCATTCCCTGAGGAAGGAACATTGGCTGACACCTGAGGAACCAGTCCAGGTCTTACTTACTCAAGTAAAAACATATCCCTCTTAAAATCCTGATTTTATCTAACAGTTTATACAGGTTAGATAACTTTCTGCTATCCTACCCTGTAATCTATCAGCTCTTCTTACTAACGTTCATCTCTGCCATCTTGTTTGGGCACAGGTTCTTGTCAGTTGAAACCATCAGATAGAAAGTCTATTCTGCGTGTTTGTGTGGAACTTTTTTTTTAACCATTTTTCCTGATCTAGCGCTCTCTCGACTTGTTTTGGGAAACTGAAAGCAGAATGGGGAAACTCCCTTTAACTCGACTGAAACACCCATTGACAAACCTATTCACTTACGCAGACACGCATTGTGGTGTGAAGAGGGCGTGAAGGGGAGAGCGCAGCATCTCTGACGGGTAATGTAGGAGGGAGTTCCCGGAAACCTTTTCGTGATGTGACGTTTGCCAGCAAATTTATCCATATATGGACTCACGTATGTACGTCAATACGGAAACAATCCTACGCTAGGACGTCACTAACGTCAAACAAACGTTTGAGTGCTGTAAACTTTAAACCGCTGACCGGCTAAAATTGTTGAAAACAGTGTGGTTATGTTAACCAGACGTACTCTAGTGATTCCTATGAGATTATATATGACCCCAATAAGAAACAACAACACATATTTCTCAGGTTCATAATTGTATTTACTTAAATATATACTGTACAAGTAAAAAAACACATACAGGCTCATCAGGCTCAGCCTGACAAACACAAATAACTTACATAAGAAGCAATGAATCACAAATTAAAGTAAAATGTAAACAGGCAAAGCCAAGACGACACTTTTAATAACTTGTTCAAAAATGCCCGAAGTGTTTTAGTCTTGTATGATTTCTCTGTTGGCTTTTTTCTTTCAGCCATATAAACCAGAATGATCCAGTTCTCTCTCTCTCAATGTTCAAAGACATAGTTAATGGTCTCGTCAGTGCAGTTCTTGTCCAGTGTTTTTCAAAGTGCATCGTTTCTTCAATAAGACTTTACTTTGGGCGCTAACATGAGCTGGCAGCCACTGCTCACATGTGTCATGACTTTCTGTTTGAGTTGAGCCACCTGCTCTCTCAGTAGAGAAGCCGTGTTTGAGAGTCCGGCGTTGTCTGTTTTCAACACCTTCACCTTGTCCTCCAGGCGAGAGATGCGCTCCAGTTTGCGCCTCCGACACTTGGAAGCTGCGAGCCGGTTCCTCAGCCGCTTGCGCTCCGCTTTGATCCGCTCCTGGTTCTCCATGTCGATGGGAGACATCGGAGGAGATCCGCTGTCGCTGCTTTGCATGTCGGGGACTGTCTGAGGCTCCTCTTTCAACCCGCTGTACCGCTGCGACTGGATGCCCACGCCGACCAGGGAGTGCTGGAAATGGTGAGATCCGTGCGCAACAGCCTGGGGGTGCTGGTGGTACTGGTGGTGCGGCAGGTAGCTGATGGTGGTGGAAGGGTAGCTGGCTGCTGAGGACAGGCTGGGGTTCGTGGTGCAGCTGCCCAGGGTGGTGTACTCGAGCGGTTCTTGCTGCATGGATGAGCCGAACACGGAAGCTGGAGCCGAGCAGCCAACGCCGCCGGTGCCGATGGACACGTTTGGAGGAGCCATCTGGTTCATCTTGTGCAGGTCGTCCAACGCTTTAACAAAACCGTCAGCAAAGCCCTCCTGCTCCTCTGTGATCCCGCGGTTGTACAGGAAATGGGCAGGTGTCGGTGTTGTAGTGATGACCCCGTTGCTGTTCTGGATGATCAGTCGCTCCAGTTCAGGTGAAGCGAGCTTCAGAGAGCCCACGTCCGCCGTACCCGCCGAATAGAAATCACTGTCGGCGCGCAGGTGCTGTGACTTGAAGTTTGAGTTCCGATATGATTCGGAGAAGTTCAAGTTCATATTCTGCTTTAGCAGCTTGTAGTCTGGCAGGGCTGCGCCTGGATGGCCATAAGCAGAGAGAAACGAGTCGTCATAAAAAGGCTGTTCCATTATTGTGGACATATTTCAAATCAGACAGTCAAATACAAGAGTGCGCTGCAAAGATGCTGCTTAGACACCGAGGCTTCAGTGTCCCAAAATGATTCAATCTCCAGAACAAAGTCCCGCTGTATTATTATACTGAAGATGAAATCTACCAAAAACAAAAGCAAAACTTCCAAAATAGTGGAACTGTACTGTACCAAGTCGTCGATTTGTACCTTTTAGTTGGATTCAAAGCCGAGTCCAGTGACTAATTCAGATGTTTTCAATCCACTTGTGAGTAGGAGAGTCTTTTCTTTTTCAGCTCTGAGTCTGAACTCCGCGTCTGTTTCCTCTTTAATGACAGGCGCCCGTTGCGCTCAGTTGTATTTATATAATACGCGTATCAACCAGTGCGCCGATTGGTTGTTTCCTCTGTGGTCCCCGCCTCCGGGATGACGTTGTTGCCGGGAACAAGGACTGTAAACACGACGAGGTCTATTCAGCGTGGCGGAAAAAAGGAAAGAAAAAAAAAAAACTCAGGTAAACACACAAAACACCTCAAAGTGCTGATCCACGCTGCGTGTTACCTAAAAAACAAGTTTAAATGTCTCACAGCTCAGAGACATCCACAGACACACTGAGCCCTCTTCCAAGCTCACCGGGACACTCCAACAACCACTTTGCCATTCATCCTCATGGGGCGAGGATAGACTATATAGTTTGGTGCTGAGTCATGCGATCCGCATTGATATGGGTCAGTCCATATTTGGATATCCTGGCGCACCAGTTCCTTCCTGACAGGAGCGGGAAGCCAATCCCATATTGGCGCGCTTCCAGCTCTCCAGGAGACGATGTTGTGTGGGAGGCGGAGGAGGCGCACTGCTGCCCTCCCTCAGCCCGCGGGCAGGGAGAGGATGGCTATGTGCCGTAAACTCTAGGGCGTGATGTCTTAAAAAGAAAAAAAAATGCAGGAAACACAATAGGTGTCTTCAGAAGAGGGTAGCAGACATACAGTGCTTAATTCATGTGATTAAATAAAACAACAATATTTAAAGATAATAACCAGGTAGGTCTAATACAGATCCTCAGCAAGCTCACTAAAAAGTAAGCTAGAGTTAATTGTATCATCAAAAATGAAAAAGTAGTAGCAGCTCATGTCTGATTAGGTGTGACACTTCTTCTCCTCTGCCTCACTGTTTTGAATGTTTCCTAATATGTTCCTATAGAAGTGACAGGTAAACAAATGATGCAGCCTTGAAGGTATGTCCCCCCCCCCCCCCCCCTCCCAACCATCATCACCACCACCACTGAACCCTGAACTGAACACCTGTTTCATAGAAAGACGTCTTTGTGTTTTCTGTATATGGTAATGACCCCTGAATCACTTCCCAGAGGGCCATGCGCCTACGCATGTTCATATCGTCTAGTTCGACTTCCCAACCTTGTGCTTATACCTATCCTCAGGTCACATATCTGTGTGTGTGTGTGTGTGCGAGTGGTTTTTGATTTGCATTATGGCAGCACCTCATCTGTCAATGTTTTTTTTAATAACCCATTGTTCAAATGTAGCAATCGTCAGAGTCTTCAGTGACATGACAAGAGAGATCTCGGTGAGGAAATGTGGCACACAAAGAGGCAATTACTGGATTTATTGACTCACAGTATGACGGAGGAGTTTGACTGACATTTTATAATTTATTCTCTTTAGATCTGTAAAAACATTCCCCTGTTATTGTGTGTACTTTGCATTCTTAAAGAGCTGATTTAGCTTCAGCTTTCAATGAAGAGACAGGTAAAAAAAAAAAAAAAGAACGGATAAAATCAGGGCAGCAGAACCTGAGATGTACAGACTTTTAGTCTCTAGTCAAACTTCAGAATGGTTGAATCCTACATTTCCCATCATTAATTGCAATTAAGTCTTTCTTTAGAAAGCAGCTGCTTCCCAAATGCCCACTTTTATCAAACTTCACAGACGTAGTTTGTATCCCAGCCTCCTGATAAAGAATCACAGAAAGAAACTCTTGTGCCAATGCTGGGGCAACCCTAATGACTTCACTATGATGTCATCTGGGTTATTTTCCCAACTTGATAAAGCCCCATGCAGAAGCACAGAAGAAGTGTTTTCACAGGCTGAGCAGTACTAACTAAACTTCATGTGCAGAATTGGTGGAATGGCCCTTTAATGTTAGTGTATGATGGGTATCTGGTCAGACGAATGTCAACTTTAATTTGATACTGAATTGGAATTACAGGTTAAATTCTTCCTTTTAAAATGTCAATGGGGTTTCCCCCTCGTAATAAGATCAAGCTGACCTTTGAACCTGGTGTGGCAGTTACATTAGGACACGTCAGGCCCCGCCGTGTTTTTCTGTAACCTCGTAGGCAATAAACAAGTTTTTTCAGAATATCTGAGGCAACATGAGCAGCTGTATCCTGCACACTTCCTCAACTTGTGGGAGTCAAATGTTGCAGTTTGGCCAGTTGTCCTGCAGTGGTCAGTTTGGGGACTTGAGCTCCTCCCACTGTGGTGTGATCAGCTCTTCTGTCACTGAGCAGAAACTTCAGGGGAAACAGAGAAACAGAAGTAGTTTCAGGGAAATGGAGTGAAATACCACTCAGTGGTCAGTTCCAGTTTCAGAATGACCTAATCTAGGTACTAAAGGACACTATAGTTACTGCTTTGAGATATTACAAAACTATGACCTCTTATCACATGTGGTCTAACACTGAGACATGTTTGCTTCAGATTACATGATAAATAAATGCCTCGTAGGATGATGATGATGTTCAGGAATATGTAATCTGATCTATATGTTGTTGTCTGGTGGTTGGTCTTTCTCGCTGAATCTGTCCGCTGTGGCTTATCGTTATTAAATTTACACATGCTAGAAACTCTACTATGGAATCTTTACATGTGACTTTCCTATTTGAGACCTATAATTGGCTCTGAGGCGCTGAACCATTTTCTTGCTCACATGCACATGATTACATGGGGCTATGCACTGAAATTCAGAGAAGCAGAGTTCAAACACCTCATACATGCGATTCTGTCATCTTCTTTGAATGCTGGTGTGATCAAGATTGACAGATAGGACAATGAGGAACAAAAGCAGTGGCGGAAATATGAAGAAAACAAACATGAAAGCGCAGACTTGCATATAGGCGCCCGTGACTGAGCCATACAACAGCATTTCTTCTGTGCTTCACTGGTTAATAGTTTATCACTGGGGTACATGACAACTCAGGTGAAACGAGCTAAGGCGCACGTGACAGCATACATGAAAGGAAGGAAATAATGAAATTTCTCCTGCGCCCTGTGCAAGGGTGTCATTTATAAGAAAGTCTTTAATGTCAACCACACACCTTAGGAGTTATGAATCATGCTTCCAATTTTTATTTTTTCTGAGAATTCAATTACATGGAACCCGCCAGGAGCACTGATAGAGCTTATTCAGCCACAGTGTGAGGTGAATGTCTAAATCATTAAGTAATCACCTAAATAAGGATGGGTTTACAGGAAATTCGTGGTAGTCTCATCAAAATAATGATTTGGATTTTATAAAATTTGATAAAGGACTTGTGATGCTTCACAAGTATTCACAGAAACCTCTTTGGTGCGGTCCTCTTTGTGTAATTACTTCCCTCACTTCAAACACAAATTTTTTGTCAGGAAAATACAGATCTGAAGAACGCCCGAGAGCTGCTGATGTTCATTTGGCCTTCATCGCGACTGTAACTCCTTCTTTTCCTCCCCGCCTCCCACCACAACCTCTGCAACTTATTCAGGCAATAAAACACTGGTCGGTCTTTATTAAATGAACCAGAAGTAATCCCTCTCCTGCGTCTTTGGCAAGGTCTTCCACGCTGGAAGCTCGATGACCTGGAAGTGGCCTGTAGGTTTGGTGAGTCAGGTAGGGGTGTTTGCCAGGGCAAAAAGCTGACTGTCCCCTCAAGGAAAGAACAGCCAGCTCACACAGCATATTAAGACTGTTCGTCAGTCCTTAAAGAGTGTGTGGGTCACTTAAATTAAATCTAACAAGCAATTCTTCTTTCACCCCCACCCTCCATAAAATGAGCCCCATCCCTGCACCAAAAGCCTTTTTCCTCTGCTTCGTCTTCTTCTTCGTTATTTGGCCGCCTGTGGGAAATTGAACCGCCTTGTGCGTGTAATCGCTTTAATGAAGGCATGTTTAATCAGCATATTCTTCGTCTGTAGCTTCCAGATAGTGCCAAGGAGCCTTGTAGGGACGAGAGACCTTTAGCACAAGACAGGATGATTGCTGGGGCCAAATGAGTGTGGCAGGAAAAGACAGTCGGACCCAGCTGTCCCCCCGGGCTGACGTAACACATATGGAGCTGTCCTTCCCACTTCCCCTCCATCTCCATGGATGCTTAAACTCCCTGTCACTCTGCCAGTCTGTAAAAAAAGGCAAACAGCAGGAAGTTGGGGGTTTAATTAGGCCTAATCTGATTTTACATGCCCATTTGGTTTATTAATTGAGCTGGCTCATTGTTGTTTTTTCTTGTTTGAAAAGGATGGGAAAATGTGAACTTAATTATGAATGGGGGATGAAACTGTGAGCACAATGGTGTTAACTACAAGGTCAGCTATTCTTTCAATATATATTTTAGTTATAGTTTAGTTAGTTAGCTATTGGAGATTGTGGCCTCCTTTGTCTTGTTCTGCTTAATTACATAGCAACAAGACGTCGCAGCCATGCTAGCGAGTCTTAGACACAGAGGATATTTGAGCTAAATGCTAGCGCAAACATGGCAACATGCTCACAAAGACAAAGCTAACACGCTGATGTTTAGCACGTATAATGTTTACTATGTCCACCAACTTAGTTTAGCATGCTAACAGTTGTTAATTAGCACTAACACATAGCACAGTTGGTCTCATTAGTAAACCAAAGTATTGGACAGATCCAAATTTTGACCTGCTTGTGGTGCTAATAGAAAAGTCAGGGGATCACCAAGGTTAGGATTCATCCTCTAGGAACTATGACTGACAATATCCTGAAAATGTAATGCCAATCCATCCAACATTTATTGAGATTTTTCAGTCGTAGTAGTGGCCTGAACGACATCGCCATCCCTAGTCATATCACTAGAGTGGCAGGAACCCAGTTTTACTGTTGTTAATTGTTCAATCTGCGCATGTTCATTTATGAGTCATCAAAGGAAACTGCTTTCTGATAAAAAAAAAAAAAACAGAGAAGACTCAGAGAATACTATTTATGGTCCTTATGGGAGAACTGGAAATGAGTTACATTTAAAAAAAAAAAAAAGCACAAAAAGGTCCCAGACGGGTCAATGACTGGTTTAAAGTGAAGACAGTAGTTAAGTGACGGAGGTGAGTAAGAAGCCAAAACCTTTTCTCCAAATGCACCCAAACAAGACGCATCATGTGTTTGTTCTGAAACTACGAGGGCTGATATACTGTAAGTGACTAAAAGCTTGCTCATAGTGCTGTGACATCACTGTAATGTAGTTTATCCTTACTGCTTAACCACCCTATCATTCTAAATACTCATATGATATACCATTTTCGGCAGCGTAGTACCATCCGGGTCTTTTATTTGTTTGACACCTCACAAAGACGACACCTGGATTCAGATTTGTTCTAAACTGGAGGATCACGGAGGAGAGGTGGGATGTGTTACGGATGTTTGAGTCCTCTTGTCCGAGAGTTCCTCTTTGTGCGAAAATAGGAGAAGTGAATGTGAGGTGGCAGGAGGCCAGGGTGTGGAGGATTTGGGTACACCACATTTTCATTTCCTCAATAAGTTGTGGTAATGGGCCATCTGTGGTGCTGGTGTGGCAACAGCAGGCTTGAGAAGGTTCAAGTCAGGAGTTGTTTCTAACGGATGCACAAGATCAGCATATGCTTAGGAGCAAACACACAAGTTGAGATCTCTCATAGATTTTAAAATCATACCACCACCACCTTGATAAATCTTGACAAGTCACATACAGTATTGTGGGGTGAATAATGGCCTTAGTCGCGCCTTATCTCTGGTAGAGGATAACACACACGTCCCTGACGAACAGTTGGCGGTCAAGTTACTTTTTGGTTAATGTAGACGCCATATTTTGACAAATTTTTTTTTTTTTTTTTTTTTTTGAATGAAAAAGCTATCCACTGAGAGCTGTATAGAGGATCTGATGCGGAATCAGTGGAATACAACTCTTTTTCATTATCACTCAATTCAGGACTCGTGGACAGCCATGAAATTATCTGTGTGCAGTCTGACCTTGTGTAAATGTCTCTCCCTCCTGCTCTGCATTTCTGCAGCATTCCTCTAATAAACTCGTAGTTCCTGAGAAAACAGAATTGAGCGAAAAATGCGCACTGACCTGTGAGAAAGAGAGCTCATTCACATAAGGGTAGATAGTGACATTAATCACAGTAGCTGGTAAATGACTTGGCTTATTTACTCTTAACGTGTACAATGAGAAGCTGTGGTTTTGGTTTGAGGTTAGAGGCTCACTTCAGCCTACACAATTTCCCAGCAAGTAATTTAAATGAAAGATGGTGGCTATGTTTATCCTTTAGAGCAGAGATGATGAAGGTAATGGTAGATCATTTCACTGATATAGAAAAAGAGGTTACATTTGGTTTCTGTAGTGGGAGTTTGAAACCCAAACAAAACACCCAAGAACTATTCTGTCTCTTTCCAGTTGATCTCTCTGCATGTATTGATACATATATATATATATACACATATACCAGCATTTGTCTGCATGTCTGCTACTGCATCCCTGCCTGCATTATGAGAAGTGTTTATCAAAGGGAAAGCTAAGCAGATAAAGGGAAAGGACAGTGTGTCTAATTGCGTGGTTACTGGCGAGATCAATGGTGCGAGTTTGGTTGAAACTGTGTAGGCGCCCGAGGCGCATTCTGATGCTCTCACTGATGATCATCGAGACTCAGCACTTCTACACTCCATTGCTTCCTGGAAATAAAGCAGAGAGATGTGAACAGAAGTGGATGCCATGATATGGCTGCCCTGAAAAATGTGTCTTATCTCGCCTGAGTCTTGTATAACTGGTGTAACAGGAGGAGAGAATAGAGAGCACTTTGTTGATTTATGTGGGTGAACTGTTTCAGTGTTTCAGTATATAACATCCGTGATTACCCCAAACCACAGAGGAGTTCTTGAAAGTCAGTTTCCCACCTGTTCATTCATTAGAACAGTGAGTACATTACAATCTACTCCACAGAGTACACGTTTTGATGAGCGCTGTAACCTGATGACGCCCATGCTGTCCTGGTTTCCCGGTTTTATTACGTTCTGAGGGATTTGCTCATACTAAAAATATCTGATAGCTGATGTATAAATGTGTACATTAGTGTGGCTTTTAAAGTACTTAATGTAACTGTATCACAATATATCAGTGCAGCAATATTAAACACATAGCAAAACACTAACATAATATTAATCTCATAAATCACATTGCCTACAATGAGAGGGATTACAGTCATAATACATGCTAACCTAATCTCCTAATTAGTCATTCAAGCCCCTCAAACTTTCGTCTGTATTCAGTAGTCAGAGGCGTTTCATTCGGCCTCATTATTTACTGTCTGGTTCACAGCAATGTAGAGATAACACCAGCAAGCAAAGCCCACTTCTATTTTATTTACCAGAAGTGGTTCACCAGCTTGGGTTTTCACACACACTCACTCATACATGTGCACACACAAAAACGCTCACACACGCAGACAGGAACTTTCCTGTCAAAGGATAGGTGTTCTCGTACTAAGAAAGGAAAGGCAAGTGAGTGAGCGCTACGGCGGTCAAAGGTGATTGCTTTTTATATCCATGTGCATTAAATGCTTCCGCTCAAGTGTGCCCCTACATCACTTCTGCCAGCCTGTGTACGAATATCAAACTGTGAGGAGAGGCGTTTCATTCCCTAAATGAGCAGATATTGCTGCTTTGATGCTCCTTCATTTACTGTATCTGATGTTTGTTATCCTTTTACCGATGTGTGGGTATGTGTGATAATTCAGTGTTAACCTTTTGTACTGAGATGTCTTTCATCTGACGGCTCTCTGATGTAAAAAGAATTTCCTGATCAGTTAGTCACCCTCATATTACAGCCTACAGACCTGTTACTGCAAAAGAAGCCCGAAGGTAAACTATATGCGGGGGGTCGTGTTGGCCGGTTGACCCCCCAACAGCATGCAAAGGGAAAGATATGCTTATTACCACATTTCACACACATTGGCAACACATTTTAGCCCACAACATTTGTCATGAAAACAACAAACCACAGACAGTTGTTGTAAATATTTGACGCTAATTTGTGTCACTTACTTTCTCTCTTGAGTTCCCCAGTATCATGACGCATATATGTACACTCACAAACGTGCAAATGGGACATTTCACCTTCTGTTTTGTAGATTCCGCAGCTATAGAGGGGTGACAAATTTGCATATCAAAAACTCTTTTAACTTTAATCTTTAACAGTTGACTGGTGGTGAAAGTAAAACTGAGCTGATGATTTAGCTCTAAAAGATCATACATTTTCACTTGTTTTGATATAAATAGTTTGTTCAAAGCACGACTAAGGAAAGATTTTGCACAATCTTCCTCTTACAAATAAAAAGCTTATTCACAAGCAATGAAATAAAAGCTTTTCTCAAGTTAGCACAATGAGGGGATTTGCTGCTACACCTGCTACTTAGTCTTGTATGACCACTGGCTTATGGTGGCTAATTTGAGAAAACTTTAGATAGATTCTATTGTGTAGTTGATATAACTGTGTTAGTGTGCTGACTTGATGATTTGTTCAACCTGTGCAACTGTTGCATTACATTTTTATATGACTTTAAACTACAAACTTTTAACCACCACTGTTTGGTGGTTTAAACCTAATTTATGAAACCATGCATCCTTGCTACAGGCTTGATTTGATAAACCTTTGTAACATTCAAGTCTTTTGTTCATGTTCCCCACTGGTGTATATGTCATATTTGTTATTCCAGATTTGCTCCACGCCACAGTTTTATTATTTTGTATAACATATAGATAATGTTGCTAGCATGTTCACTCTTTCAATCCTAAATCCATTTCCAATGCAACACGGCAGAGATGAGTAATGAGAGAGATGTATGCAAATGTATCCAACAAAAACGCTTATTCTGATGTACTCTATGTGTGTGTGAAATAAATCATATTGCGAAGATTTTTAGCAAATAAAGCCTGCCTTTTTAAAAAAAAAAATGTATGCAAATAGCATAAAATATGAGGGCTAATCTATCAATTCACTTATGTTTCATTCATCTGGTTTCTGACCCTCAACTGTTTTTTTTTCTCTTTTTTTGTCACAATGTTTGTGAGTTGCTACACTCATATTTACTCCCCTTGCATTCCCATGAGAGTAAAGGGGAAAGAGAAACACAGCAGGGGGGAAATGCAGAGTCATTTGTAGTCATAAGTTCTACAAAAAAACATCCCCTCTGCACAAGAAATCCAGAAGTGGTGAGCGCTTCATTTTTAGCATTTTCAGCGATGAGGTGAACCGCATGTATGAGTTTTATCAGAACATTTGGTTTCATTTCAGGAAGGTGCAGATTATACAGATCAGCACGCCAGCCATCGTAGTAATCAGATGTAATACCTAACGACACTTCCTTCGCTGATCTGTCAGGTAGTGGTAGAGACAGGCGTGACTGGGAGAGGTCTAGTGACACTTTCATCAATACTCATTGGCGTGAAACCACTAATATATAGAGACTGAGAGAGAAAGCTTTTAGTCAGACAACCACAGGCAACTCAATTCTGTCTGGCAGTGAAACGGTTAAACTGCACTTTTGCTTTTTCTGCCTCCCAGCTGTCTGGTATTACTGGTGGAGTCGGGTGCCCAGAAATGAGGTGGAGGGTGTTATCACTCAATCATAAGGGTATGATAGTAACCATCAGGCGATGTGTGAAAAGATCTCTGCTTGGCTTTGAGTTTTTCTTATCTGGAAAACAGCCTCCTTTTGTTCCTGTACCTCATCCTCTCTTTATTTATCTGTCCATCTCTCTGTCTATGTGTCTGACTCTTTTTCACTCCCTGTGTACATGCGTGCATTATGTGTGCTTTACTGAGCATGCTGTTTGCCCTTGGGCTGTTTTTCATGTAGACATTCTTAGCACAAGTAGTGTATTTAAAATTCTTACCCACGGGCAACATTTGACCCTTGTTTACGCTGCAGGAACACATATGTGCACGCACAATAGTGAGTCTTCTTTTCATGTAGTTGCTTTATCAAACCAAACACACGTGCACAAGTGTGCACATGCAGATAGCGTTGTTCTGCGGACACTTGGCTAATTGACCCCTCGCTAAACTCTGCTGTTCTTCCATTCTGCTGCTGCGATGCAGATGCAGTTTAGATAGAAGTAGGCAAAGTCAGGCCGTTTATTTTTGACCAATGACAGTTTTGTCAGCTGCAATGACGACTGCAGCTAACTAGCAGATATTATAATTTGTAGCTATTTCTAGCTAACACTAATTTTGTGAATTGGTTGAAAAGCAGCAATGTGTTACTTTTCTACCAAAAAATAACTGACTTGTTATTAGGAGAATGGTGTCTCTGTCATTGTTCCTGCACTATGCAACTTTAACCGCAAGAACGCTTTATGGCAGTAAGTTACACAATAATAATTAAGTAATTTCACTGATTTTAGTGAAACTGGATCATATTTTATTAACACAATGTTTTCTGGTTTTCCCTCTGATGTCCTCGGGCTGCTCTGCATCAGCTCTCTGTGATTTGCAGAGTTTCCTAGTAGACAGTAAATTACAGTTTTTCTCAATTGCTAAAACACTATACCCTATTGTCTGAACCAAATGCTCAATTGCCTGAACCCACTGATTGAATCAATCACTCTTTTGGCAAAACCATAAGCACTTTTCACCTGTTTAGACACAACTTGCCAACACATTTTCATTGTGATGCACCCATGCTGCATAATGGTGAGCACAGGTGACAAAAGTCAAACACAATTAAAGCACAGGTGTCACCACTTGAACACAACAACTCAAAATTGATCACACTTGTGGCTAATGATGTGAGGGAACATATAAGCCAGTTCAGAGAGCACTGGTTTGTGAGGCCCTACAATAGATAGAAATCTGAGAGGAAGAGTTTGTGTGAGAGGAGGTCGAGGTGGTCAGCAAAGACAAAGAACAGTAATATCTGATGAAATCAGAGCTACTGTGATTGACCATGTTCTTGTCCATGGTATGAGCATGAGGGAGGCCAGACAAAGGGTACCAATGTACTGTACCAATGTTGTAATGGAGGGTTGGTCTAACTGTTTGTAGGCCTAGTATTCCATGTATATTTTTTGTAACTGCATGTTCTCTTTTTGTAGAATTGAAAGACTGCCACATGGGGGTGGGAGGACAGGTATGTTCTCCCCACACCGAGAGACACTAATTGTTGATATGGTCCGTGAGAACAACGCCATTAAACTGAGTGAAATTCAGCAGAAGATCATTGAGGGCCATGTAAATTTTGAGGGTATCAACAGTGTCAGCCTCTCAACTGTTGATCGTGTCCTCAAGCTGACAGACTGCGCATGAAACAGCTGTACAGAGTGCCCTTTGATCACAACTCAGACAGAGTCAAAGAGCAAAGATTCCAGTATGTACAGGTTGGTATATATCCAGACACATTCAATGTTGATTACTCTAAGTAGTGATTTACTGTAGTGGCCTAAATCACTTTTTCTGTATCACTTACAAAACTGTATCTATTTCTACAGAGGGTTTTTCAACTGGATGCAATGGAAAGACCCCATGAATACATCTACATGGATGAAGCTGGGTGTAATCTCACCAAAAGGAGAAGGAGAGGCCGTAATGTGATTGGCCATCGGGCCATTGTTGGTGTCCCTGGGCCGCGTGGTGGCAATGTCACATTATGTGCTGCCATCAGCAATCATGGGGTTGTCCACCATCATGCCAACCTGGGGCCCTACAACACTCACCAGCTCCTCATTTTCCTCAATCACATGCGAGATGCTCTGTTAGGGCAGCAGGATGAGCATCCCATCTATGTTGTTGTTTGGGACAATGTGAGTTTTCACAGAGCCCTCCAGGTTAGAGAGTGGTTCAATATGAACCAAGGTTTTATCAATCTTTGCCTTCCACCGGACTCCCCTTTCCTAAACCCCATTGAGGAATTCTTCTCCTCATGGCGGTGGAAGGTATATGAACGCCAACCTTACACCAGGGTAAATCTCCTGCAAGCCATGGAACTTGCCTGTGGTGACATAGGTGTGGAGGCATGCCAAGCCTGGATACAGCATGCCAGGGGTTTTTTCCCCCATTGCCTGGCCAGACAAAATGTGGCCTGTGATGTGGATGAAGTCCTGTGGCCTGACCCAGTACGGAGACATGATGCTGTGGCTGAGTAATGCACTTATTTGTATATTTTTGTACTTTATTTTTACATGGGCTTACTGTACACAAGTGGCAAATGCACAAGATTTCTGTTTTTTGTCTTTTTGTACAAGTGCTAAATGCACAGGTTTTTTGTTTTGCAACATGCATTTAGCCTACAGTGAACAAACATTTATTTCTCCAGCTTCATGTCCTGAGCATTGTGTTTTCTATTTCTATGTAGTGTTTAGCGGCTGCTCAGTAGTGTTTTTAATTTTGATTGACTCGGGGCACGATTTGACAACATAGTTCAGTTTTGAGCACAGATTGAACTGTTTTGAGGTGAAAGTTTGGTTTTGCAAGAAGAGTCTGAGGTTTTGTGAATGTAGCTTGAAAATTGGGTTTTGTGTTCACAGTTTAGAGGAAAGGAGAGCAGCTTACAAGAAATGTGTCTTAGCAAAAAGAAGAAAAACTGTAAACTGCTGTGAACTATAGTTGTTGTTAGCTAATGTTAGCTCAGTATGTTAGCCGGGCTACCCAGACTGTGAGCTCAGAGCACCGGTAGAGTGTTTGCACCACACGTTCATCATGGCTACATAGCTTACATGATCCTCAAAGACAGATGCTAAAGCTACATGTCCCACAAACAGTATCTTTACAAGCTGTTCATGATGGCCTTCAATGTAAAAGACAGAACTAGAGGTAAGTGTGAATAAAATGTTATTTGTTCTAACATAACCTGGTTTAGTGATTAAGAACATACCTTGGCAGCAATGTTGAGGTTCGAACATGTTTTTTTTTTTTTTTTTTTTTTGTATATCCAAAAATCTCGATGAGTGTTTATGTTTATAGTTACAGATGAGTGTGACAAACGTAGTGCTATCTCAGCTAACCACTTTAGCTCGAGTAGGTAGTGCAGCAGTAGCTCAGTCCATAGAGACTTGGCTTGGACCAAAGTATGGAAGGTGGTAGCTGGAGGCTGCACTGCCGAGGTGCCCTTGAGCAAGGCACCAAACCCCCCCCCCCCCACCCACCAACTGCTCGTAGGGTGCTGCTGTGGGTGGCTGCCCATCACTCTACCATCTCTCTCCACATTTGCATATCCCTTTGTATGTGTGTGGTTGTATTTCGGGGTTAAAATGCATGTAAAGCTGATGACTTGTTGGCTTTAGATGTAACCTTAGCATAGGTGGGTGTTTTTGTGTCACCACATGAAAAAACATTAAAATAAATTGACTTCAGAAAGCTTCTGTTTTTTTTTTTTACTAGTCTTTGAGAATAGCCAATCAGTTCTCTCAGCATGAATCCTCTTTTCAATTTGCCATCTTATCATTTTTATATTCATATAAATACACACTCGTGCCATCGTGGCCTTTTTATAGACCCAGATCTTCATTCGTCAAATGTGTGGGAGCGGAGCATCTCATATAAATATGATTACTACTGATTATAGAACTTCAAAAGTGCTGTGAGTGAGACTGTGGTCCACAGTGAGAGTGGCTCTCATTCATAAGAGACTGAAACATGCCGAGTTACTAACCTCACATCCTGTGCCAAATGCAGCAGGAAATGTTTGATTTCCTGTAGTGAGTTGTAGGTGGGGGCTATTGTGTGTTTGTGTGTGCATGTGTGTGTCCGTGTTGGTATATCCAACACATTAGGAACGTGTTTTTGTATGTGTGTTTCACCATTTCATCTACATAAGAAGATCTATTAACAAGAGAATACTCTTCTCAGAAGCGTCCTCTGAGGACAGACGTTAATTAAATACAACAAATTAGAACATCTTGTTTGTTTCTCAGCAATAAAGCTTCCTTTTGACAATTATTAGGTTGCTGCAGATGCGTTGGGGTTATTAGAAAGTTGCAGAGAAGTGTAGAAGTTCATTCCTATCAGCAAATCTAACTAAGGAAGTGAGTCTGATATTGTCAAATCCATCCACATTTGTGGTTAGTTCGTTGCCTCTGTCCCTAAATGACGTCAATGAATTTCTAAGCAATTAGAAGATCTGAGAATAGACCTGACACATTGATAATATGTGGCTGTGTGTCGCAAACCAAATGTTGCAAACCAAATTCAAACCTCTCCTGCCATCTGAAGGCATTTCCTGGGCTTTCACTCACACTGTTATCTCTCTGTTATTTTACATGTACTTTCATAGAATATTGTTTCCAGGAGCTTAATGAGCTGTGATAACTTATTTCAGACAGCGTGAAGAAAGTAGTCTGTCTATACTTGTGACGCAAAGGTGCCAATTTCTACAGAATAAATGACCCTGTTTTGCAATTTTGGCCACATCCTTCTTGACTAACAGCTGTGACAAACGCACACACACACACACACACACACAGACACACACACACAGATCAAACACTCACACATCTATGCACAACTGCCACCTCTGAACCCCTGAAAATACTATACTGTTGTCAAGGAAACAGCCTATCAAAATGTGTGTGTGTTTGTGTGTGTGTGTGTGTGTGTGTGTGTGTTTGTGACAGAGCGAAAGAGAGAGACAGCATTTGTGCATCTTGGAATAGCTTCAGTGACGCATACATTTGCTCGCAAACACCATGCCAGTTAACCGCCCTCTTTCACCTCTCCATTCTCTGTTACAACATACATCCATCTGTCCTCTCATCTTCTCCCCCATTCCTTGATTTTATTATTTTTTCTTCCCTATTTTGTCTTTGATTTTACCCATCTATCTTTTTTCTTGTCTTGTTTTCTTTTCTCTTTCCATCCATTCTCTTCTCTTCTCTTCTCTTCTCTTCTCTTCTCTTCTCTTCTCTCCTCTCCAGTCTGAACATGAATTCAGGGAGTTGTGGAACATTCACTCCTCCCTCTTCATGGAAAATATGAAGCTCCCCAAGATCAGACATTACATTTCCCTTAAACCGACTGATTGATTCTTTTTTTATTATTATTTCCAATCATCACATTTTGTTAGCTTTACATCCATACAAATAAACTACAGTGTCAATATAACTAACCAATCCTGTTAATCTCTACTTATTTGATTAAAACATTTTAATCTCAAACCAAAATTTCACCCTGAAAAGAAGAAGAATGCAGCACAGGCTGCCAAAGCTTGTTAGTTTGGTATATCAGTGTTAGCATCTCTGCTTATGAGCCATGTAAGGTTTATTTTTACAGGCAGTAAAATCCCATGAGGGAGCGATGACTTCATATTGTCTCTGATTAATGGTTCTACATGAGGATGGGGGGTGGATGGAAAACTCAGCCAAAATCCCTTCTCCTCCGTCCCTTCAAGGGATCTGCAACCTACATTTCTACAGCAGCCATGCTCCGGTGGCAAACTTTAATCTTCTTTTCATATCTGGCCGTCGAGTGAGAGGCGATACGTGAGAATTGATCTCATTATTGTTGACCTTTATTGTTTTTATTATCCCCGCAAATGATTAAAGATGTCGTCTTGTTTTAGGCTGCACCTCCTAATATAGATTAATTTTGACATGACAACAACAATATTTAAACACTAATCCATAATCCACCGTCAAAGAATGATTTAGAGCTTAGTCAGGTCTGATAAATATAAACTTAATTCTATTGTCATTTTTATGACAATATCAGTTTCATGGGACTGAGTCATGTTTATCGACACAAGGGGAACAACACTAGATTATAAAAAGAATTATGTTTGACGATAACAGATCGCAAGGTCATCTGTCACCAGATCTCCCAGCTTTCTGTATGATGTGACTTTCCAGAAAACTGTTATTTTCCATTTCCGACCGGCTTGTTTAAACCTCACCCTGAGTATAACAACACACACCGTGATCAGCTCACATCTTACAGGAGCTCAGAGGGCTGCAACCAATAAAGTTTGCCACAGTTTGGCATCTTGGCAAGTGTTTGCGTGTATGTGAGAGTTTGTGATGTGTGTGTGTGCGTATGACTCGTTCTGAGTCACTGCTGTCCCCCTGGGTGCACAGCCAGGGCAATGCAGAAGGGTTTATATGTGAGTATGTGTGTTTGAGAGAGAGAAAAGAAAGCGCGTACATGTCTGTATGCATTTGTGAACATATTAACGTACATACATTTGTGTGTGTGTTGCGGGGGGGGGGGGCTGCCCAGACTTGAAAACCCTCCTCTGATGACTCAAGACCATGACTGCATCCAAAACTGAATCTTTTTTTTTATTTTGTACCACCCGTCTTACAAATGTGTTCCCTCTTTAAAATGGAGTTTTGTTTTTAGTTTTCAAGAGCACACACATGTCAGCCACCAGACTCTAATATCCATCCTTTCAGTAGAAACGTCTGGTAATGTTCTATGTCTTTCTTATCAACCAGAGGCCAAAACCAAGAAATAACTGATTCATACTAAGAAGTAAATATGACACAGCTTCTTTTTTTGTGCCGTAGAGCTTCATTTGTTGTCCAAAATATTAAATAAGCATCATGTGATGTGTGACATGTCATTAGAATGTAGTTTATTTTGAACTGATCACACATACACAGTCATGCTGCCAAAAATACTCACTCCAGCACAAAATGTTCATCAATCCACCATTAAAAGTAGTCCCTAAAAATGCATTATGTCCTCCTGTTAGATCAACATTTGCTAAAACCTACAGTGCCCAGCTGTTTAAAGATATTTCTAAGTCTTCCAAAAAAAAAAAAGATTCTATATTTTTGATGTTTTCAAAGACGTTTTTTGTAGGATTTGTAGACAATTCAAAAATGATTTAAAATATACTGTATATATAGAAAATTTTATGTGAACACACCCAACTGTCAGGTTTATACACTTTAAAATAAAACAAGAAAATTGAGATAATTAAAGGACGACTAATCAACAACAACAGCAAGAACAAAAAGCCCTGAGCCAGCTGGTCCAGATCATGTGATCTATCATTAATCAGGCCGCCTGTTGAGTGAGAACAGATTCGTCTGATAGCTGGTCCACCTGAACTTCAGTGTGTGACTCAGCCCCACCAGCAGGGGAGTTGATAGAGAACAGATACCGTGGACTCTTCCTTAGTGGAGTCAGTTAAGCTGTCAGCGTGTGTGTAATTGGAGCCGGACCCGCTGTGACTCAGGATGCTGCCTGTGAAACAAAATGGAAAACCAGCATCAGTTCAGGGGTTTCGGTCTGTTTTTTGGGGGGCCTCTGTCTGGACTGACGGGAGGAGACGGAAAGATGAAAAGAACGAGAGAAGGAGGGTTTATTCCCACAATGATGCTGTTTTGTAAATTGACTTTACAGGAAAGTCTTTTCCTGGCATCATTGTGGGGAAAAAACATGATAGAGGTTCATTACAAACACTCTGCTGTGATTAAATGTGTGGCTTTCTTGATGGGAGTGCACTTGTGCATCATGTGCGATTATGTGTGTCATTGTGTGGTTGTATGCATGTGTTAAATGTTTTGACCATAAAGGATAAGAATAAAGATAGCTGGCAAACATCAATAAAAAAGGATTAATAAAGTTGTTTTATCCAAAACATACACTCCCTATATGACCTGCAGTTGAACTGAGTAGAAAGTGACAATCACTTTCATTCCTTTGCCACCGTCAATGAGTGAGTTGTTTAAGTAGTGACTGAACAAATAGTAGGGGGGGTTATGAAGGGAAGCGGCACCATCAATAACATTAGTCTGAGGCGATCCATGGAGGTTAAAAGCTCCACGTGGAGACGTTCAAAGACGACACGTCTGAAACTAAAAAGGGCCCGTTTCAAACTGCTCCAGTGACTCACTGCTCCTTCTCCCGGCTTTACGGGAAGTGGAATGTGTTTTTAATTCTTCAGTTTTTTTTTTCTCCCCTCCCTCCCTTCGTCCTCCTCCTCCTTTGGCAGAGTAGAGAACGGTCAATGTTTGTCTGTCTGTGTGAATGTTGTGGTGTGTCTGTTTGTTCATGTGTGTGTCTCAAGTCTGTGCTTGAGGGTAAGTAGCCCAAATGATCTCATGGGTGTCTAGAGAGAGTAAGCAAAGCCAGCTGAAAGTGTGGCTTCTGTGGTCTGCTGAGTCCAAAACACTGGCTGAACCAACACTGATTCAAAGCTAATGTTGTAGTTGATAAGATAACTGATCGACTTTATATTATATAAGTTATATATTAAGTTAAAGGTCCAGCGTAGGATTTAGTGCCATGTGGCTTTGAGGCTGAAAATTGTAAACAACTGAATAGCGCTCGCCTCACCATCCCCTTCCAAGTGTATAAAAAAAACTAAGGTGGCAGTGAAAAAGTCAAAAGGCCATATGTAGAACCAAATTCTGGTTTGTCCATTCTAGGCTACTGTAGAAACATGGCAAACTCCATCTACGAGGACCTCTGTAGATATGAAAGGCTCGTACTAAGGTAACGAAAACAAACAATACTATAAACTCATGAAAACATACATATTCAACATACATATAAACATTATATTCCATTTCAATTAATAAATTCTGCAACATCTTACACACTGGGCCTTTAAAATGCAGCTTTCTTTCAAAGAGTTAGCCAATTAGCTTAGCCAAGCTTAGCACAAAGACAGGAAGCTGGGGGAAACAACTAGCCTGGCTCTGTCCAAAGGTAACAAAATACACACACCTGTAAAGCTCACAAATTAACATATATTATCTCGATAGTTTAATCCATACAAACACTGAAGTGTAAAAAGACAAGAGGTGCTGTTGTTTTGAACTATTTCTTGGCCTGGGGCAGAGACTCCCTGAAGTTTTTGCTGGTTGCCTGGCAACCTCACAGCAAACAACAAGACTTGTAAAACTATTTCTTCCAGAAAATACAGTGAATATGTTTTTTCCAGTTAAGCCTTTTAGTCCTTCAGCAAAAACTCATTTTCTTTTTTCAGAATGATGAAGACTTTATGAAACTGAAGAAATTGTTTGATCTGAATAGTTTCATTAAAAAATTTATGATGAATTTTATATATACTGTAAGATTTAGTTTTGCCTTGAAAGCTGCTGTTACAATTTTTAAGGTGTTTTATATGATAGTTAATTACAGAACAATAACCCAGCTATGAGTCGAGTCAAATTTGTGAATTTGGGCAGAATAAATACAAATGACGCGCCTGGACTTGGTCTATTTTCTCTGTAATCCTTAACATAATATTGCAAATACTACTAATAATAATTTATAGTTTGGATTACTGGCCAGAGTTACAAATTATCTAACATTAAAGGGGCTGCAGATGAAAAAGAAACATCTGTGCCATTAGTGCCAGCCAAATACATCAGCTCTCCATCAAACACTGTGTTACTGAAGCTCAAATTGCTCTGTTTGTCTTGTTTGTGTTACACTATACAGGTGTACCTCTATTGTTCTTCAGTAGCTCAAGAATAATAAGAGCTTTTATATCTTCTTCTAACCGTCACCTTTGAGCAGTAAATGCAGTCACTTGTTCTATTGCCCCGTAGCTGTTGTCAGTCAAAAGCATCACCTCCAGCCCAGACTGGCTTCCTTGGAAACTCTTGGCCTATTTCTGTTTGTCTTGACTAGGGTTTTTCCAGCCTGAGGTGCCTATTTTGGTCAGATAAATACAATGTTGTTTTGGGAGCGGGGGTTGAGCAGCGAGGTGCAGATGAGATCACCTCTCAAGGCTCCTGAGCTGCAAAACAACAGGCAGCAAGACAAGACAAGAACTGCCACGAATGGAGGCGGAAAATAAAGGCTTGGGAAATTATTGACATCCCGTCCTGGATACAGGTGGGCCTGAGGCGAGGAATCGAGAGAGAACCTGTCCCACTGTCTTTCAGAAACATGAGCAGAGAGTTATATGGAAAACCATTTTTTTTTAAAAATCAGCTGATAAATATGGATAATCATCAGACACATCGCATTGTGCGGCTGCAAAGCCGGAAACATGTTTAGCTGCAGCTGAGTGTATTTTAAGGCCTTCACCACAGGGTAGATCAGACACGTCTGTATTTTGTTACATGATTAGTTTTGTTTGTGTGTGGTTGTGAGGCCATGGGAGACTGAAGCTCACGACTTCAGTGTTTTTTTGTTTTTTTGTTTGGGAAGCGGGGGGCATACTGCAGTAAATTTATAATCTGCATGGTGTGAGTGTCGGTCTTTCCTGCTGCCTCACTGTCTGTCTTTCTGTTGTGTCTGTGCTTTGACAATGGGTATGACTTGTGCAGCAGTTATCATCTGATCACTGCCTACCAGTGAGCGTGTGGGTGTGTGTTGCCTTGTACACTCATGTCTGTGTGTGTGTGTGAAGGAGAATTTATTGCCATGTGGTTGTCTGCGGTTCCAGCCAGGTGTGGTGGCAGTCGGACGGGTGTTTGGCTTCGCTGCCAGGTACGACACCTGCATGAGCCCTCAGATGGAAAACAGTGTGTGGATTTGATTGTATGCAGTGGTGGATTTTCTGTTGATTTATACTTGTATTCCACTTCAGTACTGAACTTTTTTATCCCATTCTACTTATTTGGCACACTTGTTAATTTTCCAGCTTAATATTTAAATGACTTTCTTACCCCTTTAATCATCTCATGACCTTTCAAATTTAGTTTGTACAAAACAGTGGATTACCCCAAAGGGTGATTTAAACTACTTCATTACATAACTGTAAAGTAGTTAAAACTAAATTGCTATATTTATATAGCATGGTTATATACAAGGTTTTTTTTTCCACTCACACACACACATACCAATTGGAGTGAGGTACCATGAAGGGTGCTTGTCTGACCATCAGGACCGATTTTGGGTTCAATGTCCTGTCCAAGGAGGCTTGTGGATAGACAGAGGTGGGGATCTAACTGCCAACCCTGACCGCAGTGGACGACCTGCTCTACCTCCTAGATACAACCCCAAAAGAAATGGTCTGGATCACAGGGTTTACAGTATTTTTACATTGTTGTAAAGGTACTTCTTCTCAAGTAAAGGGGGACAAAGACTCCCTTGATGTAATTTTTGATTTAAAAAGTGTAAAGGGCCACTCCCTGTTACTCACATAATTTATCTGTACTATTATTTATATATTCTGATTAGACTCTTTGAAAGAAAAGCAAAAGACAAACATGAGTGCACACAGGTTTGTAAGGTGTGTGGGCTTGTTTTCCTGCATTCGTGGGGTCCAAAAACCGGGAGCACTATACTTGTGGGGTATGTGTGTGTGTGTGTGTGTGTGTGTAAAGCCTCATGCATCTGGAGCTCCTTAAAGAGTGTGTGGGTGGAGGGAGTTATGCGGTGAAATGAGGTCATCATCGCTGTTGATTTATATGACACACGCGATTACTTACACTCCTGTGACTTCACCAATGCCTCCGCTGACAGCATGAATAATACATGTCCCCACCGAAAGATGACATCCTCCACTTTCTCCTCTCTCATCTGCTGTTTTATAAAGTTTACTTCATCATTACTGACCCATGTCAGTTGTGTTTGTGTGTGTATGTTTGTCCCAGTTTTATTTCCACGTCGGCTTCTGTGCTGATTACCTGCCATCTTCTATCCAGTTCAACAAGTTGAGCCTTCACATCGGTAGTTTATGAAATTGCACAACAGGAAGTGGGAAGGAGTGTGTACGTGTGTGTGTGTGTTTCTTACACGATGCCACACCCAGGTTTAGAAAAAGTGATTGATATATGGTGGTGATGTTACTTGTGATGCATTGTGTAACCGCTGTCTCAGCACAGGTGTCAAACTGACTCATGCCTAAAATTCTTAACACATTTCATTTAAGTTCATGAGAAAATGATTGATACAAGCCGTTTTCAGAGACATGCAGTGATTTGCCTGCAGCAGAGAAAGACACAACTGCCCACGAGAAAGTCACAATCATGGATGGGTGGCAGATGACATCCTGGATGTGCTTTTGACAGCCAGGCTCAGACATTTTGCCCCCACACCAAGGAGCTCCGAGCCGGGCCACGGTCAGCGCTGGACAGGGGGCAGAGTGAAGGAGAGAGGAGGGATGGGGTGGAAGAGGAGGAGGCTGATGGGTTAGGGGGGTGATGGGTTGGGGGGACGGAGGACAGCCGTTACTGTCAGCATCCATCAGGGAGCCCAGGGGTGACATGAGAGCCGGCAAGACAGGGAGGAGGAGGTCAGGGCATGGAGCCGGCCCTTAACTAGTCACCCTTCAGCCTTCGAATACACTTGTTTGCCGTCCCACACCCCTCCACCTCCTCCCCTCTCCATCTGTTCTCAATGCAGATGTGTAACCCTGGAGCCACTGGATTTCTCAACATGTTCTTCTTTAAAAAGCTTTACCATGTTTACAAATTTAACTACAAATTATGGGCGCTTTACTATCACTAATGACTATTTCCCAAAACATATAATTTACAGACCGGTAGAAAATTAAAGCACCAGCCTGGAAAAATGAGTGGAGACACATAATTAATAGAGATGCTTTCATACAGGGCATGAAAGGTCACTAATTAGTACAAAAATAAGACACTTCATGTTGTTTTCTATAAAGAAATAGTTTGACATTTTGGGAAGACGTCATGCTTTTCTCACATTTGTACGGTAAATAGCTGGAGCCATCAGCCCAATAGCTTAGCATAACATAAAGAGTAAAAACAAATAAGTTAGTCTCTTTAAAGGGAACATCATATTTCTAAGCATGGAAGAGTAATTTTCCACTGCTCGCCTGGCAGCTGCCTTAAATAAACAGCCCAGCATAAATTAAGCAACAATGTATAACTTTAATTAACTTTAGAGGTGCTGGAAGGTGACTTTTGTTATCTTTGGATAGATGTTTCCCCCTGTTTACAATCTTTATGCTAAGCTAAGCTTCTGGCTGTAGCTTTGTATTTACTACACGGACATGGCAGGCAAATATATTTCCCAAAGTGTGAAACAATTCCTTTAGACAATTACAATAAAATTGAAGTATGCCATCTCCTGGGTGCTTTAAAGACACATTTATAGTCACTGTAGACACACACACACTTAACAAGCCTTCAAAACATTTACTGCCTTAATAACATTACACTGTCAGATAGTTTCATTTCATTAGAATCGCTCAGTAAATCACGGACGTGGGTGGAGATTCAGATGTCAGGAACCAGTTTTTTGTTTGTGTGAAATTCTAGAAGTTCATTTTAGTATAATTAGACTGAAACCAATTCCTAAAATCTCAAAACATAATATTGTGAATGACAGCAGTAAAGTTCTCAACGTGGGATTAATGGTCCTTTAATATTAAAATTGAAGATGATCCTTTTTAAACTCTAGTTTGTTCACAGTGTGGTAGAAATCCCTAAAGTCTGCTCCACCTTACCCTCAGAAATAATAACATCTCCAGGTTGATTTAGATAATAACCAGCAGTCTGACTGTGGAGACGCTGTTTGCCCGGTTTTTAGATCCTGTAGGGAAAAACATGTTTTGCTGCCATTGGCCACTGCTGAGGGCTGCAGCCCAGACATAAACAGTGGTGTGGCTGGAGCAGAGGAAGCTGCAAGGCTGGTGGTGCAGGTGGCAGCTGGCAGTGAAACAGCAACCAACATGTCTACTGTCCTGTGACACTCAGGTGTAAACATACCCCTTTATAACACAGGGAAAACAGAGACAGCTGTTTAATCCAGCGTTTATTTGACAAATCAGAACCTGAGGAAGGGATCTACAATGAGCACGCTGTGTGTGGGGGGTTTTCATATCAAAGACTCTTCACCTCCACCCCCAGCTCACCCCATGCCAAAACAAATATCTACGCATTAAACCATGGACCCAGTTTAATTAGATTTTAAAAAATGTTATTCATTGGAACGACATCTGAGAAGACCGTTGACTAAATATAACTTGTTTCTAAATTATATAACTGTGAGTGAATGCCAGCAGAATGAAGAGCAAAGCCTATCAACGGAATAGTCTTTGTATGTACATATTGTGCTCATGACTAGGAAGTAAAATATAGTTACTTTTAATTTGAACCCCTGGGGCAGTCCTGGAATGCACAACTACTGTGACCTGAAATATCATACATATGTTAAAGTAGTTATGTGAAATTACATAGTAAGGACACAATTTAGAAGGGACAAAAGACAATTAAAGCAATAGTTTTTGGTAAATATACTTGTTTGTACCCTTGAGAAGAGAAAGAAGATCACTGTCATAATTGTCAGTTTAACACGAAGCTGGAGCCAGGAGACAGTTAGCTTAGCTTAGCTTAAACATTGGAAACAGCTAGCCTGGCTCCGTCTGAAGGCAATAAATAAATCTGCACACCAGCATCATAATATACACGTTATGTCTTGTTTGTTTAATCCGTACAAAAACTGAAGTTAAAAACTGGCGCTGGACTATTTCTTGGCTGGAGGCAGTGACTATCACAATATCACAACAAGACTGCCAGGAAATAGTCCAGCTCATAACCCTTATTTTAAACAGAATAAACAAACAAGATATAGTGTATTAATTACTCAGCTTCAGAGGGAAAGGTTGGCAGATTTATTTTTTAGCTTTGGACAGAGCCAGGATAACTGGTTCCCTCTGTTTCCAGAGTTTCCAAATTCAGACAGTCTTCTCAGAGGTTAATGAACAAAGTACCGTAGTATTCTGTGCAAAGCGCCAGTCAATTTAAGTACACGCTTAATGGTCCCATGAAAAACAGTGAAAACAGAAAATATTTATGAATTTATTAAAAAAAAAAACCCGGACGCCCCGGACAGGACGTAAAAAGTGGACATGTCAGGGGAAAAGAGGACGTTTGGTCACCTTAAAATATGTTATCTACTGGGTGCTTTCAACAAACACTTATAATCATTGTGGACATGCACACAATTTTACTGCCATCTATCTTAATAACATTATACTGACAGACCGTTAACAAACAGTTGATTCATTCTGGATCAGACTATACTGATAAAGTGCTCATGTTTAAACAATGTCAGTACAGCGGGCAGCTGAAGAGATACTCTGTGTGTGTGTGTGTGTGTGTGTGTGTGAGAGAGAGAGACGGAGAGCGAGAGAGAACCTGCTTGTAACAGACAGGGCTGATAGACAGACAGATACACACACATGGCTGGGAAAGAACCAGACAGACGGGTCCTTATGCACAGAGAGTACTTCTTCATGAAGCAGGGTGTGTAAGACAGGGAGTGCCCGAAACACACACACACGCACACACAGACACACGCACCAGACAAAAACAAATGTGAAAGTACAGGGTTTGAATTGGTACAATAAACACTGACTGGAGTCACATGTGTGTTTACTTGGTTGAAAGAGCATGTTTGATCTCGTCTTTGCATAATGTTGAGGTTGTAAACAGCCTGTGTGAGTGTGTATTTCACTTAAAAATCAAATCAAAACAAATATTGTTGCGGTCACATTGATAACTTGTTTTTTTTGTGTGTGGGGGTACATACTGGCGTAACTGTGTGTTTATCTTTTTCAAGAGCGTGGGAGTTTTCCTCAGGAGAAATTTCCTGTTATGGAAATATACAAGATACAATACTACAGCTTTTTGTTATATACTGTATATATTTCTCTAATATTTTCATATTTAAGGAATGTGAAAGTTTTGGTGTGATCTGGCCTTCTAGAGTTTATTCTCTTTTTAACGACACAACCCTCTTTCACTTTCCAGTGACCAACCCCTCCATCATGCACATCATGGATAAAACAACTCTTATCCAGTTAAACCATATTTTTAATAATATATTTTTTCAAATTGTCTTTTAATGTGGCTCTGTTCGCTGTATATTCTCTTATATCCATCAGTTTTGATTTTCTGTTTATCTTAACACGCACTGACTAAATGTGACGATTTAAAGGGAAATTCCAGTTTCATACAACTTTGTGTTTTCATAGTTTTGGCCACCTTTCCATGGAATCACTAGGAAGTCAGATGATCAGAGGTAAGTGCCCCAGGTTAGTCTAGTTGGTTGGTAGAGAAAACAAAGACAAATTATCACCCAAAACTGTCTGTGGTAAACCACAATTTGAAGTTCAAGTTCCTTGCTAAACTCTGGCCTACTGTAGATGTGCTTTACTGTTATGTTATAACTGACATTATGGGTGTGTTCGCTATCAGTTTAACCTCAAAATGAATTTAGATCATCAGGTTTACAGCCTGTTTGTGCCCCCTTGGACTTTGTTATAGGGAGATCGTCGTGTTCGCAGATCTCAGCGGTTACCTGTGAGTACAACTGATAAAAATGATAATTTAAACCCACGATTTTCTTTACTTATTCTAATAATCTATTGCTTTAAGAAGTTTGATTCAAGCGATGAGCTGATGCAGTGATGTGATCAAGCAGAAATTTTGTGCGACTGCAGCTCAGAAACTACAGCAGTAGGAGGAAGCTTTCACAACAGATGTTCAAGCCCTGCTAGCTAACAGGAATCTTTGGGTGGCTGTGATGTGCGCCTCGTTCACACCAGAGTAAACATTAGCAGGTTTCAGATGAGGCAGATTCCAAGAAACTTGTCTATAAACGTTTCTTTCCTTCCTCGCATTTTTTCTCTCTGTTTTTTCTTTCACACTGTTTCCATTCCAGGGTCGAATTCATTTTGCTCAAAGTCCCACAAACTGAAAGTAAACAGCAGCAAATGCACAGAGGTAAAGAAGTGAAATGTGCAAACGCATGTCAACATGTGGTTAAAATGGTTAGATCATTTGTAAGGAGCTGCAGAGCAGATCTATGTCTTAAGTTAGTTTGTTTCGGTAAGCCTGCCTACTGACCTCAGTGCTCCTGGTTCCAGAGAAAATCGCACACATTCATAGTTCTTTGAAATCCTCCCCCTCACTTGTGTTTCACACTTAATGACAAAAACATAAACCACATTTCCCCTGAAGCCAGCACAAAGACAGGAATGGGTTGACCTTTGTCAAAAACTGACTATGGGAGACAGGAAATGGAGAGCTCAGTAGACAACGAGCCACGAGTGGCCAAACATCTATTCTGCTGCTTGATCGTGCCTGATATGCTGATATTGCTGCCCTTTGATGCCGGTCAAGTGATAATTAGGGGAACTACAGTATTTCTGGGTCAATGAAACTGGTAGTGACTAAGCTAAACAGACAAACAAACATGCATGGTAACTCACACATCCTTATGGAAACATTAGAGCCTGATATCCATTGAAGTCCTTAATATTAACTTAACTTTTTTGCTGTATCAGGTAGTGATTTCGATGCTAATATGAATTCGAGATATCCCACTTTACGTGCCAAAAATATGCCAGGGCAATAATGTCAAGCTAATTGCATTGTGTTTTGGTGATTACCTACTAATCCCCAGCCCGGTGAATAACTGCCCCACAGTGAATGTGCCCGAGTCAGCAGGATGGCATCTTTGACAGGGGCGAGGAGCCAGAGCACTTAAGCCTGCAGCACCTCTCCATATTGTTCTGTCTGCCACACAACAAAACCAGGGCCTCCGCTGCAAAATACAGCCAAGAGCAGCAGTGTGCTGCACACAGACGGGGCAGGTCAGGGGGCTGGTGGTGTACAAGTCAGTCAGTCACGCAAACGTTTGTTTGGTTATATTAGGATTTGCCTGTGTTGTGGTTTATCTGGAATAATGACCAGTAACAACAAGTTCAGACAATCCGATGCCATTTCGACAGCTGCCGCAGAGGTGAGTTAGCGTGTGTACAGATTCAGTTGTGTTAAAGTGATGTTGACTTTATATGCCCTTTCACGTGTGACTGTTACAGGACACACAGGGCGATGATACAAGGTCCAGTCAGGAACAAGAGGAGAAACTGATCTTGACAGCCTGGCAAAGCATGGTGAGTGCACAAGGAAAGAAATTCTGTATAACTGTACCCCTTCAAACTTCCAGTAAGTTTCAGTTAATTATGGTTTATCAGTGTTACATTTAAAAAGGTCTAACAACATCCTGTGTTGTATCAGTCAGTGCTCAATCATGGTAAATCAAACAGAGTAGACCACAAATGCCTGGTGCGTGGATGAAATTATATCTAATCAGTTCATCCTATATCCTAAATAACAGTTTGTGATATACATAAGCAATGCTTTTGTTGATTTTTCTTATACCTATACTTAACTTATACTTTTGAACACTTTCTTTACAGCTACACAACAAATTTCCAACCATAAAGTGCTATTTTTTTTAGTCTTTTTCTCCTTAATTTGATACATCATCACCAATTCCTCAGTACTAGACTAGACTGTACTAGATATTAATACGTTCAGTTTTTGCCATCATGCCCTATATTGATGGTCAAAGCGTCTTCTTTTAACTGATCAGATGGATGATGCATATTCAGAGTTTCATGTTATCCCTCACTGGCTTCCCACAGCCAAGCCACTGACATGGACTGAGCCCTTGACTTATTTTGCCCTTGCAGTCCTCAGAGTGACATTTTATTAGGTGTTCATAAATGTTACTTAGTTAATCGTAGTTAGGCACTAATTAAATGTATAGGCTGGTATTGTATAGTAATAGTAGTAGCAGTAGTACGTATTATCAGTGACAGCAGGTGTCAGTCCAGTCTGGTTAAATGTCCCTAAATGTAAAAGTATTATGGTGTTTCTACAAACAGCTGACAGCTGTTTTTGCAGTCCTCAGCTCTGCAGCAGCACAGCCTGTGTGAGCACTCCAGAGCTCCAGGTCCGGTTCAGTCCTTCCTGTCCAAGCAGAGGCTCTCCACCCAGGCAAGGAGGGCTCTCTCTCCCCGGCTGCAGCCCAGGTAGGAGCCTCCATATACAGGGAGAAATGGAGCAGTGCTGCCCGCTCACAGGCAGCATGGAAAGCAGGACTGTCGAGGAAGGTGTGCATTTTCATTGACTGAGGTCTGTGCTTATTTGGTTTGCTGATATCACCCCCTGCTGGTCAATGCTGGTACTGGAAAGATATTTAATATAAATACTATAGTAAGCGTCATAGATTACTGTTTTTATATATACTTTAACTGAATGAGTGCTTGTCAGTAATTACCAGATTGTCTGCTACATTCCTCACTGTATAATATCTATACATTTATTCCTGCAGGTAAGATACAATATTCATTAGAAATAATGCAAAACAATGACTATTCCTTTTGTCATTAATGTAAACCTGTTGTATCATCTCATTCATTTAATTGCTTAAATTATGTTTTTTTGAAAAAGAAAAACAAACAAACAAACAAAAAAAAAAAACAAGACAATGCATTAGAAATCTATTTACAGGAGTATTTTACTAATCAAAGAAAATAAAGTGAACAAATAAAACTTGCACCCATTTTGTCTTAGCGTCATTGTCTGTCCAAACTTCATTAATTAATGCTAAAGTACTAGCATGGACTTACAGTAGTAACAGGCAATATATTATTTTTCTACAATATAATGTGCAGATAACTGGAAAACCAGAATTCTTTCTTTAAACATACACAATCTGTGTCATTTTCATCTTTTTGTATATAGATAGCTTTAACATGTTTAGCCTAGCTTAGCACAAAGACTGAAACTAGGGGGAAACATCTAGCCTCATTATGTTGTATTTTATGCATTTAACAATCATAGCATAGCATAGCAAAAACACTGGCTTTGTGGTTTGAAGAGGAGCTATCTTAATTATAAAGCTAGCTATCTTATGACACCTCCAAAGTCATCTGATAAGGTTGTCTGTGTCATAGCCTTTCGACAACTGCAAGTGAGTCTTCCCCTGCCTCTAGTCAGTGTACTAAGCTCGGCTTAAAACATGTTGAAACTCACTTAGATTAGCTTAGCACAAACATGTAATGTCTGTATTGGATATTTTTCTTCTCACAAACTGAGGAAGTCAGAATGTACTTTTCAAGTTACCAGTACTGCCTTAAAATTTCCTTGCAGGTCCCAGTTTGGGTTTTATTGGTGCACAGAGAATACCAGTCAGAGCGGTGCTCTTATATTCATTTTAAGAAATGCAAAGCAATTCTTTGGAAATATGGGGAGGTGTTGCTTTCTTTAACGATCTATACATTTTTCAAAAGTTGATGACTCTCTGATCCAAAAGTGTTGTAGATTCAAAGTAGAACTTCAGTTCCATTACTATGACTAATTTCATTCTTGAAAACATGCACTGAATCGAGCATTATGATTGCATACAGTCAAAAGTTCATGAGAACATCGCAGGCTCATTGCCCACCTAAGACCCAGTGAGCTCTGATCCCATGCTCACGCTGCGAAAACGCTGAGGTTCGTTGTAAGATGGCACAGTGAGGAAAGACATTTTGTTTCCACCAAATGGAGGTTTGAGAATGGCAGGCACAACTCTGTTCTGGTTGATAGCGGGCTGGGAGCTGCAGTGCTCCAGACTCGAGTGGACAGCCGGGTGAAACAGGAAGGCAGAGGGGTGGGGGGTGATGATGGGAATGGCAGAGGCTGATCGAGTAGATGTCTCTCTTGAAGACTGGGGAGGAGGAGGAAGCAGTGACACTTGGGTATCCCCGCTTGTACCTTCAACTTTACCTCCTTCCTCCCTCAACTGCCACTCTTCATCACTTCTTACCTCCACTCCAGTCACCTCCTTCTTGTCATTGACGACAGGGAGCCCCCCTCGCCTCTCCTGGTCCACCCCAAACTGAATCTCCAGCAGAGGTGTTCTGGTGCTCTTCTCCTCCCTGAAGCTGCACACGGTGCTCTGGGTGTCCTGCCCCAACCCTGATGGCAGAGATCCACCTTTACCTATTTTACAACTGTCATTGTCATCATCATCACTGGTGCATTGGTCAATGCTGGGGGAGTGACGTAGTCTTTGGAGTTGTGCTGAGGTGCGACGAAGAGCCCCTCCCATGAAGCCAGTCGGGGAGGGGGCCGCATTGAGCAGGCGGTTGAAGAGGGCCATGTTGGGGTGACGACTGCCTGACTCCTCCAGGTTCTCAGCAATGTCCTCCAGAGGCTGGAAGTGCATCTCCTCTTTAGGGATCCTGTCAAGAGATCACAGTTCACATTTCATTGTCCAGAAAGTACCAAACTTTACAGTTGTTGCATTTGGACATTCTTACTCTTTCTCAGACCTAATTACACACAACTTTTTGAAATATGACAGAATACTTTCACTTTCGCCACCTAGATTTTCCCACTCAGCGGGGGGATTCAAACTGAAAGTGACACAGTCACAAGTCAATCACACGTACACTGAAAAGGTAAAACCCAGACACTTACGCCATGTCAAAAGTGGACCCCTGGAAGGAGGGTTTGCGAAGGACAAAGAGAGTGGCGGCGGTGTAGGGGGGTCTGGGGTTGGAGTCGTTCCAGTAACGATCTCTCTCCATCATAGGCAGATCGCCATACATCTCGTCCACCGCCATCATGGACACCTGCAATGCAGACAGACAGCATACACAGTAAAAACCGAAGAACAAGTCCCATTATAGTTGTATTGTAGTTAAATGAAACCATGACAGCAACATCACAATCAAATGTTAACATCGAGAAACCTGGAAATTTCTGTCTATCAGCCAGTTGGTCTCAAAGTCATCATCATCCTCTCCAAAAGGGTTGATCAGCTGCTCTGCAACCTTCAGGGTATGACAAAAAATGCAACAAGGTAACTACATGAATCAATGATATTGTTTTATTTTTATATTGTGCTCAGGTATCAAAACAGATGATATGTGATGATATGACTCTCTCTCTCTGACCTTGAGCCACCCGGCATAAAAGAAGAACTGCAGCAGTGTGAAGATGGGCACGTAGAGGTCGAGGTCATGACCTGGATAGCCTTGACTGGGGTCCAGGAACTGTCGGCCAATTAGACAAACCAGGAAAAAACTGTAAACCGCCAACGTCACCACCTGTGGGAAAGATGGAGGTAATTGATCTTTTAATTCTTCCTTTGAAAATACTATTTTTTATTCATATATGTATTCATCTATTGCTCAGATTCAAACAAAATTGAATTTGTAGGCAAAATTGAAAATCCCACAGTATATTTTGTGCAAACATTAAGCTACAGTCCAAATTTCAAGATGACAACTGTGCACTGTATTTTTAAAAAGTGAACATCCAACCGCACAAACTATATTTTTCTGGTTTGATATGTGATGCAATAAGCTTTTTAAGTAATGGATAGTTATTTTATGAAGTCAAGTTCTAGTATCTAACTTAGAACAACTGATAACTTTCCACATTAGAGCTTAAACAATAAACCTTTCTCCTCACTTTTTGTTCTGCCAAACACAGGAGCTACTAATAATATACAGTAAGTAAGAGCTGTGTTTCATTTAGGCGTGCCAGTATCTGGGCACAGATGTTGCACAAGCCGGCTCTTTACTGGGACAATTAAATGGGACAGTCGTTAATGTCATTAATTACGCTTGTGCTGCTTTTCCCAAATGCCTGCTGTGAAAAAGGTCTATAAAAGTGAAAGTCAGCTTAATAGAGCTGATCTGTGAGATAGGAATACGGAAGGACTACTGAAGTTAACAGATTTATATCAGGGCAAGGCAGGGTGCCAGAAAAAGCTCCAGTTATTTTTTTTACTTATAGACAAAGAGCTAATAATCAAGTGTTATTGGATGGTCATTAAAATGTCCTATTAGTTTATGCAAATAGCAGCTGTGATAAAATAAAGTCATGGGTACGAGACTTTGTAGATACATAAAATCCACAGGCCTTTGCCTTTTTCACAACAGGGCTCTGTGTTAAAGTGTCCCAGTAAAACAGAGCCAGCATGCACAATACCAGGACCAGCTAAATGGGATTCAGCCATCCTTATTTTATGATTCACACATCACAGTTCTTTCCTTACTGTCACATGTCAAAATACCTTTACATGCTGGTGCATGCACTGCTCATAACAGTGAGATGCTTCAATAATCAATCACATTTTGGACTCTGATATGTACTATACTTTTGGCCAGTATCTTCTCCAGAGCAATTGACGCTAACACTCATGGGAAATGTAGTATTCAGAAACACAGAGTCAAAGTTAAAAGAATTCTAACCAGTAGCCATTAATGATCCAAAACACTGTTTCTGTTCACATTAACAGTTGTCGTCACTGTGATTCACTGTGAAAAAATAGGAATTTGCTGTGAGGAATAAGCAGCTCCATTCTCTTTACGATGAAATCATTTAATATCAGTGATGGCTGGGTCATCAGAGACGATCAGCCAATATCTTAGTCGCCTGAAAGATCAAGCATGTCATTTTAACTGTAACTGTAACTGTACAGTTAAAATAAAACAACACTTCATCAGGACCGGTAAAGTGTTAAACACAAGACAAAACATAAAACAAAAGGTGTTGAAACCATGCGACATCCCAAGCAGCAGAGCACGTACCTGAGTGTAGACCAGGGGAACACTGATCATGTCATAATGAAACAGCATGCTGCACTTCCCTCTGAACGCATTCAGCTCCTGTTCACATACAAATGGAGAGACTCGCTGAGCTCATTGTGCTGCATTTATCCTAACTCTTCTGTCTGTGAATATACATCTCAAAGTGAACCTTTATCAAAACACAACAACTGTAGCTCCACATCAACAGTGTTGACTGTGTAATGGTGTGTCTGTGTGTAAAATGCTGCACCTCCAGCAGTAGTTTGAGCGTGTGATCGTCTTTGATCCTGCCCTCACAGCGGGCCACCGCCGCCAGGTTGGTGAACCAAACACAGGGGATCCAGTATTTGTTATAAGGAGAGTGGAGACCCTCAAACTTCTTCCGTTCCTCTCTTGACATGAATCCTGTGCAAAACAGCAGACCAAAGCGTCACAAGTCAGATTCATTTGTTGAGATGTAAAATGTGGCTGAAAGGGAGGAAATGTGGGATGATGGGTCAATATTCTGTATGATTTCCAAATAAGCCATTTTACAGTGAGTGACAAGTAATTTAATATGTCAAGAAAAGACACTGTATAGCTCTATCAGTTAGAAAATAGCTAGTTTAACTCTGCTATTACTGACAGTTTACAGTTTACAACTCTGACAAACAATGATACGGTGTGAATCAAAAACAGTGAGAGATTTAGAAAACCATGGGAACAAGATTCTTACACCAGCTTGGCGATTCATGATTCATGAGAAGCATGATAAACTGTTTTTTTTTATCACCAGTGTATTTCAGGATGTGCCTGTCCTGTGATTTCTCCTGCTCTCACTGGTGTAGAGAATGTACAGGAGGAGTTACAACACAGTCATGACGTCAGTGTGTGACAGATCACATCACTCTATCAACAACACTCGCTGTCACTTCCTAAATACAGCGTGAGAAAAGTTAATGTGACGTATGAAACTCATATATAACATGTAATGTGTATTTGTAGAGTACATCTTTCACTATTTATTTAAAGTTTCATTCTTTAAGATCATACATAACTCACTGCAACATCACAACAGGTGTTGTTGGCTGTGGATGGACCCCACCACCTCCATCACCAAACCTATCCTTTACTGCCTATACTCACCAGCCTCCACCACGTGGTCCATGGTGGGGAAACGTTTGAACACGGCCGTGCTGACCGAGCGGAGGATGAGCAGCGCCGACAGACTGGCGTAGCGCATCATGGTTCGTCTCAGCAGGCGGCCTCGCTCGTCGCTCCCCTGGAGGCCCCCTGACAAGATGCACATGAGCCTGTCAGGGAGCGGGATGCTGGTGTATTGGCTCCACCACCGGTTCACCACCAGGGTCACATAGAAACCTGCAAACAGGAGTAGAGAGGAGATACTGGTGATAACTCTGGAGGCACAGATCAGACCTTTCCTATCAGGTACTGTCCTCTGGGAGAGAGCAGCAGGCCACCCTAGTGTGAGTCCAGGGGCCCCCAGCAAAATAAAAAAATGTTTTGGTATTAATGTTAAATCATTTCTGCTATGGAGGACAACTGATTCATCACATACTGTATATGTATGCTTTAGGAAATATTTTAATTGATTACATGCATGAAGTAAAGAGGAAAATAATGAAAAATATCAGATTGATAAACTTACAGTGGTGCAGTCTTTAAGAATGTAAAAAAAATAAATCTTTTGAAATATTGCACAGTATATTTAATTGAAATTTTATGCTTTCAAATGAATCCTATCCACAATCATTTAGGATAATCAATATTCTAACAATTAAATCAGAATACTACCATGTCTTGCCATCACGTGCAGTAAATAATTTAAATGGGCCTCTAAGCTATTAACTTATCAAACAGAGGTCTTCCAGGTTTCCAGCTGAGAGTCTTTGACATTGAAACCTATAAGTAGTTGTAATGTAACTTTCTGGCTGCTCACTCCTGTGTTGTTTAGCAAATTAGAGTCCCAAAATCAAAGATACAAACATCACACTGAACAAAGGTCTGGGATGTACTGCAGCTCAGTTTCTGTCCCCCCCTTCTGTTCCAAGAACACCATTAGTGCTTACCCAGTACAAAGGACATGGGGATGAGACTGGCGTAGTGGTTGCAATAAATTGCAAGCTTTTCAAAATACCTCTTCTGGTCATCATATAGGAAAAATCTGGAAAAGCGATACAATGTCATTTGGGAATCAAAGCACAGGTGAATGTGTCAGCAGCCAGCGTTTCCTTTGTGTCTCACCTGTAAGTGATGCTGATGGCGGTATACATGGCAAAGAAAGCCAGGAACTCTTTGTATAACACCTTGTAGATGCTGCCTTTCCAGGCTAAAAGCAGCTTGGAAAAGCCACAGAAACGGGCGTTTGCAACTCTGGCTGTGTAGGTGACAGTCATTGGTGACAGCCAGATTATATGAAGGTCTTCAATAAAAGAGCTGGATGAGAGAAAACAACCACTTTTGTAATCACACCTGCAAACTACTCATGTACCAAGTTCAGGTGGGTCATCAACTCTCTGGTCACTTCATTTAATTTACAGATAAAGTACATTCTCGTTGACTTTTTATGATGAACCTGAATGAACAGGCTATTAAATTATATCTAATGTATTTAGAGAGAACATCTTCTTACCTTTTGTTGTGTTTTTCTTGATGAACGCGCCAAATTGCTCAGCGCATTTCTGTGCGTAATTGGCACCACTGGAGAAGCGTCTTCATCATCGTATATAACTTAGCAGTATAGTCTTCTCTGTGCTTGCCAGTGGTGTTTCTTCAGAGCGCTCATAACCCTGACATCCTCTGGTGTCAGCTCGGTTAACTCGAGGCTCGGTCGGCTGCATGGCAGTAATCCTTCGGAGTTCCTCCACGGTGCGTACAGTGGTCAGTGCGCCCCGGGGTAAATCCCCAAAACGAGGGGGAGGAGCTCGTTAGCGCGGCCCCCGACCGGGAGAGCGAGGCTCGGTGATGGACCACAAGCGACAGGCCGCAGCGCCGGGGCACAAGGAGCGCACAGGAGCGCACAGTACAGTAGGGAATTATGAAACAGGAGCAAGTGGAGCGTGGCAAACTTTCGTGCTAAGTGATATGAAAACAACAACCAATTTTTTTCCCTGTTATAGGCTCATAATTGGACTTGTTGCGGCTTATAGAGAAGAAGAATATATATATATATATATATGCTCATGCAGCACAGTGGCAAGAAAATGCGTCTTATGTCATTCATCTCATTCATCTTTTCAAACTTCTGCTTTTCCTTTGAGGAAGATTTTAAAAAATCTCAGTGGAGTGAAATAATCCCATTTGATCCCGATGTAATTTCCCACCAGGACAGATTTTTAGGTTTTAAGGAGTGACACTTACTGTCTCTGTGATGTGTGGTGGAATGTAACATCTACAAGTACATTTACTCAGTTACTGTACTTAATAGGCTGTTTGTATTTTCATTTCATGCTGCTTTATACTATTTCTTTCTATTTTTTACTCCACTACATTTAACATCTTTACGTACTTCACAGATTAGGATTTTGTATTTAAACATACAGTATATGATAAAATTAAAAAATACTACACTTGTTCCACCAAATAAACATTTCCCTTTTAAACTTCTCAAATGATTTAATTTAAATAAATGTCAGATGCTCCAAGAGGTAAACCTCTCAAATATTTTCCAAGAAAACCAATTATTAGGGTAATTCTTGATAAAATAAGATAGACTTTAATGATCCCCCACGCGGGAAATTCACTTGTTACAGAAGTTTGTGTACACAAGGCGGATAAAAAAATTACTCATAAATAAGAAATATATAGAAAAAGTCATGCTGGCGTTAAAGAGTCTGACAGCTGTTGTAATGTTGTAAAGGACCTGCAGTCATTATGAACAATCTTATAATGAAATATCTAATAATATATTTAGGTCACAGGGCCAATTTTCTGCAGAAAAAGCACTTTTAATACTCTAAATGTAGTTCGGAATACTTCTGTACTTTTACTTAAGTAGGATTTTAATGCAGGAACTTTCATGTAGAGAAGAATTTTTACATTGTTGCATCACTTTCAACTAAGTGCACTATAGAAGACTTCTTCCACATCAACATTCTTAAAGAACATTTACTGTTTTTCATTTTTTCTCTTGTATCTTTCATTTGCTAAGTCAGTTCTTCCTGTTTCTTGCTCCTGAACTGTGGCGTTTAAGGTGAACTGAGACTTCCTGCTGTCAGAGGCAACCAGCAGCCTGTTCGTTACGTCCGTCGCTCTTACGAAAGCGTGCTTCCGTCTCCTTCAATTAATAGATGTATTAAATAAGCAGATCAAAAGAATGACCACAAGAGGCTCTCAACTGAGGCAAGTTTGTTTTAATTAACACTCGCAACATAATTTAAAGAAAATCTATAGAAAACAGATTCTTATTGACTCAAAAGCATTCAGTGACAGAGAGAGGGTGATAATGCTTTTTTCTTGAGTAACCTGTCATCTATATCATTCTGTTGGAAAACAATGAGGCATCAGACGAGCTAGTATTCAATCACCAGGAGGGCAAAGATGCTTTGATTCTACTTTAACAACTCCATTCATTTTTTCAACATCTGATCAAGCAACATTCAATATATTTTTATTAACAATGCACTAAATAAGGCTACTAATGTATTTCAATAGTGTTCCCATATAGTTCTCAGTAAACAGGATGGACACAAAATGTTTGACAGAAGAGTGTTTGATGAGTTTTATGAGCACTGTATGGGAACCTGGTATTAGGAGTTTACTTGCATCAATAATAAACTCTTCCAGCTTCCAGCCACTCAAACATCAGGAGTCTGATCCAACATTTTTGCCTTTGAATCCCATCAGACTGTTGCCGTTTCCAACCACATACCACCTGAATCCACCACAGAGGCCTAAAATATGTAACAGAGGCCATTGAGACTGTCCAGTTCAAACACTAACAGCCATATATGGATCTAAAGCTTGCAAATATGACTTAATTCAAAAATCTTAGTGACATTATGGTAACTGCATTTACACCAGGATCACATGGCGAGGTGAGGTCTAATGACTTGGACCAATGGTAAAAGACACACTACAGACTGACCTGGTTTATTGCAATAACAAGGATGGTCTTGGTCAAGATATAAAGAATAACTTAAGACCACAGACCCTATTATGTTTTTTTTGTTTTGTTTTTTAAAAGTAACCCATCTTTTTTTCATTGCCCTGTCGTCACACCCTGAATCGGTGGAGATTTTGATGAAAATTCTCGATGTGAGAGACGAATCTGCGTGAGGTTTTAGTCAAAAGTCAAACTGGAGAACAGACACAGCCACCAAACCACACAGAATAAACAAGGCATAAACATCAACCATCTGAAAGCCGTTTTATCCTGGAATACACAGCACTGGCACTGGAAACACTTGGTTTTCACAACTGAGGCTGGACACTGCGCAAGATGGAGGAGGAGGAGGAGGAAGATGATGAGGAGGAGGGAGAGGAGGAGGAGAGGTTTGTAAAGATAAAAAGTTAAATGCTTCGAGTAGGAATAGTACAACTGCCACACACAGGAAATGAGGGAAAGAGAAGGTGAACGGAGAGTAAGGCAGCACAAACGTGTACCGTCTTATCTCTCTAACAATACAGCAGGTTATTTATGTGTGTGTGTGATATCATCAGCTCTCCTTCAATAAGGGTGTGTGTCTTGCTGTAGCAGTGTTCTGCTTTGGATGACGGGGTGAGGACTGAGATCAACTTGAGGCCGTTACTGCGGGGTTTGAGGCTGGCTGGGTGGTGAGTGGGGGGGGGGGGGGGTAAGTTCAGACTGTATAGGTGGGTTATATTGGAGGGAGAGGGGGGGAGGTCCTGTAGGTAAGGAGATCACTTATTTGGGGGTTTGTATGGTTCCAGAAGTTGCTTAGAGAATGTGTTGACTTTGTCGGCACCTCGAACTTCATGGGGCAGCAGCGGTAATTTGACTATGTGGAAATCTTCATAAAGGTCTTCCATCTGTAGTGAGAAGACGAACAGTTAATAGAGAAGGACACGAACAATGCAGCCAAAACATCATAAACAAAACTCTGACTCGTACCTGGTCTAAATACTTGGACTGAATTTTATGGCGGGCTTCACACATTTTACACGGCCTATCCGAGTCCGGGAAAACGAGTTGGTTGACGATGATGTTGTGTGTGTCGATGCTGCACTTTGCCAGCTCCTGGATCAGCCGCTCTGTCTCATACAGAGAGAGGAACTCGGCGATACACACACAGATGAAGGTGGTCTGTTCCTGATGGACGTGAGGAAAGCGAGGAGGGGAGAAGAGTTACAACACATATCTATACATCTATATAAAATCCATATACAGCATGAATTTGCGTCAGATGACAAGATGCAATAGAAAGTAGTATGTCTAAACGCCGAAAGCAGTCTACAAAACAGACTAGGTGTAATTGGAGAAAATGTGTTTAACATTACATTTTCAATAACAGAGCTTGAAAAAAAATCAAAACATTTCACAGCGTATGGAAATTTCAAACCTTGTCGATTCTCCTCTTGTCAAAATACTATCTATTTCACCCACTGTAGAGTAGAGGGAGGGGTTTGAAGGCTGCACCTCCACAGCACATATACATACACGTGCAGCACAGCCACGCTGCATAGATGCATACAGTGCAGGGACGTCTGTGTGTCCAGAGTGATACAAGGAGAATGCTTGCTGAATCATTAAAAGCTAAATATATCTGGGAATACTAAAATGGGTAAAAGTAGGCCTTTCTTCCACGTGCTTCATGTTATCTTCACTATCAACAATCGCAAATCGCAGCTCCGACGTAGGCTCTGTTAGGTATGTTTGAAAGAGCTTGTAAGTGATGGTGAATAGAGCGTCTATCATGTAGAGTGTCTATGTAGTGAGGGTGATGTGCTGAGAGCTGTAATCAGACTTACAGGATCTTTGAACTGCTCACTAACTGAGCGGATGACTGGCAAGGTCTCCTCGAGCTTAGAGGCCAGCTGGTCTGCGTTCATGTCACCCAGGCCGAGCATGTTACACATCTACAACAACAAGAGAAACAGTGAGGAGGTGTGCTGTATATAAGCTGTGTTCATTTCGTTAAAGAAAACTATGGCAAAAAATGTTCGTGTATGACCATTTTTTCACTAAGACAAGACAATGGCGAGTTAAAAATAGAACTTGAACTAGAAAATATGTATGTCTTGTTTTCGTTGATGAGACAAGATGCAACTAAAATGTTAGTAATGGGTGCCAACAAGAAAATATCTGACAAAAACCATGAAGGATTAAAATCACTAGAACTATTCATTTAAAGACTACATTTTAAATAGCTGCCAATGTATAAAAAGGACTCAATTATAATAATATTCAGTGTAAAATACTGTTGTTTTTCTTTTTACCCTTCCACTTTGCATCATCCTTTAAGTTCAAATTTAACAGTAGCTTTGTGAAGCTATTATCGACTTGGAGACATTTGGTAAATGACTACAATCAATAAGCGACAGGATCTGTTTGTTTCTCTTCACCTGAGAGATGAAAGGGCTGATCTGGTTCTTTATCTGCATGAGGCGGCCCAAACCACGCTCCACAATGGTGGGGAAGTTGAGCAGCCGCAGCGTATGGCCAGTAGGCGCAGTGTCAAAGACCACCACTGAGAAGTTCATTCCTTTCACTAACCTGAGGTATGGGTAGAGGAGCTGAGTTAGCTGAGTCTTGATTAGACCAGTCATACTACTGTAAAAGGTAAACGCAATTCTGGGTCAGCAATACTTAAGTGATCTGATTTTCCAGGGACCACGTTGTCTTACCTCATGACCTCCGCGTAGCTCATGGCCTCGTCGATGCCAGGGAAAGCACTCATGGCCTCCTGCATCATCTTCTTACCCATGCTGAGCATGTTGTCCTCCTCGAAGAACTCATCAGGCAGCTCTGCCACACCCAGGCTCGGGTCAATCTCCTGCACTCACGCAAACAGAAGTAATCAGCACATTAATGACTGGGCTACAAATGATTTTAGATCCAGATGTGAAACCAACTATTCTCATGGCACTGAAGAAATAGTGACCTTATTGATTCAAGTTCATTTTTCAAAAATAACAAATAACAAATTTAACAAATGTAACTATGTTATGTGTCTGTGCACGCCTTTTAGGAGATTTTGAAATGCAGAAAAAAGGTTAAATATGAATTGGCATGTCACAGTAGGAAGAGTAAGGGTAAAGTAATAAAACCAGCTTTCAGAGTCAGAGTCGTGACGTTGTGCATACTGCATCAGACACTGTCCTCGTTAGTAATTTCAGCAACGTAATTAGTAACACCTGTGCTTTTCCTATGACAAATGTCTGCTGCGAGAAAGGCAGATACCATTTTTTTCACTCAAATTCTCATTCTCATTATTATTATTATAATTATTATTATTAATGTTAGGCATTAAAGTTTTATGAACCAGAAATCAGAAATGTTTCTTTTTTAATTCTGCAGTTTCAACTTTATTATCTTTACTGTTTAAATTCCTGGCATTGTACTTTAATGTCAATGTAATACTGTATGTTAAAGTTGTTGTTTTTTTTTCATATTTAAATGTATTTAAATATCTGGTGAATGGCTATACATATGCATGTTGGTTCTCTGGCATGGCTTAATGAGACAATTTAAGGTTTCACGTTAGTAAGGGTTAGTTAACACACGGTCAACAATACAATGAAATGTGTTGGACAAGAGGAACCGATCAGCTCAGCATTAAGAGGACTAAATAGTGTGACAGCACTACAAATAAGAAACAAAAGAAGCTAATAAGCAAAATACAAAACTCTAAAATGTTAGGTAAGAAAGAACAATATAAAAATACAAAATAAAAATATAAAATATACTAAAAAAATAAGTGTTTAGTGCAATTTAGTGTAGCAGAGCCTTCCCAGTGAGCCAACATGAACCACAGCTGCACCCTGACTCTGTTTGCCCTGAATGGAACTCACAGGTAACACCTGTGTTTACCGCACTATGTCATGTGCTGTGAAAAAGGTCTATTAAATGGTGTAGAGACACTAATTAAAGTTATTGGTTACATCTGAGCCTTTTCTGCTCAACATCTCAATATCTGCTGTGAGAACTGCCTTTCGGAACAGGTGCTCACAGTTGCCTCAAAGCAGTGCCACTTACCATAGCAAAGAGGTTCTCGTAGCCTTTGACCTTAGTGGGGACCTTTGAGAACTTCTGGTCGAAAGCATCGGAGATGTTATGGGCAGGATCGGTGGAGATGATCAGGACGCTCTCCCTGACGGCAGCAAGCTGGACAGCCAGACTACAGCTAGACACAGGAGAGGTTAGTACAGCTGGAGGTGTGCAACCAGTGTCAGCTACACTTCTTCCATATAGAGCTGGGCGGTATGTAGCAAGACGGTTCATGAATGTCTCTAAATACTAGGAATTTACTGCTTACGTGCACTTATACATCTATTATACTGTATCTATCCAGAGTATTCTCCACCCCAGGGTCATGGAATAAGTACTAGCCAATCAGAGGCAGAGTAGGGCGGGCCATGTCTTCGCCATGGTATGATTCATAAACTGGGGAGGTATTTGTCCATTAGCTTAATACGCGCTAACACTAAGTTACCTGTTGAATAAACGCATAAGACCGAGGCTCTCCTGTTAAAGGAGGAAGGTATACGGGAGACGCGGGCTGTCCGTGCCACCGTGCACCATTAATGTCAAACCACGTGATGTCATGGATACATGTGTCAGTTGGCTAACGTTAGCTCGTGACAGTGCTTGACAGCATTCAGCTACCCGGCAACTAGCCGAGCCTCACTGACTTCAAACGTAACACTAAAATATATTTGAATGCCAGCGTGTGTAACGCTCATGAAATGATTGTGACGTACAAACACATTTTATTCGTTAACTGAGATGACCCACGTCAACTTACGGCTGGTGGCTAATCTAAGCTAGCTGTGTTAGCTCGCTAGCGACGTAGGCTGACTCAGTGTCGGAGGCTAATAAGCTTTTCCCTTCAACTTACCTACATGTCGTTTTACCCACACCACCCTTTCCACCCACAAATATCCATTTCAAAGACTTCTGCTCGATGATATTCTTCAGTGTCGGCTCTAAAGGCTCCACGTCAGGGGCATCTTCAAATTCGTCTTCCAACGAAGCTGCCATCTTGTCTGTGTACAATGTAACGTACAGCTCAGGTGGGATGTACGACACTGCTGCCTTCGCGGCGGCTCGGACAAACACGTACGAGTGGAAATAATGGCAAAAAGAGAAAAGTAACAAAAGTCAAAAATAATGTTACGGTAGGTGTAAGAGTGATGTCAAACCATTCGCAAAGAGGTACTTATGCATTAGCAATAGAGCTGGGGCCAGAAAAGGTACTGAACAGTAAATATCTGAACCTTTATCTTACCTTTTTTGTGTGTTATTTTTGAGGCGTTCAATGATGTTGTTGTTCATGTTCATTTCTTCCCAACACAACTCACAAAAATATACACAAGACCACTATTGTTTAAGGTATATATAATATAATGTTTTAATAGGATGTCAGTGTCAGGGTAAAGTTGATATTTGGATATGGACATTTGATACATAACTTGCACTGACTCATTCTGACTAAGATTGCACAATGCACATTTTATTTGTACAAAGTTACTGTAGTGTTTATGTATACATTTTTTTTTTTTACATGGATAGAACTGTATGTTCTTCCTTCCCTTAGTCTTTTAATTATATTAATACTATATAATAATAGTAACTTTAAACTCATCTACCTCATGCCTTGTATATATCATATGCCTGTTTTTTGTTTGTAATACTTGTAACTGTAACAGAAGAATTTCCTGGGGATCAATGGAGCTGTCTGTCTGTCCGTCCGTCCGTCCGTCCGTCTATCTTTATAATAGATATCATCTCAACTTCAGCCTTTATTAATGCCATAGGAGAAAAAGACATCAGGTTTGTAACTTGACAATTTGCTACTATTCACACCAGCTTCCACCTGTGATGGATGTCACTGACACCGAAGAAAGTGTACTTTTCCATAGTTAAACATCTTTAAATGTAATTTATAGATACAAAGGAAAACCATTCCTGTTGCTAATATTACTTTGTTATCACACTCGGGATAGTCAACAGGTTAGCAAGGTCCTTGGATTATCTAATGTAGGTTTCCATTGCACTGTTTCTTTGACGCAAAACATAAAATTGTCTGTAACATTTAAGCACGTGTTAATGGTGAAAAAAGAGAGGTGAAAAGTGTGCAGCGTACTGAAACCAATGCTGAAAAAATGTGACACAAGACACAAAAAATGTGACACTGTAACCACCAAGAACTGTACCAACTGAAGTTACTGACACCAGACATTTACCCAACTTTTAGAAAGGCAAGCTTGGGTCGACATTTTTAACCCACAGAAAGTGAATGATCAGCCTCTACAGTTCTTCATCACTGCATAGACACCTAACTTTGCAGCTGCAGCCATAAAGCAACAATAGAGGACTGTGACTGGTCTGTCATCTCCCTGTTTGTCAGTGTCTCTGGAAAAGAGCATCATTGCTGAAAAAAAATCACAATTGATTAATTTATCAATTTATCAGTAGAAAATAAATAAATAAAATAGTAAAAAATATTTTTTATTAAATTCAGTTTAAACAAACTATACCTTGATTGTTCCCTTTTCTGTAAGTTGCTTTGGATAAAAGCGTCTGCTAAATGACTAAATGTAAATGTAAAGCCAGTAACATTAGGATACATGTAATGTTTTACAAGTGATTAAAGCTTTTAGGGCTTATGTTTGTACAATCAGTCAACATAATTTTCATTTAATCTATAACATCAACTCAGTAATAATAATAGAGAAACATATCTGCAAATAAGGACTGTCTTGATGTTCATTTACACGAACATGTACATGCTGTGACCACAGGATAAGGCACTTGCCTCCATATACATCTTTTCATGACTTCACCTGTCCCCATCTCAATGCTGCCACCAGACCTGTCAGCTTTAATCCCTCTAGACCCATCACCTCCCCCTCTCTTATTCAAGCAGTGCCAAGCCAGGATCTTTATGTGAGTTGTCTGAGCGCGGACACACTCCATCCCACCAGGAAAGGAGCAACTTCTCACACCATCTGATCTTTCACAATCAGTCTGTCGCAGCCAACGTGGCCAGAACGCAGGACCCAGATCCACCCACTGGTAGCTTAATCCACAAGTGGCCGAGCGCACTAACCAGTCTCTGATCGAACTGGCAACATGTGAGGGCAGAGAACCGAGGTCCAGATCTGCAGCCTCCTTCTCCAGCTTCTGTCGATGGTTTGCTGCAGCCTCTCTCAGCTCTGCAGAGGCACTCAGGTTAAACTTCTCTTGGGCAGTGTTTTTGGGTGATTTGGTAGGCAGCGTGTCATCACGTAACAAAGGTCGATCATCACCGTGACCCATAGAGGCTTCAGACGGCTGCTCTATGGACATCCAAAACAGGTCAAAAGAGGATCCCAGAAGGCGCAGGAGGCGAGAAGGACGGCGATGTCTTGGTTTGGGCATGTAGTGATAGTCTTCGGCGTTTGTCAGCAGGGTGTATGGGCGGATTGGCTGCAAGTAGGATGGTAGGCTGGCTCTCAGCTGAAGAAATGATGAATCCCAGTCTGTGTCCTCCACATCTTTAACAGCAGTCACATTTGGAGGCTGATTTTGGGTGGATATATTCGAGGTAAATTCTGCAGATCCATAACGGAGGACCAACACAGAAATCCAAACTCCACAGCTGAACAGTCTAAGCATGATGTTTGGTGTGGATGGTAGAAGAGCAGAATGAGAAATTGCTCCTCTTGTCGTCCTTTTCACTCGTCCAGTTCAGTGGGCTCACCTCTGGGTACGTCAGGGACTCTGTGTACCAAACACCAGACATCCTTGAGCTCTTAATCAATAACATAGTGAAATTAGTGCCTTATCACATGAATAGCAGGCATATTATTTAGTATGGTCAGAGCACACCTTAGCTCCCACTTCTTACTCAGGCTCTGATGTTTTGGCTAAGTTTAATACAAACATACAGAATAAATCTGAGAAGACTTTAGTTTCACTTGCTGATCACCAGAATTATGAGAACTTTAACAGATTTCTGATGAAACGAGAAAAAAATAATCATTTGACCTTGATTTGGTGGAGCTGTCTCAGCGACTTCAGACTCAAGATGTTCAAACATAACTCCCACAAAGACTGCACTTAGATCAGTTAAAAAACAGGCTTCAGGGTAAATTCCCGTCATGGCAGCTTAGATAATGATATGGCAGAAAATATTTCATAAGAGGGACAGATGCAACATGTTTGCAGGACAATGCAACATTTATTCTCAACTACACAAAATCAGCTGGATCAAAGGCACATAATGGCCTATTATCAAATATATTTTTTTAACATTATACAGAACTGTAAACACTTGATCTAATTCACGTTTTTTGTAATAATAAATTTCATAAATACAGTCATATAAAGTTTTTTTATAATTACATTAAGACAACAAACAGCAGAATTAACTATAAAATACTGCATTTAAGCAATGAGCTGGTTATACAGCAGTTCTGTAGTGTCAGGTGTTTGTGTGTGTGTGTGTGTGTGTGTGTGTGTGTGTGTGTGTGTGTTTTCAGAGAACACCTGACTTTGGCACAGCATGTGAGAAGTTTTGTTGTGTGTATGGTGACATTTACATCCACCAACTACTCTTGTTTGTCCTCAAACTCAAAGTGAAAAAAGCTGGTCATGTGATCTGTCCTGTTGCTGGGTAGATTGTGGTGGCGGTCTGGATGTGGAGGGTGTGGAGGACGGCACGCTGCGAATTGTCTCGGTGCTGGGGTTGGCTGCTTTCGCCCGATCTTCCAGAAACTTATCAAACTCTGAAAGGTACAGATACAATGTGTGAACATATGAAGCAAGTGAGAATTATTATTATTGTTATTATTTTTACACTAAAATAGCGGCAATGAGAGAAGAACATACCTTCACTGGACACTCCCTCGCTAACTGAAGACTGCTCTTCCTGTATAATAAAACACAGAGATCATACTTTACCAAACAGCGCATTATTTCTATTTCAAAATGACACCATATGTAGAAAGACAGGCTTACCATATCACTAAATAACAATTTGTCAATATCGTTCTGCACGGAGTTTTTCACTGGTGGCATCTAAGAGGAAAATTCAAACAACAGGGTTAACGTGACAGTTTAAGCTATATTTACACAATTAACCCTACATGTTGTACATTTATTCCACAGGAAATATTTTGTTCAAATCTATTTCTGCGTTATGGTGGTATACATACCCCTCCCGTGACTTGCAACCTCGTATCCAGAGCTCCTGCAAGACCCTCCACAGCTCCTGGGTCCTCGTACCTGACACTGGGGATAGGATGTATTAGGATGTACTATAATGCTGATATGTGATCTAGCTATATTAAACCAAATTTTCATTTTACAGTCTAAAAAAAAGCATTTACAGCTTCACGAGAGCATACAGAAACATGGATCATTGAAGATAAAAGTGTGTAGGAACTAATCAGTATAGATATTCAGTCATAGCAGATCATTTTTTGGCAATTGGACAATAGCTGTCATGTAATTTAGGTCAAAGCTAAACTGTAAATATATTAGTGGCAAAAGTAATTTGAGGCTCACATGTCAGATTGTAATTTCATCTAACTTTACAATATACTACTATATACTACATACACTTTCATTAATATTTAGATTTAGACGCAGATTACAGACATAGATCTGTAATGTTAATCCACTAACAGCTCGTGACCACAAGTAATAAGGCACTTTCATCACTTAGTGTAAACGTTGCACACACTCACCTTTTCCTCTGCTCAGCCAGGGAGCTGCCTCTCGTCTGGGCAAACATGTCAAACTCCTCCTCCCCTGCTAGAAAGAGAGTTGACTCAGTCCCAACTGAATGGAAAACAACTTCTTTGACCTTGGTATCAAAACTCCCATAACAACACACATGATCTACTATACTCAGAACTTGGAAAAGAATGACCTCCAACACAACAAAAGCTAAAGTGCAATGGAATAGTCATTCAAGTTGGATTGATCCGTTTAGCCTGAGTTCACTGGCACTGAGAAAAACATACATAACGTCACAGCAATATGCCGACGCACACAGTGAACAGAAAGGTTTCCATGAAATGTTTACTACGTGTAGTTTGTGTTGTGAAACATGCTCTAACAACTTTGGAAATCAAAATGGCAACTACATTCAGTTGATTTGTGCTTGAATGACGTCTTTGCGAGCCTACGCCTCTTGTCTGCATTAAAGCGTACTAAGTAGACGCTTTTACAGTCCAGAGACTGGCCATGCAATCATCAGTTTGCTGCAGGCGTCCATGTTTTCCCAAACAGATGCGTTGGAATGCCTTTAGATCATAAGTTAGGACAACACACTCTGGACTTTCAACTTCCTTGTAGCATTTGTCATGGTGATGTTTGTTGATGTGCAGCTCTTTGAACATTCCCTTCCCATGTGATGATCAGACACATGATCCTGTTTTCTACCACAAATACCAAATCACAAAAGCAAGGCCTATGTCATACGGATTGGTGTTGCAAAATAGCGCAAATATGAAGCCGAAGTCATACAACGTTTACTCACTGTGGTTGGGTGATTGCTGTTGATTGGCCCAAGTGCTGACTGCTGGTTGACTGGTCGCTGTGATGACAGCAGGCTGGTTGAGAGTCGAAGGCTCGGGGCTGAGGTTGATGAGGCTTGGACTTGTGGTAGAGCTCTGCTACAGTGAGAAAATATAATACATGAAGATGACAAACCTTTGTGTCTGCTGATGCATACAGTACTGGAGATCTTTCTTACCTGTTGAGTATTTGTCATCTGTGCCTTGTTCAGTCTGTCAAACCTAAAAACACAATTAGTAAGAATAAGTAAGAGACATGCTGCACTCTTAAAACTAACATTTTCTCATAAACATAATCCTAGCTAATAAACAAGCTAGTCTGTAGCTCACCTGTCATAGCGGATGAAGGCGTTGTTGAGATCATCGTTGACCATGAGCAGCTCCTCAATAAACCCTTCATCCAGCAGTTGCGGGATGAGCTCCACCACCCGAATATGCATGCTCTTACACACCGAGTACAGCTGCTGCTTAGACAGAGGAGGAGAGATGACATGGATTCAAGGAGTTAATTTATATTGAAATGTAAGTTTACTTTTTTAGTGTACCCAATTCTCTTGCCGTTCTCTACTTTTACATCAATCACTAGTTGGTTTTTCTACATTTCCCAGAATTCTTTGACAACAACATGATACCTGAACTTGCTTTGAGTACATGCAGTACTGATCAATGAAACATGTTGTACCAATGTAGCCTGTACAGTTTAATATAAAGTCACATCTCCCAACAGTTCTGCTGGCTTCTGGCTTCTCAAAGGCACAAAGGTCAGTGATGATACATTTTCCCACTTCTGACTTGCCAAGTATGACAGTAAAATAATGAATCATCAGAATAAATGGACTCACAAATGGCAAAGTTGGACCAGAAACATGTGGTACATCTTCTCATGAGAAACTGTTTAGACAGTGCTGAAATGATGGATCAAATGGGGCTTGTACACAGTAAATGGAAAAGACAATGTCCACAATCCTGACACACACAAACCTGTAGCAGCTCTGTATCGTCCTCCTTGCTCTGTCCAGGTATTAACTCATTCAGCATTTCTGACATCACAGTGATATTTCCTTTCACCAGCGCAAGCTCACTTCTCAGCTTCTGCTCCTGGATAAGAAATACATTTGTTTTTAAATCAACAGAAGTCAAAAGCCAGAACATAAAAAAGTTTATTTTACAGTCATTTTATCTCTAAGCGCTAAAGTTACAGTGATACTTTGTTGTTACACTGTATACTGTACTGGCTGATAACAGATACAAGCCACAGTTACAAAAAAGCACCCGAGAACTCCGTCAAAACAGTTAGATTTTAGTTACATTTCAGATCACAGGTGTAACTAAAAACATTAAAAATGTCTCTGCCTTATCAGTTACAGCAATGCAATGAAGCAATACACATGTACATTGCGAGTCTAAATGTCAACTCTGACTCTGTGACCAGTGATATGGGAACGTCAGACCTGATTTAAGATGCAGTTACACACTAGTTATGCTGTTCTAGAGGCTTTTCCACCCAAAACAAGAATCCACATCAAGCATCTACTATCTTATTACTGCCTATAAAAACTATTAAAGCCCCTTTGGACCTTTTCAGGGTTTATTGTTTTGCAACACTGAATGGTTCTTCAGTGTCAACTAGCTTTAAGTCCATATCATCACTGACTGACTGGTGTTTTTAGGCAGCTGTACCTGTTCTGCAGTGAGGGAGCCTGATCCCTCACTTGGCTGGACTGGGGGTGAAGTACTCTGAGCAGGAACACCGGAAGGTACTTGTTCTTGTGACTGAGGCGTGGGAGTGGCTACAGGGGGTGCCTCAGAAGTCCCGTTTTCTGGAATACTCTGGAAGATGAAGGCAACAGTCAGTAACATTTGTCAAAGGGGTACCGTGTAAAGACAGATAATCCACACATACATTGTATGTGGTTTAGAGACAGTCTTACCCTGTTCGGAGTGTGGATGGGGGACAGAGCATCCAGGTCTGTCATGGGGAACTCGAGCCCGCGCCTCCTCAGGTCGTCATATACGTACACCACCCCCACCAGGGAGGGAGAGCTACGAAACGCATCAGCCCACGACTGTGGATGGGAGAAAGAACATATGACAAAATATGATGAGAACGACTGATTCTGAAATCAGTGTTCGGTGACACAGTACACAGATCTAAACAAAGATTACATGTGAAAAGGACAAGACAACAAGAAAAGCAACATGTCTGACTCCATCTGATGTTATCATTCCTGCTAGTCTGTGATTACACACAACTGGCTTTGACCAAGTATCAGAGTATTGTTTGAAGATAATTAAATCACAAAGAACAAAAAGATAACACTACTGTACAACATGTCTGCAGCCATAATAAAGTCCATTGTACAAGTACACTATAAAAGCTGTGGGAACAATACTGAAATCTCTTACAATACAGATAAAGACACTAACAAACCACTTAAAGGAAGCAAAATAAAAAAAATAAAAGCATGCAGCATGGTGTAAAAATGCAAAAAATTGGTTCTAGTCTATCAAATATGAACATATGCTATTTTTTCTAGTCTTTAATTGTCTTTGGTTTTGGATTATTGATCAGACAAAACAATTTGAAGTTTTAATTAATCACTTATTTAAGAAAATAACCATCAGATTAATCGATAATGGAAATGCTTAGTTGTAGCCCTGCTGCAGACTGTTCCTATTATGACTGTGGGTGAATCCACATACCTGTATGAGGCTGAGCACCCTGTCATGGAGGGCAGTGGGGGGGTTGTATTTAGGCAGAATTGAACGGACCAAAACTGTTTCAACAAACTCCTGAGATGCCACAAGAACGTGGAAACGATGACCGCAGTTCTTCACGCAGGTCTCAAGAACCTGTTTGACAGTCCACAGTATGAAAAAAGGTGCAAATGTAAATACATCTCTGGGATTCAAGATTTTGCTTCAATATGACTGTTGATTTAGACACTTGTCTAAGCAAACAAAAGCCAATCAGGACAAGGGTCAACATATTATACTCTCACATCCTGAAATCCTCAACTCATGAGAGAATGAATACAACTTTTACATACAGTAACCTACAGATAATTACTCACAGTAAGAGCCAACATGATCTCTCTGACGTTCTTGTTTCCTACGATTCTCTTCTTAATAGCTTTGACTGAATCTCTGGGCCTGGGAAATTTAAAAAACAGATGCATCATCAGATTATCAGTTTTTTGTTTACCCATCCTTATATTTAAAACATTTATAAAGAAATAAGATAAAGATGTTTTCTGCGGCAGAAGCAATGGAGGTAGTTGGTTCATGGGTTCATGGCTCTTGTGAGTCACTTTTCTGGCAAACAATAATTGACTAAAGAGCTGTTATTGTATACATCTAACTACTACAAACATGCTGCATTGAAGTATACAGTGACATTCCTCATAGCATTACAAACCACACACTGCAATATGATGCAGTCCTCAAATATAAGTAGGTCATTCAGTTGCAACTACTTGCATGGCAATGCAAAAAGCAACAACAAAACCATGCAGGAAGTGACACAGTAAAAAATAAATACAAAAATAAAACATGGAGGCCTACATACTGTACAGTGTACTAAGTAGTCAGAAAGGTCATGCACCAGATGGGGACAGTTTGTGGCTTCTCGGAGAAACCGTGTGACTTGTGTGGTTGGCATACCCCTCATCTGTCTCGTTGATGATGTCGCATATCTCCATGTTAAGCGCCCAATCCTCCGACTGCAGAGAGCCGCTGGTCGCTCGCTCTGTCAACAGAGAGGCACTCAGGTGAAGGTACAGTTATACAGTAATACTGATAGGGAAAGAGCTACATGTGTTAAAGTGTCTTTTAATATAATCTCTGCTCATGGAAAGTCAGGCATATTTTGAGTTGTGGTGATTAAGGTTAATAAAATACAATGTGACAAGACAAAAATGTCAGACAATAAATAATATATATTCAGCACACGCTTTCCACATTGGAAAAAGATCACCACATGATCATTTCTGAGTCTGACTTTAAAAGTTTTTCTTTGAATCCACGGATCTACAGTAAAGAGGAAGTCTACACTGCAGCAGCAGTATTGATACTTGAGGTTACACACCTGAAACTTTGATTTTGTACCAACATTTCTATTGGAAAATCGGTAAAAAAAAAAACAACCATAGTCACTTAACCCTGATTTATTTGCCTCTTAGAGGCAGAGTAACAATCTGTAAACACAACCTTAACACATTATCAACTCGTTCAATGGGGTTTTAAAATAAGACTGGGCCTCCCATCAGATGAAGCTTGGAAAAAGGCACCCACCCCACCTACATGAGCACTTTAACTTAATTCCTGGATGCCTATGGGACCAGAATAATGTTATTTGACACCATAGACACTCAACAATTGAGTCAAGATAGCTTAATATTGCTGTCTGACATAACTTCTGCCTACGCCAAATACCTAAAAAGGTGTTTTAGTTTCTGACCCTGGTGACAAGGGAAAAACGGTAAAATTTCCTCAAAACTATCTCTGAACTATCTCTTTAACTAAGTCACACATGTTTTGGCTATTCTATGTGATCTCCTATTTGGACACCGCCTGAGAGAGGCCTGGCTCCTTGAAAACCTCTGACCCAATTCAATTCAGACTGAATTACAGTTGCGGTGAACGTGTTAGCAAACAGTTTCCTGCTTACACATGCAGCAGTCATGGAGTAATGGTATTATTCATTGGGAGTTGTGTTTCTGGCCATCTGACAAATGCAATGCCGATATTCACTCTTTTGGCTCTGGTTTGGTCTCCACACACTCCTGAGGGAAACAGCTGGCTGTTTAGCTGCTAAATGCTCCACTAAGGTCACCAGAGTTTTGCTGAAATACATGAAAAAGTTATAAAAAATGAGCCAGCGATGGTGAACCAAAATAGTGAAGCTGTAAAACCAAAACAATGAGCTGAAAGGTGCTAAAAGGGATCTGTAGAGTTGAGCCATTGCTCGAAGGCTTAAGTCGGACTGTTCAAAATGTACTCCTTTAACAATCAAACATACTTCTTGGGTACTATGGATGCAGTTGGATTGGATTTGACTGAAAATAGAGTACGGACATCAAATCATTATTCTGATTAGCTGGTTGAAATATCTGCAATCACCTTTACCAAACACGGCCTCACCCACTTTAAACCAGCGATATACCTAAATCTGGATGTGAAGTGTTTTTATAGCAACTCATTGTTTATAGTATTAAACTGATTAAGAAAATGGGCTTTCTTGGCTCAAACACGTATTTACCTCCACACTATGTAGCAATCAAAGCCAGCTTTCTTTGCACTCCAGACCTCACAGGCTCCTCATAAGTCTCTAAATCTCCTTCATTCCTTTCCACAAACACCCCCCCCCTCACCCATGCCTTTCTCAATCCCTTCCTTTCCTCTTGTTGCATCCACTCCCTCCCTCCCCTTCCCTCCTCTCCTCTCTCTTTGCCCAGCTCCCACCACTTCATGTGACTGTCAGCTGCTTCTGTTCTCATCCGCCTCAGAAGTAGCTGAAGCCCTGCTGACATTTATGTGCGAGAAAGTGAGTGGATGAGATAAGAGGAAGGGTGTGGAACATTTTCTCACTACTTACGACTGTCCAGATTACACATCTCTCCAGGCATCATCAACAGCTGGCCTCCATCTTTTTTTAAAGGATGTGTTGGCCTCGCAGCAAGATGTTGCCTTTATGAGGAAATACTGCTGCCTAAAAAGTTTTGTAACACGACATATGCTTGTTGAATAAAATCTGCAACACTTGTGCATAAAGTGTGAAACTGTAGCTTAACTTAACACATCAGTGATTGAGGAAGTAGCTGGAAACATCCACTGCTTCCCTCATTCGCCAAATCAGTTGTCGCTCAAGTTGCAGCAGCCAATCAAAAGCAAGATTGAGAACCTGAGCCCGGCCTCTGTCGTGTCATTGGCTCTGACGACTTCTTTTTATGTTTCTGTCAAATTTGGAGTTCGTTATTAAACATTTTAGTGGAATAAAACCACAATTTAAAGTGCTATTAAGCTGTTTTACATGCCTGGCAGCGTGGTTATAAAAAAAACAGCAACATGTTATTGATTATTTCAATTAAATGTTGTCAAATTGGATCCAACGGCGAACAAATCCACCTCGCAGAAATAGTTTCAAAAGCAGCTCCGACTTACCGATTCTCTGACCGACGGGCGTTGAAAAGGGGTTTCCTATGAGGAACTCCATTTTCTCCCCGAGTGAAAACATCCTCGATATTAACCAGTGTCCTCTGTTTATCACAGTGAGTACTGAGCTGCAAACTGCGCTGTTTCCTTTTGCTTTCAGTGCGAGCTGCTGCCTCACAGGCGCACGGCCTCTCTGAGGTCACGTGAAAACACGCAGAGCCAGGAAACAGCAGATATCAACAGAGGCAGACAGCCGCTAGTTTAATCACATGTAACACATCACATCACGCTGGAAAACCTGCTAATAATCAAAGCAGTACACTGACTTTACAGTTGCAGGTCCCAAACCAATAAATGTTTAACTCTTATATGTATAATTCAGGAATAACACGAAGAAATAAAATAAATAAATAAATAAATAAATAATATAAGTTCTTAAAAGTAGGTGGACCACAACCATTCTGTGGTGGAGGAAGTAGTCAAACCTGCAAATAACACTACACATCTGTTATAAGTCATAGTCCTCCACTCCAAATCCAAGTGTGCAAGTATTATGTCTTGTATTAATGTATGTAATGTCCATAAAATATATAATTTTGCTGAAATCTGCTATATTATTATGTCATGTATGCTACAAGCAGTGGTGGAAGAAGATGTCTTTTACTGAAATAAGGGTTGCAATACCACCATAAGTTTTTTAAGCATTTAAAATCTGCACTGTACCTACCCGTACAAAAACTGTATATACTTTTCATCTGTAACAGTCTGTCTGAGAGTTGTAATGGAGTAAAAAGTACAACATTTCCCTCTTAAAGTAAAAGAAAGAACATTCACAAAATGGAAACACTTGATACATTTTTAAATTGTACATTTCTTCATACAGTTTCTTTTTGGCAGGCCAGGAAACGTTTACACACTAAAAGGCACTTGCCTTTATGACCAGAGAACCACCCTAAGTATGGTGTGAGGCCTATATGTAGACCATGAGATACTTTGTATGTAATCATTACTAATTTTCTTCTTTTTGAATACACTGATCCTCAGAAGTGTCATCAAATTGAGTTTCCTTGAAATGCGTGTGGAAAATGTTCTCACTACTCATGACTGTCCAGATCACAGATTACACATCTTTCCAGGCATCATCAACAGCTGGCTTCAAGCTTTTTGTGGATGTGTTGGCCTTACAGCAAAATACTGATAAGATAAGATAAGGTAAGATAAGATAAGATAAGATAAGGTAAGATAAGATAAGATAAGATAAGATAAGATAAGGTAAGATAAGGTAAGATAAGATAAGATAAACTTTATTTATCCCACACTGGGAATATTCACTTGTTACAACAGTTACAAAATCTAAAATGTTTTTGACAGAAATAATTGTGCTGTGCAGACATGGTGTGTAGCATTGTACTAAGATGCACCTATATCAATATATAACATTACCATTAATATTAACATTGAATTCCCCTGTACATGCAGGAGTAAAGGCCAATATGAGTATGCATATGAGGGGCTAGACAAGTTTTATTGTGTTTAGTATGTTGGAATTCCACAACCAACAAATGATTTGTTGGTGTGTACTTCAGATTGAGTCAGACACTTGTATGTTTGCAGCACCACCTGGTGTCTTAAATGTATCCTGCATTACAACAGAGATTAAAAACTAAAAATGAAGTGAAGGACTCTGTGTAAGTTACTTACTTAAAATAGCTATGTTAAAAACTATACTGCTCCTTTGATTAAGCACCTCTCATCTACCATAGGCCTATATCTATTTCTCTGATGTTCCCAAGACACAGTGTCCCACTGAGATTGTTTGTGTTCATCTTGTCCATTTTTATCTAATTCTTACAGTACATGCCAAGAAAAACAGTTCTCACTGAGCATTGCTTTTGGTAAAAATGAGGATAATATTTTCCCCACAAAATACAGTGGCTGTGTGAGGAAAGTGACCTCATATCAACCTTTTTTTTTTTCTCAAGTATTTTTGGGGAATTTTGTGGTTTTATTTGAGGGCAGACAGTAGAGAAATTACAGGAAATGAGGGGAGAGATAAATGTGGAATGACACATTGTGCATGTCTTTCCATATTTATTTCTCACCCTTCTCGGGTGAAAGTGTACTGATGTTTTTTTGCAGAAAAAAATATCCTTTATTATATATTGTGTAACTGAAGTACTATTACTTAAGTGTGAATGTGTTAGCGGCATTTTACTGTTGTAGTTGGTAGGGATGTAATGCAAAGCTGTCGTGTGTCTGTCTATGTCAAAGAAACATCTGTATTTGTTTATATATTTGTATTTTACTGGAAGTATCAACAATTGTATCTATATGTTTAACTGCCAACAAAATGATTTAGTATTTTAATGTCTGAATAAATTAGAAAAGCTAAACTGAGTCTCATTAGAAAGTGGGGTAGTTGTTAAAGGTTCTGGTGGAATGTTGTGTGACAGGACTTCTGTAAGTCAGAATGGCAAATTGCATGATTTATATTTATTTATAAACTGCAGGTTGTATTAATAATGAGAGGAGGTTGATTTGGCTACTAGCAGTCAGTTTATAGTCTGAAATTTGAAGTTTACAATATGAATGTGACGATTTTGAAATGAGATCAGAGGAAGTTTAAGGACTGCCTTATTGATATAGTTGTTAAATCACTTTTTAGACATTTATCACTGTAATGAGTGGATTCTGATGCTTTAAACAAGCTGTGGATGATGTTTGTATGATGCTATTATGGATTAATCTGGATGGATTATTTTCTCCATTAATCAGTTGATTGGTTTGTAAAAAAACATTGAGAAATTCCATCTCAATTACTTCAAAGCAACATTTTAACAATACTTGTTTTTCCAACTAATAGTCCAATACTCGTATATTTAAAAAAAAAAAAATTGAAATCCAACATTTAAAAGGAAAAAGGGCAAATTCTCACATTTAAGATGGAACCATTTGCATTTTTTGATGAAAAAGTATTGAAACAACTATTAGTAGTTGCTAACTGATTTTATGTCAATCTGTGAATTGATTAATTGACTCAACTCTACACTGTTGTGCAGTTTAAAGAAACTATAATTAAGTGTAGTGGAGATGTAAAACAAAAGGCATGAAAAGAAAATAATTTGTACTTAAGTACAGTACCTGAGTAAACTTATATTCCACTGCTGCATCCCACTTGACCATGGTTATTGGTGCAGACACATTATAGTGACAGGACAGACCTGAGAACTAATATGGTGTGCAAATGAGATACAGTTAGCTGCAAGGATACAATTGTTATCCATACATTTCTGCATATATATCCTTGTCGTTATCTAATCCCATGTGAGCAAACTTTTGTCAAAAACGATTTTAATATAAAACTTATGGTTGCTGTCTGCTTGAATGTCTTTTTGTATTTATGCATCAGCATCACTAGGTGGCAGCATTGAATCTACAGTATGTAGACGTGTGTGACACTAGCTGTCTATCTTTATACTGTACATGTCAGTGTTCCAGACAAACAGGCTCACAATAACAACAAAGAAACCATGAACTGGGGGACAATGGACATTACAGAAGTGGTGAAATAATTATAATCAAGATGACATTTATGATTACTATAACTGGGTAATTATATTAAATTAAATGTAATTGTGTGTTTTATAAACAGTCCAAAACATGTAAAAAGATAGCAAATGTTTTGATTGATCCGGTAACTTGATACATTTTGTGGCCGTTAATAAAATCAGTGAGAATGTGATGAAGAAAGTTGGTGACCTTTGACCTCAAAGCTCCTCATTACCCTCATCTACAGACACCCTCGGGCCTCCCTTCAATGCTTTTATGACCCCAGTAATAATAAAAAGTAAAACTTATTTGCGTATTTACTGTTTATTCTCGGTTGTCACATTTATGAACAGAAAGCACAAAAAGTGACCGCATCATCTTAACTTTTCCCCTCTGTTCTTGCAGACACGCGGCTCTTGCCAAAGCATTGTGGGTTCAGTTGATCAAAAAGACAGATTAGAAAGCCCAGAGGGATGCTGGGTCACAGTGTGGCTGCGAGGAGGAGAAAACCAGTGTGTTATCTCCTTTCTCCAGGCTGTACGACCCGGCATAATGCAACAACTTAAAACCCTCACACCATTGTTCACACAATAAGAAGTCTGTGTCAGGCCTCAGTGGCCAGTGGCATTCATGTTTCCTTACAACACATCAGCCAGCCAGCACATGAAACAGCTGTAAAGCAGGAAATCATGGGCTCTGGCTCATGTGGTTGAGGAGGAATATTATGCCTGAGGGGAAACTTGTAGAAAACCACACACGAGCACGTTTTAATCCAAAAAGCTGCCACACAATAAATGGCATAACCATCCATAATTTCAAGAGACTAAGCCTGGGCAAATTGCATGCATGTATGTATGAATGCACTTGTGTGTGAATGTGTGTGTGGTTGCACTGGTTGTAAATTGATCCCTCCTACTCTCGCTGGTTCGTTGTGCAGAGGAGGGGCGAGGAGGAGGAGGAGGAGGAGGGAGCCGGGAGCCGAAGCAGGAAGGAAGGCAGGCAAGAGAGGGAAGGGAGGCAGGCTGTGAATGCTAACAAGCCCCGTCGTAATCATACAGCTCCGTAGGTAGGGTTTGATATTTAAAAAAAAAAAAAAAACGTCTTGCAATGGAGAGGAACGACGACCACTATTAAACACCTACTATGCGCCAGTGCCGCGTTCGCCCTGTGCGCGTGCAGCAGCCTCACCGTCGTCGGCACGTTTGATCAGAAAAATCGTCTTTTTCCGCTGAGTGAAATGTATCGCGACTGCTCGGGATTCACATTCTGACAATGGAGATTGAAAATATCGTGGCCAACACGGTTCTCCTGAAGGCAAGGGAAGGTAAGCACAACTGAATGGCATTAAAAAAAAGGGAGAGGGAGAGATGGCGGAATATTAAAATGTATGTATGTGTATATTTTTCCCACCTCAACGACATGGCCATGGACGAGCCTGAGCTCTCTCGGCTGGTCCTCTCTCTCTCTGTCTCACTCTCTCTCTCTCTCTCTCTCCCTCCGTGGGATTTATGCTTTCTCTGTCTCCCATCCCTGCGCAGCGCTTTGTCTCCGGGCAAACTCCAAACATATTCCGTTTAAATCAGCTGTTTAGCACACTAACAACACACATATTCAACCGGGGCAGGTTAACGTTTAAGGCCCAGCAGGCTGCTGCTGGAGATGAACAACGCAGGGAGTGTTTTGCAGCATCGCGCTTATAGAGCAGGGCAGCAGCGTTGCATTAGAGACTGTCGAGCAAAAAATATATATATATATCACACAAGCACCAGCGGTTTTGTGGATATTTACAAATTTACGATGACATAACGGATATTTAATGGTATCCGTATGACATGGTGTTGAGTGTGGACCAAAATATAGCTGCGCAGTGGGGCTCTGTGCCCTCCAGTGCTGCCTCTTCTTACCTGTCATTGTAGGTTTCGGTGTGTTTAGAGCCCAATTAGGAATGCAAAGTGAACGTGTGGTATTATTTGACGCAGAAATATGCTACTGCATTGCCGTTTGGCTTTTTTTTTTTTTTTTTTTTTACTACTGTGAGGAAGGAATAATATTACAGTGGAGGTTTTAGGTGCAGTGGGAGGCTGGAAGAAGGCCCACCGTGTACCCCGGCGGCCCAGGCGGTATAGCCCCGGGTGTGCACGCTGCTCAGTGGGCCGGTGATCCCGCAGGCAGCAGCTCACCTGGAGGTGGGAAAGAGGCGAGTATCCATCTGTTTTCCAGGAGGTGGCAGAGCAGAGAGGGTACTTTGTAGCCAGTGAGTGGGCGCAGGGTGGGTGTACAACACTGTATCAGCTGCCAGAGGAGGGTAAAAAGGTGTTATTACTGTTTTTTTTTTTTGTTCTGTTCTCTTCCAATCGGGTTGGACACCAGCAGAAGAGTCTGTGGCCTCGGAGGTTGTTGTGCAAGTTGATCCATTTTATTCGACAGCAAAGTCGCTCACAGTGCATACATGGCTCCGGGGGTCGCCGTTCAGTGTGTGTGTGTGTGTGTGTGTGTGTGTGTGTGTGTACAGACGCAGGCCTTCCCCGCTTATGTTTTGCATTATATTCGGACTGCGTTTCAGTTCAAGACTAAACGCCAACACTGCTGTGAAATGGATTATTCACAGCAGCAGTGAATCCATTTCATAGCAGCAGCAGCAGCTGCTGCTGCTCCGTACGTAGCATCAGGCTTTTCCTTCACCTGCAGTTTAAATGGTGCTTTTGTGTGTGTGTGTGTGTGTGTGTGTGTGTGTGTGTGTGTGTGTTACCCCGTGAGGTTATTGGTACGCTGATCGGATCTACAGACTCAGGCGCCTGTCAGTGTCCTCAGTCTGTTATCAGCAGAGGCTCCAAAAGGCCCTCAGTGATGAGTGTGAGTGTATGAACCATGCAGAGTGTTGAGGGAGCCTGGCATGTCTCAATATGTGGCCCAAGTTCAACATAATAACACTTGAATGGTAAGATTTATGCTGAGACATTAGTAGTAGTCAGTTGACAGACCAAATATTGTGATTTTGATAATTCAGTATTAATTTCAGTTCAAATAACTCATGAGAACAAATATGTCTTATAAAACCAAACAAAGATTTGAAAATACGAGCAGCAGATTCATAAATAAAGAGACAGTACTTTCAGTCTTTTCCAGGATTTTTGATATTGGTATGGCATCAGACATGTTCAGTATACAGTCAGTGTTGTTTTTTATATTTCTCCCTGCTATACCATTTCACTGTGTTAATTGGCACTCAGATTAAAACAGCTAATGGCTCCCAATTTATCCCTTTAAGGTGCACAGGAGACTAATTTGATTTTAATTAGCCTTTCCAGAGGTGGGTGTTTGCAGCTGTCAAAAGTGTTCCAGTATGTCACAGTGACACTTGTCAACAGTGGCAGTGTCACAAGTCACGGAGGGAACCGTACCCTTTTAAACCCCCCCCTCACACACACACACACACACGACTGAAAACAGCTCCCGTGGATTAGAGGTCAGCTGCCTTTTTTTATCCGAGAGTCCCCCCCGTTGGTCACCTTCATCCTACATGGCATCAAAGTCTCTGCATGGAGCAGGCGGTTGCACGGAGGCAGTCTACCAGCTACATGAGCTGCTGCAACTGAGTCAGCAAAAATTTGCCCTGCTGATGTGTCCTTGAGCAAGACATGGAATCAGTTGTTGTGTAACTCTCTGACCTCGCCATGGAGACGGAAAATGACAAGCAATTTCCCAGATTGCTATTAAGTGTCCATGGTACATAAACAATGATATAGGTTTTGTTTGTTTGCCCGATATGGAGCACTCTCTGTCCCAGAATTGACTTTTTATTATTAATAAGATCCCCACCCTTGTCTGTTAGTGCTGGGAAAACGTTTGAGCGTGGTCAGGAGATGCTCGCGATGTTTAACTTTTTCACACCTGTTGATGTGAAACTGGGTGGCCAGAGTTAGAAGTGTTATGGCAGGGTGTGTCCGGTCTGCCACAGTTGAAATGACACGTCAAGGGAAGTGGTTTGGTGCTCTAGAGATGACACTGTCGCCGCCGCCGCAGCCGCTCCCCACCCCTGCGTCTGTGAAATTTATACGTACATTCGACACAAAGCGGGGAAAGCAAATACAGTGCATTTACAGTTTCAGAGTTCAGACTGCAAGAGGTGACAGTTACACGAGGTGACAGTCTTCTACAGAGGAAGTTATTGTTACAGCTCCCCTGAGAATATATTAGAAGATTTTGAAAATGGAGTTTGTGAGAACACCAAGAGGATAACTTTTGGCATAGATGCAGCCCACAGTTTATGTGCGTGTAAAAGCTCAGCCAAGCGTGAGAGAGTTATTTTCATCACAGCAGTATGATTCCACATGGTCTCTTAGACTATAACATCAGGAGTATCTCATCAGTAATTGTATTGACAGTCTAAACCCCTTTCACATTAAGCAGTACCCATATTCAATATTTACCTATAAATTGTGGAATCCGACTGATGTATTTGGAGGGCCTGCGTTGGCAGCTATCATTGTTTTTTATCACAGGCCCTGTTGGTGCATATATTGGCTGATATTCACAGAAAACTTGTAGTACATAATGCAGTTAAAAGCACTTGAGATAATTTAGAAACAGTGTTATCATAGTTTGTCCCGCAGACTCCACTGTTTACAATACTTTGCAGCACCTGAGTTGGCAGAGCACCCTATCATAGCGGAGCAGATGGCGGTGTGAAGTCTGTTGAGAAAAATTATGTTTACTCTTCAGCTGTAAAATATCCTGCCTCCATTACATGTATTTGTCAGAGCTCTTCATTAACCAAGTTATGTGTCCGTTTGATCAATCACACAGAAAGGTGGTTTATATAAAACGGCAAACAATTATTGATACAAACTGATATGTTTCTTGTAGCTGAATATGCAGTCTCTGTATTTGGGAGCAAGCTGTGCTGTGTGGCCCAGAGAGAATTAATATGGGACATATTTACCTCCAGAAAAGTCAAAATATCCATCTATCAATCCTTTTTCCTGAACCGTTTGTCCTTACCAGGGTCACAGGGGCTGGAGCCAATCCCTGCTGGCATTGGGCAAGAAGAAGGACTAACCGCTACCCATGATGCATGCTGAAATAATCAAAACATTGCTGAAGTTAATTATTACTTATTATTTTATCAAACGGTCAAATTTTTTCTCTCTCATTGGACTTCAGAGATGATAACTATGTTGCACACTGTTTTGTTGAACGATCTGGGTGTTACAACTCTAGCACATTTCTTAAATTTTGCTTTGTTGCTGCCGTTTTTTTACTTCATGTAGAGATTGACTACGTTTCCCAGAACGCCCTACGAAGGCTGATGTTTACTGGTTGCATTCAGCTGTGAGTTATAAATATAGTAGGTGCAGAGAGCAGTGGTGGGTGCACGGTCGGAGCATGACTGAAAGCGCTCTTGCAGTTGAGGAACATTAGTTGCCTTAGTCGAGACGCAATGGTATATTCTGGCATATTGAGGTTAATTGGTGTGGTTTCTGCTTCGAGTCTGTAAAATGTAAAATCCGAGGTGATGTCACTGGAACCTGACAACTGTGCGCATGTTTCCGCAGCGTAAAAAGTTCTACAATCACATTTCATACACTTCTGAAAAAGCAGCATGCATCATACAAAAGTAGATCATTGCCAAAAAAAAAAAAGAAAAAAGTGTCACAGGGTGAAATCAAAAATTTGAGTTGATGAAAGATGGCCAACTATTCAGACAGATAAACTGGTGAACCGTCATTTTACGGCTGTCACTGACTTTGGTCTCAGTTCCTAAGATTCAAGCTTCGGTAGAGAAACACGTCTGCGCTAAGAAGCAATGAAGCCGTCCAAAAAGGCAGAGAGGAACAGGATTGAGGAGTGTTATTACTCCTTAATGCAAACATGACATGAACATATGTTGACCGTATGTTACATTTACACACATATTTTCATAGTTAATAGGCACGTAAAAAACCTTTCACCCCTCTTTATCCTCTTCCTGGAATCATATTTCACCAGTTCTGTTTCTGCTGTGTTTCTTTTATCATTCCTACTGTCTACATGAAAAGGAAGGAATGTGGACAGTCTAGTGCTCACAGAAGAAACTCTAATCCTGCTTACATAACTCATTTCCACCTTAAAGCTGGAAGCTTTGTTGTTTTCTTGCCAGAGAGCATTACAGATGTAAGTCGATACACCTCTGCTCTAGGTGTCCCTAACCTCTCTCTGCTCTCTGCCCCCTCTCCCTCCACCACCCTTCAAATTGTAGCCTTGCAGGTCCTCTCAGACCACTCGTGATGGTTTTCCTGTGACGTTAGACAGCGTAGCTTTATTAGTTCTGTGGTCATTGCTGGGCTAACACTTGTTGTCATCACTATGGGGTGTTTCCTCCAGCTGACACTCATAAAACACATTGCTTTGTGACTGTCCCTTGATGTGGGACACATTTTACAATTATTACACCCACAAATGGGCCGTGCGGAGACCGGGACGCAGCGTGTTGCGTACGCGGCTCTGCTGCATGGCACTAGCAGCGACGCTTAGCTGGGTGGCTACTGGGATCTTCATTAGCACAATTTCTTGGCAAGCTGACTAAGCATGAAGAGGCACTTTTTTTGAGGCACTTTGTGAACATCGTAGGGACGTTGTTCCAGCTGCCTTATTAAATGTTAAGCGGGCGTTCTTCCTATGAGAACCCAGCTGTCAGCCTGATTTTAACGATGTGTACGGCTGAGCGTATTTACAAGTTCTTATGGTTCAAATAAAGATTTTGTTCCTCTGAAAGTGTTTTTAGAGGTCTGGCAGAGTCAGCGTCTAGAAGCAAGTGTATTAAATGTCAGAGGTCCTTCACGTTCATCAGTTTGCCTTTTTGAAAACATTCCTAGTGTCATAATTTAGGAGTCTGTCCTTGCTACAATTTGATGTCAGTCCTGCCTTCAAATATGACTTGGAGGAGTTGTCTTATCAAAGATAATCAAGGTGTTATATGTGCTATGTGTTCCACACCCAAGGGCTCAGGGCTTTGTGTGTTCCCGCTCTTCCAGCGTGGCCATGGAATTAAGCAGTGGGCCCATCATCTGAGAGACAGCTGTAGATAACATATAGATGATTAACCTTTCGGTTTGTCCTCTAACACGCTCGAACGTCTAGCTCAAGTTTAGTCTCCCCATGTTCCCTCGCCGTCGTCTTCCCTCCCCCCCCCTCCACCCGCACTCCCTCAAGACACTGCGAAAACAAGGGTCAGTTTTCAAGCACGTCTCGGCCCGATTTAATGGAATATCTTGAACACAGAGAGAGAGAGAGAGAGAGATGGGGCAGAGGAAGGAAAGGTCTTGCAAAACACCACAGCGCGCTGCTGGAATGAGATCGCGTGTTTACGTGCAGCGCGGGCATGTGCGTCTTTTCTGCTCATGTGAAAAACTGTATGTCCTACCTCGTGTGAGACCCAGCATCCCCCCCCCTCCTCCTCTCTCTCTCTCCGCTGCCTTGCTCGTTTGTTGTCATGTCCTGGAATGTACTCTGATGTTGTAATGTTGTTCAGATATTTACACGTGACCTAGGCCTTCTCTCAGGGACATATGGAGAGAGAAAGAGAGCGAGAGGGGGAGAAGAAGAAAGACTGGCCATAAAGAATTAACGAAGGCATAACAAGAGAAGAAAAACTGTTATATGGGGGAGCGGAGAAAGAGGCTGGAGTCAGAGAGAGATGAGGAGGGAAAAGAAAAGGGCGCATGTGATAGAGGTGAGGATTAGAGGAGAGCGGTGCTGCCTGATATTCACATGTTTCTCTTTTTCCCTCCCTCTCTCAGCTGATGTGTGTCTTTCACTGCGAGTATACAGTCGGATTACCTTATGCAAACACTGGGCCTTTGCTTTGAATAGGCAACACAGATACTCGCAGCTAATGTTTTCCTTATCAGGGGCTACTCCAGCCAATCGCACACTGTATGAGAGAGCGACTGGGAAAGCAACAGGCCATTCATTTATCATGGCCAGCCTCATTGTGCCCGTGTGCGTGTGCATGCTCATATTACAATGGGCCTAAACTATGTGTGACCCTCTCTCATTTCCTACCATTTAAGTCATATTTTTGGGAGGGCACCGCAGCCGTCCGATCCCAACCGCCACCTATGCGACTGACGCAGGGTTGGGGGGTCAGATTCAGATCCGACAAGATATGGGCTGGTACCAAATATTCATGGTAATATTACCATGGCCAAAAATATCTTGGTAAACAGTGTTATCTGTGTTTTGAAAGTTTGGAAAAATGCTTTTGCTGCCAATGTAGTGGAGTTACTAAACAACATGTTTGGCTTTTTACCTTTTCTCCTACTTTTCTCCTTATTTAATGCTCACAAGATCTTTTTTTTTTTTTTTTTTACCATGATCTCTGCCCTCCATGTTGCAGTTCAAGGATTTAAACCATCTTGCACCCATCACAGATCCCTCTGTGTAAGCGTGTAGCCGAACTGCAAGAAGCACATTGTGTCAAGATGTAAATAACTGGCTGCTTGCAGCCGTGGTCGGTCTGTCACTGTCACAGGCGAGCTGGATTTTCTGGCCTCGTGGCTGTTCTTGTGTCAGTGTCAGCATGTGGCATGTGTTCATCAGATGGGTGAGCGGCTTCTCCCATATGGCGACGCGAAATAAAGACGGGGTTTGCGAGGACAGCAGCGCCGGCGCGGCTTTGCGTTTCACGGTTAACATCTGAAAAAGCTGGGAATCGCAGCAGAAGGAAGTTGCCAGTGTTGGTGAAGTGTTTCATTTCTTTCATCTTCACAGAATGACCGTTCATGCTCATGATCGCTTCATGTGTGTGACATATGATAACACGTCGTTTTCCTAGTGAATGCAGGGTATTTTGTTAGTTTTACTGTTTCATTTAATAACTAGAGAGTCAGAGAGAGGATTATATTCTTCATTCACTGGTTGGTGTTGTTGCTTGGTCTGTAAAATGTCAGCAGTTCCCAGAACTCGTGGTCCATCATGCAAGTAGAACACCAATGAACACCAATTATTGATCATCATCATCTTAAGTTATTTTTTCAAGCAAAAAAAGCTGATCACTTTCACGATTGATGGATAAATTGTTTTGGTTCATAAATATAATTGTAACTTGCAGCCAGTTGCTGATATACACTATATGCTGATAGAATATATCTTTAATGAGATGATACTGGCCGACACATCAGTTTGGCTGCTCTTGGTTTCACCTGTTTCTTCGTATAAATTCAACAGACTGAAAGTTTTAAATGCCGTTTAAGAACATGAACGATCGGCTCATAAATCTCCAGGAATATACACAGGAATATCTTGTCCAAGTTCTATTTTCCTCTTTGTCCACTTTAACTTTTGGATGCGGAAACGAGCGGTGAACTCTGTTTGAACTGGCTTTTTAAAGAAATAAATCTCAAGCTTGAGATTCTTGCCCTGAGATGATCTACTTTGTGACCTCCAGTCTGATTCCTTCTCCCACTTGAGATGAAAAAGAGAGTAAAGGGAGGACGGGGAGAGGAGCATGCTTGAGATGGCGTTGGACTGTATTTGGCCTGCATGAAGAGCATGTGAAAGAGGGTGGAAGACAGAGAGCGGAGACAAGAGACAGAAGAGAGTGTACATTCATGAATGCACTCATGCTGTAGCTCACTCCAGACAGACGGAGACACACAAACAAAAGCTGCATGAAAATAACTCTCCGTCTACTCCCTCTCTTTTCTGTCGTTCTGCCTCTTTGTGTATTTTCTTTCTGTTTCCCATACTCCCCTTTCTTAAATACGTCCAACCGGTCAGACTTGAAAATGGAGGAAACACATTAAAATACACCGCTATTGCCATAGCGATCCCTACTGTACTTTAGATAAAAGCGATGAACAATGACTGCCAGTGACTTTCAGAAAGTAACAAGAATGCTTCGTCGGATGTGTTATAAAGAAATAACAGTGAGAAGAAGAGAACTTTGGTCAACTTGAGTTGTTTTAAATGAGCTGGGGGTGATGTTGGGTCAAACCTTTTGTGCTTTGTTAGAAAGCTGACAGCAGAGAGTGACAGAAAACATGTAGAAACAGGAGACAGGGGGGATGATGTGAAGCAAAATTGACCAGTTGCTGGCAACGTGTTTTAGACCGCTGCGCGTCCGCGATGACCCCGGCGTCTACAAATCTCTTAACGCGAAGGAATGTGCATCCTCGCAGTTGAGGCAGCACATCTCATGATTTGACATCGGCCCTTTTTCTCTACACACGTTCCAACTTTTAAAATCTCGTCACTGCCGCTCATGCGCAAGCCTGGGCCCCGTCATGAGATCCTGCGCGATGATCTCAGCGCTGGCTGCAGCTCGGCCATGAATGAGCAAAACTGCTCTGAAGTCGGTGTTTATGGAGGGCCCCGCTCTCTCGGAGGGGAGAACCAAAGTTAAATAAATACTTGCTCCATCCTGTCTGCATTAAGGGCCTGCACACATGGCTTTGACGTCAGAGTGACATTAAACAGGGTGGGGTGGCCCAGGCAGCTCTGACAGGCACATGAACACGCACGCACACACACACACGCACATGCTCTTCCATAACTTGCTATTAAAATCCCTGTCTTTCTTTTCTTTGTCTGTTTCATCAACTTCTTTCTCTTTCCACAAGTTTAGGTGACATCTCTCCCCCTCACGTCTTTTTTTTTTTTACAGGATACAAGCACTGTTACTTTGAACCTTTATTGGTGCTACAGTACAGTACATGTCTCAACACTTAAACTACCATCTAACTTTATGACAGGGAAGAAGTTAATCTCAGACAATTTGTTACTCTTTGTTGAGCTGCTTTGACGCTATACATCAATTATTCTGCGTTTTTGGCTCGAGCGTGCGCAGATTTCTCCTGCAAAATAACCAGCCAGGTGCAACTGGTTATCATCAAACAGTGTGTACGATAGCCAATCCAACATTTATCTTCGCTGCTCTTCCTTTTTTATTTATTTTTGCTGCAGTAAAACGAGAGAGAGGGAGCACTTTTTTTTGTGCATGTGCTTGTAGGTCTACATCTGTGTGTATGTGTGTGTGTGTGTGTGTCTGCCCTGCAGCTCCACAACAGGTCTGTCAACATGCCTGTCAACATCTACAACCTGAGACCAGTGGGATCTTAGATGCCGCCTTAACATCAACATGTAGCTGCTTGTAACGCTCCTTTCTAGCCAGTCAAGGTGTGACGTGTCCCTGTCTTGAATGTGTGTGTTCCTACCGCTTGTCCAAATAAATGGTAGCTTATATTGCTGTTATTGTTCACCGTGAACATAGTACAAGACTAACTCAGTGATGTTTTGCAGTAAAGGAGCGGTGGCTGCATTAACACTGTACTTACAGTATGCTCGTGTGTGTTGGTAGGCTGTTGTTTTGCGTGTGTGTTTGACCATAGTGACCCCCTGTATGCGTTGGTGTTGCAGCTGTCACGCGTCACTGCCGGACCAGCCGGTGTCTGATGAACTTAAGGGCAGAGGATTTCCCTCTCTGTCGTCCTCAAACTGTCACAGTCTACGCGGTTCGCTCGGGCGAGTTTATTCACTCAGTGTTTGAAAATATGGAGTGACGGGAAAAACAGCAACGTGAGCCTAAAGGTAGTCGAGGGTTTAAAGCTGCACACGCTGAAATCAGACGTATGTCTCTGCAGTGAGTGCTTTCTGTCCTTAATCTGAGTCTCTCACCATCAAAAATAAAAATGACAGTGTCGTGTTTGTTTTAATGGAAAATGTGTAGCTTTCAGAAATTATAAAAATACTAAAAGTTGGCTTTATATTCTTCATACTCTTCTTTACTTTCAAACTGTACTTTCATATTTAAAAAAGCTCTTTAGTATCAATGTGGATGATGCATAGAAATTAGAATCACATTTTCAGATTTTTTTTGAATGGTTCCGAAATTTAGTGCAATATTTAACTTTTGAGGAAACGGTTAGATTTTGAAATTGAGGTTTGTAGAAAACATTTATTCCTCAAAGTAGGGTAAAAAAGTAAGAAGGAAAAAGGCGTTTTGCTTTCAAAACTCACAGGAAGAATATGAGAGATATCAGAGCTTATGAAATGAGGTAGTCCTGTGACGTTGATAGATATTGTGTTTTTGTGGCATTTTGTTTGATTATTGGACAGGTGTGAATATTGAAAATATTCCATAGTCAGCCCCACATGCTGTATGTATCTTAATTCAGTTAAATTAATTTGTAGTCTGATAGGAGAATTTTAGTTTTAGAGTATATATATATATATATATATATATATATATATATATATAGAGAGAGAGAGATATAGATATAGATATAGATATATTTTACCAAAGAATTATTATTTTCTCATTTTGTCTGACCATGAGTAAAAAAAACACCAAATGGATTAAAGGATTATTGTACACTGATGCAAGTTCTCATATCAGAGAAGTTAAAATTATTATCATGTTTTTACCAGATACATGATGATCATCAACTTCGATCATGAATCCACAAACACACACGTAAAGGTTTCCTTCATGTCTCTTTAAATGTCTGCTACGTGTGTGTAAAGCTGCTCATTTCTAAATGTAATACTCCACCGACTTCTCCTCTTTCAGTATGCCGTCCGTCCTCAAGGAGTAAATACCTCAGTTCACCCCTGATGAGACTATTTCTCTACACTCACACACTAAAACACACACACACACACACACCCACACCCACACCCTTTGCCGGTGCTGGAGTGAGCATTTCAGTAAGATGTATGGACTGACCCCGGTCCTCTGAAGAGCGCTGTTGTGCCTGGAGGTCGTTCACCCCTCACATCAGGGTCATCCGATCCGCCAAGGGTCTTGTCCAACATCACTATGTGTGTGTGTGTGTGTGCATGGCGTATGATATAACCGATGAACATTATGTTAAAGTTATGTTTGGCTAATGTTTGACTGAGCTCCAGGGCAAGAGCCAACACAGTGTGTGTATTTGTGGGTGTGTGTATGTGTGAGAGACATGATGTGTGTATGCCCCGTGATCTTTGAAGCTGTCAACATTCTTCACCGCATGCGCTGTCATGATGCATAGAGGCGACTGGTGAGATGAACCAGCTGTCCCTGCCTCTGGTCACTGCAAGGTCAACACACACACACACACACTGGACTGGATGTCTACTGTACTTGTTTGTGTTGAAAACGCCAATCGTTGGATGTGGTTAAATACTCCATGTGCGGTGTTAAATTTGTGACTTGATCGATGAGCTGATTCAAATCTCTCTGTGTCTCAGGTGGAGGAGGGAAGAGGAATGGCCGCAGTAAGAAATGGAAGGAGATGCTTAAACTCCCCCACATCAGCCAGTGTGAGGAGCTACGCCGCACTATTGGTAAGAAACTGGGAGTGTGTGTGTGTGTGTGTGTGTGTGTGTGTGTGTGTGTGTGTGTGTGTGTGTGTGTGTGTGTGTGTGTGTGTGTGTGTGTGTGTGTGTGTGTGTGAGGCAGAAAAGATAACGTGCCATGCTGTGTCGTTGGGGTGGGTCTGACTGCGGGAGGAAGTTCGGATTGGACTTCCTTCCTGTTTCTACCCGTCTCCACCCGCAGTTACAGGCAGGGGACAGGAAACGGTGTGTGTGTATAAATGTGTGTGTGTGTGTGTGTGTCTTAACGTTACGTGTGTGTCTCACTGACTATCTGTCTCCTCACACATTGTATCAAAATGTCTTCACTCCTGCGTCCTCCCTGTTCTTCATATCCAGGCTTGACTGGAGATTAAGGGCAGAATTCACTCTTTGTGGCCCAGACAAGTGCTCTGCTCCTGGGCTACATTATCTCCTTGCCACCCCCCCTTACCCACCCTGGTCCTCTGAATGCCATAGCACTCTGAGTGTTTGTGTGTTTGTGTGTTTGTGTGTGTGTGTAATAGTGCGTCACAGCTATCTCTGCCAGAGATTGCAGTGCTACCCTCCCCCACATACTCTCCCTCCCTCTTTTCTGTCTCCATGCCTCCCCCCTCCCACTATCTGTATCTCTCTCTCCCTCCCTCTTTCCACCACTTCAGAGCAACATAAGAGTGGCAGAACAGGAGAGTTATGGAGGGAGGGAGGGAGCGAAAAACAGAAACAGAGAGAGAGAATGGCTTTTACAAAGGTAGGAAAGATCTCTTAAGGACAGGAGAGAGTGAGAGAAACAGCGGGAGGAAAGGAGGCAGGCTGAGTGAAAGAGATATAGATGCACGTATACTCCCTACGGTGATATCTCTTACTCAGCGTCAATTTTTTTCCCCTCCTGTCGTCTTGTCTTCATATTACAATTCATCACACACAGATCTAATTATCATAAACGTGAATGCATCTGTCATCAGCGGCGACAGATAACCTGCCTAAAAACAACACATAAACGGCAACTTAAGTGTAAAGAAGCATCGCACTTGTCATGTCTTACATATATATTGGCGTTTGAATCATAACTTTGCAGAGGACTGAGAGGAATGTATATGTGCCTGCATGTGTGTGTGTGTGTGTGCACAGCAGCTGTTCAGGGTTACATACGTCACTATTACATAGATGCTATTGTGTAATTTCCCTATCACACCGAGCTCAGGATCAAAATAATCCCTTTTGCCTACTTAAACACACAGATGTGTCGGCATGCACATGCGCACACATGCGCGTACGTACACATCGTAGGCCCAGCAGATAGCAGGATACAGTAATGCGGCCGATAGCAGTGTCTTTGTTGTGTCTTGATAATGTCAGGCATTTGACCTTAGCCTTGACAAGTGTGCAGTACTTCTAGAAAACCTAGATTACATTATGTGGGCTGCAGCCACTTTGTCTGCCAGCCTCGGGCCACTCTCCCCCTCTCTCTCTCCCTCTCTTGCTCTCCTTCCATGTCCCCTTCCCTTTTTTTTTTCATCTCTTCTTGTATCTATCCAATGTATACAGTACATGTGAACCTATTACTTTTGATCACCCTGCCTCACACCCATTGCACAGACCTGCGTTTGCACACATTTGCCCGTTCACTGTCTCGCTAACTCACTCAGTCTCGGCCTAAATTGGAGTTTTAATTAAGTTGTAATTGCAGCTTACTTTACTGGCACAGACAGTTACCAGTCCAGGCTAGTTCAAGCTTCACATGTCTCCCTTCATTCTTATCAGTGCTTTCATTTTTCTCCGACACTTTGCCGTCTTGTACATTCTTACTTTCTCTCTCTAGTCTTACTTTCACAGTTGTTTCCCTTCAGGACACAGGAGTGGCTTCTCTTACGCAAAGAGGAAATTTTTCATTGGTGGAATGCTGGCTTACGTTCCCATATTCAAATGATTTAGAGCCTGGAATCAGCCCGGACACACTCACACACACTAACCCAGAGCCCGGCCAAAGAAACTGTGGTTTCTTTTCAGGTCTTTGCTCACCTGCAAATCTAAGGATCATGTTTCCAAAGAAATGAAGAATGTGAACATAAAAAAGACCAAACTGTGCATTTCATCAAACGAATGAGCGAGATAAAGAGAAGGAATGTGCAAACACACACATTTAGCGCGGTTTCTATCTTGAAATTTGGACTTTAACAGACATTGACACAGTAAATGTCCAACTCGCTCAGGCTGCAGAAACAACATGCACCTCAGGACTAAAGAATTCATTCAGCTGCCATCAGATTCCGCTGTTTTTATTTCAAAAAGTGTACATTTATCTTCATTTAGCCCATTTTGTCAGTCGGTCGACGTGAATTGCCTCAGCAGTAGTTTTTTTACAGAATATGTTGTTTATGTTTGAGTTATGAAAACATAGATAATAAAATCATTCATGTGTTTCTGGGTACAGATTGTTGCCAGTTCTCTGTGTACTGTTAAAAATGTAAACAAATTATGACAGAAAATAACACAGTATAGACAGAACTGCTGAGACAACTCCCCTCTATTTAAATACCAAGTAAAGGCCGTCTACCACAGTGGATAAAAAAAATGTCTTAACCCTCAAAATCCATAAAATTAGCTTTTTTTGCATTTTGACAGAGGGCTCAGAAGGTCACATCTACAGGATTTACACGAATCTATCTCTGCAATACATAAACGCTCATCTATAAATGACAAACATCTGGTCAAACAGGACAAAGATTAAGTAATTTGCAACTGTCCCCAAACGTGTTGTCAAGCAGTCATATTTAAAAACACTGAAATTCAGTTAAGAACGTTGCACAATAGTTTCCGAGCTATTTTATTACGCAAATTGCAGCGTGTCACCTCAAAGAGTGGCCGTTAGCGCTGTGATTCAGCAAGAGGGTGGGATCTGATGGCCTCTGGAGTGGCAGGAAACACCAGCAGTTAGAATGAAACCACCCTGAAATCCTTGCAGCAAAACCTGTTCTCGAGCAAAACCTGAAACCTTATCAGGAGGCTCGTTGTGATCTAGACCGTCAGCCCGGTGTGTTTAAAGCTGTTGGTGTAATGATATGTATGGTGATAAACCGAATCCCCGTGAGAAAGAATCTGGAAGGAAGAGCAGATGCTAACAATTCAAAACTGAGAGCGAAACCAAGAGTTCCTTTTCTTCAGAACCACAGTGGAAAAATTGACTTTGTTGAATTTGATTTGTTTAGGTTCACACTGCCCGTTTGCAAACAAACCAGCTCATAAACAGAACTCACGTGTACTCACAAGAGTGTCGATAACCTGCCCGGTGCCAGATACAGGATTTTGAGGGAAGTCGACACATTTTGTTTGCGTGGAAGTAGACGAGTAGCTTGTGTGATACACAAATCAAATGGCTTTGTTCTCACCTGGCCAGTTAAATCAGACTGTGCGCTCCAAAGTTCAAATAAAAGGCTCCAAGAATTTATGCTGTTCAGATTCCTTCAAATTGCCTCTATCAGCTATGAATGTGTGGGGCTTTCCCAGCTCCGGCTCACAGCTGAGCACAGCTGATACGGAAACACCAAAGCTAGGCCTCCAAAAAACTTGGCGATCAAAGATGAAAGGCAATGTCTGAAGGCAAGTGCAACGCAATACAGTTAAAGATCTCTCAGTGAGATTTTCTGAAAGGGCTTCTGTTCTTTGAATTTGAATTTAAAGCACAGCGGTCACACAGCGTAAAGGGAAGCAATAAAAATATCATATCTCTAACACGCTACTGTTTGCTCACCAAAGTGATAACTTTGTTTTTGTGGCCGTATAAGTGGCGAGTTTGAATGAGAAGCGCCGGAGCGGCAGAGCAGAGGGGAATGCTGTGTAATAAACAGTGCAGCTGGGAGGGCTGTTGGGAAGATTTGATTTACTGTTGGAGGTTGTCCTGTAGCTGTCACCACTCAGAAATGTTCATCCCATGCATCCCTCCTCCTCCTCCATCGTCTCTGTTCACAAGTGTGCATGTGTGCGTGAACGTGTGTGGCCTATTTTTGTTTGTATGTTTATCATGTGTGTATGTGTGTCCATACTGTCAAACAGTGATGGAAAACGTCCTGGGTCGTCTTCCTCATTTGGTACCAGAGGAAATATGACTCAAATGGACACCATTAGTCCTAATAGGCTGGAGCCAGCTGCACAGGAGACACACACACAGAAAACAATCATACAGAAGACACAGACATGCAGTGTGTTCTGTTTTTAGCATGTTGCTAATTTTGCCATTTAAAAAAAAAAAAAAAAAAAAAAAAAAAAGCACATTCAACTTAAAATTTCGGGCTGTCATAGCTGGCCTCTACTCCACTTAGCTTTGGTTAAAGAAGCTTGTTGTCTGTTTTGCAAAGATAAATTGAAACAAAAATTTCATTCTGTTGGGATTCAACAACTCCAGCTTCCCCCTGTAATTTTCAGTGGAAGCTGCAGGGAGAAGTTGTTGTCATATATTAGGTTGGAATGAGGATAGAAAACCCAGGGTCACGTTTTAGCTTTAAAAAAACACTCAAAATGCTGTGACAGAAGCTACTTAAGCTAACAGAGGATAGCTAGCTATGAGGACTGTAAGCTCTTATTTGTAATGTAGTTTTTTTTAGGACAGATAATCAGTCTCATATGAAGAATACGTTTATTTTTGTACCTTAATAAAACCGCTATCTGTTCCAAATACAGTTGGGGAAACTTCTGAGCTAGCGTAATCGTGCAATACAAATGCATAACTGCAAACAGACGTGATGAAAAAGGATCTATGAGTAATAAAAAAAGTACAACCTGTCCCTGTAGTAGTGTAGTGCACTGGTCCCCGACTTTGTTTTAATATGAAGCAACATCTGCTCGTGATCCTTTGGTTGCTTGTCTGTGAGTTATCATTTTACCGTCTTAGAATGTTTAATTTTAATAATTTTTGGAGGCCTGAGGCCTAAACCCAAACTAAAAGTGATATTTAGACAAGAGTCAGAAACATAAAGCTAGCATAATGTAGAGGAGTTTTTTTTTATTTTTTACTCAGACTCGTCCTGTGACTTGGTGACGTCCCGACTCCAAGGTTTGGAAACATTGTTTAAAGTGTGTAATGACATGTCTCTATCTGTCTCCCCCCTCGTCTCCCTCCCTGCTCTTCCTCAGAGAGGGACTACACCAGTCTATGTGAGAAGCAGCCCATCGGCCGGCTGTTATTCCGTCAGTACTGTGATACCAGGCCAGAGCTGAAGCGCTGCATAGAGTTTATGGATGCTGTGGTAAGTCTTTGAAAGAACGTTTTTTACGATTACTCTTCTAATTCTCTGATGTTCTTACAGCTAACTTTCTTTCACACACCCTCTTTTACTTGTCTGTCCCCGTTTCTCTCCCTCACTCGCTGTAATTTCTCCCATGAGACTGGTCTGAATCGGGCCCTGCAGAGCAAGGAATAGAAGAGGAAAGTCAGTACTTGGTCCTTTGCCTGCTCTTGGCAGGAGCATGGGGTGGTGGGTGGGGTGGGCGTAGGGGGCGATTAGCGACTTAGACAGGCTGTCAGAGAAGACCCCTCCCCTTCCTCCATGCACTCCTCCATGAGGTCAAGCCCACGTCAGAGGCAGGTCCCCTGGGTGAGCAGGCAAACACAGGCCCGAGCTTGTGTCTAGGCCCCTGGAGGTATGCGAGAAAGGAAAACAGGGGGGGAATCATGCTTATTTAATAAGAACCTGCATTAGTCTTTTTCAAGGTAGGCACATAGATAAGCAAGAAACATACTCCTGCTGACTGACAAAAACACAAGAAGTAAAAAGAGCAAGATTTTAGTGCATTTTTTACTGCTAGTCCCACTGAAGACGTCATGACTTGGCTGTGATGCGCGGTCGCACAGCTCAGTACCATTCCTCTCCGCCGAGCTTGTTTTCAAACAAAACACACTGCTAGAAACAGTCAAACTCCAGACCTTCTCCCTGCCTACGGCCATATTTGACCAAAAACACAATCTGTGATGGTGCGACGGGGTGAAAACCGAGGCCTGGTAGGTGACAGATGTAACGGGCGAAGTGTGAAGATGAACATGGTTGCCAGTTTGCTGCCTTGACTAAGATGTGATGTTTTGTCACCAGTAACACCTCTCTATCTTTCTGTCATGCCACACTGATTTCTATTTTCATTTTCTTCTTCCCTCTTGTTCCTCATTAACCCCTATACCCTTCTCTCTCTGTCTCTGTCTCTGTCTCTCTCTCTCTCTCTCTCTCTCTTCCCCCGTGTTCTTTCTCTCTGCCTCCGTCTCTTTCTGACCTTATTTGGAGAGATATTAAAGATGGCTGTATGAGTATGGCTTCCTACGCTGTCGTGGTTGTTCATACTTCTGTTCTCCTCTGACAGGCCATGTACCAGCTAGCTCCTGATGAGAAGAGGAGGGACTGTGGACTGAATGTTTTAGACACATACTTTAATAATGGGGTAAGACGCACACATGGGTACTTAGAGTTGGCCCGTGTGTAAACAAGAAATTATTGTGATGTTAGTTTATGATAGTATTTGCTCACATTTGCAAGATTTGCAAATCTTAAATCTTCCACTTGTTCTTCTCACTGAACTGTATTAGCCTGTTTTTGATCACCGTATAGTGTATTACTTTGTCAATTATGTTCTCATTACATTTATTCGAATGACTAAACACATTAAGTATAATATGTGGTGAACTGTATTAACTTTGGACTTTATCCAAAGTGTACCAAACCAAAGTGTGTTAATAACCCCTTAAGATTTGTTGACTTGTGCAATACTAGCACCTCTGCCTGCAGCAGTATTAGGCAATGTTTACATTTCTGGTTTGGTCGGTTAATTAGCATTATTGGTCGAGACTAACTGGACTTCATTTCTCATAAAAAACAGTGAAGCACTGTTGCTGTCCTACAGTGCATGTGCAGTGAAGTGTATTGGGTAGATTTATAGTTTAGCTTTTGAGTATGAAGCATAAATGTGTTACTAAAGCAATATTACACGAGAGGCTGTGCTTTACAGACATTATTGGCACAACAGTGATGCGGTTAATATTATTATACTTTCATGAAGACTTGTTGGATAATTTGCTGGTTTATAAGACATCCTAACATCTTAATTTTCTCAAAACAAAGGAACATAACAATCTTTATTTATTTATATTTATTAGTTTATTGTATCCAACTGTTTTTTGCTACAGCTCTGGCAGTTATAATGTTACCATGAAAATGACACAGTAATATTTAGTGATAAGCAGGTGTGCTGTCATACTGATTCGAACATGTTCTGAATGTCTAGTTGACCAATCAGTTTGCTTGGTGGAAACTTCCTGCTGTATAAATACCCATCTTGTGGTTCTCCCTTGTTGTGCTCTTACCACAACCACACCAAGACATTCATTTTAAGGTTTGGTACACTTCGGTTCTCAAAAGACTTTACAGTGCTCTCTCCACCCCTAAATGAACTGGACCAAACTGACAAATGAACCAAAGTTTGTTTTGAACCGGACCCAACAGGTGAGGTGTGACCACAGCCTCGATGCCATGCTCCATTGGCCAGACTGTACAGGACGACAAACAGAAATGGATGAGCCGACTGATAACATTTTGATCTGTTTTCTTAGTCTTGACAGTCTGCAGCAATATCACACGAACACATCACCTTGTTTTTGTCCCTCACCCTCTGCCTTTCTCTCTTTAACCCTCAAGTCGGCAGCCCATCTGCCAGACGTACCCCAGGATGTGGTCGCTGGGTGTCGGGAAAGGCTGGAGCAAAGTCCGTGTAAGGAGCTCTTCAATGACTGCACCAAGTAAGTGTCTATCTCGTCCACACATCTGCTTCATCAGGTCCTTTTTATACTCTGTGATCTGAACCTACTTCTCTGCGGTCAATCTGTTGATGAAATGCCTTTTTGTTGGAAGCGTATAGACTTTGTGTTTTTGTTTCATTTATGAGCGAGCCTGGCTGTCAGTGTGCCGTGGCACCAAAAGAATCCTGTTCCTTAAGAAAGTGTGTGTATGTGTGTGTGTTTGTAGACTGTGTCGACCAGTGTGCCCTGTCACTAGTGATGATGAGGCAGCTGGCACCTGGAGCACACTATTACACACACACACACACACACACACACACACACACACACACACACACACACACACACACACACACACACACAAACTTGCAAACACACGCACACAGTCGAGGCGAATGAAAAAAGAGCAGTGGGCAGAGAGAGCATCCGGATGGCTGGCATGAAAACAACAGCCACCTCAGTGTTCCCCGTACACACACACACACACACACACACACACACACACACACACACACACACACACACACACACACACACACATACACACACACTCACTCTCTCTCTCTCTCTCTCTCTCTCTCACACACACAAACACAGATTTACAAACACATACACACACACACACACACACACACTTGCAGGTGTTTCTGCTTCCTGCTCTGAGAGCCAGGAGAAGCAAACAGACCGGGGATTATTATCCCGAATGTACTTCTCATCATGCAGACACGCACACACATTCACACACCTCAGTTTAACTCTGTATTAGCCCAATAATTTAACTCTGTCACCGTTAGTTTCTGTGGGCCAGGACAACAGCTGAATGATATACTGTGACATGTCTATCATCATATGTTGTCACATTTACCTTTGTAATGATAAATGAAACATTTACTGTTATACATGTCAGTGCATTATATTTCATTTTCTTTCTGTATATGTTGATTAATTACAGTGTGAGCACCTAAAGATTGTTTATATCTGAACTGTACTGTGTGCTGATTGGTTGGCTGAAGTTCTGGTTAGATATCATTGGCTGTTGGAGCTTTTCTTAGTTTCATTTTGCAGGTAAATTGAGATTCATACTGTTTGGTAACACAATATATTTTGTTCGTTGTTCAGCTCTAATCTCTATAAACAGACATCTGCGTATGAATGCAGAATTTGTAGGCAAAGGACCAAGATCTTGGTATTGGAAGCCTTCTGGTTTCTGTTTGTAGTCCAAGTAGGATTGAACAATCACAGTTGAATGGGCTTTGGTTGCATACGGGTTGCAAACAATCTGTGTAGAGGGCAAGAAATGCAATCTAAGAACCCAGCGTGTTCATATGCACATTTCTGCTCATGGAGATTTGCCGAAATGTGTCTTTCTAGCTATTCTCGTGTATCACATTGCTAGTTGGACTGCAGAGAAGGTCTTGGCCCAGATATCCACTGGCTACACCGGAAGCTCAGAAACATTGGCCATTCCCTCAGAGGCTAAATCATTGCCATAGCTGATGGGTAGCGAGATTGGTTCAGCTCTACCCAGCAAAAGGACTCCTCGTAGGAAAATATACACGGAATTGTTTTAATAAGATTTTTGCCTGATTGTGTAAACAACCTGCTAGTGACTTGGCAGAAGATTATTTGCAAATGAGATGAGTACAAAAACCTCAGTGGACGAAAACAGTCCCACCTTTCTTTAGACCTGACAAAAGCTGAGCTTCTGTGAAGTACCAACTTGAAGCCACACAGGCTGGCTGATTTAAGCTGGAAACACTGCGACCAGCCTATGATTCACTTGAGCTTTCCCCCCGGGGGAATACCGGAATCTGCTAGAAGGAGTTTGGGAGCAATGGGAATCATGGTTGGGAAAGCACTCAGTCGTGTTCTCAGGCTGCGCTCCTGTTTTGGCAAAACACGCGTAGAGAGCTGTTTGAGAGCCATTATAAAATCAGTAACCCATACGGTTCATAAGCTGGTAATGCTGACTGTGAAGGATGGAAAATGACGCTGTAATGAATTTGTTTCCCAGGCATGGATTTATCCAAGATATCTAGACTAATAGTTTTGTGAAATGCAGTGATGTGGGTGTGAGTCATTAATTTATCTTGATTGTTGTGTGTGCTGGTCTGGTTTGTTTCAGAGTTTGGACAGTGACATAATTGGCAGTGTAGAAACATAGCAAGAGGTTTGTGTGTGTGTGTGAGAAAGAAGGCAAACGTTCTGGTAGAGGAGGTTTGAGCTGGGCAAGGTGGTAGACTGTGAAGCTGGAAAACATCAGTGGTTGAGGTTAAGATGAACACACACACACACACACACCTGTTTTCTCTCTTTGGCATCTCAGGTCATGTCATGGTCTGTTGGGCCTGTTTCCTTCCCTTCTGCATACATTTTTATTTTAACACCTTTGAGTAGTCAACAGCGCACTGGGCAGGACAGAGAAATGGCGTGAAAAAGAGAGACGATGGCGAATTGTAACACTGAAGTTCCACGCTTTCTGCTGTAGGAAACACTCCATTCAAAGACTCCAGACAGAGTGAGCGAGGAAGTAAAATCTGGGTATGAAGCACAGCATGAGGGGTTAGGTTAGAAGACCCAAGGGGAGCAATAAAAGGAGAGCAAAAGGGAGGAATGGAAAGAAAACGTTAAGGAGAGTGGGACAAAACAGCAAAGTGTACAAACACAACACTGAAAGCGGCAGCAGCAGCAGCACTTAGGGTGTTTTTGAATGGGATTCCTGTTAAAGTTCGGTCATCACTCCTTCCACTATCATTATTTTTTACATTTCGTCGTGGAATTTTCATTTTTCTTGAATTTTCTTATTCCGATATGTAATTCTGACCCAGGGCTTATTCCGTCTTTTTCTTCCCCTCAGAGGGAGAGCCTGTAGGAAAGCATGGCAGAGCCTCACACCCACTAGCAGAAATGCATTAGCTCACTCATGGATTTTCTTCTGCTGCAGTGGAACATACGGTTATGTCATACCAAGAGTAAAGCGTGGCCTTCGGTACATGTGTACCGTGGTGTTTTGTGTATCGCCGGGCTTGACAAAGGTCCGTGTGCTGATTTTTCTCCCCTTTTCTTTTCCTCTCCCTCTCCGGCTCCCTTCTTGTAACAAAAGCCATATTGTAGCTGTGTTTATTTCTACTCCCAGTGGTGTCTGTCTGAGGCTCGACTCCAAGCCAGGCACTGCTAGGCTCCTGCCTTTCTGGAGCCCCTTTATTAAAGTAGCCGGGACCAGTCTTGTCTTTTACGACTGAGTGAAGCCAGTTGACCTGATAAGTAAACATGAACAAGACGCTGAGCTGAGAAACTATATTCATTCCGGCCATGGTTTGATGACACGTCTGAGACAGAACTTGTATGCGGCCATTAAGACTGTATTGAAAACATGGCATTGTATCTGTAGAGGTTACAGGGCAGAGTTTTAATTAGAGCTTTGAAGTACATGTTAAGGAACAGTGTACTTCTTCTGCAAAGGATAGATGGACATTCATCTCATGTCCAAAGCAACTTGGTCTCATGATGACATAAGTCAGTTTTCTTTTACACAGCAGAGGGTGCTCCCCTTGTGGAAACTCTCTACTCTCGAGCCTTTTTGCCAAGAACAGCCACCCCAGGGCCGCTGGTGACCACAGGCAGCTTTTCCTCATCCTCCTTAGTGATGAAGTAATTTTAAAACACGGTCAAGGAAAATCTCCTTGCCAAATATGAGCATCTCTTCATCATTTCGGTAGTAGAGGAGGGATATCTGCTGCTACGTCAGTTTTTCAGTCATGTCAGAGGAGGTTTGGATCAACAGAGAAACAGTTATTGTCTGCTATAGTTCAGGAGTAGTACAGCTCACCTCTGAAACTGCCTTCCATGGCCTCATAATTGATGATTATGTACACAGTTGTTTGTGTGTATTTGTTTTTTAAAGAATTTGTTTCACCTTTTGAAGTAAAATGCAAAAGTCGTGTCATAATTTAATGTTTTGGATCATGTACTAGACAGGTAAATCGCTTCCTTGCATTGTAAAAACGCCATTTAATTTAGTTTATTATCTACCTATGAGGTTGTACTAGATTGTTGGATTAATGTGACTGCTTCTGCTATTGCACATAATAGTTAAAGATTACTTTGCACCTCTTCAAACTAGGCATGTACCAATTACATTTTAAAGCCAGTGAAATTATACAAAATTGTCACCCATTCAACAAATACCCACAGAGTGTGTGTTTTTTTTTTTAAAGAGTACAAATACAGACATGTAAAACAGGCTAAGCTTTTCTGACATACCTGTCTTAAGGTAATTGAATTATACAAGTACTTGCCTCTGGCCTTTGGCTGAGTCACTCCGCTGCCTCATAACACATCCAGCAACAATCCTTCTTTGCTCAGCTTCACAAAGTTTTTTTGGACAGACTTTTGTCTTATGTTGGACACATAAAACTCTGCATTAGAAGCTTGTATTGGCACTAGTGACTAACTATTGAATATGTGCTAAGACTGACCATGAAAAATCAAAATATAAAATGTAACTTTAAACGACTTTTTTGGCCTTTTAGTTTTTTACAAACTAGCCAACAGTTTTATAACACAATGTATCATTGTAACTAGAGTAAATGTATCCTCATTTTTATCTGTCACAGTCTTTTATTTTTTTAGGAATTATGCATTATTATTTTGAAAAGGCTGACACAATGATTACAATTCACCCGTGTGAAAATATATGTAGTATTTGTCCAAAATGGACGCCGTGAAATAACAGGATCTACTATCAAACATCAAGCGTGTTTGTGGAATAAATTCAGTCGTACCGTGAGATCCAGGATGAAAACCTGCTGACTCATACGTGTTGACTGAAGACAAAGAGCCAGACTAAAGAGTCTGACCCACCACTGCGGTGTAGTAACCTCAATGTTTCCCTCTGGCATTAGGCCTCTTTCTCAATTTAAATACATTATCTGTCGACAACATTGACAGCAAGGACAGTAGATTTCTAAAGCACTATAATAACCGCAACTTTTTTTTGCTGATCCAGTATTACTTTCCTCCACAGCCCTTGGAGTAACTGTAAACCTGTCTCAGTACAGTTGAGTTCATGTCTCCGTTTGGTACGACAGTGTTAAAGAGGACATTTTTGTTTAAGTCAAACAACATCTGTAGTCAAAGCAGTGAAAAAGGACACTAATATGAGAAGCTGGCAGGGTCATGTCAAAGAGTCATGTTCTTACAACTCTCAGTGGAGTGATGGTCGGCGTATGGTCACGAGGTAATGAGGCTGTGACCTTTCACGGCCCCCCTCCTTTCCTCGAAGAACTTAACTGTCACTTAACTCAATCCTTTGACTTGTAGCAGGACTTTTTTTTGTTTTTGGTGGTTGATTATGTTTGAACATATGACATATTTGCAAAACACACACCCACATTCACGCATGAGGTGATGTGAGATTAGACGTTGGGCTCAACCTCTATGCTCTGTAAAAACCGGTTTCCCCAAAATCCCCTGTTTCCTGGTGCAGCTGAGAGGAATGTCTCTGTTCAAAGGCATTTTTCATTTTTCACGGTGGTGTATCAGCACTGATCTTTTTTTCAGTCTTTCCACTGAGAGCGGCTTTGAACCGCAACACAGCCGGCAATGCCTAAACACACAGACACACACACCCACAAACACACAGACTTACACAAACATACACACATGTGATTCAGGGGTTAGTCAGATAAAGAGGATGTGTGTGTGTTTGTAGTCATTGTAAAGGTTAAAAGGCGTTCTCCAGCTGTCTGTTTGTCTGTCTGGAAGATTCGGAAAGAAATCTTCCATGTTTTGTTTTTTTTCATGGTTATATGTACATTGTTATATCTTTACTACCTTGTTATTAAATGATCATCAACCCTCTTTCTCTCTCCCTCCCTACAGAATAGTTCGTGATTATTTGAGTGGAGCTCCATTTTCCTCCTACCAGGAGTCCATGTACTTCTCTCGCTTCCTGCAGTGGAAATGGTTGGAGAGGTGCGTAGTCACTGCACATTTTACACTTACAACAAAGCAGACATGCGAACCATTCTTTTGTCTTACGCACCTGTGATCTTGTACGCGTTCTCTGTTTGGGATTTGCATCATTTATTCCACCTCTTTGTTTGCTAAGGGAGGAAAATTGTCACGGTTAAACTTCCACCACATGTCCCGACTGTTGTTTGTCTTGGACAGATCCTTATCTCTAGAGGGAAAAAACAACAGATAAAAAAGTTCATTATTAATGACTGTAGTAAAAAAATAAAAAAAGTGCTGACGATAATACTTTTTTGTAATAAATGTCAGAAGAAATGCGTACAACAAGCACAAGCAAACGTTCCAGTATACAGTATGTACAGACTAGTAGCGACCAAGGTGCACCGAAACACAAAGGTGGTGCTGCCAATCAGTGTTTCTGTGTGAGTGGTAAATAATTGATGATGCTTTGCATAATAGCGGGGTAACCGAAGTGGGGTGGAAACAGCAGTCATCAGTGTGGATTAATAATATATTAGAGCATTACGCTGTCTGCAGCATCACATGGTCTGAGAGAATGGCATCACCTATCAGTTATTTTATGTCTACCTCTCTTTGTCTTTCTTCTTTCCATCCCTGCAGGCAACCAGTAACCAAAAATACCTTCAGACATTATAGAGTACTAGGAAAAGGTGGATTTGGCGAGGTGAGTGTCCCTGCGATCCAGTGAAGTAGAAATAACTAGCTATACTGCAGTGTTCCGGTTATTAAAGTTTTTATGATGGATACTGAGCCAGCATTATGTTCCCTTACTCAGCAGGTTTGGAAATGAGATGTTAACGTTAATGATTTAAGCTGCTACAAGTAGTTTTTTTAACAGTTAATTAATGCAGCGCTGTTTATGTCCCCTAATGTTGGGTGGGGAAATCTGTGGTGGTGTGACACATTAACTTCCATTAGTTAGTTTTAGTGTTTTTTTTTTTTTTATGTGCATGTGTGTGATCATGTTTCCTCATTCCCTGTTTTCCAGGTTTGTGCCTGCCAAGTACGTGCCACCGGTAAGATGTACGCCTGTAAAAAGCTGGAAAAGAAACGAGTGAAGAAAAGAAAAGGTGAAGCAATGGCACTAAACGAAAAACGCATTTTAGAAAAAGTTAACAGTAGTTTTGTAGTAAGTACTACCTTTTTCTTATTCAACCTTTCAACAGAAATGTACCTGTTTTGTCTGTCTGTTTGCGTGTGTGTGTATGTATGTGTTGGGGTGTGTGTATGCATGTGTCGGGGGGTGTGTGTGTGTGTGCGTGCGCATGTGCGGGCGTGTGTGTGTGTGTATGTGTGTGTCAGGGTGTGTGTGTGCGTGTGTGTTGTGTATGTCTTTATTGTGGCTCCAGGATCCTCCAAAAGAAATTGAATGGTGTGTTTGCAAAGGCTGTCGATCAGCTGTAAAGGACAGCCGCTGTGACTGAAATTCTGCTTGTTTAATGACGTTCACGCCAGGTGGACGAGTTTGTGAGTCCCAGTGGAAAGAAATGTGATGGGATAAAACCACAAAAGGAGGGTCGGTGAGTCACGTGACATTATCGACAAGTCGCAGGTGACGGCTTACTGCATAAAGGGCAGTTTGTATGTATGTATGTATGTGCGCACATTTCGACTCAGCTTGGGTGCACATCAGCAAATTAATTGAGGTAATAAACCTGCTATTTTGCCGTGCAAACATGCCAAATTTGATTTCATTTGGAGCATACTGTCAGCCTTAAATCATCTGTGAATGTATTTTAAAATGTGATTGAAATCTGTTTTTTGCTGCCAAACAATATTTTAATGATGTTTTTAATATGTTCTTGATGTTCTTGCCTCAAATCTGCAGATTGTTCATTATATTTATGTGCTTTTTGACAGGTGCGTGTAATAGATTTTTAGGAAAATTAACACACACGCCCACCATGTGCCTCTACACCTATTTTGGTCAGGCTCTTTTTTGATTGAACCTGTGTGATTTTATCTTGGTGCCCTAGCCTGAACACAACTGGTGGATGCATACTTTTAATTGTCAGACTGAGCCACACTTTATTTAGATTCGAAACTGTGACATGATTTAAAAGCAGTAAGTGTGTGCATGAAATTTAAGGAAGTGTGAAACACCGCAATATGAAAATGACTTCCAAAGAACTTCATCAGCATAGTTCCTTCATGAGATAATGAAAACTGCTCTTCCTGGTAAACTAAACAAGCTTTACAAACACTTAGTGTTATGACACCACACCACAAGATGCAGAAAAAATCAAGGTGGCTTCAGTGCCTTCCAAAGACACCGTCTCATACCAAAGTTATTGAATTTTGTGGCACATTTTAAGTTTCATAATAGAGCAACAGCATGTAGAAGAAAGTAGTACACTGTTGTGCTCAGAGCATGTGTGCCAGTCTCCCCCCCCCTTCATGAAAAAAATCATTACCCTGCCACCGTACCACCATGCCTCAAGCTCTTAATGGTGGCGTTGCTCTTGGCTGATTTTCCTATGGAGGATTTTCATAAATTGAGCCATCGTCATGAGTAAGCGGTGGTTTTTGGCTGGCGCTGCGATGCCAAGCTTGAACGCTTTTTAGGGAGTCACCTAGCTTTTCATTTCTTCCATGCTCTAGCAAAGTACTGAAGGGCAGAGATTTACAGTTGACAGCTCATTAACATGTAAGACGATACAGAGGAGCCATTCAAGACCTTTAAAGGGAGATATCAGAATGTCGTATATGTAACATAAGAGAGATGTGACATGAATAAGCTTAACTTATTTGCATTCAGTTCTGATTATGGCAGTTCTTGAAATACACCTGGAATAAGGAAGATTGACTTTATTAGTTGGTATTTTATTAAATGAGATACAAGTGAGGATATTTGTCAGTTCACAGATTTTAAAATATGAACCATCTGTGTATATCTGATACAGTATACATGTCCCTGTTGTCTGTCTCTGTTTCTTTTATTCTGCTATCAACAGTATTTGTATATAAAAATGCTTGAATTTTAATCCTGCTCGTCTACGCATGTTGACATCAGGAGTCAAACGCGGCTGGAAAACTAGTGATGTGTGCTTCTCTTTCCATTTCGTCCAACTGTACAACTGCCGGAGCACCAGAAAAACATTTCAGGTGCTCCGGCAGGAAAAGAAAACTTAGCTTTGGCTCGAGGTTGTGCCTCTCTAAAAAAAATGATTGTTCCTAAGACAAGAAAATTACAGCAAGTGCTCGTTTAACATTCTTGGAGCGTGGCAAGGAGCAGCCAGGGGGATAAGCATGCACAATTCTGGTCTGTGGGTCTGTGTGCAATGTGTACTTTGTATATGTGTACATACTGTAGAACACGGTGTTCTACTGTTTAACTGTGCAGAACTGTGATATTGATCTGTCGTACAGTACAGTAAGCTGGACTGTAGGAGAGCGGAGCCTCAAAGCCTCTCCATGTTCTCCATTTGAAGCTAATGGTTGTGTTTAAGTTGTACTACCTGTTGGATTAGTCGGTTTCTGATGCAGTGTGAGCTATGCTTACGCGTCCGTGTTTTGAGTGAGTCATGACAGAAGCATGTGTATGGGCATGCATGCATATGAACACACACACGCACACACACACACACACAGAGGCTGGAGTGGGCTTGTTACAGAACCTCAGACTTGCAGCTCTTGTCACCTGGGATTGGCACATGATTGTGTGTGTGTGTGTGTGTGTGTGTGTGTGTGTGTGTGTGTGTGTGTGTGTGTGTGTGTGTGTGTGTGTGTGTGTGTGTGTGTGTGTGTGTGTGTGTGTGTGTGTGTGCTGCAGGCAGAACTGATGACTCTTCATGTGCCTCTCTACCTACGAGAGCAGCTCTGTTGCCTAGCAACACTGACCAAACAGCAGTAGCAAGGAGAAGAGTCAAGTGCTCTCTCAAACCCCTCATTTCTCTCTCTCTCTCTCTCTCTCTCTCGCTATTCTTCTTTACCTTTTTTTTTTTTTTTTTTTTTGATCAGTGCATCATACTATTAGTCAATAATACATCCACATATTTGGTGTGTATGTGTGTATGTGAGACACAGGGCAGGGTGACCCTGTTCTGAAGTCTCTAGCAGGTGAGGCTGAGAGGCAGAGCTACCTCGCTCTGATGCAGATTTGGCTGCCTTTGGTTTCAGATGTTTTGATAGCGGTGCCACAATACGATAAAACCGATAATAGAACACAAGTTGGACGTCTCGATCAGTGTTGCGTTAACACACATTTCCCAAAATCGGATTTTTAAAGGCTAATTACGGGATCATAACATGACACAAATAGCGATTTAAATACCTGATTAAAGAACAAATAAACACCAGTCTCACTAACTGTCTCATCCATAACCTGAGAAAATAAAGCTCCAGAGGAAGGCAAAGCGGATGTAGTGATGGTGTGATCTGCCTCCTTTGAGAGTAAAGTCATTTCCAGTAAGCCGATTGCCTTCGGTTTTCTTCACTTTATTGCATTAGCATAGATGTCGGGCATTAGTGGGAATTTGATTGCACAATTGAAAAACTTTGCGCTTCTTTGAATGGTGCGCTTCTTGAGGCTCTTTTTTCTGTAGTGTTTTATACATTTTAAAGAGGATACTGACAGCCAGCGCGGTGTGAGGGGCATTGTTTTGTGGTGCCAAGTTCAATAGATTTGTCCATTACTAATGAATAAACACGATTTTTGGAAGCATGCATAATGCTGTGTGCTTTGGCTTCTAGTACTTATTTGTATATTTGTTTAGGTACAGTATGTATATACTGTATCTATCTGTGTGTGTGTGTGTGTGTGTGTGATGTTCACTTGGCCCTAGACTTTTTCCCATCCCCTCCTTCGGTCCATCTCTGACTATATAGTCTGAAGCAGATGGGATTCCTCCTGATGGCAGCAACATCCTGCTTGTACACAACGGCACATGCACACAGAATATACCCTGAGTGTCACTGACCCATTGGGGGGAGAGGAAGGGGAAGGTTGGTGGGAATTAAGGGAGAAACGAGAGATAGATGGTGGGATTAGAGAGAAAGGAAATGAAGCAATCGAGTAAGGACTGGAGAAGAAGCTTCCATGTCTGTGATATATCTCACTTTGTTTCCCCTTGTATACATTCCTGACATTCCATCCGAGATAATGGATGATTATGTTGGACATTAAACAAATGAAATGAAACAATCATGTTCCTCTAGCCACCCTGTCTCTTACCACTGCTCTTCCCTCTTCCTCCTCCTCCCCCCCCCCCCCCCCCTCTCTCTATTCATGCCCTCTTCTACTCTGACTCCTTGACCGGTCCCTCACCTCCCTCGTTACCACTTCCCCCAAAATTTTCCTCCCTCTCCAGGTTAGTCTAGCATATGCCTATGAGACCAAGGATGCGCTGTGCCTGGTGTTGACCATAATGAACGGCGGTGACTTAAAGTTCCACATCTACAACATGGGAAACTCAGGCTTTGACGAGCAAAGGGCCATCTTCTACGCTGCTGAGATCTGCTGTGGCCTTGAGGACCTGCACCGTGAGAGGATAGTCTACAGGTTGGGTCACACGGGGGTCAGACACAGTTTTGGGGGCAATTGCAGATGGAGAATCACGAAAGATTAAAAGTTACTTTAGGCTGAGCCAGGCTTTACTGTCTCTCCTGGTACATGTTGTCATAATAGGACAGTGTTAAGCATGGAGGCTTTTCAAGAATATTTTGAGGTTAATGTCCTTTAAAGGGACATTTTGCTTTTGAATCCCAGTTTTTATGTTGTGAGAAGCATGGCCAATAAAAACAGTTACATGATGTTTTTTGTTGCTCTGAAGGCAGCTTTCTAAAGTTTGAGAAAATAACCCTGATGACGTCATAGTGATGCCATCAGGATTATCTCAGATTAGGCTTGAAAATGACCTTTTTTTGACAGAAAACAAACTGGGAGTGTGGAGGAAAAAAAAGTGTTTTTTCATTAGGCACTGAGGGTCTAAATGACAAACGCTGCCCAGTTGTAATGTAGAAATGTAGGATGTGAGCTTGACTCATATTAAAAGCGAAAAAATCATGACAGCTTCTGTTCTACTCCTTCAGTTTTGACCACTTTAAGGAAATGCAGCAGTAAATCGATGGAATTCCCCCTTGAATCCAAGGACAATTGACCAACCTCACCAATGCAAGAGATCTAAAACAAACTGTATGTCCGATTGTTTGTCCCAGCACTGCCGTTCCATTAGAGTGTTTGCAGTTTGGGACAAGTGCAAATAGAAAGCTCTAGATGATGAAGTGTCACTGGATTAATGGAGTACTGATTTCACTGAGGTGCCATGTACCTGTCACACTCAGTGGAGCCTCAGAGTAATGCTAACATAAACACTGATGTTCTTAGAGGACACATGCACCCACATACACATGGCCAGTGTAGTCATATAAACACACTGTTCCTTGATGTCTGCATATGTTACAGCAAACTTCACAGTTGGCATTGTGCTTCAGTCTCGCATTGGTTAGTAGTGTTTTGAATTAAATAAAAATAAAAAAAAGCAGTCATAGTAACACATTAATCCCCAGTCAGGATGTTCTGTTGCAATGCTGTTGAGAACAGCTCAGAACAATATAACGTACGATAACGCAACAATTGAAGCACATAAGGATATGTGCGCAGATAAGAATCTATTAATCCACATAAAGGATTGTAGAAGCTCAAGAACAGAAAGCACACGGGCAATAAAGGACAATGAAATGTCAACAGGATGACAAGTTAATAAAGGATACAAATATTTATCCAGGATTTTATTGTTATATCCTTGAACTCAAATGTTCGATTTTTAATACAAGCACAATATCAACAGAATGACTCCCTAATGTGTTCTTTTTTTTCTCGCAGGGATTTGAAACCTGAAAACATCCTCCTGGATGATCGTGGTATGTTCCAGTTTTATCCTTTCCCTTTTTATTACACAATTGAAGTCAGAGTGTGGGCACACTTCCGGCTGTTATTTATTTTCCACCGTTATTTTCATGTAAACCATATGTCACAAGTTACAAGACAGACAACAAGTTTGTAACTAGTCCACTTTGTAATGTGCAAGCACATCATCTCCTCGCCTTTCACAGGCTTTAAGTTCTTTACTTCGTGCTCTCCCCTCTGAGTCATGCTCCCGTATCGTCTGTTCTCTGTAACTTGGTCTTATCTTGAAATAGAGGAGTCTCCTCCATGTCTCTTCCTAAGCTCTTACTTTTCTCATTCTCTTAAGTTCACATGCTACTGTCAGAGCACTCTGGCTTCAATACGGACCTTTGCACTCATAATTATTGTCCACATATATCTAGGAAATGAAATATAGTCCTCTTTCAGCAACTAGAAAAGTTTATATTTTTTATTAAACATGTACATTGTGTGGTTCTTGTTCAGGACACATCCGAATTTCAGACCTGGGTCTTGCAGTTCAAATCCCTGAAGGAGAGACGATACGAGGGAGAGTGGGCACTGTTGGATACATGGGTAAGACCTCTGATACTACCTCAGCGCTTCCGCCTCATTTACCTTCTCTGTACAAATCTCAGCTTTCTACCCCTCCATATGAACTTCATTAACTGCCCCTGATCGCTCCTTCCTCACTCCTCATCTCACCTCCCTCAGCTCCCGAGGTGATCCAGAACGAGAGCTACACCGTCAGCCCAGACTGGTGGGGGCTTGGTTGCCTGATTTTTGAGATGATACAGGGCCAGTCGCCCTTCCGCAAGCGCAAGGAGCGCGTCAAACGGGAGGAGGTGGACAGACGAGTTCGCGAGGACCAGGAGGAGTACTCTGATAAGTTCTCAGAGGAGGCGAAGGACATCTGCAGACAGGTGAGAGGGATGAGACGGAGGCGACCGATGGCTGTGGGACTGGGAGAAAGGGTGGAGGGAAGAGAGCACATTAACAAGATTCTCTGAGATTAGCGACAAATGAGAACATGGATGAATGAGGCTGAAGGGATGATTGAATTGCAGGTGTATACAGAAAAAAAGTTGTTTCTTGAACAGCTATTTAAAGCTTAGATGATCATATTTTATATAATTATAATTTGGTGGTCTACTATGTTCAAAAGCTAGTTGCTTTCGTTATCCATGTGTCGTTTGGTGCTGGACAGGTAGTATACGGAGGCTTTGTGCTGATGAGTACAAGTGATGAGGGATCCAAAATCCAAAGGCCAAACCAAAACAAGGATCTGAAAAACACTGAATTGCTCTGAGGGGAAGTGCAACTGTTACAATGTGAACTCATTACGACGAGCAGCCTTTTTCATAATAGATTAATTTCAGCCGGTGTTAATATAAAAATATTGATTAGTGATCAGTTAGCCTAACTTGGCTTAAAATATTCCCATCTGTCCTTCACATCCTGTCATAGTGTCACTCCTCTGTGCTCTAAGAGGGAGCCACTGAGCTGCTTTGTCTCCGAGCAGGAGGGGACAGGACGTTTATTTGTGTGACGCGGTGGAACATTCTGACCCTGAGTTTGAGCAGATTCAAAGACTCCCCAGGGAGAGGAGGAGTGAAGTGTGTGTGTGGGGGGGGGGGGCAGGGAGAAAGAAAGGTTTCAGCAAGAAATGGGAGAAAGATGATAAGGAAGGGGAGCGAATACAGGAGGTGGGGGAAACTCTGCCATGCCGGAGCCACAGCCTAAAATAGACAAGTGATCTGAGTTGTCAAAAGCAGAAAGTGAGAGTGTGCTTTGAACGCTGGTGTAAATTGGGCAAGAGCTACGCAAGGATGAGAGAAACACGTGGGAAGTGGTGAAAAAACTGAAAAGCTATTGCTTTGTTGATTCTGAAAGTCATCAGCTTTTGGGGCCAGTGAAAGTGTCCACTAGTAGCCAAAGCACTGAACAGCACTCATCCACTTCATGAGCCTGCTGTACTGTAGGTGGTGTGGTGGTAATATTATCCAGAAGCTCTCATAGAGACTAGAGAATGGCGCTCTCTAATTCCATCCATGATAGTTCTGCATTAACCCCTGAGTGTATGGATTTGTATTTGTCTTTATTAGATTACGCCGGGTCAGATACATGAAGTCAAGAGGATTAAATACAAACTACATCCATGTGTGTTCTTTGTGTACATTGAACTAGAGGGATTAGTCATAAAACTGTCAGGAGTTATCCAACATCGCAGGAGCCCCCTCCATTTCCTCCTGCGTTTGATTCATGATAAGAGGACCGGGCTTACGTAGAAGTTTATTTTTATGAGAAATCTGAAACATATTAAGCTCTCATTTATCTATCAAAGCCGTCTGGGATAACAAACTGCCTTTCTGTCTTTCTCCTGCTGCGTGTCAGCTCTTGGTGAAGGACCCCAAGGAGCGACTGGGTTGCCAAGGTCGAGGGGCCATCGAGGTCAAGCAGCACCCCATCTTCAGAAACATCAACTTCAAACGGCTGGAGGCCAACATGCTGGACCCTCCATTCAGCCCTGATGTAAGAACGGCATGTACATCATGCAAACTCGCGCACGAGCGCACACACACACACACACACACACACGTACGCACAGGGCATACAGGCTCAAATCACAGCTTGAAGCCTGAAAACCACAGCAAGAAGCAAATCAGCATACAGGAAGTACCATTGTCACAAGTAAACAAACACTTCCAGTATAAGCTAGTTATCATGGTAGCTAGGGGGGGATGGTGAAAAGCAGGATTGTGGTTTCTAGTGTTGTCGTTCGAAATCCCAAACCGGCTGACAAAATTGCAAAAATGCTTTCTATGACAACATTTATCCTGTTAGGGTAATCATCACTAGTAGCTTTTTAATGCTTAACTCTCAAGTGTGAATATGTGTAACTAGTCTAAGACCACCAGCTCATCTGGATGAATGTACTGTAAGCTTTTATTGTGTGCTGCATTCATAGATGTTTTCCCCCTAACAAAGCTGTTCATAGAGAGAATCGTCACATTTTCAGCGTCATAAATAGCCCATGTGAGGCCCCGAGAGGTTAAACCAATAGTTGAAAGCAGATAGGGTTATCTGCGTTTCTATTTTTGGTTATTCAGGTCAGTAGGGCCTTGCTGAGGAAAACAAAGCAGCAAAGAGTCCTCAGGCGTGTGATTATTTCCACGTTATTTAAAAAAAAGCATCACATTTGATGTATTTCGGGTTTTATTGTACCCCCTTTGGTCCAAAAATAAACAGACTTCTCACACTTTTCTCTGTTCTCTCTGTCATTCTTCCTCCTTCTGCCTCGCTCTCAGCCTCGGGCCGTGTACTGTAAAGACGTCCTGGACATTGAGCAGTTCTCCACTGTCAAAGGCGTGAACCTTGACCCCACAGACGATGACTTCTACCACAAGTTTGTCACAGGCAGTGTCTCCATCCCGTGGCAGAACGAGGTACTGCAGGCTCAGACCACTGAGATGATGTCATCGTTCAGTGCCACAGCAGACAGATGCAACGCAGTACACCACTGTGGTGACATAGGAATACCTGTGTTAATGAAGAATACCTTCCTTTAAGAGCGATGTAGAGGGATAAATGCTTTTAAATGTGAATATGTCACTGTGAATGAGTCAAGTTACTGAATATGTATGAGGCAATGTGTGGAGGTGTTCATTTACATCTTAAATGCTCAGTCCAGGTGGAGGCTTAAACAGCTGGCTGTAGAAAAGGTTGTGTTATAAATAAATGACTGGTAAAGAAGTGAAAGTTGTCAGGAGAGATAACTGCTTAACTCCTTTTGTAGATGATCGAGATGGAGTGCTTCAAAGAAATCAACGTCTACGAGACTGATGGGACGCTGTGCTCAGACCTGGACGTGAACCGGCCTAATCCTCCACCAAAGAGAGGCTTCTTCTACCGCCTGTTCAGACGAGAGGCAAGTGCTAGTGCTCCGCCAACTGTCCGAGGGGGTGGGGGCTAAGGTACTTCCTCTCTTCCTTCCTTCCTTCCTTTCCTTTTTTTTCCCCCCACAGGCCTTGTCCAAACTCAACATGTGAAAAACGTCACCCCTGTGAAATGTGTTGTTTCCAGTTATTTCATTCCTAGTTTAAGTTGAGGCCTCTCTTTATCCTTTTTCTCTGGGGTTGAAAAGTTCATTCTCTTATTAATCTCTTTGCATTTGTATTTCTGTATTTGTTGCTGTGCCTTTTCTAACATGACGAATCTTTTCTTGAGCAGAGCTGGTTTGTCGGAAGATGCGGCGGCATGTTACAAAATGTTTGTCAGTGGTGAAAAATGGTTCTCACATCCTTTATTGGTTGCAGGAGCTACTCGGCTAACAACTTATTTTAACTATCTTTCACCTGTTCTGTATTTGTCTGATCTTTCCTTGAATTCAAGGGTACAACTGCCACCAGGGAGCGGGTGGACGTGTCCCCCTTACCTTTTAAAAATTGTATTTTTTGTCACAATAAGTTGCTAAAAGTTAATAAATTCATCATCATTATTACCGTGTGCTCACAGAAATAGGCTTTACAGGCAGCAGTGAGTTCTTGGTGGTCTGAGTTCTGCCTCTCAGGCTACATACATATTTATGGTGGAGAGACTCGATGGTAATAGTAATGGAAACTCTTGTGAGATTTGTTACGGAAGTGTAGTGCTGCCATGCCAGACAATTTAAAAAAAAAAACAAAAAACGTTTTAACATGAAGCCAGACACAGATTTAGAAGCTGGGTACATGAAATAAATCCAGCGGCGTCGCACTGATTTTTCCTCCTGTACAGCCCCACGCTTCTTAAAATCCTTCTTAATGTACGCACACAGTACTTATCACAATATCATCCACTGTGCTCAGTAACAATAGAATATCACCATGTCTCAACCCCAGCATGAAATACAACTTAATCAAGTCCTGTACATCAGCCATAGTCCTCAGTTTATCCACTCTCAGCACACCTTTAGTGAAACTTACTGCGTTCTAACGTGACACTTTTCACGTAATAACGTGAAAACTGACATTTTCTTTTGTCTGGCATGGCAGCTTGAAGTGCATCGTCAGTCATACAAGGAGAAAACTAAATTAGTTTGTTAGTTTGTTAGTTTGTTAGTTATTTAGTTAGCTAGTTAGTTGCAACAGATTGTTTGAAAAAAAGTCAGGTGATGTATTACAATTGGTGAACACGTCCACATAGGGAAGTGATTGTGGTGCATGAATGGATTATACACAGGTCCCATGTGAAATCTAAAGTTGATGCCGGATTTTTACTAATTTAGTCAAACCAAAGTTTTGGTTTCACATGAGACACGAACAGTGGCTTTCTGGCACACAAAGCCCTAAAAGCAAACTTTTTCCACATGCAGAAACAACTGTATACAAATCTCACGATAGTTTTGCAAATCTAGGGTCACCACCTAGACACCTTGTGGAGAGATACATCATACTAAGGAAACTACACATCAGTTGATGTAGAGGTAGTGGGAAAAAAAAACATACATAGCACAATAACTTATTTCACCACAATGTCATCTTGCAACCAACATATTACGCTCTTGCTTCAGTTGCATGTCTTATGTTATCTTTGAACTTGACATGTGTTTGAGTGCTGGGCACCACAGAAATACCTCGTGTGGCATGATGGAGTCAAGGTATCAGGAGCGTTCATGTGACATCATCTCGCATGCGTGAGACGGCGTGGTGATGAAAGTTGCTAATGTTAGTGATATATCCTCACTTTTGATCCTTCCCAGGTCTGTTTTAAGAGCGGTTACAGTGACGACGAGATCGAAGAGCCCTCGCGACTTTAAACCACTCCCTCCACCTGCCTCCTCCACCCTCCCTCCCCCCCTTCGCCGCTGAACTTCACCACAAACTCCGAGCGCAAATCTTAGGAACTCAGTGAATGTTGACCTGTATTTATGAGCTGTATTAAAAGTGTATTATAATTAAAGAAAAAAGTATGAGTTTAAAGATTTTGTACATTTGTACTTGAATTTATGTCTAGATGTATATTTTCACTAAAGGTTGTATTGTACAAAAAGCCATAAAAGTACCACTTGAATGCATACATTACATTTTTATTTCCTGTTTATTTTCTTTTGGAATGAGTATGGATAATGTGTATTGGGGAGTTTTTTTTTTTTTTTTTTTTTTTTTTTTTTAAGAAGCACAGTACCAGTAGTCTTTTTATTTTTCTCAATGTAGCATAAGGCCTTTTTTTTGTTTTTATATGTGCTGTATGTTTGTCATTGATTTGGGCAACGTGACGTTGTTGTTAGCACATCAGATCCACCCGGTCCCAAACTCTAACCCTCAGCTTCTGCGCCCCTCAAGGCTCAGGTAGATCTGATTGAAGCGTGCAGATCCAAACGATATGGGGGAGAAATAAATCCAGTCTAACATTGCTGTGTTGATGCCATGCTGCTTTAGCCTTCCCATACAGATCTCCACCTGCCCCCCTTTTTGATTTTAGGTTGGTCTGGTAGTGATAATCTATCCCTCAGTCCTGTTCGACAGGTTCGCTCTGGACTGGGTGGCAGGTGTAGTAAACTGTCTTGTAGGTGCCTGGACCGATTCTAGCAGAGAAGGCATGGATTTATTTCTGACAATCTTTTAGTCAGCATGTGCAACAACAAGAATCTTTTAAAATACAATTTCAAATATTACAGAGGCTTTGTTTCCCAGAATACAAGGCCTGATAATTAGAATTCTTGGAGCTTTCCAAAACCCTGATGAGCTGCAAAAGGCTCAGAACATTAACTTCAGATGCCGGACAGTGTTTCCTCTGGGAGCACAGCTGTTAAGTAAAAGTCTGTTACATTATTCACTCAGGCAAACCAATTTTTGTGATTTTCCTCTTTTTTTCCTGCTTCTTTTTGCTTCTACCTAGCTTTTCTTTATTTTTATTTTTCTGATGTGTCCAGTTATTATTAACCTGTTTCATGTGCAGAGTGGAAATCCTTTGCTTAGAAATATCGCTAGGACTGGTTGACTGGTAGAAAGAGTTTGAAACATAGAGACTGAGTATGATGAAGATGATGATGGGACTGTATCAGAGATCTGACCTGCAGCTGACAAGGGCTTCATCTCGATAACAAATTGCTATTGCATCAAACTAACTTCCATTGATTCAGCTGTCAGCAACTATTAGCCTCTGCGCTGAGTCAAGATACAGCCTGCTTTGGCCTCTGTGCCTGTTGATCATAGATAGCACGGTGCCTGTCGGCCACATATCCTGCTAGTGGACCTCCAGTTAGATCCCGTGGCTTTAGCCATGTTTGTAGTAGATGAAAGTACCATTTTCTAATCGTAATATAGCGCCCTCCTTTAACTATAACATCAAAATCCTGATGTTCTCTCATAGAATGACTTGAGACAGTTACTTGTGTGTGTCTAGACAGGGAGGAACATCGCAGAAGGAGTGTTTCCTCCCAAGTTCACCGATCATGAACAAATACATCTCCCCATCGTGTTCTAATCAGGATTTATTATATTCACTTGGCATTCAGAGGCATTTGATAATGACTTTTGCTTTTGAGGCAGTCGCTGTTTACTCCCCACCACCTGTTTTAATGCTGTGAATACCCAATCTGGACATGTTAGCTTTGTGTGTGTATGTGTGTGTGTGTGTGCATTACACTGTATGCAAATGCAGCTTCTGTTCAATCTAATTCGTTGAAGAACAACAGTACAATAGTTCAAAAATCATGTCAGGACCTGAATGTCACTGAATTTCAAACTTATTTCAGACGCTTACATTTAAAAATGGTACGCATATATAATTCCCCCCATCTCGTTAGCTAATTTGGAGAGTTGGCTTGCTCTTAAAAGATTTTGTCCCCTGTTGCACATTCCATTATCAAAAAAAATCAGGAATCGAACGTGTGCATCTAGCTGTTGCTGGCTTGTCGTCACTTGAGTTTCTGAGTGTCTTTGTTTTTTTTTTTTTTTTTTTTTTTTTTTAATCATTATTTTGATTTTTTTTTTTTTTTCGTTGCTCTCAGGCACATTTTGAAGCTGATTTCTCTTGCCTATGTAGATTTTAGCCTTTTAGCTCTTTAGCCTCAAAAACCTTGTAAATGATGTATTTCTAACATGTAACTAAGCTCTAACACACATTCACTCACTCTCACAGGGAAACTAAACTGTGTTTGCCACCCATGCCTCTGTCATTGTTTGAACTTTACTCTTATACCATCCATATAGCAGTAAAGAAATCCTGTTTAGTTTCATTGCACTATGGTGGTGTTTTGACAATGACTATAGGAAAGTGTCTTTAACTTTTTTGCCAATGATACCAAAAGCAACATCAAGTAAATCCAACTTGTTTTGTTATCAGAAAAATTGACTGAAGTAAGACTGTCAGCCTTTTATTGTACGTGCCAATTTATCAGCTTCAGTTCTGACATCCCGCCTTTTTTCAACCTCTTTATCATTCCGTCCACTCTGAGAGAAATTCCTTCACATAAAGGAACTTTAAACAGCTCAACAGTTTTGAATGTCCGCACTAAGTGCATTGTAATGCCTGTTTTAAAAAAAATACATATGTTTTATTACTCAAGCATGTATCGGTTTGTAATACTTCAGGTTCCTTGTATATGTAAATGATGACCTTCTAGTGCCAACATATCTCACTGGTATCTGAGGACAACTTTATAAATGGCAAGGTGACCAGCTGAGTTGGCCCCGTTTGAATACATGACAAGCATTCCTTCTCTCCTGCCTTCCTCCAAGGCGGTGATGGTGAGTCTTCTCCTTTTAAAAAGAAAAGAGAGAAAAAAAACAAAAAAAAGAAGTGGGATGGTGCTCACCAGCAACGTTTAGAAGCGAGAGATCCTCAGTTCCTTGACATCACTTGAGGCTAGTTTTGGAATAACCACCTGATAAATGCCTGGAGGTTCTCCGGGGGTTTCACACTCCTCTCTGTCCAGATATGTCAGATAAGCGATGTTTTCAAGGAATGAAAAAATGCGTCATTGGTATTCAAACGGGGCCTGGGACTTCTTGATTTTTCTTCTTTTTTTGTATCTGTACAGTCATGTCGTTCAACCACTGCAGTCATTGTTAATTCTTGTACAAGTTGTATCACTGGTTGTTGTACCATATCTGACATTTGTAATTATGAAATAATACACTGCCATTTGTATAAAAAAATACTTGTGTCTTGACTTATTTGTGTCATATATTCATTTGCGTGTGTGTGTGAATAAATAGGCATAGATGGGACACTATGAATTAGAAATATTATGTCCAAGCCACAAAATGTATCTGCAATAGTGGATTTAGAGGATATTTGCTGCAGGAAGGACTTGACTAAAGCTCTCACTGCTACTTCCTTCACCCATTACATGGGATTTATTACACAATAAAGTTATAGATTTCTTCCTATTGGTCAGCTGTCATTTTTTCCATTCATTGTCGACCCCTCCCACTGAGTCAGAGATGGTGGGTGTTATAAGCTACAATGTAATTGTGCAAGAGACAAATGAGTAGGATTTCCATGCAGCTTCTCAGTTTGATACACAGGAAGCTCTCCCCATTATCACACCTCCCACTCATCCTTCGGATAAACGCCACGGCTGCATCATCAGTGTTATTCTAACATGTTTTTACAATCTGGATGTTAGCGGTCCCGTGACAGCCACAATAACAACAAAAGAAAAAAAAACCCTCGTCACTCATTGGCTCTTTCTCAAGTCACTCAACATAAAGCCACGGTCTGATTGGTCGCTGACTTTCCACCACTGCCCTCTCTGTCAGGCTCTCACATATGCCACTTCCTGGTTTGATCTGTCGGGGGAACGCAGCGCTGCATCAAAGATGGCTCATTATCAAGCAACATTTTGTACATTTAGGAACAACACTGTGAAAGAATAAGAGAGCTCTTGGACGAAAAGAAGGAGGGGAGCCGGTGGTAGTTGTCGCGAGCAGTGTTAGCACGCTCGTCGCACTACGCACCTCTCGCTCTCGTGCGCTAACTTGTCCCCACTGTGCTAGCCAGTTAGCTCACATAGTAAATATTAGCTGACTGCTAAAATGGCCACCATGGAGAAACTGATGAAGGCCTTTGAGTCTCTGAAGTCATTTCAGCAGCAACAGGGACCACCGACCGCCGAGGAGCTTGTCCAGAGGCAGTAAGTGGATTTTTGTCTAACGACGACTGCATGGCGAGCTAACTTAGCAGATAGCTTAGCTCTCCTGCTAACGTCGGTGCCTCTCAGGTGACCGAGGTTTTAATAGCTGCCTTCAAGCTAGTTACGCTAACATTAAAGCTAGCAGAGTCTAAGCTGTTATTTTAAGCTTCTCCGCTGTTTTAGATCTATTACGACATTGCACCGATACTCGACGAGCCTTGTTCGCCTGGCAGTGACATTATTTGAGTGTCAGCCAGCAGGTTTTTGTGAAGTTTTGGAAGCTAAATGATGGATAACCCAGAATTCGTCCGCTAATTGATACCAGCGCACCTGCTAAAGGAGCCAGGGGCCAATTAAAAGGGTCAGTGTCAATACGTGGATCTCAGGAGAGCAGTTTTGTTTGGAAAGTAAATAATGTTACATCTTGAGTAAAACATTATGTAGTCAGTTGCACAGAAAGGTAGATATCATAACTGCTTGACCAGGTTGACCTAACCAGGTGTCTTAGTGTGGCAGCCTGTCCATCGATCCTGATCCAGATCCGTGGAGCAAGAGGTGCTGTAGACGACGAGGGCTGCATGCCTTATTTCTGATGTGCCTCTTCTCAAGGAGCCAAGCCTTTTCATTTATTAAACACATGCCACACACACCTTCAGTATTATCAATGCTGTCGTTTCCTTTTCAAGTCTTTTTTTTATCATTCCCAAAAAGTCAAGTTTTGTCAAGAGGTCCTAAAAATGTCTATTTCCACCTGTTGTCAGCAATACACTCTCTATAACATATGTCACTTCTCCCAAGTATGCATTATAACCAAGATAATATACTGTTAGACAGGTCACACCAATGTCATACATTATTAAACATGCTTTTATCATATCAACCTCTAGTTCATGAAATGACTGAAAGCGGTTACTTTGGATAGGATTAAATGTTGCAACTCAGTAATTTGGTGAGCCAGTGAGGACTTAGAGCAACTTAGAGGAAAGGCAGGTCTCTCCCATCATGCATTGAGCTCCTGGAAAGCAGCTATGGTGCCTGGCTCTGAAAGTGCAGCTGCTCTTCTCTGATACGATTAACTTTCTTATTTAATACAGAAAGTCATGAGAAAAATGGACAAAATCCATAATGACCCCCGGGGATCAATACAGTGCAGGACTGATTCATCTCTACCATGTGAACTTTTATGTTTGCATGGTGATTGTGGAGTTTAGAAGGTTCACACAGGGTGGTTATCATTTTTTGCTGTGTAGCCAGAGAGAGCACTGCTTACTTATTTGCTAATGTAAAACAGCAGCTACAGTGAGTTAGCTGCACATCAAGTATCGATCGTTAAAGTCTACATCATCTGCTTGTTACATCATGATGGTGGATACGCACAGTACCAGCTGAAAGTCTGCACAGACCTTCTCATTCAGTGTTTTTAATATTTTCTACATTATAGACATCAAAACTATGAAATAACTCTCATGGAATCATGTAGTAACAAAAAAGTGCAAACAAAGCAAAATATTTTATAAGTTTTAGATTCTTTGAAGTAGGCGCGTTTTGCTTTGATGACAGCTTTGCACACTCTTGGCATTCTCTCAGTCAGCTTCATGAGGTCGTCACCTGGAATGATTTTCATTCAACAGTCTTGAAGGAGTTCCCATATGTTGAGCATTTGGTGGCTGTTTTCTCTTCGCTTTGCCGTTGAACTCATCCCAGACCATCTCAGTTGGGTTTAGTTCAGGCGATTGCGGAGGCCAGGTCATTTGACGCAGCGCGTCATCACTTTCCTTCTCTGTCAAATAGCCCTATTTGACATAGACTGGAGGTGTGTTTTGGGGTCATTGTCCTGTTGAAAAACAAACGATAGTCCCACTAAGCGCAAACCGGACAGGCAACATGTCATGTCGCTGCAGAATACTACAGCCATGCTGCTTTAATGTGCTTCCAATTTGGAATAAAATGCTAACAGTGTCACCAGCAAAGCACCCGCATACTATCACACCTCTCCTTCATGCTCCACGGTGGGAACCACACATGCAGACACCACTTGTGCACTCTCACTGCGGTGGGTGAAAGTAAATATCTCAAATGTGAGATCTCGTCACCAGACCATGGACTGATTTCTACGGCTGGCAACTGTAATAAACTTATCCTGTGTTGCAGAGGTAGCTCTCAGGCTTCCTTTCCTATGACGGTCCTCATGAGAGTCAGTTTGATCACATTGTTTGATGGTTTTTGTGACTGCACTTGAAGGCCGGCTTTCACTTTTGTTTATTTGGAACTTTGTGTTTCATGAATAAAATCACTAATGACATAAATGATGGAATACATATGCCCTCAGCTATTCCATAAATTTGCTTTACCCACATTACATTCTGTGGAGCAGAACAGAGCACGGTTTATGCTGCTCTGTGACTGCTTTAATATACAGTATGCTTTATAATCAGATGCAAAGTAAATAGGTGTGAAATTGTAGTCTTGACACTTGCAAGCATTTGAAAATGACATTTCACTCTTTTAATCGCAGAGCACTTAGATTTGACTCCAGTTTAAAGGCACACCCGTGATTCTTTCATGCCCTCATGGGGATCTGTTTAGTTGATGTTTTTCCAGTGATTGCTGCAGAAGGACCAGTGCTGCAGTGTTTTATAGGGTGGCACTGACCCGAATATTCAATGTTCCATCCATTGTGCTGTTTATAGTTAACATCAGATTTAATTAGGATCCTGTTTTTCTCTGAACACATCTGTTTTGTCCAGTCGTTCTCTCTCTGCCTCTGTCTTTCCTTGTCTTTTGCTGCTTCTTGCTTTCGGTCTCTTCTCATCCTCTCCATGTTTCCTCTTTCGCAGGAAAAAAGAACAGGCTACAACAAAGAAGGACAGAGTCACCCACTGCCTGACAATATGTGAAAACATTGTGGCTCAGTCTCTGAGGTAGGCCCTGCTAATGGAGTGTGATAACAATGACTTAAGATCAATATTTGCCACTTTGAGTTTGGTTGCAGTGAGACAACTTGTACAGCTTCTGATTATGTATTTGTTACTGCCTTCCTTTGACGGTGGGCAGCAGGTTTTTGTTGCCAAACATGACTGAATATTTGCCATGTTTTGATCATATGTAATATCAGTGATGCATGTTTTTGCATTTATACTTGTCCCAAAACAAGTTGATGTCTTAGAAAGTCTTATCCCATCTCATTTATTCAGCTTAGCTCCTCCAGAACTAATCTGTGTGTACGCACGAGGTTATATCTGTGTGTGTGGAAGAATGAGTGATCATTTAAGTGTTTCATGCGTGAACAGATCAGATGCAAAGAATGCGTGTCGAGTTGAATATTTATGTGCGTAATGACATTTGCCTCATTTTTCCCCTCTATGGTCCTGGGAACAGAACATCTCCAGAGTTTCAGAAACTGCTTGGCATCGCCATGGAGATGTTCCTGCTCTGCAGTGATGACAGCGAATCAGATGTCCGGATGGTAGCCGACGAGTGCCTGAACAAAATCATCAAAGTGAGCAGGACCTTTTATTCTTCCAGCAAGGCTCTTTTTCTAACATTGGCCTTCACTTTTTCATCAGTAAATGGTCAATAAGTCGATCATCAGTTAATTTTCGGTCGGTACTGACACTTACAGAATAACTTAATTTGGGTTTACATGATGTGACCAGATGTGTTCTCACCTTATCAATCAGAGGAGTGGTTGCACAGCAGACATTTTGATTTTTCACAGCTGGAAAACCACGGATTGACTTTGTAACATAACAACAGCTCAGATTCTTTAAGTGTCGCAGTAACAGTGCATAACATGCATGCATAACAGCAGGACCTCCCATAAGAAGAATGCAGCTGTACACCTGTGAATTTCCTGCTACAACATGTCAAAATGTCTGCTGTGCAACCAGTCCATTTAAAAACAATAAAATATTACATACGTCAAACTATTATTTCTGTTGTTTAATTTCCAATCAGTTTTTATTGTTGACCACGATGATCATTTTGACATTTATCTTCAGGCGCTGATGGACTCCAACCTGCCTAGACTGCAGCTGGAGCTGTACAAAGAAATCAAAAAGGTAACGACGTGTCTGTGTTGTGACAGTTGTGTTTCTCGCAGATTGATGACATTGAGATTGACGTTTCATGTAAAGTCTGAAAATGAAAACCCCTTTTGGACATTGTGTATTAGTATGATAGTAACAATTGTAATATTAGATGTTAATGAGTGTTTGTGTATGTCTGTAGAACGGTGCCTCTCGGAGTCTGAGGGCAGCTTTGTGGAGGTTTGCTGAGCTCGCCCACCTCATCAGACCACAGAAATGCAGGTATACACACAAATGCCTAATAATGGCTTTTTGCTTCATTCACATGACAACAGTATTTAAATGACACTATTCTTGGTGTTCATTGTAAACGTACTACCTAAAAATCAGTTAAACTTCAATTAATGTTCGGGTTAAAGTGTTTCTTACTCCTTTGTTCTGTTTGCATTCTTATCCCTCCCTCCATCTCTTGCTGTCCAGACCCTACCTGGTCAACCTGTTGCCATGCCTCGCCAGAATCACAAAGCGGCAGGAGGAGACCGTACAGGAGACTCTGGCTGCAGCAATGCCCAAGATCATGGCCGCCTTGGGTCACTTCGCCAACGATGGCGAGATCAAGGTATCCACACAAAGCAGAGAGATTAGTATGAGGAGTAAAAAAAACAACAACATTTGTAACAACAAATTCAACAAAACTGACAAAGAAAGTACTGCCAAGAAATAATACACTGTAACTGGACATCACTGACATGAAGACATGCATATCTGTAAATCCTGAAGTCCAACCATTCTTGTCCCAGGTGCTGCTGAAGTCATTTGTGGCCAACCTTAAGTCGAGCTCCCCCACCATCAGACGGACAGCAGCCAGCTCAGCCGTCAGCGTGTGCCAACACTCCAGACGCACCAGTTACTTCTACACCTGGCTCCTTAACGTGTTGTTAGGTAGGACACACAAAAGATTCACTCTCACACACATACTGCACTCACAGCATGCGCCTTCTTGCCTTCCTAATGTTAAACTTATAGTTTAGCTTATTTCTGCTAACGTTTGTGAGCTAGCTCTGGTATCAGACTGCTCTTAGCTACAGTACCCAGGACGAAGAAACACACAATCCCTTACCTCCTGCCCCTTTCCAGGTCTACTGGTTCCAGTGGATGAGGAGCACCCCAGTCACCTAATTCTGGGAGTGCTGTTAACCCTTCGCTATCTGATGCCTCTGCTGCAGCAGCAAGTCAACACCACCAGCCTCAAAGGAAGCTTTGGAGTTATGAGGAAGGAGGCTGATGTACAGCCGACCCCCGAGCAACTACTGCAGGTGGAGAGAAGAGAGTGATGGTGTGTGTTTTTGTTTATTAATTATAGAACCTTGGCTAAATTTTCTGTGTGTGTGTGTCTGAAGGTGTACGAGTTGACCCTACACTACACGCAGCACTGGGATCACAATGTGGTCACAGCGGCTCTGGAGCTCTTGCAGCAGATGTTCAGGACTCCCCCACCGGAGCTTCTGCACATGCTCATCACAGCTGGCAGCATTCAACACGCCACCGTGTTTCGCCAGGACGCTGAGAGCCGCGCACGCTCCGGCAGCATCCTCGAGCTCATCGGTAAACAGATCAATCACGTAAAGCTTGTTATCCCTTTTGTACAGGGTAATGTGGTCTCTGCAGTGTTTTACATAGTCACCTGGCATTTGGGACTCAATGTGCGTGCTTCAGATTGCTTTTAACTCATTAACCTTTCCTGACAGACTTTGCCTGGTAATCAGTGGACCAAACTGTGTCGTTGCTCTGTTTTTTCAGTTTCCGCTTCAGTCTGTGTTTGTGGCCTTTTTCTTTGCTTGCTAACTCATTCTGTCATCTGTAAATAATCGTTCCGTTTCTTATGACTTTCTGAGCTTTTGCTGCTTTTCTCTTCCTCACCGCTTGTTTCTACTTCCTGTTTCCTGCCATTTGCAGCGGGGGGAGGGTCTTCCTGCAGCCCACTCCTTCTCAGGAAACAGAGAGGTGACTATATATCTCCTGTCCTCACCTCTACCCTCTTATTAATGTTTGAATCAGGTTTTGGCAAGTAAACCTCGAACTGAGTCACATATGGTGGTTGATTATCTTCCAAATTCTTGATTTATTATTAATTATGCACAATATTTAGTCCACTCTGTTGAAGGAGAATTTGCACCAGGTTTAAGTAACTTTCCCTCTCTTCAGTTAGTGTTTGTGTTGATGTTATGTTGACATTAAACTGGTTGTTTCCAGGTAAAATGCTTTCTGGGGAGGAAGACGGTTTGGAGGATGACGCTGAGAGGACAGAGGTCACCACTGGTTCATTCACAGGTGAGATGCACCCACCAGGAGGCAGACTGTGAAGTAATTGCCAACTGTGTCTTACGAATATGATTCACTTTAAGTACTAGATGGTAAAAAATATGCTTTGTACGTCTTTCTTTCAGCATCAGTGGTCGGCGCAGATGGCTCCTCCGCGGCCCAGGTAGACATCATCACCGAGCAGCCACGCTCCTCCCAGCACACCCTGCAGCCTGGTGACTCTGTGGACCTCAGCGCCTCATCAGAGCAGGGCGGCGGTGGCGGGACATCTGCATCAGACACTCCCGAGTCACCCAACGACAACGAGGAGGAAATGCTGAGTCGGAGCTCCAGCGGCGGGGCCAACATTACTCCAGAGACGGCTGACTACACCACGCCTGAGAACGCCACGCCGGAGGGAGGGCCATTAGGAGAAGGCGGGACTCTGCTCGGCACGAACGATCGCTCACTTCCACCCAGCGACTCCTCCCAGACCACCACGGAGGGACCAGACTCAGCTGTCACCCCTTCAGACGTAGCAGAACTGGTCAGTGTAACTGTGAGCACGAGAGTGAGATTTACTAGAATATGGCTTGAACACAGAGTGCTTTATTTCTGTGTATATGTATTTGTGTGAAATACAGAGGACAGCGTACGTCCCTAGGCACTAGAAGACCTAATTACCGTGTAACGCTATAATTAACTGTGAGCTCTGAAGTCCCTAATGGCACAGTTCCCAGTTTATGAATGATGCTACACTTCATAGAATTAGGATTTGTAGAATGGACAACATTTTCATTTTACCTCCATCCTCCACATTTCTTTAAGAATTAAACAGCATCAGTGTTTTGATGTGTTTTAATCCACTGTTTCCCAACTTTCCCAATAGTAGGGCCCACGGAAGCTTGACCGGGGGGTGCATACCCTTTTTGATTTTAACCGATATGAGAAAAACTAAAAAAAAAAGAAAAATCTCAAAGAAAAAAAAACAAAAAAAAAACAACCCAAAAACAAACAGTTGACCTGTATCTCAGCTTTCTACACATAAAGAATGAAATGCTAAGTTAAATTATTTTTAAAGTTTAGATCATTATTGAAGATATAAAGTTAAATGGCATGAATGGATGAAGACTTGAGAGGCTGTATTCACAAAGCCTTCACACTCTGTTAAACAGCTTTGTCCTGCATTAGAAATATAGGCAGTTAAAACAGCCAGAGCCAAATTAATTTAATGGCTAACAAAAAAACATAACACAGACAGTTGTCTAAAAAGTTACTTCAGATATCAGGAAAGCTCTGAAGAAATATTCACAGGAAATAATCTGCTCAAAATTAATTTGGCACAAACCTGCTGCAGTTATTGCTTTCACTATTTGGGTTAATTGTAAAGATTACAAGATATGCATTGAATATAGCATGAAAGGTATATAAAACATGTCACTTAGTCAGAGGTTGTCAGTTTACTCAATGATAGAAAAAGTGTTGGGAACCACTGTTTTAGCTCATTACCTACATATTGTATATACTTACTGTGAATCATTTCCCCGATCAAAATATAGTTCTTTATGTTTCTATCCTACCTTACAGACAGCCATTAATTCAATTCAATTTTATTTATATAGCGCCAAACCATAACAAAACTTATCTCATGACACTTTCCATACAGAGCAGGTCTAGAACGTACTATTTATAATATTAGAGTATTAGCCTCAGCTCAAGTTGTACAGTATTAAAATCAACTTTTTGTGACAGGAGAGTACTTTTGTATGTTTCCAACAGTCCATGTTGGGTAAATTCTGAAATAGAAGTGATGTTATTTATACCAGAACTTTAAACACGCACAACTCCCTATTCAGAGAGAAGGACTTTAGTCTTGTTAAGGCGTTTTCCTTCAGATCCTGTGTACCGTGTAGTTGAAAAGCTTTGGGAACTGGTTGGCAGTTATGTTTAAGAGATTCAATAAGTAACATGCAAAGCACTTGTATGGTCAGTTTCACACACTCAGGATGCTGGCTGCAGGTCATGAGGTCCTGCTCCCCTCCAGAGCCATTTTGGTGTGTGATTGTCCATTCTAACAGTTCTACCTCTATGGTCTTGCCCCCCTCTCCTCCATCCTTCTCCTCACTTCGTCGCAGTCACGCATTCCATTGCCACGGGTGATTGAGCCGCCCCCACCCTCGCCAACTTCCACCGAGGGTCCCGATGCCACAGACAGCGACTGCACCGCTTCTTCTTCGTCTTCTACTTTCTCTTTCTCCTCCTCTTCCTCCTTCTATGCCACCTCTTCCTCTAGCACTAGTGACAAGGTCAGCCAATTGGACACTTTGAACAGCGTGGGGAGGGGCTTGCTTGTCTGGAAACTTTTGGCTTTCCTCCTTCTTTCTTTCTCCTTTCGTTCGCTTGTTTGTCATAAACCATTGCCCTGCTTTTTGCTACTCCCCCTCCTTCTTGTTGTCATTGACAATACATTTTAACCTATCCTCGTTTCCAGTGATTTTTCTCTCAAAAATTTCTCAAAAAAAAAAAAAAAAAAAACAAGCAACCCCAGCATCCCTTGTTGATAACTTAGTAAAAAGTTCAAAGTCGAAGCATGAAGGACATCTGTTCCTTCAGATTTGGTTCCCTCTACCTTTCAAGAGAATGCGACAGGCTTTTGTTCCAGCGGAGGCCAAACCTGGAGAAACTATTTCAATCTTGGATTAAGAGTAGCCTACCTTATACATCCTGTAAGGAAAATATAGTTCTCTGTAAAATATCGTGTGTGTACCTCATGTAGTTTATCTAGTAAAATGAATGCCTTCTCACTCGATCAAAGAGAAATTCATTTCAAAGTTCATAGTTTGGATCAAAAGCTTGCTCTTCCTCTGGTGGACTGTGGCAACCACAACTGCGGAGTACTCAAGCCTGTGCTTTTTCCTGTGTGTAGTTGATTTGCTGTAAATTGCGTTGACCCAAGCATGATCCAGTAGTTTACAGAGGAATGTTTGTTTGACTTGCAGTTTTAGTCGTGGTTTGTTATGCTGTGTCTTTGTCCTAAATCCAGCAAATCTGAGTCGATAATGAATGAGTTGGAACTATTTAGGTATTCTTTGCATGTGGTTGCATTTCAGATTTGTTACGTTTGTTGTCCCTTGAAAGTAAGTTTAGTTCCCCCTCTGGAAATTTTTCTTTCTGTGTCTGTGCATAAGGTGCTAGATGGCAGCGAGAGCCAGTACTCTGGGATGCAGATCGGAACACTACAGGATGAAGAAGATGAAGGTGCGGCGCCTTCCTCCCAAGAAGAACCCCCAGAGCCTTTCCTGCAGTCAGCACTGGGTATGTGTACAAAAATGTCCACACACACTTGGTTTGCACTGAAGACATCATTGATATAAAGCTTTGATTATTTTTATTGTTTCTTTGTGCAGCTCTGAGCAAGCCTCATTTGTTCGAAGGTCGAGGTCACAACCGGCAGGGGTCAGACAGCAGTGTGGACCGCTTAATAGGAATCAAGGATGAACCTGCTGAACCCGAACCTGACAACAAGGTAAAGACACGCTCACACACACACAAAAAAAACAAAAAACAAGCACACCAGTATTATGCAGAATGTATCATGTGACTATCTCTAACTTCCTGCTTCTTAGCCGTCGCGGATAAAGGGTCCAATTGGACATTACACAGACCCAGGGGTGGAGCCGCTGGTGCACTGTGCACGGCTTCTTGCTGCTTCCTTCCTGCTGACAGGACAAAAGAATGGTGAGTGTTATCGGAACTGCTGTTATCATATATATATATATATATATATATATATATATATATATATATATATATATATATATATATATATATATATATATATATATATAGAGATATAGATATAGATATATAGATATAGATATATAGATATATAGATAGATAGATTGTGTGTATGTATGTCAATATTGTTATACTATTTCTTTCCAGGTCTGACCCCTGACAAAGAGGTGCGAGTCAGTGTGAAGGCTCTGGCGGTCAGCTGTATTGGGGCAGCAGCAGCGCTGCATCCTGAGGCCTTCTTTAATTCTCTCTATCTGGAGCCGCTGGACGGCATTCCAGTAGCAGGTAGGGGCATAAAGAATTAAAGGCAATCCTGTTGAGATGATGTGTGACTGAATAGGTCAGTATATCACAGACATGTCCAGTGTCCCTCCAGATCATCATCGAAGCTACTGTTATTTATTAATCGTCCGTCTTTTGCGATAATTTGCTATTATGTTTATATCTGAGTGGACAGCAGGTTGAGCGTGAACGACCATTCTCACACTTCATTGTACTTCTGTGACAGGTGGCCTGTATTCCTTTTATTAATTTAAATACGTTGATAATGAAGTCATACTTTTCACCGGGTTGTCCACGTTTATATATCCTGCATGAATCATCATGGTAAGCGCATACAGAGAAAAGTATCTCAGACGCACGTTTTGTAGTCCAACTTCTGAACTTTGTAGTTTTACCACAGATCACGTCCATAACAGCCGTAATAATAACGCATAATAATAACGCAGCCTAGTGGAAGTGCAGTTGGATCCTCTGAACACTGTGGTCGTCTTCTCCTAAGTCTATGAATTCTCCTTCACGTCTTTCCTTGACCTCATGAGGTTTTCCATCGAAGTCAAGGAAAAGTGTTTAGGAAAGGACATAGGAATAATTGAATGAGCTTTTAGAGAATTTAGAGGCCCTTCACACCCACGCAGGTGTTTCGTCTTCAGGCTGATTGGACATCTGCTTGGGATGAAGGTGGGCGGAGCTATGATGAGATTCCCGTGAGGTCAGTTGACGATCTAATCAGACAATAAGTGAAAACACCTGTGTGGGTGCACCATGGGCCTTTACGATCTCACGGTGTGACGTTCATTTAGACGTGAGAAATGTGATCTCAGGATTAAGAATTTGTTATGATACGATTTATATGTACAGACAATGAGCAGTTCTACTGGAGTTTAAAGCCTAGGGGCAGAGTGAGCGGAGCTGTCGAGTTATGGATAGCATCTCTGTTAATCTCCAGCACGAGCAAAATGCTGCACTTCAAAGTCAGTTTTTGAATTGTTGCAGGTAATAACTGCTTTTTAAACTCACATCACTATCTGTCTCTCTGTACTTTACAAGTGTCCTAATGAGCTGTTAACGGTGATCCAGCGTGCACAATAACCCCAAGGGACTGATGCAGCTAAATCATTAATAAATTTATACCTGTACTTTTCTTACTGTCATATAAAATTACCTTCTGTTAAAGACATGTAATGCAGTAGGAGTAATGGGCAGTTCCAAAATGTGGTGATGACTCGAAGTGTGTGTCTTCAGCACAGTGTTTGACCCTGCTGTCTTTCTCTGTCACCCTGCAGAGCAGCAGTATATCAGTGACTTGCTGGGTCTCATTGAACATGGGGACCCACAGATCAGAGGGGCCACGGCCATCCTCTGTGGAGCCATCATACAGGCAGCGCTCACCAAAACCCGTTACAACATACACACCTGGCTGGCCAGTGTGCAGAGTGCAACAGGTTAGTGTGCACATACAGACGTTTGTCACAGTGTTGATATGTTGAAGCTTGGTTCTTTCTCACCTGTCTGTCCTGTTGCTTTCAGGTAACCCTCTGTCCCTGGTGGACTTGGTGCCTTTGCTCCAGAAAACTCTTAGAGACGAATCCTCCGTCACCTGCAAGATGGCTTGCTCTGCAGTGAGGGTAAGACTGATCTGTGCAAGTTTGCTGGTTATCTTTCCTCCCTGCGTGTTTGTGAGTCTGACCTTTCTTTGTGTGTTTCAGCATTGCATCATGACCATATGCAGCAGCACCCTGAGTGAGCTCGGCCTGCAGTTGGTGATAGACCTGCTTGCTCTGAGGGACTGCTCCTATTGGCTTGTTCGCACTGAGCTTTTGGAGACCCTGGCTGAGATGGACTTCCGGTAGGATGAATCTTCTTTTTTGTGTGTCTAAATCACTATATCCTACACATCAACAATGTCAGTTAAGTTTTACCAGTGATTGCTTATTAAAGACATTAACTCTTTCCTCTCTAGGTTAGTTAATTTTCTGGAGAGGAAAACAGAGACTTTGCACAAAGGGGATCATCACTACACCGGGGTAAGTTCTCCATTCTTGTCTTCCTCCATAGTCTTGCTGTGGAAATGTGCCTTGCTGAGACCATGGTTGCTAATTAAACAATAATCCTTTCCATCTAGCGACTGCGACTACAGGAACGAGTCCTGAATGATGTCGTCATCCGTCTGTTGGGAGATGATGATCCCAGAGTCCGGCACGTGGCAGCCTCTGCAGTCAGCAGGTACACACTCTTATCTACACTTTTTTAAATTTTTTTTTTTTTTTTTAAAAGACATTAGAAATAAGACACTTGGTGGGGAAAAATACTGTCTCTTCTCAATGTCCTCCAACCTTTCCTTCATGTCTCTGTGCCTCTCTCTCTCTACCAGGCTGGTTTCCAGGTTGTTCTATGACTGTGACCAGGGTCAAGCAGACCCTGTAGTGGCTATTGCCCGGGACCAGAGTTCAGTCTATCTGCAGCTGCTCATGCATGAGACACAACCCCCCTCCCAGTTCACAGTCAGCACAATCACAAGGTATGTACACACTCCTTCGATCTCACATCTCACAGGCTCTCATTGCCATCCTATTGCTAAGAAATAATTCATTGCTCATGTGTTGAGAGTTTTGATGTTGGCTGTTTTAGTTCTAAGCACTGGTACCAAAGCCTATGTTTCCATGTGGTCAGAACTGCTTTGAATGAGATTCAACACCTCATGACAAATTTTCTGTCTGTCAGGACATACAGAGGCTTCAACTTGTCCAACGCTGTGCCTGATGTCACATTGGAGAACAATTTGTCCAGAGTGGTTACTGCTGTCTCACACGCTTTCACCTCCTCTACCTCCAGAGCCTTGACTGTGAGTTTTCAGACCTGCATCAAAGCTTTATCTATTTTTGCCTGCTGTATAACAAGTTTCTCGTGCGTGTTCTGATTTTCTGATGTTGAAATTCTTTTCTCTGCAGTTTGGCTGCTGTGAAGCCTTGTGCCTCCTGGCTGTAAATTTTCCAGTGTGCACTTGGAGCACAGGCTGGCACTGCGGCTACGTTAGCTCCAATAGCAGCTTTTCGTCCCGCTCTAGTCTCAACCGCAGCAGAGGCAGGGCCCTCAGGTTTGTGTACCCTCATCTTTTACCTGTACATTCAGTGCCATCCTACTCACGTAATCTCTCACGTACCACACCACTCTTGCTCCCTTTTCTCCATACACACACCTGATTGTCTTCTGTTCTGTAGTGTGTCACAGCCCGGCAACACTCCAGCCTCTTCATCCACTTCCTCATCTGCACCAGACACTGAGCGGAGAACTCTGACGGTGGGAATGGCCCACATGGTCCTCTCCTTACTCTCCTCCGCCTGGTTTCCACTGGATCTCTCTGCACACCAGGATGCACTTTTGCTTTCTGGCAATCTGCTTTCTGGTAGGTAACATGCATTGAAATTTTACCTGACCATGCAGTTCATGCATTTGCAAACAGACCACCATTCACTCAAGCCATACTTTCACGCAAAGGCCGTAACCAGTTTGATTAACTGGTCTCGTAATCATGTCCTCAGCTGTGGCTCCTAAATGCATGAGGAACCCCTGGGCTGGAGAGGAAGAAGGCAGCAGCGGCAGCACGAACACCAGTGGAGGCGCAAATAAGATGGAGGAACCCTGGGCAGGGCTGTCAGAGCGAACCCTGGTGGCCATGGTGGAGCAACTCTTTTCCCACCTACTGAAGGTCCTCAACATCTGTGCCCATGTGCTGGATGACACACCACCTGGACCAGCGGTTAAGGTGAGATTATTTCTAAACTACATTTTACTGGCATTTATCTGCTCGTGACCACAAGTTCTACCAAAAGAAGGCCATTGTATTGAGTTCAGTTTTTGTACTCTAGGCCACCCTTCCGTCCCTGAGCAACACCCCCTCCCTCAGTCCCATCCGGAGAAAAGGCAAAGAGAAGGACGTAGCTGAGCCCAGTGCTGCGCCTATGAGCCCAAAGAAAGGCAATGAGGTTAACACAGGTACGTCCACACCTACAGTACAGGCACACTTAATCTGAGGTAGTAAGTTTGATGTGTTTTTGTGTGTGTGATAATTTTTTTTTTTGTTCTTTTGAGCAGGCAGGCCAGCAGACAGCACAGGGTCAGCAGCCATAAACAAATCTACCACCCTTGGCAACTTCTATCACCTGCCACCCTACCTCAAGCTCTACGATGTCCTCAAAGCTACGCATGCAAACTACAAGGTCAGAACATGCATCCTGTTTAAATGACTTCCTATCATAACTGAAAAGTGTTCTACAAGTTTCAGTTGCCTGAATGGTAGTTGGTGGTGTTGATTGTGTTTGTCGTCTCCTAGGTGACGTTGGACCTCCACAGTAGCCAAGAGAAGTTTGGAGGTTTCCTGCGTGCCACTCTAGATGTTCTGTCTCAGCTTCTGGAGTTGGCCACGCTACATGACATCAGCAAGGTAAAGATGAAGTTCTGAATGGATGCAAATAAAGTTTATGTAAGCCAATATATGCCTATTCTTCACATCGACTGTGATCAATCAGTAGAATAAAATGATGTACTGTATTTTCTGTCAGTGTGTGGAGGAAATCTTGGGCTACCTCAAGTCCTGCTTCTCCAGAGAGCCAACCATGGCTACAGTTTGTGTACAACAGGTCAGTAATTTGTGTGTTTGTGTATTTAAGTCTCTGATTGTAGGTTTTTGTGTTCTCACATTTATTGTGTGTGGCAGTCTTTATGGTTCTGGCACTGAGCAGTGTGCTGCAACCGGTGCGACTCCACACAGAGTGAGGCTGGATCCTGCCGACAGGGCCTGTAAAGGCATTGGTCTCCCTGTGCGATGGTTCCATACATTTTCATACGCTCACACAGTAGTATACTCGCCTGACGTCATCTTATATGTGTTATTTTAGACACAACACAGTATTTAACTGTCCATTGCAAAAAACAAATGATGGTACAATTCTGAATATAATTTTGAGTGCATTAAACACCCTTGAAACTTGAAAATACTACACATGTAAACATACAAGGACTCCAAACTATTGCTTGTTTCTAGTAACTGAGGACCTCTGTCTCCGTAGCTATTGAAGACCCTGTTCGGCACCAACCTGGCCTCCCAGTGCGAAGGCGTCCTAAGTGGACCCAGTCGTTCCCAGGGCAAGGCTCTCCGTCTCGGCTCGTCCAGCCTGCGACCAGGCCTGTACCACTACTGCTTCATGGCACCCTACACTCACTTCACTCAGGCTCTCGCTGACGCCAGTCTCCGTAACATGGTGCAGGCTGAACAGGAGCAGGACACTTCTGGGTGAGACACATAGATTAGACACAGGAGCAGACATATTTGTGTTCAAACATGCTTAAATAAATACACACAAATGCATGTGGACATTATGTAAACTGTTCATTTTTTACTTCTAGATGGTTTGATGTGATGCAAAAAGCTTCGAACCAGCTGAGGTCCAACATTGCAAATGCAACACGCCACAGAGGAGATAAGGTATCTTCTATTATTCTGTTTTCAAGTTAGAAATGTTGTAGTTTCAGACACTGAATGTTTTTCATAGTGTGCTTTCCATTGCTCATTTACTCGAGTGTGGTGCTGCTGTTCTGAAAGCTGTGGCTTTGTGTCTGTCTCCAGAATGCCATCCACAACCACATCCGTCTGTTTGAGCCGCTGGTGATTAAAGCTTTGAAGCAGTACACTACCAGCACATCTGTGGCCCTGCAGAGACAAGTGCTGGACCTGCTCGCCCAGCTTGTGCAGCTCAGAGTCAACTACTGTCTGCTGGACTCGGATCAGGTTAAACCAAAAACATGCATATGCTTTTTGCATGAGCTCATCTTTGCACGTGGAATTTAGCTCACTCTGAATTTTCTATCTCTCAGGTGTTCATAGGCTTTGTCCTAAAGCAGTTTGAGTACATTGAAGTGGGACAGTTCAGGTAAGTGACTCCCGTAAAAGAGCAATGTATTGTAGGATTTTTCAGAACTCTTAACTCCACTTAACTGTAGATTAGCTCAAATATTCCAATGTTGTCCTATAACAAACTATTTCTTGTGCTTGCAGAGATTCAGAGGCCATCATTCCCAACATCTTTTTCTTCCTGGTGCTGCTGTCTTATGAGCGGTACCACTCCAAGCAGATAATCAGCATCCCCAAGATCATCCAGCTGTGCGACGGCATCATGGCGAGCGGCCGGAAAGCTGTCACACATGGTGAGAGGAACAAAGGCAAAACACACTACATACAGAATCCTTTCATTTCCTTACACTACTAAGTGTTACTTTATAATAACAAAACCTCAAAAGCTCAGCCTTTTCACTGGCGGACCAGCATCCTTTTGTTTTCTGATGTGACAACGGATTTAGAGTCAAAGTAACAATTTTTCTCTCCTGTCATCCACAGCCATCCCGGCCTTGCAGCCAATAGTCCATGACCTGTTTGTGTTGAGGGGCTCAAACAAAGCAGATGCAGGCAAAGAGCTGGATACACAGAAAGAAGTGGTGGTCTCCATGCTGCTCAGACTTGTGCAATACCATCAGGTATGCTCACAAATGAATTCAGACTCTGCAGACAGCCAGTCTTTTCTCTGCCTGACCTTTTTGCTTTTACATGTATGTTGTAGGTGTTGGAGATGTTCATCCTTGTACTGCAGCAGTGTCACAAAGAGAACGAGGACAAGTGGAAGAGATTGTCTAGACAGATTGCTGACGTCATACTTCCCATGATTGCCAAGCAGCAGGTAGGAAAACGCATGTGGTGATTAGTTATCTAAAAATTCAAGCTGCTGTACAGTAAGATCAAACATGTTAGCACGCACTGACAATAATCATTTGTATGTTTTGTCCTCACAGATGCACCTGGACTCTCCTGAGGCATTGGGAGTGTTGAACACCCTGTTCGAGACTGTGGCGCCCTCGTCTCTCAGACCTGTAGACATGCTGCTGAAGAGCATGTTCACTACACCGGTCACCATGGTGAGACATCTCATCTTATATCTGAACATGCACAGATATCTGCACATCTGGTGTTTCCTAACATCCATGTCTACCTTTTGTTACGTCTTTAGGCATCAGTAGCTACAGTCCAGCTGTGGGTGTCCGGTATCCTGGCGGTGCTGAGGGTACTCGTTTCACAGTCCACTGAGGACATCGTCCTGTCCCGAGTCCACGAGCTCTCCCTCTCCCCTCATCTCCTCTCCTGCCACACAATCCGTCGCCTCCATCAGCACAGCCCCTCCCCAAACGAGCCACCCACTGACTTACTCAGTAATCAGGAAACTAATGGTGATGCACAAAAAGCCCTGCCCGAGGAAACCTTTGCCAGGTTAGTGTGTGTGTTTACTGTCTGTAGTTTTAGGATGCTTCCTATAAAGAACTGAGGGGTGTTTCTACCCAGTCCCAGTTTTTTTGCAACCACTACTTTGACCCTTTTCTCTTCTCACATTTACTTGAAGTTTGTCCTGTATCTTCTTCTTCCAGGTTCCTCCTCCAGCTGGTAGGAGTGTTGCTGGATGACATTTCCTCCAGACAGGTTAAGGTCGATATTACAGAGCAGCAGCACACCTTCTACTGCCAGCAGCTGGGCACACTGCTCATGTGTCTCATACATGTCTTCAAAAGTGGTAAGCCGATAATTTGAAGTCATCTTCAGTAATGTAAGAACAAGTGTGGCATGTTGAAAATTATGTATATTAAGCTTTACAATGAAATTCACCTTTTGCTCTTCTTCCAGGAATGTTTCGCAGGATCACAGCCGCAGCTAGCCGTCTCCTGAAGGGTGAGAGCGGAGGCGGACAGGCTGGCACCGAGGCCGGCCTGTTTTACCCCTTAGAGGGTCTGAATAGCATGGTGCAGTGCTTGATCACCACCCACCCCTCCCTGGTGCTGCTGTGGTGCCAGGTCCTTCTGATCATCAACTACACCAACTACTCCTGGTGGGCCGAGGTGCACCAGACACCCAGGTAAGAACAGAAAGTGTGACTCATGGATGTCAGGTTTATTTGTGTACATTTTAATCTCATACAGTCAGGTGGACAAGGAGAAACACTCTCAAACAAGGAAGAAACATACGGTAATATGCCAAGTGGGCAGAATATCTGAAGAGTAATAAGAAAAAAACAAAGAACATGTGTTGCCTTATGCTTTTACAATCTGAGATACTTCAAGTTCACAACCAGGAATTCACACAGCAGAACAATGTATTTTGTCTCCCTATGTCGTTCCATTGCCTTACATATAATCATTCGTCTACCAGACTAAGTCTGAGACGTTCTGGAGCTCACTGAAAATTAGCCTTTCCTTTTTTAATTTAAAAGTTATAAAATCTCATTTGTAAGAACAGTTTGTAATGCAAATAAAATTCCAAAAACAAATCCCTGTGAGAACTTAAGCACAGCACCGCATACTGAGTCAATCTGTTGCCATTCATCCCTCAGGAGACAGAGCCTCTCATGCACAAAGCTGCTGAGCCCTCACTCCTCAGGGGAAGGAGAAGAGGACAAGCCTGAGAGTCGGTTAGCCATGGTTAACAGAGAGATCGTACGCAGGGGAGCTCTCATCCTCTTCTGTGACTATGTGGTGAGACTCTTAAAATATTTTGTGTTGTCCAACATTCTTCAACACTGCTGGAATCAATCATAAATGTACAGTCATCAAATGTTAATTATACAAACAGTAATTTATATTTTTCTTTTGCCTTTAGTGTCAGAACCTCCATGACTCAGAGCATCTGACCTGGCTCATTGTCAACCATGTGCGCGACCTCATCAACCTTTCCCATGAGCCTCCAGTGCAGGATTTCATCAGCGCGGTGCACCGCAACTCAGCTGCCAGCGGCCTCTTCATCCAGGCCATCCAGTCTCGCTGTGACAACCTCACTACTGTGAGATCACATCCTTTTAGCCGTCTCTCTCTTCATCCCTTATTAAATGAAGTTATTCATAAAGCACATTTTTACAGCTTTATGTCATTATTTCTCTACTCCACCTCCAGTTCTCCTTCTGTCATCCCTTTTTTCTTACTGACTGAATTCTCTCCTCTTTTGCAGCCTACCATGTTGAAGAAGACTCTGCAGTGTTTGGAAGGCATCCACCTGAGTCAGTCCGGCTCCCTGCTGATGCTGTATGTGGACAAGCTGCTCAGTACACCCTTCAGGGTTCTGGCTCGCATGGTGGACACACTGGCGTGTCGCAGAGTAGAGATGCTGCTGGCTGAGACACTGCAGGTACTGCTTGTGTACGGGTTCGCATTTTCTTGTCACATGGGAAGTTGAACATGTGATAAATTCTATTTTAGCTTCATACAGGGAGGGAGCGCTTATAAAACTAATCAGTACAAGTAGATAAACATATTTAGATGCACCTTGTGTCTTTTTTTGTGAAGATTGTTGTACTTGTGTGCAGTGTTTTCCTCTAAGTTGACTGTTATTCTTGTTCACCCTACAGAACAGTGTAGCTCAGCTACCTGTGGAGGAACTGGACCGGATCCAGGAATACCTTCAGACCAGTGGCCTGGCTCAGAGGTAAAACTGCAACCGATCTTAATAATTTTAGTGTTTTGTTGTGCATGTGTCATTGTAGGCAACCACACTGCTATGTGTGCAACCCAGTACACACATGTTTTCGGTGGTTTTTGTTGCTTTAGTTCCATAATCCATTTATAAAGCACTTCTATTCAAAATATGTTGTGGTTACCAAATGTTGTATATCAGACAAGATAATTTGACATCCTCTACTCTCAGTAGGAAGGCCAAGGTGCCAAATATCTGCAGGGATTTAAGTTATCTATCACCAGGACATATTTGTTACATTTGTCATATCCTGTGTTCCTCCTTCTCATCACAGGCATCAGAGGTTCTACTCCCTGCTGGACAGGTTCAGAGCCACTGTTGCAGACACCAGCAGCCCCACACCTCCTGTGACGTCACACCCCTTGGATGGGGATCCACCACCTGCCCCTGAACTTGTCACAGCAGATAAGGTGAGGGATTAGAGATTTAGGGTGTGGTTCTGGTATTTCATGCTGTTACTGGAAATTCAGAATTGGAGGTAAAATATTTTTTGTTATACTTTTTAGGAGTGGTACGTGGCTCTTGTGAAGTCCCAGTGTTGTCTTCGTGGAGATGTTTCCCTGTTGGAGACGACAGAACTCCTCACCAAACTACCTCCCGCTGACCTCTTTAACATCATGAGCTGCAAGGTGACACACTGCAGTGCTCTGATATCAGACCTCAAGGATTACTATTCTTCAAAACATTAATTAAAACTGGAATAAACTACATCTGAACCTGGATTTTGTTTTTTTTTTCCCCACAGGAGTTCAATCTAAGCCTGCTGTGTCCATGCCTGAGTATGGGGGTGCAGCGGTTAGCACGGGGTCAGGGGTCGCTTTTGTTGGAGACGGCCTTGCAAGTGACCCTAGAGCAGCTCGCAGGGGTCACCGGGTCACTTCCTGCCCCTCACCAGTCCTTCCTGCCACCCTCCCAGTCACAGCCCTACTGGGACCAATTAGCTGATGTGTATGGTGAGTGATAAAATACAGAGTCAGAAAGGATTTAATCTAAAAGTATTTAAAATCTGCAGAACTACTCCACTTCATGTTCCATAGATAAATGTTCCTCTATTGAAATATTTTGTTCCACTCTGTTTTTCAGGTGAGCCAGGTTTCTACCCGAGGGTTTTGTCGCTCTGCAGAGCTCTGTCCCAGTACCTGCTGAGTGTGAGCCAGCTGCCGTCCTCACTACATATCCCCTCTGACAAGGAACACCTCATCACCACGTTCACCTGCACTGCCACTGAGGTAACAACCACACGTTAAACATGTAATGTAGTTTATTTGCTATCTGAATCCACAAGCTTCAGTCTCAAACACAAAATAGTGCTAACAGTGCTGTAACATTCCATTTCCACTCTTATGTCTCTCTCTGCGCCAAGGTGGTAGTATGGCGTCTCCTCCGGGACCACTTGCCCCTGAGTGTGGACCTGCAGTGGGCTCTGTCCTGCCTCTGTCTGGCCCTGCAGCAACCCTGTGTCTGGAACAAACTGTCCACCCCAGAGTACACCACACACACCTGCTCTCTCATCTACTGCCTACGCCTCATCATTGTTGCAGGTGAGGAGGCCACCGGGGCATCTTTGTCCATATCTCATGATTAAGTATGGTCACATGCCATGACTGCCTAAGATTTAGGTTTCTGCATGTCATTTCAACGCTGGTCAAACCTTTTGTCTTCCCAGTGGCTGTGAGTCCTGGTGACCAGCTTCTGCATCCAGAGAAGAAAAAGACAAAGGCAGAGAGAGACGCTGAAGAAGACCAAGTGGACTCAGCACGTGCTGACCGTAAGCACTGACTTAGAGATTCAGTAAAACAGCGGATTGTTTTATGTTTAGTATTTCAGGGCTTTGATTCATCGCTCAGTTTGATGTCTAATGGTGCCGTTTCTTCTGAATAGACCTCAGGTAAAGACTTTAAGGAAAGTATGATGGCATATCATCTGTGTTGCAGACATGTTCGAGTGGCAGGCATGTGAGATCATGGCGGAGCTGGTGGAAGGCATGCAGAGCGTCCTCGCCCTGGGTCACCATAGAAACAGTGCATTCCCCGCTTTCCTCACACCGACCTTGCGCAACATTGTCATCAGTCTGTCCCGATTGCCTCTGGTCAACAGCTACACTCGAGTACCTCCACTGGTCAGTGTGTGAATCATATTACCCTTTGAGCTTTTCTACATAAATGTGTTGGTCTCTAAAAAGTGTGTGTGTGTGTCTGTGTGTAGGTTTGGAAACTGGGCTGGTCCCCTCAGCCAGGAGGAGAGTACGGCACAACACTGCCTGAGATCCCCGTGGACTTCCTGCAGGAAAAGGATGTCTTCAGAGAGTTCCTTTACCGCATCAACACACTGGGTACAGAAACACACACAATGGGCTACAGTTGATTACCCATGATTCTCTGAATGCAACCGTTACGCCAGATATTTGTGACTGATCCATGTTGGATTTACGTCATCTGAATACTTGTGTCATGTTTAGGCTGGAGCAGCAGGACTCAGTTTGAAGAGACCTGGGCCACTTTGCTGGGGGTGCTGGTCACCCAACCCATCACTATGGACCAGGAGGAGGAGACGCAGCAGGAGGTACACACACACACACACACACACACACACACACACACACACACACACACACACACACACACACACACACACACACACACACACACACACACACACACACACACACACACACACACACACACACACAACACGCTGCTACAACTGCAGAACTAATCACTCCTGTGCCTGCATAATCCCTCGCATGATTGCTTACTTTAATGAGACATGCAAGCATTTGTGTTCAGAGCGTGCTAAATAAATGCACATGCTGTGTTTCACACACACCTCAGAAACACATTGTAATAAGTTGTGGGAAACTGTTCCACAGCCCTCTGTTCTTTGAAGCTCTTTCCCATCTGTCTCAATGTTTTGTTTCTCCGTTTGTCTCTAGGAGGACTTGGAGCGGACCCAGTTGAATGTGTTAGCAGTGCAGGCCATCACCAGCCTGGTGCTGAGTGCCATGACCCTGCCCACTGCTGGCAACCCTGCAGTCAGCTGTCTGGAACAGCAGCCCCGCAACAAGAGCCTCAAAGCCCTGGAAACACGGTAGCTATGCAGCCATTTTGTATTTACGCTGTGTTAGTGTCCAGAAGAATCCTGTAACAATATTTACGTTATGTTGAATGCACGCCCAGGTTTGGAAGGAAACTCGCAGTGATCAGGGGAGAGGTGGAGAGAGAGATTCAGGCTCTTGTGTCAAAGAGAGACAATGTCCATACACACCACCCGTACCACGCCTGGGACCCTGTCCCCTCACTGTCTGCAGCCTCTGCTGGTAATGCATAATCCACTTTCAAAGTGTCTCCATCTACCCACAACCGCTGCACTTACACCCACCACTCTGATTACGTGTTTCATTTTGCTTCAGCAGGCACACTGATCAGCCACGAGAAGCTGCTGCTTCAGATCAACACAGAGAGGGAGATGGGCAACATGGACTACAAATTAGGACAGGTAAAATATGGTTGAGCAATCTGTTAAGTTTTTAATGTTTAAAAGATTTTCTTTAGCAGAAAGTTAAATGTATGTTTCTCCCCCTCTCCAGGTCTCCATCCACTCTGTGTGGCTAGGTAACAACATCACCCCACTAAGAGAGGAAGAATGGGGTGAAGATGAAGAGGATGAAGCAGACACGCCAGCCCCCACCTCCCCACCTGTGTCTCCCATCAACTCTAGGTCAGACAAATAAATGCAGACGTGCACTAACACATTCACACATCAGTACAAACGCATTAAGACAAGAATTCACAACGGGACTCACTGTCTGTCTGTGCTTTCAGGAAGCATCGTGCAGGTGTGGACATTCATTCGTGCTCCCAGTTCCTTCTGGAGCTCTACAGCCAGTGGCTCATCCCTGGATCCCCAAGTAACAGGAGGACCCCAACCATACTCATCAGTGAAGTGGTCCGATCGGTAAGCCACGATGCACACACGGTATAATAACTTGCACTAAAACAGTTGAAGCAAAGACTCTAGTTTTCCTCATCCTTCTCCACTGTTGCCCGCTCCTCTTGTCGTTCTCCGTAGCTGCTGGCGGTGTCGGACCTGTTCACAGAGAGGAATCAGTTTGACATGATGTTCTCCACCCTGATGGAACTGCAGAAGCTCCACCCACCAGAGGATGAGATCCTCAATCAATACCTGGTGCCTGCCATCTGCAAGGCTGCTGCCGTACTGGGCATGGTGCGTTTGGCTGTGTGGGTGGAAGGATGTGTTTGTGATTGGTTGGTCGAGTAGTGTATCATTAAAGCAACATTGCGTAGAAATTGGTATTTTGTTTTCTGGTGCCCCCAGTTTCAGATTGCTGTGTAACAACACACGGCTCGATCAAGCTAATATTACTTACTAGTCCAACAGCAAGAAGCCCAGCTTGGTGTCTGTATTTCAGCCTTTTATTTCACATAGCTCTTTGACATTATGTCTATATTGGCTGTTGGGTCCAGTCACCACACCCCAGGCCTGGAAACCACCTCCTCCTGGTGGTCCAAAACACATGTGATACAAACACTGACACTCCCTTCGGTGCTATGAGTTCACAATTGAGGCAGCCCGGCCAATAACATTAGCGAACAGCAGCTCTAGTGTGCAGCAGATTGCTGTCCATCAGGAAACACTGACAGAGAGTTGAGCCAGAGCACCTTGAGGACATCAGAGAAAACCAGAAAACATTTTCCCCATAAAATACGATCCGGTTTCACCAAAATAAGTGGAATAGTTGATGTATGATTTAAAACCTTATTTTACTTTAGGAAAATGACACAATGGGGATTTTGACCTCTAATCTGATGTTCTACAGTGTATGAAAACTTTGAATGTATATTTCTAGGACAAAGTAATAGCGGAACCTGTGTGCCGCCTGTTGGAGACGACCCTGCGCAGCACCCACCTGCCCAGCCGCATGGGGGCTCTGCATGGAGTGCTGTATGTGTTGGAGTGTGACCTGCTGGATGACACAGCCAAACAGCTCATCCCCACCGTCTCCGAGTACCTGCTGTCTAACCTCCGGGCTATCGCTCAGTGAGTATCGGCCTCGTTCTCTCTTTCTCTAAAACAATCACACAGACACTGACCTCATTTCATCATCTAATGAGCTGAACCGATGATGAAAGAGCCTCAGGGAGGGAGCCCAGACGCTGCCACAGTTCTGTCTATCTCAAAGTTAGAGGCGGGGGAGGCAGCGGCCACATGCAGAATTATATTAATGAAACAATCTTCATGGGGAATGAAAAGGAGGCAGAGAGGCTTCTTAAAGACACATAAAATATACACACAACATCCCAAGTGGCGGAGAAAGTCAGGGACCATTTTACCTGGTGTGACATCACATCAACATGACAACAGGCTGTGACAAAATGTCTTGTGGTGTGAGCAACCCAGCAACTCAGATTTTTTAAAGACATGTAGTCTGCTTGTGGTTTTAGTAAGGTGACAGGACAAAGTGTGTAGTGCAAGACTTGTCCACTAGGTGCTGCTCTTCACATTTCAAAGACATACATGGCAGCCTTTCCATTTTATTTTTGTCTGTCTCTTGTCTTTGTATCCTGCAGCTGTGTGAACCTGCATAACCAGCAGCACGTGTTGGTAATGTGCGCAGTGGCTTTCTACATGATGGAGAACTACCCTCTGGATGTAGGAGCTGAGTTTATGGCTGGAATTATACAGGTAAACACTGTAAATGTGACATAACAGCTCAATTAAGTCACTTGAGCTACATGTATTCACATTGGTATTTGGCTTTGATGTGCTGCCTCTGTCCCTGTGTTTTTAGTTATGTGGTGTGATGGTGTCGGCCAGCGAGGACTCCACGCCCTCCGTCATCTATCACTGCGTGCTGCGAGGTCTGGAGCGCCTCCTGCTGTCGGAGCAGTTGTCCCGTGTGGACGGAGAGGCGCTGGTCAAACTCAGCGTGGACAGAGTTAACATGCCGTCACCACACAGAGCCATGGCCGCCCTGGGCCTCATGCTCACCTGCATGTACACCGGTAAGAAAGGCGCTAACGCGACTGACGCACTTAAAATCCACCACACGTGCAGTTGTAGCATCCTGGCTAAATCACCAGCATGTTTTGTATTGGGACTGGTGCTTGAGACTCTCACTGCAAACTCACCACGGGATTGGGGACTGAGCTAGCTGGCTAACTCACCTACATGTACACTAAATGGTAGTTGGGTGTCCTCATGCTTCAAGCTGATGCTGCACTGACATTAATGAGGCTTGTTACCCACAGCGCTACAGTAAGGTTGTGTCCCATTTTGTTCCTTTGCCCTAACCTCTTTCCTCCCTAATGGGTAAAATGTAGTGCTATCCCTGCTGTGAAGTGACCCCTCCACCTCTCTCACAAAATTATTTGCCTTCACTGTCATAAACCGCTAAAAATAAAGATGTAGCCAGCAGTGATGTAGGATAGGATCTGCTGTGTTAGGTGGTGTCCCATTCCTCACTGCTTACCTCATAGCTGAGGGAGTTAAGGGGTGAGAACTGGGACAATCCTAATGACATTAGGTAGTAATGTATCGCAGCCTTTGAGACTACTGAAACAGGAACTCACTAGCTTATGCCTGATGCATGCAGCTTACATCAAATGTGACAAATCGCTTTTTTATATTTGGCCATGCATGGAAAGGGTCAAACTCCTACTCTTTAAGGAGAGTACAGTAACTAATGTACTTAAAGTATTATTACACTTAAGGGGTAATACTTAAATTACACTGCCAGTAATCTTTCAGCACAACAGACTTTTCTTTTTTTTTTGTTTTTAAAGCTTTTACATACCCTTCAATGCTTGCTTCCTGCATGTGATACATGTATTATATGCATACCTCTGATATACCCTACCTCTAACCCCTACGTTGGCCCCTACTAACTCCCTTAGCTCCTAGCTCTTAGCATGTTGTTGTTCATATGGTTACTGGCAAACACTTCTTGCCAAGAGCTAGCCAGCAACCTCTCTTGAGTAAATCCCGGCTCCTGCAAATGCAAACATTCTGCATACCTGCCTTTTTTATGTGCTGTACAGCAAAGAAAGCTGAAGCACATTGAGGTCACAGGAGAGGATAATCTACAATGTAATGTACCCAGGAAACTTTAATACGTTAAGCACCAGTCACGTACAGAAAACCTACTTAAGAATGTGAATTGACCCATGGTAGCTCCCAGAATTTCACCAATTTTTCAGTTTGCGGTCAACAAAATTCTGATCTGAATCTTGTGATATCGGTGTCCCTACTCCCACTCTAACCTCTCCCCCACTGGTTCAACCGGTGCCACCCCCCCCTCTCTCGTCCTCTCAGCGGTGCTTGCGTCGGGTTCAGACGTGACAGGGGTTAGAGGTCAGGTTGACTCTGGCTCTGCCGTAGCAGAGGCGGTGGGCGTCACGGCGGGTCATGTTGGTTTCTCCTCAGGCAAGGAGAAAGCCAGCCCTGCCAGTCGCCCCGCCCACTCTGACCCTCAGGCCCCAGACAGCGAGTCGATCATTGTTGCCATGGAGAGGGTCTCTGTGCTCTTCGACAGGTACACACACACACACACACACACACTTGCACACCCTCCATTACACAAGATTTTTAGTTTTATTGATTTACAGAAACATACACACTTAACTCTTGAATTTTCAGCTGTCTTCCTTCGTCTTTGACCTCTATGGGTTCGTAGTGTCCAAAATAATTTTGATGGTGTCGGCTGATAAACTTTTTGCTAAACAGTAGTAGCACTTGTGTTATTTCCTATCATCATTTGCCCTTCTGGGGTTTCCTGTTTGCAGGATCCGTAAAGGTTTACCCAGCGAGGCTCGGGTGGTGTCCAGGATTCTGCCGCAGTTTCTGGACGACTTCTTCCCGCCACAGGACGTCATGAACAAGGTCATCGGAGAGTTCCTGTCCAATCAGCAACCGTACCCACAATTCATGGCCACTGTCGTCTACAAGGTCAGAAAACCACTTTTAATGCATTTCATGTCAATCAATGAGATCAAAAGCTACTGTGCACCAGGCTCACAAGGCAAAATTGGATTTGATTAAATTAATTATTTTGTAATGGCAAATCAAATAATTTGACCACAGAAGTGCTGCGATGCTCAAGTTTGTTTTTGTTCCTTTGCTGGTAGTTTGCTTCTCGCAGGGAGCATTAGAATTTCAGTGAGGTCAAGTGTCGGTGAAGTTGTTACTTGGTACCTCTGTTTGACCACCTCAGCAAGACAATAAGTTGTCAAGGCAACATCAAGCTGGAGCACAGACGGTGGATTTTGCAAAGTTGCTTTTTAGATCTTATTCTAATGAGAATCTGCAACTGTGTGCTGCATTACCAGCCTTCATACTGATTTACAAACCACATTTGGGTGATAACTTAAAATTTGACATTTTGCAGAAGAGCAGCCTTGTTTTTCCTATTTGAAAATTGAAATCAAAGAGCAGAGAGTGAGTGTCTGTCAGGGAAGGAGAACACTTGAGTCATCTGGTGTACAATGCACCTGAAATGAATGTCTGGAAAAATCTAATTTGCATGGAGATTTTTTTTTTTTTTTTTTTTCCCCAGCAATTGTCACTTTATCAGTCTGATTTCTCTCCTTTTCCTGCCCCCTCCTCAACTCTGTATCTACCTCCAGGTTTTCCAGACGCTTCACGCCACAGGTCAGTCTTCTATGGTGCGAGACTGGGTGCTGCTGTCCTTGTCCAACTTCACCCAGAGGACCCCAGTGGCCATGGCCATGTGGAGCCTCTCCTGTTTCTTTGTCTCTGCTTCCACCTCGCAGTGGATCTCAGCCCTGTATCCTTACATGCTAACAGTCAAAGGACAGTGATTGGGTTGTATCTATACTGTATGTGGTGATGTACAGCAAAGTGTGAATGTATAGCTTACCAGACAGTCGAGTTTGTTGTCCTTAACTCCACTGCTTTCCACCAGACTGCCGCACGTAATCAGCCGAATGGGCTCTAGTGAGGTGGTGGACGTCAACCTGTTCTGCCTAGTGGCCATGGATTTCTACCGGCATCAGATTGATGAGGAGCTGGACCGCAGGGCTTTCCAGTCCGTCTTTGAGACTGTGGCCTCGCCAGGCAGCCCTTATTACCAGCTGCTGGGCTGTCTGCAGTCAATCCACCAAGACACGACACTCTGAGGTCAACGGACAGAGATGGACAAGAAGGCACAGAGGGAGGGGAGGGGGTGAAGCATGGGGAGAAAAGTGGATTAGAGTGAGAAATGTGGCAGGGTGGGAAATTAGATCTCCATGCACACCCTCCCCCTAGAGTTGTGATGGAGGGGAAGAATGTTTCATTGGAAAAAATCTACTGTAGCCTCATACCTTTCCCTCCTTTACACTGATTAGATGAACTACTGAAGTCAGTGGACGGAACATAAAGAAAAACCAAGGGGAGATCTGAACCCATGTCAGTTTTAGGGTATATGTTAAAGGACTCTGAAGAGTGCACCTAATATGAAGGACAGTGGCTGCAAAACCCTCAAATTGTGGTTCTGCCTAAAACCACAGACCATTCCTTGAGATGAATGACAGCACCTTGAACACTTCCTCCCACCCAGCACCTTGATTTAAAAATAATAATAAAAAAAAAAAACAAAACATAAAAATAATTCATCAAACACAAAATTGGATTTGTTTATTTTCCTGTGAGGACTTGCTTGAGTATTGTGATGTCAGTAAAGTAAAAATAGATAAATTTTAGAAAATGCAAAGTATTTACTATATTTAAAGTTTCAATGCATCTATTTTTCAGTGCGTTTGTTAAAGAGTGCTTATGGTCTGGTGTGGACACTGACAATGGGCTGACACAGAAGGGTCAGAAATGCCTGCTTAATGTTGTCAATTAGTATCTTTGAAGACCTTTTTTATATTTAAGTTACTCGTGGTCATTCTCTGACACACACGTTAGATGGTAAATATTTTCTGTGTAAGAATGATCACTAATAGCCATAGTTCTTTTCTTTTCTTTCCAGTGACCATGAGAAGCAGGGAATGGGTGTTGTAATTGTATTTGTCACTGCAGAAAGGGCAACTTGTTTGCACCTATTTCAGCAAGTTGCTGCAATTTGTGTAACTGTGCACCGGCCTGATCTTCTGGATGTTGTAATAAGGAGACAAAGAACTAGACGGGTGTATATACGGGGAAGTTTAAAAATACAAAACCTCATTTTCTTTTTCAAAATGATACATAGTTTTAACTATGTAAGGACCCATAAACTAACACTGCAGTGGTGGAAACTGACAAGCAAGAACAATACCAAAATTACAGTGATGTCTTTTCTTTTTTTTTTAACCAGTAGCAGAGGGGCAAAGCATTTCCTCCTGATTTTATCATTGCTTATATCTGTCTAGTTTTTTTGTTTTTTTTTAAATTGCAGTCAAGTCTGTTTGCACCCCAGTGCACCTGAATGATCCCACCTGTCCATTTCTTGTACTTTTAATTCTCAGGATGTAAGATGTGACTGTTGTTGTTATAAGACTGGAAGTAATTTGCAGTCGTCTTTAAATGGAGTTACCTTCGTATATTGTAAAAAGTCCTTGTAAAGTAATATAAAAAGCCATGGTGCATGATAGAAAAAAATAAGAACTGTGTAAAGATAGATCTTTAAATGGACAGTAAGATGTGATGTCACTTTCTTTTCTGTCTGTCTTAACACACACACACTCACCCCATCAGAAAATGAAAAATCAGCAGACCGCAGAATGCAGAAAGCTACAAGCTTATAGTATTTTATTGAAGACTTCACTTTGAGTGTGCTGGGCGTTGTTGACTCTGTACATACACTTGCCTTAGATAAAGACTGAATATATGTATGTCCTGTACACTGAAAGCTTGAACGCATGCTTAGCATTACTGCTATTTTCTTGCATAGTGCTTAATACTGTATTTCTGTGGGTACGGTTGCCGTGACTGTTGTGTGGAAGAGATGCAACACAATCCAAAGGGAGCCCTGTAACCTTAGCGACCAACAGCAGCTTTGACAAATCAACAGACGAGGACGTGTAGCGTTGTGATGGCAGGAGGTTTCTGTTTTTGTTGAGCTTTAAATATTGTTTTGTCTCTGTTAAAAGATTGGTAAATATTTCATCATCCATTGTCTTTGTGCAGAATATTAAATACTTAGCACTTAAAAACTTGAAGTTCCTCTTATGTTAGGCGCTTTCTTGTTATGCAATGAGTCTTACAGTGCATAAAAGTTAAAACGTCAGTGATTTGTATGCTAAATGTTACCACTTTCCAACCATAAAAGCGATGTGACTGGCTTCCTTTTGATCATGTTAATACAATGTATTCACACAATAAATGACTGAGTCCTCTGCAGCTGTTATTGAAATTCCAGTGAGAGGCATCCCTGAAGTAGATTGAATGAGCCTAAATGAGTCCTGTATTTCTCTGAAGAGCAACGGTCGCTTTGGATTTTCGTGGCGAGAAAAGAAATGGAGGATGACAGAAAACAGGACGGAGAAAATGTTTCTTTCATCTTGTCTTTTAGTATCTTCCTTGGGCATAAGACGACTAATAGACTTGACTGGGGACCCCTGCAGGGGGTAATGGGATTACTCAAATCTTTTGTGGTTTTGAGAAATGAGCATGGAGGTCATGGATAAAGGTCACGTTCAACTGATTTTACATGCTTCCTATAAGGCTTTATGTTTCTTTCACTTGGAGAATCAACAACTGAGGATAATATAGTCACTGTTGTTGGTCTAATGGAAGAGCTGAGAATCACTACAGTTAATCTTCTTTCTCTGCCAGGTTATTTACATGCCCCGTAACATTAGCTGTCTTTAGCTTTTGGTGCTTGGCTTTAAAAGAATGCATCTTTTCCAGAAGATACAGTTTGGTGATCACTTGCCACAACTGTGATTTATCCAACGATTCCCTGAAGGTCAAAATAGAAGAAGTACAGACTGTGAATGTTGTGACTCCCTTTTACAGTTTCATCAGTCTGGATCCTCAACAGGAGCCTCTTTCCTTTTCTTCTTACAATTGCCTATACAATAAAGATTGTGTATTTGTGTTCATTTTAATATTTTAAAGAGATGAATCACTGCATATAGTCTGTTGTAGAAATGAATAAATTATTTAAAGATGTTACGTTGTGTGAATTGTATGACTTCCTCAATGAGAGTTGTAAATTCAATTTAACCAAGATGGTAAATCTGTAGAAAGTGTTTCATCTGTGATATTACAAAAAAGTAATGATAACCAATAACCAGTAATTTCATTTTTTAATAAAGTCATTTATGTGCACCTGAAGGTAAGACGATGATGTAATGAGCAAAGATTCTGATCTTACAAAAATCAGACAGACATCACTATTGTTAACAGGACAAAAAGAACAGTTCTGACTAATGTTCATTTAAGTTAATCAAATGTTAATCAACAGATATTTTATGTATTATTACGATAACGAAATTACAGTAGATAAATGATCAATTTTGCCCTGATGTGTATCATGCATCCCTGTTACAAACACGGCTGCTCTGCACACACGGGATCCACTGTGTGTCTCTAACACAATCAGCCTGCGAGGATGCAACCATTAAAATGTTCAGCCATGCTCTGCTTCGTCTTCTCCTGTTAGAAAGAACAAGCTGTTGCCGACCAACTCAGCCAGGCAACAAATGGTCAAGCTGAGTTGGGCAGAAACCACCGAGAAAAAATACATCATTTACCAAAATGTGCTCATTTGAAAAAGTCCACTGGTGTGTATTGCATTTTCTCAAACCTTTTACTGCAACTCTGACTGAGAGCTTTCACAACTTATCGCATTTTGTATAATTTCCTTTTCTCAACCAGCCTGTAATTCCCTTTTGTAGACACACACACAGTATGAAAACACATGCTGCTCTTGTTTTACAGTACCAATTAAGATGGGTGGTTCATGATTAAAAGGTATTAACAAGATTAGCAGACAGCTGCCATATGGTTCAAGAAGCATTGAGCTGAAATCATGATGGCACACGTATTAGGTAACTGTACGTGGCACTTTATGCGGCTTAACTCAGCAAAGGGTTTATCATGTCTGATTGTATGATGTATGGTTTACACCAAGTATGGCACTTTACATATCATTTACTAAACAAACAGTCAACATCACATAAAACTGAAGAGGCAATGTTTTAGACCTTTGTTACAACTCTATATTACAAAACCCTAAACTTGTGAAGCTAATAAATGAACAAATACATGAATAAACCAACAGGTGTGTGTCTGTTTTGTTCTGTGCTGTAATTGTGGTTTCAAACAGAAATTCAGGGATTATAGTGCAGATTTCTTTCATTTAACTCAATGGCATGAAGAAACAACAGTTTGACTTTGATGCGTTGGGTGGAGCTGCTTCTTGCTGCCCCCAACATGATGCTTTTCAAAATGTACAGTAGTGTTAGCTCAGCTGTACTTCAGTTCAAGGACCTTGACCCCCAAAACACAAGACACAGCCTCATACCACTGTTCAGCAGCCAAGATACACCTCTCTCTCTCCCAGACACACCATCGCTGGAGATAATGTGGGATATGTGAAGGGAATAAGAACTCTTGAAATATATTTTCTTGTATAATTTAAAGTGTTTGAAGTCGCCCCCTCCTCTCTGTACACCCCCCTCTGTTGCCCGCTCTAAGCACACCTCCCTCTCCTCCAGTCCTCCTCCTCTTAAGGCTACTTCGCCAGATGGTGCAGCCTTTTCTTTTGTTTACCCATCGTCCCTGAGTTTACCTAACTAACCTTAGCTACTAAACTATGGAGACTGCCCGAGCAGCATCACGGTCGGACACCGACAAGTAAGTCATTTTCTTTTCTTTTTTTTAATCATCTCCCGCTAAGTGAACCCGGTAGACCAAACATTTTGTCGGGACATTACAAAAAAAAAAAAAAAAAAGGACCTGCATCCACCTTTTACTTAGCTATCCCTGCTTTACAACTCAGACGTATTGTGGCCAGCTGTTGTCGTTTGCTGTCTCGCTGCGTGATTGTAAAAGACAAATAGATAAACGCACTCTGCTTCCAATAACTCCACCAATAATCATAACAGCGCACTTGGACGGACACAGTTGCGATACTGAGTTTTGACACCTGTGGAATAAGCGACTGTTCCCACTTTTATCTGTGATTTCTCAAACTAACTTTTGTCAATTTGTCCGCATAACTGTTCGCCGTCTGACGGACAACTCTGAACACCAATGACAGGATATAAAAGTCTGTATACACCGCCGTTGCTGTGGTTACAGACCGACATTCCAAAGATCTGGAACTCGCGGGGCGGGACTTATAGTTTAAGCATGGGTGGATGCACTTTTGAACAGCAAGTAACGGCAAGAAACTTTTTCTCTTTGGCTAACTCTCACTGGATTGACAGAAAAAGCATGCACTCCTGAGAGTCAAGTGACAAACACATAGCTGTTAATGTCTTCCAACAGCGACCGCTGTAACAAGCCCTAACGTGCATCTTTACTAGCATGTGAGCTAACCAAGCTAACGGCAACGCGTCAGCTAACTCAGCTAACCAACGTTTCTTTACAGGCTCTTAGTGAACGCCTTAGACTACGTGTGAGCAAACAGTCGTTTAACACAAACTAAAGCCACACTCCGCGTTCATAATGAGCAAGAAGCGAGTTTAAAAGTCTGAAGCTGAAGTTACCCTGAAGTTGTTGTAGGCTGGGTCTGTCTAAGTTTACCTGCATGCCTGTCAGGTGTGAAAACGCCTCTGCTTTGTAGGGCATTGTCATTGGACGGAGTCACACCGACTCCACCCTGCACAGGTGCGGCTGTGTGTGTGGAGTCCTTTCCCCTTAACATGCGCTATTAACTATCAATATTGGCATTAATACACTTTTATTTATTTTTTTTTACAGTAGCCATTTTAACATGAAATAGTAACGCAGGTGTTACCAATGATATTAATTAAGGTTCTGTTCCATTCAGGTCAAACAGAGTCACGGTGCTGCTGTAGCATCACTAGAAAGGCTCTGCTGTAATATATGGAATGGAACCTTAATTAGTATCATTGGTAACACCTGTGTTGACCCCGCTATATCATGTCAAAATGGCTGCTCTGAAAAGGGTCTATAATGATAGTTTTCCTTTGACATTATGGACAATTTTATAACCATATTCCATTGTCTTGCCGAACAGACAGCATGTTTTATCTACGTATGGAATAAAAGTGCAGTAGAAGCTCAGGTAGAGACAATAAAAGCATGTTAAGGAGGCAAAGGTGCTCACAGCTGACTTGGTTGTGTTTTGTTGTTCTGCAGGTAACTGAGCTCATGAACTAGGAGAGCGAGTGACACCAGGATGGGAATGCTACAGTAGCAAGGCTGTGCCAGAAGTGAGGCCGAGCTTTCACCCCTCTGCCGCATTTAGAACTGCTACTCATTTTTTCGTAGCAGCCTGACAGCAGAGCAGTTTGACAAGAAGATAGACGTCAGATATGTCCCGCGTTCCTGCCTGAGTACTGCCTGGGGACGTATAATGACTTATTGAATTCTTACTGAATCAATGGACAAGAGGAAGTTCCCTGGCACAATGTTCAGGCAAGGGGATGCATCATCCAAAAGGCGCCCTGGTGGTGGTGGTGGTGGAAGTGGGCTCAACCTGCCCCAGCCTCCACCACCCTCCTCCTCTAACCAGCAGGGTCGTATCAGGGCTGTGGAGGTGGCGAGAGGGAGAACGGGGTATGGCTTTACGCTGTCAGGCCAGAGTCCATGTGTCCTCAGCTGCATCCTGAAAGGGAGCCCTGCAGACTATGTAGGTTTGCGTTCAGGAGACTACATCCTGTCCGTCAATGACATCAATGTCTCAAAGGCGTCCCATGAAGATGTGGTTAAACTCATTGGACGCTGCTCCGGTGTCCTGAAACTGGTCATCGCTGAGGGAGAACGTCACAGGAGGCACCATCACCACCAGCGCTCTGCTGGAAGTCGTCACCATAGCAGCAACACAATGGCAGCATCTTACCTGGACTCGTGCTCTAGTGATGATGAGTTGGATGGTTTCTATGACAACAGTGTCAACAACAACAATAACAGCAGGTCAGGCGGTGGAGCCCGTGGGGGCTGGTATAAACCCAAACTAGATTCTAAGCAGCTGGGCATCAACAGGGCAGAGAAAGTTGTGGCAGAGCTGCAGTCCGGAGGAATTTTCAACATGATCTTTGAGAACTCCAGCCACTCCTCCAGCAGCTCAGACAAAGACAGGCCTGGGGTTAGCTCATCATCGAAGCCACGTCCGCTCTCCGATCCAGAATTCCCTCAATACCGTAACTCTTCCCGTTCCCAGAGCAACCCCAACCTGCTCTCTGAGGAGGAGATGGCCCAAGTTCTGAATGATGACTCTGTCTTCCTGGACTCAGACTTCCGTCATCTCCACCTTCACCACCATGAAGAGCAAGACTTAGATGTGGGAGATGGCGGTGACTTGGTCCTAGAGCCAAGCGAGGGCATCCTCAATGTGGGCATGATTGTTGGCTATCTGGGCTCCATCGAGCTGGCCTCTATTGGGACGAGCTTAGAGAATGACAGCCTGCAAGCCATCAGATGCAGCATGAGGCGCCTCCGGGCCGAACAAAAGATCCATTCACTGGTCCTCATGAAGGTGCGACTTAATGTTTTGTTGACCATCTGATCATAATAACTACTTGTCAACTATATTTTAAAATTAGTGAGCCTAAAGTAGGCATACACCTCCTATAAGCCAAGATTTGATGTGCTGAAAATTGAATAATTCACAAGATTTCTTGTGTCCTACCAGGTCATGCATGACAGTGTGCGTCTGTGCAGCGACAGAGGTCAGGTCTTGGCCACCTATCCTGCAGAAAAACTAGCCTTCAGTGCCTGTTGTCCCGACGACCGTCGATTCTTCGGACTAGTCACGATGCAGGCCACTGACGACCACGACGACTGTCATTTCAGCAACGGACGAGATGAGGAGGGTGGTTTGAGGACTTCCTGTCATGTGTTCATTGTGGACCCAGAACTCTGTCACCACCAGGTGTGAATAAATACAATAAAGGGGTTATGAATCAAGGAGATAGCTGTTCCATTTATTACAATATCAGCAGAAAACTTGTTTATCAAGAGATCTCTCAAACATGATTATGTATTAGGTATTTTATTTTCCACTATTTTGTCAGTAACAGCTGGGAATTCCAAAACAAGTGCAGTGCCCAAGTGCTCAGCCAGTGATCTGCCAGGTGCTTTTTAAGATGTAAAAGCTAGATCAAGATGTTCTTCAGGCGGTCCAAGAAAAAACATTATAATAAAGCCTTTATTTAGTCATTTTTATTGGTTTAAAACGCTGACTGGTTTCGACCACACAAGGTCCTAATAGACATGGCAGAAAAAGGGTATGAGAATTGTTTTACTTGTATTTTGTATTTTAGTGGCAGTGCCAACGCAGTACTGTAGTTTCTATCATATTTTTCTGATACCTTTGTTAGAACAAAATAAATACTTTTTTTCTATTTAAATTTTTAAATGCATCTGTATTAAATTTTGTTTGAGCACAAAGCACTTTTTCAGTTTTAATGACATTTATATGAATAAATACAATCTGAAATAACAAAATTATTATTTAAATGAGGAAATATCTGTTCAGAGAATAAGTAAATAAGAATTCAAGTTTGATACTCCCTTTAATACTGCTGATTGTTTTACGACAACCTAAAATGAATTTAGTTTATTGTTATTGATGCTATTCAGCCAGATATATACTAACTGCTGCATTATGTGCATTTGGACCGATTTAACAATTCAAACACCCTGTGCAGAAAAAGTGACACATATTGTAGAAACTGACTGACGCTCTCATGGTGACTGTTGTTTCCTCAGGTCCATTTAGGTGTAGCTCGGAGGTTTGGCTTTGAGTGCACCCCGGACCCAGACACAGGAGGCTGCCTGGAATTCCCGCCGAGTTCTCAGCCTCTGCTCCAGTTTGTCTCCGTCCTCTACCGGGATATGGGGGACAACATTGAGGGGGTCCGGGCCCGGGCCTTCCATGATCCAGACAACGATGCCCAGCAGAACCACAGCACCAGCAGCAACAGTGACAGTGGGATTGGCAACTTTTTACCAGAAGAGAAGAGCAACAGGGTGCTTTTAGTGGACCTCGGAGGTCCTCCTAACCACAACCACGCCTCTGGGCCACGACACTGGGACAGCCCACCTTCCTCCCAGCAGGCCTGGAGCCCCACCCTTGGAGCTGCAGCCCCCCACCCACCTCCTCCTCCTCCGCCAGCTCTGAGAAATGGCCACTACCGTCACGACCCACACCTGGCTGACCTCCCTCATCCTCTCCCCTTGGCTCACCCTGATGTCCCCGGCAGGCACTCTCGAGGGGTCCACCCACACCACTACTCACCAGGGAAGCGGGGAGGAGCTGTGGGGGGAGGAGAAAAGAGAGGAGGTGGAGGAGTAGGGGTGGAGCAGCAGCGGTGGCTGCCAGTCCATGTGCTGAGAGACTGGCGTCAGCAGCACCACCACAGCCACCTCCAGGGCCTGAGCAGCGATCAGGAGTCCTACGCCGAATCGACCGACGGATGGTCATCAGCCAACTGCAGCACCCTGCCCCCACCCATGAATAAGATCCCAGCCGACCGCTACCGGGCCCCACTGGCCCCCGGAGACCACCTGCCACCACCTGGAGGGAGCCAGCCTCCTCCTCCTTCACATCCCCACTCCCACACCCACCGGCTGGCTGTTCAGAAAGATGAGTGGGCTAAGAAGCTCTTTGGTGCTGGGGACAGGGAGAGAGCTGGAGCAGAGAGAAGCGATAGAGAGAAGAAGAGAGGGAACGCAAAGGAGGGAGAGAAAAAGGTACGGTTTTGATAAAGTTCTGATCAGTAACACCTTGATTTTTGATCAGGTTTCATGCTGATGAGATATTTTATACATTTTTACTCAAAATTCAGCCCACTAGATCATCAGTCTTACTACTACAATACTGCATTCAGCCAGTTTGTGGGCTTTTGGAAGAGTTGTGTTAAAACTGACCATGAGATGAGAAGCCCGGGCAGCAGGCAGCATCCCCCATCACACACCCCTGCTGTGGAAATTTACTCTGACTAGAGTGTGTCCAAGACTACGGTTTATTGAGGCTATAAATCCATCTGTGCTCATCCCACTGCTCTCCATCGCCTTCTCACCCTCTCCTTTTACAAGACCTTCCATTTAACCCGTTCAGTCCTTGAATGAAGTTTCTTTCTCACGCAGACGTAAACTTTTCAGTGGTTTTGAAAGTTGCGATGAACCTTGTTCACCCCACCGAAACATCCCTTTACTATACTGCGTAATGCCAGCACCTCGGTTGGCTCTCTCCCCAGACTTAGTACAAGTGGATTGATAAGTTATTCATTCCCACTGCTCCAGTATCAGATCATGTATTATGCACCAGCCAGGCATCTGCCTTCACCTGAAAACCACCTGTTTCCCACCGTAATGAGACTCAATACAGCAGAGCAGGCTTTAGATTAATTTTAATGAAATGAATGTAAATTGTTTGTTTGGGCACTTTCAGGCACATATGGATAGATATAGATATAGAGATTTAAACAACATAGTTATGTTAGAAATGTGCAGTAGATGAAAACTGTCAAACTATTGCAATTAAGATCAAGCTACACTTGAATACATTGGCTGCATTATTCTGTTAATAAGTCTCCATTTGCATTGAGATACAGCACATTATTGGCTGGTTGTTTATTGTTTAAAGACAATAGAGAGGAAGTGATACAGACAGACAGTGAACGATATATCCAGCCTGACTGGATTCCTTCTGCATTAACTTCTCTACAGCCCGTCTGGTAAAAACGCACATACAGAATCCTCACAAGTATGTTGCATTGTCTGCGTCTACTTACATATTAGAAACCTACCGGGCATAGACTCTTGTTTCTTTGATATTGAAGGAGGCTGGTGCTTCCTCCTGCAAAACACTCGGTGGACAGGGTCCCGGCGACCCCCACGGGACAATTGGAGGAAGTGTTTACAAGGCCAGGGGCAGGGTAGAGGCTGACGGTGACAGGAAGGTGGATGTTAACCCCTCTGAACAATGTCCTCTGACAGCAGACACAGAGCTTTGGAGGCTGTGGCTGTCATGGTAAGCCACGATTGCCGGTAGTCAAAATAAAATGCTGATTCTGCTGCGACAAATGAAGCTTTGCTGCATTGATGTAGTAGTTCTTTAGTCTTTCATAATACTTTATTGTAAGTATATAACATACAGGTATTAGAACAGACTTGTTACCTGTTGTAATCCTTAATGGACCTTTAGTCTGCCACACGGTGGCACTGTTTCATTATCTACACCTCCTTAATTCTGCACTCTCATGAGTATCCATGGGAAATTAATTTTAATTATAAAAGCTATAAATATCTTTCTGTACCTGGACTTCATCTCTCCACAGAACGCAGACATGGTTTTGGTCTACTTATATGAAAAATATGAAACTTGAGTATCTCATTGTCAAATTAAAGTCTTTGAAGATACCGAATACAGACAAGAGCAAGTTGTATCCTGATTCTTGAGATGTGAGACAGCGATTGTTTTTGGTGTGTTGTGGAATCAAAGCCATTCAGTTGTGTTGACTATGACTGTTGTAGCCCCCATTATACTGGTATATGTTTTGTCACGACCCGGCTCTGAAGCCACAAAGCCATTACAAGGAATAAGTAGTGTGTGTTTGGTTTTATGTTGACAGCTGTGTTGTTGTAAACAGGAAGGATGCCTCTTTTCTGTGATAGTGTTTGTGTGTGTAAGAAGAAGGATGAGATCAACTGAACGGATAACATCTGTGAGTTTTCCAAGAAGAGGTAGCATTTGTCTTAAAAAAGCTCTGGTGCAGCCACACCCAAAAAAAAAAAAAAAAACCCAACACTGCTGAGTCAGATCAACACTTTATCATTTCCCTTTTCATCTAAATCTCAGTTTCACTTACATAATCCACCGTTATCACAAACACATTTTAAACCTACCAGGTTTAACAGGGGTGTGAGACTGTTTGTGTCTACATGTATGTATGCAACCGAGCGTTCAAATCTGTGTTATCTGACACACACGCACACACACAAACGCAGGGTCGACTCAGTATCCAGGCAACACCACTGGTCATCTGCTGATGAAATGCCGACAAGAACTGCTCCTAATCAGCCAGTCAGATTCAACATGTGTCACAATTTGGCCTCTGGAGCCTGTCAGCATTGATTAATCACTCATTAGTCAGTTGGGGTCCACTCATAAACGCTCTCTAACCACAGCATACAGAGATTCACATAAATGCCGTTTGTGAGAGGAGAGAAAGAAGCAGAATATTTCAGTTGTTCTCTAAAGAGGGAAGGACAACAGTTGTTAAAAGGCTAATTGTAGACTTTTGAAGGCTAACGCAAGACTAAGCTTCTTCTTCTCTGTGGTTTACAGCACTACTCAGTGTGGTTACATCATTGTCAGATGGCTTTGTACAATAAATCTTGATGACCCAATGACTAATTTTCTCATATACTCATTTTCGTCAGCAGTTTATGGCATCGTGTAACAGCTGGCCAGTTTCCACTGCAGTAGTTTACAAGTGCGAAATTATTGTATCAACTTTTGTATAAGTGGAAGTTATGTTAATACAGTAATAACATCTACTTATACTTCCTCACCCAAAGTGTTGTTGTTATCGTGCCATCCTGTTTATGTGTCTCTGTGCTATAGCTGTGGTTGAGGGGCTGCCTGAAGTACTATCTGGTACTGCGGGAAAAATCACAAGACTGTACATGCCTGCGTCTAACATGTGGAATTTAACATTTAAGTGGAAAAAAAAGAAACCCGTCTTAAGTAGACACGCATGTGTAAGCTTCAGGCAAACTTGCACAAATCTCTTCATGAACGTTTTGATGTGAGACTGTTTAAATGTTATGTTGTGTCATTATTTATTTGACACTTAGACACTTCCACTTTCTATAACACCTGTCCCACCAAACACACACAGTCATCAAATTATTATTCCATGGAACTTTCTGATGTATAAAATCTGTATGGATAAATTGACATTAATGCATAACAGCGTTATTAACAAATAAACTCAAGACTTTGGCTACCAGCTCTCATAGTTGTCATTTCACACAACCTACAGTCCACCAACACTGTAATGCACTGATGCACTTAAGATTCAGGGAAAAAAAGGAATGGATATATTAGATAAGATGGTGGTGTCATACTATAGCCTGACCGATATCTGATGTTTTAGGCCGATACTTACACCACTATTACTATTTGATAATGATATATCACCTGCTGTTCTTTTCTCTATTTTTTTTTACATAAACTTGGATCATAAGCAAACAGATAAAGATGTTTGATATTGTTTTTTTAAAGAAATGGGACCAAGATACCGACTGAAAGGAACATTTTACAGTCTGGAAATAAAACTTGTCTCTACTGTCTGGTGGACAAACCTGATGCCTGATAATTTTCAATGACCTCAAACATGTATTTAGTGTTTCTTTGCTGAAATTAGTTACTTATAAACATTTACATCAGTTATCATATATCAGCTATCGGCTAATATTGGCTGATATATCTATATTAGTTTCTTCATTTTCTCAAATAGTAAATAGTCTTAGTATTCTTTGTCAGTTAAGTGACAGAAAGTATGAGGGGTGGCATGTGATATCAGACTTTGGCGAGATCAAGACCCAAGCTCCATGCTGATCTTCTCAGACCAATGAGGAACCTTTTGCAATTTTCATCATTATTTCCATTGAAAATTCAAACAAGTATCATTTGCTGATTATTCAGACTCATTCATTTCCGCACATTCACACCTGAGCGCTTTCCCATTAGTCGTTTACAGTTGCCGACTGAGTTTGGAATGAAGTGTCTTGTTTAATGGAGGGTTAGTAGTAGCTGTTGAGGAAAGGGAGATGCTCACTATCCCCACCATCATTTTTTCACCTTGTGTAGGGATTAGAACCAGCAACCTCTTTACCAGCTTACTTCTTTGGCTCTTAGGCTACTGTCACTCTCACCTGTGTCTGTATGTGCTACATCAAAGTGACCTGAACATTTTACATTTTTTCTCTTCAGGGCGGTCGGTTCCGTGGTCTGACCATGGGCTTCCCTCCTCTCCCCCAGCGCTCCTCAGCCAGACGCTCTTTTGGACGCTCCAAACGTCTCAGCCTGGCCCGCTCTTTGGATGATCTGGAGGTAGGAGTGTATGCATGCAAACATACAAAAACACACACACACACACACACACACACACACACACACACTGTGTATATACAGTACTTACACCTGCCAACAAGTGCTGAGTGATATTGCAGTGCTCAGGCTCATTCTGACCACTGTGTGACAGTCACATTTGAGCCACACGTGCACCATCTATCTCTAATAATAGCAGCTCATGCGCATCATACATCCTCACATGACACTTCAAGCCCTCTTCTCGCATCACCGTGGCAACATACACACAGTTGAGGACAGAGCCTTTGTATAGAAAGAACCAATACACGTTTACAGGCTGGTATTTATGGATTTGTACTTAGACTGATGTACAACTTCAATAGCAGGGAATTACTTAACGTTAACTGAGGTTTTAGTATATGCAGCCATACCTTTAGGGATAGAAGTATTGCAAATAGGTTGATTATTTTCATTATCGATTAATCTGGCGATCATTTTCAACCCAAGGTGGTGCCCTGAAATGTCATGACAATGTACATTTAAGAAACTGAAATCAGAGAATTTGGATATTTTTTCATTAAAAAAGGACTCAGAACGATTATTTGATTATCAAAATAGTTGGAAATTACTTTAATAGATACCCAATTATAGATTAATCAACTGATCTTTGCTGCCCTAATTGAAAATTCTGCTGACTGGGTGAAGTATGGCTATTCTGTTTCAAGAATTATACTTTTGCTCTCCTTTTAGCTGCAAGAAATGACCTGGTATCCAGTCATTTGAGAGACACGTGTTTTGCTTAACAATATGCCTATTTAGTTCTACTTTACAACATTTTCTAAAGAGAAAGTCTGCAGTGGCTGCTGTAGTACTCAGGCAGGAATGATACAATAGACTGCTATCATGGCTACCACTGTAAATGTCCTTGAGGCGAGGCCTAGGTTTGCAGAAGGTTGCATTCATCTTAAATGTGTTTAAATATATGATGTTCCATTTCCAGCAGCTATTTCTGTCAGTTTTAAAGAGGTATCTAACTACCTCCAGGATAATAGTGTACATTCAAGAAACTAAAGTGGAACATACTGAGTGTTATTCTCATCATGGCCTGCCTGTATGTACATATATATATATAGTTGTGTATGTGTGTGTGTGAAAGTTGGCGAGACCAAAGCAGAGTCCTGCTGTTTGTGAGAACGATACATAACAGTAGTTTTGGTCCTATGATAGAGATCAGAAGAAAGCTAAACGTTTCCGCCGTTTAGGGGCTACTGAGGCACCCTGGGAGCAGATAAGCAGATTCCACACTGTCGCTTAAATAGTGGATTTTTTGTTAATATACATTTTTTGCGTTCTTCCTTGACTGGACAGAAAAGTAGAGAGAGACAGGAAGTATGGGGAGAGAGTCAGTTAGACTGGGATTTACAGGCTGGATTCAAGCATTCTAATTACTTTAATTAGAGTTAAAGCTGCTGTGTAAAGTTTTTATTAGAGATATCTTCTGATTGAATCCAATATTTCAAAGGCAAAAATCAATTTGCAGATCAGTCTGTGCCTCATATTTCCACAAAATCCGATTGCTGATTGGTTTCACCTCAAAATTTTCATTATGATGTAAATTATTTTCTATTCATAATGTTATTGGAAAGCGGTTACACTTTGTACTGAGCTATATTAATTGTCCAAGTTGTACTGTCAGTCCAAGTTTAATATATTTATTTTCTTTTAATGATTCATCATCAGGTGATAATATAAGAAGCACCAGTGCATGATGACAGGCATTTGAATTGCCCACCATTTTGTGTGTTTCAAACAGTGGTCTTTCCTATTGCCAGACCATCCCATGGTAATGTTTCTCTCTTCTTTTCTCCCCACCAACCCCCCCCCTTATTCTACCTTTTTCTTCCGGTCGTTAGGCCTTTTTCTCTTGCTGCACATGCAGTAATGTCCACAAACAGAGAGGGCTTTGTGTAGTGAGAGGGGGGGAGGAGAGAGAGAGAGATTTGTGTGTGTGTGTGTGTGTGTGTGTGTGTGTGTGTGTTTGTTCGTGTGGTGATGGTGGTAGGGGGTAATGGGGTTTGAAGTGTTAGCCTGCACTTCTAATGAGCTCTGATGAGCAACAAGCTGACATTCCCCTCGTTAGTAGGGCCTCAACACAACAAAAGCACATACAGTACTACCGTATATATACACACACACACATGATGAACCACGCATACACAACCCTAACCCTAAGTCAGTACCACACAGTGATGCACATAAGCAGGATTGCAACATAACTGCACATACACACAGTGTGTGCTGGCATTACTGTACATATATTTATGTATGTCTGTCAGAGCTTGAGGCTTGCAGCTTATCTTGTGATGTGATTGTCAAGCTTAACCATTACACGCTCACACGCACACAAAAACAAAGAAGCAAACAGACAATGTCTTATGACAGCAGTGAGGGGAAGGAAGTCGGGCTGCACTCGGTTGTTTGGTGAACTTTCCTCATCATTTTCCAGCGTCATATATGCACACAGGTTAAGGGACATTGTTAAAAAAATACTCATGTAACCAATGTTTTAAATCACAATAAGATATTTTAGAGGCAGCATTCAACAAGATGAAAAAAAAGCTAACTGAATAAACCATTTCAAAGAACACAAACAATTCTCTAGAGGTCCTCCAAGATTTAAATCTGTACAGCACGGTCATTGTGGGTGCAGTTGCTCCCACCTGTGTAAGCTATTTATTAAAGTAAGACTGACTGGTGAAAACAGGCACAAATAATCATTCAGAGGTTGAATGCACATATATAAGTACTAAACAATGCACACAATAGGCTGATTGCAAGGCTGATTGCTGCTGTTTCCCTTCATGAGCTGCAGCATAATGATAGTGCAGCTCAAGTGTTGGTGTGAGAGACAATTCCAATGAGGTCTCTGCAGCACGACAAGATGTTTTAGCAATATATGTTTTGTCTGGGAATCCAATATCCTGCTTTATAAAACAAAGGAGCAGTTTTATTCTGATTGTGGCCAAATTGTAAGTCATTTTATGGATGGATGCTGCACACCCTGTCAAATCTAGATGATACGACTATAAATGATTTATAAAATATTAATATGATTAAATGTTTTTGGGTGGAATTTGTATCTCAGCACAAGCTGCTGGGTTTGGTGAAAAGTCAGAGCTCATGTGCATCTAAATGCTGATACCTAGTTACATAATTTGTACACAAGTTACAAAAAACTATTACACACTTATTTTAAAATTAGCCTAATATGATATCTTGGTCAATTCTAATCTTATTGGACGTGTTTTTAAACACTGTTGGCAACACTGCTAAAGACTTAATGTGTAGGATTTGTCGGTTCCTGTTTGTAAACACATAATTCTCCGGCTCAATAAGCAAGAGAGAGACAGAGAGCAACGGTGGTTGAGTGAGCTAGAGAGTAAATGAAGAGTGAGAGCATCGTTACCGAGAACAAAACAGCAAATCAGAGAAATATACATTTATTTTCTGAGCACAAATAAACGTGGCCTTGCTTTCGCACCACCCAGCAGTAAGGAGCCACATGGCTAGATTTCATCCTGTCCGCTGTGGTGTCTGCTCTGCGTGTGTCATAAGTTATGATTGAGATAATATTTCTATCTATCTAGTCTACATATTGTTTTTTTTCCTACTCCTCATGCCTTTCACAATCTTTTTAGACTGCAGAGAGGTGTAACAGCATCCCGTGGTAGTGTTGGCACATGTACATAATTCACAGGAAATGATGCACTTACTACACATGGCGTGTTTTGTGTTTGACAAAATTGTTGACTTGTCTTCTGCAATTAGATTTTTGGAATCTTGTCATTTTAAAGTCTGGTTTTACCAAATCAATCAAAACTAAAATCTTAAATTATAATCCCTAAAATTCATGATGAAAGTGAAATCATGAAAAGAAGAAATGCTGCAAAAAGAAGAAAGGTACACATATCCTTTCTACACAGAATTATTCTGTAATGGAAAATTTTGGCTCTTCAGTTGCTGATGTTTTGTTTCTCTTTGCTGGGCGTAATATTACTAACACTATAACGTTTCAAGATTTGCATATGCATTTAACATGTTTTATAAAGCCAGACAGTTACTACCTGACTTGTCTATGTCACCAACTACATAGACATGACCATGTGCAATTATGTGTACATGCTTGATTTCACGTTTCTGTGCATGTGTGACTTTCCAAATGCTAATTGATTTAGAGCCCTAATGTTGGCTTCTTCCCCACTGAGACACATGCAGTCTTTTTTTCATGGGGAAGGTTGGGAGCTCTTAATTGATCTCACACACAAACACGCATCATGGCCCTAACCCTGAGACACGCACCTGACTGTGCTCTGAGGTCACCATTAGAATGTGGCATATGTTTTTCCACAGCTCCCATTATTATTATATTAAAGATGAAAAAAACTGTTAAAGGATCCATTCACATTAGTAGTACGACAGTACTCACAAGCCCATATGTACATTGAAAGCGTTGCTGGTCACTGTAATTGTTCCTCCTGTCTAGACTGACTGTTAACAGATCCTTTCCTAATGTGATTCCAATCTGAAAGATTCTGTGCAAAACTGCACTCTAAAGGTCAGCTGAAGCTAATATGCAGCCTCAGGAGTCTGAGTTGGTCAAAACAAGTAATTTTAGTGCAAAGTTCCTTCTTTCTGATTGTACAGTGTTTTTTTCTGAACTGCCAGGGAGGCATTTTATACTAAAAAGACCTTTGAAATGCCTTCATGCATCGAATGTGCAAACAAAATTTGTTTTAATATACGTGATTGAAATCTCTGGAAAGTGAATAACTTGTTCTTTGTAAGTATGCTTTATTACTGATCATTCAAGGACTAGTTGGTAGTGATAGATATTTTTATTAAATGGGCAGGCTAGTTAGCCGTGTAGTACAGTGAAGCACCATAAGGTCTGGGGACACTTTGCATTTACACACATACAGCCTTACAAACACTTGACCTGGCAAATTTCAGCCGCCGAAAACTGTGGCTGTCAAAACGTTGACCGACCGATTGACCAACAGAGCGAGCTTTAGAGCTGCTGATCGTTGCTAAAAAAGAATGGTCAAGTTGAAGCAGCAGAGGCCGAGATATCTGATGTCTGGATAAACACTAGATCCTACAATTTGCAGGTTTACCTGTTGGTTTGGTTTGGGCTCAACAAGCGAGAGAGAAACAGTGGTTAAGTGAGCTAGAGAGTGAGTGAAGAGAGAGAGCAGTCTTAGTGAGATCAAAGCAATGAATCTAAGAAAAAAAATCATATTTTTTTATTGTTTCGTGGCAATTATGTTCTAAAGCACAAATGAACATTGCCACACCTTTGAACCATCTTGCGTGAAGGAACCAGCTTTTTTTCTGTTGTGTCTGTTCTGTGTCGTAAGTTATTATTGAGAGGGATTATACTTGTATGAGTCTATGAATTGTATTTTTCTTCGGAAAATCCTACTCATTGCCTTTAAAGGTTGTATCAATGTTACCATATATTAGATATGTATGGACACATTTTATCAACAATAGCTATTTAATTAAGTATTTGCATTCTGTAATTACCTCTCTATACAGTAGTTTTTGATATTGGTGGCAGACTCTGCACACTCCACATGTGATTCCAACTGTGTACCCACATACATGTGATTCACAGGAAATGATGCGCTTTCTATACGTCATGTGGAAGTCAAAAACTGAATTTGTTGTATTGCAAAAGACATTCTGTCATACGTTTGTTATTTCTGTGTTAGGCAACTTGTCTTCTTTAGTATTTAGTCTTGAATCCATTCCGCCACTGGTTTGTTTGACTGTGCTGTACACAGATACATAATCTGTGACCACAGGTGTTGCCAAATCAATCAAACCTGAAATCTTTCAGAACTGTATTTTGATAGGAATAACATTTCTAACACTTTGGATTTTCTAGATATGCGTATATTTTTATGTTTTAAGCAAGGTAGTTACTACCTAACTTTTGTCACCAACTACGTAGATGTGACCCTGTGTGTGTTTGCTTACACAAAATGATGTGTACGTGCTTGTTTTCCCATTTCAGTGCATGGGTGACTCTTCCAAAAACTTATTGCTTTGGAGCCCTAATGGTGGTTTCTTACGTGCCTACTAGATGGAAAGAATGGTCAAATCGAAGCAACCAGGTCGAAATATTCTGAATTGAAGTCTGGGTATTAGTCAAGCTTCAGAAAAACTGGATCCTACAATTTGCGGGTTTACTTACAAATATTTGTAATAAGTCTCAAGCTGAACCCGACATAACCCTGATGTTATCATGAGGGTTATATTTTCAGATTTATGAAAGCTCCCTCTGTAGCCACGGGGGACATTATATTGGGTTTTACGGGCTGGGTAGCACTGATCAGAATAAACTGATTTTCATGTGTAAAATCAGTAGAGTTAAAACAAAACAGAAATATCTTCTATCATCAAACTTTTATATATAATATGACTGACCTGCTTTTTACACACAGCCCATCTATGATATAAAGATCTTAGTTATAGTACATTATTATGTTAAAAACAGGACCTGGGTATCTTTTGAGAATGCTTCAAAACACTTTCCGAAGCTGTTTCAACATGAGCCGTGTCGTGAAAAACATTTTGTTCCTGTGGGCTGACATTGAATGTGGTTGACTCCTGTCTGTATAATACTCTCTTGGTTATTTATCAGTGCTGAGTGTGAGTGAGATGGTGCTTCACCCCCTGTCCTCACCCCTGGGCCAAGTGGAGGATAGGCAAGGGTGTGTGTGTGTGTGCTAGGGTGAGTACCTCCACTGTGTGTCAAGGCACGTTGAGGAATGCAGCTATTTCAAGTTCAGCTGCACACAGCCTAATTGTTGCTACACATATCAGTCATTGCTGTCATCTGGAGAATCTCCCTGTTTTCTCTACATATCTCTTTCTCTGTCTTCCGGTCTGCTCTGCCCTTGCCCCCTCCCTGCCTCCGTGCACCCTCCACCCATCGTGAACGTCAGTTTACTCTCCATGCTCCAGACATGCATAGGGCATACTAAGCAGATGACAGAGGAGCTCGGAGGTTAACACATTCAACTCAGCGCTCTATTTTATGTGTGGGTGTGTGTGTTCCTTAATGGCAAGGGGTCTCCCTCTGCAGCCGAGCCTCCGCATTTGCCTCGAGTGTGTGCGCGTGTGTGTGTGAGCGTGCGTCTCTCAGCCCACAGCGGTGTGGGTGGAATAGAAATTACGAGGGTGGGTGGAAAAGCTGAGAAAGAGGAGGGGGAGGTTGGAGAGGCAGGGCGGGGGAGAGACGATAGAGAGAGAGGGAGGGAGGGGAGGAGGAGGAGGAGGGGGTGATGAGAGAGAGAGAGAGAGAGAGAGAGAGGGGAAGAGGAATCTAGCGACAGCGACATTCTGTAGCATTTTGGACATTTGAAAGCCATCAAGCTTTGCCGCTTCGTCTCTCTGTGCGCGCGCGCGCACACACACACACACACACACACACACACACACACACACACACACAACACACACATTCAACAACTGATGACAATGTGTACTGAGGGAAGGTCTCACATGCAGTGCTGAGGATTACTTGTCTCTTCCTTCATGGAGCAGCAAACTTTGAGTGTGGATCCTGAAACAGCCGCTGATCCAGTGAGTTAACAAGCTGTTTGTGCACGTGTGTTTGTGTGTGTGTGTGCTTGTGGGAATTTGTTTGTGCGTGTTTGCTCTCCCTACATTTGATGCAGCCAATATATGATCCCACTGATGACTCCCTTGGTTCTTTCACATATAGCATGCACATACACAATCGTGACTGTTTTGCTGGAGCGGATGATTTTTTTTAACTCACAGCTGATGCATAATAAAGCAAAAAGATTTACTGTCAGCTTGAATTCAAAGCCTTATCGAGCTTTATATGTATAATAAACAGACTGACAAAACCACCTGATTAGTGCTATGGCTGGGACGGAGCTGTCAAGTAATCCAAATCATCCAATGCATGTTTATTTATCATAAATATCAGTATAATGTCCTGAAACTTTTTGTGAGGCCCATCTCTGGAATGACAGATCATGTGACACGTGCAGACCAATCATTAGGGTCTTTTTTTGGGGTCTGTTGAGTTAAAGGGACACCTGTTGATTATTTGGTTGAGTCTAGTAGATCCGTTGTCCACTGTTTATGTCTTAATGTGGCTGTGAAAATCTTCTATTGAAATATCACCACCAAGTAGTTAGTGTATGTGTTTAAATATTAATATAAATATCTGTTAGACTAAATGTTTACATGTATGAAGTGTTATTATATAGTAGTATATGTGTATACAGGGTCCACAATATTGTATTTATGTGTCTAATAGGTCAGTAGTTTTATATGTGTGTGTGTACGTATGCCATTTTGTGTGAGGGGGGTTTTGACACTGTGGTGGAAAGCAGCACAGGACATTATTTCACTAAACACAGCAGTGAGAAAAAGCAGCCCGTAAGCCCTTTGATCTAAAACACACACACACACACACACACACACACACACTCACACACACATAAAAAACTCATTCACATACTGAGAAAAGTGAATAAGGACACAATCATACACCCAAAGATAAGAACCTGCGCACACATTTCTTCTTCTGTGTGTGGTGTGTATTCTCACTGTGTGCGTTCCTCGTGACATCCCCTGGGAGCAGAGTGTGTTGGGGAAGGAAAATCAGATGATGAGACAGGATCAACGCTGCTCCTGTGCACGAAACACCTCAGGAGGCCAGGAGTCACATCAGACATAGCTAGCTCCAATTTCAAATAAACACAAAGTGTTTCTTTTTTATCGTCATCAAGTGCCAGATGGGTGCAATTTACCACATCAGCACAATCAAACCGTCATGTGATAAGTCAGTGGCAGCACTTGTGTGTGTGTTAACTTGAAGTGTAGACAAAATAAAAGAAAAAGTGTACCCGGTTTGAGGCTGGAATTTACAGCAGCTGTTCAGCAAATATCCTGTCAAGTGTTTTTCACTCAGTCTATTGATGGTGGTCTGCGTTTGACCACTGTTCCTCTTTACTGGTGCAGTTTTCCTGTTTTACATGAGTCATCGTGATTTTCAAGATTTCTCCTCTTTCTGCTTTTGCATAGTTTTGCAGTGTTTGTGACTGATGCACCAGCACACACTGTAAATCACAACTTTTAAGAGGCGCCAACACATGCAAATCATCTTCAGTTGAATATCAAGCAGGAGCATGTGTCATCTCTAATGTACAGCTGACAGCCACCAGGTTTGTAAGTGAGTTTTCATCATCCACAGAGGGGCCAGATGGTCAGTGTCTGAGTTGATGGTGTTGACTTTTTAAACATAATTACAGGTGTGTGTGTGTGTGTGTGTGTGTGTGTGTGTGTGTTGGTAAAGGTCTGTTCTCATCTGGTGGCCTGTTAAAGCTCCATTAGCTATTGACACTGACACAAAGTATGGATCATCAATCAGGCTGATCAGCGAACTCACTGATTCACAATGAATAGTGGTAGTCGTAGCAGTAAGCAAAAAAGATACCAGAAGTTTTTCTTTGTTCCTGCTCCGCTCCATTTGGCGCCTCATCTCCGTCACGACAGCAGAGGGCAATGTTGAGTTTTGCTGTGCTCCCGTGTTTGTGTGCAAGGCAGAGAAAAAGAGAAATGGAGAGATGTTTTCTGCAGGAAAAATATGATTCTTTTGTCAAAGCTGGTTTGAAAATTAGGCAATATAAGCTCTTTATTTTGATGCATTTGTTATTTAAATGTTGGTTGAAACACCTCGCTGCCTCTCTCTCATATTCCTCATTTAAGTTTCTAGTTTTATCTATTTATTTTCTTAATGTCTGAACTTTTCAAATGTTCCTCATTACAGGGGATAGGAAAGATAACAGTGGTAGGGCTGGGCAATATACTGATACACAATGAGTTCATAGGAATGTTGGGAAATTTACTAAACTTTATATACCAAGGTTGATAAGCTCTGGTTGTATTAGTACACGATGTTGCAAATCAGTGAGCTGGACTACTTTATGGCAATATTGGATTTAGAGGATTTATGAAACAGTGCAGTCAATCCTCTGCATTTGTAAGGTTTAAGTCACTGAATAAGCCTGTTTGGTTATTTTATCTTTAAATACTTTCCTCACTAAAATGTCCTATTGTATCACAATATAATACTGTACTGTGCAAAACTGTAAACAAACTATTTATTTAGTATGTCGGCATGTTCCAAACACAGACGAATGGCATCTACAAAGACAAAAAAAAACTCTGACAAGTTAGAAATAACAACAGAGACTTGGTTGTATAAAGGCTGACTAATATAGTGAACATATGTGAATATATGTGGCTGGATAACATATATTTTAGCCGTGTGAATATGTATGTGGTTTGGTTAAAACAGTGCTGCAGAAACACACTCCAGAAGCACAAAAAATTGGCTCACTATAACTTTTAACATGTGTCCCGCATGTGTGTGTGTGTTCACACAAGTGTGTGTCTGTTTCTGTGTGTAGTCCTGCTTTGTTACTGTCATCTGATAGTGTGCAGAAGAGAATATTTCCCTTTTATGTTGAACTGCCCCAGAAAAGACCGTGATCTAATGTACACACAAAGGAAACAGAGCTGCTTGGCTAGACCACAGGAATGAGGCTAAAGAGAGGAGTGAGATATGAGAAATCTCCTCTCCTCTCTTTTCTTCTCTTCTCTCCTCCTCTCTTCTCGTCCTTTTCTCATCAGGATGTGGATTTAGCCAACTTAAACTTTGTCACATCCATCTTATCCTGTGCTGGCGCCCAGTACTTCTCTCTTCCCCTCCTTTGAGTGATGTGTTTTGGGCTGAATCTGAGTACAGGTTACTCACTCGTTCTTCCTGGCCTGTCAGAGATGTGTGAAAGACCAGCGAGCTGTTTTAAATTTGGGAACCTGAGGTTTGAACAATGTGGCTTTACTGGCTTTTGAGGCACATTTGATAAAATTAGTTGAACCAGGCAAAAAAAAAAATGTGGGGTCCACTGGGCGGCCTCTTTAGAAGCTCTGATAATTAGGGCTTTGGCAGCGGCTGCAGCCTCAGTGTGTATGTGTGTGTGTGGTGTTAGTTGGGGGGCTTAGTGCTGGAGCCATCCCTGATGTTGCTATGATACGCGGACGTGGAAGGTTAACATTAACTTTAACAACAATATGGCACTGCGTTTTGAGCTCTATGGCCTCAAATAGCAGTTGTGGTACTGAAACCTGAAACTGACACCTTTTTATTAGAAATAATGGGGAGAAAACTGCAGTGGACATCGCTCACATTTTGTAATGTTTAAAACAGACAGTTTTCAACTGTTTAGCTACATTATTTGCGAGTGAAAAACAGTTAGATACACAGTCACGCAAATCCAGTTGAGAGAGTGAAGACATGTGGAAACACTCATCAACAGTGTGTTGTGGTCTGTGGTCTTACATGCATAAAACAATGCTATGAAACATCTATAACACAACACATTTGTAACTGAACATTCATAAGCATACACACACACCCACACACTACTAATTCTGAGTCAGTTGCTGTCTAATGGACTCAGACCAGGTCAAACACACACACCCAAACAGACATTTTTACTGGAGGTGTTTTCCTGTCGATGTTCAATAAATACCTGTGAGTCATCATTACTGTCAGAGACAGTGACATTAAAACGACAGAGTGTGGAGGTATAGGAGAAGGTGTTACAGAAACTCTTACTCTTTTTTGCCAAAACAGGAAATTAGGGGGAGCTAGGTGTAGGCTCAAGGCCACATGCACAAATTCAATTGCAGCCTTTGTTTTTGTGTGTGTGTGTGAGAGTGTGTGCTGAAGTAGGCTGCTCTGTCCTGTGAAGTGTCTTTGTTTGCTATAGTTGACCTTTTAACAAACCTGCAGAAGTGGCAATAATCTTTTTAAAAAAGGCGGCGGAGATAAGCTCTTCCTCTTCACGCCTCCTTCTCTCCTCTCCTTCTGCTTATAATACACTCAGCAAGAAGGAAAGTCCACTCCTTAATTCACTAGAAAACATCCGACACAGCTGAAATTGATGACACCTAAACCTGCCTTACTATGATTTGAACAGGGAGGAGTAGGACGTGGGTGGAGAGGTAAGAGGCTGTGCCGCAGCCCGATTGGCAGACTGACCTTTGTTCCCTCCCCTTCTCTGTAACTGCTGCCCGATGGGGGCGTGTCACTATGGAAACGGAGCCAGTGTATGTGTGTGCGTCTGCGAGAGAATGGAACTTCCTAGTCAGTCTGTCAGCTTAGTGTGTGGAGGAGTGTGTAAGAAAGAGAGGGGGACTTCTATCATGAAGTGAGAGAGAGCAGCGAGATACATTCACTCAATGCACTGTTAGCAGATAGTTGAGGCTACTTCTTAGATGAGTGTGTGACATGCAGGCTGAGGCATGGCTCCACGCGAGTCAGCTGTTTGCAAGAGTTTCCTGCCCTAGATAGCTCCCGAAGAAGCTTTGTCAGCGTCAGCGCACATGTGTGTGTGTGAGAGTGACTGTTTTCATGTGCGTTTGCGTGGTTCAGATATGTAGATTGAGCCGTCAGAGGGTTTCCTCCTGTGTGAGAGGAGATCAGGATGAGCCTGAGGAAGAGGCTCTCCTTCAAGCGGGTCTGGAACTTCAATACAGTGAGTAGTATGCACACACACACGCACACACACACACACACACACACACACACACACACACACACACACACACACAAACTGACAAGTGGTCTGTCTAGAGAGCGTGCACAACTTTTTTTTTTTTATAGGAGAAGGTAGTGTATGGAAGGAGATGTGTCCATAGAAGCAAACTGAGATATTCAAACATTCTCTGTTTTATGAGCCAAAGTAGTTTTTTTTAACAACAAACCAAAGTCTGGCTGTCATGCTGCCATAGTGGAAAAACTTAGCAACCACATCAAAAATTCAGCAGCATTTTCCTAAACGTTTATTTTCTACCCCATCCCATGGTTTTCCTTCTGTACAGTTAAGGAGAAGAAGGATGGAACAGGGGAAGAGAAAGGGAGAGAGAGAGTTGGAGGGAGATAGTCATTCAGTGCAAGGGACAAAACTTAACAGTGCTCTCTGAAAGAGAATGTGTAAGAAAAAGAGGACCTACAGCAAAGTACACAGACAGGAGAGAGGAATCCATTACCTAGACTGTCCGAGAGGGAAAACACAGGGATGGGACGGGGCATATAAGACAAATGGAGATGAATGAAGACAAATTCAAGGAGGTAGACAGAGGGGGAAAAAAGTGACCCCAAAAGTTAAAATGAACAAATCATTCTGTCTGGTGTTTTTAGGAAAGAAGGGCCATGGTGTTGGAAGGCTGGGAAAGTGTGTGTAAAGGTGAGACAGAAGGAAAGAAAAGACTAACAAGAGTTTGAGACGGCTTAAGGCTGTTTCCCTTCCTCTCAAAGCCAGATGTGTTTTGAGCTAGAGCAGGAGAAAGAGAGAGTGAGTGAGAGAGAGAGGAAGAGAAACAGAGGTAGAGACGGGGGCCAAAAACCGAGACAAATGGAGGCAAAGACGGATAGAGCCTCTTTTTTTTTCTTGCCTCCTTGAGTCATATGGTTTGTACATTTCACCCTGAAGGCTTGTCTTGTGTGTGTGTGTGTGTTAAAGAAAGGGAGAACAAAAAACAGCTGTAAGACAATAGAAAGGTGACTAATTTGAAAATTTGGCTTAATTTAGCGTGTCAGGCCGGCAGCTATGAGTGTATTCAGACAGAGATATTTGATAAGATTGTGTTGTGTTTACATCTAGTTCTCTTGTCTTCTTGTGTCTGTGTGCGTTTAAGGCAAGAAGCCAAGTAAAACAAACATTTATCACCGGCTCAGCCTCTGAGTCACATCTCCTGTGTGGCTCTATTGTAGGGAAACAAACATTATCTGCATTCCTTCCTTTCATAGAGAGTGGATATTGATTCTTGAATGCATCGCAGGGATTTAGGCCTTTATCCCAGCATTCCAGAGATGGTCACCAAGGATTTCACTTTGGAATAAAAAAAAAAAGTTTCGAAATGTTTGTGGGGATGTTGAGACGGTGAACACACAGGGTCCTTTGACATAGAGTTTGCTGTTTGCTTTATATTTGTTTATTCATTAATTTAGTCAGTTATGTTTTTGCAAATCTTCCTGAAAATCTTTTTTTTTCAGGATTAGATGTGTGTCTTCTAATGTGTCTTCATCTCAGAGTTCCACAGCGAGCAACATCACCCACGCCACGCTCGCACCTGCGTAGCCTCATTTGACTCACTTTTGAATCGTTTGAACCTAATCAGCTTGTTCGCCTCATCCCATCCTCTCCGAGTTAAGCTACGCTAAAGCTAAGTGGTTTCATGGTTGCCAATCCTGGCAGGGTGACTCTGGTCTTCTCAATGGCAGCCACTATTCACCTCATATTCAAAAGTAAACACACAGGCACGCACACGTTGAGACTGTTGGCGCAACAGCTTCCTCCTCAGCTGGAAGTGTGTGTCCGTGTGTGTTTGCGTGTGTGCAGTCGGGAAATCTGTGTTTTGAATTCTAAGTCACCTTTTGAGGAGAGCGTGTGTGTGTGTCTGTTGTTCACTTATAGGTGTGGTCGTCATCTAGTAATGCCAGCGCTCACAGGCACAGGACTTAACTTATTATCCATATTTCAGTTCATGTTCATCTTTCACTTACACACACAAGAGGTGAAGCTCATTCCTTACCAAAGGTGGCAGTTACAGCTCCAGTGATGGAGCCAGGAATAAGGTTCCTGTGGTACAAACAGTCTTGTCTTTGTGTGCATGAGTGCATATGTTATCCCTGACAGTTTCTCCCACAGATAGACATTTTTTATCCACTCTGTTAAGTGTCACTGCCTGCTCTGTGTCTCATCCTATGAAACAGAATGTCTTTTTCCTGGAATTGACGTCCACCCAGACGCATATACACTGACGGGGAACATTTCGGGAACTTGAGATTGTTTAAGGAGACTCTTTTATGGCTTTTCAAGTATTAATATTATGATAACGGTGAGAATGAACGGCTGTAATTTGTACCCTGTGTTTTGCCATAGCTTGAACCCGACTTCCAGGCTTCATAACAGATGATGTAAGCCACCCCTGTCCCACAAGTCACAGCTAATAAAGCACTTGGGACCTGTACACACAGTGACCAACCGCTTCACACGCACATACACACACACCTACTCACACACACACACACACACACACACACACACACACACACACACACACACACACACATAAACAAGCCAGGCATGTGGCTACAGGGTGGCATTTTATGTTCAGGGAGCTGAAAACAGGATGATGTAGGTGTGCAAACATGTTGTGACCTGAAAACAAAAAAGAATCATGTCTTTAAACTGCACATAATCCAACAAGTCATTTTATCGCTACTGAACAACAATGTCATAATGCAATACAACACCCAGTTTCCACTGAAACCCCTATCAGTTACATCACTGTTCTGTAAATCTAAAGATCCTGATGAGCCACATGTAGCAGCAGCTATTGACCGGGAATGAAAAATTCCTGGAAGGCCTGGAAGTGTGGCTCAGACCAGTGTGTGAAGACATGTGATTCAGCCGTCTTATCTTCTGTTAAAGTGGGTGTGAGACTGATGTGTGTTCATTGTATAACTGTCCACAACACTTCCACTGTTTCACTGTTCAGGGCACAGGACTTCTCAGAAAACCAGAATATTCTCATGAAGTCCCTCACGGACGTTATTTTATTTTTGTGAATTCAAAGATCTAATTCAAGATGTGCCAGCATCCACAGACCCACTGGAGCTCAAACATTAGGATACTGGACGAGTTACAAATAGGGCATCAGAGAAGATTTAACATTATTGACCCACAGATGGCATTATCTGTGGGTCATGTACAAGGTGTAGACTTTTTGTGCCAAAAAATGTAATCAGCAGATTAGTTGATACCTAAACATAGTTGTAACTTTCAGTCATATTTTCAATGACATTGTTTTTTGGCACTGATATTAATTCTGTATTGTTCTCTATAAAGGACTCTATATAGGATTAAAGATAGACACATTGGCCAGGCTAGTTTGTCCACCAGAGAACACAGGCAAGTTTGTTGTACAAAGAAATGTTGTTTTCTGTTATGTGTTATCTACTTTTTAAACTTTCATACATCAATATCACTTTCTGCCTCAAAAATCCATTAGTTGCGATAAAATACTGTATTCAAACACTGAGTCATGTTATGTGCTGGTGCAAATATCATTTTGGACAGCCAGACTTTGACTAAATGGACTGGAATACCATACAATTCAGACTTAGAACATAAAAAGTAAGAAAACACAGTAAAAAGAAACCAGATAATGTGGCGCTTGTTTATTAATGTTATTGGGACAACCTGGAATGACAGACCACTGCAGTAACAGCTGTGCCTGAACACCTAAACCAGAAAAACATCGCAGTTGGCATTTTTTTAATGGCACACGTCAGTGTGATTTACATCTTTGCAGTTGCTGCTTGTCTTAGGAACCAACTGCTTTTCTACTTCGTTGCTGAAAAAGACTGCATTTTAAAAGTGCTGGAGTTTCTCGTCTGCCCTAAAAATCAACACAAATTCGGCCAAGCCTGTACGCTGAACTGTAATAAAAACATTCCTCACAACGGCTGTCAGGCAACATCATAACTGACTCTGTCTGAGGCTGTTTAAATAGCAAAGGAATATGAATGTGTTGACATGCTAATTGATAAGAAGGAACCATTAGCTACAGCTCTGTTTGATTTCACAAAATTCATAACCACACACACATTCTGAGGTTTTACTTGGAACTTTTTTTTTTTTCCGCCGACTGTAATCATAGCCATCAGTCATGCTGCTGTGCCACTTTTTTCTGCTGATGTTATCAGTGTAATTACTGAATGAAAAGCCCCATTAATATCTGTCAACAATATACGGACAATAACCACTGACAGTATGGGGGCTCTGACATATCAGCAAGTCTCTACTGTCAGTAACACTGAGGTAATGTAGGGCTTACTATGTTTGAATGCGATGGGGTCTAAAGGTAGCATACATGGAGTATATGAAGTTGCAGGACGTCTCTGTAGCATACTGCAGGGTGTCTATTTGATATTATGATTCTCTTTTATCAAGACATTTTCCAGCTGCATGCTTCTCTGTGGATAGGGGCTTTGGGAGACAAGCTTGAGGAGGGAAAGTCTGGAAAACCCCAGTCATTCCTTGTGGGCTGTCAGGAATGACCAGGATCTGCCAGGAGAGGAGGGGGAACACCACTGGAATGACTGAGGAAGGAGGGAAGGGAGTGAAGAAGAGAATGACTTGAGGGGACCGTGGAAGGAGAGAGGTGGGAAAAAAAGAACAAACAAAAGGAGGGAGATTGAAAATGGGTTAGAGGGGAGTGCAGGGAGGAAAAGAGAGGAGAGGGGACTTGGGGCCTCGACCAGGGGCCAAACCACTCCACCGCAGGGTACGTCTGGAAATGATCACACCAGAGCTGAATGGGGATGGGGGGTGAATGCACACACAGATTCACATACATTCACAAATGCAAAAGAATGCACCCACCATACAAAAGACATCTCTACCAGATGTGGACCACATGCATACATAGGCTACACCCATATAAAACACACACAGCATGTCTTAACACACACATTAAACACACACTCACACTAGAGACAGAATACACACGAGAAATGTGAAATGTGTGGGACTCTAATCGGCGTACGGATCGGGTAACCAGTTTCCACTGGTGAGGTTTCTGCCCCTGTCATTTTCTCTTGTCCTCTGCGGCGGTTCGACCACAATCAGCTGCTATAAAGTCACATCAAATCTCTTTTCACGCGCCGTTGCCAACCTCTACTCTTCCAGGGACAGTCTGAAATAGCTAATCCCGGTGATTACGCTCGCTGTGCCATCTGGCCAGGACAGCCTGGCTCAAGTGAGGAAATAGCCAAGGCGCACATGAATCAAACCAGCACATATGCTGCACCGGGGGGGTCAACTTCATTAGATTTGATTAGTTTAAAAGTGTATGTTGAGTCTAAGTCATGATATTACAGGATTTGTCTGTGTACAATGTGTGCACAGTATGACTGGAGTGACTTTGTTTACTACAAAGAAAAAAAAAGTTCCTGGAAGAAATTAGAGTTATGATGGGAAATCAGAGAGAGCATTTATATTAAACTGAAACAAGGACAGATCATCTTTGGTGTGGTGGTGACATAAGATGCTGCTTCTTGAAGTGTTTTTATTGGTCTGAGCATTTGCACTGATGGCACAGTGTGAAACCAGACAGTACAATTTTTCCTAACAGTGTGAATGTGTCTGAATTGTACAGTCTAATATTCAGCTGTGGAAACTGACTTATTTAAACCTATTAGGAGCTTCTGTTTTTATTTTAGTGTCAGTTTCAGTTGTAGTCATTTCACTGATTTGAAGAGATACTCCTACAAGTAATGATCTTGTTACAGTCACAGCAGTACTTTTCTTGTCTCAACTCTACAGGCTGAAGCTCTTTTAGAAACTTCATTACAACTCATAATAATAATAATTATATACACGTGGCCAAGAAATGAGGTTTTTCCTGCTTCTCTGTCTACACTGAGTGTAAACTGGGTTAATCAGGTCACTGCAGGAAGCAGGTCTGTGTTACTTAGGTCGATGTGAATTCTCTGAAGTAACTACAACTGTATACTGGTGGCTGATGTACAGTGAGGGGAAGGCAATCCCTCTGTGTTAGTCTGCTTTCACCCTGTGCATAAAGACAGGATGTGTAGACTCAATTTCATGAACACCTGCTCAGTGTTTAGTTTAAAAATAGTATCATAAAATGTGATTTTCTGTTGAGCGCTTGCAGTGAAAACACAGTCTTCTGCATTGCAAATGTTAATGAGAATTACGTCAAACTGAAGGAGAAATTAGTACATTCTTTGGAAATGAAATTCAAACGTTTCTAACTGATGACCAAAAGATAACCCCCGTAGAAACACAAAGTCACCCATGAGACTCACATGTGTCTGTGTGAGTCATAATGAGAAGTTCCAAACGCAAATGTACCATTGAAAATACCTTCAGAGTCAACATCAAAAGCCTCTGACAGATTGTGGCTGGTGTTAGTGAAGTTCGGTGTTCTGTCTTTAATTGCTGCTCACCCCTCCCGCCACCCCTCCACCCCCCAACCCCCCATCTTTCTTTTGTCTGCTCCTCTCCTTTTGCGCTCTCTGAGTCATGGAGCCTTCCAACTTTGTTCCAGAGTTAGCTACATTACTGATGTCTGTGTCGAATGATCTCATCCCAGCTCAGCATGTCTGGGATAAAAATCATTGCATTGTGTGCTGTGTGTGCTGTTTTGTGTCTACGTTAGGGAAATGGGATATGACTCAAATAAATTTGATTTGTGTCTTGTGTAGATAGATAACTGCATCTGTGTGAGTGAGAGTCTGATGATTCTGATGAATCTGATGATTAGATAAGATACAGTTTGATATGCAAGCAAACATCACACTTCACTGTGAAATCGGGGGCAGGTAGGCCTGAAAAGTTCCCCTCTTCATCTCCTCTCTCACTCACACACACACACACACACACACACACACACACACACACACACACACACACTCACACACACTAAGCCCCACCCATCAGAGGAGGTTTTCTTGCCGAGCAAGCACAGCCAGTTCACAGATGATTCCACCCACACACAAGACAATGAGTGTGGGCGCTAACCTGACTGTGTTGTGATGTGAAAGCGAGTGTGATAATGGGCCAGGTCCTGTGAGAAAACACAGTCAATCTGCGTCTGTGTCTCCATGTGGCCAAAAGTGCATGTCCTGGCAGCTGCCTCTTAGCCTCTTATGTGCTGCCTGAGCTTGTATGTGTCATCTGTGTGATGAGGGAATATCCTAATCCATGTCTCTCTGTGCTTTTTTACAGTCCGCTGCAGTCTCTGATGGAGGTGAGTACATATGTCTTTACGTTTATTTTATATTTTACTAATGAATGACCTGTGACTTTTCTCATGATCTTGAGTCTCTACTTTTGATCCCTTCACCACTATTGCTATCATTTACTATAAGTAGCATTCATAGATGAAATTAATGGCTTACTGTCTCGTCGTCCTCTTCTATAGTGCTGAGTTATGTTCAGAAATATGCTTTCACTACATTCACAGACAGTCTGGTTGGACCTGCCTAACTTCTGCCCCGCCTCTGCCTACTGTGCTGGGATTGGCAAGCTATTGTCTAAAAAAAAAAGCTAAAAAAAAATTGAAAACATTAGTTGCACAATAATAAATTGCTGTGTCAAATCATGGCTAGAGACAAACAGCATGAGATACAGAACCTGGTGCGGTTCAGTTCACACAGTAAAAGGCTAAATTTGTGGTTTGTGGTGTGTTTGTGAAACAGAATTTCTAAAAGTTACCAAAGGCAGTTAATAACAGGACAAAATATCTGTGTCATCTTGTGTTCTGATTGTTCTGTAGATTTAATTAACATGTCTTCCAGGCATTGCCTTTTAATTGGATTGACTCCGTATTGTGTTGATTGTACTGGACGTCATTTGAGGTAACCTGTTGTTGTTGTGTGTTCAATTAGCACGTGCCAACAATAACGAAAGGGACTTCTCACTTCTAATGGTGCTTTTACGCCTAACAAATGCACATGAAAGACACAATTTATGGCAGATGGAAGATAAAAGGAGGAAGAGGAGGTGAGAAACAAGACAGAAGTGGGTGTATAATCCGTGGCAGACGTGTTTACAATCAACTCCAATGTAGAAGTGTTTTTATGGCCACTTATTCACACCACATGACTCTGGAGGAGAGGATGTGTTGTCAGTGAGTGAAGTGGAAAGGGTGCTCACCTTGGTCACATTTATGTACAATTGATATGGGGAGCATGATGGCATAGGGACTAGTGAAAATGTAAAGTAGGAAGCAAGCTGGATGTGTCTGTGGATGTGATTCTGTAAGTCAATTACTGCTTTGTTGTGATTGTGACATCATTTTCTAAGTAAATGCTTAGACAGTGGAGGGTAGTTTTATTTATGCTGCACACATCTCTGAATCGAGAAACTCATTAACTCAGTGAAGGTTAACTGATGAATGTTATCTTAGCAGCTGAAGGGATCCTGCACAGCTAACCTAACAAGACTGTGAGAAAGTTGCTATAATATGCTCAACGGTGAGACACACAAGTCCAACATTATATGATGAGAGATGTTGCAGGTTGTAGCTCCAATAATCAAAGATGAAAAGATCAGTAGAACAGTAGAATTGATATCATCAACACAATCGATGCAATGATATCGATACGAGTATGCTGCCAGGGCTGTCCAGCATTATCAAGCACGCTTCTGCCAGTTCATCTCCTGGCTAACATAGAACTTCTCTCCCATTTGCAATGCATTGTGAACTATAATGAAGCCCATTCCTCCTTTGTAATACTTGATGCATGGAGATTGCGATTGATGCACTGATATACAAGCAGTGAGAGAATGTACAAATCAATATGTAGACCTCCCTTTTATTGAGTTATAAGTTAGCCTCTGTGGCATTTAGCTGCCTCACACGTCACATTCTTTTACTGTATGTCATGGTTCATGCGTAACTAAACACCTTTCCATTTTATGATCATTTATGATTCTATTCCACTGTATGTATTTCAGATGGAAATATTGCACTTTTTACTGCAATACAATAATTTCACAGTTCTACTTACTAGTTATTAAATACACTAAATAAACTAATACATTATGTTATTGAAATTAGCCCCACCTTTACCAACTACAGTTCAAGATGCTTTCACATCAATGCAGTAATTATAATCCAGTAATGTAATTATGACATTACTTTGAAATAATTCATCCTGTAGTGACTACTTTTACTTTGGTACTTTAAGATTATTTGGATGATAATATTTATGTATTTAAGTAAGATTTTGAATGCAGGATTTATTTAATCTTACTTAATGTGACAAAACTACACACTACATTTTCAGGTTTGATTAGACTTTTTTAGACATTTCTGAACTAATGGAATCAGTATTGAGAGTTTTACATGACAATTAAAATCATGTAAATGTATTCATAATCAGTGTGGAAGCTGCTTATTAATGTTATTGTGACATCAGGAAACTGCTCATAATACTTTGAATATAGAGTGCACATTTGTAGCCAAAAATAAAACAGAAACACACCAAATAAATATTTTTGTAAAATTGAATTAAATGAGTTAAACAAATTTTGTTTCTGTAATTTACAAACTTTACAGAGTAGAGATAAAATAAAGAAGCACACTGCGCTATCTTGTCTCAGTCATCCCTCCCTCCCCACTTCCCCACATCTACAAGCTGGAATTCCACAAAGGACTGTCGCCCCCTGAAATATTGTAGGAAGCTGCTGGAAGTCAGATTTCATACAAAGTATTAAAAAATAATAAAATTGAACAAATAAGTAAATAAAAGAAGGGGAAAGTACAGACTGTGTATTATTAACAGAAAGACAAAAAGCATAAGAAAAGAAGTTCGACTGAAGATTCTGAAAGTGTTTCAGGAAAGGTCAAAACTCAGAGCTCACTCTTAAGACTGCTTTAAAGCTTGTAGCAGTATTTAAAAGTGAATTTTGTATTGTGCCTTTTTGCAAACCGCACATTTAAATTTATTTTGACCTGTCAGAAAAGTCAACACAAGACTCGGCTGACAGATCTTCTTTATTCTTTGCTTCTGTCAGTTTGTGTGTGTGTGTGTGTGTATCTGTGTGTGTAGCTGTATGGGGGCTACAGGCCTCATTAGTCTCAGTATTGGCCTTCCTTTAACAAGCTCCTCATCAATACTGCAGTTTGTGTGTGTCTGTGTGTGTGTGTGTGTGTGTGTGTGGGGGTGTGTGTGTGTGTGTGCACATGTATTCACTTCTGCTCTGGCGTTTTTAATCCCCCCTCTCCTCCCTCCCTCAACTCTGAATTATTCATCATCTCAAGGCCTGTGTGTGCTTGTATCACTTACCTACCTGGAAGCTAATAGAGATGTGTGCGTGTGTGTTTGAACGCACATGCAGGTGCGTGTGCGTGTTGTGACCTGACTCTCCATGGTCTCTCTGGTTGTCAGCCAGGTTGACAGTCTCTCTCTCTCTCTCTCTCTCTCTCTCTCACTCTCTCTCTCACTCTTGTCTTCCCATTTTCCCCCTCGCTCTCTTCCTTCCTGTGATGTTGTCATCTGTGTGTGTGTGTCTGTGGGTGTGTGTCCCGTCTTGGACCGTGTGTTCGACCCGGTGTGTTTGAGTTAGCGAGGGGCCCTGATAGGGTGAGTATGGATGGAGGGGCTTGGTTACCCCTCAGGATTCGCTACCTGCCTCGCTGGCACCACACAGGCTCCTACCAGCTTTACCCAGGTGAGGATACAGCTGGTGCTTCAAAAGCTTCTTTTCCAGCTAAAGAAAATGTAGATTTTAGACACAGAGGAGCAACAGAGCAAACATACTGACAGCACAGGCTTTGATGTAGTTTAGTTTAGTTTAGTCACTGAAATTCTTTTAAAGATTGCCAAGTTTAAAAGAAATCCCCCGATCACAAGATACAGTTTGTTAAATGTATGGTTTTGTAACTACCAACTGCAGAGTGTTCAAATGTAGTATGGAAGCTGTTGTGATGAATGGTGTCTGAATGGTGTGATGGTTAAGTGTTGTACCTTTGCTTTGCTGTTTCTCTATCTTCAATACAAGTCAAAAGTGAATTTAATGTGAGGCGGTAATGCTGTCTATGCACCAAATTATAAGAACTCATATATTCCTGGTCTGCATCTGTCAATCGTTTTCTTGATTCGATTAGTTGTTTGGTCCATAAAATGTCAGAAAATGCTGAAAAGTGTTAATCTGTGTTTCTAAAGCCCAAGGTGACGTCCTTAAATGTCTTGTTTTGTCCACAACGCAAAGAAATTCAGTTCACTGTCATAGAGAACTAATGAAACCAGAAAATATTCACATTTGAGTGGCTGAAATCAGAGAATTTGGACATTTTTTCCTAAAAATAACTAAAAACGATTAATATGTGCAAAATAGTTGGGGATTAATCAAAAAGTTAACAGCCCTAAGTATTATGGAGGTCTAAATTTACTCACTGAGTTCCGCTGAGCACAAATGGAAATATCAAAATGTACTAAATTATTTGGTAATCTCACTTCCATATCTGTTCCATATATGAAGTATTAACAACAAGTATTCATGATTAGCAACAAAACAACAAACAAATCATTTATTAAGTTTAACCTCAAAAAAACTCTGCCAGTCTGTTTCGTCAGGGTCGTGTGGGTGGCTTTAATCAGATATGATATGTAGTCAGAAAACAACCCCTCAGTCGTTATCACATTTACAAAAAATATTGCAACATCCTTATTGGTTCACAGAATCTTGTGCCATTTTCCAACTTTCTCTTTCAATAGTATTACGTGTAATTCCAGTAATGAAGTCAGAAGTGATGGACTATACCCGCATGCATTTTACTTGTTTGGTTTGTCTGTGGTTTTGGATGAGTTGTGAAGGACAGGGAGGATCATTCACTATTAATTGAAAGTCAGAGAATTAGAGAAGCAAAAACATACCCTAAGTAACATAAGTCTAATCCTTTGTGTTTTAGTGTTGGCCTTGTCTCTGTGATAGACTGGTGATTTGTGAGGTGTGTGTTATGATGGACTCCAGCCCCTGTGACACTGAACAGGATACGTGGTTAAGAGAATGGATAAATTAATGTTTGCCTTTCATTTATAGCAGTAGATTAGCATGAGTGGTCAAAGCAGAAGTCTTAGTTCACCATGCAGCTTGAAACTGAATGAGCTGAATGGTTTGGAAAAACTGATAATGACCTCAGTGTGAAAACTGTCATTGATAACATGAAACTGGTGAAAAATGTGCAGAAGCGGAAATCACGCTGGTATTATCCATTAATAGCCAAGTTTCCAAGTTTTAAATCACACAGGACTTTAGCTGTGGGCTGCATGCTGGTCCTTCAGTTTATTTACAGGGTTTGCGTTGTGTCGGGCACCTGACCGGTGATGTCTTCCCTCTGGCTGTTTTTGTATTTTGTTTTATCTCAACTGAGCGTCCCACTTTCAGTTCATCACGCCTGCAGCTCCGTTATTCTGGCTCTTCTCTGAACTTCTCTCTGTGCCTTTGGTTTCCAAGTCTGTATGAACATTAAAAACATCAGTGGTTGGAAAAAGAACTGATCTTTAAATGCACTGGGACTCTCAATCGAACAATGAGTATCCGCGCAGAAAACTCGATCTGATCTGAATGTTAAATTAGTGCCTTAAAAGTATAACTCAGTTTTAACTAAGTATTTGCAAAGTACAAAAGAGTAGCTGCAGTGTTCAATACATCAGGGAAATAGTTTAATACTGTTGGAGGTTGTTCAGGTTTAAACCTCCTTAAACCAGGATTAAAAAGGTGAACGTGTGCAGTGGAGCATGTTGTTAACACACTTTCAACAGTGTGGAGCTGCAGAGATACTTACTTGGGATACTACTGTTCCTCTAATAAATGATAGTGGAAGTACATTTTCTTTTTCATTGTTTTTGTTTATTGTTTTTCTGTGGAATCATATTATGATGTTATTATCATATCACATTGTTTTAGACAACTCTCTTGTCCACAGCTAAGCTAGTTTTTGTTTTAAATGAGAGTTTAATACAGTTCCTTGTATTGAGTATCAGTTTAATGTATGTGATTTTACATATACTTGCTACTGTACATTGTGATATATAGTTTATTATGTCACAGCCTGGTGTTTGGGCTGTGCAAGAGACACCGGAGTATACTAACTAACTCCAGTTGTAGGGATTATATGAGTGAAGATGTCCTGTAAAGAAAGCCACAGCAGGGATGTGTGTGGGTGGAGGAGGTCTCACTGGACTGGCCTTATTATCTGCATGGGACACACCTGGGACACACCTGGGACACACCAGGCCCAGGTGTACACCATGCCGCTGATAGTGTTGCCTCCAGGTGAAGCCTGTACAGACAGAAAAACACAAAGTAACAAACAGGAGCAGCAAACAAAGGGGGGAAAATATTTTTTTTAGTCATTAAGCCCTGAATTACATCGAATTTGGGAAGTGCCTACAGATCTGCTAAACTGAACCACCACTACAACTATTTGATGTGTGTATTTTTATGTGTGTGAACAGAACTTAACAGCGTGGAGCTGCAGGGCTGCAGCAGCGACAACAGTCTGAACAGTAATGCCAGCCTGCCCAGCGTTCAGAGCCACCGGCGCCACACTGAGAGGAGAGTGGCCAGCTGGGCTGTCTGCTTCGAGAGACTGCTGCAGGACCCCGTGGGAGTCCGCTACTTCTCGGTACTATAATAGCACATGACTGGTGTTGGCCAGCACATTCACATAACAGATAACAGGCTGTGTTCCCTTCCAACAACAAGAACTCTTAGACAACCTTTCTAACGTAGCAAAGTTATGAGATAAATCAGCTCTGCTCCTGTTGGAAATGTGAGGTGTTTATCAAACACGCTAACACTGCTATATCATGAAGATGCTTGTGTTTTCTGACTTTGTGTCCAAATTTTTGATCCGCATTTAATCTTTATGCTGCAGGAGTTCCTAAAGAAAGAGTTCAGTGAGGAGAATATCTTGTTCTGGCAGGCTTGTGAGTTCTTCAGTCACGTCCCTGAGAATGACAAGAAGCAGGTAACAGATCACACACATGCATACATTTACACTCCCCCAGCGATAATGAGGAACACTTGAATGTGTTAATAAGCTCTCTTTATTCCTCATCTCTTTCTCCTATCACCCTGTCTTTTCATCTGTACCTTCTCCAGCTCTCTCAGCGTGCCAGGGAGATCTACAACAGCTTCCTGTCCAGTAAAGCCACAACACCGGTCAACATAGACAGTCAAGCTCAACTCGCTGACGACATACTCAACGCCCCCCGGCCTGACATGTTCAAGGAGCAGCAGCTGCAGGTAGAGTATGCAGTAAAACATCCTATTTACTGAAAACTACTCCAGAATCTGTACTTAAATGATACTGACCTCTGACCTTCCCCGTAAGGTGGGAAGTAAAAAGAGCCTTTTCCCGAAAGACACATTTATTATTACTCATTAAAGTGAATCACAACAGACCCCTATTGAAAATGGATCAGCATTACAGTACTGGGTGCTCGCACAACATAAGGTCAACTATTCATCTTTGCCTGCTGTCTAGCATCATGGGTGTGAATGGCTTCTTAGATGTGCATGTCGTGGAGGGCGGAAAGTTGCTGAAAAGCTCCATTGATTTCAACGGCTGACCTCAGATGTTCAAACTCTGATAAGAGTCACAAGGCTCCAAGGATATCCTCCCCATCACCTTCCATATTTTTACACATCAAACATGCACACATGTCCCCTCAAACACACACACACACACACGCACTTCAAAGCCAGAGATGAGCTTTTGCATAATACCCCTGGGCTTGCCAACATCTTGTGGCGCCATTGACTTCAGATTTTGGGTTCGACCGAAACATACACACATATACTGTACGTCCATGTTTGAAACATGCCCGTCCTTCTTTTGCCCTCAAGAATTGTCTTAGATTTTCTGTCCCTTTATGAGCACTTGCTCCACAAAGGACAGACACTGATCTGTTACAACGAACAACCTCAAAGAGCTGCTAGTGGGATGTTTTACTTTTACTGTAAATTTGACTTTCATCTGTAAACATCTTCTTGTCATCCATTTTTCAGTCTTCCCCTCTTTTATTCTTTCCTGCATTTTTCATTGCCCACTGATTACTCCTTTCCTTCCTTTTTCACCCCTTTAGATCTTCAACCTGATGAAGTTCGACAGCTACACACGGTTCCTCAAGTCACTGCTGTACCAGGAGTGTATGCTAGCAGAGGTGGAGGGGAGGCCCTTGCCTGACCCCTACCACATACCCAGCAGCCCCACCTCCAAACACAGCACCACCGGCTCTGACCGCTCTAACCTCTCCACACCTAAGAAGGTAACACAACACAAAGCCCCCACAAACCTCCACTACTTTGTTTGTCACAGTTTTCACAGTATTAGTGTGGAAATACACAGAAAGAAAGGGAGAAGATTTGGAAAAATCAAATATTGCTCCTTATCCTAAATTAAAGTCACGGTTAAATATTTAAATTGAAAATGGTTTGTCAATTTCAATGGCATCAGAATCACAGAATTTTGCAGTTCTGCAAAATTAACTTTATATAAAAATCCTATTTATTTATTATGTTTTTGTTTGTCTTTATAGGAGGACAAGAAGACCAAGTCGGGCAGATCTTTAAATGAGGACAGTCGGGATGATTCGGGAGACCGGAGGAAAGGCATGTTCTTCTCCTGGTCCCGCAACAGGAGCTTCGGCAAAGGCCCGAAGAAACGAGAGCTTACCGATTTCAACTACAGTCAGTAATTTTGGCATTTTATGAATTTCTTCAGTTTAAGAGTCTAAAAAAGGCCCCTTCCTGAAAAATGAAACAATGTTGAAATTACTGCTGGTTCAGTTACATAAAATCATACAGTACGTGCATGGATATAGGGCTATTTTTTATGTTGGATATAAATGTTTGGAATCATTTCCTTGTCTGTATTGGTTTTCAGATTTCTCTGGCAGTAATGGTCGCCGTGAATCCCAGGGTTCACTGTCTTCAGGAGCCAGTCTGGAGCTGGGGACGTCAGGGTCGGGGAGGAACGAGGTCAGTCTGAAAGGAGACGTTACCACATAATTAGTTTAGACTTTGGGAATGGGCACACAGACATTCATTCAGCATGGAGCAGCTTTATCTTCAGCCGCTTCCTCTCAGGATATCTGCTTTAAAAGCAACTCAAACACAAAACACTACCTGCATTTCCATTGACTCAATTATTTTTAAACCACAACCCCTCCCTGTCCCTGTCTCTGTTTTCTTCCTTCAGGGTGATGTTTCCCGTGGTGCAGTATCAGTGTCAACAGAGCGCGGAGGGGGCAGCGCCCCCTTGAGGCAATGTAACATAAGCTTGCCGGATGGCTCATGTTGCTCAGTGCCACTGAGGGCTGGAGTGTCCATTAGGGACCTGCTGCTGGGCCTTTGTGAGAAGCTCTGCATCAACCTGGCAGCTATAGACCTCTTCCTGGTTGGAGGGGAGAAGGTACAACACAAGTGAATGTGGGACTGCTCTGAATACCTTCATTTTAGGCTACAAAGCTCTTATACAAATCATCAACAACAATCACACTAAACCAAATTAAGCAAACCAAATTAAGTATGGCTTGGCTGTTAACCAAAAAAGCAATAAAAATGAAAACAGCAGTCAGTTTAGACAGTGTTAATGTTTTATGTGAAGGAAGTCGCTTGTCGTCAAGACATTTCCTTTCAGTTCTATGTAGCACTTTTGTGTCTTTCAGCTCATTGTTTTGGTTTCATGGTCTGCCATTTCAACTTTATAAGAATGAGCAACTAAAAAATGATGAATCCATCAAGAAGCATTTCATATTAGTCAGGTGATCAGAGAGCAGTAATTGTCACATGTTAATCTAGTCAGTGATCACACGTCAGGATTGGGCAACTAGTTGGACGTGATGACTCTTTTTTTTCCTGTGTCTCACTCTCTCAGCCACTTGTTTTGGACCAAGACTGTATGACACTGTGCTCTCGGGATCTCCGACTAGAAAAACGCACTCTGTTCAGGTACAGTATTAAGAGTAAAACTGAGAGTAAACGGTCTTGAAACCACAATTACACACAACTCGTGCTCCTACAGAAAACACTTATTCCATTTTCTTCTTTTTCAGACTCGACTTGGTCCCTATTAACCGTTCAGTGGGCTTAAAAGCAAAGCCCACCAAGCCAGTGACTGAGGTCCTCAGGCCTGTTGTGGCCAAGTATGGCCTGCACCTCTCTGACTTGGTGGCACGCATTGTAAGTGTGCCTCATTCTGGCTGCCTGTAGATAGACAGAAAGAAACAGACAGACAAGCAGTGTGTGTGAAGACATTAAACTCATATCACGTGTGTGTCTATTTGTGTCTGGGTCATGCAGAGTGGGGAGTTGGAGCCACTTGATCTAGGTCTTCCTATATCCAACCTGGATGGGCTGCGAGTGGTGTTAGATACAGCAGAACACACTCCTGGAAAAGGTAGGGAACAAAACAACCAAACAAAAAATGAGTGGATGTATTTATATATGTGTTTTACATCTCAATTCTGATCATTTATGCATCTGTATCTCTACATGCGCTCCCTTTCCTCTATTCAGCAGACAAACAGAAGGTAGTAGTTCCCTCGACAAGCAGAAACCAATCAACAACAGTAAGATCACTCTCAGTTTCTCATTTCCCATTTTCTTCTCGCTCTGGAATGTTCCATAACCCACAGAATGTCTCCACTTCCTGGTTGATGATGTCACGCTACTAAGTGTCTCTCTTGCTCGTCTTCAATCAGCCATGTCTGTTTGCAATGTGTTACAAATGTGCGCAGGTGTGTGTCTCTGGCAGCGTTCAGGGCTGTGTGTGACTGTATTTATGTGCACTGTTGCTGTGGGGCCGAGAGCCTCGTCACACTCTCAAGGTTCCTAATGTTCCATTGTTGTCATCTGCCTGTCGGCCGAATGCATCGTCGACTTTTCTCTCTGGTTTGCCGGTTCTCTTTCTTCCATAACAAACCCAGTGGCCAGGCGATAGTAGCCGAACTTCGCAGAGTGTTCGCTGGGTCTCACAACTTCAAAAACTCCCTCTGTGCAACTGGAAAGGACTTAGTTGGTGGTGGCAGTAGCACTTTAGATTGCTTTCTGGGTTTTCATGCTATGATTGGGATTTAACCAGATTGCTGACCATCTGAAATGGTCATTTATTTCTTCCATGGTCGGCTCTTTTTTAAACAAAGACCAGTAGTGTGGCTTTAAGTTTGTCCCTCTGGGCTTATGGTGTGTTTTACATGTTAGTACTACACATAGTGTTGACATTGTGGCTGTATGAATGGAACATCCCACCTGTCTTTTAATTAGAATTTTTTGTTTATTATTAATTACATAAAACCATCAAATTCATTATCAGAATTATTATGATCCCATTTAATTGTCCTTCTTATCAAAAGCAGAATCATTGAAATTTGTGCCCCTTACCCTCCATCAAATTGTTCCCATTTTACAAGTTGTCACCCTCCTCGCCATCAGTAGCACTAGTGCCCCACGTGTTGTCATCACTTGTCCCCGCACACCACCATGACTCACCAGGGCTCTAATGCCCCGCTCCGCTCTCCTTGTGGCCCCCAGGGGGAGGACAGGCCGTCAGGGAAAGCCGGTTCAGCTCACCCCCATGGGGAAAACGGCAAGGCTGCGCCCAGCCCTGCCACAAGCAGCCAGCCTTTACCCAACCACTCTGTCTCTCTCCATAAGGCTCCGGAGAAAAGAAAGCAGAAAAAGATTAATATAGACGAAGCTGAAGGTAAAGACTGAACAACCTCCCTCTCTCTCTCTTTTGTTTCTGTAGCTTTGTTGCCGTGACTACACTAACCCTTTTTGCCTGTCTGCAGTATTGCAGAAGCAGCACCAAAGCTAGCTAGCTACATGTAGCACAGTCACCTCTGCTCACACTGTATGTAGCTTTGACTTGTTTAACTTATTAATACACCCCCTGCTGCATGTTTTCTGAACTACAGTGAATGTGTCTTACTGTTTTTCAAGATGCCATTTTGGGTGATTATTCATTTGTGTGTGTGTGTGTGTGTGTGTACGCCTGTTTCTGTTTGGTGTGTGTTTGTGTGTGTGCGTGCCTGCAGAGTTCTTCAACCTCATATCCAAAGCTCAGAGCAACCGAGCAGACGACCAGCGAGGCCTGCTAAACAAAAGCGACCTACAGCTCCCAGACTTTCTGCGCCTGTCGCCAGTGGCAACCAACCAGGCTGCGCCTCCTCCCTACGACCCCGAGCCCAGTTGCTCCACCCCATATTCCCGTAACCCCAACAACGGCAGCTTCCCTAGCAGCGGTCGCCGGGGCAATAAAGCGAACAGCAATGACAGGGGAGGAGGAGGTAGCACTCACTTGCTCAACGCAAGCCATCAGTCCCAGAGCTTGGACTCTGCACTGGGCACTGAGAGTGGAGGGGGGAGGAAAGCCAGACCACCTCCTCCGTTTCCCGCCACTGTCTCCCCCATCCACCCATCCCAGGGTGCCCAGCGTTGTCTCCTCCAGGACTCTGTCAGGGGAGAATCGGTCCAGATGCTGGAGGAGGACACCCTGTCTGATCTGACTCTTGTGGGAGAGGGGGACATTAACAGCCCCAACCTCAACTACGTCACTCCCTCAGCCCTACAGTGCAAACCCCACCCCCGACCCCAACAACAAGCACAGGACGATCGGCCTAGCTCAGGTACTTCCCCCGTGTGAACTCTCAAAACTGTTGAACTTTCACCTCTTCCTTCACCTGACTGTGAGCGGGACTGGAGACCCAATAAAGTCAGTTTGAAGTTCCTTGTTGGTCTTGACCTAGAATGCATCCAGATCTCCTCCTTTCATTTCATAAATCACTTCTAATTAAAATCATGGAACCTTTAATTCCATATTTAAGTGTAAAATATAGTAAGTAATGTAAAAGTCTAGGCTGAGACCCATGACATGCGGTATATGTGAGTGTTAATTTAGTCAAACAATGGTTATTGATACAGTGATGTATGCACTACCCTGCGGCCAGCATCTACTGCAAGTCAACAACAACCTAGATCAGGTCAGGCACATGAAAAGAGGAAAAATGGATGCATTAGGCTCGGACAGACCTTGTCCTTGGAATTTCCCTGCGTGGTGTGTATCTGTGTGACTTGCTGTGGATTTCTTTCTGGAGACATGAGCTCGAGGAACGAGCGCAGGATGAATTGGCGGTGAGCAGTGCCAAACTCCCTCCTCCATCCAGCCCGCCTCCCTTCCCAGTGTACAGAATCTAACAAAGCACTTTAGCCAATTACAAACAAGACTTTACACATTTAAAAAATCTTTTTTCTGTCTGCTTTTTTTTTTTTTTTTTTTTTACTTAAATCTTTCATGAGGTCTGTTTCATGCTACAGGTGGTTGAGCTGCCGTACATTCAGAAAACAGATAGCTAACAATCACTTAGCTTTGGTGTGGAGGCTTCATTGCTGCACTTCTAAGAGGACCGTGTATTATTTTCAACTTATTACATGCTTTTGAGCACACTGCATGCTGACACGACGAGCCTCACCCCATAAATACAAACACATACCATGAACACACGCATTCACTCGGCTGTTCTTTATCGACTCGAGCACAGTACATTCTGTATTTCCACCACTGTCCTCTCACCTCAGGCATTTCTCGTGTCACTCATGAAAACACACTATGGAGATTGCGCACACATCGCGCAACCTGACCAAAACAATTCCCTAAACTTGTGCACTGACTGTACATGAGAGGTTTTTTTTTTTCTCTTTTTCATCTTCATTCTTCTCCTTTGCACTACAACCACAGCAGCATCTGTTTTTATTCCGTCCACAGTCTAGCAATTCAACAGTGTTTTAAACTGTCCGTCCCTGCAGGGTCTTAGCTAGAAAAATTGGTTCTAACAAGTCAAACCGTTTCACTTTTTAGGTTTTACTCTTACTTTATCCCTGTGCTATTAATTTATCCCACGTCCTTTTCATTTTTACAATCTATCAGCTAAAAGTATTAATTTGTATATAGTCAACTTTGTGGAATCACCGTATTGCTGTAGTCATTGTTCAAATGCAATGCAGCCATGCTGTTTTCTTCAGTTGTATCACAATAGAAATCAATTCTCCTCTGTTCTGTTCAGTTGACTGTACTGTCTGTAAATAGATCAAATAAATGTTTTAAAGGTTGAACTCTCTCTGTAGAACCTTGTGTGAGCCTTCCTTTTTTTTTTTTTTAACTTTCTTTTCTGTCATGAGCATGTGGCTGAAATTTGTCCTCAGCACCTCTGTGCATGGAGATGCTGAGCTGGGATCAGTGTTTATATGTAGTTTTTCATCTTTTAATATGCATCTTCATATCCTGATCAAGCAGAATATCACTGTGGGAGTAACCACTTGTGAAATGTTATTGTACCACAGTAAATGTACAGTTTTGAGGTACTTGAGTATTTCTATTTTCTGCTACACTTTATACCTATAGATATACACGTGTTTCAACTAACATTTATTTGACAGCTAAACTTGCTTCACAGGTTTAATTTTTCTTAAAAACACAGGAGGTTTTAAAAAAATTAAATTGCATGTTAAGTAGTTGAAATGCTGGTCACTTGTTCATACAGCAATAATGATCCAATAATAAATTATGATAGATCTTTCTGCTGCATAACGAGTGTTTTTACTTTTGATATTTTCTAATAGTAGGTACATTTGACTGATAATATTTCTATACTTTAACTTGAAGGTGTTAAATTCTTGACTTTTACTTGGAGTATTTTTATATTGCTGTATTTCTTCTTTTACTTTAGTCTAGGATCTGAGTACTTCTTCCACCACAGGAAATAAGTCTTCTAATTAAAACTGGCATGATCTCAGATGATCACACTCAAATTTTCTTACTCTCTTATTCTGTTTCTGAAATCTTCCTTCAACACCAGCAAAGAAACTGTGATGTATTCTTCAGTTTTTTTCTTCTGTTTTTGACCTCTGACCAACTCACTCTTTCTGTACAACCTGTCTTCTATTTATCTTACTTGATATTCCTCTCCTCTCTCTCTCCGTTGCCTCTTCTCTGTGTGTGTGTATGTGTGTGTGTTTTGTCTGCAGGGCAGGGCTTTTGTTTCGGGGTACAAAGGCTTTTGGGGGTACTGGGCTATTAGCTATGCATGGGTTCCCCTCTGCTCAATGCCTTGTTAGGCAATCTTTGTCATGCTGAGCTCTTTGGTAGCCCACAAACAAAACTAGGTTCTGTTTCCTCCTCTTCCTCTCTCTCTCTCTCTTTCTCTCTCTCTCTCACTCTCTCACACACACACACACACACACACAAAGATTCATTTCCACTTCACACATACATGCTCGTGCTCACACACAACCATGTCTACATCTGTGTGTCTCTTTTGGATCACATGATGATCTTACTCTGTAGCGGTTTTCATGAGAATAATTCTTCATTGTTGTTTGTTGTGTTTGTGTTTCCTCCGGGATGGACATGTGACAACAGCAGGGACTGTATTTAATTGGTCCATATAATTAAGCAAAACTTATCAGTACAGAAACACAGAGAACATAACAGAGAGAGAGAGAGAGAGTGACAAAATATCTTTGCATGCTCCAATTTCTCCTTTGCACACTGACACACAAAAAGCTTCCTGTCTGGCTGTGATGTATGATGAGTCTGGGGGATTTTTTAAGTGTTCACCAGAAGACTAGATCCAGAAGGACAAAAAAAAAGAAAAAAAGACCTGTCTCTGTGAAGTTGCCTTATTTGTAGTGTAGAGCCTTATGGAAACCATAACATTCATTTGATCAAACCCAATTGAATGCTGGGATTTCTTCAAATTAAACCAATCTCTGGGTGTGATTCTTGTTTCCATGCCCCAAGATCCAGTGAGTTATTTTATTGTTGCTGTAATTGCATGGGAAAACCTTGTGCACAGAAGCTGTTATATGAATACGGTTTTGGCTCGGTGTTTCAACTGACTGGCTGTTGCCGAGCCGGGACCACTGCCCATGTCCACTGGCCAACAAAAAAATAATTAGTGCATCAGCACAATTTAGCTTCTTATCTCAGATGACCCCATCTGCTGGTGAGAGAAGGAATGAAAAATGGGCAGAGATGAATCAAAGGATTAATGGGAGAGACACAGAGAGAAAGTATTTTCTAGGAAACATATAGAGGGTTTAAAATTGTGAGTTAATGAATAGTTACCTACTTATTTATTTAGAATCTATTTACTCCTCAGTTTCTTTAATGCCCTTTAAAATAAGCAATTCTACTTTCACCTGATACATCTTCTACTACCACATTTGAGTAGTCTACAGATGCCCTTCAATGCACAATCATTAAAATCAATACATTACCCACACAGGTGTTGTTAAAAAATGCAAAGATGTAATTTATTCTGGTACAAAATTAACAAAAGAAAGATGTCAATGAAGCACATCAACACACTCCTGAGGAGATCAGGTCCAATCAGGCAATAAGTGGAAACACCTGCAGACTAAGAATGTGTCGCCTCTTCAAGAGCTTTCTTCCCACCTCTTCTGTTATAAAGCTAATCCTGAAACAGACTTTAAAGTAGCCATTTTGTCCTCCAAACAACTCATTTTACTTTGCAGAACTTCTGTATAACAGCTTACGACTGTACACTGTACTGTATATAATGCACAATTACCAGGGATATGGAATATCAAAGTAAAGGTTAAAGTTATTAGAATTCATCCTAAGGGGAACATGAATGATCTGAAGTAAATAAAAAACAATAGCTGGTGAGACATGTCACCCAAAACCACAAATGTCAAACTTGTGGCACATTTCATACAAAAATAAATGAATAAATAAAACAGTGGACTTAGATCACGGAAAGGAGAGATTTTTGTCATTTATGTCTGAGACATTTTGACATGTAATAGCAGGAAAATCACAGGTGGACCCCGGAAGTAACACATTGCCATTAAAGTTATTAATTACACCTGTACTTATCCTGCTATTACATGTCAAAATGTCTCCAAAGCAAGATGAAGCAATCTAAAATAAATGAACAACAGGTTCAACAAAAGGCCTGAAGTCAAAGTCACATGGTAGTTAAAAAATAACAGAACTGTGTGAACAAATCCGCTGTCACCAACAAAATGAGAGAATGCCTCCCTGCTTTCTCTCAGCCAGTAGATGGCAGCATTTTGTGTTAAAGATGTGGGGACAATCTCTTTTCACACAAATACACACACACACACACACACATTCACACTGAGCACCAGCTAACCCTCTTTCCCATGATGTCATAGCCAAGAGCCAGCATGGGAATATCTGTCACATTCACTTAGTTTCCTGCTGCCACCCAGCTCTGTGTGTGTGTTGCTATAGCCATGATGTTGGAACAGTTGGCTATATGCTGGTCATGGTTGTCAAAGTGTGATATATTAAAAATCCTCTTCATTTTTCACTCTCTTCTTCACATACACATAAACACGCGGAGGGATGAAGACATCTTCTAGCTTCAATAGTCTGTCTTGTTCTTTTATTCCTCACTGAGCCGCAGACTTTGACCAACAAATACAGAACATTTTGCTCATATTTTGTGTTTTCTCTGAGTGTCTTTGCATGTGGATTGTTTGCAGTGTTTGTGAGTGCTTTGTTATGTCTTGTCTCCTCCATCTGTCTCTCTTTTTAAAGCAGCCTCTTCTTCCTCAGGTAAAGAAAAAGACAGATGTAGAGGGAGGGAGAAAGGAGGAGGAGGTTTCAAAATGCCCAGTAGAAGAACAACATCTTCCAACCCCGTCCCTCCCTCTCCTTCTCCTCCTCCTCCTCCTCCACCACGGCCTCCTCTTCGCTCACGTCGCAAATCCAAGTCCCCTTCATCCCGCTCCAACCACTCAACCCCAAAACGAGCCTTGGATTTGGACAGAATCGGGGACGCCCCTGACACAGAGAACATCAGGCAAACCCGCAAAGGGTCCAGAGACCTACGGGGCTCCCAGAGTTCAGAGCTGGACAGGAAGTGGGAAGGTGTGGCCATGGAGTTGCGTTGCCGTGGCAGCAGGATGAGGTCAACAGTGTACCAGACTTCAGACTTGCCTTCCATGGTCAAAACCAAGAGACAGTTGGAGCAGAATGAGGACAAAGGTCAGATAGACCGGAGTAAATTGAAAGCAACGTTTGTTTGAGGAGCTCCGATGTTTGGTCGACCAACAGGCTGTTGACCTGCTGATGTCGTCTCTGTGACTCTGACCACACCGATGGTCTCTGCAGCAGCTGAAACATTGTCTGGGTTTCAAGTAAAGATGAAGGGCCCAGTGTCAACAACTGTGCAGCTGCTCCCAGACTCTCTATGGAGGGCTGCTATTACAAGATGGCAGGCTGAGATTAATCAAATGCTGTGTCCTGATTCTATACTGTATACTCATTCTCAGTATGTAGTGTGCAGTGTACCTTCACTAAAGTGCTGTATTTTAAAACAATATTGAGAGAACTGTTTAGGGAATAATGTACGTATTACTCCATTACACTGATTTTAACAGCTATTATTAGTGGCTATAGTTCACATTTCTGATCTCTGAAAGGGACCATGTTGCAGAATAAGTATTTTTATTTTTGTAAGTATACTTTGCTGATTTCTATAATACTTCTGAGTACTTCTTCCAGTTTTTATTGGAAATGATACCAAACAAAGTAAGCACAGTAAAAAAAAAAAAAAAAGCAACCTTGAATTTGAAAAGAGCTGTTGATGTACACAGAGAGCACGGAGGAGCTGTCCAACTGCAAAAAAACAAGTGGGGGTGGTGAAACAGTTTCCAGGAACACCTCAGAAAAACTTAACTTTTAAATCTGTCAGCTCGCTTTTTGAATGATAGAGTATAAAGTAGATTTAAATTTTGTATGTTAACTGAAAAAACAGCATCCACAACAAGTATATAGTACCTACTGTACATACATATAGTATGGACTTGGGACACAGCATTGCACTAGCCTTCTCCATCACTATCTGTTGTCTCTGTGCAGGAGAATATTTGTAACACCTGTAATTCATTGGGTCTGAGTTTAGACATAAATCTGTATTTCAAAGGGACACTCCAAAAATTTAGTATTGCTCTTCCTTAAAGTTTGGGGAATTGGGAAGAGACAAAACTTGGAGCACAAGAGGCTGAAATATTCTGACTTTCAGTCTTAGTGTCTTTCATTAGACCTTTCCTGCAAAGTAAACACCCACATCTCTCAAACTCCACAACAGGAGTTTTGGTTGCTCTGACGTGACAACGTTACAGTTTGACTTGACCAAGCTCCTCCAGAGCCCCAGAAGACATTATATAGTAGTTTTCACAGACTGAGTAATACAAACACAGGAAGGAGGGAACACATCTTCATGTGTAAAACCTGTGGAGTGCCCCTTTAAATAATAATAACAGCACTATTAGTCAGCTCACATTCTGTTTTTTTCAGAAACTGTTTAATATGTCAACCACTTGGATTACCCTTAGAAATTGACAGCTGTTTACCATTTTAGGCCCAGACTCTGTGTGAGGTAAATGGTAGGCTAGTTCAATGAATTCACCTGTCATTCCAGGAATAACAGCTCTTGAACCTGTAGAGGCCCTGAAAGTATTGCCACCCCCAAAACATCCAGTCCTGCTTTGGTCAAGAGCAATGCAAGGATTTATGTTACACTGGACCTTGTGTGAGAGCTTTGTTCATTCAGTGGACATATGGACATATCATGCTCACATAATAAAGTATTTTCTTGACTAGTAATCTTTTATAATCGTTTATTCATTGTTGTGGATTTGAAGCTATTTTGCTCATTTTACATGTCTTGATTGGCATTATTCTCCAGCCAGCTTTTACAGACACAGCTAAGGCCCCACTGATCAACATGAATCCCTGTCTAACACCCGGCTGAGAGCAAGCCTCATGAGTTAAGTGAAAGGTGCGCGGGTTATGCGATTTTAATCGAATTAGCTCCATTGTAAACAAGAAGCACTTGACGCGGGATGACAACTGTACTAACTTGGCAGGAGCCCGCGGGGGAGGCTGGTGTCTCTCCCCGCCCCGGTGGTCTGTTCGTCGGGGAGAGAGTGCAGCAGTGCGGGGCCCAAGCTATGAAGGCTATTTTGAAATGTGACCTCTCTCTCTCTCTCTCTCTCTCTCTCTCTCTCTCTGTGTGTGTGTGTGGAAGGCATACACATACACACACACACACACACACACACACAGCTGCTCGGAACCATGACAGAAGATGACGGATACAGTTGTCGCGGAGGGACAAGTCAAGTTTAGAGATGGAAAAAAGGTTAATTCCTCCAATATTTATCTTATTTTTTAGCTTTAAAATGTATTTCTACACTTCAGGACCAACTACAGGAATAACCTTTGTCACTTACTGATTCTTTACAAACTTCTCCACAGTGGAAGACTCGGTGGGTCGTTCTTCGGAAGCCCTCTCCGGTCGCAGGTATGTGTCAACTTTTTATTTTACAGTCAGCTCTTATTAGTGCTTCACAGGGTGTCCTCATGTTCACAACGACAGAGAATTCACAAGTTAGTTCGTCTGTTTCATTCCACTTTCTGGACTTAAACTAATCACAACTTGTCAATTGGTCACTTGGCTGTGCGCCATGGAGAGCGCGTAATAACGCAACACATCCGCGTCAACACGAGAATATGTTACGCAATACAGCAGCTGAATCGATCGATTGAATTTATGTTATTTAACCTTTAAAATGTGCAGGCAAAACATGAGTGCTGTCTTTCCCTTTCAAATTAAGAGTCCGGATATGAAACCTTAAGGGGGTTTATAGTGGGAGGTGGATTTAAAGTTAATTATTTTAAACCCTTTCAGCTAAAAGCATAAACTGTGACATTGCCTTAGTCCACTCTTTGCAAGCTTGGCAGAAAAGGGTAAGCAGCACTTCTTTAAACTGAATTTAGTTTCACTTGAGATGCACACGGGAGAAGTTTGCCTCCAGGGCTGTCTGGCAAAAACGCTTTCTGCCTTTCTATTTTCCCCCTAAACATAACCAAGTAGTTTTGGTGCCTGAACCTAACTAAATACTGAGGCTTTCTGGCAAAATATCCCTGAAGGCAACCTTCTCCCATGTGCACTTAAGATGCTGTGAGCACACACTCAGTGCCGCCCAACATAAACATATGGTTCAAGCTGTAGGCCACTGCTGTGTCCTTGAAAAAGCTTGGTAGAGTGCTGGAAATGATGCAGGCTACTCTGCTTTCTCTCTCTGTGTGTTCCTGTGTGCATATTTGTGTCTTGACTTTCATCATCAGCTGTGCCAGCAGATCAGTTCATTGTTTTAGGGTTTGTCGTGACAGCTGTGCCATCAAACCACAAAGGCACGCAGCAGAGATTACAAAAAAGTGACACTGTTGTTATTCTGCATTCTGCTGTTAATCACAAAATTGACTTTTAAGCCTGTCAGTCTTTAAAGCTCCCCGCTCTGTGTGTAATGTGCTTGTGTGTCTGCATCAGACTGCCTGTCTCTGCTGGTGTACAAGGAGAAGAAGAAAGGAAAGGAGAAGGCCGGCGGCCACAAGGAGAGGCTCAATGTGACACTGGAGGTAGGTTCAGCCGCACAAGACCAAAGACCCACTGCATTTGATCTCAAGTGTAAGTGAACCGCACTGTTTGCATGTTTATTACACCCCTTTAGTGTTGTTGCATCACACAGCCAGCCAGGCTTTCTACTGCTGCCATTAGACTGCTCTCAGATGTAGTGCAAGGTAGACCAAACAATGTGAATGCCACATGGATAGATAGAGACTTTGTAGACTAGCCAGATGGTGCGCGGCAAGACACTGTGCCAAACACAGAAAAAACAGCATGAAACAAAGAGGAACAGGAATAAGACTAACGTCTTAGTCTTTTTTATCTGTATGAACTCATACCTAGAGACCATGTGATCTAATCTCAGTAAACTGCACCAGACCAAAAGGAACCAGAGAGTCACAAGATCTTCTGCAATATTAACGAGACTCTCTGATATTTGAGATGAGTTTTGTATTTTGCTCTCAAGTTTCAGTTTCTTACTTCCTTTAGCTGGGAAAGTATCCGCACCTGACATCAGAATTTCATCAGGACAAATCCACCTGACCTCAACCAGGAGAAATAAAACTCTTTATATTTAGGCTGATAAGACCGGTGTCTAAGTAACGTTTTGTCAAGTGCAGTCATTTCCTTTGTTATAATAAGAAAACACTCCAGAATAAAAGAGACGACTTGTGATACAATCTAAATTCTCAGTGTAATTGTCTCTGCTCCTTCAGGGGATCTGTGGTGTGGAGCCAGGGCCCGGGTATGACGGGGTTTCCTACACCCTCTCCATCCTCTGTCTGGCCCACACTCTGGTTCTGGGCTTCAACAACAGAGACGCCCTGCTGGCCTGGGATGCCCGTGTCCGCTACAGCCTGGGAGAAGGTCAGTGGTTTGGCCTTGTGTGGACGTCACAATCCCTGTTCAAGGGGAACATGCTGATGGGAAAAGTTGTCTGACTAAGCTGAAGCTGGATAACGGACCTAATAAAAGCTAGTTGTTTGAATATCAGGTTAGTTTTAGTGTTTGGATCCCAGAGAGAGCATTAAGCTGAAGAGTTTTTTTTTTTTTTTTTTAGGATCAGCAGTACTAGCAATCCTCATGTTGGGACTGATTTGTTTTTAGGAGTTGTTGATTCAGTATTAGTATCTACCCAAGCCTAAGAATGACATCATGACATTCTCCATTACCCAACATCAACCTGCCTCCCCTGTCAATCTCATTACACATGGTGGCCTGTAATTAGAGCTTAGATCCTGACTGTGCTTGATCCACTTCAGAGTCACCTTCCTACACTGAGGTGTAAATAAATAAATAATTAATAAAGTGTGAATAAGATGAGTGAGGAAGTGAGGAAGTGAAATCAACCCTATCATATCTGCAGAAAATGATTATTACAGCCTTTTTTTTAAAATGAATCATACCATATGTATGCAGTACAGTGCATTTAGAGCATGATAGTGTAAGTTCTTATTATGCTTAGCGTATTTATTTATTTATTTTAACTTATAATATATATTTTAAAGAGTTATGCCTGAAAGTGATACTGCCTACTCAACTGGAGTATTATTATTATTATTATTATCCCCTCCTCGAGTCTTTCCCTGCATAATAAGAAGTTTGCAAGAAGAGTAGAAATGTCTGTTCTCATGATATAGAGCCAACCAGCTCGAAGAAGCACACAAGTATTTTATCTGTTGTTAAAAACTTTGGTGTTCAATTATAAGTTTGCAGCGGTTCAGTGAAGAATTCTAACACAAATAACTTTTTACATCTGTTCAAACTTTCTTTTTTTAAAGTTGGGAAATGTTCTATGAACCATTTTGAATTTTAATAACATATTTAAATAACTTCAGGCTGATTTTTAACTCTACTTCACAGCCAGGCTGGGAGGTGAATTGACATTTATTTTGTGCAGCACTGTGCCGTACTGTCAGTACATTTTTCTGAATAGATAATTCTTTCTCGTCCTCATTGAAAAATATCACCTGCGAGGCTTCATCCTACCTCTTAATCACATTATCCACAAGCAGTCCGTCTTTATGTGAATGTCACTTCTTTTTATCTCCCCCGGAAACCCACAAACAGTGCAGTTTTCTCGAGAGCTCCTGTCTGAGAACATTTTCCAGCTCAACAACAGCAACTCTGTTCCTTTCAGTCCTGCTGACAGTTAAAATAAAATCCACAGCACACTAAATAGTTCACCTTCTGACTGCTATGAATCAAGGGATGCCCCTGTGTATCTACTGAAACAGATTTTGTTGTTGGGCTTCTCTGTAGCTGAGAAAGTTTTTAATGTATCTACCACTATCTTGAGCTGCCCTAGAAGAAGTCATTCATGCATTTATTTCCTCTTCATGCATCTATTTCATCCCTGCAGTTTGTCCACAATGCTGCTCGAAAGCTTCTTTTTCTGGTCAAATGTTGAAATCATTTCACCTCACTCTTATCTCTTAATTATGGATACCAAAGCGTACTGATTCTTTCCCTGTAATGCGCCCTGTGGTTTTACATCTTTTGCATGATTTAACACTGGTTTGAGCTCAGTTAAGCAACGCAGTGCATAATGTAGTCCTCAGTCTGTGCACAAAAGTCATTTTTTATGAAGGTGCTTTCTAAATACGGAATCTTTTAAATCTTTTATTGTGCACTCAATTCGTGTCTGGCTTGTTTCTTCTTGATGTTAAAGCTTGTTTGAAAAAATGCAAATACTTCAAGAGTTATGATATTTATTATTATTAACCTGTTGTTGTATGGGCACATACTGTATATGTACAGTATATACTTTGTGTTTGGCTGTGAGAGGGAGAGACAGACTTTGGCAATGAAAAAGTGCCATCTGCACAAAGTGAGCATTGACAAATTGCAGCCAGCAGAGCTTAAAGAACTGCTTAATCATCATTACCGCTGCCATCATTTACACCGTACATGTGTGGTCATATGTTTGTGTGTGCAGGTTTGTGCGTTCCACCTCATTTGTTTAAGATTGATGTGCTTTGTGATCAGTGATACTCTGCTAATCTTTAAGTCATTACGAGTGTGTGTGAAAATCACAATCCACTCTTTTCAGACTTCTTCTCACCTCTCTTTTTCTGCCTCTCCTTCAGTCCACAGGTTCAGTGTCAATGTGGAGCCAGGTACCAAACTAGAAAGGGGCCCTGCCTCCCTCCACCTGTGCAACAACCTATTGGTCCTAACCAGAGGCGTCCCTCCTGTCGTCATTGGCCACTGGAAGTTGTCGGCGTTGCGTCGATATGGTGCGGTGCCAAATGGCTTTGTGTTCGAGGGGGGGACTCGCTGTGGATATTGTAAGTAACTCGTGGACTGAAAATGTTTTCCTGCTGTGTGAATTCAGACACTGCGGCGTGCAGCCACAAAGGGCAACACTTTAACACTAATGGCTGTATTGGCAATGCACAGTGCCTCACATGCCTGGCTCTCTTCTGTTGTTGTTTGTGGTTTAGTTGCATTATTTGTGGGAAACTGGCCAGACCTAGATGACGCAAGGTCAGGTTTATTTCTACCAGGGCTACAGTGGCCCAATATTATAGTCTGATGTCAGTCCCTTATTTCTAGGTTAGTATTTCATACTAATATTAGACAATTAAGACAGGAAGAAATCATGATTAGAAGCAGCAGGACATAATGCATTTTTCATAAGTGATGTCACTCATACCTCTTTACATGTATATATACACTGTTGCCCATAAAGTTGGAATCAAATATTTTTACCTCTTCATGAAATGATTGTGGCAATGTGTTTTATTCTTGATAGATAAAGTGTATCTTCTCAAAATTTTATTGATAAATATCTTCCAAACATATCACAGTGACAATTAAACCACAATTAACCTGATGTGTATAATGAGGAATAAAAAAAGGAATGTATCTGAAAACAAAATTATTCCAACTTTATGGGCAACAGTGTATGTTTTGTATTCATCTTGCAAAGCAAACAAAGGGAAACAGATTTCTTAAACAGGAAAAAAGTCTGATTTCAGTCTATTTTAAGATTATACATTAAAAATGTGCTGTTCTGGAGCTTTTGATCACATTACATGGTGTTCAATAGCAGATGAAATTTGCTCCAGTTGTTGTGAAGTTGTGAATGTCATAATGTGCACTTGGAATCATTCTCACTGGCTTAAAAGACAAAAGTTCAAAGTTGTCACCACTAGGTCCAATTAGTTACTGATGTGATTCAAGATGTGATAAGATCGAAAGCTCCAGAACAGCAACGAAACTGACCTATTGGCGAGAAATGCTGTTTCCATGCTGAACCTCTGCTTGTATATTCGTCATTCTCTTACAGAAATCACAAACACTGTATATTTATCATCTTGTTTTGTCAGTGAATTCAGTGAAGGTGGGATGTTGAATGACCTCAGGCAAAAAAAAGAATCAATTTAACTCTTGTCACATACACATGCAATTAAATGAAATAGGATCAAGCCTATCCTCCTGTGACTGCCCTGAGATGTTGGGGGGGAAATGCATGCAGTCATTAACTGAAGGCTGAAGGACACAACGGGAGGGTCAACCAGCAAAGACTGATGTTCAGTGTAAGAGTAACTGAGGGTGAACTTTAAAGTCTAACAAACTGTGAACTCATTGGTCCAGTAACTTTGTGATATACCGTCACTGCAGCACAGTTTGTCTAGATTCCACTTTTCAAAGTGCTTCTCTTAGATAAAGAAAAATGCTCTTTAGTTCTTACAGCTTGATAGAGTTGTCATTTAACACTAACAGAACCTGTTGCAGGTGTTTATAGAGTAACTTTATCCACGTAAGAAATGATTTTCTATGTATGAACCACGACCACGCTGTTCGCCTGCTCACCAAATAATGCTGTGTGTGTGTGTGTGTGTGTTTGTGTGGTTGCCAGGGTTTAGGTATCCTCTGAATGTCCAGTTGATGTGAGCATGAATGTGAAGAATGAGAGGCTGTTTTATATTTTTGGGTGTGGATGTGTGTGCGTGCTTTATTAAGATATGTTAAAATATGTCCTCCTGTGTGGCGACAACTACCTTCTCTCTGTTATTTTGTTTTTAGAGAGGTGTTAGTTCGTGTTAAGAGAAAGTTCCTGCATGCAGTAATGTGACATCCGTCTGAGTGTGTGTGTGTGTGTGTGTGTGTGTGTGTGTGTGCAGTCTCATGGCTCCTACAGGAATAACCATGAAGTCCTCAGGCTCTGGTTTCAGTGGTCTGATGGACAACATCTATAAATACCAGCCTCCCCTGTAGTGGTCACTCAACCAATCACATAGCATCTGCTGGCTAGACCTCCAATCGCTGTGTTCTCCTTCGCCGTCATCTACCTACATATTACCCAGCTGCCACCGGGGCAGTGATGAGAGGCCCCTCTTGGCTGCAGGAACAGAGAGTTACAGAGAGAGAGATGTGAGAGTCAAATCGGCAAGTGACATTCCTTGCATGAGTGCAAGGTAAAGCAGAGTGTTAGTTTACAGTTTTACATGTTTATTTGTATTTGGTGAGGACGCTTGAGACATGCCAGTGCTTAGCAGACATTTTCTGTTGTCTGGTTTCACCCAAAGCAGACGTTCTTCTGGGTTATTTAACACACAAACCTGTCTGCTTACAGTCAGGTTTCCACTTGTTTTAACCATTCACTCATTACTCAGAAATCAGTCTGTTATCCGTGACACTGCCCCAGCTACAGACAGAGGAGTCGGGAGTGTTTCTGTGCATTTGTCCATTTTGTCAGCTAATATACTGTATTTTCATGCAAAAGTCTGTCCTAAAGTTGTGTTGGAGCATGGGCACCACGATGAAACACTTTTTGGGGGAGACATAAAAAAATGACCATAATTAGCTCTGCTCCAGCTAGCAGCTCCATTAACCTTTTTCAGTAACCATAAGCAGAGGAAATTATACTTTATTTATCATTACCCTTCTAATCGTATACAAACCATTAGGTCAATGATGCTGCTGGTGATCAACAGCTCTGTTTTCTTGTTGACGTCACTTTTCTTTTCTGTTCTTTGAAAAAACTTTGAAGCACTCTGTTGTCTCACTCCTCACCGACCCTTTGCGATTGTGTCTGCAACAGAAACCAGCAACTTGAGCAGAATGAGATCCACAGCGACATATACTTTCCCCCAACAATACTGGTTTTGTTCTGGTCAGGTAATAGGTGTTTTTCACTGTCATGGTTCACTGAGACACTTGATGGGACTGAGCCATCATTAGTGTTGCTCAGTGTTTTCCCTTCTCTGTGCATTTCAAGTCCAAATGTCCAAATGTGAAAAAAGTCTATATAGATGCAGCAGAACTTGAAAATGCATGAAAAAGTAGAAAACGGCAGAGCATATTTACAAGAAACTACCAGCATGATCATTGCAAAGATGTGCAAATGGTGCAGAATGACTGGAATAGTAGAGACAAATCGTACTTTATTAGGCTGCACTTTTTGAGCACTGTACTTTAAAGCGATGTTTCATGAAATAACTCATTTGCGCTCTCAGCTCCACAATTTCCCCTGAGGCCTTTTTGCTCTAGCAAATAAGTAAGTGGTCTCTTGGTCATCCAATGCTGCTGTATAAAAATATTTTACCCATGACTGCCACATGGCTCTCTGCTGCAGCTGCACTTTCGAATTCAGCTGCGCCTCGGACGATACGATTCCTGGCTTCAGAGCTGAAGACGTACACCAAGGTGACATGACAAGCCTTTTTTACTGCCACACACACTCAGCGAGATAGTGGGCAGCTGTCTGTGTAAAGCTCTTTTACTAGGCAGTAATCAGAGAGAGCTGGGATCTTTGTGATGTTGGACGTTTGCCTTTGGTTGGACAGTCACATGCAGAGCCTGTGTCTTAGCTTGATGGATATTTTCTGGCAGGTCCACACGTGTTCATGTTAACACACACACAAACACACACATACACAGGGCTTTGGACCTCACATGCAGACACGGTAATAAATGATCCTCTGCAGAGTTTGGATGGACGGTCGAGCCTTGTGATCTAGATAAAAGCAATTCTAAGCCGACATACTATGTCAGCAATCTTTCCATGTCCCTGAGTGGCATAAACACTTACACACACCTCATATCGTAGTACAGTAGTATGTCAATGCACGTGTAAGTGTGTTTTTCCAGTGTGGTGTTCATTACATGTTATCAAGTATTACTGTATGCAGCAGTTCTGATGCATAATTTTGGGTACCATAGCAGTTTCTTCATGTTCTCATTTATCCAAATTAGCATGTTCCGGATAAATGAGAACATTTATCCAGATCAGAAGGTTTCTAGAAGTAAAAGACAACTTCAGCTATTCTGGTGTCATGTAACATTAAGGTGTGAATGACCCATAGAGGTTAAAATGTCTCTGACTCTCCACCTGTCATTAGAAGTGTTGAAGCCTCTTGGATGAGGCTTCAACACTTCTAATGACAGGTCTCCTTCAGACAAGACAGCTGAACTCCTGCCATGGACTGGAAAAACTGCTTATTTCTTTATTTATATTCAAAATAATGCTGCTGCCACAATAAGAAAACAAAGATCTGTCTCTTTTAGGAGGAGCTATCATGCAGCGTGAACTCACAGCATATTTTTTGAGAAATAAATGGGGATCAGCAAGGGACCTTGCAACAAATAAAAAAGATAAATATAACTGCCAGAAAATGGGAGAAATTTACAGAAAATAGAGAAATAAACGTTATTCAGTCACAACAGATCTGAATAATTTTCTTTCTAATGCTAGAATATGTCTCTTTTGTTTAAATGGTTATGATGACATTCCCCCATAAAGGCTGAAAAATTTTCCAAAACTGCTTGCGTACAGAGAAAGCTTATCAAGGCCTCTGAAAATGTTTTTTTTTTTTTTTTATCTTCCCTGCAGCAGCTTGAAAAAGAGACTAGAAAGGCCTATGGCCATGATTTCACTATGCTGCGTATTAAGAGAAAGATTGGGAAACTATGTATGAGATCAATTCTTCTGCTTTTGCAGGTTTAAGGGCAGAGCCTCAAAGTTCATATATGAACTTTGAGCCTGCAGCTGCTTTTGAAGTCTACGAAGAGAAATATTTTCATACTTGTCTCGTGTCATTACTTAAAGCTTGTCTCCTTGCGGCAGAAAAGAAGATCTGTTAATGAAACACTGAATAGATGATATAACTGATTTAATGAGCAATCCATAAAGGAAAAAAATGTTAATCCAAGAGTAGCCCACACACTTTCAGTTGCCAGTTTGTCACATAGCGGACACATCAAATCTAATACAACGACTCTGCAGCAAATCTGCCAACATGAAGCAGAGGTGTTAATTAAGCTCTGTGGTCATTTTTGACGATGTAATGCTGTTGAGCTGTGATGTGTTATATTGAGAGGTGTAGCTGACATTTAGCCTATTCTCACTGATATAAACAGGGTGGGAAAAATATTACAAACACCTCTCAGTCTGCTAACATAAAATAAAATTCACACATGATTGTGTGTGTGTGTGTGTGTCTGCAAAGAAAGTTAAAATTGAGGTAGAGTGTTATTTGGGACGATTTAATTGTTGATGTCTTATCTGCCTGGAGCTCTATCTGGAACTTCTTATCTTCATGAGCCTGTAGTTGTTGGGACTGTAATTTAATTGATGGGACCCTCTGGGATCCCACCAATTGCCCGATTTATTGCTTTTCCAATCGTGGGTGATTGCTCGGACCCCAGAGGGGGTTAAACACGTTCCTGTTTAATTTAATCCAAACCATAGATGAAGAAATGTCCACAGGGTATTTTTTATCCATGATTTATGAACTTTTTTGTAGTGAAGCACAATTTGACAGTCTTTAGTTTCAAGACCATAGTTTGGGTTTTCTGTTTGTCTCATTTGATGATTTGATGTCTGAATGGCTGAAGAGTACATGACGGCTTCCACATTTGTAGCCTCATAGCTTGTGACCCACAGCTTTCTTTTTTTTTTTCTTTTGGTCCACAGGTCCACATTTCTTTGGACTCTCTATGATTCTGTTCAAGTTTTGGGCTTCATCGGCTTCTCATAACCCCTCCAATCAGTGCAGATTAATCAGTTGGTTTAAAAAACAGCACCTCTTTTGATTTTGGTTGTTTTCCTTCTTTAGTGTTTAGCATCATCTCAGCTAATAGTGTTACACTGTTATTATCCGTGATTCATACCTCATCTCCTCTCATTGCGAGTCGATCTGCAGGCCCAGTACTGACTCAAGGGAATGTGATAAAATATATAACGGCTAATGAAGCAAATAGGGTTCCATTACATTTAATGCTCAGTGATGATTCAAGCGAGAAACTGTTAAATTATTTAGCATGAAGAACTAAGTGGTGCTCTGAAAGCATCTTGTAAAAGCATTGAACACATAATGAAAGTAAGTAAAATGTTAAGTAAGTTAACTTTGGTTGTGGATGCATAAGATGGATAGATACATTCATCCAAGTATCAAATGTTCTTTTGTGATCTTTGAAATTTTATTTAAAGCTGTCTCATAAATAAAAACATCATTTTCAGTACTATAATAACAGCAACAACCGTTTAAAAAAAAAAAATCTTTTGCTTAATTTCACTCAAGACAGATTTTATTATCATTCAGTTCAAGAATTTTAACAATTTTCTGCTGCACTTTTGTCGGCTGTTTTCCTTTTTTATTATCAGCAAACTCGGTTTCATGAGAAAAAATGTTGATTTTGTTGACTGAATCCCTGAGTAAGCATTTACTTTGTGGCTATCTTTTCAATATCTCAGCGATGTGAGATTTTGATGTTTCATGATTTTTTTTCTGCTTGTCTTGTGTTTTCACACACACTTACCTCTGTGTGGGCTGGATAGGAGAGTGAGTGGGGGCTGAAATGAGAGGCGTTTTGTAACCTTTAGAAGAAAGGGTTGTTACTCGCTCAAAGGACAACCTTGCCTTTATGACAGTCTTACAACCTCACTGAATATTGCTTGGCCTTGCTTCAAAAACTTAGATTTTTACTCTATAATTACCATTTACTACAACATATTTCCTACGTGCTACCTTACCCTGCTGTTAAATTTGTTGATTTTGTAATTTTTCTTCTTTTTTTCTAGTTATCCATCATATGTGTCTCTTTTTCTATAACTCTCTTTCATCCATCTTCCAGGGGCTGGTGTTTTCTTCTTGTCCTGTTCAGAAGGAGAGCAAATCAGTTTCCTGTTTGACTGCATTGTCAGGGGCATAACCCCCAGCAGGACCCCTCATGGCCTGCGACCTACCCTGCCAGGTGAACACACACATGCATGCAAGCCTTCAAACATAAATACGTACGGTATATGTATACATGTTATTATTAAATTATAATTTTTGTAGTAGTAATATCTGGTCTGACACTGGTCTGAACAACCAATCACACTGGTATGTGACTCTGTGACTTCGAGTATAAAGGTTTACCGCCTGTTTAGTGTGCATGTTGAGCATTTGTGTCAGGCGCCATGCTAACGGAAACACAACATGCTTTGAGTCCCAAGGGTCACCCTGTGGATTAAGGGGTCATGCCTTTGTGTGTGACTTGTGCGCTATTGTAACATACTGTTAATTTCACAGGCATTTCTAAGACCACAAATATGGAGACAGAGGGTTTAGTGACAGTTGGAAAGATTGGAAAAATTGCACATGACACATACCAAGGATATGACAACTCTGTCATAATCTGAATAGACAGAGAGGCCGGCCTTCCTCACTGTGATAGAGTATACAGATAAACATTGGTAATGCTTTACAATAAATAGAGAATCAATGCCAATGTGGACAAAAGTCTGTGGGAACTTCTTATTTTTCATGCTGTAGAAAAAGGACATGAAGAAGAAGCCTTCAGTTCTCCATCTCCAACCGTTTACTACTGCTAATATCAAACTGCACTTGCACTTGCAGAGTCAGCCATCATTTGAAAGTAAAATAATATCTGACTATTTTGACCTAGACCCAGTTTTCCCATCTATCTCCATTAATTTTTCCTGTTTCCTTTTGGTATACACTCCACTGAAGTTATGCAACATAACTAGTTTTACTTGAGCCCTGTACTCAAAGGTACCCTTTCTTGTAAACAGATACAGTTTCTGCTTACATTCAGTGTTTCTCAGTAAAGCATGCCTCCTTGAGGTCAGCAATTGTGTTGAATGCATTTCCTCCCTTGAAAAACATTCCTAATAACAAAACATTTTTGAACTGGTATTGTTGACATATACTGCATGTCTGGTGACTGTGAAAAGTCCGTGACAGTCACGACTCCCTGTTTTTTTTTGGTTTTCAAGTAGTTCTTTGAAAGCTTTGAGGTGTGTTTGAGTTCATTCTCCGGCGGCACTCTGTGCTCTGTCTGCTCACATATACTGTACCTCCTCCTGTTAACTCAAACTTGGATTCATCAGTAAATTGTTGTAGTAGTTTTTTTTTTTTTTAGAGTCATCCACTGTGAAATGCTGGTATTTCTTACTCCACTACAAGTGTTTGGCCTTGTTTCCCTCAGTACTTTTGACAGGGCTTTGGTTAACTGTAGTCTCATGTTCATTATTTAGCAAACTCTCAATCTTTTTTTTTTAAAATCTCTCAGAGAACTAAGTTTGATGTATTGGTCTTCTAATGATGTGGTCATTTCTGGTCTGCCTGCATGATAACACTGATAAACCATGTATAACCAATATATAACAGTGTTACACTGATGGGGTGCATTCTGCTGCCAAAAAAGTATATTTAATTTTCATACTTGATACTTAGGTTGCTAATACAGCTGTACTTTTGATTTTTATTTACTTATAATGGAAACTTTACATTCATTGTGTTATAGCTTATTTAGCTTAAAAGATATCAGGACAGTTCAGATGTAACTTTAAATGCATGTGGTATGTGTCTTGTACATGCTGCAAAGTCAGCATCATTTTGGAAATGCCCAGAGTTTAACTTCTGCCTTCCTGCAATTTATTCCCATTCCCGTACCCATTTATTCAAGTGTCAGCCAACCTGCGTCAGTCTGCTCTGAGGCCCACTGTAACCCCACGACATTCAGTGCTGTGAAGCAGCTATAATTAGCGTAGACCAGCAGCGTTAGCAAATGTTAGCTGACACCTCACATAGCGTAGTGAAGAAACTTGGCATCTACACATTAGCATTAGCTGCTGCTGTCCAGAGGCAGCGATCCAGGGGTTAGGTTGTTGACACCTATACACACAAACACCCTCACCCCCTGCAATGAGCGCATGCTGGCAAATACATACACACACACAGCATATATATAGCAGGCATTAAGTGTGTAATTGGCAGGGTTTTACACTAAATTCATGTTCCAAAGGATAGTTGAGGCGCCTTTAACCTCCTCCGGGAGATGTTAAATTTACAGTGTAACAGTTGGAGACACTTGCACACGCGACAGACATCTTAAAGAGGAAGCTGATTCATACAGTAGCACTCCTGCAACTTCTGCCTGAGTGTATGTGTATTTCCAAAAGAGTCTGTAGTGGGCTCAAGCACATTTTCATTCCTTTTGTCAAATGTGCATTACCTTGAAATATTTCTGTTCAGGTTTCTATCTGAACACCATCCAAACTGCAGTGTGGATAAAACCTTGTCTTGTCTTCATTCTCTATGCTTACACACTCTGAGGGTCTCATGCTTTTATGCTCTTTATGTTTTTGCATGTACTCTATAAACTGCAGATCCCAATGCTGACCCCGCGTTAGCAGAGGAACGAATCAGCCAGGAGGCATCAGAGCTGGAGAAAAGACTCAGCATGTTGTCTCAGTGCAGCCTAGCAAGCAGCACAGGTACATTATTCTGTTAACCTCACCTCAGGCTATATATCCAACTCATGAGCACTCTGTAATGTATCAGAGGGATACTATGCATCATCTTACAACCTTCAGGTGTTGATATTTATCATGATGTTTTGGATCTGCTATACATCATGAATCTCTTACTCATCATTGCACCTTAGCATGCTGGCTGGTTCCCTGTCCAAACAAAGGCTTAATCACTGGTCTGTATTTATGAGTCATAATTACGTGTGTGTGTGTTAGTCAGAAATGTGAAGCTCAGTGTAGTCAGAGGTCCCATGATTCATTTCTGCTGAAAACCTTTAAAGCTTGGAAGAACTTCATGATTTCTGTCCTCGCTGCACAGAAACCCCTATGAGACTTAAACTGTAGCAAATAAGAACAGTTAATTGAAAAGTGATTTTACAGGGCCATAATATTTTGTACCCAGAAAAAATTAAAGACATCATTTACATAATAATTATTAAATGTTGTTGGTTTATAAGTATGACTGCATTCTAATGTGTTTGTGCAGATTGGTTAATAAACTTCACTTCATCAGGATCTAATAACTTTCTCGCCCTTCTTCAGCTTCCACTTACAGCTGCAGCACATCTGTTGCCGGAGACGACCAGAGCAGCATCTCCAGCTCCTCCTCCAGCCAATCAGACGCGAGCTATGGAAGCAGACTTCCATTTTGGGTAGAGCCGTCAGGTAGGCCGCACCTCTCCAATGAGACAGCGTCAAGCTCCTCCACGCTGAAAGCTTTGACCAGTTCAGATGACCGACTTTATGCTGGCGTGATGGGAAGCTCCGGGACTCGTCCATCCTCTGGCCAGCTCCATCCTCGTGGTCTCCATGACAGCGGGCGCCAGAGCTCATTAGACAGTGGGATTGGGATAGCGACAGGCAGTCAGTCGTCTTATTCGGGGAGCTGCTCCTCTTACACGGGGAGTCTGGACACGGCAAGCCAGGGAGGGGGAGAGGAGTTTGGCTCTGTGGCCAGCTTACCTGCTCCTCCTTCTTCACCTCCTTCTGCGCCTTCCCCCACTCCTCCTCCTTCATCACCTCCTCCTGTCTCTCCCCCGACATCTCCTCCTCCTCCTCCTCCTTTTCAGTCATCACTTACCCCAGAGCACAATTCTGCTACCTCCTCCCCCTGCCCCTGTGCCTCCAGATCTAGCTCTCATGCCTCCCGGAGGCACAGTGATGAGTATCGAATCCCCAGCCTGCTCAGACTGTGGTATGACACCCCCAGGAGTCTGCTCCAGACCCTGACCCTGAGAGAACCCTCTGCCCAAGAAGGCCCTCCTGTGCTGTGCAAGGACAGCAGGAGCAGTGCAGATGGAGGGAGTAGTCAGGGCCAAACGTTGAGCAACAGCCCCACAGGACCCCGGGCTCAGCGCCAGGCCATGATGCAGCGCTCGCACTCATGGGGCAGTGAGAGGGCGCCCTCTGTGGACAGTGAAGGGAGGTCCACACCTAGATTCCCACTGGCTCCTGGAGGCTTGGTTTGTGAAGAAACGCAGGTACCGGCAGTCTCATACACTTTCAATACCAATACCAATAAACAAGTCAACCGATGAACAAGCTAAGCAGAATATACATCAGAGCTAGTGTCATGAAACAATGCCTTTTGAGCCCTCTATGAAATGAAAACAGCTGTTCAGAAATTGGATCACATCAGTAATACAGGCTGTATTAGTGCAACCATAGAATGTACTTTTTTAAACATTTTAATAATACTACAGTCTAATCGCCCTGAAGAGATTTAGTTAATCACATTATAATATAGTTCAAACTAACAAAAGGAATGCAGCTTTTCATCATTATGTAATTGAAGCTCAGCACCACAGAGAAATTCTCCGTCTTCAAGTTCTCTTTGGGAGTTTTGTTTCTGTGCTAACATTTGAATTAAGTATGGACTTAATGAAATGGAGCAAAATGTTTGCAGATCATCATGCTAATCACTTTCTCTAGCTCTTGGGTTTGCTCCCACGGATGCTAATTTCAGCTTAATGTTTCTGCTTGCATTTATTAAGCCCACAGTGGTATTTTTTTTATTCCTGTGCTCATAAATGGGATCTTATGTAACCATCCCCTGTGCTAATAAGATAGGATGAGCTCTGTTTGAATTGTGATTTGGATGGTGAGGGATGAGGAAAGAAGAAGAGAGAGCACAAGAGATATCGCTAAGGTTACCAATTGGACACCCGCTGTCACAGATGTTTATCTTTATTAGGGTCGAGGCACCGCAGTGACACTGCTGTAGATTGGAAGTCTTGTTTTGCTCTCACCAAGCAACAAAGTTCAAGACCTGGCTGATATATTTCTACCGCAATAGATTTGGAAGGTCTAACTCCTGGTGACCTGGTGTCCTGCTAATGCTAGATCTGTTTGGCCCTAGCCACTATCCATTAGCCGTGGACATTAGGTTCTAGTCTTAGGTACAAGTATTTAATAATAAAGCCAAGCTTTAGGTCATTAGACCCTCATCAAGGCAAATGAAGAGACATTTTAAAGATTATAATAACATCAAATTGAGCAAAGCTGTGCCTCGTCATGCAGTATGACTGCATTTGCATGCAGTTCACAAGTTGCAAATACATAAGCAGCTTCACAGACACAGTATAACACAAGATAAGACAAGAGTCTACACCCATGTTAGACTCTGATAGGCACTTTGAGCTAAATGTCTGTATGCTAACAAACATGCTGAAGTTTAGAAGGTACAATCTTTATCATGTACTATACCTCATCTTAGTTTAGCATGCTAACCTTTGCTAATTAGCACCAGAAATTGAAGTTGATGTGAATTTCAAGAGTTTTACTAAAAAATTACATTTTATTTCTTGATGGCGACGCTTCATGAAAAGTTATGGGCACACCATTCATCCTCTGGGCACCAAGCATATCTGCAGCAAATTTTATTCTGGTTCATCTGATAGTTGTTGAGACTGTTGAGAGGTTTATTTCAATCTAGGTCAAAGTGGTGGACAGACCAACCAATAGATTAAAATCTCTATCCTTAGAGCAAGGCCAAAAAATCTAGATAAACCGAAACAGATAACAGATCTGTAACGTGAAACAATCAAATTACCTATCGGAAGTAATAAACAGAAAGGAAACGGCAGGAAGAAAGAGTAGCACCTAATAAAACAACCCTCAAACACATCAACTCCTGAACTTGCAGTGGCTCTACATACAGAGGGTGGACGAAAAAACACCTTACTATATAAAAGCACTGTTGGTGACAATTTGTTGAGGCGTTCACTGGTCTTTTTTTTTTAGTTTATACTGTATAAGGTGTTGATTAAACTTTATGGTAATGTTTGAGGCCATAGGGCCTTATGAATGTTGTTCAGCAAATTGCCCATTAAGCATCTTTTAGTGAGTCATGGTGAGGGTCTACTTCTCTAATCGAGTTTTCCTCTATCTGGCCTTTGTAATTCTAAACTTTTGCCTTTTGTCGAGTTACATAATTTTGCAGTGTGTGCGACTTATGCACCAGAAGTTCAAGCAGCAATTAACTGGCTTCTTCACATATACAGTACACTGCTACTTGATATTCAACCTAATGACTCACTTGGGTGGCTGCCTTTGTAATTGTGATTTACAGTAGTCGATGGCTTAAAGGCTCATAGAGAAGCTGAAAACACTGCAAAATGCTGAGCAGTGCTTACCACAAGAGCGAAAAAGCAGCTAAATATAATAATTTCTCCATAAAATCGACTTCCTGTTCATACATTTAAAGTGGGGATCACTATCATCATTAACCATTACCAGCACAGCAGAGCATGCAAAGAACAAAACCAATTGTTAGCTTGCTTTTTAAAACCGAAAGCTCATTCTGTACTGCGAGTTTAGTCTCCAGTCCAAGTGACTTTGCATGTCTTTGGTCTGAAAACCACAGGGCGTGGAAACACGGGTGAGAAGATTCAAACACCAGACTGAAGTGATCCCTCTCACTGTGAAGTGACAGTCCCACCTGCTGCGACACTGAACTGCTAATATAGAAAAACAGTAACTGTAAAAAATGGAGGTGTTGGTTTCCATCAAAAACCTGTCTAGCGCTGGCTGTTTTCTTTTGTCTGAAACCTCAAAAGCCATTGTATGAGACTTCTCTACATTGTCTAATTAATTTTCTGATGTGTTGTGAAAAGCGCTTCCCCCCTCGTAGCGAGCAAATTATCATCAGAGCAGGAGTGGAAGCAGCATGTCTTGTGATTTCTGACAGCTTGTGTATGAGTGTGTGTGTGTTCATTATACATCATGGGTATGTTGGAAAGAGAGAGAGAGGGAGCACACAAGGGGAGCGAGTAAGTTAATGAGAAGTGATGAAACCAACAGAAACCCTCGAAGGAGACTATCCTGTTGGATGAAACAACGAGTTTTCTTCATTTATCATTCCACCTCTCTGGGATGTCAGAGATTCAATTGTGTCGGGTAATGAGACAATGCCAGATTCCACAAGTTGTATCACGTCTGTTGAAACAAACCGTATGACAGATAATATCCCTGAAACTTGAGATGCTGCTAGTTATTAGCTGTTGTGTGCAGAAGAAAAATGGGACATACTGTCAGAGATTGCTCATGTCTGAGCCAGCCACCCTTTTCTTTTTTGTCTGCCACGTCCTAAAGATGTCAAATCTGTCCTCTCAGCTCAGTATCACCAGTTTTTCTCCACGTGATGCCGTCACACTTCCTCCCTTTGTTTTGTTCTCCCAATCAGTCCTTTTTGAAGCTGTGTACACCATTTCCACTCTTCTTATATCTCATTTTTCACAAACAATTAACCACCTGCCTCTGTGATATAACCTCTTGTCTCCCTCATGCAGTGCGGTCATGGTTTAGACAACTACATTACACCAGAGCAGTGGAAGTCAGCGAAGAACAGATGCTTAACTCAGGTAAGATTTTTAGTTTGGGGAGCCATAAAAAAGCTTCTGTGTGCTTAAAGCATTACTATGGAACATTTGGAAGAGAAGACATCACACTCGTTCCCCTTACAAATGAAAAGTTCAATTCATAAGAAGTAAAACACACCTTGCTCATTTCACTACACTCAAGAGGGTTTGCTGCTGCAACTGTATTTGGTCTGGTATGAACAGTAATGTTAGCAAATGTTAGCTAGTTGCTGTGCAACTGACATCAGTGAGTGAATTTGCTGGTTTTAAGGCATGTTTCTACTTGAAATTAAAGTATAAAGAATAGGACTATGTCTTTAAAATAAAAGATAATCTTGAGAAATGGAGGGGTATTCACAGAGAAATTATCCTATAATTACCACTTGAGTGGCTTCAGTTCAGGAAAAGTTACTAAGCATTACTTTAAATCAAACATGACAAAAGCATCAAACAAACTTATGTATTAGCACTGATACATTAGAAATAATCTGCATGTTTTTTAGTTTATTCTAGAGTTCTTGAAGGTAAAACATTTTTGTCATTTATGTCCCAGGTTGCCAGCTCACCATCAGGCGTATCACCTTCTACAGATACACAAGGTATGTTTGTGAATTAAATAGATGTGCTTGGGTCTTAGAGTTGGAAAGCAACTAAGTACTTTTACTTATGTACCGTCTTTAGGAAAAATTCTGAGGCGCTCAAAGGTCCAATGGTAACATTTAAGAGGTGCTATTGGCAGAAATGAGACATATTACTAGTAAGAATTGTTGTGTTTTTGTTACCTTTGAAGGAGCTCTTTATATCTACAAAGCAAGTTTTACAGCCACTGTAACTTCTCCTTCACACTTGGAGGGAACCTTCACCTCTAGATGCCACTAAATCCTTTACAGTGTTCCTTTAACATGCATATTAGCATACAGATATTGTACATTTCTCTCCAATAGATAGATAGATAGATAGGTAGGTAGGTAGGTAGGTATTTATTGATCCAGAGGGCATCCAGTAGCAATAACATACATTGTCCATTGTCTGTTGTGCCTCCTGCCATCACTGCGAGCTGTTGTACAGTCTGATGGGGGGGACGAAAGAGTTATTGAGTCTGTTGGTGGAGCAGGATTGAGACAGCAGTCTGCCACTGAACACACTCCTCTGCCTGATGAAGGTGTTGTGCAGAGGGTGGTGGGCGTTGTCCAGTATGGACAGCAGTTTGTCCAGGGTCCTTCTCTCTCTGATGCATTGCATAGATTAAACTAAACAGCATAAAAAGAGGATTTAAAATTAGCTCCCCCATGACCAGCTACACAGTAAAATATTTCTTAGTTAAGTGGATGTATCAGTAATAAAATCAAATAAGATCATACATTATTATTACTTAGTGCTGATGGTTACTATTCTGCTGCCTAATGAGCACTATTATAACATTTTTCTCATTCTGCTTACACTTATACTTAGATACTGAAGTCAGATTTTGAATACAAATCTTCCATCAGTGGTTGCCATATGAACTAAAGCATCAGTATAAATAATATTGTGCTAAACTTGTTTTCAGATCCTCCTCTCTGTGTGAGAGAGGAACATGACGACGTTGGAGATGTTGGTGATAAATTCGCAGGTCTGAAGAGGTCGGTGCCCTCTCGGCCACCCTCTGCCCCTCCACCTCTGCCTATCGCACTGAGCATGTACAGGCCAACATCAACCCGTGGTAAGAAAATGACCCAATTTCAAGACTAAATTGCCATACGTGATGTTTTCCAAATATATCCCATTTGTCTTGGTGTTTTTCTGTTCACACTTTAGCTGACTGTCTGGGATCAAATGTGTAACCAGTTACCCTTTTCGATTTTTCCTTCAGGTATGTTCCAGCCTGCCCATCCGTCTGTGTCACAGGACATTGGGCTCCGTAGTGACAGCACTGTGAATTATGTTAACATCCCCATCAGCCCCCTGCCAGCCAAATCTAACAGAGAGCTCCTCTACACGGAACTGGACCTGCAGGAGCCCGGCTTGGCTCCAGTCTCCAGTCTGTACAGTGCTCTCAGAGGTAACACTTTGCAGCTCTGCAGACCCAGTAAGAACACTGAGCCTTAATGGCCATTTTAGATCTCCATTTGTCTTTTCCTCCTGCTGCTGCTTTCTTTTCTATCCTGTGGGAATGGCTTCAGCGTTTGCATATTAAGTTAAATTTTGTACATTCAAGTAAAATTTTAAACGATTTGGCTAAAATGTCCTCTGTCCAGCTTTCTTACGCACTTATGCAGCAGGGTGGTAGATTTGTTAGCTCTTCTACCAGTATAGTACAGTGTGTACTGATTTTTACAAATGTACATTATGACAGAGAAACAAAAGAACTTTGGTTGAGAGCATTCTTCTCTTGCTGCTTACTTTTCTGCCTACCTCTCTGTATTTATTGGCTGTATTTGGAAAAAGTGCATGGAAATGTTATCTTCGCAACTTGCATTAAGTAAGGACAGGTCAGCACACTGCATGGATGAGGAGAAACAATTTATTGATGTAAAACAGACATAAATGTGATTTTTAGTGCCTCAGTACCTAATTTATGTGGTGTAATCACATATTTGTTGAAAGATTTACAACAGAGACATAAAGCAATTTACAAACAGTCTAAATGTATCAACATCTTTAAAATAATCCGAGGGATCAGTTGAAATGAATGGTAGGTTATAATCCAGCACTGCCAATGAAGAAAATTAATCAAAAAAAGTTTATGGTGAAGTTAAAGAACACGACACAAAGTAGAAACGCAAACATTTTCTCTTTTCTCCCCCTCTCCCGCTGATTGCCGACCAGAAGAGGGCTCCATCAGGTACGCCCACCTCGACATCACTGCCATGGAAACAGCTCAGAGAGTGGGGGCGGAGCATGTTCAGGGCAGGGAGGACAGACTGACTCAGCTGGAGAGCAGGCGGCGAGGGCCACCAAACTGACTCTGCGACGCCCAGCTCGATGACACTTCAAAATAGTTTTCAACGCTGACTCTCTCCATCTCTCTGAATAAGCTAAAGCACTCGATATGCAGTTGTTCGTCATACCAATCATTGTTGTACTTAAAAACACACCCACAGTTGTGCCAAGGTACAGCAATTTCCCACCAACAATCCATTCCACTAAAAAGAAAACAGGAAACATCTGAGAAATCTCTTATGCAGCTGCCATCTTGGATGTGTTTTGTGATCTGTTGTGTTGTCATTTCTCATATACTTGTACTTAAATTAGTATTTTCCTGCATTTCTCTTGATGACTTTTAACCCAGAAATGTTACTTTTTTGGCTGCATGGCACTGTCTGCTGAGGTCGGAGGAAAAGCTACCTGCCTCTTTTAAGATACTCTCAGGATGACTGTTAAGCTTTGGTATAAGTGGCCTTAATTAAGAGTTAGTGGCACCAAAGACTAATGTTTACCACTGATATTATAGAGACAAAGATAGTCAGCAGCTTTGCTTGGCATCAAGTTATACTTTGTTAAGCTGGAGTTTAGATTTATCTCCTTTAGACTGTTTAGGCGTGGCTCTATTTATTGTTACTACTCTTACGTGAATGCCACTGTTTAAATTCAAATGGTTTAATCACAGGGATGAAGCAGAAGATGATCACACAATGAGATCAAGCCCCTTCACATAGCACTGACACCTTAGAATCGACCGCTAGGAGTCCCAGCTTGCTTGGCTATCATTCCACATCAGAGCTTAAAAGTATTCGATTGAAATAAGCAGCTTAGAGTTATATCTCAGGTGCAAATTACATTAATCCAGGCCCACGTGGCCCAAGCAGGACATGACTGAGTAATCAGCCAACCAGTAACATTATTCATCACAGTAATCAATGTCTCTGCCTCTGGTCTGTGAGAGGGCAGGGATTGATGAATGGAAAAGCGCAGCCTGTGTGTGTGTGTGTTCCAATTTCTCACCTCCCTCTTGATATCATCAGGACAAATTGTCCAGTATTTGACGCTAATTTATTTTTATGGTGGCGGTTCCTCACCGGTGTGTCTGAGGCAGAGACGACGAGAAAGAAGCAAACAGCATGAGGATGAGTTAGAAAAGCTGAACATTTTACCAAGAATAGCTCGTTAATGTCACTACAGGGACGGCTTTCCTCTACAGGACTTGTAAATAGAAAATGCTTTTATTTATGCAAAAACAGTATGAATGATATGAAACTATATTTTTAAAATATTACTGTTTGTATGTTGTTGGCACCTGTATCTTACTGAATATTAAAGATTGCTGTTACATTTTCAGGTTTCTGTGTTTCAGTGCTTCTAACCTGTATCTGCAATGCATCCTTCACTTTATATTGATTAGACAATAGCAGTACGTTACAATATTTCAGCAGACAAAGCTATGAGTTACTACAGTAGTAACAGCCTATCCGATGTTGCATTTATAACTTGCACCCCAAATGACAGACGGGTGTGGACAAATTATCTGGCCACCAATGTGCCAATATTCCTACAGGATGAAGTGCACATGCTGTCAGTTGGCTGTTCTCCAGGACCTGATCCGTCCCTCAGCAGCTCAACTACACGAAGAGTGACTCAACTGCTTAACCACCCTCACAAAATTTGGCTTTCTTTTGGAGTACTGGCACATTCTCAGCCAGACATTTCTTTTACACCTTCCTGTCTTTAGTTGTACAAATAAATGTTTCTATAGAGTACCAGACTAATGTCTAAACTATTCCACTTCATTCTGTCTGTACCGTGACTGATAATACCAGTTACTTATCGCAAAAAGTCCAGCTGATTTCGAAAAAAATCTCTCATGTATAATATATACAAACACTCCACAATTCATTCATTCAGGCATTTAAGCAAATCATCATCTAATAACACTAGAAAAGTAGAAAACACTGATTTTTTAACAGTACTTGGGGAATAGGGGAATGTAGCATACGTGGTGTGTGGTTGTAGAGGGAATTATTTCAGTTCATTCAACCTTCACTGACGTGATGATCTCAGCCTCTCAGAGCTCGTTGTGCGGGAGTCCCTGACGAGAGATCTTGTTGGACAAGTCCTGCATGTGTTTCTTCATCTGAAATCAAACAATGAAAGACGTACATGTGACTGTTTAACTGCAAGATAAAGTCCTGTTGCTCTGTAGTTCATTTTGTGTTCAATCTGAATTGTGCAGTTATAGCTAATGCTTTGCGTTAATGGTAAATTTAGATTCAGTCAACCTGCAGCGTTTATGTTATGAAAAAGGAAACTGTAACCCCACTTGGCTCAATTTTATTTACACCGCCTTATTAATATTTGTTATGTATAACTGTCAAAAACAACACCCGCATTGCAAAAGATTAACACAGATAATAAATATTAAATTTACAGGACCATTGCCAATGATGAGCATCTTTGAAATTCCGCCTGGAAAACTATTTTTGGACTTTCTCTCTAATTAACATACATGCTTGACATTATCTTTCTTCTGTTTAATAAACTTGATTCGAAACATGTTATTCTTTTTTGATTAACACAATGTTATGAAAGGTGTGAGTACAGAATATTTATAAACAAGGTAAATGTAAATTTACCTTGTATGAATTTGATCAAAAGCATTTCTTTTGGAGCTGTTCAACAGTTTCCAACAGCCGTTTGTTTATGACCAAAAACTGTTGCTGCAGCTCCAGAAACAAGATGACAGGAAAAATCTAATGACAGGCTCTTTACCTTTGTCCCTCAGCACTATAGCAATGTTTTATCCCTTGCCCATTTTGCAGCATTATTAGTTTTTACTGCAGGTGGGCCACTGGACAGTAGCTTTGTGGTGTCTCTCCTTACCTTGTAGCCTATCTCCCTGGTCTTCTCAGCGATTGTGTTGTACTTTTCCTGATTCTTCTTGATGTGCTCTTTGTCTCCTAGAGCCTCCACATGTCGCAGCTTCTGGTGGGAAAGCTCCAGCTGTTCCTGGTAATGGCTGTGCTTCTCCACCTTGGTCTCAAAGTGCCGCAGCTCCTCCTAAGTGAAAAAGGAAAGTAGGGCAGTGAACACCGAGAGGGTGTAAGTTCAGTTCACCTTCAATTACATGCACAGCTGCACAGAGGGAGATGATATGCATCTCAAGTAACAACTCGAGAGGAAATGTCACAGAGAAAAGTCTAGCTGAATGTTTCCCTGTGATACATCAGATCTTGAAGCCAGATATCTTTAAAAGGAATTGAAATTTAAATTGAGTTGTTCACTGTGATTCTCTGCTGATGGGACAAAGGGTGAAAGGAGCACAATGAGAGAGAGGAGAGTGGAATACTTTTATATACTTGAATTTCAAATGTATAACGCATAAAATGTGATCATCATAATATGCACTTCAGGCTTACCATACACAAGTAGTACTTAGCTAACACTACACACCACAAAACTTAATACACCGGTTTCCAAAAGATCACTTGATTAAAAACTTTCTAAAAGTCAGGCTTTATCACTCTCATAAAACAATAAGTTTTATGTAGAAACAAATCAGGAAGAGCAGAAGTGTCCAAAAAACTGTCACTGTCAAGTGATGTAAGAGAGTTACCTTGAGAGAGTCCAGCTCATCTTCAGTGAGGTTGGCTCTCTTGGCAGCCTCCCACAGTTCAATCACTCTGGGCTCCCGAAACTCTACGAGGGGAATAACCGAAGGAGGGGAAGATGAAGAAGGAACAGTCCAAGGAGACGGTTTGGAGCCTCATCAATACGCAGGCTCAAAGGATATGGAGCTTTGAAGAGGAGCTGATGTTTTATAAGATACAATCACAACAAGGAAATACCAGAGGTGCTCAGTGAAATATGAAAGAGAAGAAAACTGCTTAGTTGAAAACAGCTCAGTTTGAGGTACTGTCAGAGATTTCTCTTCACCTGCACAACTCCATAAGTGCAACAAACCTGCACATATAGGAAAAACCAGCCGGAGAAAACGGAGAGGAGGATATTAAGACTTTATCTTTTTATTTCTGAGATTACGTTTTGTGCGAGAGGAGGCAGGAAGTGAGGGGAGGATAACAAACAACAGGAAAACAAGTGGTTGAGAGAGAAACAACCTGCGGGGGATTTAGAGGAAGTAAAGGAGTCAGTATGAATCAGCAGCAGGGACATCACTTTCATCTAAACTCCCCGACAGACTCCCGCAGAAACCTGCACAACTGAGACACCAGATAAAGTCTGCAGTGCACTCGAGCAATGTGAGCGATAAAAGACTCTGAACTATAAGAAAATTAAATCACGACAGAGTTAATGTTTTCTTCAGAGTTAAAAAGCACAAGGACAAGCTGCTTTATGACACTGGGTGGATGCAGTAATGTGGGCTTCTTCGAATAACCTCTTTCGAATACTCTTTCACATTTCAATTTTTAGAAACATATTCAACATGAAACTAAAAGCACAACACTTGAGTTAAGTTGTTAGCATATCAATGCTCGCCAACGGCAACTGTGATACGACAGAGTAAATGTGTTATTATGATTACAAATCCCAGTGATTAAGCTGATGAGATAAATGTGGAGTGAGACTGAGATGCAGAAAGAGACATGCTGCGTGTGTGTGTGTTACTCTCTCTCACCGCTGTCGTCAGTGAAGCCCTCGTGGCTGAGCTTACGGAGGCGCTCGAAGCCCTGGTTGAGGTCTCTCATTTTCTGCTTCAGGTCCGTGTGCTTCTGGTGCAGCACGTGCTCTTTGGCGTCGCCCTCCAGGGGAGAGATCACATTCTTGTGGATTTCTGTTGAGGTGAACGGACAGAGGGAAAGAAGAGGAGGTGATGAGTCAAAAGCCAGCGGGGTTGGGTGGGTGGTTTGGATTTGAGTGAGAGGCAATGAAGAGGGGATGAAACAAGGAACGATGATGAATATAGAGAAGAAAGAGGAAGAAAGAAAAAGAAAGGAATTAAAGCAATAAAAGACACAAAGAAAAACAGTATTTATTGAGTAGACTTGGATAGAATAAAATAACCTATGAAAATGTTATGACAGGTGTCTGGTGTTCTTCATATATCACATTTATTTATTCATAAGAACCTTGAATAGTCTATGAGCTTGTTCTTATAGGTTAATACGTCAGTGTTATGAAACACCTGCCTGTCTCATCCTAGAAAAAAGGTTAGGAGGTAAAAAGCAGATAATGGGAAACTGTACAGCACCATATGGACTTTTGGATTGAAAGGAAAAAAAAACAGCATGAAAAGAAGACCAGGGAACCTTGACAAGCAGTACAAGCATGCATGGATGGATGTGGAGACTACCCTCAAGGCAACGTGTGATTGGCTCAATATTCAAAAGCAGACAAGCAGAAAAAACACGCCCGGCTTGCTCAGTAGACGTAGCGTTATGGAGCTCTAACGAAAAAGTTCTGGCACGAAACAGCTGCATAGTGTCAGTCACGTCCGAGGAGAGGGGGAGCCCTGCGTCTATCTGAAGCACAGCTCAGCCGTCTGTGTCAGCTCAGCTTAAAACTCGCTGCTTGATGTGATGTGACAAGTACTGATAGAGCAATGGGTGGCAACATCTGCAGTCTGATACCTGCCATCAACACACATGGCCACAAGACTGACCTAACAGAGAGCACTTCAGGCTTGATGCTGACTTTTGGATGACTGACTTGAGCAACAGCAGAATTGGTAACAGCCACATATGCAGTAAAGAGGGTGAGGAGGTGAATTTCTTTGCATTTATTTACTTTGAAAGCTGCCTTGACATATAGTGGTGAATAATAGAGGAAGGACAGGGCTTAAAGGCTGATAAACTTGGCCTCAGAAAATACACCTCCGCTCGACAGAAGAGCAAAGGGAATGATTCATGCAGCTCACCCTCGGTCCTGCTGACAGTATCCATGAGGATGTTGTACTCATGGATTTTGTCCTTGTGATGCTGGAACTCCCTCTTCAGGTTCTGTAACTCCTCACTGGAAAACTTCCCAGAGCTCTTGGCCTGGCGGGGAAACAGTCATGGGAGACAGAAAGGCGTCTCAAAAGCAGCAGGAGAGCAACGGACATACTTTGGATGCAGAAGAATGACGGGGCGTGGTGGTTCAAAAAGGATCAGTGCTTGATGCAGTACAAATCCTTGATTAGATGTTTAAGGGCATGGCATGAAAAGCGGCAATAACTATAATATGTACTGTATAATATTTATTATAAACATAAGCCCAATGGACAGTCAAAGATCATAGCACAATTCTACACAGAATATTTTACATAGAGGAGATGGGAGATTTTCTTAGAAACCCAGAAATAAACGTTTTTATTACAAAGTTAAAAGTTTTTATTACTACTGCAACAAAAAGAGCTGTTTTAATGTTTGCATATAAATGTGCTGAATTTTAACCCCACCGCAACAGATAAAAATATAAAATCTGATGCCCATTATTGCTCATTTTCATTGCTTTTTCAAACATAATTTGTATGAATTTGTGCTCACAAAAATGCTGTCACATTAGTTTTTTTGCTTGAGTTCTTACACAACTTTAGACTTGTGTAATTTGGGAAGTTCTGAGAGAGCAAGAATAAAACTTTTCTCCATTTTCTTTCCCAAACTAGTGGCACAGTTGCCATCAAAGTTCCTGTCAAAGTTACCAAAGAATAAGCTTTTGAAAATAATGTATATTTAGAGTGCAACTACTGTGTCAAATGTAAAGGCTGTGTTCAAAGATAATTGGCGCTGCTGAGTGAGAACCCTGTAATTGCAATCTAAAAAACTTTTAACCCTGTAAAATATTTGTGAAATTGGATGACAATTTTTTTTATAGCTGATTTGATGTTTGTGCCTTTGTTTTATGTAACAGCCACGGTAAGAGTGTTATCCACCAGCCGCAACTGGGAGCCATAGTAGTTTCTACAATGACACTACAAAACAGAGGGCATTAATTCAAGGCACTGTTTTCCAAATATATTTCAATATTTTTTCTTCCTTGCTCGTCTCCTTACACACCTTGTTCCAGAGTTTATCCAGCCTAGGATCATCAAATATGTCGCCCTCTTTGGTGTCGTGATCCTTCAGGTAGTTGCTCTCCAGCGGTCGAGTGTCTCTTTTCCCGTCCATTCCGTACTTGGCGAGGATCACTGCACGACACAACACAGACTTTTTACTAATGGTCCGATAAATAATACCGACGTGAGCTTGTAGGGAGGCCATCATGAGAGGAAGCTGTTTGATATGCAGGGAAATCTAAAGTGACTGAGATGCAGATATATTCATCATTTAAATAAGGCTCTAAAACATTTCACATCAAAGATTACCCACAGGACACGCAACTCTTGACAGCAACTCATTAATTCTAAAGTCACCAGGCACAGCGAAGGGACTCACTGAAAGAGGGAATCAGCTGCTGAAAATAAACTGAGCAGACCAACAAACAAGGTACAGGGTCTAGGAATCGGATGGGAGCTTATCAAAACAAACCAACTTCACTTTTTTCTTGACGCAAGTAGAACACTGTGAGGTGAAATTTGTGTGCTTTTCGGTCGTGCTGCTCCTAACCTGAAAACCTTTTGAAGATGAACGAGTGAGAGAGGAGGATAACGCTCATTTACTCTCCCGCTCACGATACTCAAACCAAACATGGCAGGAGGCCTGAATATACCAGGAAAATTAAAGAAAACCAAGGATTAAAAAAAAGATTCAAAATCCAAAGTCTTGTTTTTAATATGGCCAGTTATGTGAAAAGAAATACTGAGCAGCACAGCATACTGTACACTGTAAGATTGTCACGATATCAGAATTTTAAACTTTGATACAATGCTAGTATTAATAATGATTCTGAAAACTATTTTTAATACCACAACAAAAAGAAGTGCTGCTACAGAAGTCACTGAACACTGATTAAGGACGAGCTGCAGTTATTCTGACAGAATGACTGCTCTGAGTAACTGCCGTGGGTTTTTTTTTTTTAAACTTGAATACATTATAATATTTCTTGTCGGTTATTTTTTATGTCCCCATTTTAATTCTCTGCTTCATTTTAGTGTTTACTCGCAAACTTTTTTTAATGTGCTCACCTTACTTTTCCACACACATACACATCTGTCTCTTACTGCGCACACACTTGCTTTCCCCACTTCTCTCTGTTTCTCTATCGCTGCATCAAACAGGAACAGCAAGACACCAAAAAAACAAAACTTTTTAAATGTCTTCACCCTCGATTCTGTTTTCACAGCAGCAAGTCAGACGTGTGTGGAGGAGGATTATTGATATTGACAAAGCCGATCGAAACCAACCAACCAACACTGTGTTCACGTCTTTAATGTAATACCAGATAACATCTTTCTGTGTGTCTACAGAGACTGATCACTAGACTGTACAGGAGGAATAGGGAGGAGGAGACTGCCCATTATTTAATCGATCACGGATGGCGTTGTCCTGACTGCAGATCTGTTTTTTTAATAACTTCGGTACTTTAGATTCTATCGAATGTATAACAGAGATTGTATGATTTTAAATCACAGTATCAAAAAAAGTGTGATACTTTCCACACCCCTCATACACTTTATCAGCAGTTTAATCCTTTCTTAACATTTCAGACTGCTACATAACAACACAAAGTTGGATTTTACTCTGGAGAAGCTCTGCCCTCATTATTCTGCTCTAGTAAACCGTTATTGCAACTCAGCACCATCTCACCCTTTCAGCAACTCATAAGTGTCACTTATTAACTGATACTTCAATGTGTCTACATGCAGAGGGCTGGTTTAAAATTCTCATAAAGAGGATGCAAGAACGTGTATACAATCTTTGCTGCACTGTTGAGCTTGTATACTACATTTTATGGGTTCAGCTGAGGCTTTTGACCCAAGTGATCTACAAACAGTAAAACAAGCTCAGTGCAAGGTGTCAGGACTTGTCTCTAGGCATATCACACTCTGAGTATCAAAAAAAGAGTTATGAAAGGATAAACAAAGAGAGAGACAGAAAAGATTTTTGCGCCCATTTAGAATGACACCAGTACAGGATTCAGTGGGAAGAAGGTGGCTTGAGGTCTGCGTTGAAGATTTATATTTAACGTACAAAGGCGGCAGAGAGGCTGCTCGACCTGGAGCTGGAAGGTCACTCTGCCACTGGGGAGTGAGGGAAGAGAGGAGTCCAGAGCTGGTGGACTGCTGCCCGAGGAAAGTGTTCACTGGCTGCTAGTGGCAGAATGCTAAGCAGACTGATGTGTGTGGCTGGGTCATTGCCTGCAGGAAGTGAGGCAGAGATTCCTCCACACACTCATCCACCTCCGCATTTAATCAGGACTGGGTTAAGCATTTGTCAAAATATGCCAGTCCTGTCCTTTCAGCATCTTAGAAACTTCAGGGACAGTGACTGTGCGTGAATTGTTAAGACATTGTTCACAGTCCAAGTACACACTGAATACTCTCTGCAATTGGTGCGTGCATAATACTCTCACATTCATATGTAAGTGACACTACTTATAATTTCACTGGTTTGCAAAACTATTAGTACATTTCATCATAAAATTGTTTTAATGGATGTAGACATCCTGACTTGTGGATGCTTGGTGCTCACTCCTCATCATAATGTTCACTAAATGAGCCCTGACTTTATACAGGATCAATAGGTGCAAAGAATTATGGGATGTTTTAATCCTCTAATGACTGTGAGGTCCATAATGAATTAAATATTTCTTTGCCAGTGTTTCATAAATACTCGTACCTTTCGAATACTAAATATATATGCTAACACTGCACATAATGAAAATTGCAGCCTCTTAGAATGCGTTATAGATGCAGCTACAGGCAGATCTTGGCGACAGTCCAATCTTCATAGGGATGAAGAATTGTATTGTGTATTCATATTGTGTATTTTTCAGGCTGGGCTGATGCAGTGGACAGTAACACATTAGTTAATTCTACGAGCCAAAGGGCAGAGTTTATTACATTGACTATCATATGCAGAACAATGCTTTCCTTGGTGTTAGAATTTCAAGCATGTTATCCTGATAGGTTCCAGTATTATTCCCCATGAAATGCCCAATAACATTTAGTACATAAACTCTAAAGAAAATATGTACTCCCTCTATCATTAGCTATATCCTCTGTCTGCTTTATTTTAATGAAGATGAATGGACTGTATTCCTTGACTAAAATAAAAGTAATCTCGACTGATCTCTTTAAACTGCTGGCTTTAAATGGCAACGCTAATGAAGTTTCACACTAGACAGAGAAGACAGACTAGAATCTACGCTGTATTAACCATTAATCTATCAAGAATGTGCCATTTGCCCACAGACAGACTGAAGCCTCTAAATATAATGTGCAAGACACAAGGCTATGGAACACTCCGGCATCATTTTCTCATTGCCAACACAGATTCTTATTCCCAAAAAGCAGAACTGGTCAACTTAATTAAACCATATTCATGTAAACCACCTGCAGTATCACTTTAACAAAAACACTAGGATCACCATGTGGTAACTTTGTTGTTGGTAAAACACACAAAAAAGAAATAAAGTCTGGGGAAAATCCTGTAGTGAAACAATAATTCATCTTTGGAGCTGCTTGATATTTCATTCCAGTTTTTCCATTTGGTGAACACCAACAGGTAATTCTGTCAACTCAAGCCAACATTTCAAGCATAATTACTTGTCAAAATCATAAAAATTCCAGCACAGAGTGGCATTGCCAAAGTCGTGACTAGGACAGAGTGACTCTGCAGTAAAATCAGGACAAAGTGAGGACATGCTTTAAAAATGTCTCTGACTGAACCAGCGGGCAGAGACTATCTCACCATTGAAATTACGTCGCAGCTGGGCCTCTTTCTCCCCATTGTCATCCAGTCCCTCCACCTTCATCTTCTTCCACTGCAGCTCATCTTTCTCCTGGATCTTTAGGTCACTGTGCAGCTCAGTCTGCCGCACCGGGGACAACTGCATCTGTCAAAACCAAAAACAAGAGACAAAATAAACATTAGTTAGACAGAAGGAGGCAGAAAGATTGAGGGCCGCAAAGGGTAATGAGTGCTGTTTAAACTAGCCAGACTGAAACAGTGACAGAGCAAACACACTGTACAGCAACTGCAAATTATGTTTGGAAGTAATGTTAATTAAAGGTTATTTAAATAATGAAAATGGAAAATTTCAGTTCATAGAGAAACTTTTTAGTTTTCAGAAACTTCATTATCTGCACTGGTCTGAAAATGGACTGTCAGCTTTGACAGCTCTTGGTTCAACTTAATGGATTTGTATTAAAAGGACCAATGTGTAAGATTTAGTGGCATTAAGCAGGTGTAGTGGCCCAATCTAGAGCCAGCGTATAGCTTGTCCTTTGTGGGCTACTGTAGAAACTTGGAGGTTTAACGTGGCAAAGTCTGTGGCATCTGTCGATTTATAATGTGATTATTTAAAGGTAACAAAAACACAATGATTCTTTTTTTTAAGATGACATATTATATTCAATTTCTGCCATATTCTGTAAATAAAGTCCCCGAATTCTTACACACTGGACCTTTAAAGATAACACTGGTCACTCTGTGTGTGTGTGTGTGCTCTCAAAGTGAGAAACTGGTCTGACAACAGCATTGACTTACAAAAAGCTCTCCCTAATGAACTCATTTGCTCTCCACTGAGGACTTAAGGGCCAACTAGGTAGATAATAAACATGGTTCTAGGGCTGTAAATGGTGGCTACTTCAAAAGAGTACAATTATACTCCACCGTACACCCACACCCACATCTTCCCCAACAACCCTCCAGTAATAAGCTAAAACCCCCAGCTTACTGACTGTATGCCTCACGTCCATCACAAAGAACAAAGACTGAATAACAATGTTTGGATATGAGTGCATCATCTCCCTGTGTGTTAAGGCTGTATCTTCATCTAATATCCAGACTGTGTCGTGCTGATCAAACTGCAGTGGTCCCTGAAGTAACACTGTACATGGTTCACTTCATCAACCGACAGCTAAGAGCTTGTGTCATTGTGTCGGTGCTGCTTCACATGAACCGTGTTAACATGTTATAGTCTGTCTCATACAAACATACGTACCCTTTTAGCCTTCTCCCACACCTGGTTTAGCTTAGCTATCCTGAACTCCACCGTTTGTTCATCACTACCGCTCGGCTTCTGCTCGTTCATTTCACGGGAGTATTTTCCAGCCATTACACTCACACCAAAGCACAGAGCAACGACTAAACACTGAAGCTTCATCTTAAAAACAGTGATAAACAACAAACGACAGGAAAAAACGCCTAAAAAAAATCTAGCTAGGCAAATATTTAGCCGGACAACACTACAAATGTTTCTGTTGCTGCGGCTCACTGGAGGACCACTAGTCATGTGCCCACTTCCTTAAAACACAGCATTCTGGGATATGTAGTTTTTTTTGTCTCAGCTCGTGCGTTATTATTAGAAAGGATACGACCTTTTTTGAACTACAATTCCTGAAATGCCACTCTTTACATGGCTGGATGCTGCTCACCTCATAAAAGCTACAACACGATTCAAGATTCTTCATTAAAGATGTTCTTGCAACTCAGTCAAGAAGATTTACTGACTCATCTGATATTATATTATATTATATATTTATATTATTATAGATATTTGTGTACTTTGCTTTAAAGTTTCTTGCAGCATTTCATATTTTTAAAGACTGTAATACTAAAAACTAGAGTGATTTAAGCCTCAGTAATGAGCCTAGTAATTTATAGAAATGGTAAAAGCTTTTAATTTTTTATTAATTCTTACCTCAAATTTCTATTAAACAGAAGGAACAACCTTATTTTTTTTGACGTTTACTTTTTTATGTACACTGTAGTTTAATTTTTTATTTTTCTTCTTACATATATTATTCATATATGTGTGTGTGTATGTATGTATGTATGTGTTTATGGACATTTAAAACAAAGCCCTATCAGACTATGATATGTGTATATGATATTTCTGGTGATTTCTTATGATTATCTGGTCTCACACCAAGAAGGTTCCTGGTTCGAATTCTGTGTGGAGTTTGCATGTTCTCCCTGTGTCTGTGTGGGTTCTCTCTGGATACTCTGTCTTCCTCCCACTGTCCAAAGACATGCACTTAATAGGTTAATTGGTGACTCTAAATTGGCAGTAGGAACGTGACCATGAATGGTTATTTGTCTCTATGTGCACTGTGATGAACTGGCGACTTGTCCAGCATGTACCCCGCCTCTCGCCCATAGTCAGCTGGGATAGGCTCCAGCCCCACCATGACCCTTATGAGGATAAGCGGTTACAGATAATGGATGGATATTTGTCGGTTGTGTCATCTAGCGACTGTAAGAATGTCTGAACATTTGAAATATGGGACACATGCGGTAAAAAGTTCTCCAGTACTCGACCAAAAAGTTAAAAGAAGTTGTAATGATGACTCGCTCACATTACAACCAAACCACAAGGAGAATGCAGATGGCATTTGATATTACTCATCACATATTCACGACAGCCAAGCTAACTGAATTTAGTAAGAGACAGAATGAGAGCAAGCTTTTTTTTTTTATATTGATCTACTGAACTGGTCGCCTTGACAAAATTGTTTATATAGCGTTCATGCCAATACACTCCAATAACTGAACTGAATTCAGTTAAGATATATTACACTGGGAGAATGGGAGGGGGAAGTGAGACAGACAGGCAGACTGTCAGACAGAAATACATTATATTGTACTCGCTCGCCTTGGAAATATTGTTTTAGAACTTCAATGTCAATAAATCTCTCTTCTTTTGAAACTGGAGTGAACTGAAGACAGACAGACAGAGAGAGAGAGAGAGAGACAGGGAGACAGAGGGTGACACATCTGCTCAACAAGACCAAAATGTAGTAATTTTAAAACCGAAAAGACTCACAAAAATCCTTCATTATTAACCTGATAACAGGAAACCAATTAGAAGTGTTATTTAAATAAGGATTTGACCATTACATATGGTTTGAAAACCAGCAATCACTCCTAGGCAGTAGTCAGTTTAATTATCTGAAAATGGATATTATGAAATACGGATACACAATACACCCAATGTAAATACCCCAGGTGTTTTGTATTCTATAAATGTAGTGCTGTGTTATTTTACCTTGCAGCTGCATAATCTCTGTCAACTGGTATTATCATTGTCTTATACACCATTATTCTAATACCAACAGATAAACAGATATTGCAGGGCAGTTATATTTTAAGGGGCATTTTCTATAGTTAAACAACTGAAGAGAGAGCTTTGTATACTCTTTCCTTACCAAGATTAAGATGTTCTGAGTCATCCAGATTTCCAAGCTAGTGGAGATACAGTGCTTATCAGCCGGCCCGTCCTTGGACAGTGGCGGACACTCTGTTCACAGGATGCCTGGCTGCTTGCTGCATTTATCCTCTGTCAAGGGTCATTGATTTCAGACATTGTAATTCAACAATACACAGAAGTTTATGGTACAATCTCTGACTTTGTTAGCACCTTTTTTCCAGCAAACTTCCAAAGTGAAATTTGGGTATTTTAAGTCCAACTCTGACTAAAGAAGAAGCTACACTCTGATCAGATAACACACATGGTGTGACGAGGCACAATAAACTGGACCACTTACTGTATAAAACTCTCCTGATCTTTTCCAGTTTCTATAACTTCCCCTCTTCCCTTGTTGTGTTGCATCTCTATTTACTGCACTGCCGTATAACAGCTTCTTGCCTTAATGAGCCAGAAAGTCTGTCAGAGATCTGCTTTTGATAGAATCCCACTTAATGAATGTGTCTGCCTATGAAGACAACAGGCCAGCTTGAATTCAAAAGGTCAACAACAACCAAAGGCTCAGATGTTGTCAGGAAACAGATTTTACTGTCACATCTGAGCTTCTGACACTACTGCATCTATGTGTGCATACACACATACACACACAAACACCAACTCATGCTCATTGAATGATCAGTCTTAAAATGTGAGTGCGTGAATAAATGGATGTAGTATTTAATGTGTATGTATTTATGTGTGCCTTAAAGTGTGACAAAATAAAAAATAAAAATGAATAAACACTTTCTTATAACTCATATTTAACACATTTGTACATAAATCAATTTGATTGAATTGTAATGTCATAGATCACAGAGTGAGTGTTGTGTGTTAGTTTAGTTGTGATTGGGTGTGAGCCTGAACAAATACAATATGTGAGAGTCTCTGGAGTGGGAGGTCAAGAAGAGAGGGAGACATTAGGCCAGTAGGAGGTTGCGGCACAGCAAACTGCCCACAGAACCGTGACTGTTATATAAACCATGTTTGATGATGGCATCATTTCGTCTCCCTTTGGCTTCCATTAGGTGGAAAGAGAGAAACGGTGTCATGTGGGGGAAGCGAGCAGTGAGACAAAGACAGCAGGAAGGAAAGCGGGAAAGTGAAAAAGACAGAAGGAGAAAGAAATGAAGAGATTGAGATAGCAGCTCTTTTATCAGCGGGTTGTGTTGTCCTGTGGGTGTTGGGGAGAATCATAATGAAATAAAGGATATATTCAATCACTGACCATGAACAAACACAGTCATTAAGACTAAGTGATTGCAATAAACAGGCTTCGATCATCTTATTACTTGTGCTTTAACTGCAGGGAACAACAGGAGCAGACATCACACTGACTTGGTTCGATTTAGCTCGTGACTAATAAAACGTGCAGCATTGCAGCTTGGCTACATTTTGCAGAATCTTGGTGGTAGAGCAAAAATGTTAAAAAATGTAATGCATATTTAATGACAGAAGATATACCAACTATTTTTGCTGATGAATGAAAAGAAGAAAAATGTTCTCCTCTACCATTTATTTTTGATTACATTTCTCTTTTAATTGTCACTTCACACACTGCAGATGAGTCCCCTGATTCCTGAGTTACACACACTAGAGTTTAATATTCTTTCCACAAAAAATAAATATATTGGATTGTCTGACTGCAGATTCTGGAAGAGTGAAGAATAAATTGACATTTTATACAACATATACAGAGCTTCAATAAAAGTAGAGTAAAGGCACTTGGTTATTTGGTTTGTGTTAAATCCAGACTAAATTCTTTGGTACACATCTAGAAATCTGGCAGAGATAAATGAGCAGTGTTGTAGCACTCAAGATCAGTCTTGGTCTCAAGACCACTTTTGTACGTCTCAGCCTTGTCTTGGGATCCACCACATTTTTAGTTGGTCTTGTCTTGGTCTCAGTCACAGAGAACTGGATTTTCAAGACCACAACTGCAGAGATGTTACTAAATTACTTGTATATTGTAACATAATCATTGTGGTTCAATGTAAAACTTTGTGCTTCAAATGCAACAAGTAATTTGACTCATTTCCAATTTAAGATTTGTCCTGCTGTTAATGGCTGTCACCGCTCCCTGCCCCTCTTCATATGCACTACAACAAAGTGAATATGTGAGACAGGGGAAGAACCTGTGATACGAGATCAGCCAAATCTTCTGTAATAAAGTTGTGCTACCTAAACCACAGCTGGGATCATGTCAAACTTTTATCAGCATTTAAAAAGGAAGCAACAAAGGAAGTATTTTAGCAAAGCTATTGTTAGCAATCTGCCTCTTTATCAAATCAGAGATCTCTTTACTGCTCACCTAAAGAAATTTCATGAATATTAACTATGCATATTAGTTACTGCCTGGTTTTGGTCTTGTGGTCACCCGGCCTTGATCTCAACCCCTCAAAGTCTTGGTCTCAGTCTCACTACACTCTGGTCTAGGGGCTTGGTCTCAGTTTAGGTGATCTTGGCTAAAACAGTCTAAAGAAGCATTATATGGAATCAGTTACATTTATAACGAATAGTAAGTAAAGTTTTTGCAAGTCTATAATGTTATATTATATGACTCTGCAGAAGCAGATTTGTTGTGTCATTTTAAAGCCAGCGTCTGTCTCTTCCCTGCCTCTTCCATCTGTGTCTCTGTATACCAGCCCAGCCTGGGTCTTTGAAAAACATGAAGAAAACATCCCCAAAGTCCCCCAAAGAAAAAAAACCCCATCTTGGTTGACATTTGCTGCAGCTAGTGAGCGTCACTATGACTCACAACTAGTCCAAATGTGCCAGACGTCCAGGTACTGAACCGGGCTCATCCTCTCCGAGCAGGGCTCATGCTCGAAATGTTGTTAGACTGATTGTCCTCGCTTCAGCAGCACAGCTCAGCAGGGGTCAGAGCCTTCCTGGGAGGCACCATAATATATCCATAGAGATTCTGTACACCTAGAACAATTTGGACAACAATATTTTGTACTTTTGTTTTTCACATTTATTAACATTTTATCCGTCACCTTCTGCATCTCTTACTGACCCTTTTAGGCTGAATATATTAAGTTGCTTGTTGTTACTTATGCAGCTGCTGGCCAGTTTATTTATTTATTTTGATTTTCCTCTCTGTAGCAATGCTGTCTGTGACTACTGGTGCCTATAAGCATTACAAAATGTATGAAGCAATGTATAAAGAAGATCCTACGACTGAAATATCTGTGTTAATTTTAGGGCATGGTTTAAAAATAAAAAAGCTTCTATTTTTGTGTATCTGCAGAAAAGAGATTTTTCTGTTTGCTTGTCCTCATTTTGAGCAAAATGATCAGTTCGGAGTGTTCATGTGGTCAGGTGGACAGACAGTGGGGTCTTTCAACATAGGACATCTTTGATGCAGTTTCAAGCCTGAAATGTCAGCATGAAATTGAATTTTCTTTTTGGGCCAACAGGCAAGCGATATATTGAGTTCATAGAGATTTTCATCAGCCTCATTCAATAAAATACAACATACATAAAACAAAAAGGGATGCAGCTGACATCATAGGTCATCACATAATACATTACTATTATGTAGTCATTCTTATGAAGTGTGCTATTATAAATAGGATCATTATAAAATGTCATTTAATTTAGACTAGTGACTTTTCTAAACAGCACTGTGAATACTTTTGTTCTTGTAAAGTTGGTGATCCAGACTTCTAGTCTGTCCTCAGTCTTTCAGCTATACGATTTCTATTTTAGAACTTACTGGCATGGAACTGTAATACACTTTTAATGGAAAATGGACACGGTTGAAGTGTCACTAATAGCATGTGTAATATCATGTGCAGTGCTGTCAGTAACTTGTCCTTTTGCCTCAAACTCAGCTTCACTGGAGTTGAAGAGAATCATTCGGTTCAGTCACATGATGAAGAAACTTCACCCTTTTGAATTTCTCTCTCAGGTCTCGTGACACATTCCTGTTTTTTTGGGTTTTTTTTTGGCAGTTTACTATAAATCAAGTCAATCTTATCTATTTTCATTACTCACTCTTATCTCACTATTCACACTTCAAACCAATAAGCCCATCATCTCATCTTGCTTTGCAGAAGGCATTTGTTGCTTATAACTAATAAATAAGAGACAGCTGCCCCGCCTAGCTCACTGAGTTCAGTGTGGCACTGACTGCAAACCAAGTTGTGCAAAAAGTTTTTAAAGCCAGTAACGTGCAGTGCATAGAGACAATGCCTTTGATTTTTATTTTTTCACTGTCATTCATTTATCTATTCATCCATATATTTCTGGCATAACAACTGTTGCCTCCTCAGTTATACATTTAACATACACATCTGACAATATTGAACACATTATTTCAGTATAACCTTTTTCCAGTTTGGGAGTAGTTAAGTCCAGGTGATCACAAAGGTTATGGAGTAGTAAGAAAGTAAAAACTTAAGGTAATGGCGGATGAAATCATTTATAAATAAAGGTCATGGTAGAGTTTTAGTCAAGGTAAATAAGCAAAAGGCTGGAAGGCTGGAAATGGATATGGCCAGCTACAAGGTCAACCTGGCCTTTTGATGTGCTATTTAAATGTCAAAGTATGGCCTGTTTTTAGTCATGTCTCCTCCTCTTAATCCTTTTGTGGTGGGGAAATGCATTTTGCATACTGACCGTCTTACTTGTTGTCCACAGAGGACCGTACTGTAACAGATATCATGGTAATTTCATTAAATTTCAAGGACAACATGAGGGTAAGTAGCTCTTGCTCACAGAAAATATATATAGGGAAAGAATATGCTGGCTGAATGAAACCACTGACCCAACCCAGTGTATGTAACTTTCCAGCATTTTGCAAATACAACAAAATATTCTTCAACCAATCAAATCACAGTGAAAGATTTAAATAGTTAATGAGTTACAATTTCAGCTTTTAGTTTTTTTTGACAGACAAGTTAGTAAACAGTTGCTCATTCACACCCTCAGCAGATAAAAAGCAACATTAGAATTCATATGAATGCCAGTCCAATATTCACTCTCCTTTTAGCTCTATTTTTGGTCTCAACCAACTCTGAGGGAAATATATGGCTCTTTAACAGCAAACTATCTCTGTCTGCCTTTTGATGCTGAGCTAGTACATAGATGGGGTTTTAGAGCTTTTTCACTGAAATAGGTGCATCTGGAAACAACACTAATGAGAGCAGTGAGAGTGAAGTATAACAAAGAAGTTGCAGGCTGGCAAATCAAAGCAATTAGCTGAAAGACACTAAAATGCTCAATAAAGCTGAGAGGAACTGCAGAATCACAAGATAATTGCGTGTAGGTTCATGACTATGAGCATGCAGTTTCAATAAGAAATCAATAATTTTCAACTGCACTGCAGTAAAAGTTGTACTTTTTATCTGTGATATTCTGACCTGTCCAATCCTAGTGGAAAAATCGTGTAAGTACATTTTTTTTTATTGCTATTGTTATTACTTTTATGTATATATCTTTACAGACATACTTGTGGGACATAGGGAAATGTCTTCTGATTTAAACATCTGCTGTGTGTGTGTGTGTGTGTGTGTGTGTGTGTGTGTGTGTGTGTGTGTGTGTGTGTGTGTGTGTGTGTGAAAATGAGGGAGAGTGGTCGAGGATTCAATATTCATTAAATGTTCTCAGTCTGCTGACCTTTTCCTTCCTCCCTCCCTGAGTCCATGCTTCATTTGATTCAATAAGAGACGTTAATTTTCAAAGCAAACCTTCACTTACAGATTTATTCCCTGGGGATATTGCTTTGTGTACAGAGAAGAGAGGAAAGAAGAGGAACAATATAGATCAGCTGGGAGGAGACGGATGATGGTGGAATGGGGAAAGAAAAGACAAAGTGGTGGTTAAATAACCAGCTTGTTGCAGTAAGACTATCTTAAACCTGTCATTTTGAGTATGGGAGAAAGAGAAAAATAACAATAATTTGTGCTCTGACATGCTCCTTGACTCTCTGCAGGTGTACAGACTTATATTATTTTCTCAACTCCACTGAAGAAGATATTTATAGTAGAGCTGGAAAGTAAAGGAAAAGTTTAAAGAAGACTCTTATATAACAAGAGTATAGAGGAGGATTATGATGTAGTTGTTTGACTGAGACAACTGAGATGGAACATTAGTGCACAAGTGCACAGTATGTAGTCGTCAAAACTCTTTGGCTCACCTGGGAAAATAACTGTCAGCTGGCAGGAATGATTTATATAGCTTGTTGACAGGTTTATGTCAAAGTAGATGAGACTTCAGTTTATACATGCATTAAAAAATCTAATAAAATGCATCAGAGCGAAAATTGTAAGGTTGTAATTTAACTGAAGAATTCAAATGAGAGACTTTCATGGATAAACTGACAAAGACAAGGTTAACAGCAATTAGCAGGTGTTGATTTTGGTCTGTAATTGTATCGTGTTGTTTCTGAAAGAAAAAAAAAAGTTTTTGTGCTCTGTGCGCACATGTGTGTACTTTGTTCATAGCGAAAGGCTGAGATATCCACTGACCAGAGCCAAATGTCTTGACTGCGGAGGGTAGAAGGCATATTCAGAGCTGACACAACAAAGGAAGCAGTAAAAGACAAAAACAGCATGACGGTGTCTTCAAAAGAGCATCTTTGTCCACAAAAATCTTTTTCTCAAAGGCCAGCTGAGGCCCGGGGCAGGCTCCACAGACCCAACAGCGAAGATCTGGTTTCTCTTGTTACCTCACAGACCCTGCTGCTTGTGTTGACCTGAAACCAGCACGGACGCAGGCAGGCAGCCGTGATTCGTGTGTTCCTGTTGCAGACAGACTGTGGGGAATACGGAGTCTACAACAATGCACTGCATTGTATATTTAGTATTTAGTGTTTATTAATTAGTTTTTCACATAGATATACATGAGGTGGCTATAGTGAACACTCATAATTAAATGCAATCCAATAGAACAGCTGCAATAAATACAACAACCACATGATAAATGCTACTTTGTGTAAGCCAACATGAATGACAAGTCTTTTGAGTTTTAATCCTTTTTTCAATCCTAGTTGCTTTGGTGCCATCCTTGGTTACTATGGCAATAGTATAATATGGCAATTTTACTACAAACTCTGGAGCAAACACTCCATGAAAAGCTACTCTGTTTACAGTGCAGCTCATGTTGTTGTAATGTAACATTATCAGTAATTGGCAATTTACGATCTTGCCATAAGCAACCACAAGCTGTTTCAGGCTACAGACGGTGCTAGTAGTCTTTTGGCTACCTTCAATTTGTGGAGAAGAGTTCAACCTGTTGCTTTCAGCTCTGATCCAAAAACTGATCATGCGTTTGTGGATTTTTTTAATGAATGACGCAGCTAGCGCTAACCCCAGTGACAAATACATTGGATATCCCGTGACTGTTTTGCAATAAAAGCCACTGCATGTTTGGATAGTTGAATGTTGTAACATGAAGCAGGAGCAGCAAGAAATGTTCGATTTCCATTGGCAGTAACTGACATTAGCGGTAATCATACAATACTGATACAGCTGTAGGAGAGTGAACAGTAAACAGTGAGGGTGATATCAATGAGATTAAACAGATTTACATATATACATTGTTTCCTGTGTATCGCTGATGTGTGTGAAGGCTATCTGGATCCAAATGAATTGTCACATATAATCATATAGGCACAATCATAGTAAAATGTACAGGAAGCAGGACAGGCGAACTCCCCAACTAACTAGTATATAGAAAGGTAGTTCAGAATGTAAATACTTTGAATGGCTATTGGTGAAAATGGCTAACTTTAAATACTATTAAAAATGTGTTTTGATATCGACACTTTATACTATATTTATACTTAGAGTTAGGGTTAGGCCCTTTCCCCTATTCTACGTCTAGCTCATCTTATAGGCACCAGCATCACTCCAGCTCAACTTTCTGGTAGAAGACTTGAGACTCCTCACCATGACCTCAGACACTCTCCTGCAGAGCTCCAGCCTTGGTTATATGGTCCATGGAGTCAAGTTTGCACCAAAACCTACTGAATAAATAATATTCATCTTATATTTGTGTCTCTTTGAGTTGGTAGAAGTCAGTATTATGCCTACCCTTGACTCCAAGACCATGACAAAATACCAAAACATCTCAGGTATTTTTATATACTGCAACTTCCCCCCAGGATTTTTACTTTAGGTGTTACATCCTGGAGTTTTGTTAAGACTTCTGTTTCTCACACTGCTGCAGGCATGAACTTTCTCATTAACTGTTGTAAATGTTCAGTAGTGAATTCAGCACTAATCACATTTTACCAGACTGAACTCTGGAGGATAGGTATGCGAGCACGAGGTAATAAAAAGGCAGATTTTTTTGCAAAATGATTTTCAATTACAAATCTGCCTTCTGAGATTTACCTGGAACTTTTTAGCATGTTTGAATAATTCATAATAATTACTTCTAGCCTGGAGGTAACAGGTATTATAGAATAATTTCCCTCCAACATCTTTTGATTCAAAATTGTACTGGGCTAATGACTAGTTGGTTTACTATAATAAACCACTTAAAGAGTGCCATGGGAAAATTATATAAATTAGACAAAAAGGCCAAGTCAGGTATGAATATAATAATAACAAATGAATAATTGAACAAGCTCTTCTTAAAGGTCCAGTGTGTAAGATTCGGGGCCTCTGTTTTCAGAATAAGGCAAACATGGAATATAATATTCATAACTATGTTTTGATGCATGTATAATCACCTGAAAATAAGAATCTTTTTATGTTTGTTACTTAAAAATCATCCTTTTATATCTACAGTGGGAGAGGTTCCCCTTTCATGGAGGCCGCCATGTTGAAACACCTTATTTATACAGTAGTCCAGAACAGACAAACTAAATACTGACTCTAAACAGGGTCCTTAAAGTGTTGTTTCTCCTTTACACTAGGAAGGTGAGGGTGATGTGAGGAGATTGCAATGCAGTGATTGGACCACTAAATGCAACTAAATTCTACACACTGGACCTTTAAGGCTGTCTCCAAGTTCTTGAGGCACCTGTGAGATATCTTTCTAATGGTATATTCAGCAAACAGGAGCCTTGTAGAAGATAAAAAAAACATTTAATGTAAAATGTAGAGACCTCAATTTGAATACCAGCATTGTACATTTGGTACTTTTTATATTTTTCTTGCAGTAAAAGCCTCAGGCATCATGACAAAACACGGATCTCATGTGCAGAGACATACAGCTATATTTACAAAGGTAATGCATGTGAATGAATGCAACTCTTCCATACGCTTGCCCTTGGAATTCAAAAAGAAGGGAATAAAGAAGGAAAACCCTTGGGTCCCGGTGAGGCACCAGGTGCCAGATAAGCAAAGGATTGAAGCTGTCAAATGTTTCTCCTGGGAGTCTGTCAACAAGAACCAAAGACTGTGAGATCCAAGGTGGGCTTGGAATTGGGTAAAAATTAAATGAATGTCATACTATCACATAAAATATACATAAAATCTATGCCATACAGCTACAGAGCATGACACTCACAGATATTCAGTGGGGGTAGTGTTTCATTTGAATCCAGTGTCTGAACAGATAAAAAGGGGGAAGGCTACTATACAGAGACCATTCTCTTTTCTCTCGCTGCATTAATCATAAATTGCTGTTGAGTTGTAATCTCATCACAAATTAGATAAATGTCTCTAACACAAGGAGTGGAGGCAAAGTTCAGAGAGATGGAGAGAGCGAGAGAGAGACAGAGAGAGATAGAGAGGGAGAGAGGGAGGGAGTTGTCTGTTTGGAAAGAATCCAATCCATTTTCATGCAGCAGATGAGCTTCAGCCTGAAAACAGATCTTATCAAAAAACTTACCACGCCATTCAGTTTCAAAGTCAAGCTCGACGTACTCGTCTGCTTCATTCATCTGCACTGTTCATGCTGGCATTTGAATAAAAAAAGCTCTTTCAGAAACTCATACTATTCAATTTCCCAGTTTTTTCTTGTTGATGTCATCTCACTGAACATTATAGACTCTATTTCACTTACACATCTACTGGTGGTCGAGGAAATTATCATTTAGATGTTACGGTGTGGAGAGAATTGCCTTTTTTTTGAATGCGTATGAGTGTATGTGAGAGTTTGCGTAAAAAAAAGTTTGTGGGAAATGTCAAAGAGTGAGCGGACAACAGTTCGAGTGAGGGGAAACTGTTATCTTTAATTCATAAGGAGCAGGGCCATCACTGAACATAATGTTTCAAAGAGACAGAGACGAACAACAAGGGTAAAGTGAAATGAAGGACGAGAAAATGAAAACAGCTCAGCAGTGGATGACCTTCCTCAAAGAGAGGACGGGTAGACCTGTTATGTGTTGGGTTTTCTCAAAGGGTGCAGTTGCACCTGTAGTATACACACATTTTATTTCCTTTTACATGATAATATATGGTTTCATGTTTTAAAAGCGGCACTCCACCTAATTTACATATAATGATAAAATATATTTATATATATTTGCATGAGGAGTACTACTGAGCCAGTTAAAACAGTTTTATAATGTATTTTATAGCTCTGAAAGAGCTTCATATGAAGTCTGAGAAAATGTCCCTTGTGATGCCATCACGGTTATCGCTACTATCTCTACTACTTCATGGAGACTACATATTCATAAGAGGGCCTGTCTTACAAACTGGTGTTTGAAGCTTGGCTTTTGCCATAGGGAATAACAACACATTGGCAGAACATATTGGCCTCAGCTACAAAAACATTGACCATTCTTTCTTAAACGTGTCTAATGTGAGGCCCCCTATTTGATATGCAATACAGAATGGCTGAAGTACCCTTAAAGTAACATGCAAATACATGGAAAATCTCTCTATATATTCTTTGCTTTTAAGAGCTTAAAACAGATCATAAAATGCTGTACATGTATTTGTAATAATGGGGACTGATTATTGATTAGATTTGTAGTCACCTTGTTTTGTGACAAAGACAAGCAAACGTTCAGGCTGATGTCTGCATTAACATATTTCCTGTGGTGCTATAAGCACAACAAGACAATATTCCACCCCAAGCCTTTTCTCTGTGTCTATAATCATTTGTCCCCTCGGTGAGTGTGCATGCTGAGTATAACTAAGGCAGTGCTTCGAATGTGTCACTGATGCTCTGTAATGTAGCCATGTGTTAGCCCTGAAGCTATGAACAGCCCTCTGCAAATTACATTAAAGCACACAGTTGTGTTCTGCTTCATTCCATAGGCAAACTGATGTTCGACAATAAAAGTGCACAAACTGTCAATTAGTTTCCTTTCAGTATTCCTTATAATGTCTCATTATTGTTCTCGTTTTGTTCTTCTGTTCTCTCTTTCTTCTGTCTAAGGAGGTGACTGATTCACGGTTTATTCCCTCAAGTCTTAATCCCTTAATCACATATTGAGGATATACTGTACATATATATAATGTATATGTACACTTTATACTACACACTATGCCATCTGCTGCATGAGAGAAGCCTCTAGCTGTGCAGCAAGACATTAATATAACATTAAGTCACAAATTTATATTTAAATCTATATTTATGACAGTTGGCAGATTCCAATGCTGCTCAATATTCATGAGCTGACCACACCATCAATTCAAATAAGGACGGATGTTTGGCAGCAGTCATTCATTTATCATTACAGTGTGTGACAAGAACTGCAAGAGCTATAAAGCAACCAGGACATCCAAACACAAAAAAGTAATTAAACATACAATATTTTTCAAATTGACATAACTGGCTTTCATAATTCATAATTGTCAAATCGAAATGTCAGTTCTACTAATCATTAGTAATATCGTAGCTATCTCTAGCCAAACTATTACTGTAACTTTTCTCTGGCATCGGCCACAACACTTAGCACACTGCATTATGACACAACAGTCAAGTCAGAGTATGTAAAAACTTGGATGAACAAGGTCTGATCGCTTATTACTTGATTAGTAGCAACCAGAGTCATGTTGGTCTGACATGGTTGTTAAACTCAAATTTTATCTAATATTGTGAAGGCAGGCAGCAAGACAAAATGAAACAAACCTCCTTATCTTATATAATTTTCATGCAATTCTTTTTTTAATTAACTAGAAGTAATATTGAGATATGAATGACATCATTTATATGTAGTGACTAAACAGGAAGTTGTTTTATTACTCCTGATCACCTGTATTCTCTGATCCCGTCATAAATTGTGACTTCATCCAAACATATAGTTTGTGCTTTTTGTATAAATCAACAAGATTTTTTAGCCATGATATGCCTCAGCCTCACAAAGCTGCTAGCATGGTTGTAGACTTTAAAACTTTATCCACACGCACACAGAATAACCATCACATATAAAATAAAACATTTGCATAGATAATGAAGGTATCTGATGCTGGTGCTGACCTGCTGACCCTTAGCAGTCATGTCCAGTCTCACGATGAACATCTCAGACCGCTATGTCAGGCTCAGCTCTAGACTTTCTGTGTGATGGGTTATAGCTGGGAACATGAACGTGCACAGCAATGTAAGTTTACGGTGGGTCACAGGTTATGCTTAGTTAAAAATTGACAGACTTCACCACTAGAGAAAAGGTAAAGGTAAAATTTCAAGCAACCTATACACATTTTCACTGTTGCTCAACTTGAACACAGTTTTGTAGCTTAAATGCAGAGTAGTTCTGAGGCGTGACCGGAGCTGAGCCACTGAAAACAATTGATACAATAAATGGTTAACATCTGTCAGAAATTATACTAAATTTATGTGTGCAATGAAGTGTGAAGTGTGCATGTTTTTAATTTGCAGCTTATGCACCATAAAAGGCTGAGAGTGAACATCAGTTAAAGCATGGTTGCTAAGTTCTCTTAAGATTTTCATAGCTAAAACCACAAAAATTGTAAATAAGTGCTTCCTTTGAGAACATATACAACATAATTAGGCCATGGAAACTGGCTTTGTTGTATTTGCTTGAAGCGTTTGTGATGTCTTCTATAAGCAGTAATATGACCTGGTTGTAGATGGAGAGAGTCTGCTATAAACATAATAAACATAGAAGATACAGTAAAGGCAGTGTGTGTTTGTATATGTTTTTATGATATATATAGAGAGAGCAGTGGAGTCAATAACAAGAGATTAACTGTAGAGCTGTTGAGGTATAGCGTATCTGCCATCACCCTCTAGTTTACTACAGCAGTTACTGCATTTGTGGGTTATGTGTGTGTGTGTGTCGACACATGGATCTCTGCATGAATGTAGGCTATTAGAAATAGAAATTAGAAATTTTTTTCCAGATTTAGCAGCAGTGTTTCAGTGACAAAGAGCTCACATACACACAAAATTCTACTTCAGCGACAATCATTAAAATGCGAAGTCGCGCTATAAGTCATTAAATCAACTCAATGTTTTAGTTTACGTTCCACTACATTGACTCCATGGTTATTGCAGTACTATATATGAATGGCATTGAAGACTCACATAATTACTGTTTGAGTAGTTTAGTTTGTTTTGCTGTTGCTCTCGCTTACTGTTTGTATGAGGACAAAACCGGTTGATTATTTTCAGTATAAAATGAAATGCAGAGCAGTCAGGCTGTAGTGACACACTGTCACACTGTGTGTGACGACTATGGAAAATAAAACTCTATTCATCTCTGTCATTGTTCATCTTACTTTTAATGAGAAGTTGTTTTTTTTATAGTGCAACGATACAGAGTCTCCTATTGTAGGGCTATTATTTGAAACAGCTGATATCCTCCCTTACAATATGATTAGTATTGTGAGAGTATCAGTCATTTTAAGATCTTTTGAAAAAGAGGTGATGCTTTAAAAAGACTGAACATGGAATACGAACTGATGTATTTATTTGACGTGGTTAGAAATTAAAGTCAAAGAGTTACTGGCACAGTAACACAGACAAGAGTTGGCTCAGTTATGCACAACTGATGGTGCATGTGTGTGTGAGTGCATATTTTTGCAAGTATGAATGCTGCAAATACAATAGAATGTGGATCTCAGCGTGTCCTGTGTTCGGCCCTGTAAACCTCCATCCTTCAGAAAGACATTTATTTTTTTATGATGCATCACTGTAAGAGGTTTATGGATTATGTCTCTCCAGTAAAAGCAAACATACCCTTGGCTCAAAATCAAGGTGACCCATAGATGGACATATACTGTAAACTTCTCATAATATTGATGCATCATGTAATTTTGTTTTCCACTGTGCCCATTACTGATTACAATGTCTTCATCTCTACCAACTTTAGTTTCCCTGACTTTGTCTGGTAAATAATATGGTAAATCCTGTGTGCTGTTTGATGATTCACCTGCAAACAACAGTTTGTCTTTCTGTTTCAAGAACATTTGATGCAAGGAGGTGGTGCCTTCAGTGGACTTTTATTCGAATCTGACACAACAAAGAACAAGTATTATTTATTATCAAGAGATATATTTTTTCCTGCACTGTCACATGTAAACTGACAGTGTTACAACCTGACAGAGTGACAAGGAGAGAAGAAAAAGTGAAGGACAGAATAAAAGATAGAGGACATGTACACTTGCCTGCACTGATGTGAGACCGGGTATGAGGTATGAAGTTATTTCATATTTAGATTAACTGAATTTTTCACCACAGCTTAGGCACCTTTAAATCTACCATTTGGTATTCTAAAGCTTATAAATATGAAACTACCTAAAGAGGAGGAGGACACTCTGTCAAAGGCCAGAGTATGAAACTGTCTGCATAAAAGATTGAGGAAGTAAACAAGGGGGCACTTAGCATTTACTGAATATTGTGAACACATTTCCATCTAGAGCTCAACTTTTTCTTTTTTAACTTTCAACTTTTAAATCACATACATAGAATGATATTTGGTGTTTACTGTAAAAAAAAAAAAGACATACTGTATGTTCCTGTCTAATTACTGTACATAATAATGTAACCGCTGCCCAAAGTGTTTTGCATTTTCTCTCAGACATCAAACTAAAGCAGATTAAAGCAACCTGATCTTGAGATCAGCCAACAGGAGACCTCATTAACATCTTATCATGGCTAAATAATCCAACAGAATCAAATGGCGGCTCACATTGCAAAACAACCATGTCAAATTAGTTCACTGAATGTCACCCCTGAGAAATCCATTCAGTGAATTCACCGGGCCACGCTTTGATTAAGTGGTTTAATGGTCACAGGAGGAAATAATAGGAAATAATTAATAATTATAGTGATTAAGGGAGAGAGTATTCACATTACATGGTTCGTCTTTCTTTTTTTTCACTAAGGCTGTTAAAACCTTTGCCTGTGGCTAGTTAAAATGTTTTTAAATCTAAATCAAAGGTACAGGTTTGGTCTCAGAGTTTAGGAGATTATGTGTTTGTCTGCATATTGCTACAACAAGCTCAACCAATCAGAGGGTTAGGACAGCTCGTATTTATCTTGTGAGGCAAAATACACCTTTGGATGTAACTTTTACACAAAAAAGAGGAGTTTCTTGTAAGAGTACTTGACCTAAACATTGCACTCCTACAGTCGAACATTATTGGACTTATAATTCGATGCAGCAGAACCTGAGATATTGTCTTTTTTATTCCACACATTCTGCTTATTCCTTCTATAATTAAACTTGACTGGCAACATTCTGGTGTGCTGTTAATGGCCAGAACTTGTCTTCATCAGTTTTCGTACCCATCAGTGTGAGAAGGCTGGATGCAATGCAGTTCCCCCACATTTACATGATTTCTTGGCACAGAGTGTGAGCGGCTCGATACTGTCTTCCCCTTTGATGATTCCTTAAAAATTCACTTCACTTGTGTGAGATGAGGAAGATGACTGTGGGTGGGTGGAGACAGCTATGTGTAAAAGCTCAGCGTTTAGAGGACATAGATCATTAAGATTCTCTTTTAACATTCATGCAATGTTAATGACACAATTTATTATGTTCTACGTTTTTTCTTTTTTTTTTTTGACTCAGCAGTTCATATCTTACCGGGAGCTTTGCCATTTATTAGCATGCATATTTCTTCTTTTACACCAAGAAATTGATGCCTTCAAGCACATTGTAGGATTCGGTGTATGTACAGAAATGAGCACATATATTGGTTTCTGTCACTATCTGAGCTTTATATTCAAAAGGTGGGTAGACCCCGATTTGCATATTTATTCCCTCTAGTTCCATGCATCCTTGTGAATAATGTAATTTTTGAGCTATTAATCGGAATAAATCGTTGCCTGGATCTTAACGTCTGAATCTTGTCCTATAGTTTGTGTGCATGCTTACATGTGTGTGTATCTGCAGCATGGTGCCATGTACTCCCACTGGCCATCTGTGCCTGCTGTTCTCTTTCTCTGGTCCATACAGGTAAAACGTGGCACAAACCTAGAAGCTTGCCAACCTAACACGACTACCTGACTAAGTTGTCCACAGAAGCACACATGATCACAAATGGGTTTATGGTGAACATTTAAGTTAGACTTCACCAGCAACCAACCAAACCATGCTGTTTTCTCGTGTGCTTCTAATGGCCAGACTACATTTTTCTCCTCACAAACCAGCTTACATTTTGCTCATTGTGGTCTGTTACGGCTCAGTTGGTATTTGCTTGAGGCAGGTATCATGTCAGGTAGGTTGTACAATAGATGACAGCTGTTCTCCTTCAGTGAGAGGGTATGATGAACATGTTCTCTACTTGACAGGACCACTGCGCCACTCACTGGGCTGTGACTGGTCTTTTGGTCTGATTTTCCTCAGAAATGAAAGGTGAGACACAGGTCATGCATCAGGTTTCAGATTGTCAACTGTCATTTTATATCTATGTTTAGTTTAAACCTGCAAAAATAAGAAAGCAATACTGACAGATGATCACCTTTTTAGTAGGGATAGGTCTTTTATGTAATTTCTATATGTGAGTAAATCATTATCAAGTATTTAAGTACTTGCAACCCCCCTCAAAAACATCTAATATGGCATTTCAATGGCTGTTAAAAAAAGCTTATGGCTGGTTTAAATTTTTTACGTTTAATATACGTGTTAATATTTGTGTTCACTAGCTAGTTGCTAATTTTGTCTGTCTGCCACTTTGCAGTGGTCAGGTAGTGTAGAGTGAACATTTAGAGCTGCTGCTGCTGAAAATGGTGCTATGAGTGTCTACCAAAAGAGTAACGCTGGGAGCTTTAAAAACCAAAACACGATAAAGCGTGAGTGGAATGATAATTTTCTGTGGGTTCACTACTAACAACACTTTCACACATTAGAAGTCATGGGATCCATTGCTAATATAAAAATATTGACTATAGTCACACTGGAATTCAGCTGCTGTGGATGTTCAGATGAAAATCTAATTTTTGAAGACTGGTTTAGGTTTTTTTTGTGAGCATAAAATTGCACAGAAAAATACAACAACCATGATATGAGGGGAAAAGATAGCTCCACAATATATCTTGGACTTGACACACATATATACTCCGCACTGTGCATTCTAATGTCCGTCAAATGTGCCTCAGTGTGCCTGTCTCTCATTTCATACCTCTGAGTTTTCTTCTTCCACTCTGCCCGGCATCTATAAACTTTATTTGTGCTGAGTTCACAGAAAGTATAAGCTGATCCACTACAGTTATGTGGTTTGTGTGTGTAATTGTGCTTGTGTGAGTGAGTGATTGATGAATGGATCTCTGACACAGAGATCAAGAAGCATTAAAGCAGAAGTAACTGCAAAATTGGATGAATTTTGGAGATGGCGCGATGGGGATAGAGAAATGGATGAGTGGATTCAAAGTGAAAGAAGAGAATAAATAGCACGAGAAACAGCGGAGCGAAAGAGGAGGAGATATGTTTGATTGGTGCAGCTCTCCTCTTTTAACCAAATTTCTCTGCCCACTTTCTCATTCAGTTCCCTTGGGTGCAGATGATGCAAAATTAATTAAAACGCTTTTCATTCTCAGCTCATTTACAGCAATCAACCCTACCTTGTTTTGTCAACTCCCGGCTGAATTCAACAGTAATTTATTATGTATGCACATCGGGTGTGTGTGTCTGTATTCCCCGTGAGACACCTTGCATTCAAGTCACACTCCTTTATTGCTTTTTGTCCTTTGTCATTTCTTGTAACGCCTACCCTGTCCTTTGTGGGTACGTGCGTGCGTGAATCTGCAAATAAATTCGCGAGTGCAGAAATTCAAACAGCTCTACTGTGTATTGTACTATGCACGTTCCAATCCTCACTATTCCCTGACCAAATTATGTAATCACATGCAGAGATTTGCAATGGAGGCATCTTAACATAATCACATCATAGGTCCGAATACTGGACTTCAAATAAAAACAAATCAAATCAAACCCAAATCCACAATTCACTACACTCACGACTTTCTTATAAAGTTACCATAGTACCAGAAAATAGTCATTTATCTTTCCCCCCTACTTTTATTGAATATATTTTCTATCAGATGAAATATTCGGTCAGAGAAATGCACTGCACAAGTCCCTTTGTGGCTTCCCCATAGAAAACAACTATATCCTTATTTTCTTTATTTCTCCTATTACCCAATAAGGCCTATCATCAGCTTCCGTGCACTCCATGAGCTTCCTATAGTGAAAAAAAAGAAGAGAAATGGTTCGCAGGCTGAGCTTTTCAAAAACTCCACGCTGTAAAATATTCATCCTCAAACATAGGGTTATTCTGGAGAGCCACTCTAGGTTTGAATGTGCCTTCAAAAGGAAGAGGAAGAGGAGAAGGATGCCAAGAGTGGAATGAAGGAGGAAGAGCTTTGATTGAGTGAAAAGGTCAATGTGTGACTGCTCAGAAAGGGTCACTGATGGGTTAGTGAGTGCCATTCACTGAGGCTCACTGAAAAACTCTGACACACATATTGTGAAAAAAGTAAGTGTTCATTTACAGTATATGATGAGCAGCAGGAATGTATCTCTCTGCAGCTCATGTGCTTAAATAACAAAAATGTGTTTTTCTTGTTGATGCTCTTCTCCGTTCAGAAGCCCTTTAATGCAGGCTGGAGGTTAAGGTGGAGCAATGTGATGGGCAGAGCTGCATGTGTAGACAGACCCAACACAAAGTGCTTTTTTATTACTTTTTTTGGGAGGATTTTTTGTCTTTCTTTAACAGCATAACGCTTGAAGATCACATTTCCTTTCTTTCAAATTTCAATTTCAAATAAAAAGTGACAGCTCTAGGAACAGTAGAGAGACAAGCAGCAGATATCAACATTTTTGGAAATACTCTGCCTGCCTTGCTGCCTTTGGAGAATTACATGAGAAGATTGATAGCACTCTCAGATCTCTATGAAGCTACAGCCAGAGGACAGTTAGCTTAGCTTAGCTAAGACTGGAAACAAGAGAAAACAGTGTCTTCACCTGGCTTCCAGTCTTAATGGTAAGCTACCTTGCTTCTGGCTGCAGCTTCATATTTAAAGAGCAGATAGTGGTATTTATATTCTCATCTAAATCTCTGCAAGAAAATAAAGGAGTATATTTTTCTCAGAATGTTAAATTATTCTGACACTGTCTATCTTTAGACTCTCGATTCAGATAAGGAAGAGCTCTTGAAAAAAAGTGGAAGAAACCTCAGGAAGAGCAACCTATAATTGTGACACCTGAATTTGTATCATGTTGATACATTAACTGCATTTGCTCAAACCTGTGAATAATGGCCAGTGGCGCTACCAGCTGTGGGGGCACTCTGGTGGCAGAACTGCACATGCAGTCCAGCCCTAGATGTGACCTTACACAAGCTTCCAGCTTGCAATAGGTGGTCACTGTTGTCTTCCTTCAGAGATTCTACTGACAAAACTACAAAACTAGATGATTGTCAGTTCAAGCCCTGCTGCCCATGAAGACACATAGGGAGTGAAGAAAGAGGAGACAGTTGGGGTTGCTGGGTGACTGTGTGGCCAGAGAGGTTTATTATAGTGAGGTTGTATATTAGATTTCTGCAACAGTCAGTGGCCACTGTGAATCAAATCTTGGATTTGATTGCTGAATCTCCTATAGGGTTGATTTTTAAACACAAACTTTTTACACCCCCACAATAAAGATGTTGTGTAATGAAAATGTTATGGGATCAATAGATCATTTAAATTTGACACTTCCAAAATGATAAATAACTCATTATAAAAGGAAAGTTTGGGAGAAAAATGTGCACAGTTTACATACAAGCTACAGAATGTAGTACAGGCACAGGTGAGTGACCATAGGTAATTATATCACAGGTGATGATATAATTCAAACAGTTTTACTTGCTCAATTCAAATGTGAAATTATTTCAGGGCAATGACAAAAATGAAATTTATAGGTTTAGAAGTTAATATCTCTGGTGAGGACAGTGTCCTAATAGTTGTCTTGAAAAGCACCTTGGTGGCATCAACGTTTTTAGGCTTATTGCCAAGAAAGCAAAATCAGAATGAGGTTCCTCAAATAGAAATGCAAGTGAAGTTTCCAAGCTCTTGACCAATTTAATCAAATTACTCGCAGCCAAAAAAGATTTTTGGTCGCTCTAGATAAGCACTATTTAAATGCATGACATGTAAATGTAAGAGGAAGAGGATTATTAAAAAGAGCTTGGTGGAGTTCAGCTGGTTAGATTTTTTTACATATCTTGATCGTGATTTAAATAATTTCGTCACTTTTCTTCTGAATATTATAATTTTTTTTTTGACTCATGAATTGCAACACATTAAAAAAAGATTGAATATATATTAAAACACAAGTACTGTACCTGCCCAGTGCGGAAAAAAATCAGTGCAGAGACCGCTCCTGAGGAGAACAGAGCCATATGAGATCAAAAAATCACAACTCTCACTTTCTTTGTGTGTGGGTGCGTGTGTCTGTGTGTGTGCATGTGACCTACTGATTTAATCTGTTTCAATTTTTGTTGCTTGATTGTTGATCTGTGTCGGGGTTACTCTAACAGCCCAGTACAGATCTGAAGAGAGGCGAAGTGCATAACATAAGCTTATACATTAGGAATTTTCCCTCTGCTTATAACTTGCACACACATTACTCTTAGCTATTATCTCATCTATTAAAGCTAACTTTAAATCATTAGCGTTCAGTAACATTGGTTTTCAGAGACTGAAAATGCAGGAAGGGTGAGGATTAACGGAGGGTCACATCATGCTGGAACAATCTCATAGAGGGAGACTGGTACAACGATACAGGTAAATAACTTAAGGAGGAGAGGAAACACCTCCAATGAAACATATATCAATAAATTATTCTAAAAATTAGATTTTTAAAACTACTTAAACCATGTCTGTGGTACTGGTACAACTATTCTCTTCTCTTTTGCTCTGTTGTAGGCTATTCCACTTCCTATTCTGTGGTTCTACTTTACTCTGTTTTGGTGGTTGCTTGGTCCTGTTTTTCTTCTAATCCAGCTTCCTATGCTGGGTCTTCAACTGACATCACACCTGGTGTAACATCAGCTAGTTGTTGCTCCTCCGGTGTGGAGTCTCTGGCTGTTTTAATCTCGTCTGGTCAAAGTCAAGATGGAATAGTCCATTTATTGTGAATTGTGGGTGATAATAAATATCGGCAAAAACATTTCATTGGATTTTTATCTACGACTGTACAATCATTCATTTGTAGAAGACAAGAAAAGAAAAATGTGGTCATGAGGCCCTTTGGTGGATGAGGCATATACCTTTGATTTATGGTAAAACTGCCTCGGCCCTAGAGGCAGTTCATTTCACCAGGGCTGTCAATATTAAGCAAGGACGAGTATGATCCTCAGAGAAGCACAACATGTCATGTTTTTTCACATCTGCTCAGGCATTACACACACACACACAAAAGACTTTAAACGTGTAATTAGTCACTTTTCATGATGTCAGATGATTAATAATACCATATGATGTCTAGTCATATTTGTGAGTTTTTTATTTCCCCAAAACATCTTGCTTACATGAAAACTGCACACATACAGTATATCACTGTCTCCCTCTTACACACACACACACAGAGGTACATTTTTTCCACCTGTATCTCAAGACACACCATTTGTCTTGTTCAGCACACCTCACGCACTAGTATTTGTACATGGACATCCTCACAAGTCTATGCGTGTTTGAGTGTGTGTACATCTGTGTGTGTGCATGCACTAAGGCGGCTTGTGTGTGGTGTTTGCTTTGGCAATGCATTATTCCTGTTTAATCTCTGGCCTCGGGACATGGTGTACAGTGCTTGGTTGGATTCTCACCTCAGCAGGAATTAACATTTACAGTGCAACTCATCCAACACACATCTAATTAGCACCCAGGCAAGTGTCAACTGCTGACATCTCCATGATTCTTTGAGTGTGTGTGAATTCAGTGAATGTCAAGTGAAGGCCGACTGTTAACTTAAAATCCAATCATGGTGAAAGAGAAAAATGAGGAATGGAGAGGAGTATAAGAACTTTACAAACATCATCAGTGCCATCAGCTGCCTGGAAAGCAGAAGCAACTTACTCTAAAAAACTTTTGTAGACAAACTGGTACCCATGTACAAGACTCAAGGTCCCTTCATTAATTGTCATAATTATTCATTATTTCCAATTATTTCCCCATGTGACCACTAAAACAGTTTAATCAAAGTGTGGCCCTGTAAATGTGCTTAATGAATGACTCAGGGGTGACATTTTGTAAACTAATTTGACATAGTTGTTTTGTAGTTTGACTCTGTTGGATTATTTTGCCTTGATAAAATTGATAAAATGTTAATGACGTCTCCTGCTGTCTGATTGCAATATCAAGCTGCTTTAGGTTGATCCCCAAGAGAGGATCTGAATCACTTTAGACACCACAGACAGTCATTATATATGGACTTGTCTCATAGACACTGATGAAAGCCTTTTATTAGGCTTAATCACAGCAAGACCTTCCTATAGAATGAGCTATTGCCACTATAGAGAGAGAAGGCAGTAAGTATAAAACAGACAAGTGAAGACACAGAAACAAAGGAAAGAAGATGAACTGCAGAAGAGGGGATTAAAAGAAAAAGAAAAGGGATAAGCTATGATAATTTCATGAGACTGAGAGGAGCTGGAGGTCCTTGCCCTTGAAGTACTCTTTACCTTTTGTCCCCGGATGTTTGAGTCAGTGTCCTCTGGGTTGGAATGCAGTAAATTGATAGAGACCGAAAAGGCCATCGGTTCAATTCCCTTGAGGAATTAAACCTAATGCTTTATTAATAAATGCTAAAGGGCTGCTGAGAGCATTGTAGTGACTGTGATGGACAGGAACACTGAGTGTTCAAGTGAAAATATAGTTTCTGCAATGCCATGTTGTTCTATGTTGTATTCTCACAACACAACGTTTGGTTTGTTAGTACTGCTGTGAAGTTTCAATTCAATTTGACGGTAAACCTGACAGTCTACAGCCAAGCTAGCGGCTCTGAGGATCTACTTTGAGCTGAATGCTAATGTTACCATGCTAATGAGCTCGCAATAACAATGATAGCATGCAGATGTTGGAAGTTATGTTAATCATCTTAGATTAGTGTGTTAGTATGCCAGCATTTGGTAATTGGCACTACACACAAAGTACAACAGAGGGTAGTGGTGATGTTCATCAAAACATTTACAATTGATCCTGAGGGAGGCAGGGATGTATGTATCAAATTTTAGGAGATCATCAGTAGGACCCTATAGACAGATTGCCATTGCCATCATTAGAGCCATGCTGCTAGCATAGGTAAAAATGTGTTGCCTGATAAATACCTGAGCTGCTGGCTGCTGGTAATAATAGAGCTAGTTGGAATTTGTTTTCATTTACTTTTTAGATTGATGGATACAAGCAAAATGTCACAACAAAGCACAATTATTGTAGGTAATGAGATGCTGCATATAAAATATGATTTTACTGTTTAAATATTTTGCATCTGCTGGGTGACATATGCAACCTGGGTGAAAATTTAAAAGGGGTGAAAACACAAAAATGGTAAAATGCTGTTGTGCAACTGACTGCACAAACAGACTGAGGAAACATTCAGGTGTTTTCAGTTTGCTGAAGCACAAACAGAATAAAATCAAATGGATTGTGTCACAGCTAGAAAAGCTCTCCGATATGGATTGCTTGGTTATGGAACAGAGCCATTGTTCATGTAATTAGTAACACCTGTGCCTCTCCTGCAATGACAAATCAAAATGTCTGCTGTGAAAAAGGACTGCTGGAATGGAGCTGAAAATTGCTTATGTGTGAGCGTGTCAGCTACAATATGTTACATTTTAACTAAAACTATAAATCCTTTTGAGGCTTCTGATCTTTTCCTGAATTAAAATAATAATACTTGTCATATATGAGGAAATTCCTGTTTCTGGCCACATTTATCATCCACAACGACTTTGTGTTTTTCTGCTTTTCTTCTATTATCACAGCTGTCTAAATCACTACAACCTCAGCAGGTTTGTTTTGTCACTCAGAGGACGTGATGTGGCATCAATATGTCAAGCAGACCAAGAATGGTCAGCACATTGTTGCACGACCTGTAGACTGATGCAATGATTAATGTGTGGCATTTATACATGTATGTTAGTCAGAGACATTTATCAAAAAAGATTAAGTGTTCATGAGTTCAAGATCACTTGCTTGTAATGTTTTAACACGATAACTGCCATTGTGTCACTTGATATGACAACATTCATAATAAGGCTTTGTATTTTTTTCCAGTTTCAGATTTGCAGAGAATATTTTTAAGACATGTTTCTTAAAGGTACCTTATGGAGTTTCTGATTACTAAAATCTACATATACTAAATTTAAAGTCTTTTACCTAATGTCCCTTCAGTTCAAACAATATGAGTTCATTCTGTGAAGCCAGAAAATAAAAATGTTCTTAAAGAACTGCACAGTTGCAATACATTTGCAAGACTGGATCTGCTGCTCTCTTTAAGGCCATTTAAACGTTTTAATAATACAGCCTCTTGTCAGTCAGTGACTGTGACTCCTCACCTCCTCAGCACCTAACCTAAATCAATCTGTGAGTGAATGAGTGAGTATGAGAGACAGGGGGAAGATGTGTGGGAGGAAGAGAATAAGAGATGACTGGCAAACAGAAAAAATAAGATTTCCAAGCACCAATATAATACACCTTATGAGTAAATGATTGACAGCCCCATTTTTAATTATAGGTACGGTAACACATTATTGCATTATCTTTAGAAAAACAAATATTCACCTGAAATGCCTGCACATCACTACTTACCCATGATATTAAAAATGCTCATGATTAAAAATAACAAACAAAGAGTAATAATTTGTTCTCGTAGAAGGTGCTTTCTGTCTTAAAGGTCACAGAAATGTCAATTTACAGCCTGTTCTGCATTATCTCTGGAAAATAATTAGTAAGTACAGTACAGTAATGCTGCTTAGCATACTAATACCCAACAGTTCATGCAAACATTCTCAGACCCCTGTCCTTGTTTAATCTAATGTATATTATAGATAATGCTGTAGACATATGGCTATGCATAGATGAGCAAATATGCTCAAAATAAAATAGACAAGTGAGTTGATGTATAAACACACACAAGCACAGCTACAATCTTGTCCCGGTGGTTGTTGTTTTCTATCTCTCTCCATCGCTCTTGTTTATTTAGTCGTTCCGTTTTCCCTGTGGGCGACTTTTGCCCGTCTGTACCGCTGTTTTCCGATTATTTACACTAATGTTCGTCATTGCTGTTTTTGTCAAACAGACAAGGGGAACGCTGCCACATCTGCCTCCCATTTTATTGACTCGGTAGTTTTCTCATTCTGTTAAGCTGTTGTGTCGGCATCGAGAGCACCCTCAGAGTAATGACCCACTGAACCGAGACTAAAACAAAATGTTCTGTTTGTTTTTGTTTTTTTTTGTTTGGACTGTTGAATACTGATGCCCTTCTCAGACTTCAGTATAACACAGTTATTCCAATCTGTTTATGTGTACGTGTGTGTTTGTCATTTAAAAAGCTTTAGGACTGAATAAACTGGGATGTGTCTTTGTGTGCTGATAAAATGACTGCATACTGTGAGTTAAGACCTCTGAGAACTCAATCTATGAAATCTGTGCCACCTCACTTAACAGTAACTTTATGTAAATGAGTCTGAATACACCTGTGTGTTCTTATCAGGTGTGACATAATGAGTGAGGACCCAGGAGTGATTTCAGATTAAACTTCTAATAAACTTAAACTATAACTTATTAAACTATATGCAAATTGTGACGTTAATTTAGTCAATTATTTAATTTTTTGCTTTCAATCTTTGGCCAGAAAATACATTTCTGTACATTTTACAGTAAGAGGAGTTCTCCCAGCTATTTTGAAGCTGATTTGGTGTTTTAATTTTTAAGTTGTTAATATAACCTGTGTTGTTTATGTTTCTAATATATGAACCTAAATCCTTGAGATACCAAAAGTATTGGCTTTATAATGGAATTGTGAATATTTAAACTCTGACATTATACATTGTTTTAACTCGACGAGTCTACTTTACAGCATTACTTTGAATTGCACGCACAGGGGCATATCCTGTGTGCTCTGCTGCCTAAAAATAGCTGCAAGATGTCTTTAGTCTGGTCCAAGCCCATGAGTCACTCATAAACACAGACATGACCAAATGTGATCTGACAGACTTTGGATGCGTTGTAGAAATATGTATGGGATGTTGAGTGCTGTAGCATTAAATGTTGAGGTTGTTGCATCTTTGCTGTTTGTGAGTTTTTTATTATTGATTATTTATGTTGCTTCACTGGAATACTGATGTTAGCTTTAAGTTTACATTTAACAAGACTCAGTTTTCTGTGCAGGGGTGTTACTGGTATTTGGTTTGTGTTTAGTAGTAGCCACAGCAAGTAAAAATATAGCGCCAAGTTATTGGTGAGACTTTAAACCTTTCTCTCATAACATCATTGAGTAAGTTTATCCTTCATCAGAATTAGCAACGTTGCACATCTAAAACAGTTTTAAGAATTCAAACAGGAAATATACAAGCAACTGAAAATTCTGATGTGCTGTCAAAAAACATTTTAAAAAAAAAAGTCAGGTTGCCCTCAGGAGCATGAGCCCAACCAGCAGGTTTGATGAACTGTGTGAGGAAAGTAAGCAAAGGGGTTGCATAAAATTAAAAATGGCTGAAAAATGTAATAAAGTAAATATATAAATAACAAAAGAGCAAACTTTATTCAGTGCCATATGGGTCAAGATTGGTTGCCTAAAACATAAAGTTGTATGTTATAACCACCATCTGGCTGATCTGAGTGTTTGTTTGCCTGAGTTGTGGTGGAAATGTGAAACCTATCTACTAAATCTGGTGGCTCAGGCTCTTAGCTGGCTCCAGATGGTTTTAAAGCATCAGGGGAAAAGCTGTAAAAAAAAAGACTGACAAAAAACAAAACAAATCAAAACAATGGCGAGGGTATTTGAAATCCTAATAAACATCTGAGAAAAAACAGTGGGTTTGCCTGCTAAGTAACAGCAGGCAGAGACTCATAGTTTGCATGTGTGGTAACATCAAGGCCCCGTTGCTTAGTTCTGTGTTCACGTCTCCAAGTAGCGTGGGTGCATGCTATAATGGCATGGGGCTGCGATCATGGAGGTGTGAGGAGAAAACTCACATTGCACCATTTTCAAAGTAAACACCTAATAGCTGTTAATTAGTAGCTCCATATTTTGCCTCTATTAAAATATATTATCGAACTTTGAAGGGAAAATTTAGCTTGGTGCTGTGTGTGTTCTGGGCTCAACATAAGCTCCTAATCTTGTAAAGCAGCCAACTCTGACTTTTATCTGCCCACCCTGTTCTCTTTCTGTCGCCACAACCTTTGTTGCAGACCTTTATTTACAGGCACCCTGTCCATTTGGGTGTTTTAAAGCCTGATTATGGTTATACTGCATGGTGCATAAAAGTGTATGGTTTTTACGCTTCTCTGCAACATCTAGTTACATAAGCCATACACAAGAGACATTAATGCACAATAACACTACAGAGAGTGTGTTTTCTTGACATTTATGGCTGCTGAGTTTGCATTTTACAGTCTTGAAGAGAATCATTAAAATGCTCTCACAGTGTGAGAATCTCCAACAGTCATTTTGCCATTTTTGTAACATGTTTACATTGGCAAACCTCCTCTGCCAGCGTGTCAGGAAGAAAGTCAGTCAATTTAATTGTTTAACATGGATTATTCATCTTGTTTCACTGGAATACAGATGTTAGCAGTTAGCTTTAAGGTTACATTTAATAGAGACTCAGTTAATTGTTTAAGAGAGAGTGCCTCAGAGTTTTCTTGTGAAGGAAGCACTCCTACCCGAACCTTTTTTTTTGTTTGACTGTTAAAAGTCCAATATGTAGGATTTAGAGGCATCTAGCAGTCTGCTGATTGCAAACGCCTCATTTCACCCTCTCCTTTCTAGTGTGAAAGAAAAACCATGGTGGCTGTGAAACACATAAAAAAGACATATCCTAAAGCCAGTGCTTGATTTGTCCATTCTGGGCTGCTGTAAAAAAAAAAAAAAAAAAGGTTAAATATAGCAGACTCCAAAATGTCAATATCACTATAAAAAGTTCATTCTAAGGTGACAAAAACATCATGCTTCCCTTTTTTTTAATATTCCATATCGGCGATGTGTAAAAAAAAGAGGCCCTAATCTTACACACTGGACCTTTAGGGTACAGTCACACACAACCTGTCCATCTAATTTAAGACACTTTGATGATGAAGCTGAAGTTTGGTGTAAGTAGATTGTGAAGAGGCAAAGTGCACTGAAAGTCAGCAATAAAAAAACAAACAAACAAAAAAAAAACAGCCACCAACTGCTGTTTCTCTGATCTCTTGTGGCCTCTTGCACACAGCCAGTTTAGCTAAAACAGCCCTGGGTGATAATATGTAATTACTGGAGCAGGTGAGGGAGGCCACGGGCTAAAAGCTGGGTCAAAGGGGCTTTTGCAAGATTGGCAGGTGGAGCCATTAGGTCAGCCAAACACAACTACCTCCTACCAATTAACTCCTTCAAACACAACAATATTTCACCTTTCAAAACCCATCAGTAACAGAAATACCACACCACATCAACTGAAAAATGTTGGCTGAAGTGCTTGAACCACAAATTGGTATCGAAAGAATTATCATAATTCAAGGATGTGGGTTTTAACTATGAGCAGAGCTTTGTGTTTGTCAGCATTGTGGGAGACATCATTGTATTTCTCCGTTCCTCCGGCTCTCTCCCTCAATATCTACAATCATCAATCTTGCCCGACAAATGTGCCATTTTAACTTCCTCAGCTTGACTCACGGTAATGATACATTTCTTAGATGGAGCTTTTCATCATTACAAATTTGGGCTGTTGTCAAGTGTTCACGCTGTTCTGTTGTCTGATTTAAAGATGAAAAGACAAAGTACAAGTACACAAGCCTTCTTATTTTTGTAAATGTGTCCTCCAATGTCCTCAATGCTGGGGCCTATTGAAATAAAGGCTTGTCATTACCTATGTAAGACAGATCCAGTGGAGCATTTTCATTGGTAAGAAAACACAAATAGCTACATAATTATTTTTAGGGAAACATTGTGGTTTGGAAGGTCATTGTCAAAAGAAAAACTTCTTTAACCTTAAATCAATGTATCTACACTTAAAGGAAATTAGCAATGACTGCAGACAGAAACAAACCTCTGTCATCTCTCTGTCTCCGAGTTACACACTGTATCGACCCATCTGTCCTCGCAACATGGTTTTACGGTGCTAATAACATGTAGCTCCACCTTTGCCCCCGACAGACAGCAGTCTTAAAATGTCAATAAAATGTAAACACAAATAATTTTAACCATTTTAACGACCAGTGCTGTAATTTTTTCAGTGAGGCAGTTATCAGTAGAACTGCCAAGAGGGAGGAGATACAGTATCTCAAGTGCACAAGGTCCAGATGTAATAGTTCCATTAATAATTCTGATATATAATCTTATGTGACTCTCAGTTGGAGTACTAGAGGTTAGATTGGCATGAAACGTTCCTAGTTAAATCCCCAGTGCAAAAGATGAATAACTGTGTTAGAAAATATCAGGTTCAAAAGTCCAAACTTGTGAACAGAAAAACTTTTGGGGAGAAGTTAACTAATACTCTCGAGTGCATTTCAGCAGGAAAAATCCATTACTGAGGTTAAAATATGTGACATGCACTGCTAACAGCAGGTGGAAGTTTAAGATTACTTTGCTAAGAAAACTGAAAATACAAGGTACATGTTAAACTATTTCACTTTTAAATTCTTTGTCAGTTTTTTTTAGATACTTTATTGATCCCTTGAAGAGAAATTCTTTTCTCACTCAAGTTTTTACAGGTATTTTACCCAAAATACAACCACACACAGACAAATGGCTTATAGACATGCAAGATGGTGGAGTGATGGGCAGCCACACATAGCAGCGGCCTGGGAGCAGTTAGGGATTTGGTACCTCGCTCAAGGGCAGCCTAGCAGTGCCCAGTAGGTGAACTGGCACCTCTCCAGCAACCAGTCTATCTTCCATGTTGGACTTGAACCAGCCACCCTCCGGTTCCCAAGCCAAATCCCTTCCGACATGGGTTACTGCCACCCCAATTTCTGATGAATTCAGCAGCTATAGCTCTGTGTGAATTTGCTGCAATGCTGATTCATGCTTCTGACTGGCTTCTTATCCATGGCAATGGATGCTGATTTCTTAGAAACGATATACAAATAATCAAAACTAGTGGTCATAGCATAAACCTATATGACTGTTGCGTTGTCCAAGTCCCACCTTTCTATATTAAATAACATCAAGGGTACAATTTCAAGAAAAACAAAATCGGAAATGAGGAAAAAACACTTCTGTAGCCAGCAGCCCTTCCAGCTTTCCAACTTCATACATACATTAAAGTAAAGTTTGTCACAAATATTTCACCACTATGTGTGTAGATACTCTTGTAGTTGTGCCAAGCACATAAGCGATTATGAACACACAAGTAATGAAATTACTTGGGTGCCATCTTGGACATCTATTTAATCAGAAATCTTAATATCATCTGACACAAATACAAGCAGTGCCCCTTGCTTGGCTCTTCACTGAACACAAAAGAAACCCAAACATCTCCAGTAGAGATGCCCAGTAGTCACAATAGAGGTCTGTAATATACCGGGCATCCTGATCCTGAAAATACCTTGTGGAAGCTTATCTCTCAGTCTTACAAAGTCTACACACTGTTGCGCTCTCAGAAAAACGTGTTTGCAGTGCAGTAGTTTTCAGGAACTGAAGAAGGTGAAACCTTTCAGAAGCTGCTGTGCTGTTTTCGTTCTCCGGAAGTAAGAACACAAGCTTCTTTTCTGGTCATATTTAAGGGCAGGTGGTTATCAGAACACCTTGTTACGCGTTGTTCTGCAGTGCCTCCCCTCTGTTACATGATTCTTCTCTGACAGGTATTGGTCTTACCTCTGCAGGTGGGCTGCAGTGTTGGTTTGATGGACTGTAAAATGAGTTTTGACATTTTGTGATTGATTGCACAGTCTTCCATCCAATTTTACAGTGAAGTGTTATGAAGTTTATCGCAGACTTTGTGGTGAAGCTGAAATCAATAAGAGCCTTGACATACAGCAGGTTTTCTTGTCTTCCAAGCATGGAGCCCAGGTGTAGTGCTGAACACAAGGCATCTTCAATTGCTCTATTAGAACAAAGAGTTCAAGTGTTGCTCAAATGCTAGGCTTGAGTTTAAAGGATCACTGTGTAGGATTTAGTCGCATCTAGCAGTGAAATTGTGGATTGCAACCCTGTCGCCTCAACCTCTCCTTAAAATCGTACACCCTGAAGTCTCAACAAGCCGCTCAAAACACTGTGATGATAAAAGTCACTTCAGCAGGTCCATTTAATGATGTCTACTGACATGATGCTAGTGGTTTTGAGGCGGATAGAGACAATAGCTTGGTCCTGAGAAATTTAATAACGTCTGAAAACAACAGTGATCCTGTAGTGTGAGGGATTTACAGACATAATCTTAATGTTACCTTGTGTAGTAGGAAAGTAACAGCAATGCAATACTGATAACAGGCAATGAGAGTGTCACCAACCAGATGTTAACCACAGAACTTTATTTATTCACCTCCAGCTTGTGATGCAGAATGTATTAGCCATGCTGATTCCATCTTCTCATCCATGACTTTATCCACTGCTTTTTTTTTTCTTTCTTTTTATTTTTTGGTGGAAAACATAGCAGACACAAGTGCAGTCCATGTTCCCAAGTCCCTGTAATCCCAAGTGTGTGGTCCTGGATCTTGACTGAATTGTATAGTGTGTGCGTTCTTACAATTAAAATATTAAAATTGGTTAAATCTGTCATAATGTCTGTGGTCTCCCATGTTCTTCTAGTGTTCACCAGGCATTAGGGAAACATACCTGCTTTCATGCCACTACATGGCAATAAAATCCATGCCTCAGAGAACTTGTCAGTGTACATCAGTTTAGAGTCTTAGAGCATTAGTTGTTTCCCAAACGTCCAAAAGTGAAATATGTTGTGTTTGTCATTTGGGAGCAAAGAAGCAGCTAGTGTGATGCTCCTGTAGAGCAGGAGATCAGAGTACTCTTTGCATGACATGCTTCTGTAGGCTCATCAAACCCTCCAGGGACTGATTTTTAATAAACTCAGCTTTCATATCAGTGGCACATGTTGGCATCGTGTATCATATTCACCAGCCCTTAAATTGCTCATCGTGCTTGAAAGACTTGGTCTCTGCCAAATGAGGTTTACTACCCAACTGTTTGAAAGTCTGCTGAGAATCTTATTTTTGTCTATATACTCCAAGTGGCAGGCACAAAAAATGATGATTATACGAACTGAATTTAAAGTTTTATGACTTTTTTGTAAGAAGCCATGTCCTTTGTCCCCTTTGGCCAGTTGGTGTGAAAAATGTATTGGATCCCTGATTCCCCATAACAACATTTCCCACAAAGTTCTGTGCGAACGAATTCAACTTTTTAGGATTTCCCATTACAGGACAAACTAAACAGAAAAATAGGCACTAGGCCCCATGGCCAACTCTGCTGGTGGAGGTGAGAGTGACACTGTAATCTGGCTATGCACTCACAACGAAATAGGAGGAATAATGGAATTCAGATGGATGACCTATATACAGCAAAATACAGAAAGTTGTGGATATTGTTCTGCTATAACAATAGACCTCATATGATGTAGGTTAGTCTAAAGGAAATCATCATTTTTAACTACCTTTAAAAGATCCAGTGTGATTTCATGAGGCTCTATTTACAGAATATGGCAATCTGCAACTACACTGCTAGATGCCACAAGATCCTAGAATGATCCCTAAGACTTCTAAGTGATGATAACCAACGCTCCACATTTGCTCTTGAAACGTTTTTTACTGATGATATTTTGTAACACTTGACAAAAGCTTTTCCAAAAGCCAGAGTAATGTCTACAAATGAGAATGAACTGAACTCCATAGATCTTGGGAACAATAGTACATACATTTTCAATCAACTAATTGATTATACTAATTGTTTCAGCATTTACCTTTATTCACTCACATATGATACTCACGACCCTACATACACTCAGATCCTGTTATTTTAGCCTTGTATGCTTTCTTTCTCCTTTTTCACCTCCCCTCTGCCTTCCTCTGTCCTCCCTGACCAGCTTGATCTCTTCGAGCTGTGCTTACAGTGGTGAAATTCTGCTGCGTTAGCGAGGAACACAGGTTCATCGAAATGTTTCTTTTGAACCCCCTCAAAGCTCATGCTTATGCTAAGTATACTGGCAGCAGGCATGCATGCACACACAAACAGAACAAACACTCAGTGAGAAACCCTGTTGACAGGTGATCCCTCACAGTGGATGAGATTTTTTTTTTCTTGAATGGACAGATCCATCACAGACTGTAAAGTAAAAAAAAAAAAAAAAACTGTCAGAGAGAGGGAAGGCTGAGAATATATTCATGTTTGAGAAGATGGCATACAGGTAATTAAGGGAACCTAGCTTGGGCAGTGAGGATGTTAGAGTTCAGAGCCCAGAATTATTATCACTCACAACATTAAACAGAGCCCTTTCCAGAGACTATGATTTGGTGATTCAGTGTAATTACTCTGTGTAGCTTTAGTTTTGTGTCTGCTTCCACAGTGTCAGCACAATCGTAAATCACCTAAAAGTCTGTTCTGTTTAGTTATTGGCCCATCGCTTATCTAAGTTCACAGAGGCACCGCTTCAACTGCAATGCTATCAGCAGACTGAACCAATTAAGAGTGAAATCAAAGCGTTTTCACTCAATGTGTGGTCAGTGAGTCATGACAAATTTGCTACTGCCCCCGATGAGGTGATTTCCTTCTTTTCTTTTCCACACAGACAAATAAATTCTGTACATTTCTTTAGTGATGGACCTTGTCAGTTCTACTTAATCCAATGCATTTATGGATATTTATAAAGGGGGATATTTACGGGGGAAACCTGTTCTCTGAACTGTTAAAAAGGAGTGTGTGTTTGAGTTAGCTTCATCGATACTGCAGCCATCAATCATGCAGGCGGGGCACAAAACATGTCTCCCTGAAACCTCAGAATCAATGAGCTCTGTTACATACAGTACAAAAGGCACATTACACAGCCAATTACACATACAGTACACATGACCTACAGTATATGCTGCTGCTCATTTGTGTGCACAGGGTGATGTGTTCAATTAAAGCCCCTGTGTCAGCACCGATAAGCCCGGAGCAAGACACACACCCCTCTGAGCTACAAGAATAATTCTGAGACGTACATATAAGTGTGTGTCACAAACGAGAAATTGTTAAATGCTCCATATCCACTGAAGAAAAAGTTATTCAAACTCATGTATTCACTGGATAAAATGTCAATGTCATTCTCAGCTGCTAGCATCACTGTTACTCCAAGCAGCCACCCTCTTGTACTTTGTCCCTGCTTGGAAGTTAAAGGATAAATGTAACTAATATTCTTCACAGCTTCTAGTGGAAATGCAATTATGAGTCAAGCACATAGAATTGCAGTTCAGAATGAACACATGCACTCACACACAAGTGTACAATCATAATTCTGTGATTTAAGTGCAATTAAATCATAATACCCATCCTCTTCTACCCGTGTGCTGTTAAAATGGCATACCAAGGATGCACTTGATCTATCAGTGTCTGTGGTCCTCTAGCAAAGCAGGGACCGAGTGGGAGGGTGTTTGTAGAGGCATAAAGTAAGAGAGTCCTGATCACTTTACTCAGAGGAAAACTAATATTCTTGGTAGGGACTTGTAGTCAGAAAATTTGGCCTGATTTTAATAATCCTTTGACAAAAATGTGTGTTAGTTTAAGTCAGACTTTAGTCTTTTGATAATTTGGTCCAAAGATGTAGTCACATTTTTTAATATGTACAGTTACCATGGTTACAGATGATGGTGTCTATCCTGAGGTAAACGTCCATGTCACTCATTTATAATGTAATACAATGGACTAAGTCCCCTCAATAAATCTCCTTATCATCTGTTTGAACAGAACCACTCTGTCTTTCTTGCTCTATTGTTCCTGCTCACCTGGATTCACTCACATGTTCACCAAAATGCTGAAAAAAAAAAAATCTAAAATGCTAAAATCTCAACATGATATTTCTTTAGTCAACATCTAGAGGAAAATTTAAATGTCTGTCAACATTTGCGTTAATCCTGGAACTCGTTCATTCGTTTTGATAGCAAAATGAACATGTTTCTGCCTTATCCGTGATATCCATCCATGTCCTTGCATAATGTTGTTATTCCCACGTTTTAGTTGTAATCTCAGCTGTCAAAGTATGTCAAAGCTGTTTAGCCGCTGTCCTCACTCAACTGTCAATATGATTTTGAATAAGGCTTTCTTTGTTCTGAAAAAGACCCTGAAAGTTATGATGTCATTTCAGCTACAATAGGGAGTACATCAATTCAAAAGAAAAGGCCTTCAAACATACAAGCAATTGTAAATGACAGGTGCTGGTCAGAATCAAATATTTATATTTAGTCAGTCATGCTGGCACGATTGCCGTAACTGAAATATAACTGCATTATTGCTGTTTATTTTGAGCCTTCGTCCTTGCTTCCGAAGTGTCTGCTTTGAATTATTTATGGAAGACACAAAGGACAGTGCGCAATTGTTTGTTTGGAAGATGTTATAGAAGTTTCTCTTCTCTGTTTATAGGAAAGGAAATGTCAAACTCTGTTAGGATTAATTAGGATCAAAGTCAGAGATCCCAATTCAACTTGGAAGCGCTGTAGCTCCAAAAATGGTCTGAGTGAGTTTGACTTTGTAACCTTACAACTATTCTTAGTCTGTCTCATGAGAAAGACATGAAAATGAATATTGTTTGTCTTTTAGTATTTTCACCCACATAACATAATATTATTGAAAAGGTAACAGTTACGCAGAATAATTAGAATCCTCCAGTCAATACTTATCTTCTTACTAACCTCCTGAAGATAGTGTCCCACTGAAAATGTCAAGAAAATCGATACTGACTGGCTCTTCACAGTGACCCCTCATGAACCTGGGAAATGATACATATTGAAAAAAGTTGCAGTGTGTAATCAAAAGTCCAGTTAGCGAGACTTTACTTCCCATTAGCCCGTTAATGACAGAAATCAATATAAGTGTGTATATCAATTATAAAGATAAGATTTATTAAAGGAGGTTAACTTTAAAAAAATGGGATTTTCAGAGTGGCAAACATTTATATAACTGAATGCAGTGTAAGAGAAGACAAATACATTGTAGATAAAAAAACAAAATATTCCCTCTCAGACCAAGCATGACCTGCACACAAACATTTAGCTTAAATTGATTTTTCAATTAAGCTTATTTTTACTCATTACTCATGTTTCTTAATGATGAGGGTGCTGGTGACACCTTCCTACCCAGACACAGACCCATTAGCTCAGTCTCTCTGTCTCTGTTTCTCTCTAACTCCCTCTCTCTCACACATACACACTCGTACATCTTTAACGGGGATGATGCAGCCACTGCCTCACAGAGGAGACAGTATGCTTTAGGCGGGTCAGAGGTCAGTGTGGAAGAAGAAGAGGAGACTAAGAAAGGTTTAACGAAGCTCACTCTCTGAATGATAAACAGCCCCAATGACTTGACGGGGTGAGAAGTCAAAAGAAAATCACTTGTGAAAGCCATTTGACGATGCAGCCGAGCTTTGGGTACTAGTATTTTTTCAAACACGTATTTTAATCACACCCAAGTATGCATTGCTCTAAAATAATAATTCGCTGCGAGCAGACCTACATTTTAAATTAGATCTGAATTTTTGCAGTTACACCAGAAACACACTTGAGATGGAAGCACCCTATAGCGCTGCCAGCTTTGTTTTCAGCGCCCATGTCAACCAATTGGGCATATTTTTCCTTGACACAAGCAAACACACTTCAGGCTAATGAAAACCATAAACAAAAAAGGCTTCAATAAAATGTTTCAATAGGCACAGGTTTGAAGAGGTGACCACACTGACCAGAGCAGGACAGGAGTTTGGAGTAATTTAATGACTAAAGATCTGGAGAAACAGACACCAAAGAGCAATGAAAGACTTTAGCACAATATAAGTTGCAAGATTCTTGGAAGTTGTGTTCCAACAACAACTTATAAAACCCCACAACCCTACAAACTGAATAATGTGTGGAAATTAATGATAGCACTTATAGTATAAGATAGAGGCTAAGTGCTAGGTTGATAAACCAATACTTTTACACTTGTAGACCAATTCATTATGTCACACAGGGACACACACATGCACTTACACCCAGATATAGACAGTCACTCTTTGTAGCGGTCATGTCAGCTAATCAATAGTCTGTAATTGAAGGAGTGTAGGCTGGATTGATGCAATTTGGTAGAGAGGACAGTGGAAAGTACTAATGAGCTGGAGAAAAACATTGATCCACTGCTTGAGCCTCTCTTACCTGGTATAGCTGTAGACATATAAGTCTACATACTGTACCTGTACAACCTCATTACAGGCTCTATTGTAAGAAACTGTAGCATAAGATATGATAAAGTAACATAAATGTAACAGACATGTCTTATTCATATACCTGGTTGGTATCATGTTAGCAAGTGTAACCACAGACTGCTGACAAGAGGTAGTTTGTCAATATGGATGTCTTACAGCAGTAACACCCAAGAGACATCTTGTAATGTAATTGTGGCAACAGTGGTGAAGTACTGTACCCATACATACAGTAAAAAAAATCCACAGGGACTGCTGTGACTGGGATTTCAGCGATTCATATTTCCACAGTTACCAGAGACGTTTGACATAACAGCCAGATATTATGGCAATCGAGCATGGTTGAATGAAAAGGTTGAGTGGTAATAACAACTTTTCTTATTCCAATGCAACATACAACCATTTCCTTCTCTGCTACAAAATACAATATTCTGTGCGAATAACACAAACAACCATAAAAAAAAGCCGCCTGTTAAATGAACAAGATGTGACATAACATCAAAGAATACCCTTTATATCAGGGCTTTCAATTAGTTTTAGCTATGGGCCAGTTTTTTTCAGTACTTTTAGTTGGGAAGCCAACACTCTTGTGTTGTTCAGTAAAGACAGAAAGCTGTGACTATCAATCTGTTCCTTGTTTGATTATTTTTTTATTAGTCATCCAGACATAAAACCTCACTAGTCTGGAAATGAGATTGCACTTAATGTCTTAGATACAGATCAGGGACAGAGTCATCTGTCAAGTAGCTGAAAATTAAAAATCCTAACAATCAGAGAAAATCTTTCCAATTGCTACCAAGAGCTTGACAAAGTGTGTGAGTATGTGAGTGAAAAACAGAGTGAGAGAATTACTAGCTGCATAATAATACTTAAACATGCAAAGGTCAAATGTATGCTTTATTTATAATACATTAAGTATGAGGACCAATGAATCCGTTTGGAAAATGTATCTCTGGGAGTCTAACCTCTAGCCCATAGCAGCTGGTTTTCAGCTGAAGCCTTTGTAAATACCAAACAGCTGATTCTACTTATTAATGCTGTTTAAACTGAAATGGTGAAATGAGAAATTACACCTTTGCCACGAGACTATAGTTGTTTGTAGTGTCATGATGGTGAACTAATCACACACTTTCAAGGACACTATCAAGTGTTCAAGTCAGCCAAGACGGAGGTTGCAGTGGTGCTGTCCATGGTGCTGAAAAGCAGTATGTGGATTAGGGGCTATTTCACGCCTCATTCAGAAGTGAACGTAACAGCCTGGGCACCACATACCACATAAAACTAGAAACAACTCACTTCAGAAAATTGCTGAACATACAACTGAGTGAATAAGTCCTCTTGTTATATGCAGTGCATTTTGTGTGTGTGTGTGTGTGTGTGTGTACGTGTGTGTGTGTGTGTGTTCGATTTTCCCTGGAGTTTTTAAGCACATCCATAGAAGAGTTCTATTATCTCATTATCTGATTAGCATGCAAGGAATTAAGATTAAGTGTGTATTGAGGAGTGCATGTTGGGGGCATCCTGTTTCGACATAATTGAATATATATATATATATATGTGTGTGTGTGTGTGTGTGTGTGTGTGTGTGTGTGTGTGTGTGTATGTGTGCACAGTATGTATGTGAGTAAGAATGGTATGCATACATGTGTGTGTTCTGTATGTGAGTGTGTCTGTAGGGGTTTGGCCATAAAGAGACAGAGAGAGAGAGAGAGAGAGAGAGAGAGAGAGAGAGAGAGAGAGAGAGAGAGAGAGAGAGGGAGAAAGAGAGAGAGAGAGAGAGAGGGAGAACAGACTGCTCTACCTGCTCTGATGAAACAGTAACCAGAGGCTCTCGCCCTTTATCTCTCAGTCGTTTCCCTCATGGAAACAAATCTATTATATTACATTCTCCCTCTCTCTCTTACACACATGCACACACAGTGAAACAGATAATATAATATCTGACTGCCTTATTTCCCCGCTACACACAGACTGCCATTACCTCAGGAGAAATGGTAGTTCCCCAGTTTGTGTGTGTCAGCATGTTGTGTGTGTGTGTGTGTGTGTGTGCATTTTTTCTTTTATTACCACAGTATGATATCAATAGTGCTTTACTGTTGATCCTCTAAGTGTGTGAGTGCATGCACATATAATTGTGGTCTTTATCTTCTATGAGTGTGTCTATGAAATAACACCTTATTTGTTATATGTCATGCTCTACATTAATGCATTAATGTCAGCCTGCAAGATGCCAATCAAACACAAACACTGACACACACCTTCAGAGTCATCATAAGTATGGGGCAATGAACAGCGAGCCTTCAGGGTGATCCAAGACCTACATTTCCCTGTCAGGGTTTATTTCGTGATAATGACCTGCCCGCTGTGCATTATCACACTTATAACATGGCTACTTACTAAAGGAATAAATCATTTGACATGGAATATTGATTTTAAAATGATTTTATTGCTGTGGTCCTTCAGAGTCTATGATCATATAACCTGCGATGCAGAAATAACAGACTCTGGGATGCTGCAACTGACCAATCAGTATCAAGTATTCAACATACTGACATGACCACATCATAATAAGCAAAATTTCTGATATTTCCTTTTTTTAATCTTTTGAGACATGTCTAAAAAAATCACTTTGACATTATTTTTGCAATAAAAAGATGAGTAATTTTGATTTCAGATGGACTAGAACCATTATGCTAAATAGATTATTACTTGGTTGCTACTTGCCCACTCACGCTCACTTCCACCCGGAGTTTGTCCCATTTGCCCAAAATTGAATTTTCTCCCTTCACTGACCAGCAAAGATGGCGATGATAAGTCTCGGCTTCAAAATATATTATAATTATTGGTTTATGTTGCAGACAGTTTTTCGCAGTTTACACAAACATGGTGACATTTGTTTTTTGCTGATGATAAAAGAAGATATTTGACTTTGTGAGTGCCTGAATCCTGCTTGTTATGTTCCTCATCACTGGTGTGTACTCAATACAACTGAGCAACTAATTAAGCTTCAGAGTTGTGCGTGCCTGAGAGTCTACGCAGTTATGCTCCTATATCTTTAAACCACAGTTCTACATCACAGATTACTGTGTATGTGTACGCAATCTCAATTCTCTTGTATTACCATGGACAAAAGGCTTTTCAGCATGCATATCATCTGTCTGCTAAAATACGCGAGCTGTCATTCTGTCTTCTACTGTCAGCTGTTTTATGACAAGTGTGGCTGTTTTATCCCTTGTTCTCAGCTCATGTCAAACCCAGTATATTCATGTCTCAAAGCAGGAGCTACACTTTGAGTTGTCTGGAATTACTGTGTATTCAAATGAACGTTCAGTCCCTCCCGTACATACAGTATAATTACTGTTAAGGCAGAACAAGAAACAAAAAGAGACAGACAGGTGACCTACACACATACACCCAAGTGGGAGGGTTTCCTTTCAGACTGTGCGGTCTGGTAGACTTTACCTTGACAGCCACTGCCAGTCAGTCTCTCTCAGCTCTTTATTGGGTTAGAGCTATCACAGAGGACCAGGTGGCCAACGAGCTGCAGGCAGTCCTCTTCTGGGAAGGGGACACACGCACACACACACAGATTTGCAAATACAGATGCATGCACACATCCAGATGAAGGGATATAATCTGTTTGCATACATTCATGCACACAAACACAGTCACTGCCTTTAGTGCACTTTTAAAAAGTAGGTAATTTGTGGTCAGATCTTGCTCCACTCATTTTCTGTGCACATCAGAATATATCAGAGACACACAGAGAGACATGAAAATGAGGAAGGACCTGCGTCAATTTAGCTGAATGACGACAGGCCTGTCGAATGATTCTCCCGTCTCCCAAACAGCTTTGCTTGATTAAACTAATATGTCACCAAGACAATCTTTCTTTACTTAGATTCAAAAACACACACACTCTCTCTCTCTGTCACTCTCTAGCTATTTCTCCATCTGTCTTGATGTCTCCTTCTAATTTTTATGCCTCTTTCCCTTGGCTTTCATCCCTCCTCTCATCTGTTCTCCAGTCTCAGTCTATTTAACAACCAGCAGTCTTAACAGTGTAATTCACTTAGTTTATTTCATTACTCTAGGACACACTAGCCATCTACTACCTAATTCTATCTCTTTGCTAACCAGGATCTCTTTCTTCTTCTGCTAATATTTCATTGGAAGACTCTTTTTAAACATTGACATGTTGTAAGAGGGCGTACATACATACACTGACATGCCTCTTTACTTACATGTGTACAGTAGAGGACATACACAATCATATACATATAGCCTAGTATACTCCTTAAAGAAAGCATCCATGGTATCTTGCTGTCTCTCTCACACGCAGGAAAATACAGTAAAGTGCATTGAAATCCTTCCTTGAGTCTTTTGTAATGAATTTAGAAGAATTGCGTACAAGAAAAACAATGATAGGAGCGCTATGAATAATTCAAAACAAGGAAGACATGGCCTCCTAGGGGACATGTTGTACAGCTGAGCAGGAGTATCGTTTCCTGTTTAACAGCGCTCTTCTCAACATTGCGCTTCTCATTTCTGCTGTTCTTTTATGCCTTTCAACACTGTATTTCTGTTTTTTTTTCCTCCCTCGTCTGTGAAGTGAATTAATGGGTGGACTGATTTTTTAATGACACTACTGTAATTGAGTAGGGAATATCTATTTCCAGCTCAACCTTTGGCTTCAGTGGGAGAAGCAGAGGAATGAAAAGGAAAGGTGAAGGAAGGAAAGGGAAAAATACACAGAACAACAGTAGAAGGTATAGAGTATATAAGGGCTGCTTTTTTTCTCTCATGTTGAAACATTATTTACTTCAGGACACATCATCACTTATGTGCCTGGAAGCATTAGCATTATACAACCTCCACCAGGTGATCCAGCCATGGTTTAAAAGATCCCAACTTGCATCCAGATGGCCAGCTCAGTCCTCCATGGTGCTCCCCTCTTGAGCTAAAGCCATTTCAAAGCTCTTTACTCCTTCACCGGTGCTACTGATGGCCCTTCTCCCCTTCTTCCCCCAACAAGATGAAGGCTTGTCAGACAGACCTCAGGCAGTAAAGCCCCAAACCTGTACTGGAAAAGATCCTTGCTTTCAAGCTACCATTTCTACATTCAATAACCAGTCTCTTGTTCTTTCCTTGGCTACTTCAATGTGATCCTCCCAAGGGACTGTCAGCACCTACAGGCCTTGCTGGAGAGGGTGAATGAGCACAAGAAAACTCCTGATTGCAATGTGCTGAAGAAATTTCAGATGTTTCTTCAGATCTACCAGCAGATCTTTGTTGCTCCTCGGGTCCCCTAAAGGTTAGAGTATGTTTTAGGGGCATGTCTCTATCACAGCCTGAGCAGATGGGTTTTAACAATGACCTTCAAGTGTCTCCTTCTACAGTATATCACCCCTCTATAGTGCTGTAGAGCAGCTGCTCATGAAGTGCTCCAGACCTACACTTTGAGACCATAGTGGACTCTCGGACTAATTGAATGAAGGTTTAATGAGCAGGAAGGAGTGCTGTCATTAGTTGGTTCCAATCTAATTCAGGTAGTATCCTTTAACACCTGGTGATCTACAGTATATCTAAATACATTTGGACACTGATATCTGGTCATTGGCAGTTTCACCTGGTATTAATTCTCCTTATCTTGATCCTAATATTTGATCTGAGAGCTTGATTGTGAGTGGTTGTACAGTACCAGTCAAGTTTGGACACACCTTCTCATTCAATGTTTTTTCTTTATTTTTATTGTGCAAAGTTGTCATTAAAGCGAAAGGTGGCTGCATTGAAGACTCTAAAATACAAACCATATTTTGCTTTGCATATTTACACTTTTTTTGTTTTACCACATAATTTCATTTGTTCATTCATAGTTTTGATGTCTTCAGTGTTAATCTACAATGTAGAAAATAATAAAAATAAAGAAAATAATAAAATAAATAAATAATAAATACATAAATAAATAAATAAGTAGGTGTGCAGGAGCGACAATGTTGTGTATGTAAATATTGTGTTTCCTCCTTGCTTCATGGATAGGCTTCATCCTTTTTTTTTTTTTTTTGTCATTTTTGGACACTTTACACTATGGCTAAATAGATAATATGGAGCAATGACAAGGAATGAGTGGGAGAGATTCATGCTAGCCGTTATAACCCCAAAGTAATGGCAGCATCACCGGTAGTCTGGTATTCTGATTGCAATACATTCTGTGTTCTTTAACACCCTGAACTAATATGCATTTTTCCTCATCCAGATCATTTATCCAGATGCATGTCATTACCAGGTGTAATCTGGCTTTACTTTACTCCCAAGCCCTACTTTACTTCAGCAAGTGGTAATTACAGCAAGCCACTTAGCGTCTCTCCCCATGATAATGAAGCTGACATTACAAAGAAATTAGCCTTCCTTCTCTGATTAAAACAACAGGATTTCAACATGTACGATCATACAGGAGACGCACCGAGCATTTGTAGTATTTATGTGTTCCCTAAACAGTCCCTGAATCATTTGTGTGGATGAAACATCACCAATCAGTATGGGTAAGGGAGAAGTTGAAGTAAGAACTGGTGAGGATGGTAAAACTTTTGTGTCATTTATAGTTTATACATATGATTTATGCATATGTTTTGGTTTATGCTTTGACAGCTACCAAATAGGTTCTTGAACCAAGGGTGGTATTTAATCTGGCAGGGCAGACTCAAGTGGCCGCTTGCCAGCTGACTGACAGCCTCCATTAGTTTGCGCTGACATAAAAGTGTGCCTTTTTCTTACTCTCCTTTTTTCTTCTTCTTCTGTGCTGTCCTCCTTCCCACAGGATGTGGGACATGGGATCGGTTAACTAGATAGTGTATTGACCCACTGTCAGAATAGCAGAACACCCACAGGTCGAGCGGCAGTTGTAAAGACTACACAGCTCTCCTTTATTCCCTGGCTGGTGCTGCTACTGCCAAACTGATTTAAAAGACTGGTCAGAGCTCACAGTAAATGTGTGGTCACGTCTGCCTTTGTGCAATGACAGAATAGACTGTGGTCGTCAATGCTGCAATTTGGGCAAGTGATAAAGGAATAGGGCGGGGATAAACAGCATGACTCAGCATTCATCTACAAAGCATAAAAACAAGTACTGTAAGACTTAGATTCTGTTTTGTCAAATATTTGTAAAAAAAAAAAATAATAATGTCAATTTCTTTAGGTAATGGGGTGTGCTGTGATTCTGTGACCTGATTAAGGACTCTGATAGAGGGAAAGCAGAGTAGGAGCTGCCCTTGAAACCCTCTCATCAGATTGTTGCAACATTTTGACATTACTTTGACTGCAAGCTTACAGTAGAAACTGCACATACACACAAAGTGCTCTGGAGTTGCCAGAATTTCTAATTACTTCAGGAAAATCTGTCTCTGTGTATTGGCAGCGCCTACTGGAGAAACAGTAGGGAGGAAGGGGAGGGTGAAGAAAGAAAGAGAGAGGAGAGATGTGTTGTTGGATAAATGCCAAAATGAAAGAGGAGGGACTAAAAAATGTGACTGGGAAGTTAAAGACAGATTCATGGACAATAAAGGATTTCACCGAGCAGAGGTTCGGTAAAGCTCTGAGGACCTGTCTTGTCAGGAGAAGCATATAATAAATAAAACACCAGTACTTTATTGGCTTGATTCATTTGTTCATCAGTTTTAAATGTAAAAGTCTGTAGGATGAGACATCCCACAATTTCCCCTTTACTCATTCCTTGCTGGTGTTAAAGATGGGCTCTCTAAATTAAAAACATGTTTTGAAAATTGCCAAAGTGTGACAACAATTAAAATTCCTCAACTTCGTTATATATGTGCAGCCTCATGTCCCTGAACAGCTTGCCTCATACTGTAGAAGCCAACAGTTAAGAGCAATCTCCAGTTGATTCCCCTTGGTGAGCCCTAACCTTGAAGCAGCCCCCTTGACAGCCTTATCTGCATTCAGAGCACACAGTCCCTTTTCATTGCATGCTATTGCAACCCACTCCTGGGTGAGTACACCTCGCTCGAGGTTCATAAGGAGCTAAGGTATATTGGGGCTTGTTAGGTGGTTGGCTTAGGAGACACTATTATTACAGAGATACATGTGGTGAGTCAGAAGCCTAAATTTTCACTATTTGCAGTTTTGGAGAGGATCCAAACATCAACCAAATATACACCCATCCATTTTTAACTCGACATAATAAAGTTATGAAAAGACATTGTTGTGTTTGTTCTGTCTCAGGAACTAATGGCTTCTTTGGGGATTTGTTCCTCTGCTATACATGTGACTGTCTCTGCAACACGAGAGGCAGATATTTCTTTCTCATATTTATTTAGTTAACTGCAACTTCACTTTGAATGTATTAATAGCAAGACATGTAAATGCAATCACATTCACATGGATATAAAAACAAAAAACAAAAACACTGGCCCTTTAAACCAAAGAAAATTGTCCTGGTGTGGGATTTTTTCTCACAGTTTCAAATGACTTCCAAGTCAGTGTCTGATGATCATAGATAAGATTGGTCAAAGTCAACACTTTTTGAGTTCAAATTTAGATTGAGGTCTGATCTGTCTAATGAGTCAGAGAGCACTCTTTAAGTATAATGTGTGTTTGAAGTAGGTGAGCACCACAAGGCAGTTCACCTGGCTGCTTCAGTGACAGAGACAGAGCGCATTTAAATCCCATCCACAACGGACAGGAAAACAAAAAGGTGCCTCCTCACTTCTATATATTATCAAGCAACAGAACAGGCTGAGCCTTGAAGACAAAAGTGGATACAGGCAACAGCAGAAAGAATGGAAAAACTGTGGGATCCTGACACTCAGTATATCTGCGTTTAACAGACAAACGGTGGTTGAAGGTAACTCATCTATGAATGGTTTAGTTTTGATCCTTTTCAGGTTAAATGCTGATCTTATATGGTGATTAAATCAAATAGTCGTACATATCAACGTATTTCAGATAAGGTGAAGGGACGCTGAGCTAGACATGAAAGCTTTTCCTCTCTGGTAAACATAGGGTGCTAAAATAATCCCTTGACATGCTGAAATCTGATGTTTTTAGCCAGCTACAGGTATTTTGTGGTTTTGTTTTAGCCCTTCGTTGCATATTGTGCCATTGTTTTCTACTCTGGTTTGTATGGCTTGTATAGCCATGGTGCGCTCTGTCTTAATGTAGATTCAGTTCCTGAAAATCAAGCTGGCAGGCTCGCTATTACTCAATATTATTCACCCGACCTGCATTTACAAACAGGCTTATTGTTTCTATTCTGTGTTGAGAAGAATAGCAGAAGAATGTAACCTACTGTAAGCATGTGTGTGTGGCTGTTTGCTATTATAAAGACCTATGAAGTGTAAGGTAATCAAATTAAATTGTCTTTTTCCTTCTCTCTCTTATCAGACATGCTTACATGCACACAAACATACACTGTGTGATTTCTTCTCTATATATAGAGCAGTGAGAATCCATAGAAAGGATAACCAAATTTAATGATATTAGACCATGAAAGGATAATGCCTATGCAGATGCATTAAACTTTCAACAATAAGGGTTCTAATAACAATGTGTACCTATGGCTTTCACATTACACACAGGGTTACTGAAAGAAATTGATCAATAGAAGGAGAGGCGATTTAGATTATCCTATATAGAGTCAGAATAGAGAACTTGCCCAGTTAATATGGTATATATATATATATATACACACACGCTCACATCTGAATTAAAAGGGCATGCATACACATGACACATGAATAGAAGCACACACATATTTGTCTGTGCTAGAATAAATGCTTTTATTTCTACAATCTCAATGAAATTACCCATTCAAAGTATAGATAATCAAGACTTCAGCCCAGCCTATTCAATTTAGTTTAAATTGAACGCATTCATTGTTTGCCAGCTCAGAGAGAGCTGAGGCTGACAGTCCACTCTCCAACTTAAGTAAAATAAGTGAAATAAAATAATGCCCCAGATACCTACACTGTGATAGCTTTCTGATTTATTGGAAAGCAGAATCACAAGAAGAGAAACTAATTAAAAAAACAATCTAGTGGTTCCTTTGCTAAAAATTGGAGTGTCAGTGTTTTGGAATAGAAATGACAAGTCTGTTCAGGAGGCTAGGTTTTAACTTTTGCTGTGTCACACATCCTTATTATGAGGACAGCTGCTTGTTGATGTCTACTTCTAGGAAACTGTTTTTAAAGCAACCATAGAGTAAGAGATTTTAAATTATTTTGATGCTACACTGACTTGTAATAAGGTGTATGGTATCTCATCATCTGTCATTCCCACTCTGTCTGTTCTTGCACTGTAACCTAAACTTGCACTGCAAGAAGTAGCTACACACCACCAACTATTTGACTTGTTTTGGTGAAACTGCTCATATTTTATAGAGAAATGTTTTCTGCTTTCTCTCTGATGTCCACGGCTGCTGCACATCAACTCTCTGTGATTTAAAAACTTTCTTGATGGACATTAAAGTGCTGCAAAGTAACATTAGTCTGCTGCTATGTCTGTTTGATGTTTGGTTCTGTTAGCAAAGCTGTCAACTCGCTAGTGTTATAAAAGTAATATAATCATAACTAATATATGCATACAGCTCTCCATATTTATCACAGTGGTACTGCACTCTGAAACTGAGGGTACTAAATTACAACTACCAATTAGCTGCTCTAATCAACTAACTGTTATATTAACAATGGATCAGATGACTATCCCCTCACCTCTGTGCTCTATATGAAGCATTTTAGCCTATTTTAACTCATCGTTTTGATTTTAGATCCCAACTTGACTGCACTCTCAAGGCTTTCATCAGCATTATCTCCAGCAGCGGAAAAAATCCACTGTTTATTATTAAATTAGCAAACAGCTGGTGGATTTAACAGGTAAACTACCCTCAGAAATGGGTGGACAGGAAAGAAGAGGTATCAGGAGAGTGAATACTGGACTCGTATTCATCAGCTAGAAAGAAAAATGACTCAAATGAATGATCATGCTGCTCAGTGTCTGCTCGATTTCTAAGTAACACACTGTCTGCTTACACATGTTGAAGTGTCCTTGGGCAAGATACTGAACCCCAAATTGCTCCTGAAGGCTGCACCATCTGTGTGTCAATGCCTATGAATGGTTAGATTCTAAAAACTGATGAGCAGTTGGCACCTTGCATGGCAGCCAATGCCATCAGTGTATAAATGTGTGTGTGTGAATAGGTGAATGAGTGGGCAGAAGACTAGAAAGGCACTATATAAGTACAGTCCATTTACCATTTACATTCATCCATAAGATTGTTATCTTTAATAAGTATCACATGTTAATAAAGAGAAAACACTACTATCCCTCTGTATCATGGCTTTGATCATGCACACTGCAGAAATGTTCAGTTAGAGTGAAAGTCTTATATCTTTAAAAGGGAGAACTGGTTGGTGTGACAAGGCTGTCGCCTGAAAAGCTTTAAACTACAATCAAAGTTTAATTTAACCTGTAGGTTTTTGTTCTTCAAAGTTAATAAAATCCCTTGAATATGAAGAATGTGCTCTTGAAACTCACTGAATGTCCATTATCTATATTTCAAATGTTCAGTGGCATCAATCAGAAAATGGGGCTGTTTATCTTAACTTCATTTTACACTTTATAGGTTTTTCTCCTCACAAAACAGATGAGTATGAAAAAGTATCAACACAATATAATTCTTCTGCAGGCAGGATCAAGGCCGTTATTACAATCAATCTCTATCTGTGTTTGAAAACTGTGGGCAGTCTGTCTCCTAGACTCGAACCAGCTTCAGTGCAGCAGCAATAAAAAAAAAATGTGAATGCATGCAGAAAAATAACCAGAACTGGATCACGTTAGAGTGCATTTTATCAAGCTACACACAAGAGGTCATTATGAAGATCTATCTATTATCTCAGAATAAACAGCAGGTCTACAATCTTTTGAACACCTCTCATAATAAACTATACCATGGCCAGGGATAAGTTTGTCATGAGCGTAGAGCATTGCTGTGAGGGGTTTGAAGAATATGACTCCGGCTTTCAACACAGACACCACTGAGAGTTTTCCTGTCCTCAGATTTTCTTTTTTATTTCTCTTTTTCTAAATCTACTCACTTCTGTACTTATTGTATTGTGTCCTGCTAATCTACCAGCTTCTGCTTGTTAGTATTACCTTCCCAGCCATGACTCTAGTTATTTCCCTTGTGTTTCCTTCTACCCTGTGTCTCCTGTTTAGACAAGCGGACAGTTTATTTGTCCTCAAGGAGGACATCAACAGAGGTGAGCGATTGGAGTCTAGTCATATCAATTCATATTAATCTTGTGATATCGAAAAATTGGATGTATGACGAGTAGGTCAAGTTTATAGTTTATGCATTGTATTTATTGGTTATTCTTGTTTTGTTTTCCAAGTTTGTAACATAATCCACTTTTCCACTAAACCAGTGTATGAGTGTATGGTGACAACAGCTTCTGTGGTTTTGGTTATTATGTATTTGTTTACTTCTGTTCATTTTGTTTGTTTGTTTATAGAAGTAAATAGCAGTAGTAACTAGCCATATGAATCTCGCTCCTGTATACAACTCTCATGATCCCACTCATCGTTGTTGTTCATTTTGGCCACTTGTTAATGATTGTCACACAATGTCAAGTATGATTAAGATTTCAAAGGTGTAAGCAGGCTGCTGAAGGCTGTTGAAAATAAAACTACTGTAGTGCTACTGTAGAAACATGCCAATTCAAAATGGTAGACTCCATCAAGAAGGACTGTAGATATAAAAGGCTCATTCTAGGACAAATATTCTTAAATTTCAAGTGATTATACATAATGAAAACATAGTTATGCATATTATATTCTGTAAATAGAGCCCTCTACTACAATCTTACAAGCTGGACCTTCAACACATGTGATTTATACCTGTGACTTTCTCCAACTTCTGCAAACAGACATACAGAATCATACAAAATACAGTATTTACATGGATAATTAATGCCTGCCTTGCGTGCTCGCTTGCTGAGGTTATCCCCAGCCAGCCACACGTCTGTCTGACACGTCTGTCTGTCCTGCTCTGCACAATTCTGTGAACCAGCATCCTGCTCATCACAGCTCTACAGTCCACCATAATCCCACTTCCTCTCTTCCTCCACCACACCTCCTCAATCACTCGCCATCCTCATTCCACATTGTTCCTATAATAAACCTTTAATTATACTTCAGACTCCTTGCCTGTGCTTTTGTTACTTTACCTTTCTACTCATAACAGTTAGCACTAATCAAGATACTGTTATGGGAAATGTGTAGCTTGTCCTTATTTTCAGAATCTGTGATACAAATGTTTTTACTTTATTTATTTTATATGCAGCATGTTTAAGTGACTGATGTTAGAACTAATAAGAAATAATTTCTCTGTTAATCTGTCTCTCTAAATCATAATGAGAACAATATGCTATGCATAGTATGTTGAAATTATAATGCAGATCCGAGCAGAAACGTGTGTTTACAATTTCTTCTTCTTAACTTATAATTTCCAGCAATATGCTGTATTTCACCATAAAAGACAACAGGTGGCTTCCAGAGAGGAAGCAGTGAGGTAAAGCAGCTGTTGATGAGATGTCACACTGGCACATGCTGTTCATTAAGAAAAGAAATCAAAACACATTTGGACTCCCCATCTCTTCATTGTTTTTGAAAATTTCTGAAGAGACATCGTTAAACCCACCACTGCTGACAGTCCTTCTGTAAGCGTCCTTGTGTAAGTTTCCATCATGCGTATAAGAAAATACAAACATGAGTGCATTCATTATACATGCACATTTTGGAGGATTGAGTGTTGGCTAATGAAATCATATCCAAAACAAATTCATGACCACGTCTTTATTACCATAATCAAACATTTCAAAAATCTAATTCAGGAGACATCTTTGTCGAGTGCGGGTTTGATTACAAGCTCATACTGTTGCTAAGCCTCAATCCCCTCTTCTGCTATGTGTTCTTGTCTAACTCCAGTATGCTTAGAAACACAGTGAATTGCTGTAGAAAGCTAATCTTCATTTACACATTCATGAGAAACCTGATTCTCATCATTAATATATCATTTGATGATTTTAGACAGAATAATCTGGCCCAGGCATCTTGCTCTACTGGCACATATCTTGAAATAAGCAGCTTTTTAACTGCAAATTGTATCTTAAACTGTGGTATCCTGAGATTGCTAATATTTGGTATTACCCTAGAGGGAGCTCTGGGGGATTAAATTGTGTGATACCTGGCAGGAAGTTAGCTGTCAGGAAAGGTATATGTAGAGGCACCCTGGTAGCGTGTTTGTGCGGTGTCTGTTCTGCCTGAAATGTTTGAGTAAAGCCAAAAAAAAAAAAAAAACTACTACTGCAGTCCTGTGTCCTCCTTTGATATATGCTGATCCACAACATTATATTGGCAACAAGGATACTTTGGAGATATGCTGCGCCCAGGCCGGAGCACATGGAGTGGACTTGGCTGATTGTTTGAAGTCTCCCTGAGAACAAAGGACTTGGTGAAGAGGGGAAGACACATGTGGGTGAGATGGCAACAATTAGGACACTGCCATCATTTGATTGTAATGCGCAAGCCTGGTAGGATTACTGTGAAATTATGGAACACTTTTTTTTATTTTTTTTATTGCAAACAATATTGATGATGAGGATAAGAAGAAATCCATATTGCTCAGTGTGGTGGGTGCACAAACCTACATGTTAGAAAAAAGCATGGCTGTTGGGATGCAGATGTTGCTCTGTAGATTGGTCAATATGCTTGTCTGTCAGCTGATTGGCCCACCATTTTGGACTAGACTAAAACATCTCAACAATTATGGATTGCCATTAAATTTTGTACATCATGGACATTCATAGTCCCCAGAAGATGCATTGAAGTTTAGTGTTCCTCTAGCATCACCAGCAGGTTGACATTTTTCGGTCATCTTGACAGCAGTTAGATAAATTGCCATGAAATTTACCCAGATATACAGTACATGGTGCCCCGGGGATGAATCTAATAAATTAACCTAATGACTCTGGTGTCCCCCCGTTTACATTGTCACCAACATGAGGTCAAAATTTAAATTTGTCTAATATAATAGTGCCATCAGCCTGAGCTGTACTTTGGTTTGATTAGCATACACTGATTAGCAACACACTAAATTATGATTATGGTAATCATGATTTTTGTTTATGCTAATATTTAGTTAAAAGCACTGTTGTTCACATTCATCTGTAAGAACAGCCTCATGGAGTCACTAGTATGTCTGTAGAAAGGTGGTTGTATATTGTGCTACAGGCATATTAAAGAAATGTTCTATTTATACACTTGAGTGTGACAGAAGGTTATTGTTTACATCAACTCATAAAGAGCTTAATTTTTATTGGTTAAAACACTTTTTGTTGACATGTTTATTATTTGTCAGTTTTTTCATTCTTATACACAAGCATGCCTGAAGCACACGTTACAGATTCTTTTATCTCAACTTTTGGTTCTCCTTCCCACGTGGAGCACTATTAATAATAGAAGGATGAGCTGTCGGCTTCATGAAGATCAACCTGTTCTGATTAATGTGGGCGTACAAATACACAACAATTCTACTGAAATCATCTGTGCCCACGAGAAAATGTACTCTAAAGGTTCAGGTCAGAGAAGAGTCTTTGTGTCCAGGGATCTTTGTGCTTGGTCAGCCTTGATCAGCATCATCTTTTTGCTAGCATATTTGTGAGTCCATTCATCATCATCACCACTACCACCACCACCAACACCATCATCATCACCATCATCTCTTTCCCCCCCCACTTATTTACTTCAACTTATTGATCTACCTAAAGTATCTGGAGAAGGGTGACAAATTAAAAGCCCTGAATACCAAGCCTCTTACCATGAGCAAGTGTTTCCTATGTAAACACAAAGTGTTATGCATAATTACAGCCTAGATATTATACAGACAAGCACTTTAAATGTTAAACTCAAAAATAATTAATCTGGATGTTTTTTCCCCTAACTTTAAACTCCGTTGTTGCTTATAGAGCCACAAATAATTGTTGTTTTCAGGGGGGTTTTAAATTTAGACACATGGTTTTTTGGGGGATTTAAAGAAAAAGTCAAAGTAAAGTGTTTTATTAAGTTGTTTGGCCACTAAAAGGCTCCAGAGCAGCTCCTTGGCATGGATTCTGCAAGTCTACGGTAGGTATGAATATATTCATGTATAAAAGAGCAATCTTCTCCTTGTGTTTGGTTGCTGATCTGGACTATTTATTATTTCTCACTGAGACAGTAAGAATAGATGGAGAATTTCACTCTTATTGCGTGTACCATACTGCCTCTGAATTAGCACCACGGACAGAGCTTGAGGCTTTGCTCCACAATAACACCATGGAAAAGTTGCCTTAAGAAGATGGCTGTTAGGCAGTTCACACACATACACACATTCTGAGATGCTTAACCCCGCCACTTTCCATCTATCTTGTCTGTCCTTCACAGCAGTACTTTATCTCCATCTCGTAAATAGAGGCGTGGGATAAGCGTTTCAATCCATTCCTCCTCCATCCTATATGCCTTTCAGCCCTGTCTGCCTAGATCCCTGTTTATATCTCGATAACTTGATTTGCTAGTCCATCTCCACCTACAGAACCTCGTGAGGACACTTTTCTTACTGTCTCTCTATTCCACTGTCCCTCTCACAACACTCTATTCCCCTTAAGTACCACAGGCTAATACTGGGAGAAGGATGATCCCTCTGTCTCTGTGCAGTCCCCTGCCTCTCTCCCTATCTCTCTTCCTGAATGAGACCATATAGGGATCGCCTTTCACTTTCCTATAACTCTCCTCCTTTCAGTCAATCCCTCCGCCTCATTCTCCCTCGCTTTCCATACTTTGACCTCCCCCTATCATATGCTCTGTTGGTCTATGCCCATTGATAACACCTGACAGATAAGTAAGAAATAAAAATATGCCAAAACCCAACCCTTCTGCTTTGCACCTTTCCTTGCATTAAGTCCTGTCTTCTCTCATCCCGACTTATCACTCGCTCCGGTGGTCCATACTGTAGGACCAGAGGGACAGATGTGGTAATGCTGCTGGGGTGTATATCTGTGCGTGAGGAAGAGCTACTCAGGCCATAAATTAACAAATCAGGATGCAGGTGGAGCAATGAAGCAGCTCATCCTGATCCTTGTTTCTGCTAGAGCATAGTTAACCCTGTGATTTATGGCTTCATGTGTGTGTCTGATGGGGATAGAGTGGACAGGGATGGCCATGCATGCGTGTAGGCTGTGAAAGACTGTGTGGTGGCTCCATGTCTGCCTGCATTACAGCAATGGTTTATGGGCTATGTTGTGATTGACATAGGCAGCGAAGAGAGGGCGGGAGACTGAGGTTGCCGGTGTTATAACCACATTGAGCCCTAACCAACTCTCTGTGTCTCTCACCTCCCCCCTGCTTCATCTGCTTCAACATAAAACCAACCTCCTTCTCTTTTTCTAAAAAATGTATTTCTTTCTCTTTCTCGGCTGAGCAGCCTGAACTTTTCTTGGCTATGAATCAACTGCACAGATGTGAAATCATTAGTTTACAGGCTCTCACATATTTGCTATAGTTCTACAAATGAGGAGAATTATAAAACATTTGTCACTGCAAGTAGTCTGACCTAATATAGAAAATAAAATATGATTTGGGGGAGATGGAGGGTCGAAGCCAGGAGAAAAAGAGGGCAGGAAAGTAAAGTAAAGAGATGTCTGCGGCTATGAGTGTTTCTACTTTAATCGTGTAAAGAGGAGAAAGAAGCCCGGGAGACAAGACTGAACCAGGACAGAATGAGATGGAAAGATAGAGAGATGTGGGTGGATGTTGGAGAAAAGACAATAGTAACTACATTAGAAGCCTTGTAGCCTCAGGCGCTGGCAATATTGTATTTCCCGCTAAGAAAAACAACATGAAAACAGGCCCACAAAGGAGAGGGGATTCACAGCTCTGCTGATACGGAGCTGCTATTCATCGTTAACTCAAGACAAACATGCAGCCAAGCACATGCCCACAAGTATGCAACCACATGGTTGCACGTGCAGAAACAGACACACATTTAGAAGCTAAATCTAAAAATCCCATATTTTTTAGATTTAAAGTCTCAATGAATCAAAAACTACAGTCTACAACCATGCTAACACCTCTGTCAGGCTGCACTAGACATTTTAAAGAAATTTTAATTGTAAGATTGAAAAAAGCTGATGTTCAAAATTGGTGGTCATGGTGCAGAACACAAAAAGAAATTGGTTTGAAGGTTGTGACAAAGTGTTAGCAGTGGTAATTTTGTGTCCTCGTTATTAAGGCAGTAAAAACATATTGTGCATTAAACTCTCACATGCCTTTCTGGTCACTATATCATCTCTTCTATATGCTGTATGTAAAGAGATCCCATCAAACCTTTGATTGATCTAAAAATATGCTCGACCTTTAGCAGAAGCAAAGATGAGGCTTCAGAGGTCTGAGTTAAACAAATGAAGTGGGTATCTTACAAAGTTTTGCTGCTTTTAGTGCCTAATTCCACCTTTGTGTTTCCTCTGGGCAGTGTTTCCTTTTATAGCCGCAGAAAAGGGACATTGCTCCAAAAAAGGGAAGTAGTGCATTGAATGAGGACTGTGGATTCTGTCTCCCATTACTTTCACTGGCCACATAGTAGGGGTTCTCTTTACAGCCAGTGTAGGAGGAACATTTAGTGACCAAAACTGTTTTAATGTACATATGGCCCAGTGAGAGCTGTTTTATGAAATGGAAACCTGCTCTTTAAAATAAAGGGCAGTGAGGTGCTACAGAACAGTTTGAAGACCGTCTGTTGATCCAACTGTGCAGCTGTCATTAGTAACCAAGGCTCCTTGAGATTACACTTCTGGGGGGAGGATTTCCCAAAAAAGTGTTTGCTAAATCCCTCTGTATCTACTGTGTCTACTCCTTGCACCTTAAATTGCAGTGACTATGAAGAAGTAAGAGCCTTTAGAAAACTTTGTGGCAATCCATCAAATAATTGTGGAGACAAAACAAACAGATTTTGCCTGCAGATGTGGAGAAGGGTGTAGATGTAAAGTCAGAGGATCACCATAGTCATTAGGATACATTGTCTAGGAACCATGACATTTCACTTGTGACATTTCAGAACCTAAAATGTCAACCTCACGATGGCGCTAAGCTGGAGGTTAAGTCAGAGGAACATTAGTCAAATAGTCAATCACCCAGTAGTTGTAGAGATGATTTGCTCTGGACCAAAGTGGTGGACAGATCAACAGACATTTCCATCTCTAAAGCCACGCTGATAGCTTGTAAACATACAGTATGAAGAACAAAATGATCTATTGCATGGGTAACTCCAAGCAGTTCAAACATCACAGAGCAGTACTCGTTACACCAGCAGTCTTTAGCTTATGATGTTGAAACAGAGTGCAATAAAGTATATATATACACATACACATCTGTCTGTATGTGCAAGACTGGGTGTGCTGTAGAAGGCTTGTGTATATAATTAACATGACCTTTAACTACTGATTACACCCGTCTGTTTGCATGAGCTGTCTGGCCTCTGGGGAGGACTGCTTTCATCCATCAGTGTGTGCGTATGTTTGTGTGTTTGAGAGAACATGTGAAAATGCTTGTGAATGCACATCTGTACCTACTTTCCTTTCTCCTCACTCCATCTTAAAGAATTCATGAGGACTTCTCTGAGAATGACCCCTTACAGGTTAAGACTTACTTGCCACAAAGAGCAGCTCACATGATATCGGGTTCTTCTTCCCACTATAGATTCAGGTAATGATTCATTTGATACTATAGGGAGAGGTATGTGGAAATGTAGTACATTTCGTGACCTGTAGGCGCAACCTGATACACAGATGGCTGCAATAAGGTGCCTTGGAGCTGCAGCAAATGTTATCCAAGTGGATTTGTTAGGAAGATTTAGGAGGTTTTGTTTTCAGACAGCTGAATGCACAAAGGAATATCTGACAGCCAGGAAGCACAGCCTTCCAAATACATTGATTTGTATACAGCACTGTATACTATATTCCACATTTAATTATACCTTTTGTGAATATTTGAGAAACACAGATAGACAGATGCATGTTACGGCACAATGGCTACTGTCACAGGCACAAGCATGCATCATAAGTTAAGAACTGTCCCGCTAACACAGAGCTAGTAGAGGTGCAGTAATTAACATTTTAGCATCTTACACCACCACTGACTATCATAGCGCGGATTCACACAGGATCAGGCGCTGCGGGAAAAACGGAGGTCTTTCAATTCATTTCAGTGGGGGTTGTGCATTTCCGATGTGTTATTATTACCCTGTGCTATCAAATGCTTGGTATCAGCTCCATCAGCTTCTTGCTATTTTTTCAGTTGCTAGGAGACCTGGATGGACAGATCATGAAACACATGGCCAAATCAAGTCTAAGGTCCCAAATGCTTATTACAAACATGCCAAAAAAGCATCCGTGAGGTTCCTCCAGGAGACCCATGGAGCATGTGAGCGTGCAAGCCAGTTGAGAGCATACAGGTCCAGCACTTCAGCTGCTCAATCAAAATGACTTCGTGTTAGCTCCCAGTACACAAACTAATTTGTTCAATACGTGTCTTTCCAAATGTCGCTGTCCTGATGGATCAAATTCTGATAATAAATGAGTCATTTCTCTGGGCTTTTTCCAAAGACAGTCATAATAAAAGGAATGGATGTAAAATGATGAACACATTTTTCGGAGCATCACAAACAGCCTAAAATGTCTATTAGAGCCATTACATCCAATAAAATTTGGAAATGGAACAGCTGTATCACTATATTATTTTTATACCTTTCATGCATGCAGGGAGCTAGCAGGAAGTCATCTAGCTCAGCCAGAGCAAGAATTTAATGTGCTCTCAGCTCCCACAGATGTAGAAATTTGAGAAAGTGCATGTCCCCAGTTAATAACTTGATGGAAATAAATGGAGGGCCATCTTGGACATAGAGTTATCTGGTTCTCTTTACATGCATGGTCACACTGTGTTATCACACTTTGCAGTGTTCTTAAGTGATACGTTTATTGCTGATATGATTGAAGGAGACCTACTATGCTTTTCCATAGTTTCTGTCATATATTTATAATGTTACATTTATGTCAGATGTTGATATTAAATGAGGCCAAAGTGTCAAATCGCTTAGGTTTCAAACTGCTCTTTTTTTAATTCACGCGCTGACCTGATGTAAGATCATCACACAGTAGTTGGTCTGAACTAAATAAATAATAATAGTAATACAGAGTCAAATACGTAAATAAGAAAACTATTTTTTATTGTTTTCAGTGATCAGGCCCACCACAGCTGTGTCATCAGCAAACTTGACTTGAAGTTGAAGTTATTCAACCATTCTGCTCAGGACTTCTACTCAGGGTCTTGTATGTCTCATAGAAAGTGTTTTTTTGGTTGTGAAGGAAAATTCTCCCTACAATGTTCCCTGGCTTCTCTGCCTCAACTCTCTGTGATTTACAGTTTCCTGATGGACATATAGCTTTACTTGTCTCTAAGTAACTAACCGTTACCTGCTGCTAACTGCTAACTGACTGGAAGCTTCAGACACAGGCACACCTCGCAGTCAAATCTCCTGTAGTAGGGGTGCAAAGTTAAACACCAACTCGCCCCCGGGGCCCTGAGCTCCCAGTCCATGCAGAGTCAGCTAATAGGATGGCTAACTTAGGTGTATGGGTAACTAGTTAACAGTTACAGTTAGTGACTAAAGTAGCATAAGCACTAACAATGAATAAAGCCAGAGTTAATCAGTGGGAAGACCAGAAAACATTTTCTCCATTAAATAGGATTTAGTTTTACCAAAATCATTGAATTTTCTAAGCTAATTTACAGTAACTGTGCTGTGGAATATAATGGAAACAGGGTAAGGCAGGGGCTCACTAGCACTGGGTACACGCTCTCCTGTAAAAGACTTGAAGGCTTGAATCATGCAAAGCTACTCAAGTGAGTCCCACAATAAAAATATAGAGCTGGAAATGAGTATAATAGGTCAACCTTAATGAACTGATTAGTAAAGTTACAGAAACGTTAGGAACAAAAATGTCAAATACTAAATGTAGATGTAGACGTAGATCCTCCAAAAAGCAATAATTGTGTATTCAACAATAATCAAAAATATTTGTTGACGCAGTTTTAATAAAAAAACATGTAGGATAGCATGTTGTGAAAATATTTTTACTTTTTTTGTTATGTCAGTTAGATGCTCCCTTTGAGTTGCAATTCCCTGGTTGCAAAGACAGTTTGATATGTCATGATTGCCTTCTGCCCCTTTACACATATTTCAGATGGGATGTTTATTGGCAGCTTCCAGGAAGATATACTGCAGTGGATAAATCCAGTCCTTTCGTTTCTAAGAAGAATTGATAAAAGGGCAGCGGAAGCAGAGCACCAAACCAAAACAGTATAGGAGGAGAGAGAAGCCCATTCAGCTAATCAATACCTCCCAAGTGTCGCTTCATAATCTATTCTACTCAACACATTTACATTGATTGTCTCAAACTAGGGGGTAATACACCCCTGAGTGCCTGCTGGCACACTCACATGCACACCAGCAAGGATTTTTTTATGCAAATGGTTCAGAGAGGAGTGGCAGATTTATTGTTATTTTACTTGGCTGGATAACATCTTCTGCTTACGGGGTGCAGGAGTACAACAACAATACAGTACTCTCCCAATGAGAAGCTATCCATCTGGTTTCACACTAGTGAGCGATGTGTGGGAACAACACTGCTACGGAGGTGTTAATGTTCCATATCACTCTCAGAGCTTCTCCACGGGAGCCAGGAATGAGGGGCACAAACTGCCAGAACTACATGTACAACAGCAGTCATCAGTGTAGCCGGCTGAAACGGATTCTCTCCAGATAGCTCCTCGGGGGAATACACTGTAAAGTCTGTGGGAATTATTAAATATGTTTCACTCAAATAATGTGACCAGGCAGCTTTTTAGTTACGTAACTCATTGCATTCTTGTACAATGACCAAACTGCACAGTAGATGATATAAAGTCTGTGTCATCAAAACCATTTCCAGTACGCATGGCTTTGTAAAGGTCATTCAGATAAAGTTGCCACAGGATCAAATATCACTGCATGAGAAATCTAACTATAAACAAAAGGATTTAATAGAAAAAGAAAGTTCAAGAGTGTAAAACAAGAAGAATAAGCATTTGGTGTCAGACCTAAAGAGCAACTTCTTCTTTGTTGCTGCAACAGCAGCCACTCAGGACAATATGATACTTTTGTTTCCACTTACAAGACTTATTATATTATTATGCAACACCACTCCTAGACATGTTGTGTTCTGAAGGACGGGCTTGTACACCTCTTGCTTCCTCTCCTCCTCACTTGCTCTCCCTGATGCTATTATTATTGCTCCCTGAGCCTGCATGTAGTAAAAAACCCAGCGGGAAGTCAAGACAAGCTCCCCAGGGTTTGGTGAAAGTCATTGCGGAGATGACTGACTCAAGTGGAAGTAAACAAGGCAAAGTGAAGGACAGGGAACAACAAAGATGTATTACAAATCACTGGCTATAGCTGCTTTTTTAACTAGCACAAGGATTTAGTTCAAGTTATTGGCTTAGTCTGCTACTGCTAAGTGCAAACCAATATAGTGTTGATGTTGTCCACAGTTTTAGTTTTGCAGTGTAGCATCTATTTCTCCAAATAGTAGAGAAACGTTAGTGTCAAGATAAATCTACATTTCATATACTTACATAAACTAGAATAAAATGAATTAAACTCATAAAGTAAAAGTAGGAAAAAGAGAGAAAACAAGTAAAGGTTTATCACATTAGTAAAAGTGCAACCGTGTATTTACAATGAAATTACAAGAAATGAATAAACAGTAATAATATACATATGCCTATACAATGTCCTACTACAGTACTATGTAAATAATGATGTTGATGAAATATGAATCTTTTATTTCATCTCCAAAGCTTAATATGTATTGCACATGCTTACTGTGTGGTCACCACAAACTTTATACTGAACCCACAGATGCATTAAGCTGCACGGTGTGAGAGTTTAAGCTCTCCGGCTGCTTGTTTGTCTGTTGCCATTAGCAACCTGTTTTGCCCTGAGCTAAAAACCAAAAGGCAATAAACAAACTATGATTTTCCAACCCACCTGCTGTGGAAGCTATTCTCCCATGGCCACTATCCTCACAGACAGGACACAGAGGAATAACACACACACACACACACACATCAACACTCACAATGCCAACTCAGTGCTGATTCTAATAAGTAAACGAGATACATGGTTGACTAGTTGTACTAAAATCACACATGTGGTCAGGCAGAAAGACAGTGACAGAAGAGACACACACACAGAACAGTCGGTCACAGTGAAGTGTCTGTTTGGATCGCGACCAAATCCCAAAAAAACTTTTCATCTACAGTTTTCTTCTCATTGTGGCGATTTTATTCTCCCACGTTAATCATCTATCTTCCATAAATGTTTATGCTGCCAATTAGCATGAATGCTTCTGTAAAACATACTAAAGAATAAGTTGTTTAAATCTGGTGTTATCATATTTCTCAACATGGGGTTATGTTATGTTAACGCTGGAGGAATAAATACACTTCAAAAATAAAAATAGGAGCATAAATCTGTGTTTTATGTTTTTCATTATTTGTCTTTCTCTTCACACCGAGATAAACCTTTTAATTTATATGGCTTCCTTTCTCTATGGTTGTGTGGCTTCTTTTAACCCTTTATCATTGTGGGATTTGCTGGAGACCAGTGATCGCGTGTCATTTTAATGTGACAGGAACATAAAACTAAGTTTTTTGCCAGACCACAATGCCAACACACACAAATTCAGACAGAAATATCCTGATCCATACGAGCACACACACACACACACACACGCAGGGGAGAGTGCAATTGGTGGGTGATACAGGATCTGGGTGAGCAGAGGAAGATCAGTCTGGGATTTTAGATTTCGATTACTGGGGACAAACGGACCAGAGGCACAAATGCTCCCTAACATGAGCAGCATAACAATGACCTCTCAACATACAGCCTGATGAGTGTGTGTGTGTGTGTGTATGTGTGTGTGTGTGTGTGTGTGTGTGTGTGTGTGAGTGTGTGTGTGTGTGAGAGAGAGAGAGAGAGAGAGGGTGCACATCAGTGTGTGACTGTGAATGAATGAGAGAAACAAAAGAAAGAAAGGTGTAATGGAAAAAAAAGGGAAGAGCAATGAAAACATGGACATCCACAGTGGAGGGAGTTCAGAGGACTCACAGGGTTTATAAGGCAGCAGATGGACCATTTCTACACCATTAAGGTTCAGAGAAGCAATAACCTGGCAAACAATACCCACATCGAAAATATGGGCCTGCATGTGTTTGTGTCTATGTGCTTGTGCGGTTACCCACAACACACGTGTGTAAAATGGGTTATTTCTCCTTCATCTTCAATCCTTAGAGTGATTTTAAAAGCTTTCAGCTTGCACAATCAAATCACTCCAAAAGAGACTTTCACTTTTAGCTTCTTTCTCACATGTTATGTGGCCCTTTAACTCATGTAAAATCTATTTTACTATTAGATCTCAAATGGTGAGAAACACTGAAAGTAGAATGCTTGCATACGAGAAAACCCCACAGGGCACCTTTAATATGGATTTTCTTTAGCCGACATAGAGGGCAGCTGCTGTGAAATAACTAGATGTACTACTAATAAGCCAAATAAATTCAGGTGGGAGGTCTTTGACCTAAAGATGGCAGCTGTAAATTAGTTGCACATCCATAAAAAAGGCCACATGTTGTTTGACATGATGACATGCAGTGATTGAATGAATAGAGGATCTAAATAAACATCAACATCAGAACTGTCGGCTAATGAATTTAGCACGGAATTCAAATCGTCTTGAATTTCTGTATTTATGCATTTAGCTGATTCATAGCTACTGTTGCACTTCACATAACAAGGAGTCGCATCTGGTTTGTGCTTTAACGGCCCTGAACACAAGGCTCATTAAAAAGCCACACTATTCCAACTGCCTCACACACTCACACTCACACACTGCAATTTACCTAGGTCAAAGAGGAAATACTGTTAATGTACATAATGACACATACTTTTTAGAAGCAGTTATGCATACAGGCAAATAACCTTCCTAATTATGGCTTTACATCTGGCTAACTGACAGCTTGGCTACATAGGCTGTGTGATGCATGTGAATAGAGAAATAGAAAGAGGAGGGGGATGAGACTGTGGCTCTTTTCACTCACGCAGAAGCCCTGTGTTGAACATATATATAAATATATATACACACACACACACACACACACACACACATATTTTACAGCCCGTTTATATTTATCATTGATACGTGTTAGTTCTATCGATTAGTGTTGACAGTATGCAGGAGATCACTACTGTCTTTTTTAAAATTCATCAATGCCAGTAATTGGTCATAAATAGCTTACCAGACTGCACAAGGTTGGTTTTGCTTGCTAAAATCAGGATAAATACATGAGGAATAAAAATGAGTGTACTATCTGTATATGTGAGTGTATTGAGTGTGGCTGTGCATGTGAGCTTTCTGTAATGTTCATTTCATTATATGCAACTGTAATTCAATCTCCAGCAGTGGCAGCTGCAGGCTGCGACCGCTGTTGAACTTGTGAGGCTGTAGGAAGTGATTGTGTATCCATTTTTTATTGTGTCTAGGGTGGGGTCACCTCATGGGTTACATTATTTTTTACACTCTGGTACAGTTCAAAAACATTAACATAGGGTCTGTGTATTTGAAAGACTGCTGGGTATAAAAAGCCAAGTAACACTGATTTTGTCGATCTGGTCTCATGAATTTTGACTGTCAACTGGCTCTGTCCACCCACAGACCGAGAGTGTTACAGTCAAAATTCACTTAGAAACATGACTGTGTATTGATGGTGCAGAGAACAGTGCAGTAGAAGAAGAAATACTGCAAATTAACTTGCACTGTTCATGTCTCTGTCCCTTTGTGTTTCAAGGTGATCTGAATCTTTTATAAAGACAAGACAAGACATGGTCTTCTAAGTTTGCATCAGTTATTATGGTGATGTAAGTGAGTGACCATTGTGAAACGAGGACTGCAGGGCTCAGCCCATATTATAATTTAAAATGGACTTTCTCTGTTCTCTGATTGAGCAAAATGCATAGCAAAATGCAGTATCTAAAGTGTCTATGACCTATAACTCCAGGGGAAGCCCATTAAAGCCAGAAGATACCCCCTCTGACAGAGACAGCCAAACCTCATCTAGAGTATTCTGCTGCTGTGAGGCTTCTGATCCATAAAAATGGAGGCTAAAACATCATCACACATATCAACAGGAGTGCAACATTGGTTCCCTGAATCCCTGCAAGCCTTTAGCTAGTTATTGACTCAATTTAGAAAACAAGAATCAAAACACCAAAAAGTTTTCTGCTTTTCACCGAGACTGAAATAGAAAACCACACATTTTGCTCTTGTGCTCACACATCGATGAGTGCCATTCAAAATGCTGAAATGAAATCTCCAGTTGGTCACTACTCACAGGTACAAACATTAGCTGGAGCCATTGTTCAAATGACTGAACATGATAACAAATCACAATTATGAAGATGTTTGGGACATTTATGAATGAAGAGTAAACATGATATATGATATCATATACCATTCTCAAATATTTGAACTGCATAATGCCTGTTCATAACCACTAAGAATGATCACCAGCATTATAGTTTAGTGTTTTTAATTTACATAACTTAATGTTGAGTTTGTATTTGTCCTGACTCCTAATAATTTTTTAGGTTTTATGTATTATAAAGCTCCATTGTGTAACCTTTTTACTAAAAAATCATATATTTTAAAATCATTTTGATGTTACACTGACTTATGATTAGGTGAATAGTGTCTCTGTCATTCCCACTCTGTGCTCCATACCTCTGTTTCTGCACTATGTAAATTAACTCTGGGTATGACTTCCCTGGAAAAATATGTAAAGTGGTTCATATTTTCTGGGGAAAATGTCTTCTGGTTTTTCCTCTGATGTCCTCCGGCTGCTCCACCTCAGCTCTCTGTGATTTACAGAGTTAGTAGTAGCTAATGTTAGCTCAGTTAACAGTTAGCATTTAGCTGGGCTGCCCAGACTGTAAGTGTTAGTGTCTGTATCACAGGCATTGTGGACCACTGAGAAGAGGAGGTTTTCAAGCCCAAACCAAGGGGGAAATGCTGACAGGGAGCAGAGCCAGTGTCATGTCAGAACCAGAGCTGGGCAAGTGGGCAATGAAACTGGGCTTAGCAACCTCTATGGACATGGACAAGCGAATGACTGAGCGATTTTAGTTGTTAGCTAGAGCTTTGTTAAATAAAAAGCTGAGAGATGCAGAGCTGGGCCTCCTGCTGTTGGACTAATAAGTAATATTAGCTGACTGCTTTGTCTTGTGTTGTTGCACTTGCTTGATGTTAGGCTGTTAGCAAAGTTGTCGACTTGCTAGTTTCTGATCAAAAGTAATATAATCATAACAAATGCACATGTACAACTGTCCATATTATGACTATTGTACTGCAGTATACCATTGTTTATGTAATGTCACTTTAAAGACCCATCTTAGGATGGGCATTGCAAATTAGCTTAGGTTATAAATGCTGTGGCATTGGTTTATACTACATACCTGTTCCTATACAAACAAACATTGACAAAACAAAATTGAACTTCCCTTTAAATACATTCAGAGGTAATGCTGTCCTGTCTCACTGAAATCAGTCCAGTAATAGTTTGTCAGTCTGGCCAAACTAAGCATGGACACACACACACAGACTTAAAAAGGATTAAGTCCAAACATTTGAAAACATACTGCTGAGGGTAATAGAAGAAGAAAGGCCCAAAAACAAGATAAGACACAATGAGACACAAGCTGTTTAACACTTGTCTGTCTCACTCTGTGGTATAATTTACTGGGACAATGAAAATTATTATGCACACACACATGCACCATTCATTTTTCACAGTCGAGAGCACTAGGCATGATCGGGCAGGGAGGCTGAGATGTCACTGCTCCAACTGAAAAACCATGCTGACACCACAAAAGCAGTCTGTATTCAAATCACCTGGCACTGTCACTGCCTGTCCACAGCGCAGACTTAAAAGGGCTTAGAAGCAGACAGTTTGCAGATACGAAGTATTTTTCAAACATAAAGAAGGTTCAGCTGCTTTGATTTTCTACTGAATAAAGCATGTATCCTGTGAGACATGGATAAAGGCAGGGTGAGTGGAGAACAGTGCATAAACATATCCAGCAAAAGACACACATACACTCTTAGATATACACACCAAAACACAACTGATCCACAACTTTCAGAGCCTGAAATATGTTATAGTCTTAGCTGCAAATATAAAAAGATGAGGACAAGAGAAATGATACAGATGCAATACGAAAAGGAAACAGACAGTGCAGGACAAAATGGTTTCATCATGTGATGCCCAGCTTGTATGATATGAGAGAAATAGCAACAAAAGATAAGAAATATGTCGGAATAATTTCTTCATTCTTCATGAAACATAAATATATTTACTACATCACAGTGAAAGACAGTCTGCCAGACATACTGACAGGAATGGAGCTTAGTGAAAGTTAAATCAGGTCAATGACATCAGTCACAGTCCCTGACTTTTTTATTCAATAGCCACAACTTTTTATGCCAAAGAAGAAGTTGTAGATAAAAACTTTAGTCATTTGGCCTGTGCTCAGCTGTGAAAAAAGGATGTGATATCATGGGTCTGATATAGCAACAAAGTAATAAAGAATTAATGAGTGATAATGAATTGTAAACAGTCTATGAAAGCAATTATGCAGCTTGTAGTCCAATAGTGTAATATTGTAAAAGACAAGGCGTAAAAGCTGGTCACTGGAATTAATGCTTCACTGCTTCCATTATTCATCTTGCAGGTCGAAATTGAATAAAGATGAGTTTTGACCTGCAAGTCTGCCAGAGGACATGGTAACAATCTCTGATAATGCTCCATCACTGATATACTTCAATTAAAGCTGCAGGGTTGCAGTAGATCTTTATTGTAGGCTGTATCATAGGAACTTTGAATTAGATACTGAATGTAATGGGGATCAAAAGGTCAAGATAAGTGTCACATGAAACCTTTTAAAGGACCACCTGTAAAAGATCCAGGGATGCTTTGTTGAGGCAACTGAATGAGGAGTTGCAATATGGGATGGGATAAAAGTGTCAGTTATCTTTTCCATTTCCCCTTGAGACAAAATGGACCTGCATTTTGCAGTGTTTGTCATATGGAGAAACAGGATCGAATGAAATGCTTGTCCATTGGTCCAGAGTCAGAGCCTGGTTCATAGCGACACCTAAATTTCAGAATTCGACAGAAGTGAAATAAGAACAAAGACTTTCCATTACCAGAGGGACAAAAATGGGTGGAGCAGAAATAAGACTTCTGTTTTGTCATAATTGAGATGTAATATATGAATCTGCCAACCAGTTTTATAAGGTTTATAAAATGTAATTGAACATCATCTGCACATCTGCATCTGCAGGCATAGAAGCGACCTGAAAAGTGTCTTATTATCTGTCCAAGGCAAACATAATAGGTCCAAGGACAGAACCTTGGGGCACACCACAAAAACAGATGAGGAGCCATTGCCAACAGCAACTAATAACCTCCTATCAGAGAGAGCCACTGCAAGGCTGGCCAAAGAAATTGTGCTTGAATAGCAGCTTGTTTGAAATAAGCAGGGACACAAATAGATAATACATTTTTAAACAGAAATGTAGTTAAGATGTCATGGGAAAGAAACATTTTTAACAGCTAACCATGTTTATGAGTGTTACTGGAGAATAACCAGCCTCTTGTCATAAAGAGGGACAAGACAAGACGTTCAAGCCCTGCCTACTTTGCCTACTGCCTAGTATGTGAACTTGTCATATTTAAAACATATTGATGCCTTAAACTCAACACTGGAGCTTACTAATTAAAATGCAGTTTACTTCTGGCTTTTAATGGTTGTTGCAGTCGGTTGAAATCGGTTGGTGCAGCAGGACTGGATTTTTATTTCAGCAGTAAAACTTTACACTGTGATTAAATAACACAACAGGAGGGATTTGTTATCACTGCAATTTTCACTGGTTCAAACTTTTTGTTTTTTAAGATATTTTTTTGGCCTTTTCGAGCTTTATTGGATAGAGACAGCTGAAGAGTGACAGGAATGTGGGGAGAGAGAGATGGGAAAGGGCCACAGGTTGGATTTGAACCCTAGGCCGCGGCAAGGACTGAGCCTTTGTACATGGGGCAGATGCTCTACCAACTGAGCTAACCAACACCCCCACTGGTTCAAACTTTGCTTGCTGTGGCAGCCACCTGTCCATTACTGTCTCAGTCCCATCTCACAAATTTGCTGCGAGCTCCTAATGCTAAGGCCACTTACTTTTTCTACTGCCAGCAGCATCAAAACTACATCTTGAAGCAAAGTGTTGGGGGTCGTATTAGTCAGCAGATTGTGTTACTGAGCGATAATTACTTTGTTAAGTGTGAGGCGGTATCTCGGCCTCCCCATGTCTCGGAAGAAACTTGCAACTGCTTTGATTTGTGCCTCTGACTGGCTTCTTCTCCATGGCAATGGTGGCCAAGGCTCATTGGTATTGTATTGCATGCCATGCTAAACTGATGAACAAAACATGATTTCCCAGAAACAAAGCTGAAATACATAAAATTGGAGGCAATAAACATAAATCCTGTTGAGTATAGTGTTTAATCGAAATGTGTGATCAGACCTCTACATGGTATACCATCAACTGCCCAATCAAGTCACCCACAATATAAGTCTAATTTTACGTTACCACTTGTCACAATGGCACTATTGGATAACTTCAGGTCATAGCTTATCATAAAGTAAAAGCCTCTTTAATTCACAGAAGTAACTTTATTGGTAACATACTTATGGGATGTAGATTTGCACATGCAAACAAGTGTGTTTGATAAAATGTATAGAGAGAAACCAAGCAACACCATAGATACAATTATATCCTGTGAGAACATGACTAAGAGTAATAAAGGAAGTGCAATACAATTCTTCACTCAATTCCCAAAGTGTATACTTTTCAACCCTATGGCTAATTAACTAATAAGGAAATGTTCCTACCACCCTATACTATCAAATGGAAGGATCTAGGTAACCCAGCCTCTTTTTTCCCTGCTGATTTATCTCTGCTCCCTGTCATCTTGCTCTTCAGTTGGTTTTATTCTTTCTTTGCTTTTCCAGTACTCCTTTCTACTCTCCTTTTCTCTTTTCTTTTCTACTCTGTTCTTACTTTTTCTCTGTTTCCTACAACTTTGCCCTTCTCCCCACTTGGCTGTTAAAGATTTAAGCTTTAAAGGCTGAGCTCTCAAGGAGCCAAGGCATCAGTAGTGGGATTATGCTTGAGAGCCAGACATCTTGGAGAAACCCATAGCACTTGAAAAAATGCAGTGTGGTTACCGGAAGCTTTGAAATGATCTATCGATCAGGGTATAGATAGAGCAGGTACTGTACTGCAAAAGGCTTAGGTGGGTTTATCTGCATTACAGTGTGGTTCCATGTTTGATTGGATCTAAAGGTTCTCCCATTGGGGTGATGTACTTTACCAGCTGACAAGTTTGGCACTGCTAAGCGCTGTACTGGTTATGAGGCGGGTGATTTAAAGCTGAATGTCTTGGCTTGGATTAATTTTTATGTCCACATTAGGCAGTTTTTCTTCTAGGTTGCCTATAGTTGAGGAGCATTGACTCTCAGAATAATGTACCATCAGTCCAACATCTCCAGATTTATGTCAGTATATTATTAGGCACTCATGATGCATTTAGCTCTTTGGTGTTGACTCCATCTGCAAAACCTGAACTAGTAATGAGTTCTAATGGTCAATCCTTCACTCTCTCCTGTCTCCAGCCTCACATTTGATTCCTATAACAAATTGACTGTCTTCTCTTGACCAATCTGTGACCTCTCTTCATGTGACATTTCACAGATGGTCATTTTTCACCAATGGCAAGTCAATCTGGTGTGCAGATCATGATGCAACACTTTGTTGATTGATGTCGGTCTACGTCTGGGGGTGTCACGTTTTCAGCACATTCCTGCTGTGCCTAACACTTGTGTTGCCTGCAGATATGCCAGTGTGGCCCAGATAGCCCTCAGATGGAAAGTAATGACTTTGCCGGGCCAGGCAGTGCACAGCCACTCATCTCAAGCAAGGTGGCACTTATAACTGGAGAGTCAACCTTTCACAGGACACATGCATAATCTGAAGAGTATGGTCTCTGCATTGTAACAGCCTGTTGTGCTACAGCAGATATACAAAAGTTTTATGACGCTCAAAAGGTTTCATAGTGGCTATTCTGGGGCAATGTTTTTGGAAAAGCTATTTAATTTGTCTTTTCAACCACATTTGTTAACTAAAGTTTCAAGAGTCTCTGATAGCTCTTTGGAAAAGATACTGACCCTGAATAACACAGAGTGCATGCTGGAGAAGACCTCGACTAGGACTGTTGTATTACTCTGAAATGATGTAAGTAATGAAATTCTAAAATTTGCTCAAGGGAATAAATATACTTTATACTTTACCTTTTTTAAAATAGCCAAACTATCAATAAAATGATTTAAAAAATCTCTTTCAACAGCCTTATGTGTATTGAACTGATAAATCAAAATGACATTGTAGTGATAGAGCAACATCAAAGATGTTGATTAAATGTGAAAAAAACCCATTTGAAATAAATAAATAAAAAATATTTCCATTAAAAATAAATACACTAGTTTGGTTAGCTTTTATTTGATATTACAAGGTTATTATATATTTATGTTGCAAAGAACAAAAAACAAAAAATGATTGTATTACATATTACTCTCTGCAGATGTTCAAATACTGTTGACTGTTGATTGAATTTCTCCGTTTAAAGAGTATGTATACAGAGCAGAAGTTAATTCTTAAAAGCTGATTTTCATGGCTGAGAGATATTAAATTATTTTAAAAATCACATGTTGATTCCCTAACTAATTATTCTGTCTTCCCAGTCTGTGCACGTTTGTGCAGCTCCAGTAAGGATCATTTGTAAGTTCACACAGAGGGCAATTAGCACAATTGAAATGCAACCCTCATGTCTTCTTTTCCAAAGTTAAACCAGAAAAACCGTCTCCTACCTCCTATGTTTAAAATGCATCCTGCTTGATACCCGGCTGCCTGCTTAACAGGGCAAGTACCTCAAGGTCATTGTGGATGTGCTGGCGAATCTCTCCGGAAAGAGCATGAGGTTGAGAAAGACAACAATAACAGCTATAAGATATAGCTCTGACTTTAACTATAGCTCCCTGTGGCTTTTTAAATCTCTCTGTCCCATAGTAGTTCTGACAGTCACACACAGACATAACTATAAATAAAGAAGCAAAGGTGAGATATTGAATGACTTGGATAGTCTTGAGAGATATAAGCTTATTTTAAAAGGAGATATGGTGAGCTAAGAAACAAACATTGACCGCACCAACTTTATCTTTGAGTTTGATAGATTTAGGATTAAATTTACCAAAAAACATACATTTTAAACAGCCCAAGAAATCCAGATAAACAATTCCACTGATCTTATTTCACTGTTTTTCCAACAAAGTAATTTGTCACAGAAAGGCGAGGCACTAGATAAGAAACAGGCCCTGTTCTATGAGGTGATGCTAGCAAGAGAGAAACTCCCCTGGGCTAGATGTTACTCCACTGAACTATTTGTTCTCGGCTCTATAGATGCCTGCCCAGGTAGCACTGTCATTTGTCACTGTCAGCAGCTGGTGCCATACCTCCCTTTATGGCAGGGTTATATGGAAACAACTGCATATTAGGCAGGGTGGGAAATTAGAAGTGGCTGTCATTACTAGTAACTGGGCTGATTTCTTTAGGGAATAGCCTTTGTTAGCAAGTGGCTTATTTTTTATACTGTGCTCTTGTTGTACATTTGTGCACACTATATACAAATAGAGGATTAAGTGCTCATAAGCAGGAGGTAGATGCCTGTGGCATTATGTCCTATAAGGAGCTGAGGGTGTGATGAAATGCAATAACTGGACTGGTCACTGTATTGGATTTCAATGGACCACAAAAAGCTGGTCATGTTACCTTGTGAGAACACATCAGGTGTTATTAGGTTTGTGAAGCTGTATTAGGTGAATCATATTAGGCTCATATTGCTTCTCTCTTTTCCCTTTAATAGCAAACTCTGGGTGCTCCCCTGTTTTCACTTCCACAAATGCTGCAGTGTAGCACTGAAATGAAAAAACTGCAAACCAACAGCCTCCCTGTTACAAGGAGCAAACAAGGGCCACTCTTTGTACAACTGTACGACTCAACCAGAATATCAAAGAACAAAACATCACAGAAATGGGGATGATTCAGTATGTCACTGGTTTGAAAAACAGCAAAAAAGTACAAAGCCTTGATTTAAAGAGATGAAAGTAATCAACACAGTCTCCTTGACACCCAAAAGCTGGCTTCTGGCTAGTACTGTTGCAGTAGGAGCCAACTTATTCCCTCAGAGCAAAGCACAATGTTAGAAACAAGAAAAGGGCTTGGTAATAGTGGAGATCGCTCACTGGTGCCCCAATTACATGGACAGAGCTGTGGCCCCGGGACACAACTTAATGACCATAATAAGGCCTGTCTGTCTGTTCAAAATCAGCTTAGAGTGCATCCACGCTGACCTACAGGATCACTCTAGCCTTAGTTCAATTTAAATAGGCAGCATGAGAAGGAGCAGGGGGTTTTGGGGGTGGGTGGGGGAGACAAGTCAGAGACTGTCCGCCGTCCTGACTGTGTTTCCCAGGTGAATGAACCACAACCCCCTGAGCTCTACTCATTCCACCTTATAGCCTTGATGAGGATCAATTTGGACTTGAGCATTTCTTGCGGCTGTGGGTGCTCTTTAATTTAGTATGGCTGAGCGCTCCGTGATTAATGACAGGGCTTAGCTGGGAGACCGGTCAATAAACGCACTGGTCCAGGAACTTAATACCAGGCTATATGCCAAAGGGGAGAGAGTCTTTCTCCTGGCAGCAGCACCAGCCAGATCAGAGGGGGTTAACAGGAGCCAAAAAAGGTAGAAAAAGTTGCACGTGTGTCCTTGTGGGAAATGAGAACATAAATAAATAACTAGTGACAAAATACCTGTAAGTCATAGTCATGATAGAGACACCCAGTTATTGCTTTGATAAAGCCCACCCATGACTTTTAGGTGTATACTCATTAATCATGTATCATGCAAGCCCCATTCTGTTCTGTAAGCTTACTGTGCAGATGATTTAGTGCGTTTGACACCCCCAAAAGCTGAATACTTCTCAGCCCCATCGGAACATGACACATGCACCATGTAATCCTGTAATCTTCTTATCAACACAATTACCACAAACCACAAACACACAAACCAATAATGGCAGGAGAGTGCAGGGAATGGATAGGAACTTTCCACAGCAAGGTCACGTGAGCTCTTATATGTTTGGGGCAAATGTTAATAATATTTATTCACCTGATGGCTGAGTAGATATTGCATATCTAATATTGTTTATATTTATGGTGTGTGATCGCCTATTTGTCCCTCCGGGGCTGGCTGTTACAATACTGACCTCCAGTGTGCGCACAGAAGGACAGAGCAGAGCGCGTTCCGCTCGCATCCAGTCTGTGCGTTTTGACAGCAATGTGACCTCCTCCAACCAGCCCCTGCTGACTTTATCGAATAAATCACGCTCGAAATGCCGAAATGGTCCTTCAAAAGTCAAAACAGGAGATAGATTCACTGAGCAGTGGTACGACGCACCAGTTTGCGCCGACGATAATCTAGACACATTATTATAAACCCTATTCCAGCAGCAGCAGCAGCCTACATCGATCCTATTAAATATTGGCAAATAAGAGATCGATTATTTAAAAAAAGCACTTTAATGCATTATAGTTTGCTCGCTTGTATCACTTTTTTCATCTCCTCCTTCCCCAAAGATCGCTCTCATCTCTTCTCCGCGGCACACAAGGTCCCTGCCAGTTTTTTTCTAATGTAGAAAAAAGAAGAAAAAAGGAAAAGAAGACACGTGGTTGTTACAAACCTCTCGCAGGACACAGCGGGGAGGCGGAGGTGGAGAGATGCGGACGCAGTCGGGATGGGAGAGGACGCGTTGAGGAGGGAGCCCGAACCATGGACATTCTGCTGCTGAGCAGCCTGCATGTTTTTGGATAAATACTTTGCATATTGCGTTTTCTCTCTTTCTCTCCATCTCTCTGTCTTTTGCCAAATGACAGACTTGCATGCAGGATGTGGAAGATTGCAGGTGAGAAGAGAAGAAAAATGTCATTTTCTGTAGATTTCTATAGTGAAATGTGCGCTCAAGTCTTAATGGGGTTTTTCTCCAGATTATTTACGCACATTTTATATTTTTAAAAGTCATACCTTGACACAAAAAGAAAAAAGAAGAGAGACCCAGAATGGATTTCTTTAATAGCTCCAGCCTGGAGGACAGGATAGAGGCAGAAAATATCTCCTCTAATTCCACCTCTCAAAGCCAGTACACCCAGCTTGCTATCTGGGGTCTGGCAGGACTTGTCAGCTTTTTGATTTTGTTTACAATAGTCGGGAACGTTTTGGTCGTTATCGCCGTTTTAACGAGCAGAGCTCTGAAACCACCCCAGAACCTTTTTCTCGTCTCCCTGGCTAGTGCGGACATACTGGTGGCCACCCTGGTCATGCCTTTTTCTCTGGCAAATGAACTCATGGGCTACTGGTTTTTTGGCAAAATTTGGTGTGACATCTACCTGGCTTTGGACGTTTTGTTCTGCACCTCTTCTATTGTTCACCTGTGCGCTATTAGTTTGGACAGATACTGGTCAGTGACACAGGCGGTAGAGTATAACTTAAAGAGAACACCTAAAAGAGTTAAAGGCATGATTGTGGTGGTGTGGTTGATCTCAGCTGTTATCTCCTTCCCACCACTGATATCAATGGACAGGAGCAGCAATGAAGCCAGTCCCCAGTGTATCCTGAATGATGAAACCTGGTACATTCTCTACTCCAGTATTGGCTCATTCTTTGCCCCCTGTGTCATCATGATCCTAGTCTATATCCGAATCTACCAAGTGGCAAAGACCAGAACCAGAACAATGTCAGAGAAAAAGAGGGATGTGGACTCGCCAATGGAGAATGGGATGGACAAAGCTGAACCAGGCAAAGGAGGGTCATTAAAGTCTGCCAGAGGTGGAAGTGTGAAAGACCAGGAACGTGAGAATGGGCACTGCCAGGAGCAGGCAGTTGGATCCCCTCTACCGAATGAGCCAAAACATCCACCGGCAGACCACGATGATGACTTTGAGGACAGCAGCTCATCAGACGAGAAACCTAAAAAAAGTTCCAGTTCCTCCAAACATCACCACGATGACAGGAAAGACAGGAAGTCCAGCCGGAAAAGTAGCTCCGCCTCTAAATACTCCAGCAGAAAGTCGCGTGCCAGTTCCAAGTCTATGGAGCTGTTCTCATCTCGCCGCAAACGCAGGAGCACTGTCAATCGGAAGAAAGTCTCCGCCGCTCGGGAGAAGCGCTTCACCTTCGTCCTCGCCGTCGTCATGGGCGTTTTCGTCCTGTGCTGGTTCCCGTTCTTCTTTTCCTACAGCCTGTACGGAATCTGCCGGGACCCGTGCCAGATCCCAGAGACGCTGTTTAAGTTCTTTTTCTGGATTGGCTACTGTAACAGCTCTCTAAACCCGGTCATCTACACCATCTTCAACCAGGACTTCCGCAGAGCGTTCCAGAAAATCCTCTGTAAGTCATGGAAACGTTCTTTCTGAATGCTCCCTGCATGGATGGGGTTGTAATAGACATTTTACTCGACAGACATAAATTTAAATGGTTCTGAGCTGTACGATAAAGTGCTGGCCTGGGGGGCTCTCACATTGTACACTTTCAGGGATTTCACCAGAAATGCAGGGATGTTTAACGGATCAAAGGATTGAACGATGGGGCAGAAAAGGGGTTTAAAATACAAGAGTAAGCTCACTGATAATATCCACAGAGGAAGCTCTTATTTAACACCATCCAGGCTGCTTTTGGACTCTGATGTGGGCTTTGGCTCATTCCCCCTCCTCATTGACTTCTTCTCCCTTCATTTAAGTACAATAAACTTTCTCATAACAGTTACTGTGATGCATGCACGCCACAGTGGCTAAACTTGCATGAACTGCACAGGAGGCAAAGGGTTTACAAAGACACCTGATTTATAATGTGACCTCATTCACTGATTATAATGCGAAGGCCTTGACAATCTCCACACAACCGCTGTTTGTGAGGTTAGACAGTGTTATGTATCTTCTCTCTCAGCCTCTTACTCTGTTTTTCTCTACCTTTTTATGACGTCACACTCTCAACGTGAGGACCAATGGGACGAAGGGGCTCCTTGCTTACTGTTTCAGTAGCAAAACCGTTCACTAAAAAACAGACAAACAAAAAATAAGATTCATCCTTAAAAACTACAAAGTCACATTTCTGCTTCAGTGTTCTCTGTGTGGCTCAGAAGTGTCTGAACTGGAAACTGCAGTGTAAACTTTTTATTGGGACGTGTGTTTATTGTGAACGTGGCTTGTACTCGGTCTGGATACGGTGTCATGTACAGTAGAGTGGCATCATGGGCAATTTCCTCTTGCAGGCAAGTGTTTTCACCCTCCCCTGAGAGAATATATGTAATCCAGCAGTACTGCAGATGGGCACCTACTGAGGCTTTCACTGTGTGTGAGTGTGTGTGTGTATGTGTGTGAAAGGAAAAGACAGGACTAAGTATATAACGTGGAAATGTGTTGTGATAAAGTGAGCCACAGAGTTTACCGCATCTTAACCCAAATGCCAGTTAGTGATTATCTGTGTGTCTGTGTGTGTGTGTGTGTGTGTGTGTGTGTGTGTGTGTGTGCTCTCTCAAATGGCCTGATTCTTTCTGGTCAAGTGTCTTTCTATTCTCCTCCATCCTATTTTCTGTCACAAGTCTTCTCTCTCTCCTACAGCCACAAAAAGCACTTAGCCGCAGTAAAAAACAAACATCCTATCACTCTGTCGTCATGTCTGCTGCACACGCACACACTTAGACACGTCGTTATTATTATTATTATACACACAAAGACGTACAAAGACTTATACAGATAGTATTTTCATTCATTTTTATTTTCCATTTCAAGCATTTGTAGCCAGAAGGGCTAATGCTTTTTTTTTCTTGTGTAAATAATTGAAGACAGTACAGTACTATTGTGTGGTGCCTCATAATCACACATATATCAACATGATAGAAAATGTATTGTTTGTATAATGAACAACGCTCTGAAAGATTTTCATGTTACAACAAACCTCTGTCCTTTTCTAAAAGAACCAGTGTTTACTTCTCTGCTTTGAGCACATTCAACAAGATCAAATAAAGAAATGCCATTTGAAAATCCCAAGAGTGCATGACTGCATTCTTCATCACCGTTAATGATTTTACACGTTTTATTGTTGTGCCACTGTTGTTTTTTTATTTTTTTTTAATTGTTTATACTGTCACTGATGTGACTCAGAACATATGACTAGTGATCTTGTTTTAAGTGCAATCATTTTGAGGTAGCCTCTGTGCTAAACTGCTGTTGTTCAGGCTCGAGAGCACCATCGAAGAATAATCCACTCAAGTACGGATTAACAATGGAAATTATATCAACAATATTCACCTTCTAACTTCTAGATTATGACTAATAAAGGTCAGGCTTAAAATGAGTGGGAAACCAAAATCGTGTTAATTTCACAATGTCAGATCTAGGTTTATCAAAACTGCAACATTTCAGTTCTAGATGTTTGTCAGACAAACTCGCAATATAAAACAACAACTTCTTTATAGTATCCTGAACAACAACCAATTGAAACAGTACAATCAAAGGAAATACATCAGTAACTCCCAAACAGGGGTACTTGTACCTAATGGGGTACTTCTGCAGTTGGAAGCGGTACAGTACAGTTAACAGTGTTAATTTTGGCAGCTATTTTGGATTGTCTTAGACAAAAATGCTTATGAGTTACATATTAGGTATTTTTATCCTTCATAGTTTTAGTTGATAAAAAGTCATTACACTTCCCTTTTTTCCTCTTCAGTGTTTGGGTATGTGGTGCATGCATGTGTGTGTGTGTGAGCGAGAGCGAAAAAGAGACATGTCGTTAATGAAGGGGTACTTGTTTCGTTGCTATTCAACAATAAAGAACTCATTTGGAACAATCAGTCTGTTAATTTAGCCTAGATTCTTCTCTCTACTGTACTGTACTGTGGGCGGGGGATAAAAGAAAAGAGAGTGCTCCCTAGTTGCTCACAGCAGCAGGATCAGCCCCTCGGAGAACGATGTGCTGCTCAGTCCTAACAATTGTGCTACTATAATGCTATAATGCATGCAGATTGGCTCTCATAATGGATCGGGTGGATGTGGGTTTTAAAAAACCCTGATCGGCGCATCTCGATATCTTTGTTCTCTTTTATTTACTGGGGGAAAATATTGTGCATTTGTTTGCCCGATAGCCCAACAGTTACACAGTTTAGTCCTGTCTCATCAACAAACACAAACTACAAAAACAAAATTAACACTGACAACTAAACTAAGATAGTTAAAAAAGACAAATTGTTCTGTAAAAAATCTTTTGTATATTTGTCACTATAACCAGTGTCCTTCCTATAATAGGCTGACCCCACAGGACCAGTCAGATGCAACACTACATGCTGTGATTGAGATTGTATGAAAACTTGTTAGCTTGTGAGGAAATGAGTTTACTTGGGGGAAAAAAAGACTTTACTTTGGACTAGGAAAAAAGAGATCAAGCCTAAACATCAACAGTCTTGTATGAAAACATATTTAACAGTATCTGCTTTTACCTAATTAATAGTGTTTAATAAGACGCATGAACCACAGTGGTTTAGATCACTTACTGTCTTGTGAGCATGAACTACAGACATGGTTCCCTCAAAAACAACGACGGGTGCTAAAGCAGTTAGTGTAGATACTGTTAACATCAGTTATATCAGAACTGGAACCGTTTCTCAATCGGAAAGATGTTTTATTTCTGACTTTGGAAAGAGTTATGTTATATACTGTCGTTCATTGATCTGACTGGTTGAAGTTTGCCTGTGGTAGATGGTGATAGACAGATGGTTCATCCAGTCACCTGCCTATTATTTTTTTTGAAAGCACCTAGCCTTTTCCAAACAGTTTCCAATGACGACTTCTCGGATCTGCGTAACAAATCCTCTGGTGCAGTCAGGTTAGCAGCCTATGATTCTAGTATGAAAATGTTGTGAATATTGTGAATGTGATGACTTATGACAGCGTGCAGAACTTTCTAATAAATGATACTTGGTCATACCCAAGCAAGAGCTTGATTGATGGCTGTGCAGCAAAATGTTTGAAATTGAAAATCTTTTGTAAATGAGGCTCATAAGAGAACGTACTCATAACATTGCTAAGCTGCTTTCTCGACAGGCTGAACAGACAAAATGAGACTTTGCAGTGTTCACACTAATGGGATCAGAGTCAGAATCAAAACAAAGTCTTTCGTAGGATCACAATTGAAATGTTTGCTCTCTCTGCTGCACTTCTTTCACACCACACACACACAAGAAGATGAAAAATATCTTGTATTGTCTGCTCAGTTTGATTTGGTTTACAAAAGATGTACATTGTTATTTGAATGACATGGTAGAAACTGTTTTATCCTGTTCAAAGCCGTTCCTGGTTCTCCCACTGTCTGAGACCCTGTAGTCATTTATAGGCGTAAACAATATCTTTTCTGCTCGTGCATCATTTAGTATATTCTCCAGAGATGTTATGTACTGGCCACACCACATCTGCACACTGTGTAGTACCCAGGAGTGCTTTCACAAAGGCTGATGGGCGGTTAGGAACAGACTGTGTGGTTCCATTAAATCAAATCAAATGCCCTAGTTTCATTTTTATTTTCATGCAACTTCTCCACCTGTGTCCTTCTACCAAGTGTCAATAAAAGTTACTGGAGAAGTGAAATAACAAAATCAATCTATCCCACTGATATGAAAATTGTTTCTGTGTTCAGTAACCAAGCCTCACTGCACCAGGTGTGAGCAGGGGTTAACAGCAGCCTCAGCTTTTACTGATAATGGTATGTATGTAATTGTGTATGTATGTGTGCTGGGAAACACCACTCACTGGAGACCTTCCAATCCAATAAAAGGTCAGATTTGGGTGAGAGTTTACCAGGAAGCCTGGACCCAGACAAGAAATACACTCCTCCTCTCTCTGTCTGCCTCATGCTTATTTATTTATCCCCTGAAAGCTGACTAGAGTCACCTTCATGACCAAGCAAAATGGATTTTGTCATCGCTGCCCATCCCTCGTCAAAGTGTTTATGAGTTGCTGTGTCAGCGGGTCACCTCCTCACACTGCTGGTAGTTTGCTCCTGTGCTGCAAATCTGAAGCAGAACCCATCAAATGATCCCGAGAAAAGCACAGATGGAGATGGACTCGGCACTGTCTCACCTTATGTCTTCTTTTAACTCAAGTCTTTGAAGATGCTGCTGGCCTCAAGGGACATAAACAAGAACTAAATACACGTTTCCTTCATCATCAGCATATATGTTAATGCAAATCGCCTTATTTGTTTAAGATCATTGTATCATCTGCAAGGCTCTTGCTGAACTGTTCATTCTTGAGTTCAGAGAAGACCACTCCAACACAAAGACCAAGGATAAAAGGTAAATGTATTCATGAATCAAGCTTCAACAGCATCATTCCATAAATCCTTTAAGTCCTTAACTCTGTAGCCTTCCACTATGATAATGTCTTCAACTCAGCCTGACCTCCCAAATCCCCGTCTTCTCTGCCTCCTTCACACATGTCATAGCTCATTTCAGCAGATCTGTATGAATGCTCAGTGGGCGGAAAGTGGCAAATCAGCACAGGCCAGATTGTAAATTATTTCATCTTTGTACATTATGTTGTGGTTTTAAAGACACATTCCCTGAAATCTGAATTTGAATGTGGCAGAGGATCGTTTTCACGTGAACGGACAGTGCATTTTTTTCTAGGGGACTTGTGGGACCTGAGGTATAAATACGAGGGCTTGAGTTTTATGAAGCAATGGAAAATTGATTAACAATGTCACTCCGACCTTTTTAAACCCATATTGCCTCTTCTGACAATTTTCCCTCACACACTATAAAACACCTTATACAGTTTGAACTTCACCAGCTTTTCTCTGCTCACCACTGCACCTCACCCCACCTTATCTTGATGCCTTCTACTTGTAACCTCCATCTACCTCCTCATTTTCGCCTGGCTCAAGTGTTTATCTATCAAAATCTTTAGACACATCAACCAGAGAAAAAAACGTACATACAGTAACTAACCTATTACGAATATAACAACATTAAAGGAATGGTTAGACATTTTTAGAAATATGTTTTCTTATTAATCTTCAGTCTCAGTTGAGAAGAATTCTGTGCATCAAGTATGAAGCTGCAGCCAAGAGGCAATAAGCTTAGCTTAGCAAAAAGATTGAAAATATAAGAAAAAGCTTACGTTGCTCTTTCCATTGCTCTGAAATATTGCTACCTTCACCTCTAAAGCTCACTAATTAACACATTATATCCTTATCTGGAGAACGAAAGCAGTGTGCAATGACTTTGAGGCCAGGCAAACAGTAAAGGCGCTGCACAAAAGTGCTGGATAAATATACAAATTGTTGTTTTATACAAATTACAAATAGCATCTCCAAAGTTCAGCAACTCACTGAGACTCTATTCAATCTCTCGTCTTGTATGGATGTATCTACGAGAACTGGACACCGCGTTGGAAGCACAGCTCTGTTTGTTCCTATGGAAGCTGCTCAGTGGTGCCATGAAGACAAAAAAAGTTTGATTTCTTGGAATAAAATTACCTAGAATTTCCTCATATACATCTGCTTCGAGCAGCCCATAGAGCAAGTGCACTAGAGACTTCCACTGGCAGAGCCTCTGACTTCTGGTTTAGCTTTCTGCTGTCTTGAATGGAATAAAATGATAGACTAGTGTGGCTCTTTTCAACTTTCCAAATGTTTTTGGACTGAATGGATCCAATTCTGGTAGATATGAGTGGAATTGATTTTCTCATCTTATTCTCGGCAACAAAGCAAATAAATACATTTCCAAAAATGTCGAATTGCTGTTCGTGACGAAACAAACAAACACACACGCCTGGACCTACACACATACACACAGATAAAAAGGACTTAAGGCAGCCATCAGTATGAGAGATGTACTACAAAGATGTGACAGTGGATGAAACCACAGACAGCAACCTCTCTCTCTCTCTGTTGTCTAGCACACAGAGTTCTGGGAAGGATAAAGGGTTCTGTAATGGATTTCATTCATGCCTTTAAGCAAAGAGTGTATGGTTAACACCATGCAATTTGACATGCTTTCTATCAGTGCTGCAACAACTAGAGGTGCGGCAGCTGGAAGGTAAATACAAACGAAAAACTTAAGGTGTATATAAGAGTATATATCTGATTAATAAAACACAAAGTCAGGAAAGAATTATAATTATATTTCATTTGGTGCAAAGATAAGTCGGTAGGTAAAGGTATGGAACACAGGTGACGAAGTTGCAGGGAAAAATCAGTTATCTAATCAATCATTGAATCCGATCATTTCTTCAGGGTTCTCTATACCTCCTCTCTCCTTCCGGCAAGAATAGAGAAGCAGAAGACTCCATCTCTTGCACAGCATCTGCCATCAGTCTCACACTCCTCACGCTATCTCAACCTATGTCTTTCACCCTTTTTCTCTCTCTTCCCCATCAATCTATGCCTTCTCCTCAGTCTGACAGCAGCCATCCATTCTGTGAGCTTCTGCTCTACTTGCACAACAGATCAGGAGTGGAGTACACACACACACACACACACACACACACACACACACACACACACACACACACACACACACACACACACACACACACACACACACACACACACACACACACACACACACGCTGGAGTAAATACACCTCTAGCTCCTACTGTAGTTTTAGTACATAGGCAATTGCCTCTTGTCCTTCTAATAATAGTCGCTCTTGATATCGTTTTCTTTAGCTGAATCAGTGATTGTCCAATTAAATGCTTTAATTCAGTAGTCTCTCTGGACTGCATTTTAACAGTAAAGATATTGATGGGTATTTCACAGGGGAATAGCACCTTTTAATTTCTAACAGCACAGCCAGATGGTCAGCTCTAACTGTTTTTCCTCCCTTTTGTTTTAGCCTCCTCAAACTGCTCCTCACTCAAAAACTACAACCAGCCTCAAAGCCAACACGTTTTCTGTACTACACATAACCAAGGGAAAACTAAATAAGACCTTCAATTTTATTTAGTGGACATGGACTCTCAAGATATATTTTGTACATTTATACCCAGAAGTAAATGCATTTGACTTCTTTCTGGAAGTAAAAGTGTAGAGGAAAAGTATGGCTGCTCAAACTACAATATGAAGAGTGAAAAGGTTGATGAAGGGAGTGAATAAGGGGCAATCATTTATTTACAGATCCACATTGTCATGATGGTGCTACAGGAAAGTTCAGCAGATCACTAAAGTCATTAGGATTCATCATCTGGGTACCATGAATGTCAGTGGACCAATCACCCGACTGACAGACAGATATTGCATTCGTAGAGCCCTGCCATGCTAAAATGTTTCAAAATACATGTGAATTGAAAAATGTATGGTAGTTCAAATATCTCTCCCATTTCACTTTGGACAAAAGCTGTGTTCAAAGGCTACACTATTTATCTTTGTCCAAAGACATGAGTTTTATCATTGGCTGCTCATGGCTCTATATTTCATCTCGGTAGTGCATTTAGAAATGTCTTTCACATGCTCTCATGTCTGGCTGTCTCCATCAAGCAGCCGTACACCCTCAGGGTCAGAAGTTCATTCCCCACTCCTGTTTTCTATTCTGTCCGATCCATCCATCTCATCCCCTTCTGACACCATTCCTCTCTGTTTGTACAACAAAATGATGGAGAAAATGAAAGATGACTCGAATTTCCTCAAACAAAGCAATCAGAAGGAAGGATGTCCATTAGAGATGATGATGCTGTTAGACGAATCAAAATATGACTTGATGAATGGTGAATCCTCCCTTAAGCCACTATTTATTTTACACACATTACGCTTAACTGAATTTAGACTGAGATTTGTCTTGATGTGCCTTTGAAAATGAAGATAGGCAGAATGCGGTGTTGCACCGTAATCTTTTCTGTTGGCTGTCAGTTGGCTCAGCACTACATGGTGGATTAAACACAGTCACACACATAGAACGTTTTGGCTTAATGTCAAACTTGAAATCCTGAAACAAATTGTGGTTCTTGCCCAGATCCTTAGTCTCAGTGTTTATTAAAATTATCAAAAAGTTTCTTCAAATTATACCTGATGCTTCTTGTCAAAAAGGAGACATTTCTCCTTCACTGTCTTACCTCCTTTGCTCTTTTCGCATTGTTAAAGAGGATGGATGTGCTGAAAATTCTTTCACCATCTGCTGCTCTGAGATCTCTGCCTCCATTCGTACCAGAGACTTTTATTTTGATAAGGAAAACAGACACATTTGGTGCAAAATCTGTTGGTACACAATGTAATTTGCAGAGTTGATGCTTAGCAGGTGGTTCTTTGTTATTACAATAATGTCTCTAAATGACTGTGTTAACACAGATTAATTATATTGGGAACACTTATTGCGGTCAATTTGCTCCAATGTGTTCATTCAGTGACCCACAATATTGATTGGTTCATCTCCCGGGGGATGTCTCAAACGTTTAATGAAATTTGAATTATGCATCTGGGGCCAATTACTTAATCAAAACCATGAAAAAAGACAGTGTTTGAAATTACAGGCATTGCTGCTGGACATAATCAGGACAGTTTGAATTTTCAATCTAAGATAACCCAGACACACAAGAGGATGGCATGTCTAATAGCGTGTAGACACTTCCTGCAGCATGAAGTAGTAGACTACTAACCAATGCAAACTTTCTCACCATGCTTTATACAAAACTATACTCATTGCATGATAAGATACCTCAGTGGTCAGAGTACATTTACTCCATTTAAGCCTGCTGTTTCTCAAAAACATCTACGCTTCAGAATTCTGATGTCAGCGTTATTCTTTCAAACCAATCCATTGTGAAATATATAGGAGGAGATCACAAAGGGTGAATCATTTCACATACCTGAAACTAAGAAAGAAAGACTATAGAAAAAATCTACTGCAGCTCATACTGCCACAACCACTTGATCTACTACTTGGGGCCAGGGCTACACCCTCCCACTTCCCACACTAATGTTTAAAGCCATTGTAAAATACTCTATAAACACACACCCTGTGACTGCATTACAGTAGTATTGCTGTGCCAGACAATATGAGATTTTGTTGTTAATTTTGATTTATTTGGTGGGTGAAGAATGGATGTCCTGTGCACTGAAAAAGGCGGACAGGACAAAGGAGGAATACATCAAAGAAAGATGACACATTGAAATTAATGACAGAGAAATTGAAGAGCTGGAAAAATCAAGAAACAAAGCCAAGACTGTTATATGGGCAGAAAGATGCATCGCTGTCATTTCTCCATCCACACAAACTACACCAACGATCTGTGGTAAGTTAATGATGTAACTTTATATAGCTTGCAGTCTACACTTAATTAAAACCCACCTGTCCAGAGTGAAACACCTCTGCACTAGCAAAGAAATGTAACTGAACACTACATCAGCAATTGCACAAATAATGGCAATATCAATATAAATGTTAATAATCACCCCGATCTTTAAGGATGCTTGCCACTTTGTCCATGTGTTGCTTGGCAACCATTCTGTCAACTGTATAATACACATAGCACTATATTGCTTGGCGGAAGAATGATTATTTGTTATCAATAAATGATTCGTATAATTATCTTTTGTTGCGGTGTATTTATTTTATTAAACCTGCCATGTATATGTAGTAACCATTATATAAAAGCAATAAGCCACGTGACGCTGTGATTTATCGTGATTTTAGAAGAGCTAACAGCTTCCCTTAGCTGCTCTAAAGTCATTGTAAGCCATGGTCTTTTGGGGGTTATTACTTAAATAAGTCATAATGTACACTTGAAAGCATTAATTTAACATATCATGTAATATATACATACCATATTTAAGGGAGCGCAAACCCAAACAACTACCTTTACAGCCTTGCTTCAAATTTTACCATCTTTGAAAAAAATGTAATCAATTTATGCCACCAGTGGGGTCATATCGAGATTGCCTGCCATTTTGTTTGTTCTGTCATCTGTTTAAGGCTGCAATCCTGTTTAGGGTGGTGAGAGGTAGAGATTATCCCGGAGAGGATGTCTTCTAACTGTGCAGTGACAGCACCTTACACAATAAAATAAAGCTTCATAACAAGGATTTGCAGATAGATATTCCCATTCTAACAACTTGTTTTGGTGACAAACATTTCTCTGTGCACTATGAGAATGAATGTCACCAGCAGTGATTGGTAAAGATATCTCTAATGTGGTCAGATTAAAATAGGAGGTTAATACACAGATAGATACATTTGTTCCTGCTGTTGCGTGTGACCTTCCCACCCTAACTTACAGTGCCATACAGTATACTGCTCAAATGGATGGCACTCTGCTGGCATGCACCATTATACATATAAAACACCACATTATGTATGCAAAACAGACTGAATGAAAAATGCAGTAATGAAATGAATCATGAATATTATGCAGTAAGTAAAATGAATAACAATCACCTCATTCCAGCTGCCCTTTCCACACAAATGAAGCAAAGCAGGGCCAAGTCCACTGAGGGAGCAGGAGTCGGCAAAGTAGGTGTGACAAAGTTGGAGACTGGACGGAGTCATTATGATGTCAGCCTGAAATGTCACGTTATTCCACCGTGGAGCTTCCAGCAGAGGGAAAGCGCAATGTGAGCACAATTTTCTGCGTTATGATTTCCCATTAGAATTTGCTAGCTTCGTGAGCACATCAGGAAAGATAGTCGTGTGCACATCCACAAAATGTTCAGCAGATCAGGGTGCTGTGCACAAAGACGAAAACAATAAATAACATAGAGATGTCCTCACACTGAGATTAAAGCTCCCCAGTGAAATACACTCCACTGGTAACTTTACAATGTGATTTGGCGATCATGATGTCTGTGGTTGTTTCATATTTATACCTCTCATTTCTTTTATATGGTGGAGACGTCGCTAGTAAAGCATATTTCACAAGGGAGCTTTCATTCCAGAGCACATATACCTTTACTATTGTATTTTACAAGCTTAATTTATCTCCACGTCCATCAGTTTCATGTTATCTCTCAGTGCCAAACACTGTTCAAACAGATATGAAAACCACATCTATTCTTTTACAGTTGTGTTACTTGTCATTTTAGAGATAAACACCTGTTGACTCAGATTAAGTTTAATGCATGGAAACAGAGCTAAAGAATCATAGAGCATTTACACCTAGTACACCATATTTATCTCTTTTCATTAGCAATACTTTCCAGTTTCATCCCTCTTTGTTTTATAGGCTTGGGAGTGTTGCCATATAGCAGTGAGTCATTAAGTGAAGCAATCTGCACTTATTAGCCTGTTAATCTCCCTAATTAATTTGACTCTTGGGTAAACAGCTGTATATAGGCAGTCTCTTGAGGGACAGTCTTGGAGTGGCTGCAAACACACTCGCAGGCACATGCAATGCACACTCTTACAGCGAGTCATGTCGCGTCCATGAGGCTCTTAACTTGCTCAGATTTAGTCATTTTTCCCTGGTTAATGTGCTTCTAAATATGTAAATATTCTACTTATATATATATTATATATATATATACTTATATATTTGAATTGTTTCCCTTTTGGCTGTTTTTAAGATCAGAAGTTTGCACAGGGTGTTTTATTTTGAAAATCAAATTTTTTAATGCTGTTTCTGTGTCTGACTTCCAGCCAGCTCGAGTTTCTCTGTGCAGAGTGACCCCACCGATACAATGGCGACACCAAAGGTGATCACAGAGCCTGCAGATCCCTCTGCCCCTGGTTATGAGCCTACAACCGAGGTAGAAAGCGAGAAGCAGCAGTTTGTCACCATGGTGACGATAAGTGTGTTGTACAAGTGCAACGCTCTATAGAATCGCAGCCAGGAGAAGTGGACTGCCTACATGACATGAAGAGACTGGTTAACCAGACCATGGAGAGGCTTGCTATGACTGAATGTTTATGCCCGGATGTCAAGAACATCAAGAAAGTCTGCAAGGCCACGCTGAAAGACTTGTAGAGGAAGTTTGCCAGCAAGCCACTGTTAGAGACTGTAATATTATTAGAGGATCCAGTTGTGGACGCAGCCATCGCCCAGTGTTTGCAGGCTCAAATCAGAAACTTCTCTGCTATGTTTGCAAAGAAAGCCACTTCTGGCAGTTGGTGGATAAAAGCACTCCGGCTGTTTGTTTTTGCTGAAGGTTTGCACAGTGCCACCATTTTAGTCGCATTCATCCTAGTTTAATGTTGCACTAATGTCATCCAACTAGTGCTTTCCAGGTGTGAATGCGGAACTGTGTGAATGTGTTCAAGGTGTTTCTCACTCACACAAACACAGTAAAAACAAACACTAACCATGAAACCATCAAAAGGTCGTAAGGCAGCACAGTACATACAGTGTGAGCCCCAGTTTTTTCCCACGAAAGGTGTCAAACTTTTGATACTTTTAAACAACTTTTAATTTCTCTTCCTTAACTTGGACATCTTCACATCTACATTTTTCTGTTCATGCTATAATGTGTCTGATATTAAGTTAAGTTAAGTTGAAACTTTATTAATCATGCTGTACACACAAAATTATTTCTCCGCATTTATCCCATCCAGCTGGCACCTGTTGGAACACACATGCACAGGAACACACATATAGTGACAGATGCCATATACACATATATACTGGAGCGGTGGGCATCAATTCACAGCGCCCGGGGAGCAGATGTTGGGGGGGTACGGTGCCTTGCTCAAGGGCACCTCAGCCGTAGCAAGGAGATGGACTGCCACCCCACCAGCTGTCAGTTCACCGCCAACCTTCAGGTTATTGGACGACCCGCTCTACCACTGAGCCACGGCCGCATTTATTTGTATAAATGTTCTATACAAATATGAAATATATTTCATATTTGTATAGAACATTTATGGTTGTTTTGACAATAAAAAATCAAGATGTCATCATGAGCTTAATGGCAAAATGTTCATGGTTTTGTATTATTATTTTAATTATTGTGATTCTTATTTGTTTTACTGTCATTTTTTACACTTTAAAGCTTACTGATTGATTATTACTATTGAGTACCCTAAAATTAAACTGCTGATTAATAATATTTTTCATTCATTCAAAATGTCCTAAGAAATGTCTTAAAAGTGTGTGTGTGTGTGTGTGTGTACTCTGTAGATAGCCAGACAATGCCTGTCTAAGGATGGATACAAGAACCAGATGGACAACTTTTCAGCTTGCTAGCACGGCTCTGGGGATGGTAATGTCAGTCTGTTGGTTGGTCAGGCCAGACAGTCCCCAATGGAAGACTCCTCCTGATTTTTTCTCTATCATGTTTGTTTGTCTTTTTTATTGAAATATCTTGGCAACGATTGGATTTACTGCCGTAAGGTTTGATACAGACAGTGTCCTGACTTTTCATCTAACATTACGTAGGTTTATAATAATAAAATAAATATTTGCAAAACTAATGACTCATGAACCTCTGTTAATTAACAACTATAAGCAGTGTCAATGTGAGCATGTTAGCGCGCTGATGTCAGCCATTACCTCAAAGCACCACTTTGCCTATAAACAGCCTCAAGGAGCCACTAGCATGGCTATAAAACCCGTTTTTTCTCTTTTTTAGGCTTTTCTAGTGTTTTTTCTAATAGCTCTGGTGTATTTGACTACAAATTACATTCAGTTGTTTCCCATAGCTTCCCTGCACAGTTTAAAAGTAAATACCACCAGGTCTGATGTACATTAAGTAAAACTGGATTAAACTACATTTTTTTACCTCTTCAAAGAGATAAATGGGTGTTCACCTTCTTCTCAGTCTGTGAGGAAACCTCAGGTCATTTATTACTCAGGTGTGAGTGGTTAAAGGTCAGGTCTCATTAACAGTGAAGACAGGGAATAACCATTTTCATGGAATTGACACAGCCACAATTGATTTCCCATACAATCTTACTGCAGGTTGCCTCATGGATGATCTGTTTTATTGACAGCAAAGTATTTCTATGTATGTTTGTGAGTGTGAGAGTGTGTGGGTATAAGATGGTGAGATACTGACTGGCAGGTAATGACCCTGAAATTAGAAGTTGGAGAAAGGATAGGATGTCAAAGGAGCTAAGGCTTAATGAGTTAATGTTGTGATGACATAATTTTTGCTTTATTGCCTAAAATTAACTTCTGAAGAAAGAATTCGCAATGAGGATTCATGGGCTCAAGAGATAAAAAGAGGAAGAGAAAGTAAAAAAGAGAAAGCAGGGGAAGTGGCAGCTCTAATAAACATGATGAATTGCTGCTTTGCAAATGTGGATGGTTTCATTAAATTTGCAGTAAACAAGCGGTTTAAATATATCCATCATTCATGCATGGAAGTGAGGATGTGAGTAGAAAAATATGTAAGTATGTATATGTATGGCCATGAAAACACAAGTCCAGACTATCAGATTAGGTGTCAGTGAAGGTAGGTGAAGGTAAAAGGAGGTCAAGTCTTCTTCTCTGCAGACTGTGTAGGATGCGTCCTCATGGTAATGGAACACTTTGATGCTTCAGTTGTTCTGTTTAGCTCAGTACTACTACTCAATACCACTACTGTGACCTTCAGGTATGTTCACTTATGCCTTGCCCTAGACAGTCTGTGCATGCCTCTGCTCCTGTTATCTTGACATGTGTAACTCCCCATTTCCTGCCTAATCTCGCACGGAAAATGTATCACTTAGATTCATTTGTGCTTTTTTCCTCACACTGCCAGGGTACAATGCAACTTGGAGAGAGGCAGGAATGAGGGTGGAAAAAAAAAAAAAAAAGACACAGGTGTAGGTGTAGGTGTGTGTGCATGCGTGAAAATTAAACATAATGAACAAAAGAAGGGGTGTGATGAAGAAATGTGTGTGAAATTGGTCCTGTGAGTATGGAGCTGGTATGCACAGGTTAGCGGGCGAGTCACAAAGTCTTCTGTATTTCCCCCCTCCCTGTTGTTACCACTCTCTAAGGATTATACAAGATAAGGTGCCTGTGACAACACAACGGTTCCACAAGATCTTGCCCTGTGCAGCCTTTTGATGGAGATGATAGGAAAATCCCACGTCTGCTGAGCTACAGGTGGTAGCCAAAGATACAGGATCTGCATGGTTTCCAGACTTACGTGGTGTGTAATCCTGCAGTGTGAGGTCCCTTTGGTGCCTCCAAGGAACAAGACAAGGGATAAGAGAATATTAATGGAATCTGGCTGTTTGTCTGAGTGCGTTAGTGGTCCATCCATCTCATGTACAGCCCACAACTCGGTGATGGATGCACAGAGACGGCTCACACATGGGAATAAACCTGTGTGAGATTACAGCGATGATTGTATTGGAATATCGGCAGCAGTTTCATTTAAATACATACACACAAATGATTGCATTTCCTCTACGAATGTACGGTGCTGAGCTACATCGCACATGGTCTCCAAGGATATAAAAATAATCTACAGGGCTGAATATGAAATGAATGCACATATCTGATATATCAGATAGCCAGAAGGAAACTATAGTATGTCCATTAGAAGATCTGATTCTGTCGATCAATATTTCCCTGTCAGACGCACTGTCTCGCACCAATACTGAGCCAAGGGGCATCATTTCTTTTTAGTGTTTCCACCTTTAAGATAATGTTTTCTCTGTCTACAGCGGTGTGCTGTAAGGTGTATAGCCTGACAAATTAAATCATTCAATTGAACGACCTCTGCTGCAAACACAAGAGAGCTGTGCTAGTGGAACTCCGTTTATGGGGAACAGGAAAATGAAAAACACTAAGGCTGGCAGTGAAGTTCATGGGAGATAAAAGACATGAAATATTGTTTGAAAGTAAAGAAGGAAAGCTAAAGTGCATGTATGTTATTGATGCCTTGAGGATCTTTGTTCAAATTGTTTTTAATCTTTAACCTTGAGGGTTAGAGGGATTCATCTGCTTCATCATTTCAACTCCAAAGATGACCAGTAACATGTGATGTGATATCGGCAGCAATTCAAACTCAATAAAATACAGTAAAGGGTGACCAAGATAAAAAAAAAATCCACCATGCAATGTACTGCAAGGTTTTAAATGTTTTTCTCACAGTTTCTTCGGTCAAGTGGAGAAATTGAAGAGGGAAAACTGGAAGGAAAACATTTTTCAAATAAAAAAATTATCAGAATGTGACCACGGACAAGCCAGTCAAAAAATGGTCACAGTCTACAAATACAGTGAAATGAATGACTGAGCTAAGACCAAAGTGAACATTTATTTGTTTGTGTTTTTCTGTAAATGAAGTCTCTCAGGTCTTCTGTGTGTGTAGGGACAATTATAAATTACCAGGACTTTCTCTGTGTTTACAAGACAATTGCCAGGCCTTTGCTTTCTTGTTTCTGCTTGTTTTAGTGTAACATTATGATTTGACACACGGTGAGCTACGAATGCAGGTCCAGAGAGGAGTGTTCCTCTATTTGCACTTGGGGAACAATGGTTGCCCTGGAAACAGACAACAAGTGCGGCTCAGAAGGAGGAAATAATGAAACTTCCAAATGCAATAAAGACAACACATATGTAAACAGAAAATGTATTGAAATAGCTTAAATGTATTCACACTGTAATCATTAAAGACAATAAATTACACCAATATATCTGTGCCATTTCCTATAATAACAGTACAGTTTAAAAAAATATTGAATCAAAATAAGTGGTCAGCTACAGTACACAACATATTATATATATTATAACATAATTGTAAAGAAAATATATTTAGATAAAACCAAAAAAACATTAGTCAGAAATACAATAATGAAAGTTGATGTGATCAACATTTTTTCCATTATCAAAATAAATGACTTGTTATATGTGAAAGAGGTTGCTTGTAGTGACAAACCCACAGAAACTGATTCTGCAGTTTAAAGGGTGTTTTAGCCTCTTTCAGCTCATTGTTTTGGTCTTCCAGCTCGCAACTTTACTGTTTTGGTTCAGTCTCACAGTTCTCTACAACCTTTTTTTTCAGTTGCAGCAGGTGGCCGTTTTCAGGAAAAGAGTTCTGATTAACCCACTCTACACTACATTCTCAATACCGAAAGACAGAGCAGCTAGATAGTAAAAGTAATGGAGCATTAAGCAGCTAAAGACCCAGATATTTCCCTCAGGAGTTGAAAAAAAAGAAGGTGAATGCTGGACATTTGTTTAGTGGCCATAAACACAACTATATGACACTAATGTTCCTTGATGCCTGCTAACTGTTGGTTGTCAACATTATAAGGTGATAATACCAAATAAAAGTTGTGTTCATGCTAAAATGCATGCTAGAGGCTAGAGGGAGTAGAGGCTAGAGAGTAATTTCTTGCATAGCATCAAATTTAAGAAAACAAAATTGCTTTAGTTAGCTTATTTTTAGTCAAAAAAAAAAAAAAGTCCAAAATCAACCTCAAATTTTGGTGTATGAAGAACAGGTGTTTTAATATATTAAAAACATTAAATATCCACCATAAACTACTCCGACATGTCTTCTTGCATGTATTGTAGAAACACAATTAGCGCTAAGTACTGCAATTATCTCGCTGATCTCTCAATATGCAATCTCTGCTCAATGTCAAATATAGAACACAGGGATTTCAGTACTATAAGAATTTGTGCATGAGCCCTTCTCTTTCCGTCTTTCGTCCTTTCAGTATCGCTTTCATTTGCTCACCTCTCTATCTAACTCTTTGCCTGGCTCTGCCTCCTTTTCTCTCTTGAATCTCTGCAAGGTCAGTTCATCCAATTACTTCCCTTGTTCAGGAGAGGTAAAGTGTCCTTCTCCCTTCTCGAGCACTACAAGTGAGATCAATAACACTCCTGGTCCAAAGTTAGAATGTCTCTTGGCTTATTAGCACTGAGCCACCATCCTGACAACAGCTGACTGGCTATCAATGCACTCTTTATTGAAACTTTGGTTTCACTGAGATACAACATGTAAAGTGCTTCATCCCGAAATGAGCTATCCTCCATTTAAAAAGACAAATTACACCCATGTCTGCATACTGACAACTGATGAAAGTGAAGCACCTGGTGTTACATTTCTGCTGCATTCATTTGAATATCATGAAGACAATCTGTCAGTACAGTAGAAGCAAAATGATGCAGAAGATAATTAGTTTGTTCACTGAGCTGTCTTTAATGCATTGTGTTATGTTTTATGGAATTGTATGAGAAGGCTACAGCAGAAAATATTGTATTCATTGTTACAGTAAGTAAGTATGAACCCCATAGCAACCTAACTACAAATCATGGTTACTATTATCATAAATGTGATTTTCCTCTCACTACAAAATTGAATAAGAAACAAAGAGATCAGCTTGACAGACTGGATAAATTGAATTTAAACAATAAAAACAGAAGTGGCTTTACGCATCACTACACCACAGCAATTATTGTTGTAAATCCTTTCGAAAAAACTTCTACTATATTTCTATATTGCTCTTATGTGCGCGCCCCCTAAAAGTGTCCATTGAATAGCAACAGTGCTTCTGCTTGCTGTAACTTTACAAAAACAAAGTCATTAGTTCCATTAGGTCTGTATCATTCTGCTTCACTGCATGCTAGTTCGGCTTACACAGAGCCCAATTAAACCACACGCCTGTCATTCAGTTCTCTCTATCTGTCTCTCATAGTTTCTTATCTCAGCTTGTACCACAAGATGAATTAATGAATTAGCTGTCATAAAATTCCACTCATAAATTCACAACAATGAATGCATGCAAGTTCACTAAGAACAGACAAGCCGGATTTTCATTAAACTGCAAAACACGTGTGATACATATGTAAGCAGGTTGTATGAATAAGTATGCAGCGTACCTACTCATACTTAGTGTGTGTGTTTGTATGTTTCTGATGATGTGTGTTTGTCTGAGCCTGCAAGAGGTACAGGAAATGAGAAACCATTGATTAAAAAGCTCCGAAGCGAATCCCTGTTATCTTGACTAACAAAACAATTAACCTGCTTTGGATAGAAATCTCTAAAGGATGCTGGCACGCACACATACACAGACACCCACCTACCCACCCACACACACACACACACCACAGCCACATCCATTCACATTATTTCATATAAACAAATGACACATATGACTAAACCTGCCAGGTGAATAAACAAAGATGGATGCACATACTACTTTCCACCCATAAATTGGTATGTAAAAAACGAAATAACAATGTGTCTTAAGTATGCAGTATATACATATTTTCATAAAGTATATGCACCATACATATACATGTGAGTAAGCTGAGCTGAGAGGGCATCAAGGGAGCGACATTTTATTCGAAGCCTTAATGATTTCAGCACATCAGATCCCAGCAGAGCCAGATGAGTTCCAAGATAATAACATACTGTACTGTAAATCAAACCTTTTCCACTAGCAGGACTTTCCTCTAGTGTCACTAAATTGATTTACATATTATTATCCAGAGATGTGTGTATTGGTAAGTGTGGTTGATTTACAAATGAGGTTAAAATGGGGGAGTTGACATTTATTTATTGAGCAACTGTCAAAACGGCCGATAGTCTTTGTAAAGTCAAGATGACTAAACAGTTTGTAATTGAAGCTGTCATAAACAATCAAAGAGGCTTTTACTTTTAAATCCATGATCAGGAGGAGGTACAGGTGTTAAGAACAACAGCCAAAACATTCAGTAGCAGTGTGCCAGCTGTGCCAGATTTGGCGGCAGCTGAACAAGCTGTAAACAGCAATGATATATCACCTCATGAAGTTGCTTTGGCAAATGTTTGAGCAAACAGTTGCCTTGGTATGTAACCAGTTAACAGGGAGCATTATTTGCATTCAAGTGGAGGTGTGTTTATATCTGAAAAGTTAGATATAAAAGTCACTTATAGCTCTGTTTTGGGTCTTTACTTGCAAAACGCTCCACTATGTTAACCAGCTAGTTGCCTGCTATTTGGTGGTGGGCCAGTACACTAGTGTGCAATGACTTCCACACTTTTTTTTTTTTTTACTACAAACAGCACTGTGCTGCAACTGGGAATGAAGGTAATGAGAGGGTACCAAAACAGAAAAGTGGATCATAGAATTTTTTTTACGGCCCCAAATCCAATTTTTTAGGGTTGTTGTAAATCCAAACCCCTCATAAGATTCCTGTTTGGAAGCAGTGGTTGGATTTACCAAATATTTTCCATCATCGTCACAGAAAAATCGGGAGGCCATCAGTCATTTTGACAGATTAACACTGAAGGCAAGCAACTAATACTGATGATGTTTATCAGCCAGCAGCAGTTGATATTACAGGGGCGCTCTATCCCCTGTAAGTCCGTTTACAAAAACAGCAAATACATTTTGAGGGATTATGTAATTATTAAAACAATTTAGAAACATACACACATAATTTTTTGGAGACACAGGAAAGCAAGTGGCGGCAAGGAGGTAGAAATCAGTCATTTACTTCGTGTGGTGTTGACACGAAAAGTGTGTTTCTTGTGTATGTTAATATGCGAGTTTTTTTTTGAAAACTAAATGCTATTAAATAGGCTATATGTGTCATTATCATTAACAAAAAAGTTAAAATAATGGCTATTAATAGAATATAACAGAATTTTTGTGTGGCCTTTTGAACTGTGTGTGTGAAAATGATAGACAACTTGAAAAATTAATGCAACCTCTGTTTGGATATATAAGCATTTTGCAGCTGTTCACCCTGAAAATACACAGTTAGTTAGTGTGCTAGAAACAATAACAGAAGAAAGATGACAGTTTGTGCTAATTTGATACTAGCTCATGTAATGCTATGGTTAAATATGCCAAGGGCGACAACTTTGGAAGCAAATTCTCTCAATATCGATCTTTGAATTCACACGACTGTCGTACAAACACATCAGAAGGTGTGGTGCTTACAAATCACTTTGGCTGCTGGAGAGCAATACCCCTGGCTTTTCTGCAGCAGGACCACAGATATTACACTATGAAAATACATCACTGAACCTAGTAACCTCAGTCAAAAATAATCTTTATTTCATATATAACATATTATCTACAGTACACTTGCATATGTTTACTGTAGGTCCCTCTAAAGCATCACATAAAACAGCTATAGTTGCCAGTTATCCATATAAATGGCTCATTCTGAAGGATCTTATTTCCTCAAAGGATAATGGCACTGATGCATAATGTATAGGGTCATTAAGAAAAGCCAAGGGAGCTGAAGAAAACACACATCAGTATTAACAATGTCTGTGGACATGAGTGTATAAGGAACAGAAACCGAGCCCGGAGCGATACACAGCATTGCACAGCAGGCCACTGACCTTCAAAACAACACAACAGTCACCACCTTGTCAACAGTGTGTATACCCCACGTGTGCAAAGTCGCCCTTTAAGCTCATTGTCATCGAGCTGTCCAGCTTTGTCACTAGTGCCGCAGGGAAGCTAGGAACACCATGCAATACCCAGACCTATTAAAACCATCAGACCCGATCAGTCCATAGGGAAAGAGTCTTAGAGGACACACCTAGGAATATTTGAGACAATGCATACAAATTGAATGATATGCGATGGTACACTCATCTAGGGGAATCGGTTTTTCATGGACCAGCTGGAGGTTAAAGAAACATTGCATACAAATTGGTATTTTTGTGATTTAATGCCCCAGTTTCAGTGTACAATACCACTGTATGGACGGCTGTACATACTGAGTATTAGTTATGATTATATTACTTATGATAAAAAACTAGTGAGGTGACAACTTTGCTAACAGCCAAACATCATGCAAGCGTCCAGCTAATATTACTTACTAATGTAATTTCGACAGAAAGAAGGCCAGCTCGTCATCTGTCTTTCAGCCTTTTATTTCACAAGGCTCTCACCAACAAATAAAGGTCAGTCTGAGATTTACTCTGGCGGGTTCTTGCTTGGTCTCTCTCTCTCATTTTCTTTTTTAGGTTCCTCCATTGTCCTTTTCAGTCTTGTCGCCTCTGCCTTTATCTTCATAGAGGCTGCAGAGCCCAGTTACATTGCCTGATAACCTAGCTTTGGTTCTCCCCGTCAGCAATCCCCTGTGATCCAGGCCTCCTCTTCTCTGGAGCGTAAACAGCTGCGTTAACACTAACGCTACCCCAGTACTCTGAGCTCACAGTCTAGGCAGCCTGGCAAACAAACTGAGCTAACATTAGCTACCAGCAGCTATATTTTGCAGCAGTTTACTTAATTGTCCATCAGCAAAAGGTTGTTTGTCACTGCCTTTCAAAAAGACCCATATGAGATTTTTTTTTATTTGACACATAATGTCTTCGTAACCTTTATTTATGAATGTAATAAAAACAATTCATATGGCTGTTTCTTAGGTTCTATACAATGGCTATGGTTTGGTTAGCTATAGGCACAAAAACAACTTGATAGGGTTATTGTTAGGGTCTATAAAAGGTGAGTGTTAATTGCAGTTAATTAAAAATTTACAGATAAGTCAGGTACACACACATGGGCCCATCAATGGGTTTCAATACAAACTAATTAGGTATCCTTTCAAATTAATTATTCAGACTAGTCTCCTAAAATACAGTGTATTCAAATAACCTCCATCAGTTAAGATTTAGGAATAACACAAACTTAATTTCCATAACTTACAGTTAATTTGCATTTGAACAGATCCATCAAAGAACTTAATTTCCAATATCTCTCAAAGAAATACTATTAATGGACAACAAATCCACAGAAATGGATTCAAGCCTGAGTCCTCATTTAACCCTCTAGGATTTAAAGTAACCACAGAGTTCCCATGCAAAGATATTGACAGTGACATTTGGTAAAATAAAAAGAACACTGGCCTTTAATGTCATACAGGGATTTGCAGAATTGAAAACTAAATATTGATGTTTTTGTCTGGTGACAGGGTTGTATTTTCCCAATGTCTCAAAGATAAACTTGAACCACAATTTCAGCAGCACCGTGCCTCTGTTTGACCTGAATGGAATGGAACCTAAATTGGTATCATTCGTAACACCTGTGTTTACCTACAATTTGATGCCAAAATGTCTGCTCGGACAAAGGCCTATTCAGTTGACATATGAGGTAAGTCTATCACCAGGTGGCAGATTGGTCATATGAGCATGTGATGGATGTCTAACACAACACCAGTGAGAGTGAACACCAGAGGAGGCTGCTGATACTGTAGCAGCCACAGCTGTCACCAGACGGTTAACCTTCATTTAGCCTTTTGTGAGAGAATTGAAAACTACACAACACACCACATGAGCCTATTTCCCTCATGTCTAACTAAGGGTACAGAAATTGTGATTGTGGTCTATGGCTGGGTTCTCAGGATTAACATGTTCTTTAAATTGATACTTATGTGAGTGTGTGTGTATGTGTGCATGGAGCAGTTGGGGAAGTATTCGTTGCATTTCAAGTACATATCCTGCATTTTAACTAAAACTACATCAGTATTATCAGCTAAATTTACTTAACTTTACTTGCTCTGCAGAAAAATGTCCCCTGCGACTGATATACAGTATTTCATTAACAATGCTTCTAGTTCCTCAGTGTGTAAAGAACGTTTTACAGTTGTAGCTGCTTGAGGCCGAGCTAGTGTGAAATACTTTTTTATACAGTTAGATAGGTTTCAACCAGTCATCCCCAACCTGCTGCACGTATTCGTTTTTGACCTTTTCTCTAATATTTTGTGATACATCGGATAATTTGACCTCTTTGGGCCTTAAACAATATTCAAATAGACTTGGAACCACTTGCCACTGTATTCAAAAAGCTTATCATGTGTTTCTTTATGTAATGTAAAATGTAATCTTGATCTGAAAAGTAATGAGTAGAGTAGCTGTCAAATAAATGTAGAAAAATGTACAATATTTCCCTCTGGAATGTAGTGAAGTGTAAGTATAAAGTAAGATGAGATGGAAAGACAAATTAAAGGACTTCAGATTTGTACTTTGCACAGTACTTGAGTAAATGTACTTAGTTACATTCCGGCAGTGTCACAAAGGTGGACTAAGGAAGAGGAGGGTTGGCAGAATTCTGCCAAACCACATCCTCTTCACACTCCTCCACCTTCTTTCTCTGTCTACTTCTGCTTGGCATGACTTCCTTTCAGCCTCTCTCTTTCTCTCTCTGCCACTTTAATGTAATCATTCACCGGTGAACTCAGGAAACCCAGACACTTATTGAGTTGCAAGGACAAAGGAAGTTCATGTGCCCACTCACACACAGGCGAGCAGAGCAGGTAAGAAGACATGCAATCTCTGCATGGTTGACATCATGACCACCTGCTGCTGCTGGATGGGAGACTGATCGAATTTCCCCCTGATTAACTTTCAGCTGACATACTCAACCCTTCCACTCATACAGTCAGTCTATAAACACAATGAGGGAAACACTGTGTGATGTGAGCTATGTTTTTTTCCTTTACTCTTCAAATCATCTCAATGGTCTTTGTGTTCCCTGCTGTGCTATTAGACACTATTACATTAGAACAGATTCCCTGTTTGATCCCTACCTTCAGTCATCAAGATGCTTTTGGCCTCTGATAATCATTTGGCAATGCTCAGGAGGCACTTTGCAAAATGAAGAGGGTGCTATTCAATCAGTAAATAACGACTGACTGAGATACACCCAGCTTTTAAACAGGTACTTTGATTAACTTTGGTCTCTTGACTCACTAAATGTTGTCTAAAACAAAAAAATACACAACAACTTTTACTTCCGATAAGTTGTTGAGGAGTAAATTAATTTTATCAATCAATTTTTGGTAACTTGTTGGAGATACTTTCAGTCTGGCCTTTTAAATATGAGTATATAAGACACCTGATCATCCTCTCTTAAATTTGACCTTCTCAGAAGTTTAGGTTTCTGAAAAAAGTATTCCCTATCACATATTCATACAGTGAGGTCTAAAAGTTAGAGATCACTAGTCAAGATATTTCCTATCAGACTTGAATATTCCAACTGCCATGTTTCACGGTGGGTTTGATACACCACATCATTATCTCTCCTGTTCGTCTCCTCGCATACACCCTTCTGTCACTGCCATAAATCTCAAACTAAAAAAGTTTTGTCATTAACTGAGAAATGATGGTATTTCTTAGTTCACCCCAAGTTTTTGGCCTTGTTTCCCTCCTGAGAAGAGGTTTAAAAACTCCTACGCATCCTCTGAGACCACTACAAGAGAACCCTTTTGACTGGACTTTTGTTGATTGGAGTCTTCCGTCTTTCAGAGAACTAGAGCTTGATGCATTGATCTTGATGGTGTGGTCGTTTCTGGACTGCATGATCATGCTTTTGGTTACAACTGATCCAACTCCTGCAAAATGTTTTAGAGAAACCTTGAGACTATCCATAATTTGAAGCTGAGAAATTCCCTTTTTTTATCCTGATACACTAAATCTGACATTTGCAGTAAACTCTTTTAATTATAATATACAATATACTCTTGGTTTCCCACACTTTATCTTGTTCCCAATTGAATTATTGCTGTTTTTCTTCAATCACCAGTGTTGTTTATTATATTTTGTATTGTGTGTATAGTACCAGCACTTATTGAACTTAATGAAGTACTGTGCTCTGTGCTGCTCTGTGCTGGAGCAGGTCACACCTGTCTTTTTAGATCAAAATTCCTCTTGCAGAGAAGATGAGCTGAATTTATCAGTATGCGTGAGCTTACAGTATATGAAGGTGTCCATTTGGCCATGGCACCAGGTGAGCATGATGATGAATACTGTAATGACCTCTCCCTCCTCAGAATCACATTAAAATTTGTAACACTGCCAACACCGGTCTCCATAGGTTCATCCCCAAGATGACAGGGCAGGTCTGAACTGTAACAGGAAACTATCCTTGCATTCATTATGTGACTTCTTCACCTTAAATTTGATTCCTGAATTAAACACTATGCCATGTGTTGACATTGAACACGTTTAATGCCTTTCTAAGCTATCTACTCGCTGCTGTTAAAATAGTCCACAGTAAGCTGACTAAGCCATCCCTGAAAACTAGTTTTTAATTAAAAGAGGCAGCTATTTCTAGGTCTTTACCATTGAGAATAAGGTCTACGCTCTAAAAATGCATCAGTTTGCATGTTGGACCAAAACAGAGAGTTATGAGCTTAACAAGATAGATCCCCCTCCAAGCTGTTTCCTTAAAAAGCTGCACGTTTGTTTTTGTCAGTCTTCACACAATTTGCAATTCAAATCAAGACTTAACAACATCTTGGAATGAATTCAAACACTCTGTAGATTTATTATACACCTGCTTTAGTTTCTTGTGTATTCACAACTGTGTGTCATAAAACTGGTAACCAACGTATTTTCTAGTTATTTGGGTTGTTACGCACGTCCTGCTTTTTTATTCAAAAAGAGCCACAATGTTCTTATTGCCAAAGGTTCTTCAAGATATCCAGTTCAAAATAGAGTGACTCTCAAATACACCATGTCTAGTCGGTGGCTGCAACTCAATCACAAAGAGGCTAGCTTAAAAGAAAAGTTTGAAACACAAAACAGAATAAAATTTAATCAGCTTCAAACACCAAGGCTGATTAAGACCTCTTCAGGCCTTCTTTCTGTATTGTGCCAGCATGTTCTGATCCCTTCACTGTCATTGTACAAGTAAACAAATCAGATTTGGATCAGATACATGGGAAAAGAAATATGAGAAAAAAGACACAGAAATTGCAGTGAGGTTGTGTAACCTGAGATAGTTTGCCGCTGAAAAGGTCAGAGTGACGAGGTGGTGCATAACAGCACACTAAATCAGTAACACTTCTACTATCAATATGAAATAAAACCAGTAGTGCACATAAGTAATAGCAGCAATGACATCCAGTATGAGACTAATTACAATTTAACCGTAAAATGTGATGCTGCAGTGAGTGTATATGATTGTATGCTATATATATCATCAATGCACATATTGAAGTAAGAAATAATGCTCTTTATGAGCTTTCAGGCTTGAAGAGGAAACATTAAACTAACAAAGTGTAACATTAAATGCTCACATTGATCCACAGAACCACAGTGTTTACATTCTTACACAGCCTTATTCAGGGTACAACTTTATAGCTTTCTCACAGGTTTTGATTTAAAGCAGGGATGTCCAAAGTACGGCCCGGGGGCCAATCACGGCCCGCGTTTAGATTTCATGCGGCCCGAAGCTTCATTTTTATAATATATTATTTATGGCCTGCTAGGATTGTCAGATACTGTATGGTTGGTATATTTGGTGTTTTTGGTTGACATAATGAAACATTCGAATGCACTAAACGTCAGCCTCCAAGGACATAACTGCTGGTGTTATATATATTACTTTCTGAATGATTTTGTGAAAGACAAGAACAAGAGTGATACGTTTTAAACTTGAATGTTAACACACTTTGCATTACTCATAATAAGTCATGTTTAAAATGAACATGGTGTTAAGATTTGTATCAACCTTAAGCAAGTTTAAAGTATTCCATACAATTTATTCTTGCATTCTTCCAGATGTGAAAGAAAGGCAGAACTGGTTTTTAGATTTGTTCATGCAGGATTGGCTTAGATTTGGTTACATTGTCATTAAAAAAAAAAAAAAAAGATAATTGTGACAATGAAAATAAAATTGTTACAGAACAGTATGCTGTTTCATTTTTAAATGTTAGTATTGGCCCCCGGGCATCTTCACATTGTCAAATCTGGCCCTCTTTAAAAAAAGTTTGGACACCCCTGATTTAAAGACTTTGTTACATTTGACTGACCTTTTTGCCTGTAGTTGTATGTCAATAAAACACCAGAAACGTCATCATCTGTGGGAGGACATTTTGTTCTTGGTTCATCCTTTGTACTCCTTAGTGTAAAATCATCTCAGAGCAAAGTATTTCCAAAGTTAAAACAGAACTGCACTTGTGGCAGTGCACACAATTTATCCATAAGCCTACGTTAGGGTGTGTGCAGTGGTCTATGGTATTATTTGTTATTTTTTCAGGCTTATGTTCATGAATATTCATGACTGGAGAGTTGATGTAAGGTCACTTCTGTTGAGCAATTTTTCTTTTCAAATTATGCCTGTTTTTCAAGCACATTGGGATAATTAGTAATATGGACTGTTTGTTTTATGAAATATGGACATTTTTATACCTTGAATGGTTAAACAACAACGAAAACCTTGTAACCGATTTCAAAGGTCGTTTTACCTTTTGCTTTGTGAACACATTCACACAAGAAAAAAAAACCCTGTTTAAAAAATAATGAGCTGCTTGTCTCTTCAGATTTCTGAAAAACTGTGCTGTCAAAGACTACATATGAATGTAGACCACGTTGTGGCAAAAGGTTCATTTGATCAGCCCTTTGAAATTGATTTCAGTAAGAAATGTAAGAAATGTTAAATGGGTTTAAACTGCTGTGTTTGCAACATGTGAATAAGTGAGTGGATTTCTCAAGACATGATCAGCATAGTGTATTGTACACTGCATGGGCTATGGACTATCTTGTGTTCCACCTTCATCTGGCGTGAACAGTGCTACACAGTGAACACAGCAGTACCTGATGTTAGGTTCCAGAAAGGCCATTTTCAGTACGACATGTGCAATTTTCTATAATCAGACAGAAAACGATAAGTGATATTTTGGAGCATAAAATTGGACACTGAGAGTAAAAACTGGACAAAATATTATTCAAAATCTGAGAAATCTGATGCTTTGTCAGACCTACTATCTCTACAGATTTGCAATTAATTTCCATCTGGCTGACCGCATTCCTGCGAGTCTTTTCACAGGTCCAATGGTGCAGCACGAAAAAGACTGTTCTGAAAAAAGGACAACACTCAAGCTTGTTCCCACTAATGAAAGGTTCCTCTTGTTAGGAGGAAAGATGGAACCTATACCTACGAGGCAGCTGAGACAAGGCTGAGCCATGACAGCCTGGACTATACTTAAATGTCCAAAACACACACACACGCGCGCACACACACACACACACACACACACACACACACACACACACACACACACACACACAACACAGATGCGTACAGATCCTGTTACGGACCATTACCCAGCCTTAGCGACTGTGAGAGGCAGGTATTGATCCATAACCACAAGTCCAGGCAAATACACAGAGGGGGGAGAGAGCGAGGGAGGGATAGGGAGCACACAATTCATTCTGTCACTTTCTCTCCATAAGGTGATGACACATGCTAGAATAATGACTTCTCCATTTCAAAGCACAGTACATTAGGCCGGTTTCAGGCTGGCTTCAGCCCTGCTGAACAAATGCAGCCCTCTCAGTCATTTGAATGAAGCCAGTGCGCCGGCACAGCAGTGGTACCAGAGCAGCAAAACAACACCTGGTTGTCTGTCAAAAGAGTTGAATTTTGTTTATTTTTTGCTGCAAGGCAATGCAATGTCATCTGGCCAATCAAATGAATGCAAGCGCACATTTCTGACGGATTTCTTTTTTCAAATAAACAATGCATTTCTGCCATTTACTGTTTATAATAGTTGCCAAGGTGATAACATTCCAGAGTTATAAAATCCCCTCTGTGAGTATTAGAAATCCCTCCACTGAAATGGACGAGCTAACAAGCATGCCGTCTTCACGTGGCAATTGGCCAGGTGTGCAGAGGTGAGAAAGTTGGCAGCTTGACTTTTCATTCCTCACGCATTCCCTCCATTTTTATATGGGCAACAGAGTACACATGAAGGTCCAAAAACACCAGTTTTTTTTTTTAACCTATTTTTGTATTATGATTATGATGATGAGTTTGTTGTCCTTACCCTTTGAGTGCGGTCATTTGGTAGGTGTAGAAAAACAATTCAGACCTGTGTTTGTAATTACTTTAATTTTATTTTCATCTCAATTAAGTCTTTACATGTCTAATACATTTATTTGCCTCGTATAAAGTACTTTATAATTGCCTCTGTGCTTTGAATCAGCTGTACAAAAATAAATGAAAACATAAACGATCATATTGTGAAATGTTGTTTGAACCCCTGTTTTCCTCTAAGTTTACTCATTTGCATATTTGTCTTTGCTTTAATTACTAAAACAGTGGCTTTGTGTCTGCCAAATGTCTCAAGTATGCTCAAAACAATGGTTAGCAAAGTTCTTAATGTGACTGGGACTTAATGTTAAAAATATATAAGTGCCTGTTTGGGTACAATAACAGAGCAGGGTATGTGTTAATAATAATCATAATCTTGGTGTAGTGAAGTCATTTATCCACTCAGAAAGCTCTAGATTTTTACGGTAATCTCTTCCATTGGGTTTTTTTTTTTTTTTTTCCACTAGCTTTTTCAGTGCTTTGATCTATGATGGATAAAAGAAGTCGGGGTCAGACAGTCATACTGCAGAGAGCTAAGTAAGCACTGTACTCATTCCTCCACCGCTGAATCCTTCAGATATTTTTGCCTTTTTTATCCTCATCTTCTATTTTGGCCCGGCTTCCTATCCCGTCACATCCTATGCTGTTATTACTCCATTTTCATCCCCCTTTGTTTACATCCTCCACTTCTTTCACAATCCCCTTATTCCATTTGAAGCACTTGTCTCTCCTGTTTAAGAACCATTACTTCATTGTTTGCATCGCTGCTATTTCTGTTGCTCTCAGTCCCTTTTGTACTTTCATTTCCATCTTCCTGTTTTTTTTTTTTATATAGTGTTAAGGAGATTAAATCTTGCAGCAGGCTCTGTCGTATGGGATGACGGTCTGACTTGGCACTCACTCGTCTACCTCCATTTGGTAACCGTAACAACACCATGGTAACCGTGATGTTATCATAACTGTGTATCAGCTCCCAAGGTAATGGCTGAAAATTTTGGTGTCTATTGTCGAAGGATCAATAGAATGGCAAAGCTGAGTGTTTTTCTTAACAAAAGACCTTTAATAACATGGCATTTTTCTGTTAATTTGTCATGGTCCAATTAATTGACATCCCAGTCAATAGCACTTGGTTTCATAAGCTTGTGTCAGTTGCTTTCTGCCAGAAAAGTTCATTATTTCTCCATCTGGTGCTTTAAATTTTTCACAGAGGGAATCACAGGCAGAGAACCTGCCTTTGGAACTCATAAATTAGACTAAATTATGAGTCAAAGCCTATAATTGGAGTTTCTGAATATAAACGTGACAGACTTTGCGCTCTCGTGAGCCTTAGAAAGCATAATCGTAACTAATTTTTACAGGGATATACTAATCACCCATCATGCTAAGAGGATAAATAAGGTGCTAATAAATCAAGATGCCTGAATGAGCACGCACATCAATTTCTCACTCAAACCTTCACTCAAAAGGGGTGTTTTCATAAATCCAGCCAACCATCCACGCATCCTGGTCCGACCATCGTCTCCCACTCCATGCGTCACACTTATACTGATTATCGCAACAGGAAGAATGCCATATGAAAGACAAGTAGTGCTCCATTATAAAATGTAATGATCCTGCTTATGCTTTCAAAATGAACACTTAAGACAAGCTTCTCCACAGGCTTAGATGATAATGTGTGCTAATTACTCTATTAACCCCCCATATATTTTTCCAAACACAATCTCGCACATTCCCTCACTAATTGCTCGTTGTTCACATGCACATCATGCAGCAAATGGCTAAAGCGAGGCCATAATAGCAAAGATATAGCTATGTCCACGTGTAACCATAGCAACAGGCAGCTGCCAATATCTTATCTAGGAAGAAGAGAGAAATAAAAAGATACAAGTGTTTTATCTTGCAGAATTTTCATGGTAAAAAAAAGTATTTCCAGACACTCCATCTTCAACTCAGCGAGCATAAATTAGAAATCCGGTATTGTGTTTCCACAGCCTCTAGAGAGTTATCACTTCTCACTTTCTGTGCTTTACTTTTTGTCGACCACACAAAGAAGGATTTGATTTAAAAAAAAAAAAAAAAGATATTAGCAAAGCTGCAGCACCTGTTTGCTTAAAGAAATGTTCAATATTTTTTTCCACTGTAGTTGTTTTTTACAGGAAACACAAGGTAACACAAGTATAAGCGCTCTTCTTACTGGGGCTCTCTGCCACATAGCATAACAGGGTTTTCTCATGGGGTGGCAGGATATGATGAATCATTCAACACTAGTGGTCTGGCGTGTGTGAGTGTGGGTCACACACACACACACACACACAGAAGATGGAGGGGAAGTGCACCTGTATAAATCACAGATTGAAGCTGCCGGTTGACTGAAAGTGAAGGTTAGTGGCATGTGGAGAGGAGCTTGTTGACAGTGATAGAGAGATAAATATTGACCTGTGTCACTTTCAGTCAGTATTACCTGCTATACACACTGGACATTACAACACTGCTGGGATAAAACTGTCAGCTTGATAGCCAGACAGTGTAATAATAACTTCATTATGATGTACAGCAAATATTGGAGGGTAATTAAGGGACTTCCTGGCATGGTTTGATCAAACCTGTAATTGCTTTTGTTTTTGCAACTACACAAACTAGAGAAGCTTTTTTTTTTAGAAGGCTTTGGTATCTGTGCTCCTCACCCTAAAACAGAAAGAAAATAAAAGACAAAAGAAAACATCTTAGGATGGCGGTGAACAACAAAATGGCTCGCAGTGAGCTGTCATTTTGGGTGACAGCCAGTCTAGACATGATTTGACTGTGTATGTGTGAAAAGTAGGAAAGAAAGGATGAGTTTTGTGCAATGCAGGATAAGATTCCTGTAGACAGCTGTTACAATGCAGTAATGAACACAAGGTTGGAGACATGCAGTCTTTTATTAATTATAGTTTTGTTTTTGTATTTTTTATGTTCTTGCGGGTTATCAAAATGTGACTCCTACAAAGGGATTATAACTCAATAAAGATAGCCATAAATTCAGACTAAATAAAGACAAAGATATTTCTGATATGTGCGTTTGTGGATCTGTACGTGTCTTTGTCTCATGTCTTTGTCAGTTCATTGTCCTGCGGGCTGAAATGAAATGAGAATGTCAGTGACAATCCCCTTCAGAGTGATGCTGGAGGGACAGCAGCATCCAGGCTCACTTCATTTATCAGACCAGCCCTGGTGACAGTAAAGCCCTAGCAACCTAATTAACCGCGATAGCTGTTGGTTGTTTAATCTCCACATCCTCACAAAGCAAGCATTGTGTTCCAATGGAGATTTACAGGAAGCCAGGGGTAAGAGCCAACACACAGCGGTGGAAACTTCACAGACTGACTAAGTGACTAAAACACAGTCAACCCGCGTGTCAGTGGAAACTCTCCGTATGTGTTCACCCTTGAGGATGCAAGGTTGTAACAAAGTCTCTAATGTTTACCGGATTTGTAAGTGTGCATGCTTTTGAGTTTTGTCTTGGAATACATTCTGAAGCATTTATGTTTTTCCAACTTCCAACAGACCAAAACTGTGAGAGTCAGACAAACGAGCAGCTAAATTTGAAGACTCGTCTGATCTCACCTGCAGTTGTGTCTCAGCTCCCAGGAGGCTCTGTCACTGCGGGGGAACAGCTCAGGTAGAAGCGTGCAGCTTACAGGGTGAACTCCAGTGTCAAGACTGAAAGACAAAGCGTGATGTGTTTATGTAATTAAGGATATGAAGTGTTGCCTTGTAGTCAGTAAAGTAATTGCAGGGATGTTGGAAGGTGGCCATGAGGCTAAAGATAGAAAGAGGTAAGAAACATGAGCAGTCTTAAAAATCACACGGGTTGTAAACAAGCTAACTGTTTAGCCTGATTACCTACAAATGGTACATGGACTTGTAAAAACACTTTGAGTGGTTGGTAGACCAGGAAAGAGCTGTATACTGTAAATACAAAACTTCACATTCACACACACACTATGCAAAGTGCCATCTGCTCAATATAGCACTTCTTGTCCAAAGTGTTTACAATAATACTAAGCTCACCCATGCACACACACACACACACACACACACACACACACACACGCACGCACGCACGCACGCACGCACGCACGCACGCACGCACACACGCAGACACACACACACACACACGCACGCACGCACGCACGCAGACACACACACACACCTGCAGGACAGCCATTTGGTGCAATTTGTTTCAGTATCTTGCCCAAGGACACTTGGCATCCCACTCTATCGCCTGAGCTGCAGCCACAGCCCCTCCAAATGTATCTGGAAGTAAAAATGAAAGTAAGACCGATAATGTTGTTTATAATTCATAATGCACAGCAAAACTGTCAGTGGCCTGAACCATTGCAAGTACAGCAGGTCAAATTCAATCCAGGAAATTAGTCTATAAATTGTGATAGATGTTAGCAGCAATAATTATTTAACAGTTCACCTTTGTTTTCTCCTCAAACAAAGTTTGACTAACCTTGTTGACAATGTGTATAGTCGTTTCTCTTTGTTGTCCCAGCAATTACTTAATAAATAGCATATCATATCCAATATAAATGACTAAAGCTACGAAATTACCATCCAGGCTGGAATAAATATTTTCCTGGAATATGGAGATATTGGACATGATTCACCCAGCTAGACTGGAGGGAGATGAAAACAGCTCTAAAGCTCTAATTAATGTTTTATCATGTTTATCTAACTACATGACAGAAATATAAAAATGCTAGGTTTGGTACAATTGTGCATGTACAGAGACCAAAACTAAAACCTGTGGTTGGTGACCCCCTTGCACTGTAGCCAGAGACTCTGCACAGAAATAAAAATGAATAATAAATGAATGACTAAACTAATGTTTTTCAGTAAACAGCTCTAAAAACAGAACTTCACATGAAACAAGTCCTTAAACAAAAAAGTGATTCACTGTTTGTGATTTGTGTATTAGTGAGCTTTTGGGCTGTTAAGGGTGAGATGAGCCAGTGGGTAAGTCGATCCAACCCCTGTTTCTAGGCAACTGCGCCTAATTGTTGTCATGTGACCATTAATTCAGGAAGCACCCATCATTTCTATTTGGCTGTGTTAGAGGGAAGCACATGGGAAAAGTGGTAGGTATTAATTTACATTAAAAACACTCAATTAAATGTTCTGCTTATCAGGTAAAATTACTATTATGTCAAAGGAAAAAACATCAAAGTCCAAAATTGTCTATTATATATGTTGGTGATTTGCCAGCATATAAAACTATGTGAATCATTTAGCTAAAGATTAGCCTGAATTGCTAAGCTAGGAAGTTTTTCTTTTTTTTTTTTCAAAAATAATGACCATGGGCCAAATGCTGTGGTTTAAATTGAGCCAGTGGTTTAACTTACCTACCATAAGGCACTGTAGTTAAATTTGAGCTTTTCAGAACCACAAAATGTATTTCAATATTATATAAATAATATATATAGTATTACACAACTGGTTTGGTTGATCATGTACAGTGTAGTAAAAGCCATCATGCAAAGAACCAACAGTAGGGTACAGTGGAACAGTGAAAGCAAAGAGGGTCTTCGCAGAGGAGATAGAGAAGGAACTTGCAAACCACATTGAAAAGCTGGCCGACTTCCATGGACTTATAATGTGATAATGTGAGGTAGCATTAAAATTGACATAAAGACAATCTGAGGAAAGAGAAGGGGATGTAGCATGTGCAGGAAATTACACAATTCAGTAGGTCAACTTATCTTGTATGGTTAAATACACTATTTTGATAGAATGAATGAATGATAGAATGTTTAAACATGTTTTACCAATAGCAAACATTAAAACATTCTCAATATTATCTTCATTTGGTTTAATGTTCTTTAAATTCTATTTAAGAAGATAAATAAAACTATTTGGAAGAGGGGAATAATGTTCCCCAACCTTGGGCAAGTTGAGCTACAGGGACATTTTGTCTCCATCATATTTTCAGAGCTCTTTACCTTGGATGCATTCTTATCATTTTAACTGAAAGGACACCCTCATCTTACCTCACTCTCCGCCTGTGTTTCAAAAGGTGCTCAATACATCCTGGCTCCAGAGACCAGTTTCATGTTTAACTACAAGTAAACAGCTTTTACCAACTTATAAACTTTGCTGAAGTTCACTGGGATTGAATCCTATTATCAGACCTGTGTTAAAGGTAGTTTGGGTATTTTGGGTATATATGCACTGCTGTGGAAAGGGTCATACCCATTTTTAAGAATATTTTTAATTTTCAATAATATATGGTTTTACTTCACTGTCAGACAGCCTTTTTCTTTGGCACTAATTGTAGAACTTCCTACACTGAAGTCCAATTGTGTTGCACATTGTATTACGCTGATCAGCTTTTTGGGTTAGTAGGTTGCTGGAAACTTTATGTTTCTAAAGATTGTTAGATAATATTTTATTTTTCAGTTTTACTCAAGGTACAGTAAACATATGTAATAAACAAAATGGAGACAAAACTACAAACGGCAAAGAAATCAAACAAACGACAAAAAAAAAAAAGAAAAAAAACATTAAAATAAGGTGAGCACAAAAAACCCCAAAAACAAACAAACAAACAAAAAAACAACAACAACAACAACAACAAGAAACATGGGTAGTGCTAAGATATTACAAGATCAGGGACATAATACATCAACTGCAGGGCATAGCAAAGCACCAGAATACACAGTGAGACTAAATCTCATCTAGCAATGCCAAAAAAGGTTTCCAGATTTTTTGAGAATGTAGTGTCCTTTTATTGGGACGAACCTCCTCCATCCTCGCAATGGAAAGCATTTCATTAAGCCAGTTTTTGAAACATGGGGACAAAGGAGATTTCCAATTGAGTAATATTAGTTTTTTTGCGGCAACCATACCTAGCTTAAGAATCTGTTTCTGTTGGAAGGGGAGGGCCTTTGTGCTACTAGAGCAGCCAAAAATTGCTAGTGTGCAATCTGGCTGAATGTTTATTTTACAAAATTTAGAGAAACAATTAAATATGTTGGCCAGAATTTTTTAAGTACTGGACAGTACCAAAATAAGTGGGATAGCGATCTTTCTGCTGTGCCACATCTGTCACACAGAGAGGAAACTGATTTAAATATTTTGTTGAGTTTTGTTTTAGAGTAATGTAATCTATGCACGGATTTGAATTGAATTAATCTGTGCCTAGAATTTATAGAGCAGCTCTGTATACTGGCCAATCCCTCTTCCCACAGTTCCCCTGGCACTGGAACCCCCAATTCTGAAGCAAATTTGTTATTTATGTAAAAGTCACCAATGCAGCACAACCCCCTCCGCCTCCAGTCCAGGAAGGCTGTATCCATCAGTGCAGGCTTAAACAAACGATCGCATGTTAGAGGGGTGTGTATTGAGATATTTACCAATCCATTTTTTTTAAAATCTGGTTCAAAATCTTTAGGGAGTTTTCTGAGAATAAAATTGTGGCCAATTATTTTGTATGAAGACTGCACTCCAGAGAAGAGCAGTACTGGCAAAGAAGTTCCCAGGACTGTGGAGGATACAGGTACAAGAACCTTGGGAGTACAACCATTTTTATAGCACTGATGTGGCCAATCATCGAAAGAGGGAGCAGCTTCCAGTTTCTAATGTTAGCTTTCATTTTTTCAATCATGTCCAAGAAGTTTAACTTATATAGGAGTTTGGGATTTTTGGAGATCTTCAGCCCAAGGTACGTAAAATGGGTGGTAACCAGTTTAAATGGCAGAGATTCCAAAAGAGCAGGGCTCAGATTGTTTGTCAAGGGCATGAATTCACTTTTGTCCCAATTTATTGTGTATCCTGACAGTTTTCTAAAAGAGTTAATGTAATTCAAGAGATTAGGAACTGACACTGTTGGATCAGATAAACAAATTAATAAATCATCCGCATATAAATTCACGAGACTTTCAACATTGCCAATTTTTACACCATGGATATCTGAATGACCCCTGATTCCTATTGCAAGGGGTTCTAGAGCAATATTAAACAGTAAGGGGGAAAGGGGGTCGCCCCGTCGCACACCATGCTGTAAAGCAAAAGGCTGGGATTTGTCTGTGTTAGTCAAAATAGAAGATACTGGTTTTGAGTAGATTATTTTGACCCACTCTATAAAATTCACCCCAAGCCCGAAGTGTTTCAACGTCTCCAGCATGTAGGGCCATTCGATCTGATCAAATGCTTTCTGGGCATCAAGAGATATGACAGCAACCTGGGTGTCACTGTCATAAGTCGAGTATAATGTATTTAAAAGCAGACGAACATTGCTAAATGAGATTCTACCAGGTATAAATCCAGTCTGATCCAAATGTACAACTGATGAAATACGTTTAGCCAATTTTGTGGCCAGGACTTTGGTTATCACCTTCTGGTCGTAGTTTAAAAGAGCGATTGGTCGATAACTAGCGGGGTCGGTCTCCACTTTGCCCGCTTTCAGGAGCAGACAAATATTAGCTTCATAAAGTGAGCTGGGAAGCCTCTTATTTTTCATTGAGTCATGCACCATTCTTAACATGAGAGGGACTATTCTTTCATGAAATGTTTTGTAAAATTCACAACCAAAGCCATCTGGACCTGCTGCTTTACCAGAGGGGAATGCTCGGATGGCTTCTAGAAGATCTGTCTCGGAGATTTCAGTGTCAATATCATCTCTGGATACATCATTTAATTGGGGAATGTTTAGGTTGGTAAAGAAGTTGCAAAAATCTGTTTCTGTAGGTTTCACTTTGCTGGAGTAGAGTTCCTTATAAAAGTCTCTGAAGCTAGCATTTACCTCTGTTGGATTAGTGACCAGTGCACCCGATTTTAATTTAATTTGATCGCATGGATGGCTCGATTAGCTTGCTCACCTCTAAGCTGACTTGCTAATAATTTCTCTGGTTTATCGCCCAGTTCAAAATGTTTCTGTTTAAGCTTTAGTAATAGCCTGTTCACACATTTGCTCAGAGTAATATTATATTCATATTTTAATTTTAAGATCTTATTGTAGTCAGACTGTGAAAAGGAGGATCTATATGATTCTTCAAGTGCTGGAAGCATTTTTCTGTCTGTCTGTCTGTCTGTGTGGGTCAGGCTCTGGCCCACACACACATACACCATCCCCGGCTCCGCCGGGAATGGTGTATGTGTGTGTTAACTGTAGGCTGTTAATGAGAGTTTCACAAAGTCTTTTATTTTGAAGGGACTCTTATTTTGAAAGACTTTTGTCTTGTCTGTGTGTGTGTGTGTGTGTGTGTGTCAGGGCCGGCAGAGCAATCAACTGCAGCTGCTCCTGTGACATTTGACACCACTGAGAGAGAGAAAAACAGCTGAAAGTACCCCTCAAACAGAAAGCATTTTTGGCCAAACCGTAGTTCCTATCATTGAACCGACTTCACTGTGACCATCCTGAGTTCTTCCTGAACGTCTACATATATTTTTTATGTGGCTAAAATTAGGATATGTTACCTTTAGAGCGATCGAAGAAACTGGTACTTCTGCTCTCCTCCAGAAATTTTCCCACCTTTTTTAACATGGCGGTTAATGAGGCTGTGGATGGGTGTTGCTGGCGCATCTTTGCGTCCCACACAAAAACTATAAGTGTGACAGCTTCAGCAGTGGTATCACTGCGACCACCAAAAATTTTCCTACGTTTCTATGTATAAATTTTGTCTGTAGTGTGAAATTTGTGGCCGTGGGAGCAGTTTACAAATTTATTTTTGGACGAATTTTTCTGTCCCTCTGCACTCTAGCGATGATGTCACCAACTGCCGCTACGAAAATTCTCGCAATACACACCCATTCATTTTTTCGGCATGTTTTTTCCAATTTTTAGGAAAACCGTTGGCTGAAATCCTTAGAAAAGTCATAGCACACGTATGTGCGACCAAAACTCCTGGAGGAGTAGCGAACCGAAAAAAAAAACATGGAAGAAACGGAAGAATAATAATAAAAAGCCCACGGGATAGTAATGAGTGTGCTCTTCGAGCCACACTCAATAAAGGATTGATCATTAAGGAGAAGAGGATTGAAGCGCCAGCTGTACTTTTGTTTGGACAAAATGTTCTTAAATTGAAGTGATACTGGACAATGATCAGAAATCACAATATTATGATAAGTTGAACTTGTAATCCTAGGTAGTAAATCTGAAGAAATCAAGAAGTAATCAATCCTAGTGTATGATTTATGGACATGAGAGTAAAAAGAAAAATCCCTGTCAGTGGGATGCTGCAGTCGCCAAACATCCATCATATTCCTTGTCTTAATTAAATCATTCAGAGTTTGTACTGAAGCTATGGACACAGCTGGTTTTGTTGAAAGTCTGTCTAGAATTGGATCCAAATAGCAATTAAAATCGCCTCCAATAATGACATTGGGGCTAGAAGGTGGAATCATATCAAAAACCTTACGAAAGAAATCAGGACTGTCAATATTTGGAGCATAGATATTGAGCATTGTTATTGGTGAAGAATTTATGTGTCCTGAAACCATTAAATATCTGCCATAAGGGTCTGCCAACATAGAGTCAAGGCGAAATGGGATATTTTTACGGAATAGAATAGCAACACCCCTGGCTTTACGGTTAAAAGGAGCTTGGAAAACTTGAGAGATCCAGTTTGCTCTCAGTCTACGCTGTTCGCTTTAGATGTGAAAACACACGACCCCTTTTAATCACATGACCAAGCCCTTTTACATTCCATGAGACTAACGTTAGATTATTATTGATGCTGCTATGTGCAGTGTTGTTAGGTAATGACATTATTCCTGGATAAGAAACAATAAGCAGTGCACCCGAAAAAACACAAAAAAACGTAAATAATACATAAACACCGCACATAACAGTAAGAAACAACACATTTAAATAAACCCTTAAACATATTCCCAACCTGCCCGCACAGTGCTTCCCCACGAAGCACGAGTGTCCCTCTACACCTGGAACCGTTAAACCGCAGGTAGTAGGAAGATGACTACTTCCTACGAGGAGGAGAGAAAAGAGAAAAGAAAAGAAAATAGCTAGCTGGATAAAGCTACATAGGGCTAGCTCAACTCTGCTGCCAGTCATGGCTAGTGTAAGCAAATAACATAAATCGCAGTCTCATACGGACCAAATGAGTCCTCTGACCTGTGAAGAAATTAACGTGATCAGCTCTCTGTTTTCACAGACAGAGTAGCATTTAAGTTTTTAGCGTATATTCTTTAAGTCAGTGTTCAGAAATTATATCACCTCACCCGGTGTAGTAAAAACCTTGGAGTGGCCTTCATGTCTAATACGGAGCTTCGCTGGAAAGAGGAGACTATGTTCCACCTTCAGCTCCCGCAGCCGGTTCAGCACCTCACTAAACCCGCGTCTTTGTTGCATAACGTCCGGTGTGTAGCCTGGATAAATAAGCACTTTGTTTCCTTTATACTCCATCTCTCGCACCCTCCGAAGTCGCAGTATCAGCTCCTTTTCCCTGTAGAAGTGGACTCGGGCTATGAAGGTGCGTGGCTTGGCTCCCTCAAGAGGTAGTGGTCGCAGGATCCGATGTGCCCGGTCGATGATCACCTTAGATTGGAAGTTGTCTTTTCCCAGAAGTTTTGGTATCAGAGACTCGATGAATTCCGTTGGATTTCCACCTTCCTCTCGCTCAGGTATGCCGATAATTTTGATGTTATTACGACGAGAGCGGCCCTCGAGGTCATCTACTTTCAGCTTAAGTACGCTATTTTCATCTTTCAGGCCGGCGAGTGACTTTTCCAGACTGCTGATACGACTTTCCTGTCCCAGTACCTGCTCTTCAATAATCTCAACTTTGTCAATCAGTTCTTTTTGGGAGCTTTGTACTGCATGCAGGGTCCTCTCCACTTTATCAAACCTGTCGTTCATGTTTGTTGATCTTATCGGAAATCTTCTCCCACATCTGTGGCAAATCTTGCCACAGCGGTGTAGCTTGATTGAAAAAGCTACTGATGTTAGCAGTATCTTGGGATGAAGCTTGACGATGCGAGTCGGCATCTTTATGCTTTTTAGGAGGCATGTTGTTGTACGAAGCGGAGATTAAATAAGAAACCGAACTTCGCTGTACCAAAAAAACATTTCCTAGGCAGGTGAGGTCAGGTTTCAGACTGCAGGAATGTTAAATATAATGGCTGGCACGGAGCAGCCTCGGGAAGCACGTCTACTCCATGCGCTGCACCGGAAGCGGATCTTAAATGGATGGTGCATGCTTGTGTTTTTCTGGCAGTTCCACTGTAACTCTTAGAGGCTAAATGGAAGTCACTGCCAACAACTGTGGTAAAATTTCTAAAGGCTAGAAAAAGCTGGCAGAACACCAGGTGACCTATGCCTGCTTCTGGAGAGGAGATTTCCGATGATCAAGTAACACAGCCTAAGGAAATCAAGTCTGCTGGTCTGAGACAGGAAGTCAGTGGTGTAATAAAAACATGAAGGTCTACAAAGGTGACGTGCCTGCATTCATGTGGATGCAGAAACTCATACAGAAAGAGATGTGTGCTAATTTAACAGAAAGTACCTGCAAGTGTTATTTAATAATTGGGAGACACATAAATATCTTTATTATCATATTATCATGTCATAGCTTCAGTTAACTTAGAGACAACTTTATGACCGTTACATTTAGCCTGTGCTAGAATAAAAGCTATGGTAAGGTGCTCTGTCGATGAGTTTCATTCAATCAACTACCTGTAATTTCACAGAATCTTATTCAATCTGATTTCAAGCAGAAATGTTTTGTATCTCTCTCTGAGAGACAATGAACTAGTGTTTTGCAACATTTTAATTTACAGTCTATAGTATAGATAAAATGTAATTCTTTTTCAACACATTTTCTAATTTATTCAATGTTTTTAAGTTCTAATGACTCATTCTGAGTGAACTAAACTGCACTCTGACTGAGTAGTTAATCAAACAAGCTTATGGTCCAAAAGAGGGAGCACTGCATAAATGACCTGTTATTGCTGTTTATCAAATGGCCCATCCTAAAAAATATACTGTTTTTTGACACAACAGAAACGTAAGATATGCATTTGGTGACTTATATTGAGGTAATGTACTGTACTGCACCAAAGCCAAAACAGAAAATACTGGGTTGTATTTTTTTCTGAAAAGCGCCCTCAGGCTAAGATAATCATTCATTGTGGAGGTATCGATCCATCAGTCAATCAGACTTATTTGTAGAGCACTTTTTATACAGTCAACATGTAAAACAAGGTACTTCACACAATGAAACAATATCCTGCTATCAACACAAGAAGTAATAAATCACTTTGCAATCAATAAAACGCTCAATAAAAACATAAACTGAGGAAATACTATCAGAGAAACACCAAAGGCAGGAAATGATTGGAAAACTAAGAAAATTTCCTGAGCATCCAAAACATTCATAAATCATCCACTCATGCATCTTTTCTTAATACTTATTAATTTCCTTAGCTCCTGAGGGAAGATTCTCCTAGGCTAGATGGGATATGACATCCCCCTAGAGTGCTGGGTCTTCCCTGGGTTCTTCTCCCAGCTGACGGGCTAGGAAAACCTCATATGGGGAGGCATCCTCATCAGATGCTTAAACCGCCATTCCAAACTCCTCCTGAGCTTCTTGTCATATCTGTAACGGTAAACCCAGTCATCCTGCAAAGGAAATTCATTCCACTTCAGATCAGAAATCTCTTTTTTTTTGGGGGTCACTGCCCAGAGCTCATGACCACAGGCGAGTGTTGCAGCACAGATCAACTGGTAAATTGACCACTTGCCCTCAGGTTGACATCCCGCTTCAGCACAATTCCATCTGTCTGTTGATTATTTCAACAATGAACCAAGTCAATATAGCTTTAAACTACATCGAGAGATCGCCCAAATATTATTTTTAGCCACTGCTAAGCTTGTTGTCACACTGGGGTTGGCAGGTTTGATCCCATCGGCTAGTCAGTCCCCTGACTGCAGCTGAATCAGGTGCTTCTCCGTTGGAGGATAACAGACTTCCAAGGGACCTAACCTCCCCCAAAATGTCAATCAAATCGATCTATTTAATTGCGCAAATAAGGCTGCAAATCAATCAGTGTGCTCCACTCCCTTTTTTCCCATTGGATATCTCAACAACTGTTGGATGGGTTGCCATGAGATTTTGTATGCATATCTATGGTGCTGAGAGGAAGAATAAAACGTTGGTGATGCTTTGACTTATAGTTTATCACCATCATAAGGTCAAATTGAATTTGTCCAATTTTGGTTTATGACAAATCAGCCTCAGCTGTGCTCTGTGCTTAGCGCTAATCATAGACTGTATATAAAGAAAGTTAGCATGATGACAGTAAACATTACACCTGCTAAATATCAGCATTACATACCATGTGAAGTATGTTAGCATTCAGCTCAAAGCACTGTTTATGCAGTTGTCGTGATACACATTCCTGCCAATTATTTTGATGATATACAGGTGATGGTAAATGCTACGATACACTAAAAAAAAAAAAAAAAAAAAGCGTGGAAGTAAATACTTTTAAAACAATCTTTCAAATGAAGAAAATGCATTCAACATGTTTGTCAGACCTCAAGGACACAATCACGTATCGGTGTGAATGCCATGCTGCCTCTTCTGTTCGTGTGGCCTTTCATCGCAGTCTCAATGGTTAAGAGGAGGTTGTGTGGTTCAGATCCTACGTATATGGCAACAAGTGAAGTTGTTCAACATGTCCTCCTGGATCCATACTTATGTTACTGTTATGTCACTTATGTTTTACAATCTATAACATTATCTGTATTTTTGTTGACCTATTTTTATACACACATCTATTGCATGTCTGTTGGTCCTGGGAGAAACATCATTCCTCTATCATTGTAGGTAGGATACTGTAAAAACAACAAGTTTACTCAAATTGCTTCTATAATAACCTTTATTATTTACTACGTCGATTTTATACCAGTTCTGATTAAATAAATTGAAGGAGCTTACACAAATACATTTCACTATGATTGTACCTGTATGATTAAATGTGACAATGGAATTGAAACTAGATCACACCCCAAAGGTCCAAAGCTTTGTAATAAGAAAGACAAACTCCCAGGTGCTGACTATAAATCACTCAAGCATCTGAGGGAACACATAAAATATCAATTGCAAAAGATCCTCTGTATCTGAGCCCTTCAATCAATATTGACTCAAAATTTCCTGCTGTAGATATCTCCATGGACCTTCAGTCACTGTTCATATGCACACTGCTATGTGGTGCAAGGGAGGAGGGAAACTGGGAGTAAGAGAAGAAGATGGGAGGATAGGACAAGAAAGAAGGGAGTGCCTATGGGTATTCGTGCACACACATTACACATCCAGACTGCGGATATCAGCTATATCATGAATCTATGTGAGTGTGTGTGACCACTCTTATTACCTCTGTAGTTAAACTTCCAAGCCCTACATAGAGACTTTGACAAATAGCCTGTCTGCTGATTCACTCTGGGGCAGTCAGTCTAATGCTGTAACATTTGACATTTGGCCCGTTTCTAAATCATCGTAATATGACTGAAATATCCCGAACATTTAATCATTCACAGCCCTGAGGGAATGGAAAAGTTAGTTGGTAACAGATGGGAAGAGATGATGAGAAATTAAATTTCCTTTCCTATTTGCAACTGCTGCAAAAAGACACAAACATAAATAGGCGTTCTCTTTACGCTCCTGACACATGCACACATCAGCAAAGAGGGGCCCTGTGATCGTTATTGTCTTGCGTCACCGCGGCAGATTGGACATCATCGTGGATGCAGCATGAGGACACTGAATACAACACATTATTCATACTTGTGAGGGCAGAAGAATCTTTTGAGTCATCCCCCTGTGTGTGACATATTTTATTTATAATGTAACACATTGTTCTTAGAGGAAAGAATTGCTGGTGTTGTGAAGAAGCGGAGAGAAGAGGGTTGGATTAAAGGATTGAGTATGCTTCAAACAAACTACTTCACAGGAAAAAAGCGTTTGATCTGTTGTGAATGGACACACATTTAAAGGCTGGACGAAAAGCCTATAGTCATAAAGACAGCGGAGACAAGATGATGTACAAATGAGGATAACGGCGCACACTTGCTGAACACACAAAAGTCAGAGGAATAGTTGAGTGAAGAATGAAAGAAGACAGCTTAAGTTAAAGCTCTTTCTACTTTCTCACCTCCACACAACATGACTGTCACTTTTGGACCTTTCCAACAATTCGGAAATTGGAAAGACCCAGCTGTCAACGCCATCTTTAGAAAGGTGGAAAGACACTTTTTTTCTGAAGCATACTGAGACCTTAAGGATCAAGTTATGCTTATACATAATGAGTTTATTCAACATTGGCTTGTTGGTTTCGAGAGTTACAATAATCACATACAATCCGACACCAGTCATGGGGAGGGGGGCTCATGCTGGCAACTTACGGCTGCATTAAGACCAAATTAAGCGTTGCACCTATTTGTTGCAGGGCTGTGCGGCAATGTGTGACTGTGATATTGAATTTTGTTTCTCCAATCTGGTTGAACTACCAAAGGCACCGCAGCCCCACAGCCTAAACGCAGTACTATTTGTTGGGCCATCATCAATTAATAAAACAAAGAATTGCTCACATTAATCTCTTTTTTTGCTTATGTGTTGGTATACGCTGGTAGAAATCCAATCTAACGGTCCTTTTGTTGAGTCCTTAAAGGCTGAAAATGAGACTGAAAATAAGTTTCTGTGCTGCTAGATTGCTGTTTATATTCACAACAGTCAGTAATGAGACGTTGGCGTGCCAGCACACTGTGCACCCAGGACACCACAGAGTTAGTTGCTAAACAAGGTCAGCCTTTAGGTGGTGAGTTAGGTCAGATCACTGATATTCTAGCCAACAATAACAGCTTGAATCAGGGCTTTCTGTCATGTCAGCATCAGCACTCCTCCTCCACTTCTCCCTGTTCCTTGTCTGTCTATGTGTGTTTGCTTTTCACAGCCAATCATGCCTCAGCTGTCCGCCAACACCCTCACTGCGTCCCATCATTTCATTTGCTCAGGAGAACTTAAGAGGAGCAGCTGGAGAGGCAGCTGCTCCTCTGACACTCATTAGCCCTTCTGTATATACAGTCAGCATTTTTCTTCCATCACTGGTCAGATTGCACACGTTGTGTAAATATTCCATCCGTGCTTGTATACCTTGCATTTGTCTCTGTCTGCTGCAGGTGATTGTCCAACTTTTAGTTCGAATTCTTGTTATATGTGTCACATTTCAGTTCCCAGTAACCAGAAATGTCTGGTTTCTGCCCTTAACCTGCACTTCACCATCCGCCTGCCATCCTGGGTTAAAAATAGATGGCTAGAGTGAAATTCAGCTGTACTTTGGGACCGGGCACCACCGCCTTAAATCACATAAGTAATTACATGGCTAATGGGGTTTGCACCATTTGTAGTGGAGTAATTTTAGCCTTACACATTATTCATGAAATGGAGAAGCCGAACAAGTGACAAGCATAATGAAAAAGGAATAAGACAAATTACTTTGATTCAAGTTCTTCATGAAATATTTCAGAGAAAATAAAATCCCATCGCACAAATTAATGTTTGGCATCATTGAAGAAAATCATACAGGTGACAAAATAATCATCTCTGAGTCTCAGTAAAACAATGCTATTATATTTCACACAGCAAAGTCAACTCTGTGTCAGTCAAATACAGCAGGTCATGATGTGTCTCGGAAAACGCATCTTACATCTGAATCGGTTATAACTCAGTTCAGTGGTCCATCGCACTGAGAGGGTAGGGAGTATTTTCTCTGAGAGGTGCTCAAGCCATAAGCCTACCCAAACAGGTATATCGAAGGACCTTGGAGAGTAAAAATCTTCAAGTGGAGTGGAAAAGCATACCTGTTGCCATGCCAACCACTGAAAAGAAATCAAGGCTGCATTAGTTTGACTCTGGTGCCATCTTATGGTTGGACTTGACATTAAACATATATGCTGCTGGTAAAACTGAAAGTTTGGACATACACTTTTCAATTAGAATCACAACAAACCAGAATCAACTAACACAATCATCGTCGTCTAACACAGAAAGCAGACCAGTCCTCAGAGGAAAAATTTGTATTTTAAAAGTGGTTAAAGTTTGGACACATGATCTTTACAAAAGTTGTTCATGGTTTCTGTTCACTCAAAAGAAATGACATTGCGTGATATGATGACACAAGAAGAGGATGACTGACAGCAGAGGTGGCTGTGAGAAGATAAGGTGGCTGCAGAGGGAGCTGATGAAAACGTGTACCTGGTTCAACCTGGTGATGTTGTGCTTGTGTGCATGACTGAATGTGTGTGTGTGTGTGTGTGTATGAACTGTGCTTTTAAGATAAAAAGGAAAACTGAATTAATGCTAATACTATGATTATCCCTTTATAATTATGTGTGACAAATAATACATTAAATTGGAGAAATACCATTGTGGTTATTACTTGCTATTTTGGTATCAAAGTGTCATTGTGCTGCATCAGACACAGGGTTCAAACAGTTTGATTGAAGCACAGAGTGCGTGTGCGTGTGTGTGTGTGTGTGTGTGTGTGTGTGTGTTCTTGACTGCGTTGTGTGCAAATGGGTTCTGACAGTATAGGTCTTGAGAAAGGCCAGAGACCTGTGGAGAGAGGAAACTGTGTAGCTTCATCCAATCATCAACCAGTATACTCTGGCCAGATCTCTGCAGTAGGCCTCCATGTATCTAATCATGCCTCACACACACACGTAAGTATACACACACACACACACACACACACACACACACACACACACACACACACACACACACACACACACACACACACACACACACACACACACACACAGTGTGAGATTCTTTGCTTATTGGTCTGGTTAACTGTTATATTGTTTGTGTGAAAAACATTTGCAAGCTAAACCTGTAATTTTAAAATAGCAAAACAATAAAATAGCATTAGAATATCACTGACTTGAAACTCTATGGCATTAAATTAATGCAGTGTTACATAAAGTATATTCATGAACATTCAGAATAATTTATTATTATGGATAAAGCAAATGGAAGTGAAGTACATATTTAGTGAAAATGACAAAACCCTTTTAGGAATTGATTTAATTCTTTTAAAAATGCGTTCTATACTACTTATTACTAAAATATTTTAGGATTTTATTTTATTTTATTCATTTGACCATTATTATTGATATTATGATTATCTACACAAAATATAATTATGCAAAATTATAATTTTTATTCACAGAATGTAAAACTTTTTCTCTGTTCACAGTGTTAACTAAAATTTAGAGAAAAAGAAGAAAATGAGCTGGAAAAAATATTTCTTCAGTTACATATATATATATATATATATATATATATATATATATATATATATATATATATATATATATATATAGAGAGAGAGAGAGAGAGAGAGAGAGAGAGAGAGAGAGAGAGAGAGAGAGAGAGAGAAAAAAAATACAAGTCAAGCAGGAATTATTTACGCTGTTTGAAACATCTATGTAAAAGATCTATTTGTGATTTTGAGTAATAATACAGAGCTCTTAAACAGAATACAGTTTAATTATTTTTTTGTGTAAAAATATGTATATTTACGGCATATTTTACACTTTATACATCTCTAAAACAAATAAGCATTTTTCGTTTTATTTTTTGCTATGAGTTAATTCCCTGAGAAGCATCGTGTATTAGCTGAAACGTTTCAACATATTTTCAGGGATAAAGAGATAAAGGATATATTGGATGTAAATATTTTCAGTTATTGTAGATTATCAAGAAATAAACCAAAAGCACAGACAGTTTGTCTCCTCTGAACAAAAGGCTTCTTGCATTTTCCAGAGAAAAGGGATAATAAATTGAAGTATTAACACTTTTGTTTCAAATTTCATGTTTGGAGTTACTAGGTCACTGACAAAACGGATGCTGCTGTCATCAGAACTGCTCGAAATGTTTTATCAGAAATAAGAGATGCCTTTGATCAACCCCCTTTGATTTCAGTGTCCTGTCATTTAGCATCTCACTGGTGATCCATACTGCAAACCCCCATTAGGTTGTGATATAGATTAAGGGCATTGTATCTTGCATTAGTGGTAGTGGACGCCTACATAGGCGACTTGGCTCAGGAGGGGGAGGGTCACATTAGGGTGATCCCAGGATTCACCAAACATGGATCCCTACAATGTACGAGTATGAAGACTATACATAATCATTTTAGTCTGAGAGTCACTGGAAATAGGCCATTTCTTAGATGTGTGTGTGTGTGTATGTGTGTGAGTTGGTTGGTAGGTCAGGAAGTGTAGTAGTGGAAGAAGGGCGGGGCTTTGAGGAACGTTGCGTGACAAGACTGAAGAAAACAGAGTGCAGCCTGGTGTCTCACTAACACTCACACATGTGCACTCAGACCTCCATCCACACACACACACGCACACACAGACTCTTTAGTCTTTTATGTCACTTCAGGTTAGGTTAGTTGCCCTGCCTTTTCTTCACTCTTTGCCCAACTCTCCTCCCTTCAGTTTCTTCTACTTCACTTCTCTCCTCTTCCATGTCTGCTGCCTTCTCCCTTCTCTAATATCCCAGAAATCTGTCTTTTCTCTCTCCGCTCTGCATGTCAATGTTGGCTGGACTCTTCCGTATTTACTCTATAATATTTACAAAAAAGAGCGCAAGTAATAAAATAATTTTGTCACAATGTTGCTCTTATATCATCTACTCCATGAAAGCCATATAAGATGTTTCAAAAGAAAAAAGAAGGTAAAAGTAAATCCATTTTTTCCTTTCTGGAATTTTTTTTTTGTTATTATTATTTTATTTCACTCATTTATTGTCCAGAGGAAATATATTTGTTAGATATTTGACCCTATCAGTTAAATTCTGCAAGAAAAATATTTAATATTAAGTTCACACAAAAATTATTGCAGATGTATAAATAATCTAACATTATTAATATTGTTCAAGTTGCAAGTCAGAGCATGGATGTTTTACATAAAACAAGTTAAGTAGTAGATATTTCTGTCTAAATAATGAGGCAGGAGAGAAAAGGGAAAACTTTTTTCTTTCTTTCTGTTGTTGTTTACAGATTTGTTAGAAAGTTAGTTCTCACTTATGACAGATTTGATTTTTAATTTTCTTATTAAACGAGACATTTAATGCAAGTCAAGCACGTAAAGTTACTATCACCTTCACATTAGGTGCTCTGTACATGTTGCATTTTGTTTTTGTATGAACCTCATCATTTGTCAGTACATGATGTAAATAATTTGTATTTTGCTATGTTTGTAAATATGTATATTTATTACAAATGTTTTGTTGTTAAGTTGTTCTGTCTTTCCTTGTCAATGCGATTTGCTTTTGAATTTTATGTTGATTTTTGTTTCATTTGATAAGGTTGAGGTTTAGAGATGAGGTTTAGCTCAAAAAGGTCTTTCCATGACACGCAAAAAAGATTTGAAAAAAGTTTGAGGACATTGTTGCATTAAGACACAGGCCATGTAAACAACCTTGATTTCATGCTGCACTGAAACATGTTTCACAATGAGAAGATAGCTGTCATACTGCTAGAGGGTCGGCTGGTAATGTTCACATCATGTTCACACTGACACAAATAAAATGAAGTCAAGTCAGATAGAAAGAAACACATAAACAAATAATAGTACTTGTGCCAAACAAGAAAATGGGAACAATGATGCATGAAATCAACACACACAGAATCACCACTGACAGTGAGGAAACTTGTATATTCCTTTTGTCTTTTTTGTATGAAACAAAATTCAAGAATAATCATTCCAACGACATTTGCCAAATCAAAACTACACTTAATTTGTCATATATATTTTGGCATAATTTCATAAAGGAAAGAAGAAAAGAAATAAAACAGCTAATTGTGGGCAGCATTAGGATCTAACTAAAACAATAACTATTTTACACAAGTCATTTGGTGATTTGAAGATGTTTAATTTTTCTTAATTCCTTTATTTCAAAAAACATGAATAGAAAGAAACCATGTTAGACGAAGAGGGAAAGAAAGATAATCAGCCAGAGGACGCGATAACAACATAATGCGTGTTTGCCCTTGTGAGGACAACATCACAGCTGTGCTGCGGGGCGGAAAAGCAAAATGGAAACAGCCTTACGTATCGAAAATTGTTTAAATTCTCTCTAGAATTTGTTTATGGAAATAGTCAGCATGTCTAAAACGCAAACGCACCTATCAGAGATTCACTGACATATAAAAATGCTTCATTAAGTCCTGACAGAGCTGAATAAACTGAACTCAGGTGTCACAAACCTCCAGTCAACCTTCAAACAACGTGATGTCACTGCTCCATGAATTCACCTGTATGTGACGGGCCCATGTGACGTGTCAGAAATATGAAGCGGACTAGGACTGTCTTTGATAGATGAAGTCATGTGAACTTTAATGGCCAGACAACCTGCACCGCCACCATAATTCACCCGCGCTCCGGCTAATTGAGAGCTCGAGCGCGGTGCGGGCCTGTAGCTCGCGCGCTCGATGCGCTCGATCCCCTCTCTCTCTCTCTCTCTCTCTCTCTATCTCTCTCTGTGCACTCGTGCCCTCTTCCTTCTCACGCGATCGTTTAATGTGTCAGGTGTTCATCTGAGCATGACAGAGAAAGAGAGAGAGGTCCACTGGTCCACGGCTCTTTTACATGCGAAGTAGCTCCAATTATACTAAAACTCATTTAGTACAGTTGTTGAACAAACCGCAACTCAAATACTACAAACTGTTCGAGGGCCCGAGGGTAAATAAACAAACTGTTGACAGGAGAAGAAACTCACATGATTTGTTTGATGGATTTCACTCTATAATATGCTGTGAATTAAATGGGATTCGTTATTGTGGTCAATATGCTGCTAATCTGATTTCTATTGGCCATTCAAGTTTAAATGTGGGAACACAACTCTCTTGTGTGGATTAATTTAAAACCATAACGTGAGAGCATTTTCGAAAGTTAAAAAAGAAAACAAAAAAAGCACGGCATTACTGCTGCAAACACCTCATGGAAAATGACTGCTACCCTGGAGTTGTTTAGATACTTAAAATACCAGGTAATAAGATATCAGTGATATTTTCCAGCTGTGGTGAGAGCGATTCAGAGCATTATTGTTCAATTAAGAGAATCAAAAACTGTGGTTATATAATACTTAAGTACAAAGTCTTCTGCATCTATCGGCTGTCACTCATTTGATTGATTCTGATTTGTTTGTGTTTGGACTTGTGCCAAATACACTCTGATTGAACACTTAACAGTTCAGTTGGAGTTCTCTTTTGTTATCTGCCATATGACCAGATTCCTTCTTCCAAAGCCCGGTTGAACACTATGTGAAGGTCTTGGCTCTTTACGCACACGGATATATTTTTGCCATAAGCTTATTACGAGAGGTCAGCAAGTCCCCCCAGCCACGTGTTTTCAACTATGGCAAGAAATTATGAAGAAATATTACACCTCGATTAGAAAGCATTACCGTGTTCCTTTAGAGTGCTATAGGTCCTGCAGGGAAATTCACAAAATTCACTTTGAGATGCATCATTTAGTTTTAGACACTTCCAAGGACGAAAAATTCCAAAGAAAAAAACGTGACTTTGATACTTAAAAGTAAATTTACGGTAATTTTTTTCTTCTATTATTAGTGAGTTTACAACCACGTGATTCTCTTATGGCTTTGTTTATTGTAGGGTAATCTTTCCGAAGGGACTGGGAACTTCTCAGGAAAGCAGGCATGGATTTGAGCACAGGGTCGAGCAAGGGGTAAAGGTCCCCGCTTTTCAGCCCTTTTGTACTGGGATGACGAGTGCGTCCTGACAGGGGTTAACGTACCGTAAAGAGGTTAAACAAACGGACATTCCCGTTAGAAATCTTCCAGACACATACGGCCTTGTAAGTGGAGAAATTGGCAGTGATGGTGTCGGGTTTTCACCAGGGATGATGGCTAAATTTAAACTTGACCACCTTTTTATTGACTCTTTTTTTTTTTTGTTAATGAATCCAGTGTAGCACTATAATGACTTCGTAACAGGGTCTTTTGTCGAGAGGAAACATTGTAGGTTTTTAATTTCGACTGTATTTTATGGTTTTGATCCACATTCATTAACTAGAGGAGTTTATGTATTGTATTAATTTATTTTTCATTTAATCAATAAATTAATTTGTATGTAAACAGAGTTTATATGACCACCTTGTTCACAAATATTTGGCAACTGCATCTTCAACTGAGCTTCAGCTCCTGTTGATATAAATATCTGAAATCAGTCTGCAAAATATAAGACATAAGTGAATGGACCTATATTCACCTATATTTATAATTAGACCCGTTTGAACTTAAAATGATGATTCATAGGTTTTAATTTGATTCATTTTCTCAGGATTACTGGAGCATGTAGACATAAATGAATGAATAAATGAATATTAGATCAGTGTCTCTGACAGCTGATAGGTAAAGTGTCAGCGTGCGTTGCAGAATTTTCACATTTGATCAGTTTTGTCAGACAGAGAGAAAAAGAAAACAAATACTAATGTTGCACTCTTAGCTGGAGACTCATTGAAGAATTCTGATTTCTTCAACACAGTCAGGTGCAGCAGCCCAGCTTAGTTATAATGAACATTTCCTTCTGATAAAACTCATTCGGACATAATTTGATGTGATTATGCCATTGCCTATTCAACGTAACCCAATCTGTGTGGAATAAAACAAGACCTGTGGTCAAAATCTTTGAACTCGAACATTTGACTGGAGATTAAAAAGCTCTGACCCTTCCATTTAGGGATTTTAAAAATAGATGTATTGCACCATGTATAAAACAAACTGTAGTCTTCAAATGAGTGGCCCACTGACACAAATCTATGAAGCAGAATGATCAAGAAACTAGGTTACAGCAGCCTCTGAATACATCTTAATAATGAAAAAGATGCACATGCACGTCATAAACAGAGTAAACAGATGTGGCATTGTCAGTACTTAAATAAAAAGAATCTACAGTAAGTTGTTTCCTTGTTTTTTATGCCTTATGTGTTTTCATTAGTTCAAACATATTTCAGGTATGGCAACATGAATAAAGTGTGTCTTAAGAAGGGAAACAAAGTGTCCAAAGTGTAAAGTTCCTGTTCCGGTTACAAATTGAGTTAGAACTCAAGGGATTTTATAGGGTTTTGGGATCTTTTTTACTCTGAGTTGAAAATCTCTTCCAAGAATTCCTTGTTGGAAGGCTTGCACTGATATGGAGCTAAAAAACGCCTTGCTAAGGTCTGGCATTTGTAGGCTATATGCTGTTGACTTACATTGAGAGGAAAGAGAACAACAGAGATTATGGGCAATTAAAGCCCACTTTATGCTGGTCTGCTGGCGTCACAAAGTCTGGCCAAGAATGCTCACCTCGGCTAATACTATCAATGAGAACAAACTCTGCAGCATCAACTTATTATGTACAGTGAATTATTAATGCCAGAGCTAGCACGGTCTGGCTTAGCTGGCTTGCCAGATAAGGAAAGCAAGTATGCATTGAGGTTTTGTTAGAATGCTGAGCAGTTAAATACTAAAAGATTTTGAAAGATCCTAAACAGTGAGAAGAGATGAAAAGACTTCTTTTACTATTAAACTGGCTCAACTAAGACATATTTTTAAAGTGGTCAAATTACTTTTCTGTGTGTTTATACACAGATATAGATAATCAATTTTGTTTATTAAAGTTCTGAATTAGTGACATGACTTATTTGCACCTTAATGCATGCAGTTAGATTGCCAGCAGAATATTATGAGACTAATAAAAGGTTATAAAATAAAGGCTGTTGTGGCTCTTTACTCACCAGCATAGTGCAAGGTGGTCTCTGCATAAACTGCTCGGATGATGAATAACTACTAGAAATGTATGTGATGTATAAACCAAAGGTGCACTGCACTTTTTTGACCATTAGAGGGCCCCCACAAACCCAAGACAAGTGTTAATAGATAACAGCTCCCAGATCTGTGTGGACTCTCAGTGGTTCGATTTTTTCCAGCTTCATTAAAGTTTAGATGCACTTTATTTCTTCTCTCACTCAGATAAATAAACATAAGCAAGATGTCAATGTATTTGTTCACTGTATGTTTATTCTTATATATATATTTATATATATATGTGTGTGTGTGTGTGTGCCTCAAATACAAGTCAGCTGAGGTCACTTAACTTCAGAGTCACTATGAAGACCTCTTAATGTAAAGAGAGCTGTGAAATGCCCCAGAGGAGATACATGCCTTCCTGTCTCTGCCTGCATGTCTCACTGCCTCCAGTGTAATGAACTAGGTCAAACTGTCTCCACTTTCATTGACTGTAAATCCCTACTGAGAGCAGTAGACTCCAGAGCCATTAATATCACACTTGGAGGAGTAATGGCTGTTATAAAATGGTGATTAGACTGGGGTAATTTCAAAATTAAAACAGGAGACTATAGAGGAAATATGACTGTTTAATAGAGATAAAATGCCTGTGTTAGCAAGAATGTTCTGTAATTTCAAATGAAATACTGTTGATAGAAATTCAGATAGAATATACAGGTATCATCTCTTCCATCTCACGCTTGAAGTTTTTAAAATAGAAAGGTCATGAACTGAACAAAAATCGATTATGGCTGCCAACAAGAGGACTGGAAAATGTTTTACGTTGTGTGAGATTTCCAGAGCATATAACGTGTGTTTTGCACAGTCAATTTGCTCTTCAAAAACCGTGCAATTTAGCCTCACTGCCACCTCACAGACGACTTCTGTTTTTTTCATGGATGATAATAACACAAACTGTAACACTGTGCTTCGCTGCTTAAAGGCCTGGCTGCACCATGGGCTGGAAAACACTCACCGCAGCCAACTGGAGAAACACGCTCAATTTGACGCAGCTGTCTCCTGGAGCACAAGCCCATGATGTGATTTTGTGTGGTGAAACTGTATTGCAGAGCTGTGGTGAGATGGAGGGGGCCGTGGCTGTGGAGCAGGCCAGCAGGCCATAGAAAGCAAAGGGCATGCCAGGCAGGATAAGGATCAGAGAAGGATGAGAGAGGAGAGAAGAGAAAAGTGAGAGAGGGGCCTCTGGGTCTGGACTGTCGGCCCCCAGAGCAGGAGGCACAGGCCGGGGTGCCACATCGTTCAGACGGCCTGGTGTACACAGAGAAACCTGATCTAATGTGGAGTTTTGACGCACGCAAATATCTTTTTTTTTTCCTTTAAAGAAACACCACACACTCACTTACAGGCTTATCTTCATGGAGGTTATTAGCATGATGGAATTGTGGAAATATTTATAATGAGTGACGAACAGTGGTGGAAAGTAACTAAGTCACTCATGTGCTGTATTTAAGCACAATTTTGAGGTACTTGTAGCTGAATATATTTCATGGTACATTATACTATTACTCCACTATATTTGTACTCCATTACATTCATCTGACAGCTATAGCTACAAGTTAAAGATTAAGATTTTACAATGAATTTTTAAAAAAGCTTAGAAATGCTGTATTTGGTGTACCAAACATTTCTGGTTTGTAAACCTTTGTAAAAATGTATTTTATTATTATTTCCATGTCTTCTCAGACGGCTTTATTAAAATAACTGTTTAAGACCACAAGAGGAAAAATTATCCACTATTTCACAAAAACATGGAAGATTGGAGAAAAGTATTAAAAAGGAATCCAAATTTGTGTAGCAGAACTTTTGCCTTCTGTTTTCTCCTATTACTGATCTCACGACCACTAGTAAGTAGTTACAAGCAGCCAGCAGTAAAATACTGCTTAAACACTGATGCTTCAGTCCTAATATACTTTAAGTATTTAATTAATTATGGAATATCATATCAGTCACATGAGCCATTATTGTTTAGAACACTGCTAATAAATGCTGCTAATAAAATCTTGTGTACATCGCAGAACATAATAAATAGATTCATAATAAATCTGAATACCAACATCTGCAGCAGCGCAAAACACCTTGTGAGCAAATATGAAATACTGTCAGAACAACAGCCTGGATTCAATTTAACTTCTACATTGTATGATTAATTGCTCATTACAATGAGCAATAAATAAGAAAATGAATACTTTTGCAGAAAATTTGATTTTCTTCTTTGGTGCAATTGTGCTAAACTACATTGTAATCTTGGGATTATTTGAGAATGACAGCCATCTCATTTAATGTTTGCATGTGCTTTATATTCCTATACTCTACTTTTTTCACATATTTATTGAGTTGGTTTTAATAGGATATTTTTATATTAAAGTGTAGGGAGACAAACCCAGTAAATTGTTCCTATAATTAAGTATAAGGTGGACTAAAATGTCCTAATTAAGTGGATTTTTTTCTCCACAATTTATTAAAGTACGTATTAAAGTAGTTATTAACAATAAATGCATTTTTATTTGCATAAGTCTCTGAGTTGAGGTTAATTGTTAAAATTGCAATAAGTCATTAAATGAGAAGTTACCTCCACTTTCCTCCCGCGAGTACAGCAGACCGTTGCCTGCTCGCGGGAGAAAAGTGGATTTATTTTGTCCCCATGGGGAAGACAACAAGGCGCAAACAGAATTAAAGGCGCATCAGCCAACATGAAGTATGAAGTCTGTTTGCTGAGCGGAATGGTACAAGACAGGTGCAAGATTCACCTCTCATGTTTCTGTTGTCTGCGCTCTGAGCGTTAGGTTGAAGAGCAATGTTATCGCTGATCCTCTGTCAAAGGGTAAGTCTGGCCTTAGGGAAAGAGAAAGAGAAAGAGAGAGAGAGGGAGAGAGCGAGAGAGAGCGAGAGAGAGAGAGAGAGAGAGAGAGATGGAGTTAAAGGTCAGCGCCGCTGACTCCACTGAGGGAAATAAAAAGCTCAAATGTCTTGCCATTTCAGCGAAAAGGGTAAAGACGCCCGTCAGCACTCATTTAAATGTTTCACATGATCTAATAGTGATAAGCTAATCTTAATCTGCCCGATGAGGGCTGCAGTCACTTGAAACACATTACTTTTAATCAGTGAACTTGTTTTGTATTTGCACTGTAGGCTTGAAGTACAACCAAGCAGCTGTAAACAGACTTTCATGTAAAAGTTTGACTCTTGGTCAATAAAGCTGGAGCTGCAGCTAGGAAACTTTATTCAGATGACTTGGTTTGGAGATTTATGCCTACAGGACTACTTTTTAAGGAGGTTGTTTGCTGCTTGGAGACGGATTTCCGAGGAACCTAAGGCCTGTAGCTCCAATAGAAATGTCAAGTTCAATAATTATTTTAGTATAGGATAATCAACATAAAACATAATAAAACGTCTGATCCACTGTTGTTTTTGCACTAATAGACGACTAATTTCTGACTACAGTCCCCTGATGTTTTATTAGTGTGTGCTACATAATGTAACTATAAAGCAGAAGAATTACCTAGAATAATTAGACTGAGACAATCGTGCGCTATACGCAGGCCGCTGCAACACTGCACTGACAAACAATCCTATATAAGTCTGCCGATCAGCTCTACATAAAGAAAAAGAAGAAAATATGTCGTTTGATCTAATTAAAGCACACAGCCTTAGTCAGCTGCAGACAAACAGGCCTATTATCAGAAGTATCTGAGCCATTACGCAAAGTTTTGATAACCTTTGACAGCAGACGCATCTCCAAGACGCAGCGTTTAACGTGCCATTACCAAGCCATGCATGGTTCAGTACGCACATACGTTCAAAAAACCATAACTCTGAGGTCGACAACATCATGCCACTGCGAGCCACCACTGACTTATTATTATATGGGCCTACTGTGCACATACCGAAAACTGAAACGTCAGCGTCCTCCAGATCCTGTCAAAGGTTATCCAAACTTTGTATCTTAAAGGTCTCGAAAATGATGAAAACACGAGCAGCCATGGTTTTTGCTACACTTCTGTAATGGTATAAATGAGCACATAGGCTACTAAAGCACACACACTTAAAATTGACAGGCTCCACACTGTCGTCCCCTGCCAGTTAATTGCTGACTGTGAGTGAGCCTTCCTATGTCAGAATGAACCGGCGGGGGGGGGTCGACCCCGGGGATGGCTGCTGCCCTGGCGGACCTTTATTTTGATTTGCACTATAATTGACCCAAATAAAGAGTGCTGTACCGTGGACAGAGGTTTTCTCCTGGCTGCATGGCCTAGAGGGGACGGGCCTGCACGTGAAAAGACACACACATACACACACATATATACACACACACCGAGCAGCAGCAGTGGCTGAAGCAGAGAGACAGTAATTCTCCTTTCCCTGGAAAACCCCATTTGCCATTGTGCTCGTCCAATCGCTGGATGCCCTCGGCTCGTTAAGCGTTTGACTTGACGTTTCACTGTACTACTGCTTCCGTCTCTCTGTCTCCCTCTCCTCCCGCTGGCACCGAGGAGATCCCCGTCCCGTCTATCATGACTCCTGATCAGCGCAAAAGCAGCGACGCTTGAAATGACTGCTTGGACTTTCGGTTGCCGAAACGCACAATCAAGACAGGATCCGCTCGGTTTTGGCGTAAAAGCACCGTGAAATCTGGAAAATATGCAGCAGAAGCTAACGGACAACCACACTCCAACCTCATCGAGGGTGTCGTCGTTTTTTATCGAGAACCTCTTGGGCAAAGGGCGGAATGGGCAGGACTCGATGTCGGACAGCAGTCGTAGAGAAGCTGGCGTGGAGTCTGTCTCACCCGACCGAGTCCTGAGCCCACATCGTGCCGACACGAACGCTCCAGGGGCGCCGGACTGCTCCAGATCCACAGCTCGGTCCCCGTACAGAGACTCGCCGTTGCAGTGGTACCGCGGGGGGACTGCCTTAAATCTGCGAGCTTTGGAAACACCACAGAGTGAGTACACAGTAGTTTTTACACCTCCTGAAAACAGATGATTATATACCAGAAACGCCGCCACCATGCAATGCATTCATCTGTGGGTGCAATAAAAGACAGTAGCCGGGCTGTGATAATATTTTACGGACTAGTGGCTCATATTAGTTCAAACAAAAATCAACAGTGGAATATCAGAATTATCTCATGACAGCAGAGTCTTCTAAAGTTAAGTTTTTTTCTTTCTCCGGTTCTAGGTCACAATTATGCAGCTTTTAGTTACAACTAGACATCACTGATTGTTTTCAAGTCGTTTATTTATTTGTGTAAATTTATCACAGTGGCTTTATTAGAATATGGATTTAATATGGAAATCCAGCCTAGAACGTCGCTTCTCGCCACATTAAATAAAACCAACAAAATCCACGCGAGTCCAGTGGAGTCTATGCTGCCGTAGTCGTGGCTGTTCTCTCCGTTTACCCACCCTGAGCTCACCGAGCTCTCCAAACTCGTTTAGAGGTTTGCAATGCGCGTAACCATTGAAAACATATCTTATAGAACATAGGCACATATTGTAAAACACGGCGTACTACGACGGTTTTCATGTCTGATCACTATACGCGTAATTCATCCTCTAATCTATAAAACCACAATATTTTATGGCTGCTTGTTATCAAAAGATCTCTATCCCAATTTGAAGATTACGCACATGGATTACGCGCAAATGCGCAGAATAAAACCCCAAAACAGACGCACCAATATGACACGTTTACGCAAATTCCGTGACATTTGGGCCATTCACACGCACCGTCACATCAAAACAAAGATCCCCTCCCTTCGGTGTACTAAGATTTTAGAATTACAGTATCACATGTGATGGAAGCCTCCGGTTACTGCCCACATAGTAAATCTGTTTTAACCTGTTGATATGATTAAGTTATAAACTGCAAATATTTTGTTGGATTTCCTTTGGTAGACTTATATTTATTCATTACACTCTTATCTGTGTCATAATCCGATTTGACACAGTTTCCTCACGTGGATCATGTGTTATGCAATCTATTAAAAGCGCCTCGGCTCTGCCCATGCGCACCCAAACTTTCTGGAAACTGAACTGCAAAAACACTTTAAAGGCCACTTTAAATAATATTTGAAACCAAGTTCGTTTAAATATACTATTTAAGTGAATGAAAACTTCTGATATGTTATCTCTTCCAAAGTGTTTCCTCATTTTCTTCTTGCACCATGTTTAATTCCTTTATTCTAGCTCACTGGCTTATCCCGTCATGTTTGAACACAGTAAAGTACAAAGGATTTTTATTAGGCCAATGAAGAATGTTAAGATGAAATTCTTTTGTCAAATATTTGCGTTTTCCTCGTTGCTGTTTAAAAATCAGTCATGTTCTTGTTTTTCTCCTTTCAGGTCCAAGAGATAATACCAGTACAGACGACCAGTGCTGCTCCATATCGACCAGTGACAGATGCTCCCCCGCAGTCTCTGAGCCGATAACGGAAGGCAGCGACGAAACCGACCGTAAAACAGGTGACAGTAACCTGACAGACTACAACGAGGACGCGCAGAACGGTTTTGACGCGCGGGCGGAGCAAGACGCATCATCAGAGCCGAGCCCCAACCGGAAGAAGAAGACCCGGACCGTGTTCAGCCGCAGTCAGGTGTTTCAGCTCGAGTCCACCTTCGACGTGAAACGGTACCTGAGCAGCTCGGAAAGAGCGGGGCTGGCAGCGTCTCTGCACCTGACAGAGACGCAGGTCAAAATCTGGTTCCAGAACCGGAGGAATAAATGGAAAAGACAGCTGGCGGCGGACCTTGAGGCTGCACATATCCCACACTCGACCCAGCGGATTATCAGGGTGCCCATTCTGTATCACGAAGGACCCACACCCACTGCCGGACTGGGTTTCAACCTGAACGGACATCCAGTTTCTCCACCCGTCGCGGGCTTCTCCAGCTCCATCAACTACCCTCTGTCCTCGTTTGCTCACTCAATGAGCATGTTAAGATCGCAGATGACCGGCTTGGTGTAAAGACTGCTGACGACTAAGACATCAAACTGTTGGTTAATAACATTAATTCACCATGTTAATACTGAATAGTGCAATAACCCACAATGCCGCAGAAAACTGTTGACTGCATCCAAAGAGCCGCAGAGACCGATTATAACACCCAGTAATGACTCATTTTATAAATCTGTTCAGAGTCTGTGCTCCTCCGCAGCTCTTCATATCATGTACTGTATGTTTGAATACACACATATTTTTACAAACTTTTATATTTAAAGCCACAAATCTTTCCAACTTTGTCACTTTTTCACATAATAGATAAATAAAAAAAAAATAAGCACAAAATTGTCTGTTTTTCTCTTGTTTATACTCACGTGTCTTCCTTTATGTCAATTACAAACGTGCATGGTGACACAGAGAAGAGTTAATAAAAGAATGAAGGGGGTTTAAATGTGCTGTGACAACGAGAGAGCAAATCATGCAGCAGGAACCTGTGTGTCTTTTCGAAAATGACAAAATTATCATTTTAGACTTCCTGATTTAGGCCTCTGTTAAGACTATTCAGCTTCTTGTCCTTGGGGCCCATACCAGACGAGCATCTATACAGTTAGTAATAACAATCTATACAAGAATAAAAAATTGTTCAGATCCATATTCAAAGGCTTTTATTTAAAACCTCCTAAAGTCCTAAAGCATCTATAATGATAAATAAATAAATCAGAGCCGTGAGAACGCGTTGTAAAAATCAGAGTATATAGTATTAAGGATTTAAGAAATATATACATTAAAACAGTAAACACATGGGCCGCGAATACGCAAAAAAAAAAATAAATAAATAAAAAAGATAAAATCAAGAGGTATCTAGGGCCATCATTTTTTTAAATAGGCCCAAATGGAGCCATCTTTGATTTAGGCATCTGCTATAATACAGTAAATAATGCCATAGAGGAAACGATCTGTTTGTGAATATAAGTTGTATAAATGCGAAAAAGAAACGATTTTAATATTTTATGTTTTTACTCGGAGCCTATAGTCGCAGCGCAACACGCAGAAAAAATATTCTAAATGAGAATTTGTGTTTTTTTAAAAACGTGCAAAAATGACCCTGATAATGATCAGATTTACTTTCAGGTTGTAAATTAGCTGACAAACTTTTTTTTTCATGTTTGGGACTCCTAAACTACTCGGCTGATAGCTCAAAGAGAGGGGGTGCAAGCTACGATCAAAGCCACAATCAAATATGAACTCAGTATGGTGTGAATTAACAATGAAATTAAACTATTCTTTATTTTCTTGGGGGACCCCTGCAGGGCTCCAGACCACGGGTCTCCCTGCAGCAGATGTATGAAGATGAGTGGGGTGGGGGGGTTAAAGGGGGTTGGGGGTGAGTGGAGGAGAGGGAGGGCACAACAACACTCTATTGCCCACCCTCTCCTCCTATCCCGTCGCAGTTATTGGACCGTACTGCACGCTCCTCTGGACCAATCAACGAGGACAACGCGCGCCCCATCCGGCGTGTGTGCAGTAACGGTGCAGGCAGAGCATCGCCAGCCCAGCAGTGTCTGCTTAGTGGCTGCTGCTATGGTGCGTAGAGCATCGAGACGTTAGTGGTGAGAATAACGTCCCAGTTTAGACTTAGTCGAGTCGCGGAAGTAAACAAAAAAGGACTAAAGCATTGGAGAATATGAACAAAGTGGACGCACCATGCAGACCCGCCGCCTCTCTCAAATTCACTATTGACAACATCCTCAATCTCAAGACAAGCGGGAGGAACAGCTGTCACCCCGCCGGACTGCAGGATGACTCGGCCACGGCGATGCGTAAAGACGGTTTCCAAAGCCACCACGAGGAGCACGTAGCACAGAGGAGGCAGGACCCGGGCAGCAGGCTTAACGAAAGTGGTAAGAGGGTTTTAGTATATTTGTAGCTGTAGGCTGTCTATTGAGACCGTCTGTCATCTGTGTTCACCATTACGCACGACCCTTACCCGACGATCTTACCGTTTTCAGGTCAGTGTGACAGCACAGTTGAAACCAAACCACAGTGGATTAAACCAAGTGTCATTTTGTTCACAGAGTTGATCACAGACTGCAACGGTGCAACGGAATCGGTCATCATCAGCCGCGGAGACCCGAAGAAGGCGACGGATGTGCGCTTCGAGAGCGGGGACAGCAGCTGCGACGACAGCAGCTCCACCACAACGGCCACGGACCCCCACAAAGGAGGCAGCCCTGCAAAAAAGAGCAAAATGATCACGAAAAAGAAGACGCGCACTATTTTTTCCAAGAGACAGATTTTCCAGTTGGAGTCTACCTTCGACATGAAACGCTATCTGAGCAGCGCAGAGCGTGCCTGCCTCGCCAGTTCACTCCAGCTCACGGAGACCCAGGTGAAAATATGGTTTCAGAACCGCAGGAATAAATTGAAACGGCAAATCTCGACCGAAATCGACGGACCTGTTACCGATTTTCCCGAGACTGGAAAGCCTGTGGTGGTGGGGCAGCTCCCGGCCTTGTACAAAGAGAGCAACCTGCTGGGGAGATGCCTGCTGCCCATGCCCCTGCCTGTTGTATACCCGGGCAGTAGCACGCCTTACCTCTGCTTCTCAAACGCCAGCAAGTACTTCAGCCTGTATGACGGGGACGTATGATGGTTTCATTCACTCCCCACGTGAAAGAGACACTTTTTGGTGGTCTGTTGCCAAGTTTAAAGCATTTAAGGTGTTAAGATGGTGGGCCGGACCTGCGGCCTCACTGTTCTGCAAGTACATCAACGACAGAGGAGTAGGTACATATCACTTAATAATAAGCTGATTCGATATTATTTATTTTTCAGTCAAAGCTGGGTTTGTAGGCCTGACACTAAACCTGCTACAGTAGCCGTTTTTAAGAGAAAAGCAGGCTGAGCTAATGATAGCCTGGGGGAGGCCTAAAACAGTATCAATCCCAACATTCTATTGTTTACATGACATTATTATTATTATTTTTATTATTATCATCAAGATCTTCATCATTTCCAGCAGCTTAAGCCACCAAAGAAATTACTATAGCCTAGCTATTTGCATGCATTTTCTGTATCATAATGAATTTTGAATTACTGAAATTATCTATGTATTTAAATGAATGTAATTAACATTTTATTCTATGTTTCACGCATGTCTATTTTTTTTTTCCCTGAGTATCCTACTATTCTTACTTTATTCCACGTTTGCCTATAGGCTCATTACACCATTTACTGAAACTGTAATTAAAACATCTTCATCAAGAAATATTTTTACAGAATTGATTGAGTATTTTGAATTGAACTTTATTTTTCTGTTTCACACAGGTTTACTATTTCATAAAATTACAGATAATGACGAACAATGTATGTTCAGTCGACTTTTTTAATCCAACCAGTAGTTTGTAGTTTGTAATTTGTAATTTCTCTTTATAGTGCAACATTGATTTTATAAGTTAAATATGAGACAATTTGTTTAATGAATGCATTGAACAACTATTTTATCAAATGTTGTAAAATCTTAAATCAAAGCAAAAACATAAACATCTGGTGTCAGTCAAGGCCTCTTTGATATAAAATGACAACGCCTGCTAATCCAATAGGCCCCACTTGCTTGCAGGCATGGACTCTTTTTAACCACGTACTGTATTTTAAGTCGGGAGCAAAGCAGTTTGTATAAACTGTATAAAATATGCATAAATTCAGCATTGCTTATTGAATAACTAGTTTGATATTATAAGCAGAAAGAACAAGACCATATATGTCAGTAAGTCAGAGGGGAAAAAATGATCAATTTCAAAATCAAAAAAAATATATATCTGCCACTGGTCATAGCCAGCATATTCCAGATATAAACTATACATTAAGTTATGATATGAACCTAATTTTGTTCATCCTTTAGAAACTAAAACCATTTGGAAAAAGAACAATCCATTACTTTACATGTAGGTCAATATGACCTACACATTTACTGTGTGCAAGAAGTGGTGTACAGACTGGAGGTGAGACTCTTGGCATATTCATACAAACTACCCAACATGAGCAATAGAAGACTAATTGTGTTCCTCACTGACAGACTAAAACATTTTAGAAAACTAGTGGTCCATGCAGGAAGTGGTGGACAGATGCAGACAGGAGGTGAGGCCCTCCCTTCCTAAGTTTCTGTGTAAGACGGCGTCTAGATGCTCATGCTCTCTTCCTGAACGGAGGCCACTCTGCTGTCGTACCACAGCCGCACACCAATATACCAGCAGCTTCAGCATAATTTTAAGCGTACACAATGGTAAGCTGTGCTCCCACGCCTGTGAAGCCAAGCCAAGGCTCATTCCTTATGGACTAGCTTCAAGTCAGGCGTATTACCAAAGATTTGGGTTTGTGCTTTGGAAATACACCTCAGACTCCAGAGTGAATTACTGTACTGCACTAATCCCTAAAAAGAAACTGAGTTATTGGCTTTTTGGATTTCCTGTTTCTGTGATAACATGTCTCAGTTGTCAAATCATCTCCTTTGTGGAATGTGTAACTCTTTATAATGTGGTCAAGGAGAACGAACCAGAAAAAAAAAACAGCAAAAGTCAGTAACCAGTAATGACAGCTGGATATAACCAGGAGCATGCACTCCATTTAACTGTAATAAAATTGAAATGCAAAGAAAAACTGTACAAAGAAATGAGTGTCAGTTTCAAAAGCTGAATATCTTTTTGTAACTGCTAATATAACCTGCATATTCAGGAGGTAAACTAAGCATCATGGTATACTAAATTATTCAACATGATGTTAGTTTAATTCTTCTAACTGAAACCAACATTTTTGAAAAATAGGTGGCAAACCTATTTGTTTTTTCACTGAACTGCTAACAGTTCTAGTGATTGTTTAAGGGGACTCGTAATTCTAGCCTTTAAAATATCTCAAATCATTGTGGCAGCCGGAAAAGCTTTACAGTGTAAAGTTGTGATGTTTGAAACCTCATGACCTTCCGAAAACCACACATAATTCGATATTTTATTGATCCATGCAGGGAATTGTTTTCCCCTCCAGCCCTCCACGTGCTACATACTATCCCTGACTTGAACAACATAAATTGTTAGTTAGCAGAACTAAACTGGACCTAACTTGTGGTTTTAACCAAATTTAAAATGAATATACAAGAATTATCAAAGGATGAAAATGCAATTTTTTTTCCACTAATGATAATCAACTTCCTGCCAGTTGACCTTATCAGTGCTGCCCTTTGACCCCACCTGCATTTTGCCACCAGACTTACTCTTCACACATTTATCAGTGTAGAGCTAAAATCATACTGAATAGAAAAGTAAAGCTTAAAAACCATCGGGGTACATATCTGAGGTAAGCAGGATTTTACATCAAAAACCAGGATGCTATTTGTTCATTATCGATCCACTGCAACAAATAATAAATAAATCTCTGAGGCATCTGCATGCATCATTATGTGTGACTCACAGACACTGACTGTGTGTGTGTGTGTGTGTGTGTGTGTGTGTGTGTGTGTATGTATTCACTGAAGAAGAGAAGGCCGTTATGTCTAGCAGGCTGTCTCGTGTTTCAGCGTTGCTAGAGAGAGTCACACTACTGCTCAGTACCCACAATCCCTGGCGGCTACCCACATGATGGCAGACAAGGCGAGGTGTGGTATATTATTAATGTTTTTGTTGTATTTAATATAGATTAAAAATGAAGATCATACTATCTTGAAGGCTCTTTAAGGCAGAATCCTTGGACTGCAGAGAATAAGGTAAAACTTTTTTAAATATAAAGATTTATTATTATGAATAACAGTACTGGGTACATGTCAGACAAAAATGCACTAATTCTCCTCAATGCCTGTTCCAAGGAGTGTTAATTGTTTCAACCACTGTGCTCTTTTCATGTTGTCACTCCATCCTCCTCTCCCATTCTTACTGTGCTTGCCTCCCGCCTCTTGCCTTGTCATAGCTCATCACAGTGGTCGGTGCACTGAAGCCGACTGTGTGATTACGACTGAATGGGAAGGACTGAGGAGGAGAGTGTGTAACAAAAGACACAGAGGGGGGAGGAGAGATCGGTCAGAACCAGTTGATGAGTGTGTGTTTGTGTTGGAAAAACTACGATTACGTTTGTATTCCTACATGGGTCTGTGCCTCTCTATAGCTGAGGTCTGGCTGGTCAGGAGCAAGGAAGTCCTGTTCCTGTTCGCTGGAGAGCTACTCACTCTGTGTGTGTGTGTGTGTGTGTGAGTGTGTGTGTGTGTGTGTGTGTGTGTACATTATGCCTTTATTAAGCTCCCTTCTGCATGACTAGGTGGGGGCCCTCTCTCAGCTCACTTGTTACTTCAACCTCTGTCGACCTCTACCAGTCATCTGACAAAGGTCATCGCCCAAGACGATGGGAGAGACCGTCCCCGAATGTGAACATGCAACATTAAAGCACAGAAAAGACTGTCACCAAGATTTCACATGGAGGATGTCATATAGACTTAGGCTCTATAGGCCAATGATGTATGGATCTGTATATGTATTTGTATATACATACATACATAAAACACATACTCAGTTTCGTGAGGAAAAATGCAAATAAACCACAGCTTTCAGTTAAAAAAGAACTTAACAATGTTGGGCATACTGATAAAAGATGACAAAAAAATGTGTAAGCAGTATTCACGGGTGTGCTCTCCAGTATCAGCCTGTCCAAGGAATCCCCAGGGGTGTCCCGATGCACTGGAGGGCAACCTGAGACCCAAACTACATGACACAGCACATTGTAAAGTAAACAACAAGGCTATTAGTTAGAGGGGGAAACCTGAGACAGGACGTCTGTGTATGTGTCACACTTAAAGACTGTTTGATGGCCTATTGATCTGCTAATTTAGTCAACCCCCCTTTTCCATGATGCAAATTGCTGGAGGAAATTGAAAGATGGGGATGAAATCAGATAATAGTGAGTGATACAGAGACAGAGATAAGAGGTGAGAGAGTGCAGAGATGAAAAGATGAGACCAGAAGAAGATTGGACCACAGCCAAAAATTAATTGCAAAGTTAGCTAAGTGAGAGCGTAAAAATAAATCAATTTAAATGAATGAATTTATAGATTTAGAGCATGCAATACGAACAGCACCAAAGTTTTTTTTTGTTATTTTACAGCTCTTCATGTTTTAACCTGTCAACAGAAATTATATGAATTTAAGAATATTTAAAAATCAGTTTTGAATCTTTTTTCATGTGCGACAACTTACCAGGTGATCATGATGCTATGAACTTAACTCATCAGCACAGTATGATATAATATATTGAATAGCCGATATATGATAGAATGATAAAAAAGCAAATATTTGCAAGTACATTTTGAGCATGGTATGAATGGATAATAGACATGTAACTATTCAAAATCTGACAAAGTAAATTTACAGCCTTTTTAGTGAGTCTATCAGGCTGCTAAAGTCAGCATGCTAACATGCTCATAATGACAATGCAAGCATGAAGACATTTAGCAGATATAATGTCTACCATGCTCACCATGGTGCTTGTTAGCATGCCAATATTTGCTGATAAGCATGAAACACAGAGTTTTGTCAGGTTTTCAAGTATTTGGTCAGACACCAAAGTACAAAATGACATTTTGACCTGATAATGGCACTAGAGGAAATGTCAGGAGATCAACAAAGTTACAACAATTCCTTCTGAGGGGGACATTAATGTCTACTCCAAATTCGATGGCAATCCATCCAGTAGTAAAGAAAGTAAAAACCACAAATGTCAACTTCACAGTGGTGGAAGGAGATAAGGATCACCAGTCATTAGGATTCATCGTGTGGGAACCATGAATATCTGTATAATGTCTGTTCCTATCCATCTGGTAGAAGTTGAGGTATTTCATTAGATAATTGAAAACTCTGATCTGATGATGGAGCTAGAGAAGTCAGATCAACAGTAACAGTTTGTCACAAATTTTGAAGCCATCCATCCAACAGTTGAGATATTTCACTAAAGCCAAAAAAAAATCCAAAGTCAGTGTGATTAATCCTTTTGGTGACCATGAACAAAATTCTTGTGCAGTTGTTGAAATATTTCAGTGTGGACCAAAGTGGTAAACCGACCAACCAACTGACATCGGCTTGCTGTTAGCATGGCTAAATGTGTGTGTTTGGTGTGAGATGCAGTATTTATTATTATATATTAAGACATCATGTTCAATAAATTCAAGTCATAGCAGAACTGTCAAATAAGCAGTTTGTAACTCTATTAAGACATTAAAGTCATAAATGACATACACCACTGTTGTCATGTACGAACTTATTTTGTGTTAATTCAGTTTTACCTCTAGTGTTAGGATTACAGGGTCGTTGTGGGCTGATAAAATTTAGAATCTATATTTGAGGGCTAACATGTTCTGGTCAGCTGGTCAATATGCTCTTGTCCAACCAAAGTGTCATTGGTCGGGCTTTATGTGCTTCTTTATTATTTATTTATTATTTTCAGAAGTAGGACAGGCATAAGCAGACCTGACATATTGTATTTTGATAGGCTATATTGTGTTAGAAATAACACTGATTATGAATAAAAATAATATTCAATATATTTTACTTAACAAATGTGGTTCTGTTTAAGTCAACACACCCAACCCAATTTTCACAACTTTGAACTTGCCCAGCCTCATGCAGACTGCTCAACAGTTACTGCACATTTACTGGGCTCCAAAATAATTTGACACGATGTCGAAGAAGCAGCACAAATCCTTACTCCATGTTGGGGCAATGTCAAACTAAAGTTGTAAAATTGAGACAGTCGAGAGAAACGGTGTGAATGTTGAGCCTCATTTGAAGCCAACTATAAAACGAGTATTAGGTTGGGGTTTTTTTGGACTTTCAGCACTTTATATTGCATTACTTTTGTTGTATGTTTTTGTTTTGTTACAGCTGTATGTAAATGTACTTGATAGTCATGCCATCAAGGTAACGATACAGCTAACTGTGAAACAGAACTGGTCAAACTGTTGAAATTAATTTGCTTGACAACGCTGCGTAACTATGATTAACACCAGAGAGCATGCAGTGCGCTGTGGCTGATTTAGTTAATATAGAGATAACCAGAGAGGACCAATTGATTGGTTATAGAGTAAGCAGAATTTTAGTCGAACAACATTTTTTTTGGTTGACTGTACCCCTACTATATTTATACATCCTACTTCATAATCTCAACATTTTGGATATGCAAGCTTTTCATCTACATATACAACACTGTGAAACTAATTATTACTTAAAATAAAGGATTTTCATTTTGCATCAGTCCAAACAACACACCAAACAAAAACAAAAACCCCAGTTACATCAAATCTATGTAAAATAATCTGAATATGATTACTGTTTTCATTACATCTTTTTTTCTCTCTCTCTCTCCCCCTCACACACACACACACACACATGCGCGCACACATAAACCATTTATCAATTAAAGAGCATCGTCTCTCACGCCCTCCCTCACGTCCTGTCCCCTCAGACACACTTGTCAGGATAATGTGCCATTAATCTACCACTGAAAACACATTATTGGCCAATCAATAGGTAAGATGGAGGGATAAAGGAAGAGGAAAAAGGAGAAGGAAGGAGGCGAAGGACAGGAGGCAGGGGAGGGATGCTCTAAGTCTGGGGGGAAGCATTTGAGCGAAGGAGAGGGGGGTGGGTCAACACTTATCCATAACACCAGAGAATGAGCTCCACTATTTGCAGACATGGAATACTCAATGTGGTTTCATACTGACAGTCAATACAGGTCCATTAACAACAGAGACAGTTGTCAGAGTGTCCTAACTTTTCCTACCCGACCCACACCCCCACCCTCTCTGGCATCCTTTAAACCACTTTAAACCTCTCTCTGTCCTCCACAAACCTTTAAATGCTTGAATCTTAATTTTACTCATGTTATCATGACAGCTAAGTGTCTGTTTTATTACTGGACTGAATTAAAGTCTCTGGTGTTACTGTGAGTTTCCGGGTCGTTGGTCCAGAGACACTTAACTGCAGCTTTGCAGCATCACATCCTTTAAAAGTGACATTCACACAGAAATATCAGATTCTTGTTGGGTCAACAGCAATGAATGCAATTTTGTGGGTGATGTATCAGTATGGTACACATGCACACATTTACTGTGTATTCAAAAATGTTTTGTAAATTCACCTTCTTATCACCACTGGTGGTGAAATTAAACTGAATCAAATTCGTTCATTCATTAAATTAATTTTCCATTCCATTTAGTTAAGATTTACCAGCTATGTCTGTCCTACAGCTCTGGTCTGTTTCCTGCCCCTTCACAATAGACACACTTAAGCTGTAAGGATTAGTTGACTAGTCGACTGACAGAAAAACACAAACTGTTTTGATAATCACTTTAATTGTTAAAATATTTTTTATGGAAAAATGATACCCCTCAAATATGGGGATTTCCTGCTTTTCTCCATTATATATTATATTAAACTGTATAACTTTAGACTGACAAGACACTTAAAGACAACACCTTGGACATTTTTCACTATTTTTGGTCATATACACTAAATGATTCTAAAGAATAAATACATTTGTTGCAGCCCTAGAACACACTATTGGACAGATTTTGTGACACTAAACACACTGTATGTGCACACACACACAGACACACAAGGATAGCCACATACAACTTTAACTACAAAAGCTCACCCAACCTTTCTACACACACCTTGACGGTGTTGTACCACACGATGTGGTCATCCAGATCTAAGCAGAGCAGAACATGTACTGTGTTTGTAGTGGAGCTGACCTGCATGCCTCTTTAGTGACATGACACGCAGTAACACCCAGGAGGCCTGACAGACGCTGGCCGGCTGCCATTTACAGCTTCAATGGATGTTGCTTAATAAATAGCTGCAGTGAAAACTAGTTCCCAAAACAGCTCGTAACCTGCATGTTTTTGTTCCGATATTAGTGCATGTGATCCAATTAAGGCCTACACAATTCAATATAGTACTCTCCACCAGGACCATCTTGATGGGTAAGAGCTTGGACATGAAAGTGAAAGACAAGATAAGTCTGGACTGGAAAACACCAGGGTATTACAACTCACTCTTCGCCCAAAATTAGTTACTTTTATATTCAGAGGAAAAAAAAGGAACCACACTGCACTCATTGTAAAATAAAAATGCCAGGGGTGTTGCTAAAATAGTTATCATTAAACACTGCTACTGTTTATTGAAGGGAGTTTCCCCAATGTCATAAAAAACACAGTATAAAGGAGACTTAATAATTACTGTTCACTAGTTTCAAGTGTTGACTTGAGAACACCAGTAGTCACCATTTTTGGTGAAAAGTATTCTTAAACTGACTATTTAGCGCCAACAACGCATGTAAATCTGATTTACAGTATTGCACTATAAGGAAGTAAGTATTGTAACCGTTGAACAGTAGCTGTATGGGATGAAATGACATGTAAAAGTGATTAAATGAGGCATTTGATTTTAATGAGAGTGATGATGAAGAATAATTTACTGCACAGCCACTGCCCAAACTCTGTCTGTATAACTGTTCTCAGTTAGATGGACATCTCTTCCAGCAGAACAAGCCAAGACAATCAGCCAGCAGCATTGTTGTGACACGGTGGGCTTCCGACCGTGAAGCCTGGAGGATCAGTCTCTGACGTTCTGGCTACTTGTGTTGCTGACCAGGCGGCTAGCTGGTATGGAGAATTCCATGATAACATAATTCAACAACTAATGCCAGCGATAGCCAGAGGTGGCTAATTATGGCTAGATACAAGTGGTAGGTAGTCAACAGAGCTAATCAAGGAATATTCACCATTCACTGACCTTTGACTGCAAAAGAAGTAACCATTGCTGAAACGCTCAAAACACAAAAGTTAGCAAGCTAAAACCTGTGAAATCTGGAAAACCTAAACTACAGCTTCCAACCAGGGGCAGCTGTGGCTCGGAGGTAGAGTGGGTCGTCCACTTATCAGATGATCGGCAGTTCGATCCCCGGCTCCTCCAGTCTGCATGTGGGCAAGATACTGAACCTCAAATTGCTCTTGAAGTCTGTGCCATCGGTGTGTGAATATGTATGAATGAGCTCCTAAACTGAAGAGCAGTTGGCACCTTCAGTGTATGGGAGAGAACAGAGAGCATGCTGAAGCACACAGGTTTTGCAGTAATGATCAATACATCTACTATTACAGAGGCTAAAAATATTATTATGTGTGATGTGCATGTGATGTTGGCATTTATTTGAGTGTAGTGTATGCTACAACACTTGGCTAAAATGAAGAGCTGTCCAAGCAAAGCAATATTAGCTGTGTTCAGCAGGTTCCTTAGTAATTTCAATGAGACACTGCATTGGCAGCACAGTGCTGCTCCAAACACAGGGTCCCAGACTCTGGCACAAAATACTGGGCAATCCAACAAAAAGTTTAAAATGGCTGAACTTTTGCCATTGCAAATTGTTGGTCAATCAAAACTGTGCAAACACATTCCTGGTAGAATATTTTGTAATGTGAACGCACTAGCTTTGGCACCTAATAAGAATGAATTACTGGATGTTATCTTCTAACCTGTACCTGATGCAATATGCCCACATCAATGCAGATCGCTGTGTTTGTTTCTTTTTTTAATGGAGAGCTATTTTTGGTCTGAACACTTGGCCTTGGATTTTGATATATTATCCAACAGAAGTAGGTCCTAAAATCCTGAGGACAGAGATGTTCGGGTGAATCTAAAGGCCCAGCGAAAATCCAGAGGGTTAAGTCTGCATGCCTACAGTATTCTTGCAACTGAGCACTGTGTCCAATCAAGACTGCTTACAACGCCTACAGTGTATCTATAAAGGATAAGTTCTGTGCTTAAAGGTTTATGAAGCTTTGGTTGGAGGATTCTAAATATGACTAAAAATGGTACTCATGACATGTTAAACTGAGACAGAACAACATGTGACACGGTGAAGAAGAGGGTAGATTACTTTAACTATAAACTTAAACACCACAGGGAAATAAGGAGTGGGAGGAATGTATTTATAAGCTGAGAGTGTACATTTAATGTGCATGAAAAATTATTTATTGAACCCGACAAAATCCTGTCAAAGTTTTGTGATGAGATCACAATAAAAAAATCCTGTAAGAACCTACAACAGATATGAGTTCTTAGTTATACATTTTTTTTTTTGTCTTTCTTTCCAGATATTTTGTGTCACGCTATCACTCTCGTGATAACTCTGTTATTCCCCCTGTAAAATACACACAACAAACACACCTCTTAGCCCTGAAGCAAGCGGCTCTCTCGAGGATTGCGCTCCCCTCTGGCCAGTTCAGGAGAGGCTCTAAGTGCTCTGTAATAGCCAGCAATCAGCACAGATGGATAGAAACCAACGTCTCGCCCTCAGGAAAGAAATATAAATAAATAAGATGAATAAATAAAAGCCCTGTGTCCTCACAACCACATACTGCATTGGGCATGTGTTTTATAATGAATATAGATTGAGAGGTTGAAATATTTATGGTTCAGGGGTGGTGTGAGGTGGAGGGGGGGCTAATGGTGTGAAATCGCATCCCAAGTGGACAGAAATGAAAAAGGAAAATTCCTCTTGGTCTGGAAGCTTCCAAGCAAGCTTTTGTGATACCTCCACTGATTCTGTAAAAATACCTTCAACAAAATACCTTTAGGATGATTTTAATTTTATATTTCTGGAGCCACAGACAAAGTCCTAACTACAACAGAACTGTAGAACCACAACTCTGCATCTATTCTTGTTGCAAACAAAACATCTGCATTTATAATGGCTTCTTCATATTCCTGTGTGATGTCAGAAAACAACCGTGTTCCCATCAGCCTTTACAAAATACCTTAACACTTGATTTCCTCTGAAGTGCCCTATGCACCCCCATTACCTAATTTGCTCGTATGAAGCCTGCACCTAACAGCCATAAACAGTTAAAGCCCTCCATTGGTCAGTGGAGAGGTGTCTGGGGACACGGGTTGACTAAGAACAGCCCAGGGGCCAGATGAGGAATAACTGAGTAGACTGCTGCAGAAAGAGAACATATTGTTCCTGACAAGAACAAACATTAGACTGATAAACAAGTGGCTTGGGGTGAGCAAGCATTTTAGGGAAGCATGAGAGAAGAGAGGAGAGAAACTATAAGCGGTAAGAGCGAGTCAGAGGAGATGAGCCGAGATGAGCACTGACTCCAAAAATAGTCACACCGAGGCCTCAGGAGAGCTCCGAGATTCACCGTTTGTCTTTTACATCGTTACCTGGGATCAGCCTCAAGATGTTTCATGTCGGTGTATTTGTATACATAGAGAAGTGTTGTGATGTTATGTATATGTATAGACATGCTTATACATGTAACCAGAGTAATGTGTACACTTGATGCTTTAATTCAGCCTCGACTGAACTGTGAAATACTAGAAAGCACTGAGGTAACCCTGGTTAACCTTTGGCTCACCAAAGCAACTGAAATTCAATGTTCATCACTACGTTGCACACCAATTAAGCGAACAGAATAGAAATAAACATGAGACCTAAGTTGACATTAACTACTTTTGCCCTACAGCACTGAGATTGTCTATCAATAATAATGTGCATGTCTCATAAAAGCATCTCCCGGCTCTTCTGGCGATGATAAAGAAACGCGTCATCTGAGATATCTCTTTTCAGAGCTGCACTACTCCCGGCACTTTCACTACTTAAGAGTCATAAAGCCGGCTTGTTGTCAGACAGAAATATATTACTATCTTGAAGTAAATATTTTGTCCTGCGTTTGATGGGCGGTTTCAAACTTAAGTGTTTTAAAGTGTCGTTTGGGGTTAGAGGCTTAGATGAGTGCTTGAGAATATTTGAAAGAGGCAACTTCTGGTGGCAGGGGGAATAAAAAGTTGATAGTCTGTTGGGAGGGTTTAATAATGAAACAAGAACATGTGGTCTTGCTAGAGTTAAGTACACTTAGGACTGCACTCAGAAGTGTTGTGGAAGAGATACCAAATGACAAGCTGGGATGAAGAGGTGCCATGTAGATGGTTAACAAACCGTAGCTCTGAATGTGGGACGATTCTCTGTGGGTCAAAGAAACAGATTTGTCTTTATGGTAATTGAAAAGATTATATAATCAAACAATTCCCACAGACCTGATTAATAGACTGTGTTACATAGAGCAGAGCTGTAATATTTCTACATTCAAGCAGGAGGTAGTTAATGTGAATGTATTCCATTCATAAACAAGAATTACTATGTGATGGATGCTATGATGCTGCAGATTGAACAATAAGCCTAAGTGCATTCCACTCGTGTGTGTATAAACATAGGAATGTGTATGCAAGCGTCTGTGTGTGTATGAGTGTGTCTGCGTGTGTGTGTGTAGCCTCTCTGCCATCAGGAGGTTTTAATAGAGTAGTATATTCCTTTGCATTTTACATGACTCTAGGGCGCGTTGCTCTCGCCTGTCTGCTCTGCTCAGATCAGACGCTCAAATTGGAGCGCAGAATGGACTGCAGGTCTTCATACTATCCCGCTCCATAGTCTGTGTGTGCCTTTATGTGTTTACAGGCATGTGCATGTGTGCATACTTTACATATGGTTCCAATATGAATTCAAAGTATTCTGCAACATTTTTAGCATCACACTGTATCTGCAACACTCTATCTCAGCAAAGTCTCAGTTATTGTACATACTGGCATGAACTGTAGCGTGTCAAGCCAGAATTCAAATACACTAACTGGATTCATCCACTTCGCCTTACAAGCATGCCATGACATGTCATGGTCCCCAGAGGATAAATAATACTGACTTGGTGATGCCCGTGACTTTTCTTCTAGTGCCATCATGTGGTTTATATTTGCGGTTGTCTCAACAGCTTTGTATTGATTGGTTGCTATTAAATTTAGTCGAATGTTCATGTTCCCCACAGGATGAATCAAAGAAGTGATCCGCTGACTTCTCATCTAATCATGAAGTAAAAATTCACTTTAAAGTACGGCCTCACAAAGACACTAGACTTTGACCTTATAGCTAGTTTACATGTAGATATATTCAGAAACTTTTACAATTTTACCCCAACTTCACATTTTAATTCACGTCACTATCTTAACAGTTGAGCTCAAGAAAAGCTGCACTAATCGCAGATAAAATGGTGCAACCCAGGCCCTGGTTTCTGTTTCTTTCATTCTCTCTCTGGCAGTGACATACAGTATCCTACCATCCAGTCTGATATGTGTCTTTGTTTTCACAACAGAGGAACAGGTCTCTGAGGCTCTTTCTCACACTTCCAGTCTCCCACGCCCCTGTCAACTTCGGTATTACTGTACATACAACCTTAAGTCTCTGAACTATTCATGATGTTTCCTTAAGAAAAGACAGATTAATCATTTATTACTCCATATTTTAAAGTGGACCTATTGTGCTCATTTCAGTTCTCTATCGTTTTGTCTGAGACTCTACTAGAGTAGCTTTGTATGATTCACTCTTCGAACCTATACAGTTTGGGACCTATACAGTAATTTAACAAAAGCACACAACCTTTATAACTTTATTCATTGATTTTGGTGAAATTGGATCATATTTTATGGAGGAAATATTTTCTGGTCTTCCCTCTGATGTGCTCCGGCTGCTCTGCTTCAACCTTCAGTGATTTACAGAGTTTCCTGATGGACAGATGGCTTTACTTGTTGCCAGTGGTTAGTAACTTTAGCCGTGAACTGTAGCCATGCAGCTAACTTAGCAGTCCTTTAGTTAACTCTGTGTGTGTGCTGGGGGCAGATGACTAATCAAAGAACTCTTTAACAAGCAAATGTTGGTTTGTCGTGTAAAAATAAAGAAAAAAACATTAGAGACGATGCACTCAGAGCAATCTGAAACCTGAGCTTTATGCTCACAGGGATTACTTTGTCATACATTTACCTCATTATATGAAAGTTTGGCCTCATTTAATATCAATATGTGACATAGATATGTGACAGAAACTAAGGAAAAGCATTATAAAACTATTTTAAAACAAAGAATACCAATCTAATTTCAAACCGGGTTCACATCTTGTAGGTGTAAAATTCACCTCTTCTTTGCATAGACACAAACACAGCAAAAGGGGAAGTCTTTCCTGTGGGTTCACAGTAAATTAGCTTGCAATTGCTTCTCAGAGAAGTAACTGAATAAGCAGAGCAGGCCTAATTGAATATCAGCCATGGCAAACACGATGCTATACTGAAAATCAATGTATCACAACCATAAACAGACATGCTTGCTAATAATTTACCTCAGACCCCTTTCCTCATTAATCAAAAGCAAATCTATTATCAAAGCTATCGTGAGCAATGAATACTGTACCTAATGCTGCTACCACTGGAACTGGCCTTAATTACTGTAGCATGCAGGCTCGCTGAGCAGTGAGAGAGCCAGAAGAGAGAGCTGACTGACTCTCACGTTTCCACATGAGAGAGCAGACAACTGGACTGTATGACCAGAGAGAGCGGGGGAGAGAGAGCAAGAGAGAGAGAGAGGGATGGAGGGGGGTTGACAGCAGATGTAAAAGAGACCAGATGGAGGAAAACCAAGAGACAGGGACAGGAAAAACGGATGCTGTGTCAAAAAGAGATACTATTAAGTTGAATACACTCATCAGTCTCTAACTCAGTCTCGTAAGGCACATTATGGTGAAGAAAGTTACTTTAGCTTATTGTATTTTATAGAAATGCCAATAGGGATTATGATGTTGCATTGTGTTTGTGAGATTATTTTTAATGCTGAACAAAAATGCTGCTATGTGTTTCTTTGTGTGAGCATTTATGTGTGTGCGCCTTTTAACTTAATGCAAATTTAATGAGACTTGCCCTGCTTGAAGAAGAAAAGTGCCGCCAAATCCTCTCATCCCCACTGACAGGGCGAGGAGTGAGTGAGGAACTATTAAACAGAGTAACTGCCAGACAGACAAAGGTGCAATTTAGACTGAGGAAATAAAATCATGAGAGAGAAAAGGATGAATATAGGAGGAGAGGGCAGGAAGGCAGGAAGGTTATCATATTATAATTAAGTGTATAATTAAGTGCATTTTGGATATTGATTATTTTAGACATGCATACAACTTAATATGGATGAGGGTTGAGTTAAAGGATAAGGCTGGTGATGAAGCTGAACAATTGTTTATAAATCTAAGACTTCCCACAATTTAAAACAAATTCTAATTTACAAGTGTCTTGATCTATGTATACACAAGTGAAAGTTAAGTTGGTGGCTGCTGATTGTACCAGCTCTAATGATAATTGTCACCAGTAAATTTACTCAAACAACAAAAACAACGATGGTGTGTGTGATGTGTCTGTAAAAGTACAAAATAGTAAAAAAGGAGGCGGGCTGTGTGACAAGAGCGATGACCATCTTCTACATAAACAATGCTTGAGAATGCTCACGTCCATTAAAACAGGTAGCTTGGTGAATGTAGACCACAAATAAAGGGCTGTAGCTTAATTTATAATAAATTATTGCAAATTAAACCACATGTGCAATTCTGGTCAGCAAAATTGCACCTGATATTTTCCTCAATCAGCCCTAGTTCTATTATTTATTTTTCTTATCTTCAACAAAGTTGCATTAAAAGGCCGAAACCAGTAATTAATGAATACTTCTAACTGTTCGTGCGGCCAAAGCTTGTCATGTCTTGCTCCTCCGTACAAACAAACCAGCCTGGGCAACATATGCAATGATTATTGTTAAGAAATCATTTCAGACCCGACATATAGTACCAAATGTGTATAAAACAGAGGGCTCAAAATGGGGGCTCGACGTTTGCTAAAAGTTAATGTCCCAGCTGTTCTAGGAAACTATAGAAAACTATGTATTTATGAGCTGTATTTAATATTTATTGTCAGTAGGAACAAAAGGGCTTAGAGCTAAATGCCACAAAACAGGAAAAGTATAATGCTTTTTTGGTTTTAGTCATTTCGTGGAATTTGTTGCGAAAACCACAGAAAAGAACCAGCCATATCCTTGGGGTTCAGTTCGTAAATACCTTGCTTCAAACTGTGATATCAAACAGAACAAGCAAAATTGCTGGTTTGTGTTTCCATTTTACAGTGAGCACACAGAGTTTTACCACCTAAAAATATCATGTGTGTTCAGCACTCTCCCCTCTCTCCATCTTCACACTAAATTGAGTGGCTGAACACAACTCAATTCAGAGTCTAGGTGGAGTTATGTCTGATAAATATTAGATGGGATACTTTTTATTGCGCGGAGCTTGTCGTGTTTGTTGTTTCAGAAGTGTATTGCCTGTACTTACACAGCAAACCAAAGGGTGAAAAATAAACACAAGGAAGTAAACCAACAGAAACAGTGCACACACCGCAAGAAGAAAAAAGAAGAAGAAGAAAAACAAATGCTGCTCCATCTTAAATACTGTGTAGATTTCACCTGAATAGATCAAAGAGGGGTTTCCTCCTCTTTGGACCTCTAAAAAGCTTTTAAAAATGTTGTGGCATCTTCTTGATTCAATCAATATTGCAAGGGTGTTGTGGGGATAAATAAATAAGTGAATAAAACACATTTCAAGTCTGAAATGCTCTTATTGCTACAGAGTTTCCGTGTATGCCCTCTGGCCAAGCAGCAGAGGAACATGTGTCCCGTTATAGAATGGGAATGCATTGAGGAGACAAACCCATCAGTTTGTACACAGAATAAAAATGAAAACATACAGTAGATGCTACACTGTTACTGGAAATGGACTTTTGTTTTCATTACACCATAAGTAAACATTTACTCAACATCTTCAGCTTCTTTCTTTTTTTTGTCACACTTTTCCAGTTTGATCCTGAGTCTCTAATCGTCTATCAGGTTACAGGCAGCCTGAGAGTGACTTCATCTGCATCTCCCTGTCTTGTAAAACCTCTCCATCAGATTTATTGTTATGATTTCGTAAGGTCTGTGTGTGTGTGTTAGTGTGTGCATGACAGTGTGTGTATGTGAGTAAGAGAGAGAATAACAGTGAGAGAAAAAGAGAGTGTCTGTGTGTTGATTTATGATACTGTATTGGTAATCAATATGGCTCTTTTAAGTCATTTAGATGCAGTGATTGATACTTGGAGTGGTCAGCATATGGGATGGGAACTCGAGCTGTACGTCTGACCGTTCCCATATGGGTAACTCTATCTGCGCTGAAACCAGTGCATCTATTGTTTGTGCTAAAGTGAATTAGCTGGAAATAAAAAGGAAGAATTAAAAGCCACTTGTCAAAAACTGAAGCTTTTCTAGGTTCTTCTATAACTTGCAGTAAAACATCTGAGAAAGGTGGTTGTCTCTCCTTTGGTATTATTTAGTTCTGAGGGTCTATGAAGGACTGCACAGTTTAGTTTAGGGGTGTTTCGTGTCTCTCTTTCATGTGCAGCTTGATTTGACAGGAGGGTTAGATGGAGATAAGACCATACAGAGCCCTCTCTTTGGTCGTCTGTCAGCAGACAGAGACAAGACTCCCTCCGACAGACATATTTTACCTCCGGCCAGGCACGGGAAGAAAGGTAGCTATTTTGATTGAGCTTTGATTAAATGTTGTTAACAATGCAGAGAACTGGTTTGGCCTTTTCCTAACTTGGCTGGCACACGGGCCGAGGGGCCACGGACAAAGACTACAAAGAATTCCCGCTTGTCCTTTTAGAAACATAAGATAGGTAAACTCTCAGAGAAGCTGTCAGTGAATTAAACTGTCATGTTGTGGGTTCAACCTTGTGGTGCTTATTACATCAAAGGTTGGGCAGGCAATAAAAGTCATATCTTTTTCTCCAAATAACTCTGATGCAGATAATAATTTTCTAACTCTGTATTTAAAGAAAATAAATAATACATTAGCATTACAGAGTTAAAAAAATGCCAAAACACCAAATGTCGCTGCCTAAACTGATATTGTTGGATTCACCGCTTGCACTTTAGTTTTTGGGAGGTTGTAATAATGTCTGTTTTGTTTTGTGTTTGTAATTTAGATTTTCTTAGTTTGTGCTGCTGCCTGTGTTGATCTGGACTCTCTTGATGGACACTGTAAACTTAATTGGAGCTTTCCTGGTTAAATGAAGGCTAAGAAAATAAATACAATTGATAGAAAGAGCAGCCATAAATATTAAAATGTATTTTTCAATATTACTGCAAACAATCCTCACTCGCTTTTTTTGTTTTGTTTTGCAGATTGTCCACATGTAAAAATTGCTATTATTTGGCCAGTGGACACTGAGGTAACATTGAGTGTCTTCGTCTAACCAGTGTTAACAGCCTGTGAGGTTGATCCAAACTATTAGAAAGGAATGTTTCATCCGGGGCGATGAAAGACAACAACTACACTCATCTTATCAGCTCCTGGTGATCAGGACGGATACTCAAAACCCTGCATGGGGGATCAGTGCCCCCACGACAAGGAGCGCACACACACAAATAAAGCCATACATATCTGTAAAAGCCACATTCACACACACAACACACACAACACACACACACACACACACACACAAATACATATATATTGCTATAATCGCAATAATGACCGAACAACTACTTACAGACGTTGATGACAGTCAAAATAGCCTTGCTGAGAAATAATCCACCCAACAATGACCCTGTTATTTCAACTTTAAAACCCCTGTGAGTTCTGCTATGTTTTTTTTTCTTGCACAGATTTTATTTTTCTTTTCTTTCTAGTTATGTTTTTTTGGTTTCCATTTACAAAATTTGGAGGATTTGTAAAGAAATTAATTGTGAAGTTAACCATTTATTAAAAATGTATGTTTCTGTGACAGTGAGTACCAATAATGATGTATCTGGTGTGATAATATTTCAAAAGGAATATATGTTGTTTGTGTTTACCAGCTTTATATGTTTGTGCTATAGTCTCTATAACTCACTATAAACTACAAAAGTTAATTTGCATAAAATTGACACAACGATCTTGCAAACTGCCAGATTATTACAATAGGTCGTCTAAGCTAGAGCAGATATATGGTACAATCAGTTATCAGAATACTAAGCACACTTGTATGTAAAACTACATCGCTTAATTCATTTGAATTCATCATAATTTAGTCCTGCAATACATCGTCCATTCATGGAGGCTATAAAGTTAAGTTTTTGTTGCAACTGTTTGAGAGGCTGTAATTTGTGTTGCAGTTGAATTTTATCATGTTGTACTGTAAAAAAAAAAATTAAATCTATCACATTTGTATCAATGAAGATAAGATCTATTGCTGGGCTGATGTATTAAATTGCATTTGTTCTAGCTGTACATCATAAACCAAGTGCATATGTGCAAGTCATTGCTCTCTCCATGGATAAGTGTGTGTCTCTCCTCGGCTACTTAAACTTAAGATGTCAAAGGTATGGTCAGGTATGGTTAAAAATTAAAATAAATAAATAAATAAAAACAAAACAAGCAAAAGAAAAAAATCAAAAATAAAGCACAACATTGATGGCTGTTACTATACTAATACTGTGATAGTTGCATTTTATATCTTATAAAACACTAGGTTTTATTCCTGTAGCGAAATAATACTAAAAGGCAGTGCAGCGTATCCAGTAAACATGACAACAGTGAGAGCGCACAAATGTGAATAATGCATCATCTTACATGTTTCACAACTGCTCTACCAGGTGTCTCATTGATTATTTTGGACTGAAACTGTAACAGAAAGCCATCTGAGCACAAACAGGCATGCTCACACACACGTATCGGATCTCACAGGCCTGTATTTCATGTCCAGCGCTGCGCTGATTGCAATAGATTTCAGATGAGGATCAACACTTTGAAACTGAGTCTTTGACCTGAGGGTTGAGAAGAAAGGAGGAAAAGAGAGAGTGAAAAGATAGAGGAAAAAAGAGGGGGAGGAAAGATGAATAGCAACGGACAGGAAAAGAGAAATTGGATTAAAAAAAAAGTAAAAAAAAAAAACATACACAGAGACAAGAACAGTCCAGAGAAAAAAAAGGCAAAATGGATATAGGTAAACCACCTAAAAGAGTGAGAGTGTCCTGTGAATTTAAATCTGGGCGCTGGTGTGCATGTTATGTCTACATTGTAATGGGAGTCATAATAAATAGCCTCGACACGTTCGCGACTGCTTGTGTTTTCCTGCGTATGCAATCTAAGAAAGATGTATTCATAACTCGCCATTCATAATCCAATCTGTGACTGATTTAGCCGTCTGCTGCCCAGGAGCCAAGCAGGCGCTACGGGATACCCCATCCAACACTTTGCTTTCCCACACCGGGACAGCGGGACACTGGGATACCCCCGCGGGGCCGGAGCTGGGTCGGAGTGGGCCAATCACCATAGTCTAAACTGACGTGTCTGCTTAATACACACATGCACACACACTCAAGGTAGTGTGCATGACAAGGGCTTGGTGATACTGCATCAGTAAAGATATGTGCTTTGGCCTGTGGTGTAGAATATCATCCCTAAAGGGGCTGGGGAGGTGTGTGTGTGTGTGTGTTTGATCTCCTGTACGTATTTCTAAGTTTCTGTGACTATACGAGATTGAGCGTTGCATGTTTTGGCATGTTCGCCAGCATGTAACAGAGACGGAAAAAAGCTCTTGCAGATATATTTTACTGCATAGTAATGGTACATTTGAGCAACCTGGAATACATTCACAATCACACAAAGCACACTGAGGAAATACTCACTGGCATTAATCCTCGGGCAGTGAATTGAAATTGCCTTTCCCTCAATGTCTGGATAATAATCATCACCATGATTTTCACCACCGTCTTTCAAATGTTTTTGCCCGCTGCCTCTGGCTCGCTTTTATTTCTAAAATACCAAACCTCCTTCAAACATTGGTTTCATACAGGGATCACAATCTGAAAACACACCGCAGTGATGACTATTTTAAGTAATTGTTCCTCCCGAACCCTATTTGGCCTCTCCATGAGCTCAAGGGAAACTTACCCAACATAACCCAAAACTGTAGCCTGTATATACTCTCTCAAGGCCTTAGGAGTTAACAACCAAAAACCAACAGAAAAACATCCTGGGTCCAGGGGTCATGGTAACTTGGGGGTATTGTTGTTCCCTGGATCTCTCGCCTCTCACCCTCTGTAATGAATATGAGAGGCCTAATAGACCCTGAGTCTGACCTCCAATAAGTGCTCCACGCTTGGAAACATGAAATGCTGTCTTCAAAGTGCTGCCACTTCCTGAATGTTGCCCTTTCATTTAACGTGCAAAGTGTGTGTGCGTGAGTGTTTGTGTGTCGGCGTACATGCACACACACTTGGAACCGATGCAGCTGAGGTGACTGCCCCCTCGAGCAGTGAGGAGAACCAGGGGATTCCAGACTCACACACATTTCAACAGTCACAATTATTCATAATTGCAGAGTGTGTGTGCGTGTGTGTGTATGTGCGTGCTAGTGAAAGAGAGAGAAAGTTGAGAGAGCCACAAACTGACAAACTCAATAAAAGGCTAAAAAGAGTTTGGCAAACTAGCGGGAAAAATAGAGAACGAAAGAGGGTGAAACTGTTTATTTTTTGGGCAAGACTTGGCACAGATGAAGTCAAAGCTTTGACACTGATTCATAGTCAAAGAGCTGAGTGAATAGGTGGCAACAGCCGTCTTTCCTGAAGAAACCAAAATGAAGACATTGTACAATAATCTGTCAACAATCTTTGAAATAGTCCTAATTAAACCATTTCCAATCTGACGCACATTTAAGGAACAGAAATAACTCGTACTACATACTGCCACCTCGTAACCAAAGGCCGTAACAGGAAAAAAAGTCTCATCTTGTAACTGATGTATCTTATAAATTATTTCAGTTAAATGTGTACTTTCACAGGCTTCCTCACACAGGACACAATCAACTGCAATTAATCTGATCAATGGAATGTTAAACGGCGTACAGGATATGCTGCGGCAAGACTAAGTGCCCTCGAGCCCCATCGAGGATATTCGACGTGATGGAGAAAAACCATGTCCCCATCTCCTCAGGGGGCTAAATCTCTCCCATGTTAGATAAATTAGTCTGGGTTAGTACCTGGACTTCCTATAGTCAACTTGCAACCTTTTGATCTCTAACTACGGCAAAATGGATCCAAGCTGATGAATTTGTACGCCCCGGTTATGATTGATTATGTGGGCGCTTAGGACGGAAAGGCCTGCCAGAGTTTATTTTGAGATTTTTTTTTGGCACTAGAATGGAAGTTCTTTCAGTATTAGGATTTTAAGAGAAATGGGAGCCGCATTAGAAAACAAAAGATAGAGAAATACTACATAAAGGCATACAAATGCACAAAATCATTGGGGGTGGCTGCTTTGTGTGTCAACAGTATGTGCGACTGTGAGACAACGGTGGTCTTCAGATCTGCTGGACAGAGGGCAGATCTCAAGTTAAATGATGACTCTAATGAATGAGGCTGTAATGATCCTCGTCTGCAGCGGCTGGTTCTCATACAGCACTGCTGAGACAGAGTCAAGCAGGAGGCTATCACACATGCACACAAACATGCGTGCACAAACACAGGATAAAATAGAAACACATGGTGAGTGTGTACACGTGTGCCTGTGTGCGCTGCTGCTGTGTGTAGGAAACACAAAGCAGAGCATAAAATTACTTCACACCCACCACTCACTCTTCTATTGCTTTCTCCTTTCAGACCTTTACACACTAAGCAGCAGGAAGTTGCCTTCTCTGTTTATTTCAATGACAGTTTGACAGGAGCTTTGCCTCCTTGCCAGGCTACAGTGGCACATTTTGTCCAACCACATATACACACAAGGGGGTACAGAGTATTTCTAATACATGATAATGCAATCTAATACACACCACAATAACTATGGCCTCAGCTTAAAGTAGAGGTGAACAGAGACAGAGGGGGGAAAAAGAACATTGCAAGGTTCAAGGTTCGTTGGTTGTTCTTGATTGCATTATTGATTGTATAGGTTCATCTAATAAGTTGGTAACTGATCAGCACACTCATCCAAATCTGCAATCTGCTAATTGTTTTACATCAATGTTAAGAAGCAAACTCGTTTAAAGCACTTTCTCATTGAATGCACCACAGATCAAGTGGGCTGAGACTACAAGCTAAAAAGTTAACAGTACCCAGGTGACCGCAGTGGTTTACCAACAACCTGCTGTAGATGTGAAGGTTACCAGTGTGTGATTTCAATGAGCTCTTTGCCATTCAGCTGCAGCTTTTTTTTTTTTTTTACAATTTGCATTTGTGAAAGTGAATGCATTACTTTCGCTGTAAAGTGTTGAAAATCTCATCATATCATATGACAATGCATAAGCATATTCATATATCAAAAACTGGAAAACAATTGAACAAATTTACAAATTAAAGACTGAACAATAGCCTTAAACTGGCTTTACATTTTTCTCACAGGCAGCCTCTTGTGGTCATGAAAATGATGTGTCCTCTTCAGAAAAATAAAAGCATGGTCATTTGTTAAAAAGACATAAAGTGTGTTCCCTGTTACTAGAAACCATGGAGGTAGTGTGATGGGTGTTATACCAACAAAAGACGAAAGAATGTATGAGGTCAGGTTCGTGCATGGCCACATAAAGCATCTGAATAACACCACATACGTGGATGTGTTCACATCAAAACTGGCCTCTTTTAAAAGGAATAGTTTGATATTTTGGAAAATACATTTATTTGCTTTCTTGCCGAGAGTTTGGTAACAAGATTGTTAACACTGTCATTAGTGTCAAGTACATATAAGACTGCAACAAGCAGCTTAGCTTCACAAAGGCTGGAAAATAGGGGGGAGACAGTGTGGCTCTCTCCAAAGTTAGCAAAACATGTGCTTACCAGCAACTGTAAATACTAAACATGCTATATGCCATGCAACCAAAGAAGACTTCAAGTTACTGCCCCCGAATGAGAAAATGGGCCTACGTCCCAAAATATTGAACTGTTGCTTTAAACATGACCACATCTTTTCTTGTTTTACTTCACTAAACTTAAACATACATTAGTCCCCTAAAACTTTGCACAACTTTTGAACTTTTTTTCAAATTTATATTATAAATAATACAGATTTATTCTAAATACATAATACATAAGAAATTCAACATCTTCAGTGATGATTCTCCTCCAAACCCCAAATCAAGACAATTAGTCACAAAGAGTCACAAAATTCACAGCATCCTGGTGTGGAAAGTGCTGTCCATTGACTCATGGCTTAATAAAATATTCATCCCTGATTTGAATAAATATGTGATGGCTCACATCATAAACCAGTGTCCTTATACATCCTAGATTGTGCCTGCTCAGGCATTAGTAAAGCCACATATGATGTGATGAGTGCGGTGTGTCAGCCACATAAATACTGCATTCAAATCAATGTTCCACATGGGACACTGGCTGCACTCTTGACTGAGTTTCTACACTAATGAAACATCATAATTACAAAGTTTGACTGGAAAATTTGAACAAGTTGCTCAAGCCTTTTTAGATTTTGCTCAACATGCTCTGCTCAGGGCTGATTATTTTTGACTGCATGACATCTAAAAAAGTGAATCCATTTATATCAAACATGGTTAAATGACAGCTGTATCAAAGAAAGGGACTTTTTACTGTGATATTTTGACCTGTCACAAATGTAAATAAAATGAATAATGGCTGAATAAATTCCTTTAGCTGTTTTGTTTTCAGGATCTTGGTACTGTGCATGCTGTCAGACGGTCACTCTGCCATAGAGCAGACATTTTGAAAAGCATAGTTTTTACTGTGAAAAAGGCCTATTAACAGGAAACGCAACAGCTGAATACACAATACAAGTTATGAACAGGTGCAAGCAGAAGTTGCAGCAAAAGGATATCACACCTAAAACCAAACCTTGGAAACATATAACTACTTGCTCAATTATGTTCAGATGGCACTATGGCACTATATTTAGAAGACTGGAGTCACAGGGAGGTGGTCGGAGTGGATGGTGGACACACAAAGCACAATGACTTTGACACCAGAGACCAAGATTTGCATATAAAGTGCCTTTATAGCATTTTGGTCATTTTGGTAACCCATTTTGGATAGTTTCAGTTAAATATTAATATGTTGTGTCTTGTGCTTCATATGTTGTCAGTGAAAGTTTTTTCTGATACGTTCAGTATTGACATCTTTGCAACTTGCCAAATACCTTGCCAGTTACTTAACATTTTGTCATTATGTTGATAGAAAACATAATCAACATTAAGTTTCCTTGAAAACATATTTGCCATTGCAAATTAGTTTGATATAAATGTAATATCTAGGTGACAGGGTTGTTACCTAGTCTTCATGTTTGTCAACTACACTCCTATTAATATACTGCAACAGTCTTGGCACCCACCTCCAAACAGCTAATTCCTATTGTTGCTGCAAACTGCTACCCATAGCCAACAGCCACTGCTGCAACTGGAGCTGAAAATGCTCAGGATCAAATGCTATGTGATTTAGCTTTTGAGTTTTTGATTCATCTTCTCACTGTCATTTATAATTCACCACTTAAATATGAACATACTCTTCAAATGACCTCATATGTTTTTATACTGTATCAGTGCAGGGAACACCAGTGTTATGCTTGCTCTACTCCATCTTTTCCCACTGGAGGGTTTTGTTGTATTGCATTGCCTGAAATCAAATTGATTTGGGATTGGACAGCGAGGTAGTCCTGTTTTTTTAATTGTGTATTTTTCAAATTTTAAATATCAAACATTCTCTAGCTCCAGCTTCTCAAATGTTAGGATTTTTTGATTTACTTTCTTTTATACAACTGTGAATTACTCTATTTGTGTTTTAAATATATTTTAAGATGTCACTTTGGATTACAGGAAGCAGAGATGATCTTGTGTAACTGTCTGACATATATAGATAAATGGGTGATGTGACCCATGCACCATATAGTAGAAAGAAGGTCACTGTTCTTGTGTGTGTGTGTGTGTGTTCATGTTGGACTAGGTGTTGTAGAATTAGAGCTGGACTTATGGTGTCAGGGTATCAAAGGCCAGTTGTCTCCACAGACGCTGTTTGCCATTTCACTTTATGGCCCTTTTGACTCAAAATTGTGAGGGCAAAAGTTAATGGATCATTCTGTATGTGGATCTGTGGGTGTGTGAACCCTTGTATTAGTTAACCTCACCATGGTGTGTGCATCCTCATAGACAAAAAAGTGGATAAAAGAGCAGCAAAATAACTGCAAAGGCTAACTCTGTTTGGAACTTTTAATACTTTGCATACCAAGATAATGATAAAATATTAACACAGAGAACAACCAGAGAAGTCCAGGTAAATGTGAGTCTGTATGCAGGCAGTGGAGAGTGGAAAAGTGTGTGTTCCTGTGAAGCCTGTGTGTATATGTGTGTGTCTTGTGGTCCTCGGCTCGTCACATTAACAGAGTGCTGGTATGACTTACTCCCTGAATAAACTCACTAAATAAAAAATAAATACAATCTGATCTACTTTCTATGACTACACCTTTTCATCCTTCTGTCTTCAAGCCCTTCCCCCAGCAGTGTTACCATGGAGATGACCAAATGCATATCATATGCATGCATGAGTTTGTGTGGCTTATGCGCTCAGGTCTGGGCAGCAGGCAGAGGGGAGAGCAGGGAGCGACACAGAAATGTGTTCTACTTAAAATGCTAATTTTACATATTTAATGCCATGGAGCAATTTCTATTGGGAGATGAGCGTAGAAGCAGTGAAGCGAAAGGAGAAGGGGGAGAGCACTTATAGCATACACTCAACTGTCCAACAGGAGGGGGGGGGGGCAACGATGGAAGCACAAATTCCCTTCTCCCCACTTAACTCATTTATTCATCTGTTTGTACCCTCTCCATGTCCTTCCTGCCCTCATCTCTCGTTTGGTCTCTCAGTGTCCCGAGCCTCCTTATATAATTGTCCTGAGAGTGATGATACAAGAGATTCACTGACAGTGGTCCAAACTATTTCATTTTAGACAGACAATATCAACCAGAAAGATTGCTTGATCTGTTGCCAAAAACACTTGTAACATGGCATAGCATAGAACAGTCATTTGTACTTAAAAATCTCCATTACAAGCAGTATTAAATCATGTATTTACAACTTTTGCAAATGTATGTTTGTGTTATCATTTGAGGGAAAATGTTCATTAAAATCAAGCAAAAGACAGATCAAACTTGTCACAAAGTCAAAGATAAAACATACATCTGTACTGCGTATAAACATGGCAGAACATACGTATATATCTATACCAGATCTACATAATTTTTGACTATTAGTTCAATGTCGGAGTGTTCTCTTGAGGTCTCTTCCTGTTGTGCTCCCTGACCCGAGCTAGCATGCAGCCATCAGTAGTTTCATGGCTGATTACAGCTGTTCCTGGATTACTCCCATGTTGTTTTTGGGGCTAAAGGTAAAACCAGATTAACTCGACTTTGGATCTGTGAACTCAGCTGGAAGGCCAGAGGGCTGGTTCTCATGGAGAGAGGAAGGACACACATATCCATGGGGCAAGAGTGTACACACACCCCAACACACACAGACGCACAAATACCAAGATATCAAATTAGCAAACAGTATTCTAAACAATCTTACTTCTTGATAGAAAATTAGATATAGCAAATGTTTTAACTCATCTTAAAGATAAACTGTCCATGCCATCTGATAAAAACACAATTTGTGTTTTGATTGTTACATTTTAGTTAATGGATTCGCCTGCACATTGCATTCACAGTAAATGACCAATCACAGTAATTCTCATGCAAGTTTCTGATGCTTCTTATCATTAAATGACACTAAAAGTGAATAGCTGAAGATTTCTAGTTTATTCTTGTGCAAAGCCTTTTATTCTAACAACAAACCTAAGCAGTTATTAAGATTTAAAGGTGCCTTGTGGGATCCTCTCTATACCAGCTGATGTCAGTAGCTGTTTAAATACTTGTTGAATCATCAGCAAATGTACCACATTTAACTTTTATGGACATTTGCAGGTCATTTTGAGATCAATCGAAAAATGGCTATGATGGTATCAACTCATCAACCCTCTATGTTAAACTTCCACTCCACTGGCCTGTCTCAGCTGCAGCATTTTCTGTTCAGTGGCTATCTCTTGCTCTTCCTATGTCTTGTCTTTATGACTCTCCCTCTCTGACCCTCTCTCTATACCAGCCCAGAGGCCATCAGCAAAGCTCTCTCAGTATGTACAGTACAGTATGTTTCATAAAGAGTCTTAACTCCCAAACCCTGAGGCCTCCTGCATCACACTGACAGGTTGCCTCTGCTGTGGAGCTCAGTGGAGCCAGTGAGTCCTGGGTCTCTCTGGCTGATGATGCCCATGGCTGGATGGAGCTATTGACAGTCCCCGACACTGACAGCAAGGCAATCTGCCACCAGAGTGCCTGGTCTCACTGTCTGTGTGTGTGCATTTGTGTGTGTGCATTTGTGTGTGAGATTGTGAGATTGTGTGTGTGTGTGTGTGTGTGTGTGTGTGTGTGTGTGTGTGTGTGTGTGTGTGTGTGTGTGTGTGTGTGTGTGTGCGTGCACACATTTAACTCAAGTCAATTGACTTCCAGTTTCCAAAGCTTTCTGAGTGAAGATGTGGAGTTATTTTAACCCCAAAGCCCCCTCTCTTGGATCTGGACTCTCATAAATGGGGTGGTCTGCCTGGGCTAAGGGCCCGCTTGGATTATCATTCTAGGAACCCATAATGATGGGTCAGGGGAAAAAGCAGGCATCATAAGTCCCTAGTGAATTATTTTTCCTTGCTGATAATTACAAATATGTATAATTGGCAAAAATGAATTTTTCCCCTCTCTGCTGGAGGCTGACCTAACCCCGATCCCGGTAACCTACTGTCTGCCTTTGTAGCAGCACTGTCAGAACTTTTGTGTACAACATGGCCTTTCGGTCATAGTAGACTTGAGTAAGCGTGCCATCTTGCCAGTCACAGATGTCCTTAACCACTATTTTAGTCACAGGAAAGACAAATAACATAAGATGAAGCTGACAGGTTAACCTTTTCAATTATCTCATAGCCATGAGGAAAAGCAATGCACGCTGTTAATGCAATGTGACACAGAGACAATTGAAATATCATTCTGCTCATATCCTGGGGCCTACACACACTACATTTCCATGAGATAGAGCACAAAAATGCCCAAACAAAACAGCTGGAATTCTATTCCTGTGCATGTTTGCAAAGTTCAACTCGCTGTTGTCAGTACAGTCTCTGTGTCGTACGCCTCAATAAAACAATCAGACATAAAGAACACACACACAAATCTCAGTGAGTGGCCTACTAGACACACACAGTTTCCCCAATCCTCCCACAGGCACCAGTCCAGCCCATGAGGTCATCGCCTGCCGAGACCCAGGATTATAACTCCAAAGGGACCCTTGGAAGCATGTGGTTATACGTTCTGACAGCCCTGCAGCCTGATTAAGCCCCCTGTTTGCTAACGCTAATGCTAAGCTAATATTAGCTTTGTTGTCAGCTGAAAGGTGCCTTTTTCAATAGCCCTGCCAGGCTAAGCTATGGTAGGCTAAGCTAAAGCTATGCTAATTTCTCCCAGTGCACCTCTGTACATCCAGTCCAAATGACTTAACTCAGTGTGAGAGATTCATCATCACGCAATAAGCTCAATGCAGTGAGCTAACAGAGGATCACTTTGGTCTAATACAAGATTAAGGAGGGTCATATGCAGAGGATTTGGGTTTAACTAGTTTGAATGGAACAAGACTGAAAAGAGTGAAGGGACACAAGCTTAATGTTGCTGCTTTCCTTCAGGATAAACCGACTCATTGAGCTGAATTGTTTTAATTGAATTGATTTAGCACATGTAGCACTGATCTTCAATCAAAACTCTTTTACCAGACTATAATAATTGCAACAGTCAAGAAAAATATTGTTTTTGCTGTAGTCCAATCCAAAAGCCCATAAATCAAAACATGCTTTGCCAACTTATTACTTCAGCCGAAGTTTTGTAATCCCAGTCCCATTTGTTTGGTAGCAAATCTAAAGGTGCAGCTCAAGAAATAATTCAAAACACATTGCATGGTGAGGCATTTTTGTGTATTTCTCATTGAAAGCACTTAAATGATTTAAAAATCTGGTACATGTATGCCACAATAGTGCATCATTACATGTACAGTATTTTAATTCAAGTCTAAATCCATGTGTACATTTTTAAATATTTTGGCAACAGTTTTCAGACTTTGCTTTCTTTCCTGGTCAGCACTTGCGCTCTAATAGTAATGTTTGACATGTTTACATGATAAAAGTTCCCAGTCTTCAGTAGGTGTTTGGCACATTTTTTATCTACTAAAAGTGGCATACCAATTCATTGAGTTAAGTTTACCATAAGACTACTGGCAAGATTTCTGAGTAGCATTGCTTTGAGACTGATTTTGTACAGATACCATTTGTCTCCTCACTTTTGATACACACTGCCCTTCAGCGCTCTGAGTACTTGGTGGCTTTAACATCAATTAAAATCCCAGCGCCACTTGCTGAGCTGCACTGTGCGCTGTCACATTGTGTTGTGTGATCTCACGGTGTGATGAGCTGTGGCGAAAAGCTACATAGTGTTTCTCTGCAACACACATTGACAGACACACAGGAGAAAAACTCTTTCTTGCTGTATGTAAACAGGCAAACATGTGTCTTGAACATACAGGCATTATATCAATTGTTCTTGTATACACACAGATTTCGAGCAATTCATGCAAAGAATTCCCAGATAATAAGCTTTGGCTGAGAATCAAAAAGAAAATGTCATTAATGACATTTTCTTTCTGATTCGATGATACGATGAGAGACAGAGTTGTTTGAGAGAAATCAACCATCATCATCTCCATCCATATTAGTTGTCCGCTTCATTCTCCCTGTCCTAACACATCGCCCAGTAAACAGGCTGAGGCCAACGGCTGAACTCAACGCCACCACGTGTTATCCCAGAGTGTCTGCTCACGCCTCCCTGGGTCTAATCAGCTCTGACAAACCAAATATCTCTGGAGAGTTTACGCCACTTGGTTTGACTTGTCGGTTGACTTTTAACTACGCAGCAGATTGCATGGCTTTGAGGTTAGTTGCTTTTATGACAGTCACATTATATCCGAGGGAATCATAATCATGTTGTTGAGTAAATTAGGTGAAAAAAACCTTGAAAATTAGAAAATATTGGTTTGACAAATGTCCATTCATCCACATCCACACTGTTGGGTTGAGAAAATAAGTTATATAAATGATTTTAACCCCATTTTGTTTGGTTTTGATGATGTTTTTTACTGATACTGATACTAATGACAACAAAATCTTCAATCATCTAGTCAAAACATAAGAAGTCGTTCAGCATCATCATCATCACCATGGTTATCTGTGTGTGTTCAGTGATGCTGACTGCGTACTCCAACATACACTTGCATGACAGCTAAAGTAGCTCTGTCTAACGGGACTCATGTTCACTGCCATTTGCCTTCAGGGCTTTTCCTCATTCTCGCTCTTCCTCAGTGACTTTTAAAGTGTTCTTCTGTTTTTTTTTTGTTTCTCCTTGAGGAAACATGACCAACAAAGCTTGGCCTGAGAGAGAGTAAGGCCACTGATCTTAGTGTCTGTTAAGTGAGTTATAGGGGCAGTTTACACGTCATTCAGTAACATGCAGGTTGAAGTGAGGGCGAGTGAAGATGGCATTTAAATGTTGCCTATTTCAGACAATATTTTCTCCTTTTATAAAATGATGCAATGTGAGACTGCAGATTGGAGATTTTTCTTTAAAAAAAAATTGCATCTTTTAGCCCCACTTCCATGTTCTGATAAAGTCTTAACAGCTCCTCATATCACATATACCGAAAACCATTTTCCCACAGTGACAAAGAGCTGTGATTGACAACATTAGGTGCTACTGAAGATTCAAGATTAAAGATTCAAGAGATTTATTGTCATATGCGCAGTAAATACACATGGTCTACACAGAATGGTTGTATAGCCACTAGTGTCAATTAAGAAGCACATTCTCTCAGGTATTACTGATGTTCTTGTCTGTGTGCACGTCTTACAGTATTTATGTGACTTTCCTCCCATATTTCATCCTCCTCATGCTGATCAAGTAACGATGTTTTCACATTGGCTGCATTCATGTTAGATGAATGAGCTGTTCTTTAATAATTTAATGAAATTGTTCTTTCATTTACGGTGGCTACATAGCTGCATACTGGTCTCAGTTTCAAGTGCTTTCATTCTACATTTTTCTACTTCCCCACTGAGCTAACTACTGTTCAGTAGACATGTGTATAATAAAAATATTGCATGGTCTACTTCTCAACATTGCATAATGTTCCCACTATTGAAGGAAAGACAGTCTTGAGCTGCAGCAGGAAGAGAAGGAACATCAGAGGCCTCAGGGTAACATCCACCTAATTGAATTGCATTTTACTTCACTACTTCCAACAAAAACTAAAAGGATTGGAGGTTGAGGAAAAGATGGGAGAGATAAAAAAAAAAAGAATAAAATCAGTTTTACCTGAATGGTGCAAAGGCCATTTCAAAGCACTCTCTGTAAAGACAGATACAAAACCATTTTTTAAACTGTGTAGTCTATTATATTGTATCTATAACTGACAACAAAGTAAAATATATAATTACTGAAAATCCTGACATTTATTTTGAATAACATTTCAACTCCAACACTTGACTTTATCAACCCAGTTTAACATCAGTCAGACAGTGAATCAGACATATCCAAAACATGCCTTAGGTGAATCTTCTGACTGCCCATCCACGAGGGAATTTTAGATGCCTGTAAGGATTCTAAAATAAGATAATCCCATTAGCTGAGCAACCCAGTAATTTTACCTTTGACTGATACTGACTTCTATTAAAAATACAGCTTTCCGTGAGTTTGCTTCCTCCGGTTTTATATTTGTTTTAGTGCCCACATGGCTTTAGGACATTTCACTGAGAAAAAAAACAGCTAGAACAAATTTGGAACACTATGTGTCATTTGCATTTCTGTGCAAATGTATGCTGGCACACAGTGTATATTTACATTAATGTGCTGTGTGTCTGTTTCTTGAACCTACCATCCTTAGAGCAGTTACATGGCAGACTGTCTGCTACAGGTGTAAAGGTAAGCATATTTGTCCCTTTCCGCTCATCACTTGTAGGGACAAATCCACAAAGAATTACACGTTACTCAACCCTGCAGCTCTACACATCTTTTTAGCCACTTTTAGTTGTTTTGGTTGTATGGCCCACAGATTCTGTTCAAGTCCATTTCCGGTAACAACATAGCAACATGCTGCTGTTTTCAGCTAAAAAGCTCTGATAACACGTATGTGATATTTGCCCAGTACCAAACAGCACACAAATGCAGCTACCAACTAAATGATGAACACTGTGTAACATCTATTGAACTAAAGAGTCATTCATTTTTCTCAAGTTTGTGAAAACCAAAACAAAGTTAAAGAGGGGCTGAATATCCGACTTGAATTTGTCAGATGTATTGTTCTGTGTCTGCTGGATGTGTTGGTTGAAACATTACATATAACTTTATAAAGGCAATAATATTAGGGCTGTGTTTACATTACTTGGCTAATGTTGTGTGGACCACTAATGCAAAAGCTCTACAGAGAAAGCTTCGGTAACATATCAGTTGCTGACTGTAGGCTAAACTATACTGGTAAGATTTACCAAGCTCATTCAGTTGTAAAGTACAGTTCGTACAGTCGTGTAAAACTCCTGTATCAGTTAGATCCCTGTTTAGAAGTGAATTTTAGCAAAAATGAAAAAAGATTATAGTGACATTATAAACTATATTTGATGTTGTTTAATGCAAGTCATATAACAGGAAATATGTCAGAAAATGGCAGCATCGTTTGTGATGGTACTGCTGGGTGTGTCTTTTGTCAATGGTAGGCAGATGGAAGTCTGTCTCACCACAGTGTTCAAGCACTCATTAAAACAATGACCAGCATCATACTGTAGGAGCAGTGTGTGTGTAACTCAGTCTGACTCAGCGAGTGTGGCATTTAAGAATAATAAATATGCTCAGAGTGGTTGAGCCTCAGTGTGCTCATTCCTGTGCACATACATATAGTTGTATAAAATAATGGACCAATACACACATATTGTCCTTGTTTTTTAGATGACTTACTCATCGTATCCAGATGCTTCAGTAACTTTATTTCAAATGGCACAAATACCCAATGAGACACTTTAGTGTTCATATTTTTCAAAATAAAGAAATCTTTTCCTTTCCCCTGCGGTACTGAGAAACGTACTGAATCGTGACTTCATAAACACATATCAGATGGTGAATTTTGTGAAAGTTTATAGCCCTACTAATCTCTGTAAGCCTAGGTTTATATTATATATGCAATACTGTCTCCATGAACAGCGACAGTGTCTATATAAAGTCATAAAACCAGTTCACCAGCATCATAGATTCCCATGTTGTTTGCTATCTGTCTATGAGAAGGTGCCGACAGACGTTGCCCTAGGAAATCGATGTAATCACACACAAATGGTGCATAGCTGTGTCCAATTTCACACACTTTGTTGCTGCTTACGGCTACCCCGCTCTGACCTCTAACCCCTTGAGCAACCAGACACTGGTTGTTGTGGGACAATGCTATGGCAGCAACACTCCAACCAAATCAAAAGCAGATACTGCCCCTTAACAAATCATGAGCAATGAAATTCAAGTTTATGAGAAAGACATATGAGCTATTTACATTGAAAACAACCTTGCCATTTTAAGAACGGATTACACAGTACTGGTATGGTGACAATGAATCTAGATTGTTCTATCTCATACATTGAGGGGTTTCAAATCGTCTGACTGAAAAAAAAAAACAATAAAAACTCAATCTCAAACTTTAAGAATACAGTGTGAAAGCAGACAAAGGAAAAGGTCCTTAATTCTCTCCTTGTACTCATTTAAAGCTCTGCTCAAAAAAAAAAAAAAAAAAAAAAACTGAAGGGTTTTTTTTCACAACAAATAAAAGGAAAGCAGAACGAGGGGTAAACAAACTCAGCACTGGTGAAACTGTCACTTGTTAAGAGCTTAAGCTGGCAAATTAGTTTTGGGGTCAGACCGTGACTCTGTTCTATTGTCTGCCGTGACAGTAGTTCGTTATGCTTCTGCAGAGAAAATCAAATAAAACAATAGCAGTGTAACAGGAAAGATCAGTCGATGTTTTAGTAAATCCTCGTGATGGCAAGGAGTCATGGATGGGTAGCCATGAGTGTTTAGTAAAGGAAGTGACTCAAAGAGATGTCCAACTGTGTGCTGCTCACACAAGGTATTAGTTATCACACTTAGTTAGACGGTTAAAAAAAACACCTAACAAAAAAGGAGGTTTCAACTTCAAGGAGAAAATTAAGTGTCCACGGCCTTGGACATTTTAGTTCATATTGGTACAAGATTTTCCTAAAACCATCATTGCTATAAATGGTTTGGTCTTGCTAATCTTATCTTTAATGTCATGTCAGGATACACCAAAAGCAAGAAGTGGAAAAAGCACCAAGAAGCATAGTATGCAATTCTGGTAGATTTAGTCAATGACAACTAATCATTTATATACTTTTAGTGAATGGCGAGTAATCACTTACTGATCAATTGGTGAACTAGTTTTTACTGTGTAGACATTTATTGTAAACTGAGGAGTTGCAGAATAAAATCTTAACTGTTTAAAAATTTGGCATAACTCATATTCACAGTACTGTTGTGGCTTCTGGGCTAAATAGGAACATCTGTTCAATTCTTAAATCAAGCTAAACCGCAAGACTGCATTTGCCCTTTCCTGTGTACGTACACACACACACACACACACACACACACACACACACACACACACACACACACACACACACACACACACACACACACACACACACACACACACACCTCATTCAGTTGCTCATGTACCCCTTAACCTACTGCCCCCCCCTCACACACACATACACACAGTCTACTGTTTCTCTGCCCTCCCTGTGTGCAAGTCCAGTGGCAGGCCCAAGTCTGTAGTCTGTAATTGCTGCCTCTGTGGCATGGACAGACAGGCGGACTGGGGATTGGAGATGACACGCACCCATTATTAGAGGACCAAGTGCTGTTTTTGCAATTACCGAGGGTTTGGCTGAGCACACTGAATCAGACTCTGGGATTCTCTATTCAGGAGCCATTTCAACTCCAACTGGCTGCACAGCTTCTGTTGGCCCCAGCCAAATAGTGCTGGGCTGGGCCTCTTTTGAGCCTGAAAATCAGCGATGGTAATGTTTGGAAAGGATAAATTAATCAGGTCTTCACTTTCTTCAAATGTCTGATTTAAGTCTTACATTCCAAAACATATATTTTTTTCCTTTGCAGAAGCAGCACTCAGGTGGCCAAGGCAGGCAGGATAAACAAAGTGGTGAAAAAGGCTTCCTGGCTGTTGTAAGGCTTGATGTGGACAGCCTGGAAGCATAGCAGAAAGGAAGAAGAAGGCTAAACTGAACACCTTCACCATCTATCACATCTTTTTAACCTCTTCCACTCTGGACAGATGTCAGAGTCTGTGGCCAACATTACAATCTTTCAGAGGAGGTGGCAGGCTAAAGATAGAGTGAAGATACTAGTATATTATGAAACTAGAATACTTAAGGCATCTTTTGGCATTGGTATGTCATGCTAGCTTGGAGGGAAGTAAATAAGGCTAAATTTAGTGATGTAAAAACTTGTATGGCCATTTTCAAAGTCGCCCCTTGATGTCTAACCTCAATATGTCTCAATGAAAATGGGTTCTATGGGTACCCACAAGTCTTTCGTTTACAAAAAAAAATAACTTCAGGCTAATCCCATGCAGTTTTGGGCAAAAACCATGGAGATTTTGGCATCCAGTATAAATGTGTTTTTGTCTGGTGATGATTTGAAAACCTCTACATACTGGGGTCTCAATTTTGGATTGGTCATAAATAGTTACACTTTGTACCAAATCTGGTATGATGGTATCAGTTCAGAAATGGTTGCAAGAACTTATGAGATATAATAGAGCATAGGAATGAGCAGCATATAATAATGACATTCAAGTCATAATGTACTGAAGGCCTTATACACTCTTATATACAAACTTTCAATATTTGAATAGGTTCCTTAACAAAACACAATATATATTATGAATCTGTCCTCCAAAAAAAGACAAAAATATGTTGGGGTGAGTGGAAAAGGTTAATTGTTACACATTTTGGGAAATACACGTATTTGCTTTCTTGCCGAGTTAGATGAGAAGATCAATACCACTCTGAAAACTGACCTCTATATATGAAGCTACAGTTGGGAGATGGTTAGCACACTTACTGACAAAGGGGGAAACGGCTAGCCTGTCTCTGTCCAAACGTTAAAAAAAAAAAAACAATCTGCCTACAAATACCTATAAAGCTCACTAAGTTCACTTTAGCTCACAAACTGTGTTAAAGCAGCAGTTTGTGGTTTCATGGGGTTATGTGCCAGTCACTGCTTACCTTACAGTGATGACAAGATCTCAAGATTTTGCTGCTCCAGGCCAAGAAATGGTCTCCTTACAGTTTTTATGCTAAGCTATGCTAACTGTCTCATGGTTTTACCTTCATATTTTTTACAGATTGCCTGGTAGTATGCACATATCCACTGTACTTTACAGAACTTTTCTCTTTCTATTTCAGAGCATGGCTGACAAAAGTCAGGATTGCAAGTGTTTTGTCTAAGTAAAATGTCTTAAAGGCGTCACAAAAGGCATTCAGGCCAATGTGTGGGACAGAATATAAGCCTATCAGTAAAACAATAACTGAACAATCTGCACAGATTCTGTGCAGCTGTGTATTCTCAGGTAGAGGAGTTCCCAGGAAGTCTAGACATACATATTAGTTCTGCCCAGCAGGTCAGTCAGAGAGGGGGCCTGACTCGGAGCCAGCTAGCCGCTCAGGCATGAGCAGGGTTTGAACCTAGCTGAGTCTATACGGCCGGTGCTCGGGCTGAGGTTGTGGTTGTGGTTGTTGTGCCGGCAGCCAGTGGCTGCTACGTACCTGCGATCTCCATGATGATAATGCAACATGGCAGCCCCGAGGGCAGAGCCCATACAGCTTTCTCAGCCCTCTCTGAGTAATTGGTGACCCCTGAACCTGCCCTTCGTATAAAAGGGAGGAAGAGGAGGAGGGAGGGGAGACAAGGGGAGGAGGAGGGGGAGACAGGACAAGGGATAGTCAACAGAGACACTGAAAAAGGGGAGACAGGGTCATGAAGAGGAAAGGAAGACAGAGGGCAGAAGAAAGAAAAATCAAGGAGACACAAGCTGGGAGGAAAAGGTTAATCTCTTTTACTGTGGATAGTCTGAAAGTTCAACAGAGACAGAAAAGTCTACAGCCCAGCTGTGTCCATCACACTTTGGGGGCAAATGGGGAGACCCTTCACCTCCACTTCTGTCAGCCCATTTCAAACTAACCCTAAACTAATTCTTTCTCCGAAGGAATACAGTACATCTGTTCACAGCCAACTACAGTCAGAAACATTCTGGAGGAAGTGTACTTGCTACCTGGACTACGTCATACAGTGATGGTCGGGATGGGTGCTGGGCATACATAACACAGGCCTTTGACACCAATGACAGGAATAGATGTCCTGCCCCTCGCATGTGTTTTGGCTACTAAAACACTTGTTAAGTTTAGGAAGAGATTGTGGTTTTGGGTAACTAACCACTAAAAAGTAAACATGTCTGCTCTTGTGCTTTAAGTCAGAACTGAACTTCAGTATTTAACCCAAACCATAAACTTTCCCTGACCTGAAACAAGTCCTTGGGATCATCTAATGCTCTAATCACAGCATATTAGAATTAGCCCAATTCTTAATTATTATTAATTCTGATTTTCCTGGAAGGTTCAATATAATCAATTTTGCACTTAATAATACACAAGTACCTGAAAAAGTAAACAATGATTCCTTACATCAGCCAAAGTAATTGAACCTAAATTTAATAGATATCATGTTAAACTGTCAATGCACAATCTTTTTAATCCTCACACAACTAGTTCTGCAATACAACCATCTTAAATGGTCCAGTGATAATGACACTCACAAATCATAAATATGAGCATCTGATGATGTGTAACTACAATAAACCTATTCATGAAAATGTAAATAATGCGTCATTATGTTGATAAAAAATTAAGGGGGCATTAGGTTTTTGTCAAAAAAAGTAGGTATTGAATGGGCAGCAGAAACATTGCATTGATTGGTAAGAAAAAACAAACAATGATGTATGTATGTATGATATAGGGGGACCACTGCATTGATATAGGCTGTCATTTCAAAACACTGACTTGCTCTTAAATGCAGCAATTACCACAGCACCACAGATTTCAATATGCAGTACAACTGTATGATACTGAGATGCTCTTTGTGCTTAGAGCTTTATAAAGCTATCTATTCTTTACCCTAGATCCTCTATGTTCCCTGTCTCTATCTTTATCTTTGGACATCTTACATATTAGTCTGTTCCACTGCATTCATCGCTCCGGCCCTGTCTGTGTGGGTTTTTCTATGCAGTATGAATCCATTTGTCTCCACTGACGGAAAATAATTGCAAAGCAAACAAATCATCTCTGCCACATTGAACAGGCCTCTACTCCTGGGGCATAGCAGCTAGATAGCTGCAGGAATGAAAGACAAACTAACACAGAGAGGAACAGAGAGAGAAAGATGGTGGAAGTTCAGAGCAAAGTGGTTTGGCATTTGCATTATATGCGCAGAGTGTTAAAACGCATTATGTTAGAGAAACTGATGCAGTCAGATTGAAAGTGACTACTTTGGGGAGGCCAGAGAGAGAGAGAGACCTCAGTCTGCCAGATGGAAACTCACTCCAGGAACATAAGGAGGAGACATCTGGGAACACACTGCCTTGGAAAGAAGATAATTATAGCATGATTCAGAAATGGCCTTTTCAAAAAGAAAGCATACGAATGCATCATAACTGTTCATGTTGTTCTGACTATAATATTTGCAACAGGGTTCATTGATGAGGCAATATAAATGTCCTGGAAACAGAAATGGTGCTGAATTTTTAGAAGAAAATATATCAAGCCGTCTATATGTCAAAGCCCCCATTTTGTAACTTTTTGACCATATAATAACAGATTTTAAATTATATTGATGCTACACTGACCTGTAATCAGATGAATAGTGTCCCTGTCATTCTCACTCTGCCCTGTACGCCTGTTTCTGCACTATGTCACTTTGTGCTCCATGAGAAGTACATAACGCCTTAGGGCACTAAGTCCCACACCACCAACTATTTCACTTTCACTGCTCTGCCTCAACACTTTGTGATTTACAGTGTCCTGATAGACAGTAAAGTAAACTGCTGCAAACTATAGCTGCCGCTAACGTTAGCTCAGTTTATTAGCTGGACTGCCCAAACTGTGAGCTCAGGCGTTTGTGCCCCCAAGAAGAGGACGTTTTCAGGCCCAGAGTGCAAGGGAATGGCGACGGGAAGCAGAGCAGCAGCAAAAAATGGAGTTGGGCAAGCAGGCAATGTAACCTGGCTCAGCAGCCTCTATGGACATAATGGCAGAGGCAAACAGACCTGAAGAGAGCGTTGACAGAAGTAGCTAAGAAGAGAAAAGGAGAGTGACCAAGGCAAGAGGCTGCAGTTGCTGGTGAGAGCTTTGTGAAATAAAAGGCTGAAAGACAGATGTTGAGCTGGGCTTCTTTCTGTTGGACTTACATAATATTAGCTGGCTGCTATGTCTTGTGCTGTTGCACTTGCTTGATGTTTTGCTGTGTTATGAATGTGGTCAACTCACTAGTTTTTGACTGTAGTTTGATCGAAGTAATATAATCATAACAAATGCACGTGCACAGCTGTCCATATTTCCGACAGTGGTGTTGCACTCTGAAACTGTAGGTTTAAGTAGCTTTAGGTTTAACTGTAGGTGCCAAAATCCTATTTTCTACATAATGTAACTTTGAATTTTATTGATTTGTCTTTTTGAGATGACATGTGTATGGAGATACTAGAGAGAGACCACTCCATTCTTACTGTAGATTGGGCTTGTGTGAAAGCTAAACAAATCATAACCACTTAAAAAAGACACCCAATCTTCTTTATAAGAATGTTGTGGGTGTGGTTGGATCAGATTTGATTGACAGTGACCTGGCAACACCCACCAACTTTGGCCAGATTTTGATTTCAATGTCATTATTTAATCCTGATTGACACAGGAATTATGTGACGCATTTATCTGCCACATCTACTTAGCTCCGCCCACTTCAGTTCAGTAAAGAAGACACAGGCAAAAACACAAATATAGACATCTCTCAAGTGAAATAACTGTTAAAACATGGGCAGAAAGTTCTGCGTTGATGTCAGAGTCCCATCACCCATTTTAAGAAATTGACTGAAAAAATGGTTTTCAGGCCCTTTAAAAAGGGTCCAATGTGTAAGATTTAAGGGGCTTTATTTACAGAATATGTCAGAAAGAGACAATAACATGCATAACTATGTTTGTATTAGTGTATAATCACACGAAAATAAGAACTGATATGTTTCTGTTACTTTAGAACGATTCTAGGGTGAGTGATTAGTGTTGATGAACAATGTGTCATGTTTATGGGATACCTTTCTCTGACGGTTTTTATAAGGTGAACAGGTAGTAACATGCATCCGTAACTCCATGTGTGTATCCAGACTTTCAATTCCTACACAAAAAAAATGTTTAAAGTTAAGTTTTTAATCAAGTGATATCAGAAGATATATAGTATTGCCACTCTAAATGCTTCCAGCTTTCCAAAGCCTTGAGGCTCAAAAAGCCTTTTCAACACAGAGGCACTTATGCTACTGCTGCAGACCCAGACTTAATGTAGGCTTTCAGAGGGACATTTTCATTACCATGGCTTAAGTATGAAATAGTTAACCTTTCAATCCATAACATCTATGGTTTACATCAAGCTTTGTGGGATGTATTAGGAACATTAGGGCTTCCAACATGAGACTTCTATTAACACTAATGAAATATCTAACAGTTATTAGTGCAGCCAACATTATTTGTGTTGGATTCAATTTAGTTCACTGACATGGTCACATAATGAGGATGTTTCTCCACCTACTGCAGACTTACTTTAAGCTCATCATCATCATAAAACCTGCAATATGTCCAGTCTTCAGGGTCAATAACTACTTTAGCTTTCTTGTTAACTGCATGAATTGCATAACATAGACTACACTATGCAGACTCCATATAGTGCAGCTAATTATGAGATAGATTATGGATATGAATCGTGCTCTGGCTTAGTACCCTTCCATACATTAGTCCAGGCACAGGTCACAATGCTTTAGAAACAGATAGCAGATGGACTGTGAGGTTAGGAGAGGTCGCACGCAATCCAGCCCCCAGCAGATATTATTGATAGACTGCTGTGCATCTTCTGCTCCGGCTGTGACAATTGGGTAAGCTGGAGGATGCAGGTGGTGCAGACGGATTATGCTAGACAGACCTAAATAAACAGACGCTACAGACTATAGATGGATGGATACATGGATTAATTTTATGTCTGTGATTATCATGCTATTTGTAGTCATGGTGCATATGACCATGCAAAGTTCCTTATTTGTATGCCTAATAGTTTGATCTTGAATTTGATTTTAAAATGTATCTAATGCCTTGTGCATGCATTCAGCCTCAGGAAGTTGGAAGATTGGTTGATCCAGCCAAGTTTATAATAATAGTATTTGAAAATCTGACATTTGACAATCTCCTAAATTACTACTACTAAAGGGGATTGAAGGGTCAGTTCACCCAAAATATAAAGTGACATATTTACTCATTTACCTGTAACCAGTGTCCAACCATACAAACAATTTTGATTATATCTGGCCAGGTTTGGGAACATCAGTCTGAAAGTTTTGTCACCACCATAACAGAATGGAAGTAAATGGAATTTTAACCATGGTCTACTGTTGTTTTCATAAAGAGTACTTTTTTTTTTTTTTTTCACAGGAAAAGATTGATTCTTTGTAAATCATTGCCACCTGTTTAGCTTGATCTTATGTAAGATTAATGCTTATTTCTGAAGTGTACATATCACACTTTTCATTTACCTTACATGCCCCTAAACTTAAGGCACAATTTTTGAAGTTATACAACACTAACATTTTTGTAACATTGAAACAAGGCTACTATTTTTGTGGCACATGATTTCCGTGAGAACATGTTGTCCTGCTGCGAGGTTTACTGTCATAAAATCAACCCTAGACCTTTCCTCACAGCACACACAGGTGTAACTAATAACACTAATAATGGCTGTAAACCATTTAGCTGTGCAAGTTACACAATCCAGGTATTCTGCATGCTGACTTAGTGGTGCACCTAAATGGAACTGAGGCCTCGTTAACATTATTAGATACACCTGAGCTTTTATTACTATGACAAGACAAAATGACTGCTGTGAGAAATAAGTTAACTAGAAGGTATACATGACATGAGGCTGTTCACAAGGCCACAATATGATACTAATACCAATTATTATATGTATTCACACATATATACTACTCCATATGTTTGTAAGATGCTTACCAGCCATAAAAATTCACAAAAATCACTTGAATTGGTAGCTCGGTGTATAGTGTAGTGGACTTGCAAGGGTCCATGGGTGACATTGCTTTCTCCTCAGCTGCCTCTGTTGTCTGCAGGAGGCCCTGAGTCCTGCTTGTTTACATGCTAGCCACGCAGAATATTCAGGGACTGGATTAACATTGAGTGACAGGTAGCTGGTATGAGAGAGAAGAAGCCACTGCTCTTAATTCAGTAGTATTAAGTAGCCTACCTTGGTGTTCACTGCTGTAAGGTGACGTATGCTGCAGTTGTATCTGCGAAGCAGAAAACTAGCACGGCGCGTTGGGGTTTTCTAACACAAAAACTATAAATTCAATAACTTCCTCTATTGTCAGTCCATCTTGTCCCTTAAGAATGTCCGGTGTGTCGACTAGCTACTAACATATTGACTTCATTTCAACTTTTTGTTTGCCTTTCAGCAAAACATCTCCATAATGAACTTTTAGGAACTGTAATCACAACGAAACAAACGCACCTGTGACACTGTGAGCGCGCAAGGATACAAGCACGCACCTGGGCAGTAGCCCTATATGTAGTATAAAAAAGTGTTCTTCCGCAAGGTAATTTAGAGCATATACGAATAAAAACGAGGTTAGCAGCAACAGTCTCACCAAGACAGAAAACATTTATGACTTCGGCCTTTCACTTGACACTAAGGTTTTGCGACTGTAAAATCAATCATTTAAACCAGTGTCGAAAAAATTGTGAAGTAAGAGATTAATTCATTAATCAATTAAAACTTCCTTTACCTTCTATCACCAATTAGACTTACTATACACATCATTGACTTTAATAAAGTTGGCATACAGTTATTACATAAATCTCTGGCGCCCTCTGGTGATCAAAGGTTGCAATATAATAGGGTTAGAGCTGAAAGCTAGGCGTATTTAAAACTAAAATATATTACTTAATTTCTAAATTCAAAAATGGAAGGAGATATGCCACACATATTTAATTTTTTTTCATATTTGTGAAAACAAAGCAAGTATTTCTACTGTTCACAATTGACACACTATTGCTGCAAGTTTAAATGAGATGCTGTTGCAGGTCCAAAACATTTTGACTAAAGCACTGAAGCTTTGTATAACATATAAAATGTGGCTGAAACACACAGAGAAATCACCTGCGGAATGTAAAAATAAAAAAATAAAAAATCTGCATAAAATTTTGTACCCAACTCAATTTTCAAAAATGTGCACAATGACATTTTATGCAGCTGCCATCACATGTGAAATTATAATCTGTAATCACAAAATTCAAATAAGTGCATATTATTTTTGATTGTAAAAAAATCTTTAAAAATTGGACCATTGGGGCATCCATAACTCATTTACCTTGCACTAGTTATTTTTTTTATTTAAAACAAGTGCAGCTGCAAAGCAATATTGGTCAAACTCCACTTATAGGCCAGAATTAAATTTGTAGGAAAAAACCTATTCACATCCTTCCAGGAAGCAATGAAATCTATTTAGGTACAGCTGATTTCAGGGTCACAGCTCCTGCCACGTAGTTGCCTCTGACAGCACTTGGTGGGACTGGATGTGGAAGCATCCATCACCAGTCTCCCAGTGGTATGTTGGGATCTTTATTGTCCTGTAATGCGTCTAGACATTTCGCAGCAGCCAGTGTGGAGGTGAGATGCCAGACTGGGAGAAGTAGTTCCACCACCATGGTTTCTCCTGCCGCTCTATCCCTCCCTCACCTACGTCTGGCTCGCTGTAGCGCTCAAACTGATTGTAGGGATCAAATCGATCCCATGTGTCGACTGTGGGGAAAAGGTGGTCGTCAATATCTGGCTCCACGGGAACCTGGATGCAGGACAAGGGAAAGGGTGAAGATGAAGAGAAGAGAAGATCGGGCTTTGCACAATCTGCCTTTTCATTTAAGGCTGTTAAGGAATGGAACAAGCCCTTGCTGTAACTGTTGGCAGGGCTAAGCTGGAATGATTATTTATAAAGTACCACTCAAAGGTTTGGACTCATCTTTCTCATTCAGTGGTTCATGGAATTATGTGGTAAAGAAAACAAAGTGTAAATAAAGCAAAATGTTTTATTTTATAAATTATTCAAAGTAACCACCTTTTCCTTTAATGACAGCATTGCACACTCTTGGTTTTCTCTCAATCAGCTTCATGTGATAGTCAACTGAATGGTTTTCAATTAACATGTGGACCTCGTCAAAAGTTAGATTTTTTTTCTGCCTTTCTATTGTATTTGAGACTATCAGTTGTGTTGTGATGTAGTGTTGACATATAATAAATAACCCTATTTGACTAATGTAGTAATCCATATTATGGAAAGAAAGAACTAAAAGAAATGACAGTCCATCATTACTTTAAGACATGAAGGTCAGTCAAGTCAGTATTCGGATGGTATCTGCATGTGTTCCCACCATGAAGTATGAAGGAGCAGGTGTGATGGTGTGGAGATGCTTTGCTGATGACAATGTGAGCAATTATTCCAAATTCAAGGCATAGTAAAGCAGCATGACTACCATAGTATTCTGCACTGACATGCCATCCTATCTGTTTTCGTGCCATCATTTGTTTTTCATCATGGCAATGACCCCACACACATTTCCATGCTGTGTAAGGGGTATTTGACCAAGGAGGTAAGTGATGGAGTGCTACATCAGATGACCTGGCCTCCAAATCATCCGACCCAATCCGAATTTGGTTTGGGATGAGTTGGACCACAGAGTGAAGGAAAAGCAGCAAACAAGTGCTCAACATATGGGAACTCCTTCAAGACTGTTGTAAAATCATTCCAGGTGACTATTTCACGAAGCTGACTAAGAGAATGCCAAGAGTGTGCAAAGCTGTCATCAAAGCAAAAGGTGTCTACTTTGAAGAATCTAAAATAGAAACCATATTTTGCTTTGTTTATAATTTTTTGTTTATTACATAATTCCAAATGCTGTATGTTGTTTTATAGTTCTGGTGCCTTCAATGTTAATCTACATGATAGAAAATAATAATAATCAAAAAATTAAAAAAAATGCAGTAGCTGAGTCTGGCATAACACATCTCTTTTTCTTGTATCAGATTGTATTTTTTCTTGTACATGGTCCCTCACAAACAAAATAAAAGTAAGATTAAAAAAGGACATTTGAGTATTGGTTGAACAGGATAATGAAGACAAAAATCCAACCTTCTCCAAGACAAAGTCAACACGTCCAGCCTTGTTCATGTTGTGAGGCAGATGAACCCTCTTACTGACCCTGGAGAAACCCTTGGCTGTGGCTGTCAGGATGTGAGTACCAGGGTTTAGCAGCCGCCAGTAGTCTCCATCTTCAGCTGGAGGAAGTGGAAGAGAGGGGAAAGTAGAACAGGATAATACACAGCCGAGCTCCACAGTGATCTCCACATAATACAGTCAACATGTCAGGGAGGGGGGTCAAACAAATGAAAGAAAGGAGGTAGTGAAAGAAGATTACAGTATTGGGAACAAATGTGAGAAACAAATGAGGAAAATGTACACATAAACAAGTCTACAGCCATTCATTGCTCTGCAAGGCTGAACTTGGCCACAGTGGTGCTTTGAACTAAATATTATAAAATATGCCTCACAGGTACAACATTAGACCAACTTCCTGAAGGCTACAATAAACAGTAGTGAGAAATGAAAATCAAAGTTATACCAACTGGAAAATATGTAGGATTGTGTTTACCTGTGGTGACATCTTTCCTAATCCCCCTGACAGAGACACTTGCTCCTTTTATCCCATTTCCATTAGTATCTTTAACTACTCCCTTTATCCCTCGATGTACCTGTTCAGGGACAGGGAACACAAAAGATTATTATTACCATATTATTTCCGTGGTTGCCCAGTACCATTGGCACTAGGCACCTACAAACGATACATGTCTGCATAGTTCATATGCTTATAGACACATATTTTTTTATCTCTGCCAAAGAGGTTATGTTTTAGGGGCCATTTGGATTATGGAAATACTACTGGCCTGATTTGAAATTGTAGCATGGGTGTAGCATGAACAACCCTTGTTAACATGATGCAAGATAGGTAAATTGTAAGACAGACAGAGAAGACTGGCGTTGATGGAGGATCTTTGAGTGCCCTTCAAGGTAATGAAGTTCAACTATTTCACACTTGTCAATTATTCATCCTTCCATTATCAGCTGAAATAAATAATGAGCTGTAAAATTTAAACAATGGTAATTTCTTTCTCAGCTTAGGAAGACTTTCTAACACTTACAGACTCCATGAAACTGAGCAGAGCTTCCTTATTCCTCTTCCATTCTGGGTAAAGCTCGGCTTCTGAGGGGAATTTGTCACAGCCAAGCTCCACAGTGATCTCCATACAATTAGTGTGCAAGTAGTTGAAGTCTGACATACCTGCAATGAAAACATGCATAATGGGTCCCTCACAAGCAATCAAAAGGGCAGAAAGAAATGTTCTCTCAGTAGTTTAAAAAGTGTTCTCACCACCAGCAAAACTGTACCACAGTGCGCCATTGATGATACCCCTAGTTCGGTAAAAGGAGGCTCCACACCTCTCTGTGTCATTGTTTGACATTGTTTCATGGGCATCTGCATAGGTACGAGCCAGCTGCTTAAAGGCCTGAGCGTGGACAAATTATTATGATAAGTGTATGGTGACAGAGGGAATATGGCAATCCAGCTGTCAGTCTCCCTTCCTACCTGCTCATCAGGAGTGGGTGAGAACATCCTCTCCTCATGCAGATCTCTAGAGTAGTCGAAGGGATAGGAGATCACCAGCTCCCCACCGTGGAGGCTCGCAGACTGAACGAAGGGCAGTGATCTGATCCACTTCATCACTGCATAGGTCTCTGGTGCCACCTACAGCCCAAAGGTAGAATTGGATTGCTTTGGGATTCAGGCTCAAATATTGTATCTAATAAAGGTAAATCTCCATAAATGTGAGCAATAAAAGATAACCCCCTACCTTGCCAAACCAATAGGCATCTGGGATTGGGATGTGATCAATGCGGTAGTGCCTGCTGCGGCGGTTCCGGTAAAAAATAGAGGTCAGGTCCGGAAAATTGCGGTTGAGGTCAATATTCTGGGCATTAGTCCGTCCATTGGTCCACCCATTTAACAGGTGACCCTGAAACATTTAGGTTCAAACAGCTAGGAGTGTCAAAAAGTGTGACATTATTTAGATTGATGACAACAATAATGATACAATTACAATGTGTGGACATTAGTAGGAGCAGTGATTATGTGAAAAATTATTGATTATGTGAAACTGATTATTATGGGAGGAATTATTTATGAATATTAGTCATAAGTACAAGAAGGAACATGTTAGACTATTTTTGTTAATTCTGTTGTTAACATGTAGACAAGACCATATATCCGTCATGAGAAAAGCAAATGGCATTACAAGAGGAAGCCATTATTCTTAATATTAGAGGTGAGCAGCAAATGCATTTAATCTATCAATCCAAACAACCAGAATTGATGATTGGATTATAAAAATTCTTGCAAATACTCGCTAAATATGCTTCCATATACAGTGCAAATATGGGAGCGGTTTGCGGTTTCAATTTACTCTTTGATACAGTGGGTATACTTGAAAAAATATTATAATACATGCAATATACATATGTGAAATAATTCAAAGTAGTTTGGCCAACATTATGTGATGATTATAATAAAAGGTACAATATGCTGCACACTTTCATTAATGTTTCAACCATGTATATATATAGTCAATCACTAGGATCAGAGCCATGCATATAAAAATGTCTCTCTTGTTGAGCATAGCTGTGTATAGCATTACACAGCACATTTTAGATGGCACATTACATGGATAATGATGATCTTCATAGCGGACCTCACAATGTGACCTGCATGACATACACATGATCAGTCTACAGCATATATGCTTGCAGAGCATGTTAGAGGCACATGACACAGCCTGAGACATTAGTGGATAAATACACAATATTTTGACCAAAGCTGTGTCAGCATTCTTACAGCATTAAAAGGTTCAAGAGATGCCAATGGTGAAGTCTGCATATGCTAAACATGCAAGTGAAGTGATGATTAGTGTTTAATTATCTAGTTAGTAGAAAAAAGCGTGACAGGTAGAAGGTTGAAGGCTTGAGTACTCAAATTACTTACATCCGGCTTAGCAACTGAACCAGGATTGAGACATAGGAGTAGTTAAATTTACAATCAGCTTCCAGAATCACTGATTTATTCCTGCTTGTCTTCTTGAGTAAATCACTGCCTATCCTAAAACCACAATCCTTTAGAAAACAAAATGCGTTCTACATACTGTAATTTTAAAAGTGAGAGCCTCAATGGTCACAAAATGCATCTACGGCATTGTCATAATGTTGCTCCATGGTGTCCTATGCAGAATCCACAAACAACAATGTAAAAACTTCTGCATTAACAATGCTCAAACATCCTCAGCAGATCCTCAGAGTACCTCATGCCTCCTCCTACCTCCTCCAAAGTTGAACAGATTAAACAGACAGCGGATTGAGAACGGATAATGGCGGTTTGTCTTTTTTCTGTTAACAATATTTACTTCCTGGTTGCTGAGCTCCGGATCATTGCGATCCTCTACCTCTGAGGCGGCTAGCTCATAGCCATCTGGATTCATGGAGGCCAGAATATGGATGCGGGTGGTGTTGATAAGGGTCTGAATTCGCTGGTTCCCCAGAATGTACTCTGAACAAAGGTACTGGGCAAGGTAGATGAGCAACTGGCGACCCAGCACCTCATTGCCGTGCATGTTGCCCACCAGCTTGATCTCTGGCTCCACTGCAGTTTACAGACAGAAGCAAAAAGCTGCATTAATGGAGTCTTTGATCACTTTTGGGCAGTAGAACAAGCTGTAACCACAATTTTTACATATTCTCTTTTTGGAAATGTGGCAAACAGTTGCCTATTTGCACATCCAACAGTAGCTACATTAGCATTCATTTGGAGTTTGTGTCCACCTGATGAATAGTGAATGAAGTTCAATATTCACATTCCTTTTAGCCCTGTTTAGTCCATAAACTCCTGAGGGAAATATTTGGCTCTTTATGGCTTTGCACACTGCATATTCTTAGCCCAGGCCTATCCTTAACTTAACCCCTTTTCACAACCATATTGTTAACAGAAGGTTAACATAAACCCAGGGCTATACAATTCACGCTGAACTAAAATTTAACCAGATCAAATGTCTACTGGAACGTGTGACTAATGTTTGCAATTCTATTAAGATTCTGTTTGTTTCACACTGGCACCCTTTATCCCCGTGTATAGTCAATTTTCAGGAGATAATACAGCAAAACGTTGGGCTAACACTGCTCCGGAGCAGGACCACCAAGCCAGGATTGTGCCAGTATGAAAGCTGTCATAGCGTAGCCCGGGCTGGGCTAACTGCAGTGTGAAAAACTCTTATGTTTTACTATGCGTAATATAAAAAGGTGTCACTAGTAATGACCTACCCATAGAGAATTATCATCTGACTGCAGTTCCTCTCAACTCTACGGAGGTTTACAGTGTCTTTCAGCGCATTGTTATGTTTTCACTTTACATGCAACTTTATTGCTTTGGTTGACTCTTATCACTCTTATTGGTCTTGTTTCCAGTAGTCAGCTATTTTCAGCATAAAAAGCACTGATAAAGCCACTGTACACTACACTAGCCTAGCACCAAAGGTAGCGACAAGCTAATATAATAATGTTGAATGTTGGACTACCATTTGCCTGGTCTCCATAAGGAACAACAACAGAAGCAACTGCTAACTACTGTAATTCGCCATATACCATTAGATGGTGATATTATGTAGATGGTGTGTTTACAGCTTGTGTCCACTGCCGCTAAGTTGCCAAAAATATGTTAATACACGTCTTAAGATGGGCAGTAGTAATTCTAGGTAACCATAGGGTTGAGAAAGAAACAAGAACTCGGTGAACCAGAAAAACGTAATTAGAAGGCTACACATACCACACGATTGACATCATAGAACTTAATTTACGTTGCTCTTCTTTACTCACATAGTTCATGCTGTCCTGGGTTGTCTGTGAACTCAATAGCCAGTAGATCCCTGCCTTCTGTGCTGCGTCCGATGCTGTAGACATTAGAGATATGTGAGCACTTGGCTGCTGTTCTCTTCAGTAAACTGTACATCTGGGCGTTGGAGGTGTAGGTGAACTGGATGATGGTGCTGGGTTCTTCAGGAGAAAGGCTGGACATTGCTAGCTCCTGTCTGGCTGGAGGAGGGATATAGGGAGTGGGGGGAAGGATGCTTTGTTGGTTTTACAGAGCATTAGGTATGCATTGGTCCAAACAATACAATACATCAGTGTGACCTATACCTTTTAGCCCTGCCAGGGGGTCAAAGCAGCCTTCTTGGTCGCTGGCAAAGAAGCGGTCACAATCTAGAAAGTAGGGCCAGGCCATTTCTATGGCTTCAAAGGAATGGATACAGTCCTTCCTCAGTGCCTCGCATGTGCTGCGGCAGGGTTTGATCATCTTGTCATCCTTGCAGGGTGAGGCGAGTACCGAGCAGCCTACAAGACGTATCTCAGGGGTGCACTCCCCATTCAGCAGGCCATGGATGACACTCAGTAGGAGGTACTCTGCTCCTGACTCAGCTTCCAAACGACTCCGGTGGCCAAGGATGTTGGGGAATATGGTTCTGGAGTGGCAGCATTTGGTTAGTTGTTAAACATGAACATTAACAACCAGCTGTAAAGAGCTTATAAAGAGAATTGGAATCAAAAGCATAACAGCGCTTAAAATGGTTGAAGTTTTTATCTGGCACTCGACCACATCAGCACCAACCTCTATGACCCACCTAGAGTATTCCATATCATTACAGTAGCCCAGGTTCAGCTCTGTACAGGTAGCTGTGGGAAAGAAACAGCAGAGAACAGCAGAGAAAGCTGGTAACATTTGGAAAGGAATGTGTTACTTAATGTATAGATTAGTAAACAAAACAAAGCTTTTCTTTGGTTATTGTTAGTTTACTGCTCAATGTAGGACAATTTTTGGACTCAACATAAATAAATGTTTTATGGCTCATGCTGAAAGATCTGTATCTTACACGTCTTTAAGGGAGGTCAAGAAACACTATGATAAATTAAATTATTAAAAAACACTACACTTGGCTGGTGGAGCACCTGGTGTTTCAAAAATCTTAAAGTAAGGCTCCATAAATCCTCCCCTGCGGATTAGACTGCTGCAGCTCCCTTTTCTCTCAGAAACTGGCTATCTGGAAAAGAGGCCTGTTGCATCTTGTAGCGACACTTGGTATTTCCAATAGTTTGGTTTTCCAGCCCTGAAGGTCAGGTCATGGCATGAGAACTCATCTTACAGCACACAGTCCACTTTCCATTTCCACCACTGGAAAACCTGATCTTTAAAATCCATCAAATATATATATATATATATATATATATATATATATATATATATATATATATATATAGTAGAGCATATTCACAAGGAGCAATAATTAGCCACCTACGTTTTTCTTCAACCACAGTGTTGCCGCAACTTCCTGTTAGAGAACAAAAGGCAAACAGCAAACATGAGGGAGCATGAAAATATTAGTGGGTCACAAATAAAACGCTAGGAGGCGACATCTTCAAAAGCAAGAGACAAGCCAAAGCAGAGACTCTGCTTTATTGCTGTTTACGAGAGGGCTGATGTGGCTACAAAAAACAGCAGGTGACAGTGTGTCTACAACATGAAGTCCTGCTCAAATATGCACGACAACGACAATTTATAGGCTCACTGCAGACTTTATAACCAAAGAAGCTGCGAGAGACTGTTTAATAAAGTATTAAAGAAACAAAATTGCCTCTAGAATTGTATCATTAAAGTACAGCATTCAAATCAGAGAATAAACTCTATTAATATTTAAAGTTTGGATGCTTGTTGTGCGGTCACAGCTCTGCTTTTCAGCTCTATCAGCTGTTTTTAATTAGGACCGTCGGAAGTATCCATTTTTAGTCTTAAATCGTCAATATTATTTGTTGAAATGAGCATTTAAGTTCTGTTACGCGTCAGCCAAAGTGCATTGGCCCTTTGATTACGTACACTACGCACATTTCTATGAACCATTTGTTTGAAGTTGAAGTTGACCTTACCTAGCTCGTCTTCTGGATGACATGTCTCCTGCGGGGCGCACCAACAACTTTTCGTCAGGGAAAGAAACAGCACCCAAAGTCCTAAATGCATGGTGGAGTGCAGTAAGCTGCTTGACAACGGCGGTGTGTGATGTGGCAGTGTGTGTGTTTGAAGCTGCAACTTTTCTGTCCTCTAGTCTGGATGATAATTACCACCCACAACACGGAAACCTCCTTCCTTTGTCCGCGCGGAGCATCCCTGACCCAAAAAAGTGCTGCGCGCCAGGACTATGGCTCACTGCTGTGCCTTACGAGCGAGCGCCGATCATATTTCACTGTGTGTTATGTGTGTGTGTGTGTGGGAGCATGAGGAAGAAACGTGGCCTGTGTGGGGGTGGGAGTGAGTGAGGGAAGTTCATGCCTGTTTTGTTTGACATAATAAGGCTGCTGAGTGAATTCACATTGCAAGAACAGATCTTTGCATCATTAGTGTGTGAGACCTCGTCAACCTTCTTGTCCCCCCTGTTTTATTCTTGTATCTATTATTAGACCATCACAGGAATTTATAATGTGTATGTAGCAGTGGTACCCAACATAGGGGACAGGACCCCGCAGAGGGTCCCATGATAAATATGAGGGGTCACCAGATGATTAAAGGAATAAGGGGGAAAAAACCTTTGCTGGAAATTGTCTTGAGACTTTTGTCTATCTTTCTTCTTCTTGTGAAATGTTTGATATTTTTAACTCTTTAGGTTCCCTTTAGACAACAAAAAAAGAAGTAAAAATCACTTGAATGAATAAATCACAGATCAGATAAGAAAAAGTCAGGAACCACAATATGGCCGACAGTGAACGGAATGATCAACTCGTTTGATGGACTCAGTTTGTCTGTGGCAGTGGAGTTTATTTTCTAATCTGTGTTTTTGCTGTGATATAACATCTTCAAACATCCTCACACCTATTTTTACACTCTCTGTCTTCAGCGTGTGACTCACTAACACAAACTTTAATATTGGCTTCAAAACAGTCACCAGAATGAACATTTTTCCAGTCTTTTTGCTGAAACTTGAAGATGGCTTCCAAAGAAATTCAAGTTTAGTTCACTGTACATTTACATTGATGATAATAATAAACATAGTGTTGTGCGCTTCATGTGGTGTATCCTTGGCAATGCCGCAGCAGGCAAACTGACAAGCCCTGTGGAAACAGCCGTCTGTAGACTCTGAAAAGACCTTTGGCACACATCAGAGGCCAGTGTGGTCTCAGTGAGTGCCCATAGTGTCCTTCACAGACCTCCCAGTGGACAACACTGTGTCTTAAAGACTCCTGTGGTCCACCCCATGTGTTAAAGACAGTGTCCTTGACCAAGACACTTCCATCTGCAGGGCTGCCCCTGACGAGAAGGGATCCAGGCGTTGAGCCAAATATTTGCACATCATGCTCAGGTTATTCTGGCAATACAGTTGTCATCTGTGGTGTCGAGCGTGCTGCTGGTGCTGTGGACGGACAACGAGTACTGATCCTTTCTCAGAACCCGGATGATAATGCTAACCAGGACTTTCCTGTACTGCTGCCGCAACAGACAGTAGACAAATGGGTCGCTGGAGGTCTTGGCATAGGAGAGACATTTGGCAGCAATACCCCAGTACCGGGGGATGTGCACAGAGGGCAGCAACTCCACCAACCTGCAGGAGGGATAGAAGCAGAAGAAGTCAACTCTACTGGCTGTAATATACTGAATATGCACAAATCAACAATAAATACTTTAGTATCTCATAATTATGAGTTAGACCTGTTTTCTTGTGAGATACTAAGCCATAATTTTGTGATAGGATCATGGAAGAAAACACTTGAGTAGAAACTTAATGATGTAATTGACTGTATATTAACAATCTTTACTGGCTGTCCTATAATATATTTGGATTGAATCCATTAGCTGATTACTTTATACATGTAATTGTGATTAGCTAACAAACACATGAATATAAAGAATTGCACTTGCAATTATATGCCTAGAATAAATGTCACCTCATTAAAATGTATGAAATTTATGAATTTTTGTATTGGATCACTCCTTTTGTGAGATAAAATTTAAATTATATAGTGATGTGGTCAGGATATTGTGTCTAGTCTCTGTGCTTCAGATGTGTCAAATGTACAAAAAGGACACAATCAATATAAACCCATTATTATATCACACATCAGACACACAGGAAATGTTACACAGTTTGGGGCCATTATGTTAAAAGCATCTGAGACAGTCTTATAGTAAGTTAACCATAAAAAGCTTGTGAGGCAGTAAGCCACAGAGCAGAGTGTTACCTTGTTATAACATAGGGTGAAAAGCAGAGGATGAAGGAGCCGATGAAGATGCAAATTTTTTTCGTGGCCCGCTGCTTCCTCTTCTTCTGTTCAGCCAGACATCTTTCCTTCACACTGACAGACAGACACAGAGACATTCATCCATGGCTGACAGGACAGCTACTATATTAACAATCTAAATGATATGCATCACAAAATAAGTCAAGCCTTTGCTCCACTGAAACAAGACAAACTGCAGGTGGAAACATCTGGAAACCTCTGCTGAGGTTTGCAAGAAATTATCAAAGATTTATCTCCAATATATTTTACCTGGGGTGAATATCAACCAGCAGAAGCAGAGTCTGCACTGTAATGACATCTATCCTCTTGCAGTGAGATCTGGCCACTCTCAAAACTTTCAGGTAGGCAAAGCACAGGACGAGGAGGCAGAGCGCAAAGCTGCTGCAGTGGAAAAGCACCGTAAAGGTCGCATAGGCGGCCAGCTGCGACCTCTCCTCCCTGCCCAGGTGAACGGTACATGAGGCGTACGTGTGGCTGTAACCTCCCCAGTCCATCAGAAGCTGGGTCAGAGAGAAGGTGAGAGATTGCAGCCAGGAGTACGCCACGATCACAAGAGCGTCCCTGTAGCGCATCTTGCTGAAGTAACTTAGGGGAAACACCACCGCTATCCACCTGTCCATGCTCAGCGCGGCCATGCTCAGCATCGCATTAGTGGTGAGAAAAGTCTCAGCAAAACTGACAACTTGACAAAACAAATCCCCGAAGGGCTTTGCGCTTTTGGCCACACCGAGAAACGTGGCGGGCATGTTGACGACAGTGAGGAGGACGTTGGAGAAGGAGAGGTTTAGGATGAAGATGCCCGGCACATGGGATCTTAAGTCGGCGCTCTGGGTGAAACATAGCAGCACTGACAAGTTTGTCAAAAGGGACACAACAGCTACCACCACAATGGACACTTCCAGTAGGAACTCCGGTATGCTCATCTCTCGAGCCTCGGCGTTAGCAGCAGCTGTGGGGAGGATGCTGTGGAGAGTCCGCCATGCTCTCTGCTCGAGCCCCCCAACAGATGTGACGGATGGTCATTTCCACACGCGTTTGGAAGCACGAGACACGTGGGGGAGAGCTGTCCAGTGCTGAAACATCTAAACAACACTTCCTGTCAGTGTCAGTCAGTGGCACGAGCTACTTTTAATTAAACTCATTACAAATGTCCCATTAAATTAGTGTCGGTGCTCTTTTCATTCCTCCAGTAATTACCCTCCTGTAGTCCAAAGAGAAAAGCTGTGGAAATGAAGACTCCAGGTTGCCAAGTGCTCTGCGTTTACTCTCATGCGCACTATCCTGCGCCTCCTCTCTCGCTGGCAATGCCGTGCGCTCTGCACGTGCAGTCGGTTGTTGGCTCATGTGACGCGTGAACAATATTCATGCAAGCAGGAGTTAATATCAGAAGATGGGGATGGCTCGGTGTTTACACACACATTCCACTTTTCACCCCTAAAAATTATGTTTTTAGATAAAAGCTCTGAGTGATGGCTGTGGAAATATGTCTATGTGGCACTGCTTTTTATTTATGAAATATCACTAATTTGTGGAGTGTGTGTGTGTGTGTGTTACTATTTGCATCCTCTCCTGACATACAAATACAGTCTATATATATACACAATCCTCTATTGTAGAATTACAAATAAACCTTGACTTGAACCTTGACTTCTCTTAAACACCTTCCAGTTGATCAACATGAGCACATAGCTCCAGTTAAGCTAACCACAGTGACAGATTTAGTCCACCTCCCCCACCTACCCCTCCAAATAAAAACATCAGGTGATGCACATGAACACACACACACACAGAATAACTCATCTCCATAGCAACACCAAATCTCATGGGGCTTTATAACTCTTTGAACTTCATCTTCTTCAACGTTGATTTGTCTTGATCTCCACTCGTCTGGAAGAAAGTATCACACTTCTTGAAAATATCAGACACTGTGCTTGGCATAATCTACACCACACATGCAGGTTGAAGAGAGGAGAGAGCAAAGGAATTATGAGAGGAACCCGAGGCTAAGAAAGAAAATGAAGGGGGTGGAAGGACATGTGAAGGATGGATGGTTGGGAAAGTGGACGATGCCTGCACTCGCCTTTCAAGAACATCTTACAGGCAGCTATAGTCTATTTGAGATGTTCAGTGGGTTTTAATGTTTAGTATTGTCAAAGACAAGGTGTTATTTGTGTCATTTATGTTTCATGCCACATGTTCATGCTCCCAAGCTGTGATTGGACAGTTGATTGTTTTATACTTTAACATGAAAAATGTGCTTGCATCTCAATCAGGAAATACTCCTCCGCACCCTTATCGTAGAAACTAATGAAAACACATTGCATTTAGTATTGGCAACAGTGAAATGCAATACACCTCTATCATTTGTTTTCTGTGTTCTGATTTTATTATGCATGGAAAAATCTGTGTTAGTTAATTCAGTTATTAAAGATCCAGGTGGTGTGTAAGATCTCAGGAACTCTATTTACAGGATATTGCATAACTACATTTTCATTAATGTACAATCACCTGATAATTATTATGTTTTTGTTCGCTTAGAATGAGTTGTTTATATCTACAGACACCACTGGGTCCTCTTCCACAATGTCCGGCATATGGCAGCGCCGTGTTTCTACAGTAGCCCAGAACAGACAAACCAGACACTGGCTCGAACGTTTTTCATGCATTTCGCACCCACCCTACTTTTTTCCACACACGTGGAACAGGTTTGTGAGTGGAGTGGGTTGCAATTCAAAACTACACCACTAGATGTCACTAAATCCTACACACTGATCCCTAAAGAATTAAAAAGCTAAATAATCATCCTTTTTTATGTGTTTTGTTTGTTGCAAGAGTAAATGCAACAGACAACAAGTCCTCTAAATCATGTAGAAGTCATTGAAAAAAAAACTGTTTAGTGAAGTGACAACACTATGGTTAAGGTTTGGGTTTAGGCAACAAATGACTTAGTTATGTTCAAGGAATGATCGTTATTTGAGTAAAAATTATTACTTTAAAGTAAAATAAAGTTATGGCTTTTTTGTCATTACATAGAGTTATTGATTTTATATTTAAGGATTTTAAATCTTACGAGCATGCAAGCATGAGTGTGCTAGTGTATGTGTGTGTGGGCAGCTTTTCCGTACACAGTATATTTGTTTGTCTTCAGGCTTTATGGTGGGCTGCGATGCTGTTCCTTTCGGCAGCTCCCCAGATGTTGTTTATCCATGCTGTCCCCAATGGCTCCATTTATATTCAATCATTAACAGATTCTTAGAAGATGGCATTTACAGTATATGCAGTAATGCGCCTAATATGCTGCCCTTCTCTTTTTTTGTCATCCTTCTATCCTTAGTGAAAGCACTGTGCCTGAGCGTGCTAACTTAATGGCTCTTTTGCCGTGAAGGAAAAAACCCTTTGTTGCTAAGAAGAAGAGAGAGAGAGAGAAAGAGGGAGAAAACGAGGAACAGAGGGAATGAGAAATCACCCCTCAGCCAGAAGGAACCCTCTCAGTGATCACGTGTTTTCACTGGGTTCCCAGAGCTGGAAAGGCTGTTATGCAAGCAACAGAATGCTGATGGCAGAAGCACTTAAGAAGTGCCGTTAGCAGGCGAGGGGTCCATCCGACTTCCCCCTAAGCCACTGCTCCTGGCTCTATGACTCTGTGTATATGCTGCAAATGTGTGCCATTACATAACATGACCATTCCCACAACACAATATGGAGCTCACTCATCACCTTAACTTCACTTCTGTTCCTTTCCCCCTGAGCTAGAAAATGACTAACTGTCTGTCCACCAGCCCATGCATCCATCAATCCCTCATTTTGCACGCAAGTCAACTCTCAGTCATTCTGAGGGTCGGTTCCCTGCAGAAGAAGGTGTTCACATTGGTAAACATCGACAGTCTACGTCCCTGTGTGCCGTTCCTTAGTACAACAAAAGGCTCATAGTGACTGAAAGAAGAGAATCACACTTTTTTGGCTGCAGCGACCCTGATCTGTCTGCTCTCTCCACTTCACTTCTACCCTTGAAAGACCTGAGAAATAAAGCATTTTGTCAAGGTGATGGTAGCATGCCCCTGCAGAGTAATATCTGCCTAGGGATGATGATGATGAAAAGAGAATAAGGGCTGTGATAAAAGATGAGAAATGAGAAGAAGATGTGAGGAAGAGACAAAACGCAAACAAATGTCATGGATGACACGGGTGGGTGTTTCTGGAGCGTGGGAGTCCGGGTGTATAAATAGGCCTTATAGCCCTGTGAGCTACAGAGCAAACGCTCCGCGCACAAATGCTAACTCACACAGACACTCACATGTCCAGACACACACATAGACTCACTTTCATCTATTCTCTGTCACTCTCCATCTCCCTCCCACTCCCTCTCCCCGCCTCTCTCTCTCTCTCCCGCTTCATCTCACGCTCAGTCACGTGCCAACAGTGTTGGAGTATGATTGTGAGTGAGTGTGTGATGCTATGAAGGTGAGAGACACTTTTTCACACGTTTGATGATAACATGAACAATATATGTCAAACTTTAGTCAGCTAAGAAGTGGTGATAATGATTGACACACATGCTGTCACATAGATTAGGTCAAATCTGTGAGCAATATTTCAGCATTTTATCATGAACTCCAAATGTCACTAATATCAACAATATTCATTTATCTTTGCTATTCATGCTCATCTTTTGCCTTTTAGTATATTAAGTAAGTATTTTTATAATGTATTTTATTGGACAACATCAATCCCCAATGTTGTTTTAAGTACTGTGGCTCAGTGTTAATGTTTTATTAGCTGAATAGAATTATTTTATTAGTTCAAATACACATGTAGACCATCTGTAGTTGCAGTTGGCTGGCTTTTGCCACTAATCTGCTTTGTATTATGTCTTGTCTGCAATTAGATATTTTTGAATATGTTTTCCCAGAATTTGTTATATTATTCAGTTAAGTTTTTGGATGCACACTGCTGCTTTGGGGAGATGAGCTCATCTGACTATCACAAGATCACGAGTCCACATGATTCAAAGTATGATGACAGACTGAGATTAAGTGAAAATACAGATTTCAAATGGGGAGAAGGCTCAGCAACGTCTCTACTGCCTGCATAAACATGACAATGCTTTATTTCTCTTTTACAGAAAATATTATGAATCTTTCTTTTTCAGGTATTTGTTGCTTTGCATGCCTTTGTCGTAAGCAACTAATTGCAAGGTGCTATTAACAATAAAAATCTATCAGGAACAAAGATCCTTTACACAGCTTAATACTGAATGAGTCCTCAGAAAATCACATGAGACTAATAACGACCCCTCTATGACTACTTAAAGCTAAGGCTGTCAGGATCGTTTTTTAGACTACCTCTATGTAAAACAAACAGAAGGAAGTTTTGTTTTATCGCACAAGATTTGAGCTGTGAGCAGCCACGGTACAAGAAATTGTCAGATTACCGTGTGTATATATCCTTTTAGCACTTTTTGGCACAACATGCCTTGGTGGTGTTGGATAAGCCAGCCTCGAGTCCTTGTGTATTTCAAATGGTTCCAATGTCAGATTGTTCGTGTGTACAGACTTGTTTGCCTCAAGTATTTACAGTAAAATTGAATTAAACTGGTCTTGTTTGTTTCTTGTCACCACTGCAATCTGGCTGTTTTGGACCAAACTCTTAACATGAAATCCCGTGATAGTGAAACTCAGCAACCAGCTATTCTCCTACCACTGGTGGGAAAAAGATATGTTGAAAACAGTCTTGTTTTGAACCTCTTGTACATGCAAAGGCTATTTTCTTGTAGTGAACTGTCCTTTGGGCCTATGTTGAATTCTTATTGACTTACAATCCAGTGTGGAGCTTCTTGTTTTTAGATATGACAATTCTGGCACCCTCTCAGGTCATTAGAGAGCATGTGGTTCTCTACTTTGCAGTTATCCAAGATTACAGTTCCTGCTTTCCTTGGCTGACTTGTTGTTTATTTTCCAGAAATGTGTGTCCCAGACGTCTCCTTTTCTACTTTTAAAATGTCAAAAAGAAACTTCTGAATGCTGCATCCCAAAAAAGCTGCATTACATACAGAATGTCCACCTGGTACTGTGAGGCATCACCATCTGTGATGGTGGTGAAACTACAGCGAAGACTGGGTGAACAAATAGATACCCCTATCCTGTCAAAAAACAAACCAACAAAAAGCTGAAAGCAAGCCTTTTCCAGCTATAGTAAAATGTTGGTTTGCATTCGTGTGCCAACTTCACCCACAGCACATCGGGCACAGCAGGCATTATTCTCATTAAGAGAAACTCAGCCAGCTATATAGCTAGAATACAAGGCAATTAGTCTCTTTCAGACACTAAATAAACTGCACAGGTGGGAGGGTGATTTAACCCACACGACGAGCTTAACCAACACACACACTTCCAATAATATTGCCAATGCGAGCACACACACACAGACATGCAGGGGTCACAAGATGAGGAAATGCAGCTGAATTATTAAAAATCCCAAGAAATGCCTGCAGCCTGGATTTTTATAAAGACATAGAGACACAGAGAAGAGAGGCTGGGGAGTAGAAAGCATGAGTCAGCAGTCTGCCAGTAAGAGGGAGTTGAGAGACAGAGGAAGGGCTCACAGGATTTAGCTATCACTGACAAAAGAATTTCTGGGCTCACTTTACTGTGTGACTGAGTGTGTGCATGTGTGTCTATGTGTGTGTGTTTGTCTCATTTCGTCAGTAGGGTGTACATGAGGCCATCCAAATCTGAGGAATTTGTGTAAAACCACAGTAAAGCAATGGCATTTGTCTCTGTTTTGTAAGAGTTTTGTTCAACAGTTTTCCTTTGAGCTTGACAGAAATATCTCAGAGGAATAGTTTTGTAATTTTTGGGAAATACACATTGTTTTCGGCTGGGAAGACTGATATCACTCACATATTTGTGCACTGAGTATTACAGCATATACAGACAATTAGCATAGCCTAATATGGAAGCAGGAGGAAACCAGACTCCAAAGAAACAAAAATATACCTACTAACAAGTACATTGTAATGTAAAAAAGACTAATTACAAGACTTCGGGTAGTCACTGCTCCTGGCCACTGGTCATAAATAAATAGTTACAGTACATAACTTCCTCTCAAACCACAACTAAAAATGTATTTTTTTTAATATTTTGTGTGTTGTAATTAAACAAATGATATAAATGGTATTCATTAGTCAGCTTCATACCTTGAAGAGAACCAGGCTAGTTGTTTCCCCCTGCTTTTAGTCTTTAAACTAAGCTAAGCTATTGGTCACCTGGGTGCAGCAGTGACAAGCTGTAAACACAACACTGAGTTGATATGCCAATCAGTTAATTTATTTAACTTATTTGAATGTTTGTCATGTCATGTCATGTTTCTAACCACCTAATTAATTTAAGTCCAATGTAGTGACTCTCCTTTTAGCTCCGTTTTTGCCCTCCACCAACCTCAGAGGGAAATATCTGTCCCTTTAGCTGCTAGATAGTTCATTATGTTCACCCACTTGTCGGCTCATCTTTGTTTATCTGCTGCTTGGTGCTGTGTGGGTAGCAGCAGAAAAGTGAACAGTGATGTTGTGGGCCAGAAAACCAAAACAATTAGCTGAAAGTTGCTATATAGCTCTTTAGCGCTGAGTGGAACCACAGAATCGGGTGGCAATTCTCTAGGTTCATCACTACTTTTACATACAAGTAACGTCGTGTGATCTATTGTTAACAGAGAAATACTGATTATAGCGCCATAAAATAAAACAGTATAAATGCAAGGCTAACAGCAGCTAGTCTTGTAAAGAATCAGCCCTGCCCCTTGCCTATGGCTTCTTGAATGTTTTTAAGTGTGAATTATATTGAAAATAACTTTAACAAAATAAACCAGAGTGGATTGGTGAAGTTGACCTGGTAGCTTGGATGTCTAATGTTACAACTCCTTTTTGTTCTGGGAGCTCAGAGAAAATTTACTGCAATATTCAACAACTCCCTTACCAGAGGATTTAATGTCAACCATATTCACACCCAGAAATAAGAAATGAGAGCTCTTAGAGGAAAAAGAGCACAGTGTCCTCAGCACAGTCTGCTCTCACTGAATTTATGTTGTACCTTTAGCACTCCAGGGCTTGAGACCAAGGAAAGAGTCATCGGAGAATATGAAGTGTGAACAAGAAATACAAATAGACAAGGCATGGATGTAAAGAACTAAAAGAAGACAAAGAAAGATGAGGCAGTCAGTGAGAGCTAAGGCTAAAAAAGGTGTGAAAAATATCTCTCAGCACCTATGTTGCCACGTGTGGGCACGTACTGTACTGCAAAAGAGAAAAAAAGTAAGCGACAAACACTATTTTTTGCTTTTTCTCTTCTCAGTTTCCCCCCCTATTTTATATAATCACCCATAAAAGGCTGTTTGAACTGAAAGGACAAAGAGCAAGAGAGAGACAAAACAAGGGAGGAGTCATCCACTGTCCCACTTCAGTCCAACAACAACTTGACAAAATGACTGTGTATAGATCGAGTACTTGGACAAAAACACTTGAATCATATACAGCTCATACTTTGTGCAGCGTTGCACTCTATCTGTTTTATCACATTGGTGGAGGAGTGTAATCAAAGTGTGGATTCCAGGCAAAATACTCCACACAACAACACATGGATCTACTTAGCTTTTTCCAAGACTAATTGTCCAGTTGTGGAGCCTCGGTGTGGCAGAGATGTTGCCTTTAGCTGTATTATACTGTATGCTAAAGTAGTGTGGGAGTCTGTGTGTGTGTGTGTGTGGTGTAACAATTATTTTCTCTTCTCTTCTCTTCTCTTCTCTTCTCTTCTCTTCTCTTCTCTTCTCTTCTCTTCTCTTCTCTTCCCACAGTAGTTTTGGTCAGTAATGTGCTGAATCATACAGAGAGAGTTGAGGAGTTGGACAGATGGAAGTAGTTAGGGCCTGTACTACTGTAATGCACTGTTTAACAACTTTTTTTTTTTTAATTGAGTCCAATCTGTCTATAGCTCTGCTGCTACACCAGATGCCCCAGTCTGCAGTCTGTTCCTCCAAAGATCCTCCAGCTCATAACTTTACTGTAAGTGTAGTCTCTTGAGCTTACTAGAGATTCAAGTGAAGCCACATACTGTAAATTTACTGTTTTATGCTGCAGTTTTTTCTTGGAACATTTCCCAGTCTTTCGTTACTCACTCCCTTGACCATATGAGAACCCACAGGCACACATCCAAAATCCTGAGCTGGAAGAAGTACTCTGATCTTTTACTTAAAGGCCCAGTGTGTACAATTTAGGGGGCTCTATGGACAGAAAGGGAATATGATATGTCGAATCACCTGAAAATAAGAATCATTGTGTTTTCGTTACCTTAAAATGAGCCTTTTAAATCTGCAGAGGGAGCAGGAGCCTTTTCTACACAGCCTGCCACGTTGAATCGGCTTGTTTCTACAGTAGCCCAGAATGGACACAGAACACTAGCTACAGGGCCTTTCGTGGCTGCAGCCATCGTAGTTTCTCCCTATACACTTGGAAAACTAAATCCTAAACACTGGAACTTTAAGTAAAAGTTGCAGTCCATATATTGTCATATATTGAATATACTTTGTATTAATAATCTGTAACTACTAACCATATCTGTCATATCAAGATGCAATATTTCCCACTGAAATGTAGTGGAGTAGAAGAATAAAGTAGCACAACATGGAAATACTCAAGTAAAGTACAGCTCCGCGCAGTACTTGAGTAAACGTACCACCACTGACATGACAATATTATTATCCTCTACTTGCAGATGCTTCCATCTCAGATTCATTTGAGTGACACATAAAATGCATGTGTGTTTGTTTGCATACAGCAGAGCGATGACACTGATTAGCATCCATTAGGCGCTGTTGATTGCACTCCGAATGTCATCAGGTTCTGAGGTCACGGATGACTCACAGTTTGACATTATACAGAGCATTATGATTGCGCCCTATAAATGTCTCTCAGTCTTTATCTCTTTCTCTCTCTCTGAATGATGAACAGAGAATCATGAAAACATGTGACTGAGCTAAAGGTCCATCATTCCCTATGGAAGCCTATTCTGATGGTCTAAGGTCCTGGGCCTTTCACCCCCCTCCCCAGCCTCTTCTCAGCTATTGAGCCAGTGGTTAAAAGCGTGGGAAGAGTAGAGCAGAGACAGGGGGTGAGAGGTGGATATGACAAACAAGGATGCACAAAGGCAAGAAAAACAAAACTGAGAAGGTTTCAGCCCCTGAAAACAGGTTTTAAAAGTTTTTCACTGAATATTCGTGTTGAGTTTTGAAAAAAATCCATAGTTGTGTGGGAGACACTTACGTGAAGGAACTGACCATTTATAGCCAATGGTTATATAATTCTTTTTTGGCTGAGAAGCAGTGGTGGAAGAAGTGTTCAGACCTTGATGAGATCCTCGTACTACACTATAAAAATACGGCATTACAAGTAAAAATCCTTTTTTGTATGTAAGTATGTAAATATTATCAGGACATTGTACTTGAAATATTAAAAGTCATGTGGAAAAAGGTCCACTATGACTGGTAAATAATAGTAAATATTTCCCCATGAAATATGGTGGAGTAGAAGTATGAAGGGAATAATACTGGTCATTCCATGGTATTCATAAAAGTGTTATTTATTATACCACAGGGTACTTATGATCACGTATCCAGGAAGCAGCACCTGGTTCTGTACTAAACATAAAATGTTTCACCAAGGACACTCTGTTTTGCTGATCACAATTAATAACATGTTTGGTCTGTTTAGTGACAGAGACAAGGGTTTACAAAAGCAAGATTTTGTTTAGTGAAATGGTTGCAACAGAACAGCCATGTGGAGACACTCTTATGCTTATGAATGTAACATCCATAATAGTCCTTCATGTGGTTTGACATGTTTAACAGTGCCCTCTACTTTAGTCTCAACATTAGAAACCAGTCAGAAACCAGAGCTATAAGTGGACTGCTACAGGAGCTTTGCTTCACGTACTTCTGATCTGAGCATCAGTTGCCACGTCAAGAGCAAATTATTATACCCAACACGCCATCTAGTGGTCTATTAGGGAATCATAATTTGATCCCATTTGGCCTGTAGATGGGGATACTTTCATGAGTCTGTGACTTCACAACCCTTTCTCATTCCCAACTCATAAAATACCGACGATTTGTCACCTAGACGTCTGATAATGACGCAAAAGGTACCCTGCTGCGTCTGTATAACCCTTGTGTTCTTATATTTTTGTTACTCAGCCAGTGTTTGTGGGTCTGGTGGACCCGCTGCATTTTTTGGTTTTTAATTCAACATAATCAAACAATTTTGTGTTAAAATACTCTACAGATGTTTACTTCATCCCAATTACAAGCAATATAAACAGCATGATTAATATTTACCTTTGTTAGATCGCATTTATGTATTAAAGTGCTACTCGTTTTTGTTTGTTTTTTAAGAAAAATGTAATTAAAAAAAGAGGGTGGAAAACATTCAACAAATTTACAAATGAAGCAAGTTTTTTCATAACTATTAATTTTCATTCATTTGAACTTTTTTGAACATTAGAAATTTAACCCATTCAGGTCATGTCAAATGTCCTGCACATGAGTAACTGCCATCTGTGTTGGCTGTTTTTGCATTCTTATCACATTGGAAGCCATGCATGGTGGCTCATTTCTTGGGCAAGAAGACCATTCCATTTTTTGACATCCATATTTCTTCACTTGCTAGCTGCTGACTGGGGCTCACCACTGCTCACTGTTTGGTGCCGGGGTTGCTAGTCCTGTGGTTTGTCTTCATTTTGCAACTAGCTGATGCTTAATCTCATCATCTTCTTCAAAATCACTGTCAGACTCTGAATTTTCTGAAATGTGATCCTCATATTCTGAATCCTCTTCCTCTACATCATCATCAAAAGCTTCTCTGGCCTACTGTACGGAGAATTTTTTTGTCCATTTTGATCAGTTGTATTGTATCAGTTGTCACTGGCAAAGCTCTATTTATCGTGTCCCGCCCCAAATTTGCAGCTGGGATAGAGTATGGGAAATTATGATTAGATCCCGCAAGAAAGAGCAGGAAAAATGTGCAGGAATGTGAGAGCAGGTGCATGTACAAATGCTCGAATGTTGCTTTGGGGGGTGGAAATGAAAACGGGTCCCACAGACCCGAACGGCACACAAGGGATAATACGCTCTGGGTTCTCAATTGACTCCAACGTAAACCCGTCCGCGGCGGTAAGAGACGCTCAGAGCTGAGGATCCAGCCATCCATTCACTCCAATAATAACCCGATCACGTCGATATATGACGCTGTGAGCTTCAGTCTGATTGGAGAACCGAGGACTCTCTGCCCAGAAGTATTTTTCTCACAATTTTAAGGATTTCTTTTAATGATATCATCAACATTTCTCAACACAAACACGTCAAAGTGTCACTGATAATTCAATAATAAGATAGGTTCATGTTGTGGCCCTCAGTATGATTTTTTCCTTCGAGTCTGAGAAATAAAGTTTAATTCGTACGTTTTGGATAGCGGAAAGGCCTACACTACCCATAATCCTCGACCACCGTTGCTATGGAGATGACGACGCTCCAGGACAATCCTGCATTGAAATCACACAATGTTTTCCAAACTGATTCAGGATCTGATCTTCAGTGAACAGATTTAACATACATAATGCTTTGTTAGGTTTATTATTTTATTTTCACATGTAAAACACATTTTCAGATTTAATTCACCACTCGCATCAGTTTTGGACGCTCTGAGCTCAAGCCGTCAGCTCTACACTACCCATAATCCACAACCACCGTTGCTATGGAGACGAAGACAATCCACTTTGCGCTCCCTGATTTTATTCATTTATTTATTTATTTATTTATTCTTAACTAATTTATAAAAATAAAATTAACTGGTTCAAATAGCTCAGTGTTTTATTATGTGTGCACAAATTACAATATTTAATTTCAGTTCGTCATAGCTACACGTCAAGAGATCTTAAGCAAGGTGATTGGATGGTTTTTAACTGCGGAGAGAGGGTGTATAATGGAGGGAAAGGAACGGGACGGAGACAGTTACAACAGTATGGAAATGAGTGAAGAGGAGTATGAGACTGATAAAGGGGGTAGTGAATGGGAGCAAGTAGGGAGAGGAGGAAGGTGTAGAAGGGCAAGTGGGAGAAAGAGAAAGAAGGAAGATAAAGATAGTTTGGAAGGCACGGAGAGTGAGGGACAGGGAGATGAGGTAAAGAGTGAAGATCTTTTGTTTTATTCTTTCCTGGATGACACCATTAGATTCTGTTTTGCTGTGATTCTATTTTTTAAAAACCTTTTATTGCTTTTTCTTATGTCACAGATCTCTTCAAATATATTTTTTAAAAGTTTTATAAATTTCACACTGTTATAGGTTTTCACACGGTTATAGATTTTCACACTGTTGCATAGTTCACACATTACGTCAAACTCTTACTAAAAACCAAGTGCTCACTACTTCATTAATCTTGTGTGCTCACATGAGCCAGTTCTACTTCAAACATTGTGCTGTGCTATCTACCTGATTTACAGCATTCTGTGTGATAATATGTGCATTCCAGTTCTTCAAAAGGGTTATATTTCACATTTAAAAAGGTTATACATCCAGTTATCAGTGTCTATTCTCTCACAGTGCTTCAGTGTTTATACTTCACCATTTTAAGTGTTTCAGATCATGTGCATAGTGCTCTTCTCTTTGGTTATACTTGTTGGTTATATTTGTTACTCATATTTGTTAAAAACAACAGAGAAACTGTAGTGCATGCATTAAGAAAATCAGAAAAAATGTCAAACACTCAATCAATAAGAAAATCAGAAAAATTGTGAACCACTCAATCAATAAGCAAATCTCATTAATTTTTATACTACAAGTGGAAAGAAGGGATCCCTTAATGTAGTGGTGAGATTTGAGGGAGAAGGGGGAGTTAAGAAAATGGACCCACTAAAAATCACAAAAATAATCAGAGCACAAGTAGGAGAAGTTAAATACGCTAAAGTGCTAGGAGATGGGAACTTGCTAATTGGGTGTAACGCAGAAACATAGAAGAGTAGAAAAAGCTCGGAAAATGGTGAGTGTAGGAAAAATGAAGGTGTGAGTTGGAGAGCAGAGAAATATTGGATGTAAGGGAGTGATAACAGGGGTTCCCCTTGGTATCAGCAAAAGATCTAGTGGGAAGCCTGAAAATGAGAAATACCACAGTTAAAGATGTTAAAAGAATGACAAGAGGACCTGAGAAAAAAGAATCAGAAACAGTAGTAGTAGAGTTTGATGCAAAAACTATACCAAGAGAACTTTATTTTGGATTTGTTAAATATTATGTGAGAGAACTTGTCCCGAAACCAATGAGGTGCTTCAATTGTCAGGAATATGGACATATTGCTAACCTGTGCAATGGCAAAAGAAAGTGTGCAAGGTGTGGAGGGGACCATGAATATGGGAAATGTGGGACGGGTGTGAAACCAAAATGCTGTAACTGTGGAGGAGAACATAGTGTAGCATATTGGGGATGAAAGGCTGTGAAAAGAGAAATAACAGTGCAACAGATAAAAGTGAATGAAAAAGTATCGTATGCCGAAGCTGCCAAGAGAGCGGGACAGGAGAGTTTCAGGGGCAAGCAACAAGAATAGAGAGAAACAAATGATGACAAGCAAGAAATGGAAAAGAAAACGGTGGAGGAGGAAAAGAGATTGGTGACATTCATAGCAGGAGTCATAAATGCGACTGCAGATGTTAAATCTAAAACAGAAAAAATACAGATTATAGTCAAAGCAGCAGTCCATCATCTGGATATGAGAGGGATAAGATGGGAAGAGGTAAGAGATGAGCTGAGTGTTTAGGCCAGTCAAGAACGAGACTCAACCCCCTCTTGGACACAAATTGAAATGTATGACCTTGATGAAGAGGTGAAAAGTGATCTCATTTATAAATGGAATCCCAAAAGTATCACTAGTAAAACCAAAAACCCACTTACTATCCACCTGATCTGATCATGAGGTTCATAAAATTATTGGAGTGAAGGTTGATTTGTCACCCAAAACACCCTTATGGAAAAATAAACTCATACCAATGTTCTCTGATAACAACATTTTTAAGCTCTGGCATGATAAAGGAATAATGTATTTTGAGCAATGCTATAGTAATGGGACTCTTATGTCCTTTGAACAACTAAAAGCTAAATATGACTTGTCCAACAAACACTTCTTTTGTTATTTACAGCTAAGAACATTCCTGAAAAAAGCTGGGGGGAACAAATGACACTGCCTAACCTGACAAAGATGGAGGAAATATTTCACAATAATAAAGGCCCAAAGTATTTTATTAGCCAGGTGTATTTAATAATAATGGAAGAGTATCCAAAACAAAACATACTAACATACAAACTTGAAATTAACTCAGAGTTCCATGAAATTTATTGACATAGCTTTTACTGTTTCCAGAAAATGCATTGCGTTAACCTGTAAGTCAAACTCCTCCCTCTCCATATCGAAATGGATATCAGAAATAATGACCTGTTTACCTTTAGAGAAGATCACATATGTCATAAGAAATAGATACGACACCTTTTTAAGGATCTGGCAACCTTTTATTGAGTATATCGGAACATTACCCCTAACAGCTGTAGACTCTCTGTAAACCTTGAACTGGTTCAATATAAATTGATAATAACGTCCAGGTACAGTGTTTAAGATGTTCAGTTACAATATAACCATTGTCCCCCTAAATAATTGTATTATCATTATTACTATTTATTTGTTTGTCTTTATTATTTATACTACTTTGCCTGTGGGAATGAGTTGTACTGTTTTTGCATAACTGAAAACTTCAAAATAAAGTATTCAAAAAAAAAAAAAAAGAACATCAGATCATTTAAGCATATATGCGGTGGAGCTATACTCAATATTAGAATGGGTGGAGGACATGACAGTCAGGAAAATAGCCATATGTAGTGATTCATTTTCAGCACTCTTAAGCATTAAAAACAGGACAGCGAAAACACATCAGGAAATATTATATGAAATACTGTTATAAACATCCAGATTAACACAACGGGGGAGGGAAATAACGTTCATGTGGGTTCCAGCGTTTTTAGGAGTACAAGGAAATGAAAAAGCAGACAAAATTGCTAAGGAAATGAAAGTAAAATTATCAAAAGCAGAGGGAAAAAGTTTAATATGGAAGGAAATAAACAATCAGTGTAATCAGCATTGGAAGAAGCAGAAAAAAGGGAGACATTTATATAAATTACAAAGTGTAGCAGGAGAGGATGTTATGGAAATAATAGAACAGAGCAAGTAGTCATGAGCAGAATAAGAATAGGGCACAGTAAATTGAATAACACACTTAATATAATAGGAAAACATCCAACTGGTCGGTGTAGCTGTGGGGAGAGGGAGACAATGGAGCATGTTATTGTACAGTAGCATGTCCTAGATATGAAAGGGAGAGGGAAACGATGAGTATAGGATTGCGAAAGGTAGGAATAGGGGAAAAAAACTTCACGGGTATAGTAGAATGTGGAAAATCTAAGGAAGGGAGGAGAATCATTGTGAGATTTCTTATCTCAACTGGGTTAATTAAAAGAATATAAGTCCAGCAGATGGCAGTATATGCAACATTAAGGATGCCGACTGCCAATAAACACCAAAGAAGAAGAAGAAGAACCCTTTTTAAGTGCAGTGCACCCTGGGAGTCGTAGTAAATGTATGTTTCACGTCTGAGTCCTGCGGCGCTCATTTCTGATTGACACGAGTCAAATCTAAGGTAAGTAAGTCATGGTAAAATCTGCAGATTATTTGCAATTTGAAAGAAATAATAATAGACTGATATAAAACATGAAATATTTTCAGAGAGCAGTCTGTGTATTTCTGCGACTGTTTTTATTTTTGTAATGTATTCTCATGTGAAAGACACTCGCTTGGCCAGCTAGCTAAAAATAGTACTAGCCTATATTAGCAATGCAGTTTTAAAGCACACTTCACCAGAGATGGAGGGCCCGGCCTGTAAGGCTGAAGGTTGATAGCAATAGGCAGTTAAATCTCCTCTAAACAACGAACAGTTTAAATGTTCTCAAAGGACTAATAATATTCAGATTTACCAAGCAGTAACTTTCCATAAGTCTAAATTCATATTTTGATCAGGCAGTACTGTTAACTACTGTTTGATACATGAATACATGCTGTTTGTGTGAGAATGCCAGAGGTTCTCTTGCCACAAGCAGCCATGTCTGTACACCCAGGTTAGTTATTTTAGTTCTCCTCCTTCCTCTTCTTCTTCCACCTCTTTGGTTTCCTCAACCCCAGAAAGTGACGGACTCTCTTCCAGACAGAAGGTGGTTCTGCTCTCCTATTTGGAAGATTTCCCTCAGCCTCTTCCTGGGATTTTAGGGCCGGTGCAGGACTGATGGTCTCCTGCTGCTTGCGCTGATTCTCCTCAGCGACTTCTTTTTTTTTTTTGAGTCTTTGGACAAATGGGGGGAAACCAGAGCACCTGGAGAAAACCCACAAAACTTGATGTTATTTTAGTTCTCCTCCCTCCTCTTCATCCACCTCTTTGGTTTCCTCAACCCCAGAAAGTGATGGGCTCTCTTCCAGACAGAAGGTGGTTCTGCTCTCCTATTTGGAAGATTTCCCTCAGCCCCTCTCTGGGATTCGAGGGCCGGTGCAGGACTGATGGTCTGCTGCTTGCACGGCATTGGAAGTTCAGCCTCTTTTGCTGGTTCAAGGGGCTCTGCATTAGGGATGGTGATTTTTTGGAGAGCCTCTCTCTCAGCCTTGAGCTCAGTGGAGAGCTTCAGGTTGAGCTCGTCCAGCTCTCTCCCAAAAATCTCCTCCTCCTCCTTCAGGATAGTGATCTCCTCCGCTATCTTTTGACGGGGGTTGATAACCTGCTGTCTGACATCAGTTACATCAGTTTGATATCTCAGGTTGACCTCGTGGAGTGACACAGTCATGTTGTCCAGTTGGTTTTGAAGAGTCTTGTTCTTCTCTCTCTCCTCCTGGAGTGCAACGGTGGCTTCATCATAGTCAAATTGCAGGTCTTCCTTCTGCAAGATCTTGTTATCGAGATCATGCTGAAGGGCATCAGCCTGCTCTCTGATTTTGGTAACATCATTTTCATACCTTGCATTGAGCAGTTGGTATGAAATACGGAGCTGTTCCAGTTCCTCTTGGAGAAGCTTGTTCCTGTTCTTCTCCGCCTGGAGCTCGTTAGTGAGCTTCTCCTCGTTGTCCACTTGGGGTAAATCTTCTCCACGGACACCAGGATCTACTCCTGGTGTCCGTGGAGAAGGTCCGTTTTCTGAGCCACCTTCATCTAAATGAAGATTTGGCTCGGCTGATTTTGAATTATTTCCATCAATGAAAATTGGAGGACTGTTGAAGGCTAACTTAATAGCGTCTTCAGCTCCATCTGAATTGTCATCATCGGCATCTTGAGCACTGGTAAATATTCCACCAGGGGTATCATGTGACTCTGGTTCTGAGTCTAGATGATTCAAGGACAAAAAAGACATGTAATGAAGTGCCTCATCTTGATATGAGCTGGCGTCCATCTTATTTTCCAGGTGAACCATTGAAAGAAAAGGGTTCTTTAAAGATTCCCTGGGGACGACTCTCCTTTCAGGATCCAGATCAAGAGTGGACTTGAGGAGGCTTAGGAATGCCATCCTGTCTTCATACTCAATATCATTTTTTTTGGCTGAGTATTTTCGTACCGCATCCTCCAAATTCTCAACGGAGTCGAAAAACAAGGAGGATTGCATTTGGGCTTGGAGACCTGTTATCTCCTGGAACTCTTCTGGTGAATTCAGCCTCCACCGTGGACTGTGGGGGTTGTCATTCAGGCTGAAAAATACCTCGGTGTATTCTCCAGCATCCAGGACGTGGTCTTCCGGCTGACCCAGCAGGTGCACAATGCGTCTCATCGAACTATAGAAACATTTTTTAGGGAAAAGATTTTTTCCAAAATACAAGAATGCCATCGTGCATCCCACTCCCCACATATCAACTGCTTCAGTCAGACGGAGGCCTAAGAGCACCTCTGGAGCTCGAAATGAAAAAGGCTGGATCATCATTCCGATCGACATTTCGCTCACCTGTTTGGCCAGACCAAAGTCAATGAGCTTGATTTTAAATGGCTGATCCTTGTGGTTGACCAGCATTATATTGTCTGGCTTTAAATCCGTATGTAGGATACCAATACTCTTTAAAGCATCAAATGCTACCATGAGCTGGTAAATTACAGGACGAATTTCATTAAGACTTAATGTATTACAGCCTCTCTCTTCCATCAGGTCCCAAAGACTCCTGTCCAGCATTTCAAAGGCCAGACAAGAGACATCGTTGAACCTAAAATATTCCATGAATTCGACAATGTGGTTTCGGTCTGGATCTAGACTCCTGATCTCTTGTAACATTTTTAGCTCTGCTTGAATGATGCTATTTTCATTGTCTTTGAGGATCTTCACTGCCACTTCCTTGCCCGTCAATAAATTGACACATTTGGCAACTTTTCCAAAACCTCCCTCACCGTTAAAGCCTACTACTAGATACCGTGTGGTGCTGCTGACCAGTGTATCATACTTCTGTGCTTGATATAATGGTGTGTCCTCGTTGTTTTCATTTGAACTATTGGAAGAATTATAGGAAGACATTTTTGCAGTCAAATGTTTCCAAACACAGAATAATTTACTTGTGTTCTTCTCTTTGAATATAAATCTCAAATCTCAATATCACTGTGACATCATCAAGTTCCATGGACATAAAAGGAGTTCAATGATATCAAAGCCAAAAAAAACACTTTGAAATAAAATTGTGAGTTACCATGGTTACGGGAACGCCCTGAAACTTTATAATGATTCTCAATAAGACGTTTTTTGGTTAGTATGACCGTACAAAATCATGAATGTAGCCTGATTGTACCTCAATGCTGAAATCTTATATTATAACATATATAACGAATGTAAAGCATCAGAGCTTCACTTTGATTGTTAAAAGTTATTTAGTCCTGGTGCTGTTTTATGATGTATTTTTCTATTAAACTATTAGAGGCTCACTTGAAACAATGTTAATAATAATAATAATAATAAAAATTAATGATAATGATGGTGATAAGAAGAAGTAGAAAAATAGTTCTGTAGATGGTTAATTATTTGAACGAGCAAAAGTTGAGACAAGCTTGGCAAAAAAAAGTATCAGTTTGATTTCATAGATTTAAAATTACATTAAAAAGACAAAAAGAAAAGTTTGAATAGTTGTTCAGATCATCCTCCTGTAAAACACTGTTGGTTAAGTATTTAAACTTGATAGCTGCATTAGAGAACATGGTTATGAGTGGAGTGGGGCTAATCTTATTTTTTAGCAGGTGTTAATTAATGTAACCTGTAACATGTTTCATAAATTGCAAATGGGGAATATGACTTGGCTGCAGCTCGAAAAAATTTCAATCAACAGAATTTTTTTTTTTTTGCTTTAATCCATGATTGAAAGCACACACACACACACACACACACATCACCTGCCAAGAGTCCATCATTAGTGTCGAATATTACCATTATGGAATATTATCGCTCCCCTCTCACCCTCCCTGCATTCATCTTCATCATCCCCCTCCCTCTTCTCATTCCCTGTCACCTTTCAACTGTCCGCTATCAAAATAACGCTCCAGTGAGGGATTAATGAAGTACTTTCTTCACTCTTTCCTCCGGGTCGCCACTTTAGATCAGCCAGCAGAAAAGTGAGACGCGCACTGCACTCTGATTCCTGTAATTTGAGCTCCGCGTTTGCAGGCCAGTTCTCCTCATTACAACCCCACAACAAACCCTGTGACAGCAGCAGGTGGCTGCTGTGTTCCCTGTAGTGGTGTTAAGTTTGTTGGGGATGCTTTAATTGGGGTGAAATCTTGCTAAAACCTTGTAGTGTGCGTCTGCTGTTGAGTTACAGCAGTGGGAATGTTTCCTCCCCCTCCCTCTCTCCCAACCAGCACCAGCAGTGTCCCGTGGGGCCGTACAGTTATGGTGTTGTATTATATCACAGCATAGTAGCGCTGTTGTCCGTGTTGAATGGTAATTTCCTGCTGACTCAGCGCACTGCGAGCCACAGCCCGTCCATACAGCAGTTCTGTCAGACCCGTTAAAAGCCGAGGAAAAGGCAGAGTGATTAGAGGAGCACTGGATGGTGTGTGAAGGCATGTGTGTGTGTGCTGTCGATGTGGATGGAGAGGAAGTAAAGCAGCAGTAGCCTTTAAGATTACGCAACATTTTGCAGCTTTACAACGTGAGGGTAAAGTAATCTCAAGGCTACTTCATGCTCCCTGATGTAACGGGATGATCTATTATTGTCTTAGGGTTGTTATCTATCTTATATATAGATGGGATATATATCGACATCTTATATCTATATATTAAACACACAGAGAGCATCTGAGGAGCGGAAACGAGCACGCTCTGGAGGAGACCCTCCACAGACCTCTGAAAGGGACTGTGCAGGACGAGGCAAGCCGAGGGGGAGGCGTGAATTGTATGAATTTTTATTTGTATGAATTAAATAAATGGTGGACTAAATCAAATCAGAACTTATTGTTGAGGGTTTAAAATATTCCCATCTATAAAAATACATATTGAAAGTAGAAAAAAAAATGTTGCAGTGGCATTACAGTCACATTACATTACCAAGTACTTCGCATATTATATCTGTTTTTATAAATTGTTAAGAGTATGTAGATTGAAAGAAATATGAATCCAGTGATAACCTAACCTGTTCTGTAAAGAAAGCTGAAATTGTAAATTCAGACGTATTACTTTATTAAAGTTGACTTCCAGTGGACTTATTCGTATTTGTTTACATGTTATAGATTTCAGGATGTGACAATGAGGCAATGGCGGAGTGATGTTTTTAGTGATTAGTCAGGTGTGCTGTCATGCTGATTAAAGCACATTCTAAGCGTCTAATTGACCAATCAGATTGCTCGGTCGGACCTACTTGTTGTACAATAATGCTTTACGCACCTTGTTGATTCTAAAACAGTTCAACTTCAGATGTAAAATTCCTGCTTTTTTGTTTTTCTGTATTTCCACAGATTGAGTCTGGACAAAGAGAACTGTGGCTAAGGACATGCGCTTTGAGTGGTTGGAAGACTACTCGCTTTTACGCTTCATCCATTCACACACTGATGGCATTGGCTGCCATGCAAGGTGCTCATCAGTTTTTAGCTAACTATTCACACACTTACTCACACACTCCAGTATCTTGCTCAAGGGCACTTCAACATGCAGACCGGAGGAGCCGGGGATTGAACCACCGATCACATCGCACATCAGAATTAGTATGTCATCCTATATCTTTGAAAATTCAACCTATATCTGTTTGCGCAGCACTTTGCTCAAAGGCAATGTGTCTCAAAATGCATGACGCTGCACTCCAGCACCAATCAAACTTAGGCCAAACATTTGAATGAATATTATGAATAGATTTCAAAGTCATTTGCTGAGCACTCTCGTGCTTCCCATACAATGAACGGTGTCATTTTTGTTGACCTCGTGACCTTGGCATGGAATCTGGTGCACAGTAATGGTCCCCAGAAGTTGAATCCTGTCTACTTTGATGGCATCATGACCTTTCCCCAACATGCACTTATGCCACAGGGCAGCAGCAGCAGAGGAGGTCAAGGCTTTTTTCCCAGAGGAGGCTGCCTTCAGGTCAAAACGACCTGTCATTTTTAGACGGCTTCATTCATTTACTTAACTTATCTGTTTACTGATGTAAGTAAATCTGTTACTGACGTTGAGTGAGGCTTAAGTAAAAATCAATAAAATCAAATCTTAAATCAATCATAACATGTTTGGAGGAGACCATTTTGATTGATAGAAAGGGCGTGATTGTTCAAAAATAGTATGTGTTCATGCTTACTGGTTCAGTACTACATCACCATTCAAGATACACAGTATCCCTTAAAAGGATGTAAAGAAAGAAAGAATATTTTTGTTTTCATATTTCCATACATATGAAGAAAGGGAAACAAACCTAAACTTTATATACATATTTAATGTGGAACTTTGTTATTATACATCACAGTGCATTTTTTAATTATTTTAGAAGTAAGTAATTTGAGGTAGCACTTATGTATTAATATTATCCTCATCTGGGTCACTGTGGGTGTTGCTAGGTTTTAGCCATCATAAACTATGTAGCCATTATTAGATTTTAGGAAAGGCTAAACACTTATATAATGATGGAATATGATTGATCGTCATGTTATGAAGCCTTTTGAAAAGTTATTAAATGGACATCAACAAGTGTGTTGTTAGGAGAGTCCACAGAATATGCTTTGATAGTATATATACAGCTTTCTATGGGTATGGGTACATTTACTTTATGTATTTTGCCTTTTTTAGGGTAACCAGTGGGAGAGGCTAGGTCTGGGAGAGCTTTGTCTGTGTGAGCAGTCTTATGGGTAGTGCAGTCACAAGTATATTTGTGTTGTTTAGTTTGTTTTGCTTTATGCACTGTATTTTCTGTATACGGGGTGGCCATGGCTCAGTAGACCCACTCGGTAGAGTGGGTCGTCCAATAACTTAAAAGTTGGCGGTTCGATTCCCGCTCTCGCTGCTCAAAGATTGATTGCCACGGCCGAGGTGCCCTTGAGCAAGGCACCATACCCCCCCAACATCTGCTCCCCGGGCGCTTAATTGTAGCCCACCGCTCCAGTGAATACAGCATCTGTCTCTGAGTGTGTGACCCTGTGCATGTGCATGTGTGTGTTTCAACAGGTGCCAAACTGGATGGGTTAAAAAGTAATTTCACGTGTTCAATGTGATTAATAAAGTTTCAACTTAAACTTATACGTATGAGTTGAAAAGTAGCCCTAACCACAACCAGTGGTGGAAGAAGTATTCAGATCCTGTGGCCCGCTTAAGTAAAAGTACTAATGCCACAGTGAAAATACTCCACTATAGATAAAACTCCTGCATTCAAAACCTTACTAAAGTAAAGGTACCCTATGCAAGTATTATCAGAAATACTAGAATTGTACTACAAGTATCAAAAGTATTAAAGTATTGATAGTGCAGTAAAGTGCTTTACTATTATATATGATGTTTTTGGATTCATATTACTGCTGCATTAAAGTATATGCTTTATTTTATTGCTTAGATGCTTAAGATTTCGTTCATTTTAACTATGTTATATACTGTTGGGTAGTTTAATCTACAGTAATGCATTATGGTCTATAAGATCATCATATGCTTGTAGCATCACTGTCCTGACCATGTATCTCTAAAAATGATCATTCAAAACCATCAAATTTGTGGTTTTCACTGGACAGGAAGTGTGTGAAAACTTGTAATATAGTTACTAAAGGTGTCAGACTAATCTAGTGCAGTGGAAGTATAAAGTTGCATGAAATGGAAATACAAGTATACCTCAAATTTGTTCTTAGGTGCAAGCACTAGTTACCTTCCACCACTGACCCTAACATACTGTAGATCTAACACAGATCTTGCATTTCATCCTAAAAATAAAACAACAATAAAAAAACAGGCCAAGTCAAACTATTTTAACAAGGAATCAGAAAAAAAGAGCCAGTACAAAAATAATCTAAAATAAAATGTGTCAGCCTATTTCACTGTCAAAGGGCTCTGTAAAGCTATGCCTGTGCAAAGCCATGTCCATGAAATGTGAAAATTAAAACTTTATCGTAGGACTAAACCAAATACATCACTGGAAAGCTCTCAACTTGCAGACATCATGGCAGTGTGAAGATGATACATAGCTCCTGATTTGAAATATTGACCTTTGAACTGGTAAACCTGGTGCAAGTTTGAAGGCTTATCATTCAGCAACAGAATGGGCTACAGACATAGGAACAGCTGTTATAGAAAGCTCTTGACCTCTAGGGGCGTGATAAATCGTCGGTATTTTACGAGTTGGGAATGAGAAAGGGTTGGACTTTCAACAGGAGATGAACTCGTCCTCAGGGTAGACATGGCCTTATTAGAAAATGTACTTCATATATTATAAATGACTTGGTAGATTAATGTATTAGATGCACAGCATATCTTATTTTTATCAGGAAATCTGTGCAGTTTCAAAAAATGTAAGATGTTGAAGTGTGAGCTCAGTGTAGGGTTTTATTGTCTGTATAAGGACAAACTGCTGAGTTCTCCATCTGTCCCACTGAAGCAGTCTGCCACTCGGCTATGACAGTATGTCTTGGCTTGACTAGAAAACACCTCACACATGCCGGAACAACTGGGTCAACGACACACACACACACACACACACACACACACACACACACACACTCAAGACTCAAAGGAGCACGTTACAGGAAGACTCCTTACTGGGCGATGTGGTAGTAATTTGTCTACTCTGGCAGGTCTCTTATTATTCTCTCGGCCCATTTTTTCCTTTTTCCCTTGATCTCTTTCCCATTCTCTTTTCCTTTTTTCTATCATACTTCTGTCTCTGTCTTTCACAGTGTCAAAGCCAATAGTAACATGGCACTGGCTTCATTCAAATAAGCAACAGAGATTGCCTGTCTGGGTCCAGTTTATGGACTGTGTACATACACACCAGGTGGGGGTCATTTTTAGGTAGGAGGAGACATCTGTCTAACGCTGTCCTAAAATTGTGTCATGTTAAACCATCAAGGACAGAGTTTGTTCAGCTCAACTGTACATGACTTCATTTTATTTTGAAGCAAAACCTTTGTCATTAAGTTCAGGCTGAATTTAGATTATCTAAAAGGCCAACAAAGCTGCCCCACAAGGATTTCCTGTCCCCAACTTCAAGGTTCAGAAAATGTTATTCAGGATTTCCATTACCAAAACAGGAGAGGATAAAAGTCAGTTTTCCAGTAACTGGACTTTGCTGTGTGTGTGTGTGTGTGAGTGTCTGCTTTGGTTTGTTTAAATTAAAGAGAAAGTCTTTCCAAGGCGGCGGGGGAGGGAGGAGGGATGAGAAGACATAAACAAGGGAGCCGAACCTGCCGTTTGTGTGGATGGACAACAGCTGCTGAACAGACCAGACAGGAAGACACATACCACTCGCTGTTTGGACGCTTTTATTCTGAAATTCTTTGAGCATCATATGATATACAGTGCAATATATTTGGAGTATTGTACTAAACTACTATATTTATCAAACAGACTGTATAATAAAACACATCCCAAAAGTTCAGCTTATCAAAATCCATCAAACAAAATATACATCATCAGACTGGGAACTTTAAACACAGATCAGTTTATATTGCCATATATGGCTTGATCATAATCCCTAACAGTTTAATGCCACATTTGTTCACACTTGAATCAAATAAACTGTCCTGTTCTTCAGTGTGCAATGACTTGAGGGTTTATGTTAAATAGTAAATCATCGTTGCCTCGACGAATCTCAAGCAGGAGAGGCTGATCACGTTGCAGCATCTTGTGGATGTCCTCAGTGGTCTGGACTGGCTGTCCATTTAATTTGACTATAACGTCACCTTCCTTAATCCCTCCACTAAAAACATAGAGGAAAGAAACTGTAGTCACTAATGTGTTATAGCCTGAAGTACAAAAGCTGTAATATAAAATGTGTATGTGATCACAGATTTTTGTAATCCCAATAATAATCCGTAAATAACAAATGACGTGGTCTTGTTCCTTGCAAGCTTTCTTCAGTGCTGTGTGTGTGTGTGTGTGCTTGGGTTTTTGCATGTGTGTGCCAACATACTTTTGTGCTGCACTGTCTTGTATGACCTGTTGCACCAAAACTCCACTGCTGACCTCAGGAAATTCTGGATTCTGACGTTTCAAGTCTGCTACAAGTCTGAAACACACAAAAACACAAGACCAACAATGTTAATCCTGATGAAAGTACCAAAATTAATAATACTGTTACTGATAAGATATACTTCTTTCCAGATGTTGCAAATTTCACTAGAAGCTCAGGGTTTGTAATAAACAGTTACAATCTAATGTGTGTGTGAATGTTCTAACTCACGCTTTGGTGACAGTGATCATCCTGATGCCCAAAAAACGTCTCTTTCCTTCAGACAACTCTGAAAACAACACAAAAGAATGAACCAAAGGAGGCTGGTGCAGCACCTCAAGCATGGAAAAAGTCATTGAATTTCCATTTCTGGCTCTCACCTGCATCAGACTGCGGTTCCTCTGTAAGTTTTTTTTGCAGTCTTGCCTTTTCTGCCACAACAACAGTGATATGATAATAGCACTTCATACATAGTATTTCTACAGGTATTACAGCAGGATATCAAACCACAAACACTGAATCTATTTGCTTATTGTTTCTACCTGTGTTGCTCATGCTCTGCAACTGACCTTTGCTGTGTTTGGCCTGTGACTCTGTGAGGAAGCGGCTGATTCTGTCTGAGGGTATGGCGAAGGAGATGCCCGCTGTCACTTTCAGAGTGTTGATGCCTATCACATCGCCATCCTGAAAGAAATACGCACACATGTGCAAACATACAGCGCACACAGTAAATATTCCTCATGACAGAATCTCTAATACTATACTAAGTGTTTGTGTGCATTTGGGGTACTAATCAGTAGAAGCCGATTCAATCTTATTTAAAGGAAAATTGTGTGTAGTTCAACAGATAAATACCCTTTTAGTTTTTACTTCACATTCTTTTATTTTAAATAATCAACATATCACAGATGTGGCAGGAATTCAGAGGTCTGGAGTTGAGCTATGCCAATATCACTCCTGTCTGTGGAGAACAAAAACTTATTTTTACTGATTTTGGGGATTTTTTTTCTTATTTTGATTCATTTCGGTTTGATACAATTAAATATTTATTTGGGCTTTTTTTTAATTATTATTTAAAGTCCCACTGTTTAAAATGTAGGGGTCTCTATTTACAAAATATTACAGAAATTGAATATAATATGTTTTCACTAGTGTATAATCACCTCCACAAAAAGGATTGTTATATTTTTGTTAGCTTAAATGAGCCTTTTGTATCTACAGATGCCACAGGGTCCACTTCCATAGAGTCTATGTTAGCCTACTATTTTGAACCACTATGTTACACTAGGCCTCTTGTGTTTTTTTTTTTACGCATTTCACGATCACCATAGTTTCTCCTTCACACTAGGAAGGAGAGAGTGAGGTGAGGGGGTTGCAATAAACAACTATAATATATGCTAAGTTTTAAATTGGTTATTTGTTGTAATAATAATTATTAATATTTAATACTATTTAATTAATTATAATAATAAATCAAATCAATGTCAATTTTATTTATATAATCCAAAATCACAAATATTCACAGTAGTAATTGGAGAAGGAGTAGTGGTAGTAGGAATCCTTATAGCAGTTGTATGTACATCATTTGCCTGTTTTTAGATCCTCAGTATCAAAAGACAGTGGCATTATAGTTTTATAATCTTGGGGTCAAAAGCCCATGTGGAGTTGATATGCAGATAGGAGGTTTCAAATATTTCTGATTTATTTAAATTTGCTTGCATTTTAATGGGAAAAAAATACATAATACTATGTTTGAAATATATCACCATAATATCTGTATAGTACATTTGTGGATTCCATATATGCTGCTCCAAAATTACATTCCATCTTGACAGATTTTACTTGGTCAAGAGACTTTTTAGACCTTACAACAATGTGGACCTCTGACAGACTCACTGAATAATCCTCCAGATTCATATTAGTTATCACTACTCACCAAGTTAACAAGAGGTCCTCCAGAATTTCCATACTTCTCACAGACAACATGAAATATGAGACAGAGACAATTACATTCATGATTTTAGAATGGGAGCAAAAATGCACGTCAACATTTCTACGTACATCTGTCCTGAATAAAAGAAATGTTCAAGCTGTAAGCAGGTCGCAAACTGTGTCTGTGTCTGAGCTCACGTTAATAATAGCATCAGTCTGGATGTAGTCCATGTCTGAGTCCTTGATGCCCAGCTCCTTGCCGTCTCTTTGAGCAGTGCTGACGATGCCGGTGGTGACAGTGTTCTGCAGGGCGAAAGGACTGCCAATAGCAACCACAAACTCCCCCGGTCTTAGATCAGCAGAACGGCCCAGAGACAGCACAGGAAGCTTCTTCTGCTTGCATACAGACACACACAAACACACAAGCACACATTTGGACATGTCATGTACAGAGAGAGTACAAAACAAAGGATGAAGTGTGGAAGACATTTGGAAAAGAGACAGAGAGAAAAGACACAGTCAGAGACAGAAAGAAGAAGAGTTTAATGCTTACAAAACTGTCTAACTATTTGAGGTATGGGTGTGAGAATACACACATCAGCGCTGTGTCTCTGAGTCACAGAGCTGCTGTTTATGAAAGTATTCCTGCTTGCCTATGAATGTCTAGCAGGAAGCTGTCAGAACTTGGCACATAGATGTCTCAGGATGTGGGTTTTTGTGTAGTGGTATGGTTTTTGTATTATGGTCAAGGAAGTCAAAAATGTCTGTGAATGAACTATTTTTTTTACATTACTTTGGAGGGAAAAAAAGGGTGACAACAGATCTTGATCTACGATCTTGACTGGATTTAGTGTTTGGCGTGGATGTTCTCACCTGAGGATTGACCTTGATTGTGGCGATGTCTGCCTTCCTGTCTACATCTCTGACCACGGCCTCGTACGCGTCGCCGTCGTGGAGCTGCACGCGCAGCTGGGGCCTCCCTGCTGCCATGTAACTTGTGGTTACCACGTGAGCATTGGTCACGATCATACCTGAGTGGGTCACAATAAAACCAGAGCCACTGGAGAGACGAACGTGACCGAACAGATGATGTCTGTAGAAAAATAGGAGAAGGAAACCAAAGATATTCAAATCTTATGTTGAAGGCAGTTTGGCAGGATGAGGTTTGGATTTGAATTCATGGAGAAACTGATGATTGATGGAGAAAGTTCTCTGTTGAGCTGTTTGCTTTATGTGTGTCTTTAATGCAACAATCCCTCCTCCTAGTGGATCTTTAACATCATCTACACACACACATACATGCCACACCTGACAAATAGTTCGATATGGACAACAGCAGGTGCTATTTTCTCCACCACGTCAGCAATAAAGTTGAACTTGTAGCGAGGGCTGCCGGGACGGACCAGGGAAAGACCTATACTGACATGAAGAACACACTGCATTAACGTAAATATAACATAAATATAAACAGACACACAAAATAAACTATCATCATCCACAAACATGACTGTAGGAATAAATTACAATTGAGACCACATAGTTTACGTTGAAAAGTAAAATAGTGTGAGAAAAAAAGATGATGAGGAGGATGGTAAACCAAGGAAGATTCCAGACAGTCACAGTTCAGAATGATCCTCCAGCACTGTTAAAGTTGGCTGTTTATTCTCAGTGCATCAGTGTTAAATGCCAAAGTATTCCAAAAATAAATCCAGATTAGGGGTGCAACTAATAAGGATTATTTTCTTTATCATGAAGAAAATGTTCTTTACAGTCCAAAGTCCAGAGTCCAAAGTGACATCTTCAAACTCAAACACAAAAATGTTCAGCTCACCGTAAAAGCAACAATTCCAGATACTTAAGATGCTGAAATCAGAGAAAAGCTGATACATTTTTGCTTGGAAAAAGACTAAAACAATGAAATATTGAAATATTTGACTGCTTGTTGCAGCTCTATTCCAGATAACGTTTTGAGTGTCCAATCTATTGTATCAGTTGCATAATAAATAAAGTGATGTTGTGTGTTAAATAACTGTCAAACTGCGGTATAAGCACAGATAATTGCACCACAGACACATAGTCGGTTTAGGGATGTTTTGAGAATGTCCACCCTCCAATCTGTAGCTCTCTGACCACCACCAGCAGCCCTACCTGCGCCTGAAGGTGAACAGGGTCCTTTGTGCGCTTGGCTAACTCCTGGTCTCCCCTTCAGTTGAGCTTTGCGGCTTGCTGCTCTCATCTTACACACGTTGTCGTACGTTTTCCCGTCGCTTCCACACACTTCATGCTCCATCTTACACCGGCAGACCCCCTTGGAGCCTCGCCGCCTCCCCACGGCGAGCAGCTTGCACTCCAGGCCATCCCCGCAGGGCAGGTCGTTTTTACGGCCACAGGGGTCTCCCTCCTGCGGTGAACACACCAGGCAGCAGTTACATCTATCCGGGACGTACCCACCAGGGCAGCTGGGGCTCGGACACGAGCTCACATCGCACCGGGAGGCGCACTTGTCAGAGCGCACAGCTCCGGTGAGGTCGTGCGTAAAGAAAAACGCCGCGGCGAATAAAAGTAGCTGCATTGTGATCCTGACAACGCCAGATAAGTTGGATGGATTTAATTCTTTCTTTATAACATCATATTAAATGCGTCACTAAAATATTCAGCCGGATTGTTTCTGTGTTCTGAGCCTAAATTAATAAAAGTTTATACCCTCTCCACTTCACAGATCTATGGCGCTGTTTGAAGAATGACTCGACCTATGAAACTCTGTGTAGATTGAACTCCGCACTTTGCCGAGTCATCGGGGCCCGCATATTCTGACGGCTCTGTGACTGTACATTAGTTTTGTAGACGAGATGTCCCGGAGCCTGAGGCGCACTGGAGCCAGGGACACGCTCATGAAATGAAATTGGTAATGCGCGCCATCTAGTGGGCACAACAACACAGAACAGCACAATTTAAAAGCAGCGTTTAGTTTGACATGGACATGAAGGCAACAAGAGAGAAGACATGCCTAAAAAACAAAACAAACAAACATATAAATTCTTATTAATAGCATTAATAGGCCTATAGAAAATAATTAAAATGTTATCTTCTTACAGCTTTTAATTTCACAGACAAAACATATTTATTTATTTATTTACTATATCTATTTTTATCTATTTTCATTTGTAATATATATATATATATGATTAGTGAATTCAATCGATTTATTTCTTTTGATGTGAATGACCTCAATGAACTGCCAGCTCTCAAATGAACTCACAAACTCACTTGTTCATCTTGAACCGGTTACAGGTTCTCCACAAGGTGGAACAGTTTGGTCATGATCAAACAAGACGCACATTTGCTGATATGTCTAGACCACTGATAGTATGAAGAATGGACCGCGTATTGCGTGACGTCATCTGTACCTTTCTGAAGAGCCGTTTTGAAGCTCCGCTGCCATATTGGTAGTCCTTCTAAGGTAGGCTAATCTAAAAATCGGCAAAGACGTGGGTCATCGGCGGACTTGAGGGGGGCCAAATGACAGCTGGGTGCTCAAAGAAGCCATTTGTAACAGCTGTAATAAAAACAGCCACACTGTTAACTATGTAAAACTTTAAGCCTAATATATTTTGAACAGGTGAGTTATATAAAAATTCAGACTCAGTACAGTTGTCATGAACAATGAAATTAGTTATAGAGACCAAAACCAGTTTTTGTACCATTTTGTAAACATGTTTATTTCTGCTGTGAAGTTTGATATTTAACGGCTGAACAAAGTTCTCAGTTGCCTGAACTCATTTAGTTAATTGTTCAGTCTGTTGTCAATACCTTAAACCATTTCACATGGTAAAACACAATCTGCAGATCTCACTTACACTTTTCTGCAAAACTCTAAACACATTCTCATTCTCAAAACACATTCTGCACTCTAATGCACATGTCATCCATACTGGTAAACACAAGTGGCAAAAATGAAATACAAACAGAGCAGACATGTCATTGATTAGACACAACACAACCACTCAAAATTGATTTCACTTGTTTCAAATGATGTGACACAACCAATATAAGCCAGTTCAGAGAGCAAACAGGTTGTTAAAGGTGGGAATGAGAAAGAAGAAGCTATGTGAGAGGACGAGTGCGCATGCGAGGTGGGGGACGAGGAGGAAGAGGAGGAGGACAAGAAAGAAGGAGAGGAGGACGAAGAGGAAGAGTGGAAATATCCGATGAAATTCAAGCAACAATCATAGACCATGTTCTTGTCCATGGACTGACAATGAGGGAAGCAGGACTTAGAGTGCAACCCAATTTGAGCTGATGTTCTGTGTCCACCATAGTAAGGACATTCAGAGAGGAGAACAGGTACAGTACACTACTGTATTTTTGTAACTGCAAATTTACTGTACTACACTATATGCAGCTGTTTCAATAGACATTTGTAAAGTTCATCACTGTATGTATTGTACTGCATGAATATTTTTTGTAACTGCACATGTACTTTTTGTAGAATTGTAATAAACAAATTGTATGGCCCCGAACATTGTGCTTTTCCAACACCTTGAACAATGTGGGGGTTTTTTTTGGTGTATTGTTTACTGACTGCTTGGTAGTGTGTATCATTTTGATCAGTTTGTTTATGATTTGAGAGCAGTGTTTGGTTTTGAGCACAGATAAATCTGTTTTGAGGTGAAAGTTTGATTTTGCAAGAGGAGTCAGAGGTTTTGTAAATAGTGGTTGAAGGTGAGGTTTTGTGTTTAATGTTTTAAGAAAATGGAGCAAGGTTTCAGAAATTGTGTTTTAGCAATTGAGAAAAACTGTAATACGGGCACTAATGAAGCTTGACATGTTCTGTAGCCAGCGTCAAGTGGCCGTTTTTGGCACTTCACATAGGCTTCACTTCACAGCCATGGAGGTTGCCGCTTGGTTTAGACCTGCAGCAAAATAAGTGGTAGTTGCACCAGTGTTACAGTTTCAGTACATCCCCTGCAGGCAATAAGTGTTATATTCTTCACCCCGCTTTTAAAAATCTAAACTCTCACAGTGTGATCAAACAACCCAGAGGTTGAGAACCACAATTTTAGAGGACCTGTCAGTCAGTCAGAGTGATAGCAGGCTGCCAATGCTGCATATTACCCACATGGTGGCAGTGTTAAACTATCTGTCCCCCACTACTTCTTCCTGCTGACAGACACTGATCACATTGCAACCCTGTTGTCACATTCTGTTTCCTCTCCAGATGTGCACTGCGTCTCAGTAACTGTGTGGGTGCCGTCTTTGTCTAAACAGATGAATGTGTGTGATGACACCTCTACCAGTGTCATGGTTGGAGAGGGGCATGTGGGTGTGTGGTGGTACACGTGCTTCTTTTGCACATGTCTGTAGAGATGTTTTAATGAGAGCAGTTAAATTATGCACGTGTTTGTGTCCACATGACAACATCTGTCATCACCACCTCCATTTAAACCATTTATCAGTATGACCTGTAGCGTGAACTGTGAGGGTGTTTGCACTGTGGAGTGATGTTGACCTTTAAGGTTTTAGCATCACTACTTATCTACCTACAAGGTCATTGATTATCAGGTTGTTTCCATGACCTTGTTGATGAACCATGCAAATAGCATTGGCGTTGCCCTTCAAATCTCCACTTTTATAAGTTCTGCTGAAACAATTAGACAATTAATTTGTTGACGATGGCAACATATTTGATTATTCATAATTTGCTGCTTTACTCAGTTTCATATTGTTTTTAATTGAATAACTCTGGATTTCATTGTTTGATAAAATAAAAATAAAAAATTGTATAGACTAAATCACTGGTTCTCAAACTGGTATGAGTACCACTGGTGGTACTCGACCTCTTTGTGGTAGTACTTGGAGGAATCTCTGAAATAACTTAATTAAAAACATATAATATCAAAATACTACGCTGGAATGTCATTTCAAATAAGTTTTTCATTTTCAATATCAGCCTGATACGTAGTCACTTCCATGCAGGTTAGCACAGCTCACATACATCCGTGATTAGTTATGAAAATGTGATGTTAACTTAGTAAGTGGAGGTAAAATGAACACTGCAATGGTGGCTCCAAACAGGAAATAATAGAAAGAGAAGTGCAGATCAGGAGTAACACTTTTCCACCAAATCAGCTCTGGTTCTGTTCAGGATTCAACAAGTCAACAATAATCTGTAAAGAAAGAAAAGTTTTTATGGTGAAAAAACTGTGGTTGCCAGAGTTTTACCGTAATAAATATGGTAGAACTTTTTCTACAATTTCGGTAAAAGGATATTCGTACTGTTGATTTTATGTTTAAGGTTGGCGTTTAACTCCATATTTTAAAATGTCTGTAGGGTTTACAGTGAAAATTGTCAAACCATGACAGTAAAAGACTAATATATTCCATTAAAGATTACAGTGTTTAACTGTATAATCAACAGTCTCTAATATAAAATACTACATTATTCTGTAGAAGTTCTCTTAAAATGGTATATGAATAAAGGTTTTGAAATATATGTTTTACTGTATACAAGAAAACACATACTTTATGGCATATTTTACAGTCTTTTGCTGTTATGGTTTGGCAGTTTTTCACCATAAAATCTAGAGACAGTGTAGCATAAACCTGCCCTCTATGTGAGCGATCTGTAGCCCAACAGGGTCAACTGAATTTTAACCTCTGTCACGGTGGTGGTACTTGGAGAGACGAATATTTTCTGAGATGGTACACGGCGTAAAAAGTTTAAGAAACACTGGACTAAATGATTACTCTGCAAATCAAAAATCATTTTTTCCTTTACAACAGATTTAATAGTAACTGATATCTTGCTTCAGCTTGAGGCATTATTGTTCCCTCCAGCAGTAAATCATCAACTAGTTGCTTGCTGCTTTAATAGCCACGTCACAGGTGTATGGAAACTATGTCTGCTCAGCTCTGCTGAACACACCTTTGTCAACAGTGAGAGAGCAGTAAATGTACACAGTTGTGTTACAGTGTATCATGTTTTCCTCAGTTACTAGTCAAAGTTAGTTTTGTTGCTTCTTGTTCTCATTCTTTACACATTCGCTGACACGTTTTGTCAAACACAACTGACCAAAACAAAGATTAAAATTTCCCAATTTTTATTTTTCATCTGTTAAATATACAACTTTTCTCATACAATCATTGAGTTGGAATAAAAATTTCAAGATGCATACATAAGAAAACACAACGGCATCGAGCAAGTGTGAAACACTGTCCTACGTTATGTTTTTTCCTCTTCATATCGTGTTATAAAGGGGAGAGACGACGTGCCGTCCCCCATGCAGCGAGGCTCAAGTGAAGGCTGCTTGCCAGCAATTAAATACATGTCAAACAAATACATTCATCGTTACGAGAAAAGTCGATTTTTGACAGCGTTTGCTCGTATTGAAATGTTTAGGAGCAAAAATCTGTGTAGAAACCGTAAACAGATTACATTCAAGCAAAGTGTTTATTACCAGTCCTCCTCCTCCAGAGTTCATATTCAAGTTTCAACAATATTCTCTTCTTGAGGCTTTTAAATATTCCTTCCACAGACAGATTTTGGCAGTAGAGAGAGTTGAAGACACTGGGTTTGTGTTTACTCAACAGATGTGGTTTGAGAACTAACACTCGGTAAAGAGTGGTTTGACCCAGTTGTGTAGCACTAGTCAAACACTTCCAGCAGTGCAAGTACACATCTATATTTTAATAAGTAATCCTACAAGGCAAAGCAAATATTTTTAGACTTCCCAGACCAGGAACAACGCTGTCCCAGTTTTAAAAAAAAAAAAAAAATCTCTTTGTGGAGAGATCTGTGAAACCAGTCCTTTAGATTCCCCAAACACTCCAGGACCACAGATCTGTTTGGTTGTGGTTTGTAAGTGCCTGTTCTTTGGCCATTAGCCCCACTAAGAGACCTTGCAAGAGACTTCATTAGGTACTTTGGGTGGGTAGAAAAAAAAATCCTTTCTGCTTAACAATAAACAAAACCCACCTCTGTGGATTATCCAGTCAAGTCACCATGGTAACCACAAACAGCCCCAAGGTCTCTGGGAGACACTGGTATGGCAATCTCTCCAGCTCCCATGATTCTCTGCACTCTCTTCACAAATAAGGAATGTTCAGGAATGCAATTTCTTACCACGGAAATATAAGCATCATTCCCTCGCCTCCTGAAAAAAAAAAAAAAAAGCCTCTCCTCAGCCGCCCCTCCTCACCTATCTGGAAGATGACTACCAAGAGGAGAAAAAGGGGCGCTTGCAGTGGAAGGTTTGTGTGAAGGCGTTGCCGAGTGTGACCACACGTCCCTGGCCGCCTGAGCGGCTACGCTCCACTACCACCCGGGGCATCTGCACCAGCTGGATGGGGCTCTTCCCGTCCTTCAGTGCCTGAGTCAGGTTCAACACCTGGTGACAAAAAGGGTTCATGATGCATGAAATAGAGTAACATGCAGAAACCATGTATTGTAAAAGAGTTTGCATTGTGAGTACTGGTGCATTGGTTGCATTTGAGTGTCTCTGTGAGGTTGAACACCTATAAAATATTAAAGTATCATTTAATGTGTGTTGAAAAATGACTTCAACAATTAATTAAAATGTTTTTTTGTCTAACTGATTCATCGTTTAAGCTCTAATGGCAACAGAAGACAACATCTTGTAGACGTAACAGAACAGAGAAACACAGTGAATGATGGCAACAACATCGAAAGGTACTTGTTATATAGCTCTGTTGTCCACTGTGATCATTATGCTTTAAAGCACTCAGTGGTTATTAATCCAAAGAGGAGAAAGAACAGCAGGGGTAGAGGTGAGGAGCAGAATAAAAAAGACAGCAGAGGTGAAGCAGGGTAGTAGGCAGGCATGGAGGGTGAGAAATCAGGTCAAGATGTTGGTGGTAAGGTTACAGAACAAACATTGGAAGTGACTGAAAGTAGGGCACGAGAGAGAGAGGGGAAGGAGAACGAGGTAGGATATAAAAGGAAAGAACAAAATAGAGGACACAATGGAGAAAGAGAAAAGGCAACAGCGGAGTAAAAAAAGAACTCACCTGTCCCCTCATAACAGACATCTGTTTCTCAAACATGGTTTTGTCAAAACCTTTATCCGTCTGCAGAGAAAAACAATAACCTGTGTCACCACACGTGCCAGACGGACATCTGTTTACATTACTATTAAAGAAGACTCATTTTAATCTGTATTAACAGAGAAAGAAAAGAGAGAAGAGGGAAAAGTTATGAGGCGTCTTATACCTTGAACATCTCATAGAGGTCCTCACAGAGGTCCTGGACAAAGTTCATGTCAGAGAGGCGGGACAGAACCAGGTCTCTGGTCTCCTGCGAAAAGGCCACCTTAGCCTGGGGGAGCCATGCCCAGTGGAACGGGTCTGATGGAGGGAGGACAACACTTTGTCATGATCTCTCACAACACCTTTACCTGCCACCTTGTACCTTGTTCTTTCACGACAATCTACATCTATTACTACATCTGTTACGTCCATACTGTGTAGTTATGGCATATTGTGTCGTTAACTTTGTTTTCAAGTGTACTTCCCAAAATTTAAATGATTCCTTTAACTAATTTTCAATTTTCAAGAGAGTCATTATCCGTTGTTTACACCATTATTAGTAAGAACACGGTGCTGACAGAGACAGCCAGTAGCAAAGACATTAATGAAGAGAGATGAGGGAGGAAAGAGACCAACATACAAGCTCTCCATTCGTCCGGGTGTTTAAAGGGGAAGGCCAGGCCGTTGTCGATTGCTGCGATCTTGATGCAGGAGTCTGAACTGCTCTCTGACCAATCTGCATCCTACAGCAAGAGTAGAGAAAGAGGAACAAGGAAGTCACGACCAACAACAACAGACTGAATGATTAATGACTGATGAGCAGTTATTGATCGCTGTCCAAAGACCTGATTAATTGGACAGAGAGATGACAACCTTTGCTCATTTATCAAAATGTGACAAATAATGATTGATGATAGACAGATCTGGTTGCTGTTACAAAGTCACTGGGGCACTGGTTTGTTCCAGACCTGCAATATCCAAGCTATTGTCTGTCTATGTGGGGCCCCAGTGTATCCTGTGTGTGAATGAGTATGGAGAGCACGAAGTACACTAGTGTGTGTGTGTGTGTGTTTAATATGGGCTGAGTCACACGATTAAAGTGCATCAACATTCCAGCAGCTCAACCGCCTGAGGATGGATTTGTTCCATGGTCAGCCTGAACACACCTTTTGTACCTGTTGATTTAAGCTCACCTTTACTTCGTCTCCTTCGCCTCCTTCTCCTGGCTTCTCATACTTGATTAACCAGTTGTCATTCCCTCGGTCTGAGGAGGAAGACAAAACAGACAGCTATTAAACTCAGAGGCGATGCTGACAGGTGCAAGTTCAATATGACGCACTAATGAACTGAAAATATGCCAACAATGTCTACAAGCAGCTCTGAAGTGCATAAAGAAAACAGGCGACAATGCTTGCATACAAAAGTTAACTTGTACCGAAATTCTACAAACAGGAACTTAAAGTATGTTATGTAACACGAACTGTTATGCAGCGCCGTGCTTAAGTACAGTAAACGCTGTTAAAATGTCAACACAGACACACCCTCACCTGTGTTTCTAATGACGTAGTCCAACACCACCAGCCGCTCAAACTGGGACTGCAGCTGCTTCCTGATGTTCTCTGGCAGAGGCTCTGCCTCGAAGCGCCGCAGCCAGTAGTCCGCTTCACGGTAACCCTCCACAAACAGCTGAAATGAGCCCACCTGGAAGTAAACACATCACGTACACGTAAAAAACAAATGCAATATTCACTGGGAATGATCATTCTTCAAAGACTGACACCGTCACTCACAGTGCTGTAGCAAATGCAATACTGCCCTAGTAATGCATAATGTGTTACTTACTATAAAGGCACCAGTAAAAACAAAGGAAAAGATATATTTTTAAAAGAAGACATTAATCACATAAGATACTAGATTTAGAATTACATGACTGTTCAACTATTTGAAAATCATGACTCATCCTTCGTGGGAAGTTAAATTATACGCAAATAATACGGTGTGATGCAAAGTAATGTGAAATTGTGACGTCAACGGGTATTAGCTGTGCATGACAGTTAAAATATGAAGCCAACTTCCTCAAACTACTTCCTGAACACATTTTTTTCAACCATCTTTTCACAGCATCTAACATCTGCAAGGCTGACTTAGATGAGAAACGTGGTGTTGTTGTTTCACATGTTTTGGATTAAATGCTAAAACTGGCACTGGATATGAGCACACAATAAAAGAGATGAGAATGCCCAATCTCTGTTTGAAAGACCCTGAAAAAGAGAACACAATTTAAAGCAGAGATGACATTTATTCTCCCTCCGACCTATTTCTTTGAATAAACCTGTCTTTTCGGGGGAACACAAAGACAGGCAGTGTGGCACCATTCCCGTCTTTACTGTCCTCTACCAGGGCTGCATCAGCAGCTATTCTGAGCCCTCCGCTCACTGAGACAACTCTTTCATTACACAACGAGGGGACAGCAGATATGTAAAATAACAAAAATGGACATTTAAATAACCTGTTTAAATATGCTGATATGTCAGTTTAATTAGTAGTATATATTAGCCGATGCTTCTAATTGGTTACTCATCCAAACAGTTGAAAGTTGGTGACATTGGACTGTGGAGGATTACCTTAGGTGGCAGGCCAACTCTGTGGAAGCGTCGTCCCACCTTGGGGACTTTCTCTAAGGCGTACTTCTTCCCCCTGGATTTAGCTCTATCAATAGCGCTGTAGTGGAACGTCTCACTAGCCAGATACACCACCTGAGTGAAAAGAGAGAAGAGATGCTCAGTTAACACTGCTTTAGTTGTTTCATGTGACCACTGCTGGATAGTTTCTCCTACAGCTGGAAAAACATGTACCATAATCACATCTACAGTGTTGAACTGAATATTCTGTTTTAATACATTTACCAAAGTTTAGAAATGAGTCTAATTTCAGTTAAACTGTGATGGCACATGCGCTCAGAGATCCCACCTTCGTTCTGGGCACCACTCCCAGGCCGAGCTTGGTATCAACCAGTGAAGCAGCAGCCTCTGAGAGGTAACCCTGGTTAGGCAACAAGCAGCCTCGGCCGAAACAACACGGACAGCACAGCTGATGAGAGAGCGAGAGAGAAAGAGGACAATCAGTGAACCATGAGAGAGGTGCTTTTTTGTGACATGTCTGCTTATACGCCACAGAAACAACGTGTGACACAACGTACCTTGTGAAAATATTTGGTCCATTTGGGGTTCAGGTGACCGTAAGGTTCCTCTGACTTTGGTTTGAAAACACCAATGATTTTCTAGAGAAGGAAAAGAGACGACAGTGTTACATTAAAAAATGCATTCAGACAACCGTAAAATACACACACACACGGACATGACAGACTATGACAGAACTTGACCTTTTCAATTATATGGGACCTTTAAAAGACAAGATTAAAGGCGCGTTAAATTATGAGCAACAGATGTAAAGTGACAGATGTAGAGATCGATATGTTGTCCCTGAAGCGTACATTAAACTTGTTAATGTGATGCTAATCATGCATGATGGCTATCTGTTATCGATGCGAGCATGCTGGCTGCATTATTCAGCCAGTCTCTACTGAAGATTCCTCCCCCTGTGAATTCTCCAACTCCTGTCCACTCCTTTCAGCTGCGAGTGCCACGTGCAACCACCTTAGTGGGTGCTAACAGCAAAGCTAGCACATTTAATAACTAAAGTAGCTGGATAAATCTGAGTTATATTTTTATAAGTTTTATTAATATAAAACAGATGTCTTGTTCATTAGGGTAAATGAAAAAAGCTCCGTGGTCCTTCCTCTCCTCCCCTTCTCCTCCTCCATCTCACCCCTTTTGGGTCTTTGACAAAGTAGCTCCCACTGGAACCCTGGGAAATCCTCTCTGGAAAGACGCCGTTCTCGATAGCCTGTTCCGCCCTTTGGATAATATCCGCAAACTCAGGATCATCAGGGAAATGGTTGAAGTCTCCACTGTTGATACCTAGAACGGGAGACAGATCAGATTAATACTCATATTCATATTGTGGGTAATTGGACTGTGCTGCAACAATTATACTGCATCATTATCATCATCATCATCATCATGACACTTCCAAAAAAAATGGCATTAAATAATTGCACTACAGTTTTGTGAACCTCAAGGCATCATCAGGAAAGGCCCTTCATATTTGTCATCATCATTATCGCTGCTGAACAATAATGGGAGCAGTCATAAGTGAAACACATTGATAATATTCCTCATTTACATACTGCATGCTGAACCACATTATGAAAGGTAAAAATAGTAGAAAGCACATTTCAAACAGGGATAATTAGGAAGAGCCGGAGGAATAATTTGCGAGTCTGAAGCACCAATCAGAGACCACTGCAGCTTGTCTCATCACCCTGACAGTCTCATCACAGATCACCTGGTTTCACCTGTGTCACAGCATCACAAAAAGACATATCTTTTTTTCCTTTAAAAAGAATATCTAATATTACAAAGCATTCACAGGTCAACAAACATGAACTGAAAAACGATCATCCAGGTAATGTATATTTATATACTTGTAGGTCAGTCTATTCCATCTACTGTGTCATATTATGCACACACAGCTTGTACAGGTGAGCCATCCATCCGTTCCCTAAACGTCTTGTTCTCTTCGGGGTCATGGGAGGCTGGAATTGTATCCAGCACACGCTGGGGTGAGAGATGGGGTACAACCTGGACAGGCTAGGGCTAGTCCATCACGCACGCATTCGCACCTACGGGCCATTTAGAATCACCATTTCACCAAACCTGTTTGTCTTGAGGACATGCGGGTCGATTGCAGGCACGGAACCAGCAAATGAACCTTCTTGCTGTGAGGCGACAGAGCGAAATGAATGACTCTGCCTCTTGTCTGGAAATGACATTTTCTTTTGCCTTGCAGATCTAATATAATTCTCTGGATGTGACTGCTCTCTGATGGATATGGGGTGCCAATTATTCCTTTGATGGAGGCACGAAAATCATATGACATGACACGTTCTGCCGTCTCCTCTTCACACTGGGCAGAACAGTCAGCTGACAGAAAGGCTCCATATGGTCTGTATCAGTTGCGTTAAAGTCACAGTGGGACGCAGAGAGGGATGAAGGCAGAGACACGGGGAGGAGGGAAAAATGGACAAAGGGACTGGAGGACAGTTAACATGCCATTTGTCACAGAGAGATAAGAGGAAACAAAGATAGCTTTGAGGCTAATTCACTTGAAGGGGGACTGAGAGAGAGGCTAATTAAAAAGAGGAAAGGAGGGAACAGAAGGATAAAGATACGCAAAAATGACATCAGAGACCTGGGTTGTTTAAAAAGTAGGTACATGTCAGGGTTTTGCTAGTCATGAGGCCCACCTAGACCTGATCAAATACATTAAAACATCCCATCATAGTATATTTAGAGGAAAATCTAGTCTTTTATTTCACAGGAGCTTCCGAAGAATTTACACCCACACTGTTCTCAGCCTCCATGTTATCGATAACACTTCTCTCTGAAAGCGACATACTACTGCAATCTTTATGTTTTCAAGGACTGTGCATGAGCTGCATCTTAAAGTAGAGCTACGGGCTAACAAGGCCGGGCTGCACTTTTGTTTTTTTTTTTTTTACTCCATTTTGCACTTTGTTAGCCTAGTTTATACTATGGATTTTTTTTAATCCTGCCTTAAGAGGGAACCTGAAAGTAGAGCAGCAGATGATTTTAAGACTGACTCGAACTTGGAGAAACTTCAACAGCAGGTCAGATCACCCTATAGCAAATGTTTGAGTGTCAGATGAACCCAATCCAGCAACAAGCTTACATGATTAGAGATTCTAGTCGAGCTCTAGTGAATGCTGAATCATGAAGACTACTCTTTTGCATGCTAGGTCTGTATTTTCTTTCTTCATCCACTAGCACAGCCAACACACCAACAACAACACTGTTAGCATATAATCTAGCGGCTGTCTTTTAAAATATGATTCTCTCTCTCCCTGCCTTCAGTGCACTCCACCTAGTCTTCACAGATTCATCAGCGTCGTCATTTCATCCATCTTAAGTCTTAACGGAGTCAATCAGCCACCGCCAACATCACCACCACCAGTGTCTGGACTCCATGAGGGAATTTATTTTCCTGCTGCTGCTCAAGGCTGACACCGCTCCATCACAAAGATCTCCCTGTGGAGTCTAGACGCCAAAGACTTTTGTCAAGACTGATCATGTATCATCTGTTATAATGAGCAATCGTCTTTACTTCATTCACTTGTCTGCCCTGATCTGAATACTACATGGTGACAAAGTATCACATGACAACATACTTGATGAATTCACACAGTGTTGTGTGTATGTAACTAATGCGCATTGTACCGCTCCAAATGGAAAATGCTAGCATGTGATCCACTGGGTTAGTGTGTGCTATGCCTTGTTTGCTTGAGCTGGGTCATTTCCCTGAGTTAGGACAGAACTGAAGGGGACTGAAGGTCTTTTTGTTGACCGTTAGCAAACTGTATTTGCCAATACGCCAACCCAGGCACAGGAAGAGTGTGACCATGCATCTTATCTTTTTGGTGGTCTGCAGCGAAGCTGATTGTTATTTAAAAAACAGCTCCATCTTGACTTTAATGTGGGAATAATATGCTGTCAACACAGAGCTAAAGATAGATTGTTGTGATAAAGTCCTGCGGGATGCCTTCTGATTTACAACGCACAAATTATCTGTACGTGAGACAGAGCTGACACAATATTTTATCTTCATCATTTCATTTCCAACAATAGATTTGGTGCGTTTATTCAGCTGTCTTGTCTGATGACGGATGGATGCTTGTACTGGATTGTATTTCTGATGAAAGTCTATGATAATGTCACTGTATAGTATGACTGCAGGAGGCAGGAATATCTCTCTCTTTCCATTATTCTCACCCTGCAGAATGCCGGGGTGAATGTAAATACACACGCTTTGCTTTCTCTCTCCAAATTCCCTCTCCGTCATCATCGTTATGCATCATACTGGGCTGCAGAGTGTTTGCATGTCTGTCTGTGTGTTTACTTGCACAAAGGCCTGATGCATATTTAATAGCGGCCTCTCAGAGCTGTTGGTCAAGTTAACGCGCCCGACAGAGCTCCTTCACAGCAGGAGTGCAGCTCACTCTGAGCTCTACGGAGCTGTGTGAGATGTCGCAACACTACACTCTGAAAACTGTGAAGATGCACACTGAACTTTAAACACACACTTATAGTGAAGTCACTGCAAGCTCATATTCTTGATTAATTGGTGCTTTACTACACAATAAACAGCTGTTCTATGCTTAGACAAACGCATGATTAAATATTTAACTGCATGCAAATGTTTCAAGATTAAATGCACTTTGCATAACTTTAAATGAGATCATTTCACGTTGCCTGCTGCTCACTGGTAACAGTACTCATCGACAATGGACTTGGCAGATTATATGGATGTAAATTTCAGCTGTAAAGACTCACATGGCTTAAGATCAGGTTGCCTGAAATAAGCAGGGTAGAATTTAACGGCCAGAATTTCCCATGGAGATTTCTATGACTTTTTAAATCACACAAAGCAACACAGGCAGATCTCAGGACCATGCGTGGCTCCTAATGTAATGTAACACACCGAATAAAAACTGGTGATGTCATTTTAAACCTGAACACTATTATACTAAAAGGCCACAGGAAATGGGACACTAACACCTGTGATTTCAGGCTCAGCATGTCTACCTGTGGCCTAGATTTCTGGCCCTGATAGGACCCGGTCAAACAACAGACCTCTGTGGAAAAAGAGAAGAGACACACACTGAGTGGATATAGAGAGAAACAAATGTTTCAAAGTGTTGCAAGGAGGAAAAAAAAAAAAAGAAAAAAAAAAAGGTGGGCGGTATGAGGGGGAGAAGTGTTAAATCCAATTAGCAGTCAAGTTAGAATATGTGGTGCTTCCATGGTGACTAGATCACCTTTTCTTTGTGTTTTCTTTTTATAGTCAAATCTAGTAGTGCGAATGTAACACTGTAACCTGCTTACAACATCGAAACAGCTGCTTCATCTGAATCTGCACGGATACAGATAAAGTAGCTAAAAACTAAAAAAAAACATGCAATTATGAGAGTGATGACTATTAACTGCACTCTGGACTTCCATGTAGTGTTCAATGTTCACGTCACCGGGTGAATGTGCCAGCTCATGTCATCCATATGGATGATAACATGCAGCTATTACATCAGCTGAGAGGAAACTCACACAGGGTACACAGACAGGGCATACAACTCAGTCTTCATACAAACACAAGCCAAATGCCTTCCATGTAACATCAATGGATGAATAGTTTCATAAAACTTGACTTTTTATCCATTTTTATTAAACATTTTGGTTATATTTACTGTTATCCACACCTGACATTAACCAGTCTGTGTTTCACTTTACCATATGCAACAAAACACACATGTTCCTGAAGACATATCCTCATTAGGCACGGCTTCCCTTCCCTAGCTGTCTATTTATTCGCCGGTTCTTCCCTTTAATCCGATCAAAGGCATCGATCCAAAACAATCTGGCCTACCTGGGGAGGCCAAGGTGTCTTTATCCGACGATGAGCTGTGTCTGTTCCGCCTGCTCCGCTTCTCTCGTACACCCCGCGGAGACGACGAGCTTCCTGCTAAGCACGGTAACAACAGCGCCTCTTCGCCGGAGCCGTCTGTCTCCAGTTCGGTCAAGACGCTTTCACAAGAGTCCGAAATACGAACAGCAACTCCAGGGTTCAGTCCAAGCCCCAAACCTAACCGGTTTTTGTCAAATAATACCTTTGGAGGGTCCGAGGAGTGAAAGTTACACTCCGAAGGCACCGCTGTCGCTCCGGTGTCCAGCATTGGCTCGCTGGTCTCTGTCTCTGTCGGGTCGCATTCTGACATCATTGTCGCTCAGCTTTTAATACATACAATTAAATGTTCAATAAATTACATTCAGTTCCCTTTAAGATGTCAGTCTTCCATTGTAACGAGGCGTCCCTCTGCCCACGAGTACATAAAGCCCAAATAAATTATTCGAAAGCAGCTGTGTCGATATGTCCACATAATCCGTCAGGCTCGTCTGTGCTGCTTCCTATTTAGCACACTGCGCATGCGCTGCACACAAAAAAAAAGAACACCGCTAAATAAAGATGCGTTCATGTGCTCCTTATGAAGTCGGTACTTCCGAAACGTGAAGACGTTAGCATTTTGTCGGTGAAATTTTAACACCCGGCAAAAACTGTTCTCGAGCAAAGTTTACTGTAAAAATGACACATGTTGACTTCACATGGTTGGACTATAGCTAATGTAAGGCATAAACCAAATATTACCGTTATAACGCATAAAAACACGCTTTCAACGTCGACAAAAGACAAATATAGCTAGTCATTTTAAGTAAACTAGTTTCTATTGCATTTCGAGCCAGTCAGTTTAATCAGGATCACATACTGACCTGCTATGAAACCAGTTGTTCACAGATATACTGTCTTCCGCCAGCTTTCTTTCTCTTTTTAATTCACTTTTCAAAATTTCATTATGAAGAATTGGCCCCAAATCCTGATACAAATGAAGACAGTAAACTGGCTTTCTTGTACTTGCTGTCGGTAAACTTTAAAATTAAAAAAGTGAAACTGATATTTAATTCATCGTCACACTTAAAACAAGTGTACTGATGCCTTCACTGTCCGTTCATTCACATTCATGCCGCTGCCTGCCTTTCTCTGACATGTAGCAGCAACTTTTATGGCCACTAGATGTCGACAGCGATACACAAATGACGACTAATGCAAAGTGTTGAGTGTCACGCAAAAAGACTTTTCTTTAGAGATATATACTTTTTGTTTATATTTTATATTGTTTTTATTTTTTTATTTTTTTACTGGTGCTCCTTAATGATCATTTTGAAGTTGTCTTTTCCTCAATAAGTGGCCTACTCACAGACTGATTTTTTTCTGGTTTAGCCATCACATGGTAATCCCCATTCTTTAGTTTGGGCCCATGGTGGATGATTAATGCAGGTCGAAGAACCGCTGCTTCAGCTACACCGGTCTCTCTCTTCCTGTATCCCTCCATAAGTTCATGGTTTCACTCCCTTTTCTTTAAATTCTCACAGTGCCCCTCAATCACTCAGTGCTCTCCACAGTTCCTCGTGCTCTTTTAACCCTAACCCCCTTCTCCACCTATATCATGGCCCCTCCACCACACCACCACCACCCATCTCTCTAATAAGGGAGTAAAGCTGAAAAACATGCAAATGAGCAGTCAGCCAGCTGGTATCACAGCAGTCATGTGATCTATCAAGGTAGGGGGTTAAGGGGTGAAGGAGACATGGAGAGAGGATGGAGGGAGGGAGAGAGGGGGAGAGTGCAGGGATAGAAGAAGACGGTGGATGAAGGAGGGATCTGGGGGGATGAGGAGGAGATGGATAGGTTCAAAGACATGCTGTAGAGATACACAAGCAACCCTTTGGCAGCTCTTTGCTAGATGTTAAAATAATCCCATCAACCCTCTCTTCCTTTGTCCAGCAGCTTTCTCCATACTGTTTCCGCCCCCTTCTTTATCCTCCATACCTTTTATTTCTGTATCCCTCCACCCTTCAAGGACAAATACCTGAAATGTCACTCATGCAGCACATGACGCTTTACAGGGAACCAGATCAGCGCACCTCTCTCTTTCTCTATATCTGTGTGTGTGTGTGTCAAACCTATGTACTTCACCCACCACTGGGTGACAAGCCCCTGCAGCAGTGTGAATGAATGCATGTGTGCACGTGTATGTGTGTATGCGTATGTGTGAGATCCGTCTTTGCCTCACTGTAGCACCCATTCCAGCAGATTCTGCTGGCATAAGATCTGATTTACTTTGCCAACAGCAACCACCCTCATCCATTCCTCTTTCCATCCTCCCCTCTCCTTTCCCCTGGCTGCCTGATGAGGGAGAGAGAGAGAGAATCCTATAACTCAACTCATTTTTCTATGTGCATGCATGTTGTCAGTGATTAGGGTATTTGATTTGATTTGTTAGTCTGTGAGTAAATACATCCACCCTGCAAAGCCAAAGCAAGAGCATGTAGGCTCCTCATTGTGCCTTAAGTCTGCAAAGTCCACCACAGAGACAGAGGCATCCACCAGATTTTGATGTTGGAATGTTTAAAAATATTTTAATTAATTTTCTACATGCAAAATTCATTTACATTATAAAGGTGAACAATCACATACACGTGGCATCAAGTGGTCATCACACATTTATAAATATTTATTTTGTGTAGGGGCTGTTACATATTTGTCTGTTATTTATATTTATTTATTCATTTTCACATGAACAGACCCTACGTGTATTTTATTTGTCAGCATTTGTCCATTTTGGCTCAGCCTGGTGTCTGCACTGTGTCAGGACGACACCAGTCACCTGTTACCTGTCAAGAGATTCACACAGAGAAAAGGCATTCATAAAATGCATGTGGGTGCCAGCATTTGGGTGTTTGTGGTTGTGTGTGTGTGCTTTCAGAGTGTGAAGGCAGTACCTCTTGGACCAAACATCTTCAGGTAGCAGTGTGAACAGTATGGCTTCTCATCATACTGAAACACAACCAGCAGGACACATTTACTGCACCATCTTACTCATTCATTCAATCACCTTTTTACTATTTTCCTCATATATTTCCTCATTCATTGTCCTCATATACCTCAGCATGTTGTCCAGCTGTGAGCTGTCTGTTGCACTTTTGACACTTCAGACACAGAGGGTGGTAGTCCCTCCCTAAAGACCTCTTCTTCTCACCTGTACAAAAAAAAAAAGAGCGGACTGTGTGACTGTGATGCAGGGTGGATATTTTACCAAAAAGTCAGAGGAACACATACATCATATTTTTGCAAAGTTATGTCTAGATTCCCTAACATGTGAAACATCACTTGAATCAGATAATAACATTTTTCATTGAACCCACAAGAAATAGTGTGATTCAAGTGTCTGGTTATGACTGTTACTCTCATCAGCACAAACGGACCAAAGAGGGTGTCGTTGGAGGAAAAGAGGTAAGTAGGCCAGGTCACATCAGAGAATTTGAACTATGGCACGCGAATAGGAAAGTAAAACTAGCAGTAAACAACAACAAATCCAACAACAAAAACAAAATAGACTTAAAACAGTTGGTTGAAGTTGCTGTTATGGATATAATAATGAGGTCAGAGCGTGTGGAGAGGGCTCAACTAAAAGAGACAGAAGGTAAGGAGGAAACCCAGACAGCAGCATGCAAGCACGTTTGGCTAGACCCACATCCTGTTGTTATCATGGATACGTATGCATGCATTTGTGTGTGCGTGTGTCTGCTTTATAGAGAAAGAAAGAGTGAAACGCTTTCTTTTTGCCTTCCAAATGGAGAATGGAGCCAAAAACTTAGCATGAATACTTTATTATAGCAGATACTTTTACTTGTTATATATTGTAATAATGTGTCCGTTCCATTTAGCTCCATTTGTGAGTTAGTATAACAGTAAAGCTTAATACTAGGACATCTTAATGGAATGCAGCCTTGGTTAACATTATTAGTTTCCCCTGTGTTTGGTGGACAAATTATTAATATTATGAATATATTTTCATCTGTTCATTAGTTTTCCCGTAGACTTACATTTTTGTGACAAGTTCTATGGTAATGGCAAAATGTTTCTCTGTATTCTTCATTCAATTTAACTTTTTCCTTTTCAGATGAAGCAACTAAAGGAAAGAAAAGACTTTGAAAGAGCAACAAAAGATCAGAAAGAACAAGACAGAGAGCAGACAGACAGAGGAAGACAGACATATAGAGTAAAAAAATTAAAGAGGTCAGACTCACCAAAGTAAACGGGCTTCCCACAGATTGGACAGTAGCCTACCATTATGGTATATAATTATTTATTGTGCAGTGTGGGCGCGTTCACTTTAGCCTGCGTGGTGAGAAATATATATCCTATGAGAGCATGCAAGTGCGTAAGTGTGTGAACTGAAAATCGACCGTTAAACTGTAGATGTGTCGGCGTCTTGTGAAGTCAAAACCAGGATGTGGTGAGTGAGACGTCACAGGAAGAAAAAGAGAAAAAGAGAAAAATGTGATTTGAGAGGTAAATACTATCATCAGTGGAAAAAAAGAGACAGACAGCATCGCTAATTATTTTGTCTAGATATGATAATGGATAAAAAGACATGTAAATAGGCAACATTTCATAGTCAAATGTATATATGGTTATACAAATGCTTTGAGTACCCAGTCATGACACTGTAAAGAGAGAGGGAGAGAGAAAGAATGAAAGAACGGTGAGGAGAGAAGAGACAAAAACAGCTGTCAGCAGCTCAAATTCCCAGCTATCTTCTCTCCTTTCCTGCTGTTTTCACCCTCTTTTCTAGATTAAAAACAAGGAGTTGATCCTTTCAATTGAAAAGGGAAACCTGACACTCGTGCCTTTCTCTCATTCTTTCTGTTGAACCCCCCCGTCTCTCTCTTTCCCCGTCACATACTCACACACATGTACGCCCCCACTCCCTGACTCACACAGACACACACCATACACCCATTTATATTCACACACATACACCAAAAAAAGGCTGTACTTCTCCTCAATGACATCACATAAAGAGGCTGCAGCCAAAGAGCAGAGGGAGAGGCAGGGTGAGGCCGGGTTGGTTGAGGGACAGACGAGAGGGGGGGGAGGGGGGGGGTTTGTGTGTGGAGGCGGTTATCCCCTCGGGATAGGTGATGGAAGCAGACCTGGGGAGGGACAGGGGTGAGGAGAGATGAGCGAGACAAGGATGGAGACAGTAGCCGGCCTCAGCTCAGCGGGGACAAAGAAGATGAACTCTGATGAACTTCACAGAGCGGAACAGGGCCGCTGTAGATGAAGACAGGCAAACGTCTGTGTGGTTCAATCCCTATCATTGTCAGTGGGACTTGTTTCTTGTCTCTGAATAACTAAAAGAGATGTACTTCATTATAGCAGGCATTGCAGTGGAGGAAGAAGTTTTTGTTAAACTTCAAGGTAAACTCTGGAATACAACATTTTAGTTTAGTAAAAGTAAAAATGCCAAAGTATTAAAACTAAAATAGCTTACTATGATTATCATATTATATATTTTTATCACTATTACAGAATTTCATGTTGTAGCTCAAAGTTATTTCCAAAACATGAAAGAGGAGTTAATCTTGGGGAGTGCTATTATTGCAACCTAATAAACTTAAAACACCGTTTGTCTGAAATCTGATAAATTGCCTCAAGTGATACCAAGCAGGATTGTGGGTAATGTAGGCACTGTCCGACTGTCCATTTTGAGTCCGACAGCGTTATAGTAAATGCTAAATGGGTGGAGTACTTCATTTATTTATTGTCTTTTAAACTTTACTTTATTTGCAGATTATACAATTTTAGATTAATTTATCAGGAACCCACTGTTTATTAAATGTAAAGCTCTATGTGATTTGAACAAACTGAGTGAAACAGCACAAATCGGACGGCTCTAAAGTCTCAGAAGTCTCTAAAAGTTGTTAAAAATGAGTTAAAACCACAAACATGATTTGGCAGCAGTATGCATGTTTAACAGACCAAGGGTGAGAACTAATGTAAAAAAAAAAATGTTATTGTCTATTTGTTAAAAGGTTGATTTTCTGTAATAACTGTAGTGAGGAACTGAAAATGCATTAAATATTTTATATATGTTTTTTTATATATGTATTTTAAACATTTATTTAAAAATGTTTAAAATGATTTAATGGACAAATATGAACATGTATGATCCGAATTACATGTCAGCATTAGTATGGTAGGAATAGGATTACATTTTGTTACAATTAATGTCAAAGAGGATATATAAAAAGATTCATATACGTAAAATACGTAAAACCTTAATCTTTTAATTCACTTGTAATTACAATTGACTACTAAATGTAATGGAGTAATACATGTATATATACACATGTATACCCATGTACAACATTTGTGATGTTTAAAAGTAGATTTCCTCAGTCCTCACACATGACAAAAACATCTGCATATCATTTGTGTTGCTGATGAACTTCAGAGGGCTATGAAATATATGAAGTATTTCATCATTTGCATATTTGCTAGCATCCCGTTCCTGTGTGTGTCACGCTTTGCAGAGGGACGGAATACCAAGTAGCTATTTCATCTGACCAGCCATCCCTACAGGATAACCTATCATGTCTCTCCATCAGCATTCATTGTGTGTGGACAGCGCTCAGAGAGTTACATCCTGAACCTGAGGCCTATATGCATGCGCAGCTTACAATGTTTTTTATGCAAATGATGATGTCATGATTCTAATAGAGAGCAGATAGTTAATATGCACAAAAAACAGCAGAGATTGGAGTCATTAGAGCGAGAAGGAATTGCTAGAAGGAGAAGCAGGGAGGATTTCCACAGGTTGAATCATAGGAAAATGAAAATGAAATTAAAAGGAAAGAGGGAGCTGAGCAGGGAGAAACAGAGGCGATGTAATTGTGAAATGGAGAGAGAAAGGAAACAAGAGGAGAGAAGAGAGGGGGCGTTAAAACCACATTTCCCAGAGGATCTTTTGGTTAGGCTTGCGTTGAGAAAACTGCCAAAACTCTTAACACACACATTCCCGCACTGGCACGCACATATGCATGGTTCACTTCTGCCAAGTCATATGAGATACACCAACACACACTGGATGAAGAGATGTGGGAATATTTGTCTATGTGTGTGTGTGTGAACAGGATTTATAGTAACATTCAGAGAGTGGTTGAAACAGACAGAGCTCTGAGGTGGGAGAGAGGGAGAGAAACACTGGCTCCTCTCCTCCGTCTCCTCTGGTGGGTTGGATCTTGCCGAGGCCAAACCCTCCGACGCCGGCTTTGAGAATTGTGTGCGGGGGGGACACAGGAAGAGGCTCAGGAAAGAAAACGGCTGGAAGGATTCCTTCTTCCCACACATAAATGCACTCTTGATCACATGTGCGTACACATGAAAGTACACTCACACAAACTGACGCACACACACACACACACACACACACACACACACACAGCAAAAGGGAGCCTTTGGAAGGCTTCCTTTTTCCCCACTCACTCTCACACACCCACTCGTCATCACGTTTCAGTTCTTGGCATCCTCCTTTCTCCTCCAAGCCCAGAATATGACATGGCTTTGGGGTTGCATCTCAGCTGCATACACACAATCAGCCTTGCAGTACAAGACATATGGCAAACAAAATCAAGCAGCATTTCAAACATTTGACGGATAAAGATAACCAAAGAACCACATGGTGATTCACTCTGTGGTACCTGTTTGAGGTAGAGAGAAAAAACTTTTTTGCTTGCCTCTGATATTTTCATTTGTCGATGTGAAAATATCAGTTTTCAGAATGACTTTTCCGTGCTTCTTTTAAATCATCAGGCTGTCAGTGAAAGGGAAACAGCTTAAGGTTTTCCGACCAAGCCAAAAAAAAAAAAAAAAAAAAAATCTCGCACCCTTTACTGTTTCAAAGCCATTCTGGTGCTCACTTGGCACAGCCAGTTGGATATTTTGGTATGCTGTGCACCATGGTGTGGTGAGCCATTTCTGGGGTGTGTTTTCCACAAATATCCCCCTCTGTGACGGCCTTTCTGGAGTCAGACGATCTAAAGGCTATAATCCTCTACTTAGGGTATCAGCGGATGGAAAAGTCAGGAAAATAAGTCCTTGTTTTTCACTATTAATCTGGCAAAGCTTATAAATCCCTGCATGCCTCTAAGTATATAGTGATATGATTATAGTGACTATTACTGCATGATTAGTGGCTGTGAGTAGCTGGGTCAGTCAATTCGCCTTATGAGATATTTTGTTGTTTTGTATGGTCGATGATACTAAAGGAGGGATGTTCTTTGTTTGTGTGTGTGTGTGTGTGTGTGTGTGTGTGTGTGTGTGTGTGTGTGTGTGTGTGTGTGTGCCAGTAGCATACATTACACAGGTGCCGATGCCCCTCTGGCTTTTAATTCTCTTTAGGGCTCATACACAATGCCAATCATCCAAATGGCTAACAGGGCAGTTGAAACACACACTCACAAGAGCTAAACTTCTGGCATACATTTGTTGTTGCGATGCCATTAACTTCGAGTGCTGCTTACCAAAAGAGAGTAAACACTGTAAAGGCCAAGATTAGATTTTGGATACGGTTTGAGTTCTACTAGTGGCAAGTCTGTCGGTCAATTGGCTTGCCCACCATTTTGATCAAGACTGAAATAGCTGAACAGGATGGAGGGCCATGTTATTTTGTACATACATTCATGCTCCCAAAGGGATAAATCATTCTTTTTGACTTTTCCTCTAGTGCTACCATAACTGTTAGCGAATGTCTCAACTGTTTGAACTGTTTGAACTGAAACTGTGACCTGCCACCAGCAATCAATTCAGTGAAATATCTCAACATCTACCAGTTAGACTGGCACAACAGCCTTTAGGATAAATCACAATAGCCCCACTTGAAATTTCTTGACTTTCCTTCTATCTCCATCATCAGGTCAAGTTTTTAATATGTGCAATACTCCCATCAGCCTAAGTAAACTGAAGATGGTCAACAGAATACCTGCTAAACATCAGCATGTTAGTGTCGTTATTGTGAACATGTTAGCATGCTGATGTTAGCATTTAGCTCAAAGCATCACAGTGTCAAAGTACAGCCTCACACAGCTGCTAGCTTGGCTGTAGACGTTTCTTGTTTTATCATAACACAACAGAAGATATTTTAAGTGTGAAATCTTTTTTTTTCTACTTTTTTGGTAACACTAGTAACACACTGTGGGCCTGCTGGTGGGCCGGTCATTAAAAACTCCAGAAAGTCATGCAGTGAATCATCGTAAGTGATCAAACCCACAGAGCTGTATATCCTAATAAAGGCAGCAAAGTTTTCAAAGTACACAAATATGTCAGACTGAATTTGGTGAAAATGTGTGTAACATTTAAAATATTTGCATTTGATTGAATGATACAGATAAAAAACAACATGTCAGGTTTAAATATTTCAAGGTACACATCATATAGCTTTGGAACAAGCTGATAATAGAGTACACCATTTTATCATACAGTCAGACTATGTGGAATGTGATGATTTTAAGAACCTTAAAGCTACTTAAGGGGAAACAAAAGGGTTTCAACTGTGCATTAAGGGGATGATATGCTCATTATACACAGTTTCAAACTTCCAGAGTCGACCTCAGTCACTCAGCAGGGTTTTGAGTGTATAGTGCTTAGTTCTCAAGGCTGGTCCCACCTATTGTTTAGATCTGCTTGGGGAAACAGAAAGGCAGGCAGAAGGAAAGAACCTAATGTGTTGCTTCTTGCCTGTGCATTCTTGGCATAGCTCTTTGCCCTTTTCATTTTTTGACTGTGATTTTTTTTTCTGCCTTGCTTTAATAGTGAAGCCAAGGGTCCACAGCCAGCCAAGTCCCACCGCTCCAGTCTGGCTAAGCCACAGAAAGCTTGGCTTCCTCTACTCTCTGCTCTCTCATTCTCCATGTATGACTACAGTATGTGTCCCTCGCTCCTTCTCTTTGTATGTTTCTCTATGTCTGTCCTATTCGTCTCCTTGCTTTCTGTTTTATTTTTTTGTGTCTGTCTGCATCAGTCAATCTGCCTTTTTGTCTCAATTTCCCGTCTCTTTTTCTCTTGTTCTTTTCTAACAAACACACACACACACACATACACACCATCCTCTCTATTTCCCTGCCTGTCAGTCTGTCACAGCCAGCGGACTGGTTTAGCAGGCGGGGTTCAGCTGGGCTCCACAAACACATGGCTCTCAATCTGCCTTCTTGTGTGTGCTGGAATGGTATTTCTTTTTCTATGCTGTCCATGCTTTCTATTTAATCTTCTTTTCATTTTATGGACGTGTTTAAAGAAATTTAAATATTTTTACACTTAAACATATGGATGAGGCCATATGCATTTCTTTTCTCTTTTTCTGCAGTGAACTATAATTAGCCAAAGAAATTTCAACCTTTTGGATCACTTGTGGTGACTTTAATGTCACATACAACCTCCATAAACATATTGCATAACGATTAGGTAACTCTGGATGTATTAAAGCAATGACGTGTCATCTCAAATTCAGCTGCTCCTCTGAAGACACTGTCTTTTTCGACACAATGTGAATAAATGTGAGTTTGAATGTATCCATAAGAGACAGTGTTGGCAATTTGCTCCTCTCTGTCTCTCAAGTGAAATTGAATTATAGATCAAGAACCCCTTGTGTGTGCACTAAAAACAGAATTCTCCAACTCAAACAAAGCCTGCTCCCTCTTTTGCTACGCCCATTTCTATCTGATCAGCACCATTCATTCCGCCACTTAGACAGGAATCTAATTAGACCAGAATATCAACATTAAAACACATATCTGCCCCCCTCCCTCCTCTCTCTCTCTCTCTCTTTGTTTCTCTGCTCTTCCCTACAGCTGGTGAGTGTATGGTTTGTGGCTGCCCCTCCCCCAGCGTTTGAACAAGCCAATAAGAGAGCACGTCAGCAAAATAACCCCCCCCCCATCACACACACACACACCATCCCTCGTTTTCCCTTACCACCCCATCCATTCCCAACCCCATCCCCCAGAGTCCTGTCTACACCCCATCCCCCTTTCCTACCACCCCTAACCCACTTACTCATCCTGCCTCCACCCTCCCACACACCCACGAGACTTCCCCACCCTCTCCACTTTCTCACCCATGCTCACCCTCCATAGTAACTGCTCCCTAGTCTTCTTCCCCTTTACTCTCACTCTTCTTCCCACTCACCCCTTTTCCTGGACACCCTTTCTTGAAATTCCCTCCCCTTCATTACACCCACTCGCCATTTTCCTTATCCCCATCTCTGCCGCTCCCCTTCCTTCCCCCACCTTTCTTCTGTCCTCCCTCCCTCTCTCCCTCTCTCTTCTGTGGCCTTATCTTATGAATATCGGTAGCACACTGGGTGAAAAATTGATCCTCCCCGCCTGTCTGTGGACGCTGCCACAGCGCATTAGCCTGCGTGTGAGTGTGTGTGATGTGTGTGGGTGTGTGTGTGTGTGTGTGTGTTGAGGCTTGCTGCTTGCGGGAGAGAGGGAGGGAGGCAGTGGAGGAGGAGTGAGGGAAGGAGGGTGGGAGGGATATTTGCATATCATCAAAGTAGGGAAAGGGAGTGTAATGAGGAGAGAATGTGTGTGTGTGTGTGTGTGTGTGTGTATATGTATGTATGTGTGTGTGTATTAGGAGTGGTGTTGATGGGTTGGGTTGAGTGTGTGTGAAATGAGAGAACAAGACCAAGGGAATAGGGTATCTGGGAGGTGAGATGGACTGGGATGGGTTGTGGTGTGTGTATGTGTGCGTGAAAGAGAGAGGACAGACAGAGATCACATACATACATACATACATACATACATACATGTTTTCCCTCACATCATCCCCCCTACACACACACACACACACACACACGTGCATAGAACATGCATAGAATATCAACAGCACACATTATTAATACATATTTGTCAGAAACGTTTCATATACAGGCCATATTCTTGACCTTTGACACGACAGCGGACAACAGAAAAGTGTTGTAGCCTCACAAATTGCTGGGAAAATATGATCAATTGCCATATTCCAACACATTTCACTATTGTAACAACACATGGAGCTCAGTTGGCCTGTGTAGGGATGAAGACACATGCACAAACCTGTTCCATCCATGAGAAATGTGACTCAGGTCACAGAAGTAGGCTCTCATTTTACGCCGAACTGAACTGAGGCTAGTTTATTTCACACGTGGGCTAAATGAACCTCTCTTTTTCTCTGTTCGTCACTCTTTATTTTCTTTCTGTCTCCCCGTCTTGTTTCGTAGCCACTGTAAACTGGTATGCAACTTTTGCGAACAAGGCTAATACTTATTTTTAAAGCGAACTTACGACTGCAAAGGAAACAGCTGCAATGGGTAGGCTTGGTATTTGTAAATAAATAATTTAAAGCCCCCTTTTGCCTGCCTCTCTGCTAGCCACAGCTTCTGATTTAACAGGAGTCATAATCGATTACCGATCCCCGACACATTCAAAATACTAGTAAAACCGTGGTTCTAAGGCAAAGCAGATAAAAACAAAACACACTGAACACTTTTAAATGTTGTTTCGTGCTCTTTTGTTACCCGTGAATGTGTGGGGAAGGTGTAGGTACTGAATTCAACTACAAACGCTTTTCGTTTTCCGGTATCGATTGGGCAGGCCTGGTGAAATCCGACTTGAGCGTTGACGGTCTGTCACATTTCACGCTGACACCGAGCGAACACTGGGCGCACACACACACATCCACATACACGCACAGGCAGGGCTCACCATATTATCGACAGATCCGAGTCAGGAGTACAGTCGAGGAGAGCACATTGAAGGTAAGTTGTTGTATAGAAACTACTCAAGGCAGGGAAATTAGACCGGGTTTCAGCGGTAGACTCAAAGGCGGGGTTATTCCTTAAGATCGTGTTAATTTTAGCCGTGCTTCTTTCTTTGTAATTTTAGGTTGACCACTTTTTATCTTTCTCTGTGCGCTTTGCTGTTTGCCTCCTTTCCAGTTGGGGAAAACATTACCGGCTCCCTCTAACTCAACCAAAATAACCAAGAATAAGTTTTTTTTTAAAAGCGGGTTTTGTTTTGTTATTATTTACCAAGCAATTTAAAGGGAATCGAGGCGTGGGTGGCTAGCTACGGGATTTTTTTTCTCTATGTTGGTCGGTGGAGGAGGAGGGGTTGGTATGGCTTGCCAAGCTAGCGAACGACATTACGCAGACTGGCTAAACAAGTTTAAATGGTTGTTAAAGTGGACAAAGTTGCCTTAAACTCAACTCGGGGATAAACACGGCTACGTGGGAGCGAGCGGAAATGCTAACACGGTTGTTGTACGTGTAGAATAAGCGTAATAACGCGTTTACCACAGTATGCTATGCGCACGAACGTTAGCATGTCCCCCCCAAACGTTAGCCTCCTGTGAGCTAGCGAGCCATGGCCGTACTCACTGCTCGGTTGTTATGGACTAAACACTGGTGAGCCGTGAGGTTTAACGTTACTCTCTTATGGAAGTAGCTTCGTATTTTCTTTTTAATATAAGTTGCCGTCTATTAGCCACACATGTGTTTACTTAAAACACGATATATCGACGATACATCGAGCAGACAGCGTTGTTTAGTTGTTGAACCAGTTTGAGGAATCACGCTGTGTGTTCAGTACCTTTACGTTACTTAGACAAACTTGGGGGAAGTAGTTGCAACACACACACACACATGCTTGTCAAAATAAGCAGCGGCCGTTCACATTAAGTGTTTGTGTAAACAGTCTAACAGAGAGTGCCTCCACGGCTCAGTTTAACTGTTAACCACTCTCCAACTTTGTATTTTTAAACAGTGACTAAAAAGCTTCTTGTGAGAGGAAACGAGAGGAAAAAAAAAAAAACGCAGGAAAAAAGAAACTGAGGAAATCCCCCGAAAGGAAATGCCAATCGCAGCCGCTGGACAGCCAACGACTCAGGAGCCCAGAGTTTGCCCCCGACTGCCCTCCACCCCGGAGCCTGTCCCTAAAGGGGCTGATTTATTCGACGAGGCGGGGGCGGCGGAGTCGGCAGAGCGAACAGAGTACGGGGGCGCGGAGGGGGGCAGAGGACTCGGGGGCTATAGTTACAGCCAGAGCGGCGCTAGGGGCTTTGTACAGCCCGGATCCATCAACGGTTCTCCGCCGCAGTCCCCAGCCGCGTCCTCCTCTTTTCTCTTCCACCCCCTTCACCTCCACCAAATGGCCATGGAGCCCCCAAGGACTCGATCGCGTTCTCGGTCTGGATATTACCAGCAGTACGGTGGTGGGAATGGCAACGGAATTACCGGCAGCGGAGTCATGGGATCTAACCATCATCTCCACCACCACCACCACCATCACCAGCAGCAGCAGCAGCAGCAGCAGCAACAACTACATCCTCAGCAGCAGCACGGTGCCGGTTGCGCTCCACTTGGAGCTCACGGCAACCACTCGGAGAACCAGCCGCGAGCCCCAGGAAGTAACGCCTCTCCCGGCATTCAGAGGCTTTCTTCGGTTCCCGGAGCGCACCGCATCCCGGCGGCAGGTAAATGTCCTCACTTGTCATTGTCACTGACTAGGGTACTCCTAGACCAAGAGAATCAACGGAATCACACGTTTTTATTAGACTTTGCATAAGCAAGTTGAAGTGATAGAAGTCGATGTGTTTAATACCGTGGGGAGGTTTTTGCAGGCAAATTGAGAGGAGAATGAGGACGATGTCCTGGGGTTGGCATGACAAAAGTGTCTATGCATGTGTGAACACATTTGTTGTATTCTAATTAGACGGGGTGTTTTATGTGCTTGCCACAGAGCTGCAGTGTGGATGTGGTGCACAGTTAGCACATACAGTAGGTAAATGAACAACAGCAGGCTGTGGTGTGGACTGGTGTAGCCTCAAGCCAGTTGAACTGCTGTGCATACTTAGTTACCCAGACTGTGTCTCTTAAGGCACAGTGGCATGTCCACTTTTAGTCAACTACACAAAATATTGATGTAGCTAGGTAACAAGCCTTACAGTGTGTACAGGCTGTTGTTTGTCCAAACTAGACATGATTTATTATTTTTTAAAGACTCTCACGGATACCATGGGTAAAAACGATGGATTTGGTTTTCTTCAAATCTAAAGTCATCGTGGATAAGACATAAGAAAGAATAAGAAAGAACATTCTCAGACTAAAATTACAATAAATGCTCATCAGTTAAATGACAAAATAGGATGTGTCACACTATATGAACGAGGGTGGCCATGGCCTCTAAGTGCCGGCACTCAAGTATTCTGTTTCAGATAGAGAGGGAGGGGGTTCTCTACTAGTAACTAAATGGGTAAGCCATGCTTTGATATTTGTGCTTCACTGCAAAGCAAAACTTGAGCGAGAGTGTGCTCGGACTGGTGCTGGGTGTGGAATACATGTGAGGGCACTCTCACACAGCGAATGCAGTGCAGTGAACCGCACAACATGGAAACAGCACAGCTAGAGTTTCACATTCAGCGAGGCTATGGGAAAGCTTTTCTTTCAGCACACCTAACAGGCTTCTCAGGTTAGGAGAATGCTTGGTCGGTAGCTGTCTCCTGTGGTGCTTTGGGGAGAGTTTTCTAAGTGGTAATTTCTTAATGAAACAACTTGAAACTTGAAAGGGAAGAATTGACTACATTTATTTTACATGTCCTTATGTGCAAATCTCGAGGCATATTTTAAATTGGAGTATAAATTAGAAGTATTGACCACCAAGCTGCCAAGGGGGGGGGGTTAAGAGGAATGTCTTATAGTTGCTTATTCATGTTCCAGTAAATGGTTTACACGGCTCTGAGGACACAGAGTACTCATACTAATTTTACATTTAGAACTTCACATGCGCTCAAAAAGACTAACAACCCAGTCATTCCTCTCATTGAGCAATTCACAATGGGCAGACAGAATTAGTCTTAGGGTTAGCTTAGTCACTGTCACATGTGTTTTCTTCCTTTTGGGCACACAATTCAACTACACAGTGAAATGAATCTAATTTTTATATTAAAAGCACAAAACAATATTCTACCGGTCCGGTTCCCACGCTTACACTTTATAAAGTCTGTGACGCCTTTTAAACAAAAATTATTTGCAACTGACTGAGCAACCGTGTATGGAGACTGGAATTACCTGTCCGGGAGAGTGAGAGTAAGAAAAACACAGCTGAACACACATAAACAAACACAGGCCTCTTCTGGATTCGCAGCCCATAGGTTGTCTAGCAATATGTGTGTTGTGCTGTATGTCTCGCTTTGTTGGGTTAGGAGGAGTCAAGGTCCATCTTTGTATGGTTGTGTTCGACTGAGAGACGAGGAAGAATCGAGACAAAGGATTAAAAAAAAAATGAATAGATATACTGATCAGTATGTCGTTCATACTGCATCGCCACAGAAGGTGAACTAGTCATGGCCAGAGTTTATCAGCCTGCTGTGACCTACGACCTATACTCTGTCATAGTAGCTTGGCTATGACATGTAGGATAGCACAAATCAATGGATAGAATGACTGTATTGTATTTCCATCCAAATGGATTTCGATCTGGAGGGGGAGGCACTGGCTAGATTTTCTATGGACACTCACTCATCATCTGGATTAATTTAAATTAGACCTAAAATGCATAACACATGAAAGCACAGTATTTCAGAAAGAATACAGTCACGTGTGCACATTTCTATGTGCACTCTGTAAGGAGCTGAAATAATAAAGTCTGGCGGCAGCAAATGTGCAAAAACAAAAAAGGTTATGCTTCATTTAGTGGATGTGAAGCGCTTCAAAACAGTTGCTTTATTTTGAAATAAAAAACATGCACCATTTGTGTCATTTTTGAGGGCTGTTTACATTGTTAACTTAGCTGGAGGAAGCCTTGGGGCTAATTTATACTTGAATATTCTCATACACAAGTGAAGCAGCTGGCTAGCTGGACCGTTCCCAACACTACACACCTTTTATTAGACCCTCTTTCCATTCCCAGAATGGGTCCTGCTTGTTGGGAGAGAGTGAGAGAGACGGAGAGATACTCAGTCCATTCTTCCCGTGCTAGTCACCTGCGTTGTGCATGAAAGCTAATGATATCCTGTACCCTTCAATCCCTCTCTCTCGCTCTTCCCCTCGTAGTCCATTCTAAATCTTTTGGCCCGTTTTCCCTCTTTTGTGCCTTGTTCTTTCATGCGTGTTTTATACAATTTGTAGTGCTCACATTTCTTTTCTTTCCTTGTTTTGACATTCTACTTTGATTATCATATGCAGTTATGAGGTAAAAAAAAAAAAAAAAAAAGAGCCCATGTGCACGTCGAGGTGCAAAAGAGAAGCATAGAAAATTTAGAGGTGCTTCAGCAAATGTCCACCAAATGCTTAAAAATGCTGCCAGATTGGTCGAAGTGGATAAAAACATCCTCTGTGGCAGTTGATATCCTATCCTGACTCTGACCCACCTCCGTGACAGCCTGTCCTCTCTTAGTCACATGCATTTCTCCCTGCCCTTTGGATCAGTCAACCCTTTCTGTACCCCTCTGGTCCATTTTCTCTGGCCTCCTCCCCCACATTTGTCTAATGGAGGGATCGTTTTAATGGACTGCCCAAAGCAGCAGAGGGGCAGACGCTCCTGCCACTCTACCTTTACCCGTCCACTCCACTCCTATCCTCTCCATCCTTCTGTCTGCAACAGAAGTGGAAACATGCAAAATACGCTCTATTTTTATTTTACTTTCCTTTGTCTTGTCACCCAGGCAACCCCCTCCAGTTTGAAGAGAAACTCTTTCATTTGGATTGACCACAAGTAGCAGGGGTTCTCTGCTACTCCGTCACCCCAAATCAACAACAAAGCAGTCACTTTGGTCAGCAAGATAAGATCCTGGGGGTAGAGGACAGTGACTTCAAATTAGCTTTAAAAATCTAAGGGACCTCTAGGAGGGAGTAGGGGAGAGGTCACTAAAAAGCCTTAAATCAGGCCAGTACATGGCGAATAGCAAAGGGAGGCCAGTGAGAGTACGAAAACTGAACTGGAAAGGAGCAAGAGGAGAGAGAGGTCGAGGGGCTGGATTAGGGAGTTACAGGAGTTGATGTTGGGTGGAGGTGAAGTACATGAGGTTTAGACGTACAGAGGGAGGACGAGGAAGGAAAGAAAAGGGAGAGCTGATTAGACCAAGCACAGGAGAGGAGAATGTGAACAAGTTTCACGGAAAAGGGTGGACCGTGAAAGAGACACAAGACGTCACGAGTATTATTGTAAGCAAAGCACAGAGAGGAAGCGTGTTTCACAGACAGCTGTAGAATATGCAACCTGGGAGGAGGCGTGGATAGATAGGAAAAGAAAGATTTAAAAAAAAAAAAAAAAAAAATTAAAATGATTGGCTGGGAGCTGATTTGTGGGACGGTAGGGGGCAGGAGAGAACACTGATGCTTGTGACTGTAGGTAAATATGTGTGTAAGAAAGACATGAATGATTGTTGAATCATTGAGTGATTTAAGGGGAAGGGAGGGAGTGACTGAGTGACTTTGCTGCTGCTGCAGTTTGCATGTCAGCCTCCTATGCCTGTTGATATAACTGGGAATGTCCAGCGGATGTAGTTGGTTGTGTCATGGGTGCAAATCTTTGGTTGCAAAGTCCACTGGACGTAGTTCAGAAGGAGTATTCTGCTGTTTTGTAGCTCTCTTTTACTGACCGGACCGGAAACTGTAGGTGTCTATGGCGGGACTGCCATTAACTTCTTGCGTCATGTTTAAATCCAGCTTAAAGATACTAACAATTCTACTATTCTCTCACTTTTGACCTCAAGTTGCGTTCGTAGCAATTCTCTGTCTCAACAGTTTCATAGCATCTTCAGCTTTCGCATGCACTTTCAACACGTCTGCGTCCTTCCCTATTTCCACCCCTTTGTGTCCTCTTCCTGCCCCTGTTGTAACTGTTATGCAAAGTGAGCTGGCACTGCACACATGGACTCGGCAAGTCTGCGTAGATGGAGATGTTGAAGTGGTAAATAAGTTTGTTTTTGCTCGTTTTGTAGACTCACAGTTGTAAGAAAACAGCCTTTGTTTGTTGTATTTTGGCAAAACGAGGATTGTTTGGGAGAGGCAGGACATGCTGCAGGAATGCTTTGAGAAGCTTTCATAAGATATTTCAATAGCAACGTTGATTTGATACCACTAATTTTAACAGAATTTAATACTCAAAGGTTATTTTTTAAATATTCTGGGTGGAGTTCCTGTGTTTGATTTAAATGAATTGAATTCATGTATTTATTTAGCCACTCACTGGAGGTCTCTTCGGACTACAAGACTGACACCTCTCAGCTTATGGAATTATCATAAGCCTTTAGCATTTTGGATCAGGTATAAGATGCTTCCTGTGTAGCTTGCACATGTATTGCTATGGTATTATTGCCATCTGTATAAGTATTTGTTAGTTTCATCCAAAAAAAAATTAATTCATCATAAAATATCAACGTATTTCTAAATTTACTGATTTAGACAAACAGCTGTCCAAAAGCCATATTAACTATATGTATGTTTGTGTTGTCACTGTGAGTTCCTTCTTCCTAATAAAATGATATCTATCCATTTATTATTAGAATCATATAGTGCAGTGTCTGTGGTTGCTTATTGAGACAAAACTAAAGAAAACTGAAGGAAATAATGATCTGAAGTTCAAAATTTATCACATATTTTGAACTTAAGAACATGTGTATGTATCTAAGATGTGCTGACATTTATCATTGGCCTAAGATATTCCTTACAAGCTATTTCCATTTAGCTCATCAGAATGTAGTTTCAATGAGTTTATAGCTCGGTTTGTGGTCATAGTGTCGGGATTTATAACGGAAGAGGAGAATTAAGACGGTCATCTGTCTCTGCCTTTCTGTCCATTACTTTCTCCCCCTTAACGCTGCCCTTTTCTGTCTTTCATTGGAAGATAAGCAGGAGAGAGAGAGAAAGAGACTGAGAGGACAGAAGGAGGAGTGAGGTTAAGGATAAGGATTGTGAAGGAGTGGTTAGCTCTGTGGATGTTCATGTACCTCTGCTGACTGTGTGTGTATGTGCACATAACTTGTTTAGCTGCTGCCTGGGTGGGCTGGGAGCAGGAACGGGGCTGTCAGAGACATATGCATACATACACAGCAAGCTTTATTGTACTAAGAAGAAGTTGACAGAAGTGAAAGCAAGAGAGCAAAGGTATAACTATAAAGAAATATCAGCCAGAAGGAATACTCTAATCGACTAATAGACCTCACAATGCAGTCAGACAGGTATTGTCCTTGAGCTGCTAGTGTGTATCGAGCACTGGGGGCCTGAATAGCATGCTATAAGCTAAATAAAAAAAACATTCTGATGTTTCTTTGACATATCGTTGTTTTTTTTATGCTTGCAGTGTATGTGTTAGATTTAGCAACTGTCTCTTGCTGCACAGCTTCTCAGTTTTGTGACCAAAAATATAACAAGATCACAAGATGTGAGGGGTTCATTTTATGAGTTGCCAAAGAGAGGCCTGATGCTACCACTATGAGAAGAAACGTCTCAATCCTGCACACATAGGGTTTTTAAAACAAGAGGAATATATTAAAGATCCCCTGAATCTGAGAATATGCAAATATTTTTGTGTCTCATTTAACAGTTGGACACAAGATGTCTCTTATTTGCATCTAATGCGAGACAGCAACTTTCTCCTTCCACAGGCAAATGCGAAAACAGCCCTTTAATGTCAAACTCAATCATCAAGGCAAAATAGTTTTGAGTGGACGGGGATATTTCGGAGATGCGACTCTTTGAAAGAAAATAAGCTATGAGGCAAACCATGTCGTCTTAGGTAGGAACCATCTAGAAAAAATGTTTAGTAATGAGCAAATCGGTGACATAATGACGAGCACTTGCCCTTTAAAAGGCCGTCATTAACCACATAAAGAAAAAAAACATCAGAACATGCTTCAGCGAAATGATGTGAAGGGATGTACAGAAAGGGTTCGTGGGTGAGTTAAATACCATGTTCACCTTCAAACTTTCAGCTGCACATCATGTGTACTTGCAACACTGTGTGTATCAAGCCAGATGTGAGTGGTTGATCAAGGAAGGGCGTGCATTAACAATGCATTTATGTTTCTGCTTAATTTTATTTTACACAGCCTACTTTCTAGACTTGTTTCTGTTTCCAGTGCATTCTCATTTTGTCCAAAGCAGTACCGCCACCTTTACACAGCACAATAACTTGATCATCAAGTATGTTGAGAGCGAACACCTGTGCACGTTCTCCTGGGTTTAGAAGTAGTTGTCAGACTTGAGGACAAGTGCAGGATGGAGGAGCAACCTCAAGGACTGCAGCAGTAACAGAACAGAAAGGAAGATAATGAGAAAGATAATGAGGAAGGAAAGAACAATAAATGGAAGGAGGAGGACAATGAAGTGGGAGAGAGGTAGCGTAATTCCTGTTTTTATATGTACACACACACACTTACTTGCCATCAGGCCTATGTGAAGCAGTGTTAGGCAGGTAATGGCTGGGCAGGCGTTACATGCCCGCCTATTTTAAGCCTGTATGCCAGCTTGTTACTCGACTCTGCTTTGCGCGAGGGTGTGAAGTGTGCTATGACATGTGTTCAGGAGGCGGGGTGATGTGAGAGGTGCACATATATATATTTGTGTGTGTGTGTGTTCGTGTTATACATATGCTCGGCTGAAATTGCCTTTACTTCCTCTATATGTAAATTGGTACAAGTTCGGCTGCAGCCTACAAGGCTTCTGTCCATTTGTTACTGTTGATCTGTTGATTTTGTTGGTAAGTCTGTCACTTATCTATTTTCTTATCCATCCAAGCAGCCTTTCTACTGTACTTCTTCTGTGTTTCTTTTTTGACATGAGAACGGAAGAGGTAGTTTAATAGAGAAAGACTGCAAGAGAGAGGGTGATGGAGATCACGGACGGAGATGGCGCGATAGGGAAAGCAAGGAAATGTGGATGGTGTGTGATAAAGCAGCAGGAATATATGGGAGAGAGACAGGCCGGCAGATAGGGAAATAGATCGGTGGCAGGGAGGGATGGTGATGAAGTGATGGAGAGTGTGAGGAGGAGGAGGATGTGTGAGGAGGGTGTCTGAGCTGAGTGCAGAGCGGGTGGGGTGGGAGGGGGGTGAGAAAGGGAGGGAGAGGTGGAGGAAATGGATAGAAATAGCTGATGCACTCTGAGGCTTACAGAAAATCAATAGCAGTCAAGAGGGGAAGCCACAACCCCCACCCCCTCTCTCTCTCTCTCTCTTTCTCTTCCTCTGCTGCTCTCACCCCCTTCCTTTTGCTTTTTCCTCCACTCTTTATCTTCTCCCATCTCCCTTTCCTCCTCAGTGCTCTCACCCTTTCATGTGCATTTCCAACCTTGTCCTTTCCGTCTGTACCGCCACTTTGCCTTCGTCTTGTCCCCCCACATTCTCTTTGCCGGTCGTTTCTCTCCTTCACGCTCCCCTTCTTCCTCCTCACCTCCCATCACTGTTGTAGTGGCCTCGTCTTTCACCCCTTTCTTTTCCCAAGACATCTTCTTTTCCTCTGCAGGCTGCTGGTATGCTTTAGATGGAACAACAGGGATCATGGACTTGTACGTTCATGATTTTTCTCGCCAAAATAAACACCTGATAGTAATTTTCTTGAGGTGTGGTTGTGGTCGATACCTCTTTCAGCACCATGACAAAAAAAAAGTCCACAGCACACAAAATATGCTAATTTTGTAATAGTAATAATAGTGAGTTGTTTCATCTTCACGTGGTATCAAAAAACTATCTACGTATCAATACTTTTGGCAACCTTAGTGTGAAAGTAGGAATGATTTCATTTGATCTGCAAACTTTCATCTCTCCACATTGTTACTAAAGCTAATTGACTGTTGATTGCTTCATCTTTTTTCTACATTTGTATCATGCTGCACCTTAAACTCACACAGCAGGTAATGCTGATGAGGCAGCAGTGAAACTTTCAAAGTCAAGATTGGTGATTGTGGTGTGCTATTTTTGTGTCACTTTTAAAGGAGCAGTCTTGTGTTTTTAGTAACGCACATAATTTCATATTGTCTGGTTAATACAAACGCCATCCCATCTTAACTTTACCTTTAAAATTACAGCTCAGCATTCTGTTGTGGTCACCGTAGCTTGCTTAAAGCATGTAGACACTCGACAGCTTGTTTTCTCCTCCGCCGTGCTTAGAAAAGTGTTAAAATTTCACTTTGCAAATACTGTTTGCTTCCCTTAAAGTGAAATACTCTTACTGTAAATGAAACCTATCCATATCGAACGTATTTGTAAGGCTTGTGATGGTTTAAGGCACATTTTGAATGTGCTTTTACTTTACCTAAAAGTACAGACGTTCCTTCACTAAATCCCAACATGTCAAATTGACTATAATGAATGTTTTATTGAATTTAAACCCTGAATTCTCTCCCGCACTCCAAAAATTCTTTTCACTTTTTTCTACCAACATTTGCAACATCAACTCTGCCTACAGTGTCTCTGTTTTGTGTATGCACAAGTCTCCTAGACGTGTGTGTGTGTGTGTGTGTGTGTGTGTGTGTGTGTGTGTGTGTGTGTGTGTGTGTGTGTGTGTGTGTGTGTGTGTGTGTGTGTGTTACATAGCTATTGGTCGCGGCGTGTTCTTGTCTTTAAGTGTCACTGATGTGGTGCAAAGTGTCTGTTCTGCTTCTTGAGCTGTGCTGCTGTCTCAAGGTCCAACAGTCTATTAACTCCAGAATTAAACTACCCAAATACACAAACAATAATAATACATAGAAATCTCAACATTGACTCTGTTTTTGCAGCGGAGTGGTGACTCATTACTGTATATATATATATGTATTGCAAACCAGAGGACCTTGTGCTGTGCAGATTCCCTGTCTGCACAAATGAAGTCTTACATGAGAGAATCTTTCATATTTACAGATTTTCACGTTGATATTATTCATTAAATTGCATTTAGTAGCATTTTTAAAACTTCCTAGTTGCCGGAGAAGACATTACCGTGACCACAGGCATTGAAAGTCATGCTGAATCCTGCTATTCAACTTTCCTTGGGGCCATAAGTGTAGAAACTAAACTGTGTGTACAGAGCTGTGTGCAGTCTGTTAGTCCAACAGTTGACATGATGTCGTCGAATCATTTTAAACCTGTTCTGTAGCTTCTGTATTGTGCTGTATGGAGTGACTCCATCTAAATGACTCGTCTCTGACTCAATTTACTGGACGCTGACAATGTGCAAGTGAGACCATATTCAGGGAGGGAGCTGGATTTTTGCCTATTGTGATTGGTGAATGAGTGTCGTACAGAAGAGCGCCATGCAGCCGGCGTGTCCTGTGAATGCTCCAGCAGCACTCCGTCCCAAATCATCTCGGTGAAAATAGCCTTTCAGCCGGTTTTCACTACACTAATGCAAGCTTTACTTACCTCGATCTTTTTCAATCCATTTATTTTGCCTGCTCTGGGGATTGGAGTATGAGAGGAAATGCTTTTTTAGGGATTGAGGAATTCAGTTGTGAAAACCTCACTCTGTCTGCCTCTTCTTTCTCTTTCTCCCCCCTCCTTTCTTCTTTGTTGTCAATCACAGCTTTTCTTCAAAGAGGGAGGCTGTGAGCAGGGAAAAATCCCACAAACAAACAGCCGAGAGGTGAAAAATGCTCTTTTTAAAAAGCCCTTTTTTGCATCTATTCCCCGCTACTTTAGCGTTCTTCATCTCTATCGTGAAGGTAGCCTTGTCTGGAGTGCCCTTGGGAGTGCTTACCCTTGGTGTGTATACCACTGCCACCATCTGTGGTGAGGACGTCCCCAGCTAAAGACGTGCCCATGAAAAAAGGACAAAACAAAAGCCAGAATAAATACGAAAGACAATAAAAAGATGAAAGGATTGTGGAAAAACAAAAGAGTAAAAGTCTTAGCCGTGATGCAAGCGGCAGTATCATCAGAAAGCCTCTCTAATCCGGGATTACTGTGTTTATTTTGTGAGTGTGTGTGAGTGAGTGAATGTGCGTGTGTGCACCTACATCTACTGCCTCTGATCTGAGACAAGAGTATACCATATGGGTTTCAATCACTTTTATGCTATACACACGGTCCATACCCCTTCACACAAACATGTTGTCACCGTTTTTTACTGTTGTCTTAAATCCAACTTGCACGAGAACAATAACAACAACAACAACAGGATTATATGCACTGTGTGGAGATAAACAGGGGTCTCACCATGATGCTGGTGTATAATGGCGCTATCAGTTTCAACAAAAGGTATTACCAACATGTTTTTGTATATTGTATTGCAAAATAATACACAATTCCAGAAAACACATTGGTTGGTGGTTCAAATGGAATGGCATTTAAAAAAGCCACATGCATTTTATTACACTGTTGACTAATCATAGGCACTGTTGGATCTCGTGCTAAATGGGCCTCTATGAGAACTCATATTTTCAGCAATTTTAGTATCGTAATATTAATGAACCTAAAAGGTCTTATAAGTGATAGTTGAATGCCTCAAGGAGTTCAGATATACAGTAACTAAACATTTTCTGTTGTATTTTGATGTATTTGAGAACTTTTAATGAATTCACTCATGAAACATTCAGATGTGTCACAGTTATGAAATGTAGAACATGTATGAACCCTGGGCAACATTTTATATGAATGAGATGTGCATGTAACAAACACCAGGCTTTACAGATTTAGGCGTATGTTGTCTCACTGTGTGACCTTTTTTTTTATTCTGCTCTTACCTCCTCTGTCTAGGAGCCTCTGGCGGGTCCTACCACTGCCACCCAGACCATGCATATGGAGAGGAGAGTGATAAGGTAAGCCATGTCACCTTTAACGTCCATATGTTCATACAAACCTAACAAACACTGGGTTGCACACTGATGAGATCATGCTGTGCTATGACTCAATATTAGATGACATCTTCTTTCTCAAGTAATGCTGTGTGAAGGGCTGAGACACCTAACACACACCCAGACCAGTTCTAGATAGCGTGTGCGTGTATGACGTATGCAGAGCACAATGTATGAGTCTCATGCTCCATCAGTGAACTTATAGTTGTCTAAGAGAACAGGAGGTGTTGAAGCCAGTAAATATGACTAGATTTATTTTGGTTGGGGCGCTACTGTGATCAACTCTAGTAATCCACAGCTTTGATTTATTGTAATGTGGACTATCTATGGTTAACAAAAAACAATCATTGTTATGAAACACTGCAGGTCTGTACTGTTTTCAATTAGTTATATAAATGCGCACATATGATCTGATCCACAAATGATGTTGTCGTTTTTAAAATGATCTCATTTAAAATAATTCTTCTTTAACTTTAAAACAATAAAGTAAAAGCGAAACATTTATTGTTTAAGTGCCATTCACATTCTTTATTTATTTTGAAATAAAACCAACACATAAATGAATGAAATGTGGAACCTGGGCTAATTTGGTTAAAGCTTTAGCTCCGACAAACCCTCGATGATGATGTTGTCGTTCGTTACGTTGTGCTCTCAGGCTGTTAATCCTGTTTGTTGTGTATATACTTTTAACAGTAGTACCTCCTCAATGAACTCAAACACAACACAGTTTGCAAATTGCAACTCTGCCTTCACTAATGCTGAAGTGTGTTTACACTGTACACATTATACACATTAGTTTAGACAGTTTAGAGAGCCATCAGCAGCATAAGCCCCCCTAAGGATGAAGAAATGCAAAGTTTGCTGGTTTGTTGCTTAAGTAAATTCCTTTTGGGCACTTGCGCTCACATCACTCCAGGTGTTTTTGTTTTTCTTTGTTTTTGTTTAGATTGACTTTGTATGAGCTGACCGTGTTTTTAAGAAATCAGCTAATGACTAGATGTGGAAACTTTTCCTTATCAGCTGATTACCCGAATGACACATCCATGCACTCCTCATATCTACAGCGTGCACACCAATATTTTCCTTTACCATTGGGGGTGCTTATTCTTTATTAGAAACGATAAACTTAAAGTCATAAATGGATCTATTTTCAAAAAAGCATAATGTAAAAAAGGTGTACTTCAGCAAACATTGTCGTCACAAGCGAAGGGCTGTATAAAAAGCAAGCAGATGAAGCAGGAAAAAAGGAGAAGAGGGGAGGCAGGATGCTGAGGAAGGTGTTGCAGAAAGCTTGGAGGGAGAGTCGGAAGGGAGGGGAGGCCAAAAACAGGGAGGGGGTATTGCTAATGATTTCACCTCCAGCTGTGGGACTTGGTTGGAGTGAGAGAAGGGAAAGGAGGGGAAGGAGCGAGGGAGGGAGGGGGGAGGAAGGGAGGAACAGTGGCAGAGGAAACAAAATGGGCTTTGAAATCTTGTTGATGGAAAGAAAATAAGTGGGGGAGGGAGAAGTGTTTGAGTGTTAGTGGAAGCATGTCTGCAAATATTAATGAATCTGTAAAAGCAAATGACCATATTTGCTCACTGTGCACATTCACAGACCATTTCTAGGGCATGAATGCGGAAAAAGAGGGAGACCTGGGCTCCATTGTATTTCATAGGTGTGTGTGTTTGCATGTACTCTGTGGGCCTCTTTATTTTGGTTCTCAGCAATGACAGCGAAGCCACAACAGCTGCTGGCCACAGCTACTCTGCGTGCGTGCGTGCGTGCGTGCGTGCGTGCGTGCGTGCGTGCGTGCGTGCGTGCGTGCGTGCGTGTGTGTGTGTGTGTGTGTGTGTGTGTGTGTGTGGACGCATGCATATCCCAAGTGTGGACATGGTGAAATAGAACGTGGAAGGGTGTGTCTGTGCTCGTGCTTCAGGATGTCTGCCCAGCTTGGTGTGTGCACACACTGAATGTGGACATAGTGAAAGGAATGGAGGGTGTATGTGTGTGTGTGGTCCCTACACTGACAGCACTGCAGAATGTGCTGTAATATCAGCCACAGTTCACGATGTTTCTGGGTCGTGCCGGGAAGTCACAGTGTGTGTCAGTTTGTCTGTCTGTGTGTTTTTGAGACTTTGAAATTCAGCATGTTATTTGTCCTCGATTTTTCCGGCTTTAGTGGAAACGTGTTTGGAGCAGACATGTATGTGCGTACAACACGCACTCTATTAAAACATAAGGCCATGTTAAGGCATATTGCTTGAGGACACACGCACACACACACACACACGCACACCCCTTTGTCTGACACCGCTCCCCTTCCACTAACGCGGTTAGACAGGCCCATCAAACTTTCATACTAATGGGCAATAGTCTGCATGTGTTAAGACAGTGTGTGTATGTGTATGTGTGTGTGTGCGCGCATGTGTGAGAGGGTGTCCTGTCTAAGAACTTCTTGTCTTGTCCCCTCAGATTTCAGGCCGAGGTCTCGGACAGGACAGACAGAGGAAAAAGGGGGGAGGGAGCAAGAGGAAGAGGGGACTGTAGAGGGGTTTGGCTTATCTGATGGAAGGAAAGGGGGGAAGGTGGGAGGAGATTGTTGGGGAGGGTGGGGAGCGCATGAGGAGGGAATATGTCAGCCTTGGGATGGAGGAGGATGGCTTAGATATGAAAATGGGCACAGTAGATGTCCCTAGGGTTTTGTGGTTGAGGCTAGGCTGGTAGAGAGGTTTTGGGGTGTCGGGTTGGTAGAGAGGGGGATGTCATTGAGATGAACAGAGGGGTTTGGAAGTGGGGGTGGATCGCTGGTGCCCTCCTTCCTGTGTAGAAATGAGCAATAGATAGTGTCTTCCATATCATTTTTTAGAAAACAACCCATAAACAAGGTTCTGTTTCTTTCCTTTGTGCACACATAGCATTACTTGATGATGAACTTATGCAGAATTCTTTAAATGTGTCTTTATAATTCAAATATATCCTCTTATAATTTAAGAGGACCTAATTGTGTTGGAACATTACAGACTATAGACTTGAATCAGACAAAGTACTTTTGTCTCTGACATTGGTTACATAGCTTTTGAGAATTCTTAACTTCGTTTAACGTATTGCCTTTTATACAATCTAAGTCTAAGCTATGAGGAACAAATCCTGCATCACAGATTTTAACACCATGGCTTTCTTTTTGGCTGTGAAAGATATTTGTGTTTGATAGCCAGGCTCTGTTTTTTTTTTTCCAAATTCATAGTATGTCTACGTTTCATTTTCTCACAACTGGCTTTCAGTACCCTTACTTGACAACAGAAGGTTTAGATATTTTAAAGAAAGTTCTAAGAGCAATTAAAAGTGAGTCAGGAACAACCTTGAATATCAGAATTGATCAAGCTTAAGAATAGACCAAGTGAGTAAAGACTGGGACTTTCTGGAAATGTGTTGAAGCACTTGCAGTATGAATATCTTTGTCTGTTTTATTTGAACATTTTTGGGTCATTCCAATCCCTTTGTCACTGCACAATTCAAAAGCTGGCTGTCAAAGAAATTACACCATCACATGCAGAAAGAAAGAACAAAAATGTGTTTTGAATTATGGAAAGTGCAGGTAAGGAAGCGTTTAGATATAATGCAGCTTTATAGGGGTTAGGGGCAGGCTTGCTGATTGCACCAGTGATCTTGGACACAGATGCTCAAGCATGGTAATTTACATGGCTTATAAAAAAAATCCAGGCAGACATAGACAGACGCACTCAAAATTGTGGTGTGTAACCCTCGCCACGACCTAAATTTGTTCTGTCATTTAGGGTCTGGTGCGCCCCGAGGCTCCGCCAAGCTTCACCTCTCTTTTGTCTCTGCCCAGCTTATGCACTCATTCTTTCTCTACTTCTCTTTTTCTCCCGTTGCATTGCCTCCTCCGTCTTTCCAGCCCTCTCCTGTCATGTAGTCCACTCTGCTCAAGACTAAATGAAGTCATTGTTATTGTTTGTCTTTCCCATAAGCTGGTCCAGCTCAGGCCACATCCAGTGCCAGTGAGCAGTAGAGCCATGAGTGTACTGTGTGTTTCGGCTCTGCAGTCAAGATACATTTTGTTCATGTTTGTTCGAACAGCAGTGTCTGCCTCTAAAGAGCTTCAGAAGGTATTGTTCTTTATAGGTTGTAGAACTCAAACAGTGGCAGCTGCCCATGTGTGAATGCGAATTTGCGCATGTCTGCAGGCGTTTCCATAACTCTGTGTGTGTGTTTCTGCAGCCTGCTCTCCAGCTGTTTCCTGTTAGCTATCACACTGCTCTCAAGGTTGCTGAGCTGTGTATCTGTGTGTGTATATATGTGTGTGTGTGTGTGTGTGTGTTAAAAGTCACAGCCGCTGAGTCATTTTTATCACACTTTAACAACGCGTCTCTCCCACGAAGAGGGGAGTTGGAAGCAGGGATCAAGTAAGTAGGGTGGGGGGGAGAAGTGTTGAGATGGTAACTACGAGGAAAAGTATGTGTGTGGTGTCTCTTAAGGAACCGGTGTGTTCTTCAGAGCTCAGCTAAGGTCAGTGTTAAGGGAGAATGACTAAGAACTGACACATGAGCGTGTGTGTTCTTGCCTCACCAAGTGCCAAGTGTGAGAGTCACCGCTTGACTGTAAGTGAAGTGACTCACAGATGAGTTGAATATATGATAACTCTTTAGTCAGTCAAAACCTTGATGACTACATGTTCAGCTACGTCACAGTTTTTGCGTGGATCACTGACTTTTTTGTCTCAGAGAGAAATAATTTGTCATGTTATCAAGTTGAGGGTGTGTACGTATGACTCGCACACGGGCCTGTGAGTGCTTGTCTTGCGTTTGCATTTCCTCACTCCAAGAGGAAGTAGCTTTGAACCCTCGGGGCCTCCGAGCACTGGTGGTGTAATATGCTCTCTTTCACACACACATACGCATGGACACAAATGCATACAAGCGCGCCCACATACACGCACTGGATCATACAGGAAATGCCACGAGTCACAAAGGAACTTAGTGTCTGTGCAGTAGTATGGATTGTAAGCCAGAGGGACTGTAAAGTGTGGTAAAATTGATTTGATCCGAGTGCTATGGGTCACTAACCACAATGCCCATCCTCTCTCCCGCTCTCCTTTTTCTTTCCTCTCTTCTCCTCCTCCATTTTCTACCCCTCCCTCTGCAGAGTGAGGAAAGCCCCAGTCCAAAACGCCAGAGGCTGTCCAGTCAGTCTGTATTGGAACAGCTAACCTCATCCGCTCCCCCGCCGTCCACCCCATCTCCCCCCATCCGGCCCTGGGAGTCAGGACCCCCAAGTCGGAGACAACCTCACCCCCACACACACTACCACCAGGAGAGATGCCTCACTCCTGCTCGGCACAGACGCAGGTAAGCTGGTTTCTTGATTTCTGCAACTTAGTTCCACCGTGAGAAGTTGACAGAGGATCCTAAATGTAAAAACTTCCCTCCCTTCCCACCTCCAGCCCGCCAGCAAGGCGTCAGCGCGGTCGTCTCTCTAGACCCACCCGTCACCTGCCTCCCCACCACCACCCCTCCACCCAAGGCCCTGCACCTCGTCTGTCGCCATCAGAGCTCCAGGATGAGAACTACCACCGCAACCCCCATCCCTCCCCACACCAGACATACCCAACACACACACCCAGCGCCTATGGCCAGCCTCCTACAGCGGGAGGCGGGGGGGCAGGTTTGGAGGAGCCCAGAGCTTTCCACCCTCCCACCTTGTCGCCACGACTACTGCACCCGGCTGCTCACCACCACCACCACCATCACCATCAGCAACAGCATCATGCAACGCAACAACAGCAAGGAGCCATGGTCATGGACTTGCATGAACAGGTTAGTCTGCAAATAATTTACATGCAAGACCGCTAGGAGACAATGCGCGTGTGTTTCTGTGTGTGTGACTGCAAATTAACTGTGGTGTGTTTTCTCCCCAGCTGCAGCAGGCCAGTGTACCAGTGTCCTACACAGTGACCCCCGTCCCTCCACACGGTCTCGCAGCACCTTTGTGTAGCGGCCAGCACCTTCCCCCTACCTGTTCCTCACAACAACAAGTCCCTGCCTGCAGCGTGGTCTTCAGCACTGGACAACACTACCACCCGGTGAGAAGAACACACCTACACACCAATTTGTAGGAGTGTGTGAGTTTGTTTGCTAATAACAAAGTACACTCTATGCTGTACAGTCTGCCCTATGGCTCAACTAAAGAAAAAACATAGAAGGTACTCAGAAGAAAAGTGGTTTAAAAGTAGCAAAGACCTGCAAATAATTTCCCAGTTAGGAGGTTGTTAATCTTCCTGGTCTTGGCTGCCACCTTGTGGCCACAATGAGAAAAACATGCTTCTAAAACTTCTCTGTCTTCTTGTTCACCGCTTTCCAGATGCTACAGGCATGTTCAATGCAACATTTGCCGGTGCCCTATGCCTTTCCTTCACTGCTGTCAAGTGACCCTCAGTTCCTGCTTCCCCATCCACCCCACCTCTCTCACCACCCGCCACACCTCCCCTCACCCGGACAGTTCCTACCTTTCCAGACACAACAGCCACGATCGGTAAGTGGACGATTTATGTTTTTATTGTTTATCTGGTATTTATCCATCACTGTCACTATCCATCATTCTATGATACAAAATAATAGTAACACAATGACTTTGGTATGCCTAAAAGAAGTAATTTTAGCCAGTTTAGTGGTAGTAGTTTTATGTAGAACACAAAATAAAAAATGTGTTTCCTGGTCAGATAACAGAGGGATGTAAACTATCCTGAAATACTTAAAGAAATTTAAATTTGGAGTCAATTAACTTTAAGCGGAAACTTTTTTTTGTAGTGTATAAAAACGGTATTTCATTTTCAAAATCAAAGTGTAACATTCTTTCTAACTGGCGCATTTAATCAGTGTCATAATCCCATGCTAGTACCATGTACCTGTTTAGAGTATTTCTTTGGTGCACCTTCATGCACATTCAAATATTAGAAGTTAAACTGTTGATCTTTTCTAGGGTTTTGTTAGCCTGGCATCGCTAAACTAATTCGCAAATACAAATCTGCCAGAGCAAATGAAACATGAGCTCGGCAGATTTGTCTGGTTCCCAGGCTAGAGTTTTGTTATTAATGAAGAAACAGATTCAGTTCGTTTTTATTGGATTTAAAAGCTGCACCACTGCTAACTGACACATTCATAACAATGTAAGACAGGCTTAGGTGAGAGAAATGAACTGTGTATGTACATAACAAAGATGTCATGTGCTTAAAAACCTCATGATGGTGCAAATTGTCATATTGGTCATCATAATGTAGGCATAAATATTTCATAGCATATGCAATTACTTTTGTCATAGTAATTGCAACATACAGCATTAATTGCATTAAACCAATAACAAAAATAAGGCCACCAAACACAGATCTCACTAAGTCAAAATCTGCTGTCCTGATTTAAGTGTCCTACAAAACTACTTGTAAACATCTTTGGCCCAGTTATTGCGCCGCCATAACACCTGTTATACATTTGTCACGTTCGATAACCCAGTGTGTTTCTCCTCAGCCCTTACAGAGGATCGAAAACGAGGTTGAGCTTTTGGGAGAGCAGCTTTCAGTAGGTGGAGGCTTCAGCTATGCCCACCATCATCACCACCATCATCACCAGCCTCCCTCCACCCTTCCGCCCTCCACACCACTCCAGTTCCTCTCGCACCACGACCCCCTGTCGCAGGAGCTCTTTACAGTGGTGAGTATATGCACTACATGCCATCAGCATAATTTGTTTGGATAAAATATGTTTATCCATGGTGGAATCATTTATTCTATCTTCTTTCTCCCATCTTTTACAGCCCTATCCCCACTTTATGCCTCGCCGATTCACAAGCCGGCGTTACCGCTCTCAGCAGGCTGTACCCCCATCACCCTACCACCCGAGCTTCCTGCCTTACTTCCTGTAAGTGTTTTTCACTTCAAGTTTACGTTGAGCCTCCGGAGATGTAACAAACGCAGTTTCCTAAACTATGTGTGCCATGTTTTCAACCATCTACAGGTCCATGCTTCCTGTACCCCCAAATGTGGCCCCCACTATCAGTCTAGAGCTGGACGTGGACGACGGAGAGGTGGAGAACTATGAGGTAGGACAAACTGCTGCCAACGTTTAGCGAGAAATGATCACATGATAAACATCAGGATTTGATTTTGAGATATTATAGCATAGACATGCTATATAGGCTATATAGTTTGAAATTCAGTTCATTAATAAAGCCATCATCCTCTGTTTCTATAAACTTTGTCCTCTAAACTTTGCTTTTCTGTGTGAAAACTTCAGGCCCTGTTGAACCTCGCAGAACGTTTAGGAGAGGCAAAGCCCCGCGGTCTTACTAAAGCAGATATAGAACAGCTTCCATCATACAGGTTCAACCCCAACAACCATCAGTCTGAGCAAACACTGTGAGTGCCTTTCTTCCTTTTATGAATTTGTTTTGTGGGCAGCTGTTTTGATGTGGTATACATTTGCCCAAGATGCTGTTTTTAAATGGGACCAACCTTCTTTCGTCTTACAGGTGTGTGGTATGTATGTGTGACTTCGAGTCTCGCCAGCTCCTCAGGGTCTTGCCCTGTAATCACGAGTTCCACGCCAAGTGTGTAGACAAGTGGCTCAAGGTGAGTAAAGACATTGAAAATCAACTGTTTTCCACTGCGCCCTTAAAGCCCCGGGTTTCCACCTGGTGTATATATATATATATATTTTACCTGTTTAAATCTCCTTATTTTTCGTTCCTTCCAGGCAAACCGAACCTGTCCTATTTGTCGAGCCGATGCCTCTGAGGTCCAGCGGGATTCTGAGTGACCTCATATCAAGACTCAGCACCCGCAATCCCGGACTCCCTTTTGGATGCACCAACCGATCAGTGAACTCCGCTCCTTCTATTATACACCTCCCGCTCACTCACACATTCTGCCACATAACTGGGACCAGTGCTCCTTACTCCTCCACTCTTTTAATCCTCCAGGACATTGAACAGTAATTCTCATCTGGGATCAGCAACTTTCTACCGTCTCATGCTCACTTTATCGCTGGACTTCGTAGACCTTCTGTTTTGGACTATTTCGCCCCTACTACTCTGCCTTCTGCTCTTGGTTAACCCTTACTATGAATGGCCTTTAAAACACATACACACAGTGTCATGTGCAGGTGGACATATATAAGTGTATTTTTTTAAACGCATTATGAGCCCTTCCAAACTGATGCGACCTGTTCAGTCTTGTAGGTGATGGGTGGGGAAAAAGACTTCTGTATAGTTGTACTAACAAACATTTAGGAAGAATTTGGCAGTCCAAAGATTATGATAATGTCATTTTTTATTATTATTATTCTGGTTATAATTAAGCATCCACATTTTGGCCCACAGAGACTGTCATTTTTGCTAGACTCATTCTAATTGCAATTGAACCATATCAGTCCATTTTAATTTCCGTGTGTTTATTCTTGCATTCCTCTGTGTGAGAGCAGTATGAGCTGTATGAGGTGAAACAAAGATACTGTACACTGTGTGTCAAAGAGTGAGCTACTCTGGAACAACAGAAAAATATACTTTATTTTCTCTATACGTGTGTCTGTGTGCAGGTGCCTGTGTGTGTCCTTGCACTTGTGTGTGTGTGTGTGTGTGTTACTCCTCCTGTGGTATTTATACAGCTCATGTGGTAAACAGTGCATTGACTTCCTTAATCCTGTTTCTTTTTTCACTCTACTTCACGTAGATTTAGACTCACTGGAGGTTGAGGGTAACGTCAGACTTTTTTATAGCAAAGATTCGTTCAAAAATCAAAGTTCAAATTTAAAGTGCAGGACCAAGGGCACCTCCAGGGAAGTTAACAATGCTTTTGTGTCATGCCATTATCACGCTTTGTCTCTGTCACTCCATGTCTACCCTTCTGCATTGTTCTTGTCTCAAGCTAGTAAAGGCCGGAGGCTTTTTAAAGACATTTTTCATAACATATTATGTCCTTAACCTAAAGGAAGCAGATCAGGACTATTTATCTTCCTCGACATATCCACTAAGCTCTAACCCAAGGCACATCATGTGAATACAGTTGATCCTACAGAGCTGACAAGGTGGATGCAAAGCATTCATTAAAAATGTCATCAAAACATTCACGCTCACTTTACTAGCTTTCTAATGGGAATGAGGCCTTTTTTTAAATGTGTCTATCTGTCTTAGTACCCAGGCAGCTTTCTGTAAGTGTTGCTAGATATGGATGCTATGTTTTTGTCCACCATTGACAAGGAACAAGTTTGAAGAGACTTATAAGGTCACAGAGAAATCTACTGTTTCACCAGACGGTGGATTTGACACTTGAGCACTTTAATACGTAGATTTAAGACCTACACACTCTTTTCATTCTGAACAAACCACTGATCAGTTTCCCACAGTCCCACGTGTGTATGTGAACAAACATTTGAATGCATTTAAAAACATACAGTATATGTTCTCCACGTTTAACTTCATACAGTATCAATTCCTTTTTATATTCTTCACACTGCACATCTGTTTATTTCCAGAGGTTTTGGGGCTCTGTTTTGTACTTTATCTCTGTAAGGCCTATGTCAGCATGTGATAATGTGACTCAGAGATGTTCACCTCATGCACAGAGCAAGCTTTCTAATGTAATTTATCACTATTTATCACAATTGGTGTTTTGTGTCCAGATGACAACCTAACATAGGCCTTATAGAGACGAAAAGTTTGGTTTGGAAAGTTCTGCCAGGCACCTGCAGTGTCTTACATCTGAGATGCCTTTTATAAAGCTTCATTTTCTCCTGGTACTTGTATTTATCCAGTGTCACCACATCATACCAATACATTTTTTGCTAAACCAACAGTGTGTCAGTGTCCAGGAAGATTAATTCATTGTTTTCTAAAACTCTTCCTCAGCGTAGTCCGTGTATAAAGTCATGTAATATCCATGGGAATGGAGGGAAGGTATATTTTCTGTCATCTTTTTTTCTTGGGGGTCAAAGGTCACAATTTGTGACTGTATGCATCCATTTTGTGTCTTAGGATTGTTTTTTTTTTTTTTACGTTGGACAGTTTTTGTTGTTGTTGTTGCTTGGTACACTAGCAATTACCTCAGTCCCACTATTTATGTCTTTTCAGAAAATGGCGCAACCAGTATGATTAGTGCTTATTGATTTATTTTGCTAATCTTTTTTCCATGCAAGTTGTTGGGTTGTTTGGATATTTCTCCTTTTAAACTCTATGAAACTCTGTCATTAAAATGGTGTCATAATAGTTTCATTATGTATTATATCTGTAACCAAAATCATTTGAAGGCCTGTTATGATGATAATGAAATTTTTAACAAACATTTGTACATTTTGTATGAGAGTTATTACTAGTAATACTTTATTAAGTAGTGCAATGATTTTTTTAATCCCTTACCCCGTCTTTTGGATTTCAAAAGCTGGTTCAATAATAAATGTATAACATCCTCTTCTAAAACATTGTGTTTTCTGTTATTCTTTCCCCCAAACCATACTTTCCTGTCTTTCAGCTATTTCAGCAAAAATATACATTAATAATATAATAACTTCAGTGTCTGGCTCATGGTTAAATGGGTTTCATTGCTTTCATTAAAATCAAAGTCTCAGAATGGGACACAAGACATGATAATCAGGGGGCAACAGGTCTCTCCATGTCTGGATGATCTTATCATGACAGAGGCCACTAGCTGGATATCTTGCCCCATCAGAAGCACTGTCCAGAGTACAGTTCCCAGAGTGGTCCCACCTGAATCACACCAGTTTCATCATCTACTACAAACATTCAGTATGTCAAGTCCTTTAGTCGTCTTTACCAAGTATCCAGCCTGGTTAGTCACATATCTGTCTGCTTGTGTATATAGTCTGGACCAAACTAACATCATGTTACTTTGTGGTCTTTCAGAGGTCATAGTGGAGGCCAGCAGCTAGAAAAGCTTTCTCCTCCTCCGTCTACATGATCACTTATCATTTAGTTTGGATTTTTATTTTGATATTTGATTTACCGTATTGCATCACAAACAATTAGTTACAGAAATAGAAGAGTCACAGTCACATTGTATTTTATGCTAACCAATTGAAACACGCACAGCAGTCATCCAGCTCATTCTGAAATTTATTGAGAAATTAATAATTTATTCAAAACCACAATCATATCTACAACCATGCTAAATGAGATACATTTAATTTCAAATAAATCTGACTAAAAGTCATTAAAAGGCTTATTTAAAGAAACATTTTCAAAATCAGAATAAAAGTGTGAAATGAAATAATAATACATCAAAGAGAGTAATAATAGTAATTTTTGGCAAACATGAAAATATAAAATGGCATCAAATTGATTCCAAATAAAAAAAGTCAACAAATAATTGCAGGACGATGAATCAATGAAGCCAATTTATGTTTCAATAAATAAATCAGTAAAAAAAAATTGCCAATAGGCCGATTTAACAGTACGAACACAAAATCAAAATATAACAGCAAAAACACAAATTAACAAAAAATCCAAACAAATCAAATAAGCAAATCTTTGCCAACCAGTTTAAATAAAAGTACATAACAAAACAAAGAAAAAACAAAATCAAGAGGCTACTCCATACTTCAGCTGCTGTCCTGAGGCATGTTATTGTACATTTAACTCACTAGAATCATATCTACATGAACTATGAAATAAGATATAAGCAAGAAATAAATCAAATGAACAATTGCCAATGGGATTATTTTAAATTATACTAATAAAATCAAAATGCAAAAAATGTGATAAATGTAATACCAAATAAGTGAAAAAGTATTCAAAGAGCACATTTTTGGTGCTTAAGAATTCTCTTCAAAGTCACTCCTGTTTGCTGAACTGAGGCTACACACTTCGTCTCAGTCTTCTGCTGTCTTGGAGTTATTGACTTTGTTGTCCAAAGACCCGGCTACTGGTGTGTACCCGGAGTGCCTCTCCTCATCAGTGCTCTGTTTTTCAATATTTGAATGACATTTAGATGCAAATCTGAGTGTCAAATTTTTCCATATCCATGTAAATGATTCACTCACATACCAATAATAAAATGATATAATAATAATCAGTACCAGAAAATAGAATGTGCTCTGTTAATTTGTCCATGTACTGGGTTAAAATCATCTATTATGTGCTGATGTCCCTTGTGATCCTGTAAAAAAAAACAACTCAAACTTCACCTGGCTGTGTCCCTTCCGTTTGTCCCCCGTCCATTTCTTCGAGTTCTCTTTTTGACAGATGGTTAACAATCACCACACCAATGCAGTCTCCCAGGACGTTGACAGTAGAGTTGCAGCGATCTCTGAAAGACACAAGCCAAAGATCAGCGGATATGTGCTTCTTCACACTGTGTTGTTTGATATCAGTTGTGGCTGTCCGTGCCAAAGCACAGGTTAAACTTACAAAATCCATTCTAACAAAAACAAAAGGGAAGCGTCCCTCACAGGAATCCCAACCACTGCCAAAATGAAGAGAGTGGTGCTTGCTCCTGTAGATGGGATCCCTGATTTTCCTATGATGGACACTATTACTGTCACACTGTAGAGGAAACACAGAACCATGTAAGTGATCACTTGAGCGGACTGTTGAAGACACAATAGCAGCACTGTGTATTTGTTTTTATCCACCAGCTCTTAAAGATCCCATATTCTATACTTTGTTCTAATAATTTTATATAGTCAGTCAATTTTTGCATGCTCATTTTTTAGTATCTCGCTTCCCTAGATTTTTGGTTTGGACAGTTTTACAAAACATGTGACATGTGGCATCATGGGACACGTAATGTAATGGATGGAGGGACTGAATATACTGTATACAACATGAAATAGGACTACATTATTGTCCAAGCTACGGATCAAAAACTTTTGCAGCAGAGACTTAAAGCTTCAGCTGCTGCTGCTGCCGGACAAAGCAAAAACAGACCACAAAATCAGATATGGATAAAAGGTCAACAGTGAGTGAGAAAATAACAAGAGTGTGACTTACGCAAGCATGATTAACCTGCTCCAGTTCAGATGCATGCCGCTGAGTTGGGCGATGAAAACTGCTGCTGCTGTTTCATAGAGCGCCGTTCCGTCCATGTTGACATTGATCCCAATCGGCAACATGAAGCCAGTGATTCTCCTGTCAACCGTGTTTACTTCCTCACAACATCGAAGAGTGTCCTCAAACGCAGAGCTTGGAGACAGAGTGCATCCCTTGTTAGTTCTTAAATATCTGTCTGTTTTTTATATCTATCAATCAATTGCAGATGGAATATTGTCACAGAGAGGATTTGTCTGACACTATACTGTTGGCAAAGACAAAGATTGAAATTCTCTTACCTACGTGAGATGAGCAAGGCCTTCTGTAAAGCAGGAAAAACCCCCTTAATGACAGGAAAAGGGCTTTGCCTCACAAACATGTAATAGATCAGCGGTAGAACTACTACTCCGTGGATAGTGAGCCTGAAAAAGAGCAAAAACTACATAGTGAAGTATAAGAAAAGAAATTACAGACAACAGCAAATGGACTACATTCACAGTGTAACTGCAATAGTGCTTAAAAGTGCAAAACATACCCAATAATAATCACTGCAATGAATTTTCCAAATTTGAAGATAGCCTCCCAGTTGCCCCCAACCTCGACAGTATAGCTTAGAGTCAAGAAAAACACTCCTACTGGTAAGAGGCTGGAAAAGAAACAGCAGAATGTATATTGTATAAGTATAAACTGAAGGTGTTTACAGTCTTTCTGTGAGTAATTTATAATAGATGACAGTATGGAATCATTTCATTGTATATTTTACACTTTTTAAAGTCTGTGTAAAGGCAATTCTGAGATTGTCCAGGATTTTTTGGGCGGTCCTAAAGGGCGGCTCGATGACACGCTGAGGCCACCCTGAGCATACCCCTGCACCCCTAGCAGAGAGATAGAAATTAATTCACCTCGCGAGTGTTGTTAGTCATTTTCTGAACTTATCTGACACATTTCATTTGCTTCAAAATTGCTGCTTGACTGCTCCCATGAGTGGGCGTGTGTTCCGTGTATTCAGTGGACACGCCCCCACAGTCCTTGAGCTGAGAATACTGCTCATTTTAACCTGATTTTGACACTTAATTTCATAAACTTGTTGATATTTTTAATCATTCAAATTTGGCCGGCTGGTTAATAACATTTTCTTCTTTGGTCTGACAAACTCAGAACACATTTATTCTTACTTTACACTGACTTTAAATATTATATGCACTAGGTTGAGATTTTCTTTCAGAACATATGTGCTGTTTCACCATACCATACTATGCCTCTAACCACACGTCTTATGGCCTCGCTGAGGTCGACAAGAATCTCCACAAAGAACTGACTTTTTTCCCCCATCTTCCTGAGGGCTAGTGCAAGAATAAAAGACCAGACAATCAAGCCCAGAGTATTGAGTTTATCATGGCTTTCAGACATCAGCCCCACTCCTGCCTTTTTCTGAAACAAGATGAGAAACTCTGTGAGAACAAGAGTCTGATGGCAGCTTTGTGTGTCAACATAACTGTGAACATAAACCTCACAGAGGAATCTAGTGACAAAGAGAAACATGTTTCGAGGCTAGAATTTTGAATCAGCTGCTTCAATTTCAAAACTCACATCCTAAATATTACATTGTCTCCTTCATGGGCAATATTGCATACCGGTGTAATAACACATACCTGCTGAAAGCTGCCCAGAACCAGATTTCGTGGCACCATTTGTCTATAAAGAGTAAGGAAAAACCATCTGAATATATGTAAACATATGTACTGTTATGAGTAAATATATTAGTAATGAACGTGATTTGGATTCTCTGATGAAATGAGCTACTATTTTTTGAAATGTTACAAACAGACTGAAGAATCTGGCTAAACTAGAAACCTAAACATGCAGTGGGAGGAATCAGGCCTGTCTGAATATACACGCTGTTCTCACATTATTAGATCCATCAAGGCATCAGCTATGGATTCATAATCATCATCGTCGTCATCATCATCATCTGTTGTTACTGTAGCATTATTACTGACCCCAGGCATGATCAGCATCATCAGTATTATTCCTACAACACATAATCCAAGAGTGACCACAGAAGGCATACATCACAACACAATATCAACAGCACTTCATGAGACAAAGTTACAAATGACTCTACGTGATGAAAAGACAGTAAAGAGTATGAAAACGAGTGACATATTGAAATATTTTACTGCTAAGCTGCAAATACTATACTGATCTATCTATCAATATCATACTGTATATATTTATATAGCCATACTGTATATATATGTATATAGTCCATAGTCCTTGGCAAAACACTGTCTCGTTTCACTGTGTACTGTGTATATGGTTGAAATGACAATAACCCCCCCACCCACCCAGCTTAATCATTCTGCTGTTACAACAGCACAACACCATGAATAATAATAATAAAAAAACTGTCTTTCAACCCCCCGACCCAACCATAAGATCCTGAATTAAAGCATAAAAGATGATCCAGGAAGCCGTAGTTGGTGCTGCTGTTGAATTGTGCTGTGTTATACTGACAGAAACTTAAAGAAAAGCTGAACATCATATCCATCATGAAGGTAGAATGTATCATTTAGGACTGTTGCATTAATTTTTGTTATGTGTACTTATTAAACTGACCACTGAATGTATATTTGATGTATGGTATTTCTCTTACCCACTGTAACAGACAGGAGAGAGGTGGAGACATAGTACACTGCTGCACGCATGGCGATTTTTTTGGTGATGCCAACAGTAATACAAATTGCTATAAAGAACAAAAATATGAGCTGAGATCTTAAAACTGACAGTTAGCACATCAGTAAAATCATTCATGAGTCTTACATCATCAAGGTTTAATGGAGTATATCTCAAGTGAGCTTGGGCGTTATTTCTTAAAACATTTATAACCAGCAAACTGTGAGAAAATGGTGTCTGTTCTTTTTTTAATACTTTTTAGATGCTATGTGTGAAACGTTTATAACTTAATGTAACAACTGACAGAGTGAGAAATACACCTGCGACTTACAAGTTACCACATTTGTCACGATGAGAGGAAGGCTGACCATCCTGAGCATCCGGATGAGTGTTTCTGCTGGAAAGCCGATGTAGATCTTATCGAGGGCGGACAGATGGTAGTGTGTGTTCAGAATCATGCCCAAAATGATGCCTGTGAGACAGTGACATAGAAATATTACAACTTCAGCTTTTGGGTTATTGTCAAAATCATTGATAATATTTACTGTATTTGTGAGATAAATAAATCCATGCCACTAGATGGTGCTGTTTAACATGGTGTGTTCAGATAGAGCCGACTGCATGATGAAAAAGATACGGTTGCCATGGCAGCGTCTGGTATTTTCAACAGACATACTGTGGCTACATGGACGCTAACTTTACCTTACTTTAGCAAAATGTCACATTAACTTTGTGTTTTTGTCTGAAAATATTTTAATATTTAAATGAATAAATAATAATACTGTGTGTTATGTTAATATTTAACACCATTACAGTAACTAACAACGCTGATACAATAAACTAGCATTAGCTACCTATGGCCGGCAGTTAAATCGCGTTAGCTAGCTCTGGCCGGCAGTTAGAACAAGTAGCTAACTTTTCACTAATTAAAATCATTTGCAGTCATCACTTACCCAGAGCAACACTGAGCAGGATTAAAAAAGTTGATAAATCCACCTTCCCGAAAATCTTTCCACGAGTAAAACCCTTCATTTTGATGCGTTTAGCTTCGAGTCATTTAATGTGATGTAGTGCCTCTGTTAAAGCAAATGCAATGATTTCAACTGTCCACTAGAGGGCGCTGTTTAACCTGTTGTGATCAGATAGAGCCGTTGGGTCACAACAAACTCACATTTATACATATTATATATATTTATAGATTATATTATATTATATTATATTATATTATATTATATTGTATGTATTCATAACAGGAGATCGGGATAAATTAAATATATTATAAATAACAGTCAAACATACATTACAACTCTGTCAACTGAGGGGGCAGAGTTGACAGAAGTGTGTTTACAGATACAGATCACTCTGCATTACTTGTGCATTGTGTTTTAGCAGGTACGTCACGTGACATTTGTTTGTGAATAGTAATGAGACGGTTGTTTTCATCCTGCTCCCCGGTACCTAACGACAGACACTGTATCTGATCACACCAGGTTAAACACCACCATCTAGTGGACAGTGTAGATCACTGCATTTGCTGCAACAGAGCACATTAAATGACCCCGAGCCAAAAGGATATCAAGTTTTGGACCTTTGGTTGGACAAAGCAAGAAGCTTAGTAGTAAATTTCTCATGCGCTCAGCTGAGGTGAAGGTCTGGCTGTTCAGGTTTATTGCATGGCCCTTTGCACTGCTTACTTGTGGTATAAAAAGAGCAGTATGCAGCCACCTTTACCATAACCGTGAAGATGTTACCGTGTGTGCCAAGATGCTATAGTGCTGCTCATATTTTCATCAGTATGAATGTACTCATTTGTTAGGCATTGATTGATCTCAAAAATATTTCATTGCAATGTATCAATCACATTCGGATAGAGTACACAAATGTGTCTCATGATATCATAACTGAATGTTAATTATGATTTATTATTGTATTGTGTCATTGTATTGTACTTTAGTTTGACATTTAGTTTAGTTTAGTTTTTGTCACACTGTTGTGTTACTTGTAATGTTTTCTTTGCCCAATTACAACTTCTTTTTCTTCTTCTTCGTCTACACCTTTATCCTCAGCGATTTTGACCCAAAAGCTAAAGTTACAATATCTCTATGTCACTGTCTCACAGGCATTGCTTTGGGCATGATTCTGAAGGCACACGTCTATCTGTCAAACCTTGACAAAACCTATGTCGGCTTTCCAGCAGATATGCTCCTGCAGCTGCTCAAGCTGGTTATCATTCCTCTCATTGTGACAAATGTGGTAACTGGTAAGCCACGGGTGTATTTCTCACTGTCAGCTGTTACAATAAGTTATGAATGTTTCACACATAGCATCTAAAAAAGTGAGGTTAGTGATTATAGCGTTTTTGGAGCTGCTGCCATTTTCTCACAGTTGTTTGCTCTAACCATTTCCATCAGTTCGTCTTCAGTTCTTCTTGTTGTTTGAGCTAAAAGGCAGTTTTTTAAGTCAGGATCAGACATCTTATAACTGAAGTTGTTTCAAATTTTAATTCCAGTGTTAGTGGAGCATTTACCCAACAACCTTTATGCTAATGCAATGCTAAAAGTCATTCTTAAATGGCAGAACAAAGTGTATATTCAGAAAGCCTGCCTTCCACTGCTGATTTCACTACATGATTCAGTTTGGTTGTAACTGTGTTTTGTGTCTGTGTTTGTTGCTACAGTGCTGCACATGTCATGTTTCATATCACATGGGTCAGACTGTTGTCCTCTTCTGTCCCTCTGTCGTCTCATTTATGCTCCATTGTGTCCCCATACTCAAGGCTCAGGTCAGACGATGATAATTTTAGAGTTAGCCTTCGTCTCTCGATCCTGTAAGAAGATGTAGTGTCACTTGGTTTTAAGTACCACACACTTTGGATTTGAACTTTACTTGCCCTGTGATGCAGACTTGTTTTTGGCTTGTTTTGCTTCTGGTTATGGACAGAGTGACTGTGAGAGCTCCTTTACATTTATATATATTGGTGCTTGCTAATGTGTGAGCCACTTATCTGACATGACCCTGGATAAAAATCTCGTGGGTAATGATGCAAATTGGGAAGATTTTAAATTACATTTCCTGTCATTTCCTCAATCCTGTCATTCTAAATTGTATTTAGCACAATAGTAGTAAGTTACAAAGGATTGGCAGTTTAATTTATTATTTACCCCCATAAAACTTCAAACTTTGGAAATTATGCTACAGCTTGTGACGCTGCAGTTTCTTCCTGTTTATATTGTTGCTTGATTTTGATTGGACAAATGTTTCCTACAATTAATTTATGTGTAAGTATGAGACTAACATAAAATAAGACTATACACGATAAGATATTCCTGAAGTTTTAACGCCACAACCTGATTTAATAAATCAACAGTTTGATTTATTTCACTCACACACACACACACACACACACACACACACACACACACACACACACACACACACACACACACACACACACACACATTCAGTAATGGATTTATGAATAGCTGGTGCAGCCCAGACATCAACGGGCCACACAAAGCCCAAGGTTCACATTATGTCAATCGATAAATGGTAATGAAAAAACTAATTTTATTTGGGAATATAGGTTGCACACGTAAGCACAATATCAAGGGACTGGTAATGGGTCTTGTATTATTACCTAATTTTGAGGCACTGTGTAAAATATTTCTTATTGTTTCAGTTGATAGTGTGATTACATGAGGCATATGTTTATTTATTTGAATCACACAATGAACCCAGGGCCATGCAATATTCAAGCATAATAATAGTGTACACAACGCACAGAGAGTGATAGGAGTGGTGGGTTAATAGGGGCCTTGCTGCTTATTTTTGCGCAGTGGCCCCCAGCAGGTTGATCTGTCCAGTAACACAAGACATTAGGATTGTTACAGAAAGCAATGGGATGCACAAACATGTACGTATAAAAAGTCTGAACATTTTTAATTTTTCTTTGGTCGTCATTTCAAAACCATGATCTGTTTTCAGACTGTAGTGCCATAATGTTACTGTTAATAGCCACTATTTCAGTTAGAGTTATTAGGTTGCTGGAGCCATCTAATGATGTTACAGTATATACATGACCACATAATATCCATTTCTGTACCTTTTTTTCAGGCTGTAATTTTTTAGGAAACTCTATTTCAAGCATACAAAGTGTAATTAAAGAGGTCATATAAAACTGTACATGGATCTGTGGGAAAATGTAATGGGCCATAGAAATGAGTGTAAGTGTACCAGCCTTTACACCAGCCATCACATACCCATACACGTGTAGTGGTTAATTAGCTGATGTGTCACTGACATGAATACTGATGGTATGAAACAGATCCAGGCTGCTGTCATGATGTATCAGAAGTGGCAGGTGTCGAGTCAGCTAATCTGCCTACACTCAGTGAAACACTTACAAAACACCTGGATATATCATCTGGAAATGGAGTAAATCATGCCAGTAAAGAAAACAAATTAAGGATGACTGTAAATCTCTTTGGATGCAAATCTACATTTTGTTGCGTTGTTAAAAGCAAGTCCATCTTTAGAAAGGAATATGTTTCACCTGGGAGTGAAAAAGGGATCAACGCTGAGTGAGCAGGAAAAGATTCTATCTATACATGTATATATTTGTGTCCTTTTATATGTGCACATTTTAAGATGTTATGAAACTAATTATTTTGCTATGAAATTATAGTAAGCAGAGAGTCACACAGACACACATGCATGCACATGTGTTGCATAAGAAGCCACATTGAACACACACACACACACACACACACACACACACACACACACACACACACACACACACACACACACACACACACACACTCAATAAAACCTAGGTCAATGTGATGATGAACATGCACAGGAGAAGGACTAAAACGCTCTGGGGCTTGGATGACATATTACACCTGTTACACTTCTGTGTACTTACATAGTTCTTTCAGAAACTACCTCCAAAACTGACTGCATGCAAAATAAAACAATGCACATTGAAAAACACATCTTGAGACCTGTCTCGGAATCGGTTTTCAACAGTTTCACTTGGTCTTGTCTTGGTCTTCGACAAAGAAGACTCTGGATTTTATTTCAAGACCAGTCAAGACCACAACTGAAGGGATTTACTGTGATTGTACTGTGACTTCCTGCTTCAAATGCAGCCCATAACTTGACCCATTTCTAATGATGCTGTCACCCCACACTCGCACGCACTCAAAGAAAATGAATGACAGGAGAAGAAGCTTACTGCGACGACTAGGACCACGTCAAACATTTATCATCAATTCGAAAGGAAGCATTTCAAAGAGAGTTAAGCTAAGTGTAAGTGAGTCTCTCATTTAAGAGACTTTGTGAATAATAATAGCTACCTATGTACAAACTGTATGGTCCTGATCCGTCTTATCCTGCCTTGGTCTTGGTCTTGACTTGGTCTCAAACCCCCAAATTCTTGGTTGTGTCTCATCTGTCCTTGGTCATGACTTCATGTGGTCTTGACTACAACACTGGTATGAAGTAAAATGAATAAGCCTTTGTGGACAAAATATTTGATTGACAAAACTGTGTAAAACTTTAAATCTACAACACAAATCTCCTGCAACACAGTTCAAAATACAACCATTCTGGCCTTTACAAATGGTAAATTCACCTGTTCTTCAACGTTATTGTCACTGCCATATGTACAGGACATACAGAGAATTGAAATATCGTTTCCCCTTATATCCCCGGTGCAAACAAGCAATAAACATGAAATATAAAATGTATACAAGTGTAAAGAGATATAAATGAAAGTTCAGCAAATGTAAATGTAAAAGATATAAACAGCATATATATAAGAATATATATTCTTGTGTTGGCTTCCAAACACTTTTATAAAGATTTAAAACATTTTATAAACCAAGTCCGGTTTATAAAATGTTGGTTTAAACTAAGGTCCCACCTCCCCAGGCATATAATAATTGCATTTAGGTCCAAGTATTTGTCATATTTTATTGCTTATTTTCTAATTTTGTTCAAACAGCATGGACGTGAAAAATTGGAATGTTGAGCTACATGATAAAACCCGAGGTTTGAACTAAAAGCTTTGGCATGACATCAGTGATTTGTTCTTCACAGTCATCACCTGCAACCGAACCCTACAAACATACTATAAAAATAAGATTGGCATGTTTTGTGCTGAGAAACAATGTGAGATGTTGGGTCTAGTGAACTGATGTCTTTGGGCCTGATGTTTTGTGTTTGACCTGTACAACTCCGCTTATCAGGTCTGTGGAGGAGAGCACTGGATTCCTTCAGGCTTCGGTCTTGGACCCTATCTGCCTCTCACTCAAGTTAATTAACCCTATCACAACATCCCACACCTAACATTGCTAAGCTAGACTCAGATCTACTCCTGTTTCCCAGCCTCAAGCCCTCAGGCTGATGTGTACATATCTTGTACACCTATAGTTCTGATTCACCCACAGGAAGATAACATGACTCTTTGCCCTGGAACAGTCTGCCCTGCACACAACCTTTATACTACTACTCGTGAACCCATGCTGCCTTATTTTCAGGATCTTGGTTTGATTTTAGAAAACCATCATGCGATGCCTGGCTATTGCTTCTGGTTGACACTTAAAGCATTCCCCTATATGACACTTTCTACTGGCATGTCATGCTTTGATGCACATTCTTGGTTGTTCACTGCCTCCATGCTGGCAGCTTTTTTGTATACTCATGCAAACTCCCAGCCTCAACCTTACCCCCTCCTCTGGCGGAGCTGCATATTCATATACTGCTCGGTTGCCCATTGCCTGCCCTCCAGAAAGCACATCCTTCCTGCAAAAAGTGAGCTCATATTTTACCGACTTTAAGAAGCACCACATGGATTTTAAACATAAAGTTTATTGGTCATGATGAGTACCACTCAACCTCTGAGGGAGGAAGTTGAGAAATGAACCCAAGAGTGATGTCATGAACCCTATTTGCACTTGGCATTTAAAATGCGATCTTCATCAGGATATGTTATCTGGATAAAGAAAAATGCCAGTAAATGCCTGCAGAACGCACTGGGATTGGAAAGTGATTGGATCAGACAGACCACATTTGGAGGTGGTCAGGCACACGTTGTGATTGGATCCTATCCAAGTAAGTACACTCTGTACAGCATGCCCACATTCTTTCAAGAGAAAAATCCCATAGGTGAGTTAAAAGATCACCAAACACTGCCTCCTTTTGATAGCTTAAGCACATCTCGCAAAACGCTGTAAGTAGCTAGCAAATCTTCTCTCGCAGAAAGTCTTGAATGATGTCTGTTCATGGCATTGCTTCCTTTACTGCCGATATCTCGGCCTCTGCTTCATTAATTCTGACAAAAATTGACTCATTTTCTGTTTAAAATATTGTGTTAGAGATGAGTTTCTCATTAGAGTAACTATGTTTTCTTTTTTTCTAGATCTAGAATCTAGATTTATGAAACAGAAGGATTTTTAGGATGCTTGTTTAAGAGTTGACTATAACATATAAGACTTGTACATGTATATTTTCTTACAGCCTATCTGTTTTTTCTTCCTCCATTATGTGTTTCTATGTATTATCTCTTCCAAATGAAACTAAGCATGAGTTAAACCAAACAAATACAAAAATTCAATCTGCGACACAGCTGCTGTTGCAGCTGCAGCTGGTCCAGCAGGTTTCTCCATTTTTCTGAGAGAATGACAGTCCTCCATTGGAGGTGATCATTGGCTAACATTAACATCCTCAGCCAGGTGTATGTGTGTTTATGAATAGGAGGGGAGGCTGTTTGCTGTAGACTCAGCAATCTTTGCAACATGCACAGTCAGCAGACCTTATTTAGATAAATAAATATTAAACACCAACAAGTACGGAGCTCTAACAGTGCAACTCCTCTTCTATGTAATATGTTGATATATTGGTCCCACCAAACACAGTGTGTCCTAACAATAAATATTTAATGTGACAGGTATCATCTTGGCACTTTTATTTAGCAGCCTGAACCTGCCTGTATGAGAGAGAAAGATAGTGATAGTGATAGATAGTGGGGGGGGCATAAGATGTGGTGTGCTCGTGCCAGTTAACTTGGCTGAAACAGAGACACACTTCCATTATGGCAGATTGAAATCTCCAGTGGGCCGTGTGAAGGAGTAATATGTTGGTTATATGGCCCAGATTGTGAGGGATTTCTGCACATGCTAAAACCCCTTAAACAATGACACAGGGGTAAATCTCGCATAAGTTCTTGTTTTGAGATTATTGTTTCTGTTTTAGAAGATTGTTGTGTGTGTGTTTGTGTGTGTGTGTGTGTGTGTGTGTGAGGGAGGTGTGTATGCATGAATTCACATGCTTCACATCAAAAATAACTGAAAAGAAGTGGGAAAAAAAGATTAGGAAATGTGTTTAAATGTATTTCTTTTGATTTTATTTGACAGGAGAAGATGTTCCCATGAGGTTAATTGTTTTTTATTTATATATATATATATATATCCTGCTTGTGCAAATGAAAGAACCTCTCAATCCCCCTGGCCCAGAGGAATCCATGCTTGCGAGTGTTAGCCACTGAATCTGCAATGGTTTATTCATGTGCAACAAGCACAAATGTCTACAAGAAGTGCAGTCTTTTCATGTCTTCTCCTCTTTATTGCTTTCACAACCCCGAGCCGTTCTCTCTTTTCACTGTGACTTCTGCAGCAGAGAGGCGTTTGACATGACTCTCCTCTTAGTGTGATGGCAAATCATAGTCACATGCACACAGTCCAACTGTTAAAAATACTCCTGGTATGAGTAAAAAAAGTAAACCGTCTCACAAACTCACACACACGTGCAACATAACTGAATATTCTGTATAGTGGCTCTGAGGCAGAAGATTAGCTCCTCTGTCTCCTAACAAAAAAACAATACAGTAAGTCTCAAGGTAAAAAAAATAATAACAATGACATTAATTGTTATTCTTCAGATATCTGAGATGCTGTTATCTTACTGTGATGTTTGACTACAGAATGAAGTATGTGCAGATTTTGACACTCAGAGACTGTTTTCATGTTCATCTCTGTGTTCACTTGAAATCTCTGTTAAAGGTCCAGTGTGTAACATTTAAGGGTCTCTATTGACAGAAATGGAATACATTTTCATAACTATGTTTTCATTAGTGTAAAATCACCTGAAAATAAGAATTGTTATGTTTATGTTACCTTAGAGTGAGCCTTTTATACCTACAGAGGAAGTGAGTCCTCTTCCGTGGAGTTAGCCATTTTGACCCACTTTGTTTCAACAGCAGCCCAGAAGGGACAAACCAAACATTGGCTCTATATAGAACCTTTCACTTTTTCTACGTGAAATGTCCTTTTCTCCTTTTTTTCAAGTTTCACACCCACTGTAGTTTCTCCTTCATGCTTGGACCGAGAGAAGTTAGGTCAGAGAGGTGATGGGTTTTCAATTGGTTGCAGTCTGAAACTTTACCACTAGATGCCACTAGATAATTTTTTTGACATCACAACTAGTTTGGAAGCCAATAACACGGACTTTTCAGTGAAATAAGAGGATCTTGGGTTCTAGGAATTGAACCTTTGAAATAAAAAATATGCTTGTATATTCAGAGATCCTGGATTAGAGCTTAAAATAACCTTTATCATTCATTTTTCATAACCACCTAAGCTTATCAGGGTTGTCGAAGCCAATCCCAATTGACATTGGGCGAGAGGTGGGGTGCAACCTGGATAGGTCGCCAGTTCATCACAGGGCTGACACAAGCTGAGACGAACAACAACAAAATTCCTGTTCATATTCGCACATACTGGTGGACAATGCAGACACATAGTTAACCCGCAAACGTGCAAAAGGCTGGTTAGGACATAGAACCTTTTTGCTGTGAGGTGACAGCTGCACCATCAGCTAATGTATCATTATTATATTATTATTGTAAAGTGTTTGTAAATGTATTTTTCTTTTAAAAGAGGTTACATAATTTGTTTGTGGAAAAATATCTCAGATATATATATCAGAAGGACGTCAGAAGCAGAGTGCCTATGTGGAGATGATAGATTGTACTGTCTTGTTCATTGTCAGGGAACTTTACAGCACTATATTGCTTCAGCAATTACATGTTATGTTTTGTGCTTTTATTATTATATTTTCAGTGAGATGTTTTTCACAGAGTAAGGGAAAGAAATCCTCTCCCCACCCCTCCTCCACTCATTATGACAACATCTGCTCACAGCTGGCACTCTATGCGTATCTGCTTATGCCATTTCAACATATTCCGGTGATCATAATGCTTGTCTTCATCTAAGCTCACTTTGGGCAAACTTGAGCCTGAACAATCCTCTTGTGCTTCTTCGAATGGATCTTCTGTGCTATCAGATTAGTGTACAAACTCACTGTCGTGTGTTGTGGCTTCTTGTGCGTTTTCTTCTCAGTATTCTTCAAGTTTGGGTTCACTTGGTGTCATGAAAAGTAGGCTATCTAAACACCACTGGCAGAACAGAAGTCATCTAGAGCCAACTGGCAGCTGAACATCACTTCAAGCCGTGACGTGAATTTTTTCCACTCCGGTTCGAAGCTCAAGGAGCGCGTACACTCACACACACACACACACACACACACCTCCCCTCTCCACCCCCACATCTCTTCTTCCTCCCGCTTCTCCTCCTGGCTTCTCCTCCAGGCAACACGGACTTTTCATGGAAAATCCTTCCCGACTTCTTTATGGACTTTAACTGAAGTAGTTACCCCAGAGGAGCCGATTTACAACAAGCGTCTTGTCGGTGCGCCCCGCACTTTGAGCAACTGCGCCGATTTCTTCACACTAGAACGTGTCTGCGCTTCATCAGAAGAGCGCCCTGAAGGTTTAATTCCACTCCTTAAATTTGGACTGTTGGATTTAGATCAGGAGGTTTAAATGTCACCGTGGCTGCTTTGTGGCTGAGGCGGCGGCGCACAATGGCCAGCCCAACAAAGCTGTAAAACAAAGGACCAACATGTTGTGTTTGGGAAATAAGCATTTTCTACAATTGGCCTGTTCATTATATTAGCCAGAGTTTACTCGTATATTTCTGCGACCATCAGCCGGAGTGTGAGGCAACCAGCGCACAGAGGAGAAGAGAGGTACAAGAGAGAAGGCTTACTGTGTCACGACGGAATAGAAGTACTGAATATTTTCCCTATTTTCATTCAAGACACTTCACACTTCTTCTTCTTCTTCTTCTTCTTTTGTTTTTTGGAGGACAGTATAAGAAAGTGGTAAGTTCGTCCAGGGACAGCAGAGAGGAGATGACTACCAGCACTATTCTTCTGCTCTCCATTCTCTCTCTCACAAGTGAGTTCTTTCATATTCTTTAAATAAAAGTGTTCTGTCTAAGGCTAAATACTTTCTGTAAGCTTTACCCACCATGTACAGCATCTATACTTGAATATAACGCTGTCCATGGTGCTGATATACACATCATGCAAATTATTTTATTTATAAAAAGATGAAGGTACTCTCTCTCTCTCTCTCTCTCTCTCTCTCTCTCTCTCTCTCTCTCTCTCTCTCTCTCTGCTGTCACTGGTTAATGAAATGTTACTGTGAGAAGACAGACATCAAGTTTTGCTATAATATGTCCCAACATGTTAGTCACTGAGTTACACAAAGTGCTGTATCTTATGTTGCTTAAAATACACAATGTAGAGTAACAATGTAGCCTATACTGTACGTTTCCAAATGTTTGGTACATGAATGCAACATGACACCCTGAAGAGTTAGTGCTAACTTTATGTCCTCTATACTGTTTTAGCTCTATCAAAGACACATTTTGTTGTTTCATTATGTACCATTGTGACCTTGGTTTGGACTTTTAACTGACTGATATCATGAGTTGAAGCTCTCTCAGTGAAAACGCTCTCTCTTAGAAAAGTTTGACTATTAACATAAAAGGCAGTGACATTCTTTTCAGGAGAATGATTGTGGTGGAACAAACTAAACTAACTAACTAAATCACTTTCTTTTATTTACTTGATTTCTCAACAGAAACATCAAATTTATAAATACACTGAGTGCAGCATTGATTAAGCCATTGTGTGTCCTGTGAAGAACTGAACATCACTTAAGTGTCCTGAATAATAGCTAAGGCCCTGTCTTACCTATATTTGTATTCTGTTTCACCTGATTTACATTGTTGGTCTGGACTTTGATGATAAATCTGAGTTTTTTTTCTTTATAACCAAAGAAAGAGACAAAAACTCGGAGGTCCCTTGTGCATCCCCAAAAAGGAGTTTTTGAATTAAAAGAAGCCTCAACACTCCTTGGCAACAACGTATGCCTCAGAGACAGTGTTCTTAAAACTCTGTGTCGCGTTCTTACTCTTAAAATACTTGTAAGCAAAAGCCGATGGGCTCTTTGAATAATTCACATAGGGTTATTTTATACCTACCAACAAGAAAGCTTCGTCTCCTGTCTTTTAGGGAGAACACTTGGATGTCTCCACCACTGTCCTTTTTGTTATCAACCTGACCTTGATTATGTTTTTCTTCTTGACTTTGCATCTTTTGAAACTGTATTAGCTCATAGTCTGTAGACTTAGGACAAAACAAAAAAGAAAAAAATCCGAGCCATCAACGTTCATATCTGCTCTACAAAAACAACAGGACTCAGAGAAAAATTGTGATGACAGGCACTGTAGTTGAGCACTATTCCGTAGCATCCATCAAGGCCAAGATACCTTGAAATCAAGGTTTAAATTATTTAAATGATATAATACACCAAGAAGGCACATAGCACTTCTTTGTGTCTTCCACCATGTTGTTGTGAGTGTTTGTATTTCCCTCAAGGCCAGAAGACTTGGCCTTGTACTATGCAATGATGTTTGGCACCATTCCTCAGTCCCAACATCAGTGTTTTAACTGAAGCTGCTGCTGCTGCTGCAAAAAAACAAAAAAAACAAAACAAAACAAAAAAAAAACACCAGTTCCAATATAATAAACAATATTTTTCATAGGTCTACACATTTCATAGTGCATACATATAATACTGCCCAAAAATGGTGTCCACGTACACCAGATTTTCTGTGCATCTTCCTTAACGTAGTGTACTGTCAATTTTAAAGCCATGTTACACTTAAACAGTTACAGTCATGTGTAAAGGCAAAAATATGTTGGAAAATAGTTGCTGAAAACATGTGAAAAGACTTTGAACAATATATTACTGAAATGTGGAGTTAGAGGTTAAAAGAGTTTTTCACCAGTTTTCAGTCCAGGATTTTTTTGGGCGGTCCTAAAGGGTGGCTCGATGACACACTGAGGCCACCCTGAGTATACTGCTGCACCCCTAACAGAGAGATAGAGATGAATTCATCTCGCTTAGAGTGTTTCAAAGTTAGTAATTTTCTGAACTCATCTGACACGTTTCAGTCACTTTAAAATTGCTGCTTGACTGCTCCCATGAGTGGGCGTGTCTTCTGCGTATTCAGTGGACACGCCCCCACAGTCCTGGAGCTGAGAATACTTCTCATTTTTTCACCTAATTTCTTAAACTTGTCGATATTTTTAATGATTCAAATTTGGCCAGGTGGTTAATAACACTTTCTTTTTTGGTCTGACAAACTCAGAACACATATTTCTTCTTATTTTACACTGACTTTAAACGTCTCATCTGGCTCTAAGAAAATCCTGAAGTAGATTTTTATACCACAGCTAATTTTAGTGCAGTATTAAGACTTTTAGCCCATTTTATCAATTGTCTCTACCATGTTACCCAATTACAATATTACTGTGCCCTGAAATGATTTAAAAGGTTCTTAATAATTTAAATATATACTCATCTTTTGTACTGTTGTTACTCTCTTATTCCCTATAACCCCTTGCCCTCTGTCCTCATACTTAAATATTTTCTTGGTGGTACCCACTAAGTATTTTGTTTATTGGTGCCCTGTATATACTAATGAATTTGTAATAATAAGAATAATAACAATAATTTTCAGTAATCTAACCTGACTTAACTAACATCATTCCCTCGCACAAATAGACTATTCATGTTCTTACTTAATGGCAAATAATTTATCTTCTGAAGTAAAAATAAACTGCAGACTGAAGTTCCATTAAGTTCTCATAGATTCCCTTGTGTCTCTGGCTCTCAAACAGCTGAAAACGTTGGTGTTCACTGCGTCTTGAAACAGCAGGGTGCTGTTGAAAAAATGAACATCCGTGTTCTCTTGGCCTTCCCTGAATGTAATCTTACGACAACAGACAATTCATGTGGCACAGAGGGGCTGAAGCATTCTGGATATTAAACGCTCTCTGCACAGTTGTCCGTTTTGTTTGACAACGTAGACATAATGGCTGCGGAAGCTGGAAGAATGGGTCGAAAGCATTTTGCTTCTGACTTATTCATACAATCACTTTTACATAACCAATAATTTAGGGCTGAGGAAACACAAAGCTTCGGGGATCCTCTTGCAGGGATAGATGCATGACTGGATTTTGTTTGTTCTTTTGCTTTAAAACCCTGCAGTAAGACACAGACACACACACACACACACACACACACACACACACACACAAACACACATTTTAAAAAGAACATGTGATTCGTTCTTGTTACCCTCTGGTACAGTACATTTGATTCATTTACAGCCAACTTGTTTATTGTTCATCATTCATGATGACAGTGGACTAAAAACATCCTGTGATAGAGAGAAAATCATGGGTGGGAACGACAACCCACACGCACACATGCAAATAATGTGTTGACATTTTTGCATTCAATGTGGAGACACAGTACCTCGACTAACAGAGCTCATTGTTATGGAGGACCAAAACAGCCAGAATCAAAAGTAAATAAATAAATAAATAAAAAAATATTCATAATTAATAATTAATAAGCCCCTAAATGCACCAAAAATAACACAAAAATAAATGTATGCATGAATTAATTTATAATATGTGACATAAATTCATACTGCTGTTTTCATTTCCTTCTGTTTTGACTAACCTTTGTAATAATCCCCCTGTTTGTTTCCATTCCCATTTAATTTTCCATTTAATTTATTCATTTTGAAATTTCTTTGTTAAAGAATATTAATATTCTATAAATAGCCAATACATAAATAGATACGTTTTGGGAAATACATTGGAGGAAATGCAAATAATAAAATAATAATCCATAAAAAAATAAACTAATATTATCAATAATATTGGTATTATTTCTGGTATCTTAGCATATTAATTTATTTATTGAATCAAATATCAAATATCTATTTATTAATGTTTTATTAATGTTGGCAAGTTGTTCCTCCATATATGGTGTGACATTAGATAAATATTTTGCCCTTTTCAAGCAGAGCAGTACAGGTATAAGTGTATCTACATTGTAAATATTTAACATGGAGCATGCATCCTAGGATTTATGGCACTTTAAACATATAATGTATAATGTTTTCCCTCTGTGTGGTGTGGATTGTCTGTAGGCAGCAGGGCAGAGAATGCAGAGGAGCGGCTGGTGAATTACCTGTTGGGTCCAGAGCGCTACAACAAACTGATCAGACCAGCTGTTAATAAGAGCCAGCAGGTCACCATCTCCATACAGGTGTCTCTGTCTCAGCTCATCAGTGTAGTAAGTATATTTCTATACAAAACAAACATTTGTACACATGCACAATTTTCTCATTCTCATCAGAAAAACATTATGGCTTGATTGTGACAAAATGTTTATAGAAACAGACCCAAAAGCTCTTTTGATATCTCATCATAAATCATTTTTTCCAGCTTGGTCACAATGCATAAATTGCACCTCTGTTTGTTTTGTTTTGTAACCTGGACCTGACAACTTGGATTACTATCTCCTATGGCTTTAAGCAATTCTTATGCAGTCTGCTTTTAAAATGTCTTTTCAGATTTCAGAGTCTTTATTCACATGCAGGCTGCCTACTTTGCACTTTGTTTTCTACACACTCATAACAAACTTGTAACATGTAGTAACTTTTTATATTGAAAAATTCAGTATTCAGTAATTTATACATACAAGTGTTTTTGGGACCTGGCCTCACTGATTGCTTTACTTAATCAAAAAACTTGTATAACTTTATTCACTCGATCATATTGGTTAACTTCTTTAGCCACTAACTATAGCTGCTGTTAGCAAGTTAGCTGTGCAGCTGTCGTAACCTATTCTGTCACTGTGGTTGCTTCCTCCTACAGCTCTGGCAATACATTGCTGGTTGACGTAAAGGCATCACGACTGGTACACCCAGTGCAAGAATGTCCCCACAAACACCAAGTTTAAAAACTCCTGTATACTGTGAAACACAGAGAGGTCAGCATTGTGTGAACTTGTTTGGCAAGGGCTTGAATATAACAGATGTTCATTTATAAAAAAAGAAAAGTTCCACATGGCAGGTTTAAATAATGCAGCTACATAAATGTTGCAAAACCACCGAGTATATTAAAACACTGAATAAATATGACATTATTATATGTGTCATAATAAAAACTTTATGATAATGTGTCATACTGCCAGAGTCCAGACACATGGAGGTTAGGTAAACTGGGAACTTTAAATTGCTTGTAGGTCTGAATGAGTCTAAATCTGTTTGTCTGTCTCCTGGAATTAGCTCTGTGATAGACAGGTGACCAGTTCAGAATGTGCATCACCTCATGCCCAAGGCATGCTGCAGCCCTCCCTCAACCCTGAACAGGATGAGCAACTTAGAAATTGGATGGATGGATAATTTTGGACATTTGGTTTTAAAAAGTAATCCATCTCTGGATTATCTATGTTTTTGGGAAATTGAATGAAGACTGTTATCCACTGTGTGGCATGAACCCTAACACACTTTAATTCACCACAGCTGAGGTTCTCAAAGGCTGTGCTGTGGCAGACTGATGTAAATTAGGTGTAAAAGCATAGAGGAATTTTGAAAACATCCATCACATTTTAGTCTTCATCTCATGATATGTGTTCCTAAACATATACTTTGTCACATTAGTCATTACTTATCATTTTCCATTACTAAGTCAAGCTCCGCAAATGCCATCACATGCACAAGTCTTGTTCTCTGTATTTATCACATCAAAGTAGAAAAGGGAGTGGTTTAATGAACAGTCAGCCAATGTTTTGAAGATATAGTACTGACAGCAGCTAGCCTAATGTTGGCCCCAGTCATGCACCATCACATATTTCTTTAACTTCCTGGCACCACCAGATTCCTCTGCGATGCCTTGCGTGGCATTCAGTCTGACATATTTTGATCTTAAATAAATATATATCATATCATCAATATTTTTGAACTTTTGGCCACACATTTACATAGTGTGACACTGAAAGCCCTGCACAATAAACTGCAGTTTAGCTCTGTATGAAGTCTACCTTTTGTGATATTTGTAAAGGTGTTGGAAGGTATGTTGCTTTGCCCCAATTTTTTTTTCATGTCCACTCCCTAAAGGTGTGCCTTGATATTTGGATTTGAGCTTTTGTGTGTCTTAAATCACTACCAGAGCATTATAATAATTCAACCATTTATCTGGTAAAATGAAAAAGATGCTCACAGTATGACAAACTATGGTTTGCTTGCAGAATGAGAGAGAACAGATCATGACGACCAACTTGTGGCTGTGTCAGGTACAACACAACCTTTCCAGCTATCCAGCGCACATACAGTGTTCAATATACATTATGTACAGTGTGTAGGTGTGTTTATCAGTGAGGGAGTTTATAAACACTCTGTTTTCAGGAGTGGAATGACTACAGGCTGAGATGGGACCCAGAAAAATACGAAGGCATCAAGAAACTACGAATACCATCCAAACACATCTGGCTCCCTGATATAGTGCTCTACAACAAGTAAGTACGAGCTACGTCATCTCACCAAAGAGAGGACCAGTTTGTCAATTTTGATTTTGGTGTTGTGGTTCTATGCTGTTCTGAAGTCAGTGCAATTAAAAAATTAACTAAATTGATGGCCTGTGTGTGTGTGTGTGGTGGCCTCATACTAATGGATTACAGTATATCGTTTTACAGTATTAAGAGGTTTCCAAGCAGAAAATCTGCTGCTAAAATACATGTTTTTCCATGGGGATTGTGTGCTTAAAATGTTCTGCATTCTCTCTCTTCCAAGCTTGTTTCTGCTGAGGTGAAGGGGATTAGTACAAGCTTAATCAATGTTTGGTTTTTTATATCACTTCAGCCAATCATGAAGGAGAGTTTGGGTTTGTCTGATTTCTATCACTGCAATAAAGAGAAAAAATGTCTGCAGTGGTGCCTCAAGAGTTAGCTGATTTCAGATCTTTGTCTTTTGAGTGTTGATTCTAATTGTAGACTCTCAACCCATGCTCTCCCTAATCTTACATCTCACCCACTACCTCTCACAGTGCTGATGGCGTGTACGAGGTTTCCTTCTATTGCAATGCCGTGGTCTCCAACACAGGAGACATCTTCTGGCTTCCCCCAGCCATCTACAAGTCAGCTTGTGCCATCGAGGTGCAGAACTTCCCCTTCGACCAGCAAAACTGCACTCTCAAGTTCCGCTCCTGGACCTACGACCACACAGAAGTGGATCTAATCCTCACAAGCGACTTTGCCAGCCGTGATGACTTCACGCCAAGCGGAGAGTGGGACATCGTCTCGCTCCCTGCTCGCAAAAACGAGGACCCCAATGACATCACCTACCTGGATATCACCTATGATTTTGTGATCCAGAGGAAGCCGCTGTTTTACACCATTAATCTGATCATCCCGTGTGTGCTGATCACGTCGTTGGCAATCCTGGTGTTCTACCTGCCGTCAGATTGTGGGGAGAAGATGACGCTGTGTATCTCAGTGCTGCTGGCGCTCACTGTGTTCCTGCTGCTGATATCAAAGATAGTGCCACCCACCTCTCTCGCAGTGCCACTCATAGGTCAGTCATATTTATGTGTGTCCAGTGCAAGTGTGTGTTCAACTAAGAAAATTAAGGTTGTGAACCGATACCTACATATCACTGAACCTGTACAGAGAACCTTCATGTTCACCTGTAGTTTTGATAAATTCATGATCATGTACATTTCTACAGCACTAATCCCTTTGGTGTAACATTCACTACTATGTTGTTCTCACTCACGAACTGATTCCAGTCAGTTCCATTCTGATACTTGATTTGTTTAGCTGTTGTCAATGAGACTAAACATTTCCTGCATGTTTCACATTAATAACCTTAGGGGGCATGATCCCTTCCTATCCAGGTAGACTTTTAACATGAAACATGCAGAAAGTGCTGACTATTATTGACAGGAAGTTCACCGTGATCAAAAGAACAGCAAAGTAGAAGCTGTTGTAGTTGCTTAGTGAGTTAACCCTCATGTGTCAGTTTAATTTAGTTAATTTTGCATCAGTTTTAATGTTACTGTTATTTACAAAAAAAAAAATATTTTGCCCTTTTTCATAAATTACAAATTCAAGTAATGAAACTGGCATTTAAAGGGTTAAAATCCTTAAAATGTTTGGTAGTTTTGAGCAGGGCTGGAGTTGTTTGACAGATTTATGCAGAAAAAATCAGAAAAACGTATTCATTTGTAAAGGTTTTATAGCAGTATTTTAGAAGTGGACATTTTTGTCCTTAATGACTTAAGAGGGTAGTAGGCCTACATTTGTGTGTATAATGTTCTATTGATCTATTAGAAAAATTACAATTTGAATTACAAAATTTGTCAAGAGAGAAACTTTGTTACAAAAAATTCACACTAAAAAAAATTGCCCAAATGGACAAAAATGTCCATAGTGACACATGAGAGTTAAGACAGTATTTCTGTTCTGCAAGTTGGTAAATACGACATGATTCTGTTGTACTGATCGAATCAGTGATGTGGACATGTACATCCTGAGAGAGCCATACAGGGGCTTTATTAGAGACTTATCTATCCATGTTGGGTTACGGTTAGGGTTAGGTTATGATTTGAGATGCCATTATTCGAATACTGAATAACAAATGTCTGAATTAGAGCAGTGTGATTAAAGGCAGCAGTAATATTTATTTGTTCATGGTGGTCATCTTTTCCTCTCTGTCCATCACTCTCTTTAAGGTAAATACTTGATGTTCACCATGGTGCTGGTCACTTTCTCCACTGTGAGCACGGTCTGTGTCCTCAATGTGCACCACCGCTCCCCATCCACCCACCACATGCCAGACTGGGTCAAACGCCTCTTCTTAATCCGCCTGCCCACCTTCCTCCTCATGAGGCGTCCAGGCTCTTCTAATGTCCGTGATAAACTCCGCCGGAAGTACGCCAACCAGAGTACTGCGGGGAAAAACTATTCCCAGAGCGGCACAGAGAAGAAGCAGTACTCCAACATCAGACTCGGTGGGATCCGAACAGACACCGACTCGTTCTACGTGAACGAGGACTTGGCGCACAAGTTTTGCTGGAAGGTGGGCGACATCCCAGATGGGGGTGGGGGGTTTTCAGACTTCCACCAGAGGCGTCTGGCTGTTCAGTGGGATGCAGATCTGGAGGAAGCAGTGGATGGAGTGAAATACATCAGTGAACACATGAAAACAGAAGATGACGATGAAGGGGTGAGGATATAAAGCCATGGTTTAAAAATAGATAAGTGATGATGAGCAAGAAGAGATAGGATCAAAGGATGACTGAATGGGAAGACAGCATATATTATTGTAGAGTCAGAATGAGGGAAGTAAAGACCTATAAAAGCAGATTATGGAGATGTGCGATGACAAAGATGCAATGGGAAAAAATGAGGAGATTTGTAGAAGAAATGAAGAGGTTATCAGGGCAAGATTAGAAATGGAACATGCCACATCTTAAATCATTTGAGATTTGATTTTGTTCTGCTGTGACATTATTCCAAATGTCAATCATCTATTTTTTCCTCAAAATGTCAGATATCCCCAGAAAAAACTCAAACACAAACTGACTGAACTCAGCACCAACCTTAACCCCAGATTTCTGTCCCAGGGACTCTAAACTTCCACAAAACTCCCACACTTAATAAATATTACAAACAAGTTTTGCAGCTGTATTCTTCATGGCAATTTTTTTTTCAGTCTTGACACTGCTGTCTGCAGTGCAGTTAAAATGATACCCTGAAATACATTCAATGTCCTAGAAGCTTCATAACCACTGTAGCAGTAAATGAAACACAGGCTTCTGATCACTAATCACTTTCTGAAAAGAGAAATTTATGATACATGTAATGTTATTAAGCTCCATGAGTTGGTTAGCCTGACGTTATTGTCTCCAGCTGACTGGAGACATGATATCATGCTAAAAGACCGAGGTTAAAGCTACATGTCCCAAGCGTAATGTCAGCATGCTCACCAGTTTTTGATTCATTAGAAAACATGGAATACAGTAGTACTATTGTTGTTGCATTGCAGTGTAAGGCTAGATAGTCCTACAATTATGAGTGTAAAAAAGGAAAAAATTGAAATAAAACAAATAGCCCTGTTTGGCTGCTTAGCTTGCATGCTTACTCAAATTTTAAAATAGTATATTTCCACCTCTGAGACAATGATTTTAGGATGAGGACTAGCTAATGTATTTAGTAAACTTGAGGGTATTAAAGTTAATGCTGGCTGGCGTTGCATCAGTTTAAACTTTCAGGACAGAACTTAACATTACTCAAAACTCTGATAGCATCCAGGATCAGCTTTCACAGACTAGCGTAAACTGTACACCGGCACTGATGCTGCCTGACATGCTAACAATTACACTTTGGAAGAAACAGTTTAATTCATTCCTTGCTCCTTCCTTGTATTTTTGGATTTTGAAAGGCTGCAGCCTTACACAAGCGCAGTTTTTGGCATGTGGAGAAAGCCAAAGCTTGACAGACCTATTTACAGTTACTCAGCTAAAAAGCTTTTAACGAGAAGGGTTTGACAAAAGATAAAATAGGTGGACTGTGACCACACAAAACTTCTGAGACCCCCCTCACCAAGCGTTAAAACATGGTGTTTCCCTGAAGGTCTGCTCCCACACACATATGTTTTAGCCATGAATTGATCTGTCTTAACATGTTCTAACAGTCTAAACTTGTTGGTTTGGTTCCAGATCATAGAGGACTGGAAGTACGTAGCCATGGTGATAGACCGTCTGTTCCTGTGGATCTTCATCCTGGTGTGTGTGGTGGGAACTCTGGGACTCTTCATGCAGCCATTGTTCCAAAGCTATAACACACGGACTGCTGATGACGCAGAGTGAGTCGCCTACATACTACAAAAACATGCATTAAAAGAGAGAACAACACACCTCTGAGCTTGGCAAAGACTGTCACTCAAAATGTCATTTCGATAATCTGCTCACAAAAAAAGCAACTCAAAATCTCTATAACATGTTGTCCTATTTTTATGCACCTCTGATTTAGCAGTTGCTAAAATATGTGCCTGAGGCAACATGAAGCTGCTTCACAATAAAAGCCTAGCTGGTCAGTTAGAGAACACTTTCTATTTCTATGGCTTATTTTTGTTGGAGATTAACTGTTGAGGGGGATTAGTAGGTACTTAGTTGATATCCAATACGGTAGAATCAAAAGATATTTTGTCATTTATAATAAGGCTTTTTATGGCAGCTAAATCTGATAAAATGAGGTAAAAAGGTAATTATTGTTTGACATTTTGTCTTCTCTTCATCTCACTCGAACTATTCACTCAAACTAAAATTAACAATTGCAGGAATTGATAAGAACCAGAATCAATATGCAAAATTAATAAATTCTAAACTATAGCCAACCCTATAGTAGTTTTTTATGCTCATGTTAACTACTGAAAATGTATCTTTATTTCCAACAAGCATCCACGAACCAATGCTGTGTCTCAATTCACATACTTCCATACCTATACCTGCTATTTTGAGTACATAAAAAAGTTCTCTTAATTTATATTTTTATTTACTATTGTGTGTTTTTCTTTTCATAGGTATGGAGATTTCTAGGACTTCTGTGACATGAGAAAGTCAAATATGTGTGTCTCATAGAAAGTATAACCGAGAAGCTACACCAGGTCTAGCTCTTTGTTGGTTGGATCATAACCTATGGAGCCAGCTATTGGTTGTGTTTGCAGCAGTGGACGGACCTTAAGACAGAATCATACTGGAACACTTTTATTTATTTATTTTTTTTACTGCATGGCTTCTATTTTTGATGGATTTTGCCAACATCCAAGCTCCGCCATCACCACAGGCATGGCAATCTTGATATTCTTTTTATAACTTCCTACATGATGACATTGTTATAAAGTCAAGATAGTGCCTGTGCACAGTTTTTGAAACAACATACAAGATAAGTTGCAGTCTGTTTTCCCCAATGTTTAACTTTCTCAATATGAAGAACAACCACAAAGATAATGAAATATACTGATTATTTGTTGTCTTTGTTTCATTTTGGACTGGCTGTGCTGTTGATGGAATAGTTCTGTACAATGGAGGCAGGTTCATTACACATTACAACTCCTCTGAGAGCATAAGGTCTGCTCTCCTCTGCACCACTGTTGACGTGAAAAATATAACATTAAACAACATTATACCAGTTGTTCATGTTGGCACAGTACAATGGACCATATTTTTTTGTTTGTCTGCTCTTCTCAAACAAAGCTTTATTGTAATAAAGTGAGGACACTTTGTGCTATTCATCTTTTCTCTTCATAAAAATATGAAAGCATCACATCTCTTGTTCTGCTTCAGAGCTCTGTGCCTCATTTCCACCATCCACTTCCCAAACAGAGTCGTAGTTGTTAATGCAATGTCTTATTTTTGAAGTATGTGTATTCTCCTCTTGCTTCCTCTTAATGTCTTTCTCTCACTTCCTTAGTTATTATTTTATTTTCTCTCCTTTGTTTCCCATATCACAATTGTAGCACCACCAGGTTACATACAGTATTGACAATAAATATGACACTGACTGTATTCTGTTACATGTTGAATAAAAAACTGTGAATTTTATGTGTTTGGACAGTGCTGTTCTCACATGTTCCTCTAGTTTTTCAGATATTTTTGTCCAGGATTTCTTTACATAAAAATCCATGCAACATAAGAATAAATACGTTTTCTGAGTTTGTCAGACCAAAGAAGAAAGTGTTATTAACCATCCAGTCAAATTTGAATGATTAAAAATATCATTTCAGATGACAAGTTTATGAAATTAGGTGTTAAAATCGTGTAAAAATGAGCAGTATTGTCAGCTCCAGGACTGTGGGGGCCTGTCCGCTGAGTGCTCTGAAGTCACGCCCACTCGTGGGAGCAGTCAAGCAGCAATTTTAAAGTGACTGAAACGTGTCAGATGAGTTCAGAAAATGACATGACTAACTTTGAAACACACTGAGTGAGAATAATATTTATCTCTCTGCTAGGGGTGCAGGGGTATGCTCAGGGTGGCCTCAGCGTGTCATCGAGCCACCCTTTAAGACCGCCCACAAAATCCTGGACTGAAAACTGGTGAAAAACTGTTTTAACCTCTAACTCCACATTTCTCTAATATATTGTTCAAAGTCTTTTCACATGTTTTCAGCAACAATTTTCTAACGTTTTGAATGTATTTTGAAATAAATCTCGGATTTGCGTTTACACAGACTTTAAAGAACAATACCAGCGGTTTAGTCAGCCCAGTAAACCCTATGTGTTTACAACATATATTACTGACAACCATTTCCCAATTGACGCAAGCAGCCCTATCATTTTTAAATGCATTTCTCCTACTTTCCAGAGGCCCATTAGTTTCAATTAATTTTCTGTCTGAGTGAATGATCTGTGAATCCCATGTATGCTTCATAAGCTATGATGTTTGGTAACTGAACAGGGAATACAAATAATTATTAATTATGAATGCTTTAAAACATGCAATAAATTTGACAGTTGGCTGTATGTATGTTTTTTTCACATACAAACACTTGGATTTCTTATATATTTTTCCACAGCCTCACAAAAGGTGATATATGAACACGAACTCTACATAATAATCTCCAGACTCAGTTTATAAGCTCAGACTCCTTTAGACCCTGTCTTTATGGTATACCTGAGGGCGAGTCTGTGTGTTGTATAGAATACAATTGAGCTGTCTGGACAGATGTAGTCTGCACTGAACACTGATAGGGGTTCTGCACTTGACAGTAAATATAGCTAAACCATGAGCTCATCTTCATTGCGAGGAACTATTAGTGGAAAATAAATAATTTTATTGCTTTTATGGAAGGGATAACTGACATGAAAAGACTCAGCTGAGTCCTGACAGATGGCATGAAAGGAGGTGTTCAATACTCAGGAGGAATCGCACAGCGTTAGAAAGTGATATAAGTATTTTTATGCTTTTCAAAGGTTGGTATGATGACACTTATGTGTCATTATGTCGTGTTTTATCTGGATGACCTCAAATACATTTTGAACTTTTCCCAAACTTGTTTTCTTGATCAAACACAGAAGACAGCACTCAAGCGGTTGTGTGTGTTTTGTGAAGTCTTATGAATGTAAGAGTTGCTCTGTCTGAGAAATAAATATTCAGTACTGTTTAAATTTTTGTTTGCTAGCTAGCGTTACTGGTGAGATAAAAACAAACAGTGAGAATTTTTTGGAGACTTTTTTCTTTTCTTTTGTGTGTGTGTGTGTGTAGATTACACACACACACACACACCCACAATTAAAATCCCTTTTAAGCCTTTGCTCTGGTCAGCGGATCTATCTCAAGTGGAAAAAGGTTGAATCCACACACAGGGTCACATCCTGTTAATGGACATTCTGGTAGTTGAGTGCGTGTGTACGAGAAAGCCTTCCTTAGTCTGACAAAAGAGGAAATGTGCTCGACAGTACTAATGCGCTTTTGTTCCACTGGTGCGTGTGTGTGTGCATGTGTGTGTGTGTGTTTTACAAATTCACGTGTCCAAATTTGTGAACTCCATCTGCTAACAAAAAGGTAATATCAGGTGAAAATAACATCACCTTCAAACTGTCAGCAACCTCCGAAGACAGAGCACACTGTCACTTTTTATGTAGCCCACTACTGCATGAACGAACACACACACACACACACACACACACACACACACACACACACACACACACACACACACACACACACACACACACACAATAGACTATGACAAGATTTAACTAGCTCAAATCCTTTATCTCAGCAAAAGTGAAGCACTGATTCCTGAAGTCAGCACATCAGCAAAAATACTACTACTGAGCCTCTGCTGTGGTGGACAGTTATCGACAAAACACATATTTACTGTGCCCCCTCTGCTGTGTGTGTGTGTGTGTGTGTGTGTGTGTATGTGATATTTACCAGGTGCCCCACCCTATCAATACAAGGTTGACTGGAGCATAAAGGTGACAGATGTGATGTTGGTGTGTCAGGGGAAAGGGAGAAGAGGACACAGAAGGCCAGCTGTCATACGTAATATTAGATTGTGTAATGTAATGTTCTTCTGTGCAGCTGTGCTGATTCATCACACACACATTACCAGGGGAGTGTAAATGGGGTGACGATGAATTTGCATCTAGATTTTAGCCATAAACATGACAAAAAAGTCTGCACATAATACACTTTGAATATGTAGGTGAATTGTCAGTGTAGTGACATATATAGTACTTACATAAATAATGACCTCTTTCATGTTTTTAAAATCACATGTAATTCATGTAAGAAGAATACTGTTGCTTTCAGTTGCCTGGCTGTCTTTCTGTATAGCCATAGTGAAAACAGTAAGAATTTATGAATTCCTTTAAAACTTACTATAAAGGACTTTTTCTTGTAACCTTACCCCAGGGTGTACTTCTGTAGTTGCCACAGGTACCACGGGTACGTCGAAAGACTGTGGAGTAGCTCAACTAAAGAAAAATAGAAAATTTGATTAACAATATATAAAAGTGCAATTTAGAGTGTACCAAAGCTAAACATATTAAGTGCATAAAGTCTAAACAGGAAGCTAAAACTAATAAACATTGCAAATAGGTAAAGTTAACCATTTATCTATAAATGGATAAAATGGTAATTGCTAAAATGGAAAACTAGCTCAAATGGATGGCTTAAAGTGTGATGAAATGGTTAGCTGAAAGTAATAGATAAGTGGATAAAATAGAATAGCTAAATGTAACAGATAAACAATTGAGCTGGTTACTTAAAAGAGTGAAATGGATGAAATACATAGCTAAATTTAATAGTTATGTAAAAGTAATTTGACCAAAGAAACATGACAATTCAACTGTATGAAAAGAATATTTTAACAATACTCTCTTTTATACATTCAGTAGTTTAAAATCAATTCAGATATTGGAACATGGCCGGTTATGCTGATGATGGAGGTCTTGAGTTCACAGGGCTGTGGCGTTATGTCTGAAAACCACTGTCATAAATATTTATGAAGCATATGCAGGAGCTGTGTGTGGGTTTATCTCTGCATGTATGTACGTTTGTAAAAGATATGATGTGCACTTGCCAAATTATTTGTCAATTCTTCATTTTATGTGTTTGTTACAGTACAGTATTTATGTGACACGAATTAACTTTGATTGTGCTTAATTTTCCAAACTACAACAATGAACTAACTTTGAGTCACTGCTTTCATTTCTCTTCCTCTGTGACTGATTTTTGAATAGTGTCATGGTTTTTCACCGAGCAGCGCTTTTCCAGGACAGTGATTTCACTGATCTCTTTCATCTCTCCATTTCATGCCACCTCTCTCCCTCATCCTCACCCCGGCACCCTCCTGATCACTGCTGGCGTAGCTGGCCTCAGCTGACCCACGGCAGTGTTAATTTAAGTGAACCCAGATTTTCAGATCAGCAGCTACTGTCCAACACACACACGTACACAATGAGCCCCTAATCCATTTGTCAAGGTACGGCGGTGGTGACTGAAGTGCATGTGTCACGTTTTTAATGGCTATAGCTCCCAGTGAATATCCCGGATTCTGTTCACAAATTTTCAAACAATTAGCTCTGTGGAAAATAAAGCCAAATATTGGTGGGGTCACAAATAGACATAAGCAGCTTAACGTGGAAATAGCTTAGTGAAAAAAACTCAGTTGGTGGACAGATGTAACTCTGGTCATTTAGCTTGTGTAAAAATATTCATATCACAAGATTAGTTTTAATTTTCAGAAAGACCTTAAAGACATTGTTTTAGTTGCTTTCAATAGCACTCCTGTGTGTTAAATGGTTAGCTTAACTTAGTGCAAGGCTAGAAGCTAATGTTAGCCTCTGCCTGAAGGTATACAAATTCCTGTAAAACAATGTGTTGTTTTTACAAACAAAGATACAACATGTTAATTAAGCTTAAAAGGTGCTGGTAGACAGATGCTGTCACCTTTAAGAGCAATGCTAGCTGTTTCCTCAGCTTTGTGTTTAGCTAAGCAAACTGTGCCCTGACTGTAGCTTCATATTTAATGGACAAATAACAGCATTTCCTAAAATGTCAAACTATTCCTATAGTAACTACTATTTTAACTTGACTGCTAATTAAGCAAGAAACACCAATCCAGTACAACAACATAAGACATAGCTGCCAGCTAATATTACTTACCAGTCCAACAGCAAGAAGCAGCAGTCCGGCGTCTGTCTTTCAGCCTTTTATTTCACAAACCTCTCACTAAAAATCAGTCTCAGATTTACTCTTCTCCGGTGGCATCTTGCTTGGTCACTCTCCTTTTTTCCTCTGCCAACATCCCCTCCAGTCATTTGGCCTGTCATTATGTCCATAGAGGCTGCTGAGCCTGGCTACATCTCCTGCTTGCCCAGCTCCAGTTCTGGCATGACACTGGCTCCGCTCTCCATCAACATATGCCCACACCTTGGGCCTGAAAACCTCCTCTTCCTGGTGGTCTAAAATGTAATACTGTAACACTCCATCGGCCCTGGCTAACAAACCAAGCTGACATTATCTAACAGCAGCTATATTTAAGCAGCTATTTTGCAGCAGATTACTTTACTGTCCACCAGGAAACCAGGAAATCACCATGAGTTTCTCCATAAAATGTGATCAAGTTCCACCAAAATCAGTAAAATAGTGGTGTGTAGCGTTGTGTACTTCTTATGGAGATCATATCCAGAGCACAAAATTACATATAACAGAAAAAGGCGTATGGGATGTAGAGTGGGAATGACAGAGACACCATTCACCTGATTCCAGGTCAATGTAGGATCAAAATGATCAAATCTATTATTTTATGATGGAAAAAATACTTTGCTTAATGTAAATCCCAAATATGGAAATAATCTCCAGCACTCACTCACTCAACTGTGTCTTGTTAGCTTGACGTGATGCCTCAAACCACACAGCAACCATCAGATTAATACTCTAATGCCCTACGATGTTTGCCATTGTTAACAGAGGTCTGCATCATGGTGGAAAATCTGGCTCCCTGCTTTGCTGAAGTTTCATAAGGTTGCTCTCCTAAATAAGCAGGGTTTGTCAGACACCCCTGCAGTCAACCAGAGGGTTCGTTCTGCTCTGTCTACCCGCACTGGTGCCTGAGGGCAAAAAACACTACTGCTCCTTCACACACACTCCACCAAACCTGGACATGTGCCAGCCTCAATCTTTGTGGCTCATTCCTTCTTTCTCTTCCCTTTATTAACCTCCATTCCTCTATTTTCCTCTCTCCTTATCCTCCTCCTCTCTCTATTTCTGCTCTTCCACTCCCTTACTTCCCCACCGCCCTTTTCAGTCTTTTGTAAATTGTGTGCGGAGAAATGGGGACTAAAAATACGCTAGTGATAAACCCAATTATCTGTCCTTTTTCACGCTACACGCCCAAATAGCTTAGAACATGGGACAGGCTGTGTGCCAGATACCAAGCTTCAGTATGGATTCTTGTGTTGGTGTGCCTCCACCTGAGTGTTTTACTCTTCAGTGAGGTAGATTTAACAGCTTCAACTTACTGTTACGAAATAGGTTTTGGATGTACTTAATATTATGGACTCAAAAAGTATTCCTAAGTCCATAGTGTAAAGTAGTAGAGAGAGAACCAGCCAAGATAAAGTTGTGCCTGTGCAGCAATAGGTCACAGATGACCCCGCAGTATTATACTTCTCACTGTGTCGTTGTGGCTCCTCTAGATATCGCCTGCTACGCATGATGGCTTAAGTCAGCTTGTCCCACAGGATAACCCACTTTCAGCAGCACACAACATTTGATCGCTGTGTGCGTCAGCTTGTATGTGTGTTGTATGTGTGTATGTGCTGGCTGAAGATGACCAAAAAGGACACCGACACAGAAACACTGCACTGGGTAATAACGGAAGACCAATGCCCACTATTTTTGTCCTGTGAACAAATGTCTGAGTTGAAAAAGATTTATCCTTTCAGATATTTTACAGTCTGCTCAGCACTGATACACTGTACATGGCAGCTAAATTTCAAGTTTGAATTTTCAGTTGATTTCGGATAGCCAGACCATGTAAAAACAGTTGTTGACAGTACATTTGGTCTTTAATTATACTCCTCTTCCCCTTGTGCCAACACAGCAATGAATAAAAGATACCCACCTCTGCAGACAGTAATGAGTGTGTTGCTCTTAGACAGCACTTACGATGTACTAACAGAGGTTTGAGCTTGTTTAAGCATTCCTCTTTTCTGTGGCTCGAGTACGTATGAGTGTCGGATACTCCTTCCCTCGCTATCACAAGCTGTAACTGTCAAAGTATTGCCACACCGGTGAGCTGCCACATTTATTTCAGCTTTAAACCCATCAGTTTACAATCCCTGACTTGCAATCTCCTCCTCACGCTGGGACCTGTGCAGCTCAGTGATTTGCATGAGTGTGCAGGTGAAGACTATTTCAAGGCACACATGGGTCCGATTCAGGACTTTAAACTGGTGTTCTGGGAGTTTTATATAACATTTGGGGCAAAAATGGGTGTCCCCTTGTGATTCATTGCAGTTATAGTCAGCATGAGCTAACCCATTTTTGGATTACATGCACCAGGCCATATGACATTTGCTGTCCCACGGGAAATTGTGTGTTTTTGTGTGTATGTTCATTTTTCGCTTCGGTCTAAAATATGGTACCTGCTGCTGATGTAAATCATCCCTATGTAGGTGCGCTGCACAGCCAGGTGTGTATAAAACTACCCCACTGTACACTCACACTATGGAGTTATAGATCTACGTGGGCTGAGTCAATCAAATTACTGCTTTCCTTAATCAGACAAATGAACAGATGTGTTTGTGTAGGTGTGTGTATGCACTCTTCCACCTGCTTTTATGTGTGTGCATTAAGCTGATAATCCTTTCATTCAAGAACAGGATTGCTTCTGCTGGCAGATCTCATATCATTCTGTTGGCCCAAAAATACACTTTAGTGTGGAGGGCTCATATTATTTTCTTTGTTTAATTGTTTTAGAGGAAAAAAAACATGATAAAAAAGACGGCTCTCATCTCAATACTTTTGATTCAATGGCTGCAATTAAGCCATCATTAAAGCAATAAATAGCCACATTAATACACAAATATATTGCTTGAGGAAAATTCAACTCATGTATTTAAACTGAAACAGCGAGATCCTTGTTTAAAACAACTCTTTTAAGGTATTTATTTACTCTGCAGTTCACCTACAGCATTCACATCCCAGTTACAACCACAGTTTTCATTGATTTCAATAGAGCATTTTTATAGTAATTTAAATTAAGAAACATAAAACAAGCTTCTGTTCCTTCTCTCGACATTATGTTGACCTCAGCCTGAGAGAGGTTAGGTGAATGCAGAGGGAATGACTACATATGGATTGTAGGCCTGGGTTGCAACAGCTATTCATACATCCTTTTCTAAGTTTGTGTGTAAATGCTTGATTTGGCCAAACCAATGGTTACTGTGGAACTTCAATTTAATAGTAGCAACACTTGCTGAATATGACATGAGTAGGCTCAGTGGAGCACAGTTAAGTCAGTCGAAACAATGAGGCTGTTATCAATAGATTGATAGACTTACTCTGGATTACATGCTGCATTGTTCTCCTGTGAACCCTCTGTAAAGATCCAGTAAAGGTGGGATTGGACCCAAAAGCACAACCCAGAGACCCATGATAGAAAAAAAAATTCAACTTCACTAAAAAGGGGGCAGACACCAGGCAACCAGGCAAGCAAACAAAGAAAGGCAGATTTAACTAGGCAGGGATTAGGCAAAAGGGCAGGAGTCCAAGGTTCAGTCATGCAGGCAGGTAACTGGCTGGAACGCTTAGTGAGGAACACATGATGATCTGACAGGGGACAAGTGAAAATAGACTGCCATGCATGAAGCAGGGCTGAGCAAAATGGGAACAGGTGAGTAGGTGGGTGGGTGAGTCGGGTGATGGGAACAGGGGTTATTGCAGGTCAGAAGGGATTGGCAATTTTTGCACCTAAAGTAGAACTTTATTTAATCCAATAAGTAAGTGGTTGTATTGTATTACCATGATAATGATGATGATTTCACTTGTGTTATGTGTCGCATCAGCGTGCTGCCATTTGTAGAACAGACTTTGATGAGTCAGATTGATGTGATTTCCTGCATGCAGCAGCTCTGAAGCTGTCTGAAATTCATGAATTCTGTCCGCATCGCAACCCTGACCTCTTTACTCCACCATCACCTTTATATCTTTTCTCACCATATAAGGAAGACATGATATCCACCTTCTTGCCTCCGGAAGCTTCCAGAAGCCTCTGATCACCTCCGCTCCATTAAACTCACCTCAGTGAGACGATCATGAAGGAGGAGGAGAAAAAGGACCATCCAGATTTCATTACTTGGCGTTGAAAATAAAAGCCCTTCTCTCGAGGGTCAGGAGATGTGGTGCAGATATGTGGATGTGAATAATTCAGGATGGTCTAAAAGTTCTAGCGAGGGAGATAGATATTTTTATGAGCTGTGTTTCATTTGAGGCAGAAAGATGGCACCAGTGCACGTTGTATGAATAAGAGCAGGTGCGGTGGGGGAAGGCATGTTTGTGGTATGTGTGGTGAAAGGAGAGGGGTCACAGACAGTGTGTAAAGGGAGGAATAAAATGAGCAAATAGGAAAAATTTAGTAAAAAAACAGAGGTCTGAAAAGGAGGACAGAGAGTGATTGATGCAGAACGTTAGAAATAAAAATGGAGAGATGACGCTGTGGAGAGAAAAGAGGATGACACTAATGGCTTTTGGACTCGGTGCATCCAGCTTTTACGAATAACATGAATTAAACATGGCCTGGAGCAGAGCAGCAGGACAGGCTATGGTGTGTCACGCTAAACAATCCTGGCAGAAACATTGCTTCTCACCTAGTTCCTCCTCTAAACCGCTTCACTAATAAGGCTGGCGAAGACAAGCGTGGCATGACGCCACACTGTGAGCTCAGCGCTTGTCAGATGGTGACACCAGCAACAGCAAAAACACATTATCCCCGTTGTGCTTATTCTGTTTTTTCTTCATCTGTGCTTTTTATGCAGCGCCCGTCTGCAGGGATTAAACTGTAGCAGTAAACTCCTTCCAATAGCTAAATAAAGAAGAGAAGAGAAATGTGAGGTGTTTTGACGGTTGAAATGAGGAGATTCTGATTGTTGTGACAACACTCACAGATGTGAAGGTTAATTGTGTTTGTCCTGTGTGATATAACTTGAGGGTGAAGGGGAGGTCCTGACATAAGGTATGTGTGTAAAAGCACCATCATATATACATACACACCTCTGCTGCATATGGATATTTATATCCCACATGTCACATCTGGTAGAGCTTCACCTGCGGCAGGTTTAGCTGTTTCACTTAAGTAATTATTATAATAATTGTATCATCCTCCTTATATTGAAGTGTTTTATGATCTTGGTAACTCATACAAAATATAATATTAACTAAAAACAAACATGACTATAATAATTGAAGTGTTGGATGGCTGGCTCAGAGATTTGTTAGTGTTAGTGTATATTTTTGATATCAGGGGATGTAGTATGTTAAAAACACAACAACAACAACAACAAAGATGGAACAAATGATGGTACTTTTGAATAACAATAGGCCACTTAAGAATTAGGAATAAAAACTGAATAATTCATCCAGTCATTAAATTAATTAGAATGTGTTCAACAGGAGGTTTTGATGAGCAGTTCCAAATTCACCCCATGAAACCAAACCAAACGACTGCCTTCAACGTCAACAAAGGGTAGTATATGAATGTGTGTGTGTGTGTGTGTCCATAAATAAGCAAGTGTAGACAGGCACAAAGGTAAATTCAGTCTCTCTCTCCCTCTCCAACCAAGCACCCCCCCACACACAGTTTGTGTCTTGTCCACTTTCTAACCGCTCACTGAAGCTTTTTTGTGTCGGCTCGGTTCAGCTCAGCTCGGCTAAGCATTACTACCGTAATTACTTTGTTTGATGACGTCAAACCAAGCGTGGAAAATCACGGGCTAAAATTAAACTTAATCGGCGCGATCCAGAGGCTGGTAAACAGACACCTGGGGAGCACATAAAACGAGCGGCGCTTCTCAATGAGGCAGAAACGATGTTTGAGAGCAGCTAAACTTTCCTCCTCAGCACAGCGCAGTGCTGCGGTTTAGTGGCTGGGTTAAGACACAGCATGTTGGATTTAACACACAGTCTGAAGTAATGGAAAGATTGTACTTTAACACTGACATGTGATTCATAAAGATGTATCTCGACATTCGATTGTCTCATGCGACAAAGCATGGTGTAAAACGTTAATAATATGTGAAATATCCTCCAGAATGAAGTAAGTACACGTTAGTGCGCAGCTCGTTTCAGCACCGCGGACAGCTGCCTCAGTGAAAGTCCATGCCGCTGTCCGTGGTGCTGAAACGAGCTGTCTAAAAAAACATAACAAATCAGTCCTGCGTTTTTTTGCCACAAAACAAAACTTTCTAACACGTCCATGTGAGCTGATATGTAAACTGACAAATTATTATTATTTAGACAGAAATATGAATCATAAACAAACACATAAACAACACATTTGGTTCCCAGTGTGAGTTCTGGTTGTTTTACACCATCTTTGCTCTAATTAAACCTAAAACAACCAAACCATGGTGACTGCATTTAGTTACCAGAAACCCGTGCCACACATTTCTTACATTTATGTATTCGTTTTCTCTTCCTGTCATCCACGGAGTCAAATTACAACTATTATCCTTCCAAGCATTTGTCAGGGCCGTTTTCCCCTCCCTGCGTGGAGTCCTTATTGATGCGCCAGAGGGAAGCTTTGCGCTCATAGGGGAGGGACAAGCAAAGTGAAGTTCGGATAGGATCAGGAAGGAGCGCACCGGCAGAGCGAGACAGACTGCACCAGGGGGGAGAGAGACGCACGTATTTCACGTTATTTCTTCCATCTATCTCATCGATTGAACCGACAGAGTTCCTTCAGAAGAAAAGTGAAGAGGATCCCCGAACGACACGGGGGAGAGATGCAGCCGGCGGCGAGATGGACTTTGCTGTTTCTTCTCATGTGTTTGATGGCGCAAGGTAAGTAGGATTTATCCTAGGTAGGCTTTTGTATACTGCCGATTTGACGCTCTTAGGAACTGGTTTAAAAGAAATGGCGATGACATGTGCATCGACTTGGAGATTTTATGACGGTTCAGTCAGACACTTTTCAGTAAGTTTCTCATAATCTTCCAACCGCGCAAAGTCAGCAACGAGGTAGTGGAGTTTCTGTTCAGTGCGAAATCCAAAGACGTTCCTCCGCCTTTAGAGCTCTAGTTAACTATAACCAGTCTCAAAACTTTTTCAGGTTCATCATAATTTTGAAAATGACAAAATTATCGTTAAACGTCTAGTGATTTATCACCAACTGTCCATTTCAGCCCCATGAATTGATTTAAAATGTTTGTTCTTAAACCTCGTCCAGGAATTGCTTCGTTTCGTGTTAACTAGGCCAAGAAAATGAAATGCAGAAGAATGCGAGAAAAGGCAAATGAATTTTGATGAATGCAAATTTTGCTTTGAGGCGTCAGTCGTGATTTCAGGAAACCAAAACAGATTAGAATTTGTTTACAGGCTCTGTTTCCGTGTTTACGGCTGCTTGTAGAGTTTGGAGGGTTGCACAGGGCCTGCGCCAACATTGTTTTATTCAGACAGAGGGCAGATAGGCGGTGTGAATGCATGTCTGCAGGCATTTGATAAAAACCTTTCTCATTACAATGCGCGTCTTTGGATAAGCCTGATAACCGTATTTTGTTTTAGCCTAATTATGGCATGCATAGAAAGTTGCATTGACTTGTCATTAATGTGTTTGTTCTTGTATTTCTCTGTGAAAAGGAAGGAAGGAAGGAAGGAAGGAAGGAAGAGATGTCAGAGGAAGAAATGGGAGGATGGGGGATGGATAGAATTAAGGAAGGAAGGAAGGCTTTGATATTATTGAAATACATCCAGAGACTTAATCACTGACCACAGCTGTGGCAGGGTGCCTGGATGTGACCTGGAGCCACTCTGTAGAATAGAGGCAGAGACGGTAATTATGCGGCGGCATTTCAAAGCAGTAACGTAAACATTTGCTCCAAGGGCACAAATAGCAGCTATCTGATTTATGCAAGATGGCAGAGAGGCTCTTTTATGGTTTATCAGGCTCTACACTCATATTTTGCATGACCCCCTGGGCAAGGAGGTGGTTGCATGTGTGTTTATGTGTGTGTGTGTGCGTTTATGTGTGTGTGTGTGTGTGTGTTTATTATCATAAGAAAAGTTTGTACCTAAATCATTTATAAATGTTTGTGGAAAGTCATGGACCTGAATCTAAATCTGTGCATGTAAACTAATGGGCAAAAGTGCTAAGCTGTGGCAAATCTCAGTGCACATTGTTTTACATCATTCTGAATTTAAGTATGCTTTAAAGGTCCAGTGTGTAGGATTTAGTGGCACCTCGCAGTGAAGTTGCAAATTGCAACCAAATGAATACTCACCCACACTTCACTTCCTTCCAAGCAGGTAAAACTGCCAAATTCACATTAAAAGCAAAAGTCCATATCTAGGTCAGGGTTTAGTTTGTCTGTTCTGGGCTACTGTACAAAAATGGTGGTTCAACATGGCGGACTCCATGGAAGACCCACTCTCTCTGTAGACATAAGGGGCTCACTTTAAGACAACAAAAATACAACAATTCTTATTTTCAGGTGATTAAACACTAATGAAAACACGTTAATAAATATAGTATTCCATTCCTTTCGTTTACAAAAAAATACTCCTAAATCTTACACACTGGACCTTTAAGCTGTGAGTATACAATTACAGATTTTTTACATAATCACGATTCATAAATTTTAGACATTCAAAAGTTTAAGACTACTTACATCTCACTGAACACTCACTAATCTCAACATACTTTGTACAGACACAAACAAATAAGCAAACCTGTCTCCTAAAAATTGCCTTAATTTATAACAAAATTGCATTTTTAGCATAAGTACTTTCTGGATATGTTTAGGCAACCTGAAGCACTTGGTTAAGATTAATAAATCATAGTTTTGGTTAAATGTTGCAAAAAATCAAAGCTGATTTGAAGCTCAGGTTTTAAGTTTCAACTAAAATGCAGGACATGGGACATGGACCTTTAGTGGTATCAAAATCCTGTTCTTTGTACATGCATGCATCCACTTCTCTGTGCATTATAAAGATGTCACATTTCTTGTATAGAAGGAAAATTGTCAATTAATCTAATCAGGGCAGCAGTTATGTTTCCTTTGCTAAAGTTAGAAGTTACAATCACATCCTTTCTCAGGTATGAGTGTCGGGAAATTATGGCAAACAGAAGGCTGACATTTTTATCTCTTACACATGACAGCTAGTATGCACATATATTTCCCCCTTTGGCCTAAAAAACACATGAACACACACACAAAAAGTAGCATGTACGTGCATATACAGTATATCTTTTGCTTCCGGTGGTTTCAATGTGCTACTACTAATGTGTTACCTCAGCCTGTAGGTATATTCATGATGCTGTCCCCTGTATTTAAATAGAGGCTGCTCTCTTAATGTATTTGACTGCATGACTGATGATCCGTTCAGTGAACTGTGGAGATGAGGTGTCTGTGTGTGTGTGTTTAGGTGTGTGTGTATGTGTGTGTGTGTGCAGCTGTGTGGTAACAAGGTTTATATCACAGTAACATTTATAGAGCAGAACACAGAGCAGAGTGGGCGTGGTTAAACACAAACTGAGTCATAGATAAATGTATTGAGAACTCCTCATATGTTTTACTAGAACATGTAAAGTGTGTAAACATTTTCTTAACTTCCACAAAAAAACACATGCTCATATGCAAACACGTTTCACTTTCTAACACTTTTCCTAATAGTTTTTTTTTTAAATGTAAAAATACACGTACTATCCCAAAGAAGACCCATTGGTCATGCCTAATTTTTCTCTCGCTGGCCTCTCCAAGGTGACATTTCCTGAACCACAGAGAGAAGAATATGGCCGCTTCAGGGTCTCATTTATACCCAATCACCACGGCATGTACATATTTAAATGAGAAAACCGCTGTTGAAATACTGAACCTCAAAGGTTGAATGACTCTTTTACGTCAAACATATTCAAATTCGTGTAACCCACTTTTTGGGGAACAAGCCTTAAGGGCAAAAGACGTACAATTTCTATTTGATCTGTTCATTATGAAGGTGTAAAAAAAAAATCATTATCTTTCTGCATGAAAAGCGCACAGATACATGTGCAGTCTTCTGTGAATGTCATGAGGCTTTTAAAAGCACTATATTGGACACGTATTGGTACTTATATCTGTTCTAAAGACAGAATGAAAGAATGGAAGAAAAGCAAAATGAAAATTGTTTGCAGGCTTTGACATGGTGTATCTGTGATGGTAAAAAGCATTCTGCTGTCACTGGCATCACATCTGTTCCTACTCCATTTACCGAACGCACACACATACCTGCACACACCTACACACACACACACACACACACACAGACATCCCAGCGTCACTATCCTATCTTCTCTGGCTCTTTACACCTGTCTCTCACATTCTTGTGCTTCCACCACACTTTCTCACTCACAAATCTCTCAGGTTCTGTTGCTGTCATCAGCTTTCCACTTCATCTTGCTCAGCTGCATCTCTCAGTCTTTTTCGCTGTCTCTCTCACTCTCTCTACTCTCCTGCTCCCATTTAATCTCTGTCAGTTGACTTAATCTTGTTTCAACTCTGGAAAACAAACAGCATGATTGGAGCCTTCCAGCTTATTGCAAAGCAACTACTCCTTTTATGCAGTATTTACATTCAAAGCATTGTACATGATGAAGTAAAAGTAGTAAAAGTAAAATAAACACTTTCTCTTTCAGCCCCGTCTCTTTCTCTCTTCCTCTCTGTCTCTCTCTCTCACACTCTCCTTTAAAAGCATTTGCATGCTCAGGGGAGAATGGAGGCTAAATGGCTCTCTAACAGTATCCTTTCAAACAGGCCATAAAATCTCTTCTTCTCCATCACTCATTATCTGTCCTTCACTCGTCTCCTCCTGTTCTCTCCCCCTTTCCCTCCCTCTTCATTCTTTTCATCCTTGCTCTCATTGACCTGAATGAGAGGGATTTTTTTTTTTTTCACAGTATTCAAGTTGACTTCCAACCCTCATGTCTTGGGTGCATTAAATATCTCACGGGATGTGTATTTGAAGCAACTTACTTTCTAAGTGGGTTTTGACAGATTCTGCACATTGAGTTGAATAATTGATACTGTACATTTGAGTACATTACATAAAGGTACATGCTTCTGACTTTACTGTAATCACGAACTCATCTTAAACTGCAGCTGGCTTCTTTTTTTCTGATTTTGTTGTAAAAAAGGAGTCGGACTGAAAAGACAATCTCAACTCGAGTTGATGTACCAATATCGACGTATGAATTATTGTGATATAAATGAAATATTGATTGATTGATCCTGTTGATAATGTGCATATTACATTATCATATATTATCATTACATTTCTTTTCTGTTCATACTCCAACACAGTAGGTGGTGGTAACACCTAATTTTTCTATAGACACTGTGATAGTATCATTAGTGTGAATTATTTTGGCCGTGATAATCATGTCTGAGATTGAGACAGCTGTCATCTCAACAAATTAACTACGTATTTTTACAGTAATGTCAGTAATATCACATTTCTGTTTAAATGTTAGGACAGAGGTGAATAAGCAGGTCTACGTCTAGACAGTGGTCAGGAATGACATGCTGAAAGAAGCTTGTGCTTGATGAGACATCACAGAAATAGTGCAAACAAGCCGGTAAAATTAAATCACTAAACACCTTACGGTAACGTCAGATGCTGATTAAGAGCCAGTTGCACCAGCTGTTCTTCCTCAAATTTATCCTCAGTGTATCTATCCTAAGTGTATAGGTGGAGATTTACATATTACTGAATTAAACCAGCCAGGTTGCACCACATATAGGTTGTTATGTAGAAATTAGTTGTTACTAAATATCTATGCAATCACCAGGTGTCACTGAATCAACAGACAAAACTAGCTTGAACAGAAACTCATCTATGGTAGACACATCTGACCAGCACAGTCCGTTTTCACTTTTTGACTTTTTGTCACAGTTGGAAAATCACAGGTGTAAATATTGAAATAATGATGGCTGAATTCCATTTAGCTGCTTCAAAGGGGTATTGTTCATGCTGGCTTACCGTCATAGCTTACTGGGACACTTGAATAAAACAGAGCCATCGTTAATGTTATCAGTAACACCTGTGATTTTCTTACCATGTCAAATCAAAATGACTGCTGCGAAAAACTGTGCTTATCTTGCTGATTGTGTTTCTTGGCTAAACTGACATCTTTTTCATGGTGTTTACACATTTCTACATCTCAATTTGCATGGTGAGTACAATTTTAGCATTAACCGATAGGGATTATGTTTAATTCTGATGAATTTTGCTGGCGGAAAATTAACTGGCAGATTTTATCAGCTCTTGCTAGATAGCATGCTATATTAGTTTGAAAACTTTACTCTTATAGCATAGGACTGGTTTCACACGGTGAAATACAAGACACTGGACACACTTGTGAACAGATTTACAAAATGTTACCCCGCAAACTAATGTAGCTAGTTAGTACTATGGTCTTTGTCCTTGGATGAAACACTACAGTAAGTTACTGTGTGTCGTAAGCTCGTTGGCCAGACATGCTAACTATTACAGCTCACATTAGGGAAAAAAAAAAAAATTTTAATCAATTCCTCAGACTTTTGCTCTCTTATGTTTAGCTTTTGGAAATGCTATAAAAGACACCACTCCCCAAACTCCTGAAATCTCTCTCACTGGACCCCCATGTACAGTACACTGTCTAAACATGTGCAGAAAGCCAAAGCTTAACAGACCTTCCCTTTCTTGTGATGTTTGCTAATTGTAAAATCATTTCATATTAATTTAGTTGGTGGTAGTGGATAGCAAGATACATTTGTGATCATGATTCATTTGCAAATTGTCATACACTTTTGTAGATCTTGGTTTTATTTGTACATCATGATGAAAAACGAGTCACATCTTAGTAAATCATTTTTGCCGTGTGATATGTAAATCCTAGCATGACGAAAGCAGCCAGTGAAAGCAGGTGAGTGACACCGAAAGACTAATAATTGGAAACACAGAGAGAAAGAGAAAGAGAAATGGAGGGAGGGGGGCAGAAATGTGATAAATCCAGATGAAAGTGGGTAGAACCTGTGGCTCATTTTCTGTCATAATAGGTTCTTTTATGATTCTCAACGTGAAATGCATCTGACCATGCTAAATGCATGTATGTGTGTCTGCACGTGTGTGTGTGAGCGTAGAATCCTGTTTTGATCAAAGAGCCGGTTTAGTCAGTGGACATGTAGCAGAGGGCAGCTCTGCCTTTGTAATTATGCTAACCAGTCCATGAACCACTATGACAGTCCATTTTAGTCCATCTAATTTATCCAGTTATTTTCTTTTATCTATTAATAATATTAATTAAAATTACCTTTCTTCCATATTTCCCTCCTCTGACTATTCTATTCTATTCTTTTCTATTGCACTCTATTTCTTGTGTGATCAAAATACTGCTGCCAACTTTGTGTATGTTTCCTTTTTTTTTTTTTTTGGACACGGATCAGATGCAAAGTGTTTAAACTCTATTTAGCATAGCATTAGCACATGTTAGGCGGCTATCAGACAGAGGGCTGTGATGTCCGGATTCACGTAATCTGCTGAGTGACATCTTAAGAAGGCTTTGCTTTCAATCTGTCTCTGCTTCTTCTCAATCCCTCTTCTCTACACTCCTCTCCTCTTCTCTTCTCCTCTCAGTACTTTTTTTTCTTGTCATTCTCTCCAGAGGGCTGTCTGCAGGAGTTCAGAACCAGCTGAGTTTCTGGTGTCATTGTTATCTGCATGACAAGGGTTATCTCTTGCCTTTAGGGAACAGATCTTGATGTAATAGGGTCAGCACTGTTTCATCATTAGAGTTTCCAAAGAAGTCCATTTAATTAAAAGATTTTCCTCTCATCTATCCCAAACTTTTCTGGGTTTAGTCAAACAAGGATAATATTTAAAAGAGTTTGGGGAAAACAACAGAAGCAAAATCTTCTGGTGTCTTTGAAGTGACGCAAGTTCTTCAAAGATCCTCTGGATAGTAGACGTCTTTTTTTTTTATTGCTTCGCATTTTTTTGTGTCTTTGTTTGTTCCTTCTTCCTTCCTTTCTTTGTTCCTTTTGTGCGCCCTCTCTTCAATCCAGTTCTCTATGGTGCCCTCACCTCCATCCAACAACCTTGAGAGATGTCCAACAGTGAAGAATGTAGCATTGATTTAGATATTTATGGAGTGTGTTGGGGGAGCAAGCATGTTTTTTTTTTGAGTGACAACTATAAGCACTGGGGGTCTTAAAGGAGGGAGAGTGGGTGAGCATCTTCACAAACAGCAGCGTTGATAGCCAATGTGACTCAGTTGGCCTTCAGGCAGCAAACTGTGTGGGGAACATTCAACTTTCGTTTGATATGGTTCACTTTGAAAATGTTTGTGGCTTACACAACCAACAATGACTAGTCTATCTCAGCAGAGTGTTCAGTTTCGGGGTTATTTAATATAATAACTAGATTTTTATATTTTTATTATCCCAAAGGTTTCAGTCCTAATTGATTTGGCAACAGTTGTGTTTATCGGTGTTACAGCAAGTGTGGTTTAATATTACAGGTCCCATAATTCTGAGGTCAGCAAACACTCTTTGAGCAGCTACTTTGTCAGAAATACAGCAAGAGTGCATCTGTTTACAGTGCAGCCAAACAAACTTGAGCTCAGTCAGAAAACGTTTGGAATGAGTTTGTCCAGGCTTCGACCTCATCATTCCTTTGAATATATGTATACATAGAGATATTGAGAAGTGCTAAGCAAACATCTTAAACCCTCCCAGAGCCTGTGCCTCGATGCAGTGGTGGTTGTGGGGCTGAAGGAACAGGTGGTGATGCTGATGCAGGGAAGCAATTGCACTGACAGAGCAGAGGGAGAGATGGGAAATGATTACAGCTGAAATAAACCACCAAATTGGAAGGGTGTGTTTGGTAAATGATTGTGGAGTGCGAGACATGTCACATGTGTGACATGTAACAAGCAGATCAAGTTCTCTGCCGCAACTAGCTTGCAGGCATCGCTCCATTTGTTTTAATAAATCAGTCAGTCAATAATTGGCCTTGTTACATTAGGCCATGAGCAACCATGATCTGATTTCATGCTGTGCATGGCACAAGTAGTTTTCCACATAACATCCCACTGCCACTTCATCCAACTGCAGCTGTTCCTTCTTGTTTCATTGGTGTTTCATATAACGAGTGAAAGTGATATGCTGTGCAAATACATTGGTTGCTTCATAAAAAAATTAAAAAAAAAACAGTGTGAAGCACCAGCAATAGGAAATGTTTGGTTTGCACCAGAAGTAGCTTAGCAGCTCTGGGACGACCAGTAAACAGTAGATTTGAAACAATACTGTTGTTTCCAGTTAATCCCTCATACGGGATGTCACTTGCATCCTGTTGGGAATGGTGAACTCTGTCACTAAAGTTGAATAATACTATAGAAAGAGGTCATTTCTGCATGAAAAACTCAAATTTGAATGCATTTAGCAATTATGGGGTAGAATTTCAAATTCGTTACACAAACCAAAAGGCTACAGTTGTTTTATTAGAGTCCAGTGTCTCTATGTCACATTAATTAACATTAATGATTTTGTCTTAAAAAAAAAGGACTATAGATCAGGAAAGACACTAACTGAACCTGCAGCTCCTCCCACAACTTGATTCTTCACCTGCACTATAAAAATCTCTCAGCACTTCATCTCCTCTCCTCCAGCTACAGTCTACAACTCCTCTGCACTATATTAAAATAGCTTGTATTCACACAATAGCCATGCTGATATTGTGCCTCAGGCCTTCGAGGCTCCTTCCTGGATAATTAATAAAAGAGGCTCTTCATATTTCAGTTATGTATAGAGCACTTAAGTCTAGCCAAACACATACCTATATTTAAGTATATTATAATAAATTGTGTACTCTTATAGGATGAACCGTCACAGCTGCCAACACCTACTTGTCTATATTTACCATCAGTCAAGAGAAAAGAAGAGGACATGCTTGTCTCTGTGATTTATCTCAATTTAGATATCACAGTTTTATTTGAGCTGAAATGAGATTCTATTCTAGGATATCTTGGATATGGTAATATACCACCTGCCCACCTAAATAAGCAGACACTCTTGGGGCTTTATAAAATGATACTCATCCCAAATGTTTGTTTACTCCAACATGATGAACTACAGCACTGGCCAAATAATTCATGAATTCAGGTCAGTTGCAATGGACTGTTTGGATTGAACTGGACCAGTAGATGTAGCTGAAATGCAGCTCTCTAGGCTATGGCCAGGTCTATAGGGCAGGTGATGATTTGAAAACAGGAGCTAATGAAAAAGGTCTCATGGTTAACTGAACTAAATTGAAAGAAATTGAGGCAGTGGGAAGCAGTTGTGTCACTCAGGAGGTCAGGACTGAAAGGTCAGTGTGGGGCATCTGTGTCTTGAATAAAGCAATGATTTTTTTTTCTCCCAATCTCATATTCCCAACTGAGAGCGCTAACAGAACATGAATGCAAGACATCCTACGATCCTAAAAAAAAAAAAAGAAAACAGATGATTTATACCCACACCCTTCAGTTTGCAATGCTATGACTCCATTAAAATCAGCAAAATCACACAAAACAAAGAAACACCCTAAAAGTCATCTCATGTCACAGACTTGTTCAAAGGAGATTTAACTCTGAAGATCTAAGCAGAGGATCTACAATCTAAAGAGACTTATTTATAGATGATTCATCAAGCATTAATCCATAAATCAAAAACTTGATTGATGTGACACTGCATCAAAATTGGACGACGCTGATGTCTACTTCTCTCTCAGTTCCTGATCAAAGTTATGTGCAGTACAACTCGAGTTGATTTAAATGGACTTGGATGTCTGTGGGTGATAGCTGTGATTCTGTGATTGATTAGCACTGCGAGCATTAGCCTTTCAGCCTTTGTTTCTAACACTTCTTTTTATTTCAGTCTCTTCCTCTCTTTTTACTCACATTTGCATCCAGTCACTCTTTCTGTCGTCTCTCGTCTTTGTCTCTTTTCCGTCTGTCCAGGCTGCTTTTCATCCAAGGGAGAGGACCGGTTGTTCAGGAAACTGTTCAGAAGATATAACCAGTTCATCAGACCAGTGGAGAATGTCTCTGACCCCGTCACTGTGGAGTTTGAGGTCTCCATCTCGCAGCTGGTCAAAGTTGTAAGCTACACACACACAGACACACACACACGCATACACACAGAAGTATATTAAAATCATTAAGTCCATGTAAAGTAAGAATAAATATGTGTTCTGAGTTTGTCAGACCAAAGAAGAAAGTGTTATTAACCAGCCAGCCAAATTTGAATGATTAAAAATATCGACAAGTTTATGAAATTAGGTGTCAAAATCGTATAAAAATTAGCAGTATTCTCAGCTCCAGGACTGTGGGGGCCTGTCCGCTGAATGTGCTGAAGCCACGCCAACTCGTAGGAGCAGTCAAGCAGCAATTTTGAAGCAACAGAAAAGTGTCAGATGAGTTCAGAAAATGACATGACTAACTTTGAAACACTCTGGGTGAGATGAATTCATCTCTATCTCTCTGCTAGGGGTGCAGGGGTATGCTCAGGGTGGCCTCAGTGTGTCATCGAGCCACCCTTTAAGGATTGCCCAAAAAATCCTGGACTGAAAACTGGTGAAAAACTGTTTTAACCTCTAACTCCACATTTCAGTAATATATCGTTCAAAGTCTTTTCACGTTTTCAGCAACTGTTTTCCAACATATTTAGTATATTTTGAAAGAAATCTCAGAATTTGCTTTTACACAGACTTTAAATGTACAAAAACCTCAGTTTAACATGATGACAAAGGAGTTTTAAGAGCCTTTGCACATGAATTTCATACAGTTCGATATGTTTAGTTTTCAAAGTACGCATGAACAAAGTTGAATGTAACTTAAATGTTTCACTTATAGCAGCAGTATGTGAGAGTCTGTTTGAACTGGGAAACATCTTCCTACAGGCGTCTTGATCATTTTTCCTACCTTTGATACAGAAAAGGCAAAAGATAAGCTGCTGAACGAAAGAAGTGAAAGCCGAAAGTGAATACATTCTTTATTTAGTCTGCTCAATTTCACGGATTCCGTAAATGTCACACAGTGTTGTTATACATTGCTGTTTTGCTTTGGCAATGTTAAGTTTAATGCGAGTGAGTGAAGGTAGCGTTGCTGGTGGGGGGCTTGCTGCACATCCCCCAGTGAAAAGAGGTTTTCAGCTCAAAATGGAAATCCTCAGATTAAGAGAAAATTGCCTGCAGGAGCCTTTTTCAGACTGGACTGATATGTAGCTATATCTGCTTGCTCGGCAAGGTGAGATTAATCTAAAGGTGAGTGTGTGGATGTGGGTGTGTTTGTCCGTGCACATATCCTCACATGCCTGCTTGTATATGGTGTATATGGCTGATGCATTACTGTATGTGGTTTATGTGAAATTCTAACTATCACAGGAGTGCAAATCAAAATGAATAAGGGTCACGGAGAGAGGTAGAGGGAAGGTGACATTTGTAACCTCTTCATCTATTATTAACTTACTCACAGTCGACCTTTTCAACTTCAGCTCTAGAGGACAAAGATTAGAGGACGAATTCCATTTCTTTTCAAAAATGATGTGGATTTTTATTTCTGGCTGTGTTTTTCTTCTTCTAAAACTCAATATGGTGTGCACTTTGCTTGTAGTTATTTCACTTACTGTGCCAACAACACACCCTCTCCCTCACACACCTACACACACACACACACCTACACACACACACACACACACACATGTTCTGGTAGCTAACAAGCTCACTTCCTTCTCCTTGTCTCTCTGCAGGATGAGGTGAATCAGATCATGGAAACTAATTTATGGCTCAGACATGTAAGTACACACACACACACACACACACACACACACACACACACACACACACACACAACATGTATTAACTATTACATTGACCTAACCCCATCTTGGGGTCTACAGATACAGGGGTAAGTGAAGACTGAAGGGTCCATATATGTTAGCACATACATACTAAGCAGACATCAATATGGGATGCCATGCTGTTTCTCCCTTTCCCTGTGTGTGTTCACTTGTGTGTTTATGTGTGTGTGTGCGTTTGTGTTAATGTGTCTCATACATCACTGAAATGTTAAACACAGTAAGAATAAAGGAGAGAGGACAAGTGAACAAGAAAGCAAGGATACCTCAGATAGACACTTGAATGAAATCAGCTGGTGATCAATGTTAACATTATGGTTAGTCACGCTCTGCCTTTCAGTAGATCTATGGCCACGGACCCTGAACTCCTGACCTCAAACAGCCAGCTATTCCCCCAAATAACACACTTTATCTCTGCACTCCAAACTGTGACTTTTCTGATTATACCTTTTAGTTATTTTTTGTCCCTTCCTTTCCTTTCCACTGCACTAAATCTCTATTTTCCTTTTTTCTTTTTTTGAAAAAGAATTTAAGCTGCAACACAAAAAAAAAAAAACATGATAGTCATTGCCTTTTTAAATCAGTAACTAATTGCGCTACATGGACAAAAAGCTGTTGGATGTCGATGTGATTCAGTGGTGGATAAGATACTGTGATCTCTGAGCTCTCCAATTAAAATGCATTCAAAGGCCTGTATAAGCTGATCTTGTTTGTTGTTTGTAATGGCTGAGCTGTTTATTCATAAGAAAGCATCACTAATGAGAAGCTGTGTCAACACCATGGTCACTGATAAAGACTTTGAATTGCAGCCAGTGGGTTGACAGTGGTAGCTATTTTAGAACCGCCCCCCTTAATGAATTTATTGCATCTGTTCTGTGGTGACACTGCAGGAGATTCCTCCTGTGCTGTATACAGTGTTTTTAAATGTGTTCATTTTATACTCACTGAAAACCAAAGCTCTATTAAATACATTTATGTAAGATATAAGAAAACTTTAAACAGTACTAAATACTAACTACAGACAGCCTTTGTATATGATGTGGAAATAAGTGGACTTTGCCAAGCTGTAAATTTATTGGCTGAAGTTTGCTTGAAACACAAAAGGAGGCAGAATTTAAATATAATTTCAAATAAATACTGGAAAATGGATACATAATAAATATGAGTATCTCTATCTAAATATTAATAAGTAGACAATGCAATTAATAAATGAGCAATGGAATATATATACAAATTAATTAGAATCCATAAACAATATTACTGTGTTGTACAGTATTTTTAAATTCATGTCATTTTGTTGGCGTTTTTTTCTGTATTTATTTCATGGTGTGTGTATTTCAGGTTGGTGCTAATCTACGGGGGTACGGTCAGCAATTATGATGGTTGCTTTGTTGCTCGGCAGAGATTCAAACAAAAGCTGTATTGGTACACCTTGTTAGAATATTCATAATTGAAAATCGAAAGGATTAAAGATAGTGTACCCTAATTCAACATCTGCTTAATGGAACAATAATAAGGTAACACTGCATGCATTAGAAGTGACATTATAACAGCACTCTTCTGATTATTGTTATACAACATTTAACAAAAATACACATCAGATGTACCAGCAGGTTTTTAGTGACTCTTTAGTGACTGTATTCTTTTCTCATTGCTGTAATGTTCATAGAAAGTAAATGCAGAATCATTTGCGTCTTGTAAACAATGAGCCATATACCTCGACCTCGATCTGTAATTACATCTCCAGCCAATCATATTGTAAACTCTCTGGATAGATAAATGAAAAAAGCCAATGTAGCATGAAGTGGTTAATTAAACAGCTCCCAGGTCATAACCGGGTATTAATCTCCCTTGCTAATGAATGAATTCATCTTGAATGACATGCAAATAGCCAAGACTAATGGATCCACGGCTCATGAAATGTTACCCGCAGGTATGTTGACTGAACATCAAGTGAACGCTCTCATCCTTTATTTCTGTCAGTGAGCTATTTGGTCACATACTCCTCTCCTCTGTGAACTGCTTTTTAGATGACTTATTATTTGTGTACTGAAGCTTTGTGGCTCTATTACCTGTAGGGATTGTATCAAAAACATACATATCTGTGCTTGATTTTCAGTGAAAAAGAAATGAAAGCACTCAGATGCTCTAAGATTAGGGGCTGCAATAGCCTGATTTGGCTCTACTGTAAAACATCAAAGGAAGTTCTGCCTGCAGTATAAATATGTATTTCAAAATATTCCCATGAAGGGGAGGCTGTCTCTAGCGACTACTAATACTGTCTGTGGTGTACAATGCAAAACACAAAACAGAAGATCGACTCCGCAGAATACTCACAATGTTTTTCTCTTCCTCTTTCTCAGATTTGGAATGACTACAAGTTGCGCTGGATACCGGCAGAGTTTGACGGGATTGAGTTCATTAGAGTTCCATCAAACAAGATCTGGAGACCTGACATTGTGCTCTACAACAAGTGAGACTGTCACCTAGTTCACTGTTGTTGTCATTGCCTGATTAGAGATCATCCTCAGCAGAAAAGCAACAGTCATTTGCTCAAACTGCTCACAATAGGTTTCATGTGAGAGGCATCGCTCATAGTGATGAACCCAGAGAGAATTACCACCAAACTCTGTAGTTCCCCATAGCTTTTACGGGACTATTTTTCAGCTTTCATTTTCAGCTTACTGTTCTGGTTTCAGAGCCCTCTTTCTCACCACTCTCCTCAAACTTGTTTCCAGCAACAGGCAGATGTTTTTAGCTAAAAAAGCTCTGATAAATCCACATTATGCTACCTGTCCAGCACCAAACAGCAAAGGACAGACACCAGACAGAAACATTTAGCGACCAGCTGGTGAACATAGTCCACCATTTAGCAGCTAAAAAAACAGATGTTTTCCTCAGGCTTTGGTGGAGCCCAAAAACAGAGCTACAACAAAAGTCAACATTGGACTTCGTCAACAGAAACATGAATCGAATCGAACAGACAACAGTTTGCTATCATGTTTGCCATAAAGGCTTGAGATGTGAAAACACGAGTGTTGTGTTTAAAGGTGTTTTTTTTTTTTTTAATAAAATGAAATATTGTGCATCTTAATCGTGTAGTTAGTTTTCTAAGCTTAATTAAACCTCAGAGGTCAGATTGTAATGGTCATATGGACAAATTTGGAAGTCCTCGTCTTACACAAAAATCTTGTCAATACGCCATGAGAACTGTTGTTACCATCATCAAATTCTTTGACGCACAATTTTTTTTCATACCTCTAGCTGCTACACTGTGCTAGAGCATGATTGCCTTTTGTTCAGGATCAGTTTATGCTTTGCTATTGTCTCTCAATTTCGTTTCACTTAATTGTGGTCTCATTCTTCTTTCTACCCGCAACAGTGATTCAACCCATAATGTTAATCAAATGCAATTTTCTATTTCACAGTAACAGGTAATGCAGCTTCATTGTTAATGCAGGTTCATTGTCCTCCGTCTTTTAATCCTAATGCTCTTCTTACCTCCATAAATTCATCTTTTTATCCTCTCCTTTCTCTTGTGCTTTCATTTTCTCCTCGCCTTCCCTGTCATTGTTTGACGTCTCCGCCTTCCTCTAACCTTTGTGTCCTATTCAAAACCCACATATGCTTGTATCTCATGTCTTCTCTGCCATGGGAATACTTTCTGCTTAATTATAAAACCACACGTCATATTCAGCGCTGTAGGTGATTTCTTGGTGGAGGATAAAACCAAGGCTCTCCTGAAGTTTGATGGTACCATCACCTGGGTTCCTCCAGCTATTTTCAAATCCTCCTGCCCCATGGACATTACCTACTTCCCCTTCGACTATCAGAACTGCTCCATGAAGTTTGGCTCCTGGACATATGACAAAGCCAAGATAGACCTGGTACTTATTGGGTCCAAGGTCAGTGTTGTGACTGCGTCTAAATCTTCTGCAATTATTAGCTCTATATCTATTTCATTATTTTCTATCTTACCTACAGTACAAGAAAACCTCTGCTTGCACTCATTCGATTAGATGCTGCATGTATTTACTGTAGGGAGCATTATTATTGGTTTTTACTGGAGGGAGCTCTCTAAAGCCTGAGAAAATAACCCTTATGATGTCATGGTGATGAACAGTATAAGATGCACACAGCTCTAGAGCTTTAAAGCTTTATCGGATGCACAGTAGTGGCAAAAAACAAAACAAACAGGATTTGGGACTCAATAGACAAATATCTTTGACAGACAGAAGCATATTGGAGTCACACATTACAAACATATCTCAAAGGGTTTGAAAGAAGAAGTCTTGACATCTATGACATGCACTGGCCTATTGGTAGGGTCATAGCTCATGGACAGGGTCAGATAGCCTTTAACTAGTGTCCTTCTATACATTATTTATCTTTGTATATACATTCTGTGTTTCTATGATATTTTTATCTATCTATTTTTTCTATGTATGTTCTATATACAGTATATTTGTCTAGATGTGTCAATATACCTTTAAGGGTAAGGGTTCAAACTATTTAGCAGTAATATCTGTTATTTAAATAATTCCTTTATGCTATTGGTCCTTAATATATTTGGATTCTCTATGTGTATTTTGCAGATGGATACAGTTTTTATATATTCTTTGTGCTCTTAAAAATTCAAACTTCCTGGACTGATGGGTTTGACTGGGTCTCATAGCTCCTTATTTATTCATGTCATGTGACCCCACTGTAGACTAATCCTATTTTATGGGATTTTCCTATTTCTCTTGTTAATGTGAGTCCTTATTTAGAACATAGGTCAGTGCATTGTGGACAGTTTTAAACATGTACACGGGTATTATATTTTTCCTGAATTGACGTCATATACCATGTAACTTATTATGAAGGTTTTTTCAGTATTATATATTTGTTTTATTCATGTATTTCTTCATGTAGGTAGATTAACTCTTTTTCTTGCTCTATGTTTCCATGCTTGGGTAATCATATTTACCTTTTCAGCTTGTCACACTGCTCATTGTTTTTTTCATTTTGGTGGGCATACCTCCTTCATTGGGAGAGGCTGCTGATGGGAAGTTCATTCACAGATGCTTCTAATTATATTATGTTGGCTGATTGTCGTTTGTTCTTTTTAAGTCATATAGGCCATCAAGTATACTCACAACTAAAATTTGAGATAAAGATAAACGGAATAAAAATTTCTTCAAAAACAAAAAAGAAATGCTTATAACTCACTAACAGCACTACCACTAATGAAAATGTATTTGCAATACAAACTGATGACAAGAAGATTAAGATTTCTGTGATCAGTGAGTGAGTGTAGCTCTAATGACTCCCTTATGCACTCAGGCTGGTCTTTAACAAAAATAAACAAAGTTCGGAATAAAATCCAAGAATAGATCCAGTACTATGTATATCTAGTACTTGTAAAATAATATTCAATTCCCAGGTGAGCTGTGTATATTTCAGAATGAGAAAACAAAATATGATATCCCATTGGATGACATATTATGTTGTTTTCCCCCCAAAAAGAAGCTCATTTTAAAACACTGGGAAAAAACAGAGGCTCCTACTTTACATATTCAGAAACAGCTGATGTCTGAAGATAACCCTAAAATAAAGCAATATAATGAGGCATGAAGTACATTTATGAGGCCTATAAGAACCTTGCCTGTTTATGAATGGCCACTTCTTTTGATTTTATGATGGTGATGATGGCTTATAGCTAAAAGACATTTGTTTTTTTTTTGCCCATAATAAACTAGAATAAAATGTGTCTGAGTGCTGAAATCCTGATTGTTTTGTTATCATCACAGTTAACCAATATTGGACAAAAAGCAGTGTCATAAACTGTGGGTATGGTGTTTAAAAGAAGTGGTTATTTAGGATGCAAGGAGTTGCATTATGAGAATTCTTTTTTAAATGTGTCTCTTGTAAGTGTCCCAACTTTAAGTGCAATATTAAATTTAAGGGAGTACCCACAGCAAAAAAAGTCCAGATTTAAATTTAATTTAAACACAACTACATTGATTTTGTTTTTACTCAGAGGGCTGCAGTGGCTGCACTTACATTTTCTGCTTCACTTCACTTCACAACCTAACCTAATTACTGTCAGATTTTCAGAATTGTAAAGAGCTGTAAATATCTTCTTCCAGCAACATACATAATTTTGGGTGTATGGGGACATGAAACTCAGGTGAAAATCTGTTTTAAGTTTTGCATATTACAATAAATCCATAATTATCTAACAAAAATGAGCCTTGTATATATTGTATTGGCTGACAGAGCCCTTTAGAGAATGTTGAAGTTGACCTGACTGTTGTACTCGTGTTCAATTATTATGTTATTTTAAGATCATTATCCGTCTCTTAGGTGAACCTGAAAGACTTCTGGGAGAGTGGTGAATGGGAAATCATTGATGCTCCGGGCTACAAGCATGATATCAAATACAACTGCTGTGAAGAGATCTACCCTGACATCACCTACTCCTTCTACATCCGACGCCTGCCACTCTTCTACACCATCAACCTCATCATCCCCTGCCTCCTCATCTCTTTCCTCACAGTGCTGGTTTTCTATCTCCCGTCTGACTGTGGAGAGAAGGTCACGCTCTGTATCTCTGTCCTGCTCTCCCTCACTGTGTTCCTGCTCGTTATCACGGAGACCATCCCCTCCACATCGCTGGTCATCCCGCTCATTGGAGAGTACCTGCTCTTCACAATGATCTTCGTCACACTCAGCATCGTCATCACTGTGTTCGTGCTGAATGTACACTACCGCACGCCAATGACCCACACTATGCCGGGTTGGGTGCGCTCTGTGTTTCTCAAAGTGCTGCCGAGGATTATGCTGATGCGGAGGCCGATTGATGAAGACAGCAAGGCTGGGGGGTTGGACAGCAGTGGGGAGGCAGGAGGAGCTGGAGGGGGAGGAGGAGGCGGAGGAGGGAAAGGAGGGAAGAAAAGGAAGAATAGCTTGATGCAGGTAAGGCGTTCCCATCCCAAAACATCTAGTCCAGGTCTGGTTATTTTAACCAGGGCATCTCAAACTTTTTCAAATCAAGGACCCAACGTTAGATGCACATTAGACAACAAACCCCCAGTTTGAGAGGATTTTGCCTTAAGGACTGCCTTAAGAGTATTTGTTAGAGTATAGTCAATCAATAATCAAACAAGGATCAAAATGGCCAGCCCAATTTCTTCCCTTGTTCTTCCAACATTCAAAAAATGTAATGTAAAAATATTTTATTCCTCCTTTTGCTGGGGACCAACAGTCAAGGACCCCTTGAGTAGGTTGTAGGTGGTAGATTGTAGATCGTAGGTTGTACATCACAGTTTGAAAACCACTGATTCACCACCAGAGAAATTTGGGGGGGTTATTTCATCTTGAAGTAGCCATTCTAAACTACACCGCTTAGTGAAGGTCAATATGAGATGAGAAGCAGCAAGACACACAAGTGGGCACAGAGTACCTTGCAAGCAAAGTGTAGTATAAGTTTATGTCATCAACATGCACCAAGTTGCAGAAAAGCAAAAGAAAAACAATGCTCTTTCAAAAACTGCTTGTAAATTATGCAAAAGAAGGTGCTAGCAATCAACAGGTAAGAACCTGTTATTATTACATTTGTTGCGGTTTAACAGCTCACCAACAACCATGGTCAAAAGTTAAACTATTCATTGTGGCCCTGGGATTTACATTCATATTGGACGATCCTGCACCTAGCGATTTATTTCCAATGCTTATGTTAGTATGCTAGTATGTAAGTAGGACACCCTTTATGTAGTGAGGTGGAAAGTAAAGATAGGTCGCATTGCGGATGAGCGTGTACGTGTATAGTGAATCCAGCTGTCATGCAATGAGTTTCATTTCACAAACTGTTACTATATAGTAACTGTTATATATTGTAGAAAAACAAGCAGCAATCGAATTAGAAAACACAATGTCATTTGTCATAATCTGAGGTTTTGCAGAAATCTAATGTTGACATTTCTGTCTGGAGATAAGGTCGATTTGTTGATATCTAAACTTTGAAACTGTTACTTCCATATATCGTGCACTAAACTGTAGTTTTGACTTAAATCTCTTTTCATCTAAATAGCAGCTACTTCTTTGTGCAGTCGAAAGAATTTCTGCCTGTTCCTTAGTGCAGCTCTGAAAAGCAACTCAATATACTACCTAAAATTTAATCAATCAAGTGTATTTCAGCTTTGGGACTGGGAACCATCACAGCTGTAACTGAACTGTTTCCTACAGTAATTCAAAACTTACTACTGTATAAAATGTATTTCTCCTCTTTAACTTGCTTGTTGGACCATACACCTATTCCCTCTTCCTACTTTCAATGGTGTAACCCCTTAGTGATCTGGCTTTTGCTTCCTGCAAGTACTGCCAGGTGAATCCTCTAAAAACTTTTCTCTCCTGGTGAAGAGTTTTAACAAAGTTCTCACACACAGTGTATATACAGTGTTATCCCATAAGATCATTGTTATGGCCAGGGAGAGCTCGAAGGGAGCACTCATCAAAGTTTCACACCCTAAAACACTGAAAGAAACAAGACTACCCTTATTATCACCTTGTTAAAGTTGTGCTGTTAAGATCCCAGAGATGCATCCCAATATTTTATATGAAATTATAACCTGAAAAATGTTGACTTTGAGTTGAAACAGAATGCCAAACTTAATCCGAACTCCGGTTGTGATCCCCAGCAGGTCGGAGGAGGCTCCCTCAACTGCCTGGAGTTTGGAGACAGTAAGATCTCGTCCTTGGAGGGTTGCACCGGGAAGAAATGCCCTTGCCCCTGCCAGCATGGGAAGGAGATCCCAGAAACACCAGACATGGGGAAGATGACGCGCCAGCTGAGTCCACAGAGCATCAACACAGTGGTGGCTTTTTCTGTGGTGTCGCCTGAGATCAAACAGGCCATCGAGAGCGTTAAGTACATCGCTGAGAACATGAGAAGTCGCAACAAGGCCAAAGAAGTGAGTCATTCTTATTTCACTTAAACAGATCACTCTGAATCACTATGTATAAAGAATAAAATAAATCAAATGCAATACAGACTTTTCACCAAGAGTCGCTGGTGTTCAAATGTCCTCCAACAAATACACGTGAAAAGTTACACCCTACACCATATTTAGTAGTGTTGTTCCAAATTTTGACATTTTAGTGCAAAATATTTGAATTCTATCTCTACTGGTTAGCTTTCTATTGCAATTTATTTTCACTATTGCTTCATCTGGAGGCAGGTGACATATATGATGACCTCTTTTGACTATGCAGACTGTGGCTTTCTACTTCCTCTGCTTACTCCCCAACAGATACTGCACAGACACTGGAGACTCAGTCTTTCTTACCTGCTAGTTTAGGCTGTGAATGTGCTTCAAGTGACTGTCAAAAGTCCAGTGGACTCTGTGCTGTATTTTTAAAACTTTGCTGGCAGGGAGGGAACTAGCAGAGTTTGGAGGTGCAGTCAATCTTGGCCTTTATCTATCAGTACATTTCTATCAGTAATAATGATATTCACCTGGCTATTTGCTCAGATTTAGGAACATCATTAAAAATAAGTCAGTACAAGCAATCAGATAACTGGCCTTCTTATTGCAGACACGACTGGTGATAACAGGAAATGAACAGGTAATAATAACAGTGATAAGGGCTCTGTTTCAATAGTGAGGCAGCATGCACAATAGCAGTTTTTCTCAACAGACATTTTGACATTAACGATGGCTCTGTTGTATTCAAGTGTCCCAGTAAATTCTGACAGCGTGACAGTGACAGTCAGCATACAAAACAAGGACTCTGAAACAGAAGCAGCTGAATGGAATTCAGTTATCAAAAAATTTACTATTTACATGTGTGTTTTTCCTGGTGGTTTGGATAACCTGGTTAAACTATTGGCTCGTTTACAACCACTTATGTTTCTTGTCTCCTCAGGGCTTAATGTCGCAGTGTCAGATACCATGCTGAGTAAAATGTTAGAATAAGAAGTAGAAACAATGACCAAACTTCAAAAATATGACACAAACTGTCATTAATCAGATTTTTTTTTTAAGACGCAACTGCACAACAGTGTCCCATAAAGACAAACAGTAGTAGCAGTATATAAACCTACAGCCACTCATAGAAAGCAAACACACAGCAAGTATGTTTGATGCATAATATGTATTTAAAATGTATTTATGCAAAAACTCTTTAAGCTGTGTCAGCCTGTGAGAGCTGTGCAACGATTCTGGGCAGCATTGTTACACATCCTAACCTGCTCCAAAAGTAACAACACTGTAAGTTAGAACCAAATCGTTTTGAGTTGAGAGCCTTCCCTCCTCCCTCAGTCAGTTATAAATACAGTGAGTGAAATCTCCCAAAGGGGAGAAGCAGCCTTTGATATGCAAAACTTGTGGCTCTATCAGCTTTGTCAAAACACCCGTCGCTTCTTTTGACACTGTGGTTTGAAAGTGATTATCATAGTAATTTCCTCTAGTATAAATTATGTATCAATTTTTTGTTGGCTTACAAAAATGTTCATTTTTTTTCTTTTTTTTTTTGCTCCCTATTGACACCCATAAACCTCTAAGATCCTGAACCACCCGTTCCCTCACCTCTCTTCATCTGCTGTCCTTCATCTTGCATTTGTCACTGCGGACACTTCTCATCCGTCTTCTCACACTCGTTGTTTTGTCCCTTCCTTTGCTCACAGGTGGAGGATGACTGGAAGTACGTTGCCATGGTGATCGATAGAATCTTCCTTTGGGTGTTTGTGACCGTGTGCGTCCTGGGAACCGTGGGCCTCTTCCTCCAGCCTCTTTGTGGCTTTGTCTCATAACTGCTAACCGATCAGGGTTCACCGCCACCCTGTGTCGACCAATCCTAAACAAGCGACTAACAGTTCTTAGTTGACCAATCAGTTTTGAGTCCTAAAGCACTATTCGGTGTGCTGGTTTTGCTTCTTGCCTTTTGCAGAGAGTAATAATTTAGAAATAATGAAGGCGAGGAAAAAGTTTTCAGACTGGCCTCTAATTTGCATTTCCAACAAAGACAAAGGTTGTAATGCCTTAATTTTTATGCCTTTTAAGGCTACTTTTATTCTGCCTTTAAACTTCCCAGAAAGCATGAGAATAATGCGTTATCTACAAAGTGTGTTTTTACAGCTTATTTTGATTATTCATAGTTCATAGTTCACAGGAATTGAAATTATCTCTAATTTGATAGATTTGTCACAATAAGTGCGACAATATATTGTAGAGCCCAGAGAATTCTGGGCTCCAGAGTGTGTCTCTGTTTTGCAGCTACTACAAAATTTTTATCAAATATGTTACTGCATGGTTCGAAAGAGGTATGTTGTAGCTTGGCTGGGAACAAAACCTGCCACATCCAGTAGTCCTTTAGGACTGGAACCTGAGAATTAACATTCAACAGAACGAACTGGGAACTTTCCACATCCAATAGACAGGACGCAAACTCTCCACCACACTGAACTGAACCCTGCGGCAGCCAATGAACTCTCCCCCATTGAGCTGACTGCTGACTGTCATACCTGCTTCCCAGTCTGATTCATCAAGCTGCTCACTGTCAGAGCCTATCGCACTCATCGCTTTTTGTGTCATCTCCAATTAGAGCTCAGATTTCTGGCGCACTCTGCAGCGCTTTTAACAAATAAGGGCAGGCTGTTCTTCTTTCTGTAATTAGAAAACATGTGTTTATAAGTGTTCTCTTTGATTAATGTTCCACAAGGTAATTGGTTGGCCTGAATGAAATGGCACTTGATTATTTGCTCCTGAAATAGCATTACATTTATTAATTCATGAGAGGATTCTATCATCCAATTCCATGGCTATTAATTTAATCTTTTTTTCTTGTCACTTTTTGATTAGGTTCACTATTAAGAGCAAACATAGAATGCAAGAAACATGCATGACAGAAACTTTGATTGCTTTGACCACAAACGTGTAGCCCCTTACAGCTGTTTTATTTATTTCATTTCATTCATCCCCATCCTTTTTCGTGATTTGATGCATCAGAAATTCACAACTCATGCTGACGGGAACAAACAATGTTTGTATACAGTAAACAATCTTTGCCTTTCTTTTGTCTGGCTGTCTTTGAACTTAAAATAAATGCAATATTTCTTCAAATAAAGTGAATAACATTTGCTGGTAAAGGTTTTAAAATATGCTACAAAAAAAGAATCAACAAGTTCCTTGTGAAGGCCATTACACACAAACATTGCCTATGCACACACACAAACATTTACACATTGGAGGATTACTTGGCTATTTTTGTTGCCATTATGCACAAAGAGGTATAATTAAGCCTCCAGTTGCAGCGTCTAATTAAAATCCAAACATTTAAGTGCTATTCAGACATATTTTCAATATGGCAATAAAATTATGCATGTCATTGCCAAATAGTCAGATTTATATATCAGAGGGCTCATCTCCCAGCAGTAATGTACTGTACGTGTGTAGAGATAAGTTACAGTGGCAGATTCAGTCGTTGTAGGTTGTAATTAATAACTAATTTTTGGATGTTGGATTTAATTTATGTAGCATCTACGTCCAAGCTCTCTCTTTGTCTTGTCTATGTCCTCTCAAGGTTAAGGTAAGTTAAGGTAATGGGAAAACATACATAGACAACAGTGTGATTCCTATGACAACAATTTGGGGAAAGTGCTTTTACTGTTTCAACATGACAATCCCCTTGTGTACAAAGAGCCGGGTCCATATGCTTTGGAAGAATTTGACTTGTCCGTACAGAAAGTAGGTTCCTGGTTCGCACCTCGACTGGGGCCTTTCTGTGCGGAGTTTGCATGTTGCATGGTAAGTGTCTGCTCTCATCGGGTACCCACAGTCCAAAGACATGCATTTAACAGGTTAATTGGTGACTCTACATTGCCGTAGGTGTGAATGTGAGTGTGAATGGTTGTTTGTCTCTATGTGCCCTGTGATAACCTGGCGACTTGTCCAGGGTGTACCCCGCCTCTCGCCCATAGTCAGCTTGGATAGGCTCCAGCCCCACCGTGACCATGAGGATAAGTGGTTACAGATAATGGATGGATAATGGATGTACAGAAAGATTATTTATAATTGCTTTAATCAATGACTGATTTGTAATTTAAGTGCATTTTGCTCCTGAAAGTAAGCACAGCGTGAAGCAACTTTTATAACACTGTGTCACCCTGCAGCATGCAGCTATTACTGCTGAAAGGTGCTAAGCTGTTGAGGTGCATGAGTCTCAGTTGGATGTTGACTCATTCTCTTGCCTTTCCTTTGTTTTTCTTCCTCAAACTCAACTTTTTTTCTTTTTTTTCTTATCATCTCTGGGAGCTTCTCCTCAGAAGCCCTGTAAAACAGTGAGGGATTCCTCCTACTGCTCCTTAAGCTGTTCCTTCATCTGGACCGTTTCTCTCTGAGGCCTGACTGACCTCGTCCTCAGCCTTGAGCTTGCTCTTGTTTTCAGGCCATCCAGCTCCTGATAGAGAGCATCCTATTTATCCCTCAGCCGCCAGATCCTGTCTCACCTGTTTAAGCATGAGACTAAGCAGCTGCTCACTCAGCCCCAGTCTCCAGGTCTGCTCTTATGAGCTTGTTAGTGCTTGCTAGCCTTGCTAGATACTCAGCTCAGAAGAGAGCTCACTGGCTTTCCCCTCCTGACACACAATATGATGTTACATTGAACATAAATCTCTAATGCAGAATAACTGTATATGAACATACTATAACTCATGTGAGATGTGGCTGCACGCACACAAACAGACTTGGAAGAGATCAGAGAGCAGTTTGAGTCACTGGATAATCTCTTCTATGGTAAGTTATGGTGCCATCAGAGCATGAAACACATGGTTTGAGCCCAGAGGCTGAAGAGGCCTCAGTGATGCAGTAACAGTCTCAGAGAGCAGGGACAGCTAACAGGGACATAAAGGCTAGCTGGTCCAGTAGAGAACATACTGTACATGCAGAGTAGGACTAAATGCTACATTACACAACTAATTGTATATAGACTTAATAAAACACTCAAGTTAAAGGAATTTTCCTGTTTGTATATTCTGTATGGACTGAGCTGACGTAGAAATAATAAAGATATCATCTATTATTGGCTGAACAGCCTTCAAACTGTTCCAGTAATATCATCTCAGTAACATAACTGTGTGGTACAAGGCTGTTGAAGCAGTGTTTTCAGGACGCAGTGTGGTCTTGCTGTCAGTAATTATTTCCAAGTGAGCTAGATCATTTGTTTCTCTGTGTGTACAGTGCAGAGTATACAGCGTGAATACGGATGATGGATTAACTTGCAGTAAAAAGTCTGTGCTCAGCAACACAAATTCCATAAAACCAATTTAACACTCAACGCTCGTTCAATAAGTCAACCAACCCAAAAAGTTGCAGATATAAAAAACAGATGTACTTTTAAATGAAATGTATTGTATTTCACAACAGTCGCTATCAAACAAGATCAGCCTTCCTAGCTTTATACTATACATAATAAACGAATATTTAGCATGCAGAATGTATCTCGCGACCCTCAGAGTCACACAGGAGATGAATGGCTTCATTTGAAGCGATAATTGCAAAAACACAATATCCTGAACTGCCCCCTGTGGCTTGTGATTGTGCAAACTGCACTTTGTATGTGTGTGTGTGAGAGAGAGAAAGAGGAATTTTATTAAGGGCAGCAGAGGAAAATACACTTTACTAAAGGTTTCATTGGTGGGTGTATGGTATGAGTACAATACCTTTAAGTATTAAGTATGTCTGAATGCACATGCACGTTTTGGAGCATCCTGATTACTGTGTCTGTGTGTTGTATTGGTTTCAGAAGCCTGGATAAATCCTTATTTTGTTATCAGAAAACTTTCAGGGTTACTCTGAAGAATGTTTACATTAGCTGTCTGAAGAAAACAACCCAAAAACCTATAAATGATATAATGACGACCTACATGTTAAAGTGAAAGTAAAAGCTAGACACAAACAATTTCAGTGAAAACAGTGTTGCCAGTTGTTCTATTCTACCATTACTAAGAAACCAGTGTTCATCTCTAACTGCTGAGAGACCTCAGTGGGTAACGGCAGAGACATGTGGGATGTTGCAACGTTGATGACAATTTTGTACAGACAACTAGGTTCAGACAGCTGTTAGATAATGATCATGTATACTGTAATATGAATAATCTACTGTTCCATGTAAACATCACACTCCAAATATGAAACAAGAAAAAGATACAAGTGTGTTCTGTATATAGTGTACTTAACAGGTTTTAGAAGGGGAGCAATGTTTCTTCACGCACGCACACGCACACATTTGTATTTTTGGCACCCGTCACATTGTGACACAGTGCATTCAGTCCTTAGAGCCTTGCTTAACCCCCCGCAACCATGACCCTATGCACATCATTTCTATAACAAACACATAACGGTTCAATTCACATTGAAAGATTCTCAGAGCAGTGAAGGCTTCTGCAGCAACAAGGTTAAAAACACTCACTGTTAGTTTATTCGACATCCGGGAGCTGCTTCCATCCTCCTGTCCTGGAGTGTGAATGGGAAATGTACTGTGTGCTGATAAATTTCAAATCCAGAAGACCTTCTCATGGCAGGGTTTGTGATACCAAATCTGAAAAGCAGAAAAAATACAATGTTTTTGTCATTGAAAAGACTGCTGTGTTCAACAGTGTAACATCAACACAGTTCACCCAAAACTGTACAAGAAAATTGAATAGAAAGCTCTTGAAAGTGTGTTTCTAGCAAAAGAATACCACCTATAGCGCAAATAGCATCTTTTTTAGCATTTGAAAAGATGATGTATAGTTTTGATCTATAAACAATATATATTGGCATTAAAGGAAATCTTCGCTTTGCAGAATCCTCCAATCCTAAAGTTGTCATCTGGAGAGGTTATAAGGAGGGGCAGAAATGCAACTATTCTGACAGCACTATAAAACAAACTTTGACAAACCACACAAAGGTGTTTATTATACACGTTTATGCTTTTTTTTTTTTTTTTTTTTTTGTATTTTTCACTACATTTGCAAGCATTTGCAAGACTTGAATTAGGATTTAGTGGTTGGTTTGGAAAATATTCAATATGTCTGGCTAACTGGTCAGATTTTTAATGGGAAGCATGTGGGACTGTCTGTCAAACTGGATGAGACTATTCCAAATAGGGCTAACCCTTACCCTCACATAACCCCAACCATGACCAGAAGTCAAGTCTTTGCCTTAAAATGAACGATAACAACAAGGTAGCAAAAACGTAACAATTCTTATTTTCAGGTGATTATACACTAATAAAAGCATAGATATACATATTATAATGCATTTCTGCCATACTATGTAAATAGAGGCCCCTAGATTTGACACACTGGACTTTTTTGAGTCCTTTTTAGGTTGATAGACAAACACATTTAATCTTTGTGGAGTCATTAATTGTTTTTCTTTAGGGGGATGATGTGTACATTGAGTTTAGCAAAAACAGGGTGCTTTTTGGACTCTGTGATGTAAATATTGAGTCATCTGGCCAGAAAGCATCAATAATCCATGCTTTGCAACTGAAAGGGGTATTATGTTCTCTGTTGCTTCATTTCCCAGTTTGTATACAAGGGTGCAATTTGATTTAGATTTAATTCAGAACCAGTTTGGCTCCACGCTTAAAGGCAGAAGAAACATGGTGAAATGAAAAACATTAATGGAGCAGCGTAACGCGGCACTATGAAGTGCTGTCCACAATAGACGGCTCTTAGTAACGGAGGTCAAATGAAATTGGGATGTCACGCAGAATTGGAATTATATTGTATGGGGTGATTCATGTTCTATTTTCCGAGGGATTTGCACAAAGGAATGAAGCTCAATCCTAATAGGAAACATTATCATATGTAATACAAATTTACATCTCTAGAAGTCCCTCTAGAAAATTGCCTCTCTATGCTGCACTGGTATATTCAATCATGTCGTATGACTTTATGAAAAGCCAAGTTGTGGAAATGAATGAAGCAAAGCAACATTGCATTTGGTTCAGTGAGGCCTGTGTGATATTTATGTGCACAATTAGTTTTATTTTATGTTGGCGTGGATTTATGATGTATCTGAAGAATTCTATTTGAGGAAGAACTTGCAGACAGTGAATGAGAAAGTATATTTAATAAAACAAATGAGAGGGACGGTGACAATGTTATAAATTGTATATACAATATGTAGCCCCATATCTGCTGATTGTGTTATCTGAAGATCTGCTGCTTGCACTGATACAGTGGCTGACATAGAGTGTAAATCAGCATGAGCTTTAATTTTAAATCCATTTTGATGGGTTTGTTTTTATTTAGTCAAGAGTTTGGTGGGACCAGAAATACAGAAATCTTTAAGACTAATATCCACTCAAGAACAGGTTTTCAATTGCTCATGGTTTTCAATGTGTGGAACTTTTTCAGCTGTACTTATGAGGGCATTTCTGGCTATCCCTTTTTGATCAATCTGTTTGCTTGTGGGATACTGGAGGAGGAAGAGGTAGAGGAAAAGAAAAAAGACAGAGATGCGGTCCACAGCAGCAGAGAGGTGTTTCTTTGATGGCTGGTGGAGGCAGAAAATCACAAGATTTAACGTTCAATGTTAAACTGAGCAACTCTCACAGGCACACTTCAGACAGTGCAGTGGGAGGGAGATGTACAACAACACTGCATACTGGTGTTGGTTTTGTGATTTCACTGCAAAAATAATAATAAAAAATCAAATAATGTTTCCAAATGTAACATTCCCACGTATAAATGAATAATTAGTCATTTCCATGACAAAAAAAAAATACCAAGCACTTTTGAACTGAGTAGTTGGATGAAGAGTTTATTTTTGAGTCTCTCTGTGCTCAAGACAAATATTTCAGGCTTGTTTAAAGCTGCATTAATAAATATTTTTATATTAAGAATGCATCATTTGGGACTTTGTCCAATTTAAGAGCCTTACAATTGATGAGAATTATCGATAACACTTTACTTGAAGGTATCGTCATAACTGTGACATGACAAAGTCATGAACGAGTCATAAACATTATGTCAATGTCATAAACATTTATGACTGCTGTCATTGAGTGTCATTCGGTTTTTGTAATGACAGGTTGACAAATTTCTTTGTCATGACAACAGTAAAACCGAATGACACTCAATGACTGTGTCATGTTACGGTTATGACAGTGTCATGTCACTATTATGACGATACCTTCAAGTAAAGTGTTACCGAATTATCACCTCACTCAGCTCTATAAGGTGTTATAACATCTTTCAGCTCATTGTTTAGTTTTTCAGGCCAACTCTCATCTACCTCTAAAAGCTCTAAAAACTCACTGTAACCACCGTGCCCTGTGCCAAATGGCAGACAGACAAAGTTAGCGACTAGCTGATGAATACAATGGAGCTTAAAGAGCCCTCATATTTCCCTCAGGAGTTGGTAAAGACCCAAACAGTGCTTAAAGAGAGTGATTAGACTTATGTTCATGCATACAGACCTTAAAGGTGGGAGAGTGATAGGCTGCTATCCATTGTGAGGGCGGCCTGGCTTGGCAGCCCAGCACCACCCAATGGAAAAGACGTACAGTGGTGCTACAGAACAAAGCTGAGAAAAGCTCAACATCATACACATGTCATCTGATGCAATGAGAGCGACACCAAGGCGAGTGGCGATCATGCTTGTTTTAATGCAGAAACAGAAGCACAGTCGTTTACTTCTCTGCTCCACTAGTGGAGTGAAGACTCGTAATGCTAATCAGCCATGCCAGCTCAGCCGCCATTTTTGTATCAGGACAGTTTCAGCAAGTTCCACCTTTACAAAAGACATTATATTTATGCTTGAGAAAACATACTGCACAACAAGAAAGGAACAACTTCTCATATGTACCAACTGCACATGCCTCGCGCAACACACACATAAACGCACACACTCAGACATGTGCAAACTCAGTGTTACATTCATCAGGTGTCCAGAAACACAACTTGAAAATAAAAGAATAATAACGTGGCTTTGTGTTTGCTCAAGGTGTAAAATGCTAAACTAACACAGTCATAACAATTCTTATTTCCGGTTGACCATACACTATAGTTATGCATATTATATTCCTTTTCCGCCATATTCTGTAAATAGAGCCCCCTAAATCTCACAAATAGAACTTTAGAGCATGTTGCAGCCTACATATAACTTTCATAACCATGATGGCTTCTGTAAATTGTAAAGGATAAATATTCAACAACACATCATGCTGCCGTTATTTTATTTCCTTGCGGTGACATTTTCCAAATTTCTTAGACCACTTTTTCCTTCAGCACTGATTAAAAAGAAGCATAATGTCAGCCAGCTTTAAACTGCAGAGAGAGACTACTCCAAATGGCTCCAAGGCCATATATAATTCACATCTGAACCCCTTCTACCCCTTTTCCTGCAAGAATTCCTATTTAATAGTTCATTTTAACCAATTTACGAGTCCATATCTCTTCTTTTATGAACACAGGAGGATAAACTGACATTAAAATGTCATTTTTTGACAGAGTTGCACTCATCTGACTTGTCTTGTTTCAACATATTAGCAACTCAGAAGAAAGTCAAGGTGAAGTGTACTTTAATTCTCAAAGATTCAAAGATGGAAGTTGTTAAGATCTGATTTGTGTGCTTTTCTTAAGTATCCCTTGTCAGCCTGTCTCTCTATCTCCTGCTATATTCATAGTTTTAGTATGTTGTCTTCGGTCATCAAATATTCAGAACCCCTGTGTTGAAATGTTCTGCCATGCGTGTGCCTGTCTTAAGGATCAAATACAAGTTTGTGTCAGTGTCCCAGGTTCCTACAGGAAAACCCACATACTATCCCCACATCTCAGGTTGCTTGTTTTTTCCAGGTACTTTCTGACTTCCACCATCTCCTTCTGCGTACTGTGTATTGAAAACAAGTTCCTGCAGTACATGCACAGTACACAGTGGCAGGATGTTTGTACTTTATGCACGTTTGTCTGTGTAGTGCATTTGTACAGGTCAGCATTATCACCATCAAGACCGACAGGGCCATGGAACTAACAAAGTGGCCGCATGTCTCTCAATAATTCATGAGAGGTTTGACACCCTACTGTACTAAACCATCTTTTGTAATTGTAATAGAGTCAGCAATTTTTGTAGGCTAATGTCATCATTACTGTATAATGACCTTCAGTGAACTCCTTCTGTCCTATTTTGGTCCTAGTTTCTGCCTTCAAATAAAAAAAATAATAAAAAAAAAAGTTACTTACTAAGGTCTGGAAATGTGGCAACATTACTGAAAAGAAGTCGGGTGATCATGCAAGTTTTAAACAAACTCCCAGTTTAGACAGTATTTTATTTTAGAGGACACGAAGGTGCACAAACTGACCTCCAGGTCCAATTTTTAATCAATTGTGCATGCACCCATTTTCTTTGCACAATGTGAGATTAAAACTAAAATTTTGTAGGTGTGCTCATTTTCAGTTTAACCTACAAAAGTGGATGATAGTGTGGCTAAAACCTTTTTAACTGTACTCCCTACATCCTGGCGTGGAGTAATGCACAGGCCGAGGCAGCAGCCTAGGGGCCCCACAAATGCAGGGGCCCTGGTCCAGGATTGCCAGACTATTTATAATTATTTAAATTTACTTCAGAGGAAAAAAACAACACAACCCCTATAGGGACCTTAAGAGAAATTTAAAAGATTACGCAGCAGAGCGGAGCCGTTGATGATGACGACAAGGAAGAAATGAATAAATCAAGCCTCAACCACATTCTTTTGCCAGCTGACATTCAAACATACCTCCTACAGTGACTTGCTCTCCTAGCTACTCATTGTTAAGTGTGACTTTATATGATGGATAGGATTATTCCCTCCAAATCACATTTGATTGGATACATTTATAAATACGCCATCAGAAGAAAAATGAGTCATCAAAAGAAAAATGTTGACATTTATTTGGCATATTACAAAGATAACTAAACAAGACATGAAAAAGCATTACACATTAAACATAAATTATATTATATATTATTATAATTATATTATTTTCAGTTGTATAATTGTAATATATTGCTGAGCTCAAGCAACTTCACTGAAACCTTGATAAGGTCATTTCAGGGAAGTCACATGATCCACACTACGATCTGACACTCACTAAGACAAGTGGACTGACATATCCATCCTGTCTGTTGTCCTTGATAATGACTCAGTGTAGCGGCGGAGAGCGATGTGACATCATAATGGATCTTTAATGACCCACTCATTAGAAATCTCGTTATAGACCCCTTTCTGAGAGCTCCTCTCTCAGAAAACAGGAGTGGGCGGCAAGAGATATGTTTTTATAATAACACACATCACTCTTTCAGTGTCATCTCCACCTTTTTACGCTTCAGAACAAGTGTGGCACACACAGTAACTGCTAGTAAAGCTATGAAATAAAAGGTAGCATTCACTCTCTTCTACACTGTTCAGCTTCATTCATCTCTTAACCAGGTGCATGTCATCAGAGCAAGGTCTTATTTCCCAAAAGCATTAACCATAACTTGGTCTGTTAGCTTATTGGAACAAAGATTTTTTAATGCTATATATTTAACTTTAATTCCCAGTATTGGAGACAGTGTAATAGTTGATAAACTAGCGTGATGTGAACCCGTTTGTAGACAAACAGTGACAGAAATTCATGATAAATCTCAGATGCAAGGCTTTTGAGAATCAAAGAGGCAAATCAGAGCACTAGTTTCTATTTTCAGGGTACATACAGTAATGCCACAAGTAGGCTACAGTGTGTGTGTGTGTGTGTATGTGTGTGTGTGTGTGTGTGTGTGTGTGTGTGTATGTTTGCGTGTGCGCACATGTGTGTAAGTATATTAAAGAAAAAAATATTCCATATTAAGCCAGACTGGGTGAATCATTATTCTTTGATAGCTGCCACAGCTATACCCCCAGGAGACTGCAGAGGCTTCAGATACTGGTCTGTTCCAGGGTGGTATTATACAGTAGATGGCAGGGTTTTGTGTGTGTGTGTGTGTGTGTGTGTGTGTGCGTGTGTGTGTATGTGTGTAAGACAGAGAGAGTGATTGAAAGAAGTTGGCAAAAGAGAAATGCTATAGTCTCATTTAATCAGATTTGTTAGTGTCTGTATCTCTTTGACAGCTTAACTTGAAGATATATATGTGTGTGTGACTAGGTATGTGTTTGTGTGTGTCACGTGTACGTGTGCGAGTGCGTATGTGTGTGTGTCTGATCCAGTGAGAGGAGGGAGTAAAATAAGGAAGAGAGAAGGAGTCTGATTCAGTCATACCTTTAACTCTCGGTCCAGGACATTTTTGTGACAACTTCAGCGGTAGTGCAGCAGAACGAGCGTGTACATCAGTGTGTGTAGGTGTGTGTGCAGATGGTGCATGCATGCTTGTATCAAGGTACACGCATCCATGAGTGCAGACAGTGAGTCGCAGTGAGTCAGATCTCTGTCTCTCTATCAGAATATTTTTGTGACAGCTTCAGTTGAAAAGAGGTGGAAAGGTAGAGTGGGAATGACAGACTTGGTTTTACTTAATGCCAACTCCTGTCCCTCTGTTTTGTGTGTGCGTGTGTGTGCAGGTACTGTGCATTCAGTTGAATTCAGTGTTCTTGTGATGCCTCTGTTTTTCGCTGAAAGGTCTTTCAGCTGACTTCAGATAGCAAACAAAACGTCAGTTCAGCTCTAGATTTGTTACTGCACACAACAGAGCTGATGTTACATGACTGATAATGGAATGATGACTTAATAATTTCACTTCGGACCAGCAGTTCTTGTATTAATCACGCAGCATAGATGTGAATCTGTTCACACACATGGTTAAGTCTTGTTTTTTGGTTAGTATGTAGGATTAGGGTTAAGTCAAGGATAGGGTAAGAGTTGGGGTCACGCTAGCCCTGTTAGGGACTGCTTCATGGCTTCACGGACAGCATCAGATGTTGTCCACTGAAAGGTTTAGTGAAGTGGCACTGCCAGAACGGTGTCATGATGTCCCCCTTTGGCCAGTGGGTGAAAAAAACTCCACTACAACAGCAGTTTTCACCAACCACTTTACCCCCATTTGCCATTGGGGGCAGTAACAAGCCCATTCTTTGTTTGAAGCACACAAATGAATAGACGAAAATAAATATAAAAACGTACTTGACCTCACAGGTGAAATTTATGCCTCATCTGAAGGACTACAAATAGATGTTGTGTGTTGTTTTATAATTGTGCATATACAACGTATATAGCGTATATAGCCTCTGCATTCTACCATATCACACTTTTAAACAGAAGATGTTTAATTCCAGCTTTAGTGGTTTACTTTAGCAGATGCACATCGGCTAACTTCCTCTCATAAAGCAGCTGCATCCGTAAGCTTTGCAATGTATAGCATTTGACTGTCTCACATGCAGTGGATGTAAACATCACAAGCTGTCACCGGAAAATTCATGCACAGTATTTTTAACCTCTCTTTGACCAACTTTGTGAACCGTCTTGGGTTCAACGCTTGCAAGTCATTACCATGGGGACTCTTTGCCATATCTACCATGCATTTCATATGAGCTGATGTTGCATTGCAAATATGGTTAATGTTAGTGTAAGTCTCCAGGCAATCAATGTAAGTCAATATTATTACCTCCTAAGGGAAAAAAACTAGTCTGTGTGTGTGTATGTATGATCATCTTCTGATCTGTCCCGATTGCCTTTAAGCATGAGCTGGTGTATTAACAAAGCCAACAACATGTCCTCTTCTGTCTCTGTCTAACCATTCCTTTCATAGTGTCTCACCCTCCTCCCCTCTCCTGTGGCCCCAGCATGTGCTGGGCAGCAGGCCCGGCAGGATCTTCCTTGCTTTTCCATATCATTGATAATTGACCGGCTCGGGGAATGGAGGAGTGGAACAGCAGAGCGAATGCTACCCTGCAACTGCAGCTGCTGCTGGCTGCCACGGCAACTGGGGCAGAAAATCAGACTCATCGCTTTGTCATAATCAGCAACGGATCGCGGTTTCCGATGTGTCTCTTTGCTCACTTTCTTTTTTTGTCTGTTTTGTCTGTGTTCTCATTTTATTTTGATGATTTTATCATTCTCTGGTATGAATTTGTGCCAGAGTGTCTGTTTTTCAGTCTAACAACAGTGCAGCATGCAGTGTAGCCTCAAGTACATGTAGAGATTAGACCTATTCACCCAACAGTCTAGCAAGACAATAAAGTAGAGACAAACAGGTGATGTCTGTCTTACAAATCTTCTAATTGTGGGTTATATTTCCTATCTAAGCGCCTGAGACCAGAGAACTCGCCATTAACCTGCATTAAACGCACAACCTGTGCACCAGCATACCAATAAAAATTGATTTGTTTTGGAGCCAAATAATTCTCTTTGAAATCCACAATTCATTATTAATTAGTCTGTAGTCTTCCTCTCCCACCATTTCTCTCTTTCACTCTTCTTGTTTGTCTCTGTCTGAGACACCAGACTGAGAGTAAAATTTTGCTCTATCCTCTTGGGCACTGCTCTTTGCTAGACACACTGTTCACTCAACCATACTGGATCACTGCTGGTGGGAAAGGCTTTGCACCAGCCTTTCGTTGTCACCCTCTGTTCAAATGAATGCTTGAATGCCTTTTTTTCTTGAGTCTGCATGCATTGTATCGGGGTACCAAGGCAATTGTATAAGTGTGCTATTTGCTAGGGCAAGGATGCTTGGACCAATGTATAATGAATATGTTTGTCTCTGACATTTTCCAAAAAATAAACACACTAAAGGTCTGGAAGTAAATGATGTTGTAAAAATATCAAAGGAGGACAAGAAATCTGTTCTATAAAATATGAATAAAGAAACATTGGTTATAAAAAAGGAGGGGCAGTAGGAAGGGTGGAGGGAAGGATAATGATGTGACATAACATCAGTATGACAAATGACAGCAGCTGAAGTTCCAGGTATTAGCTCTTGCAGCAGGGATTCATAGTCTGAATCATGTCAGCTTTCTCTAAATCTTCTTGTGTGAAGTTTAGCTGCTTATATACTTATACCTCAATGCATAGATTGAGTCTCGGAGTTATCAGGCTAATGTACCATAACACTATGCCTTACCAGTATTACATTCATTCTCCAATACCAAACCTCAACGTCAAGGGGATAGGGTATGGTTATGTGTACGGTAGTCTAGCGTTTTCGTGCGTCACATCCATAAAGTTAGATGGCTTACAGGGGGCTGGTGAAAAAAACAAAACAGTAATCTGAAAGGCTGAAATATCCTGTATTTTACCCCCGTAATGTGGGTCAGACTTCAGAAACCCTGTATATGCCATAATGCAACTCAACAGAGAGCTGTTTTTCCATGCCGAGTAGCACTTGTCAGGATGAGTAAACCCATCTTGCGATGTAAAATTGGTTGAGCTCCTCCTAAAGTCAAACTGGCTTCTCTTTGCTCTGAAGGGTTTAAACTAAAGTTGGTTCTCATAAAGATAGACGAACAGGAACACACACACACGTGTACAAAGCCACAGGAAAATGCTCCAGTTTCAACCGTGGTTTACCTTTTTCTCACTGTTTGGACTGAAAAGGTCACTGAGCACACACTGGAGCATGACTGTTAAATGGTGATTTGATCAACCGCAGTTTGATTAAAGAGCAGGGAGATCGTTTTTAGCTTGTTTTCCTGTGTGTGTGTGTGCGTGTGTGTGTTTGGGCAGCCAGGTGTATGTGCCTTCATGTTTTTGCATTAACATCACCCTGTTAAGGGTAGCTGAAAGGGCAGCTGCCAGTCTACAATGACTGTGCGTTCCAACTGTTATGGAATTTTCTATCCTTTGGGTACACAGGGCCACGCATGGGCCTTGGGGGTCATAGACGGTGACGGCACTAAGCCAGATCAGACTGCGGGAGGAGTGCAGGTGCCAGTCTATCTCAGAGTTGCCTGGTGACCAGGGTCGAAGAAACTCAATGTTGGCCTCCTAGACATAATAGATAGCTAACTGTTGACGTTCCATTAGCATGAACAGACAACAGTGTCTCCAGAGTAGAAGTGTGTTGAAGGTGAACACTAACATGGGTAAATGCATCCCCTTTGACTATTTTGGGCGTATAGTATATGTGGCTTCATCTGTAAGGGTTTAAAGTCTGACCACCAGCATGAGTTGGGGAGAATAGAGACCGACTCATATGCATACCCGATTGTACGTGAAAATGTCTCTGATTCTCCTTGATCAAGCGTCAATAAATATTACAGCATAAGACATCAGAGGCTCCTGAACGCTTTCTTCCCTCCTGACCTGGTACCACTGACTTTCAACAATTTCTCCACAACACCAACAACATAAAAAATTGCATCAGTGTTTGTCACAAACCTGGCACTTATCCAATCCGTTGTGATCAGAGACAAGACAATGGTTGGGAAAATCATGAATAAGAAAGAAAGAAAGAAAGAAAGAAAGAAAGACTCTTTTCTTCTACTCCAGAATTGTTGTGAGAATTGTCAAATAGATGGGGCTTTTCACATTTCTTTTATAATTAAAACACAGATTGCTCTTCCAACTTCCCCTCAGCTCTGATGACCTTAATGTGAACTCATTTTCTTAATTAACATGGATTGGAAGTGGAATGAGACTAATTACTGAAGTAGTCTGCAATTTTAAGACCATCCAGAATCTCTGTTTACCCCCAGCACTGGATAACAAGACTACTGGAGCACTTACTGTCAGTTTGTGTGCACTGACACAGAAGTGGCAGAGTTTGTTTGGGTGTTAGATAAGCAGGGTGGTTGTGCCTACTTGAAAGATATGTGTGTGTGTGTGTGTGTGTGTGGGTGGGTGTGTGTGTGTGTGTGTGTGTGTGTGAGACTGATAGGCTGGGTTCCCCCGTGGGCACAGTCTTGGCAATAGCAGAGCAGCGATCAGGTGTCCGAGTAAGACAGCATTTAATGAGATACACAAAGCCAAAGAAAGCAGCCAAGTGGCAGATTTTCAAGCATGTGACCTGCATGTGTGCAGCACAGAAGTGTGTGTTCATGTTGATTATGAATGAACCATCAAGTCCCATGCATTTGTTTGTTGTGTTTGTGCGTGGGTGCAGAATGATTCACCTTGCAGTCCTTCTTCCAGCTGCTGTTAGCCCCAAATTAATTACAAGAGAGCGAGATAGGAAGAGTCCATCTCCTTCTACTGCTTGCCATGAGTTCTTTACGAGTCAACTAACTGCTTATTTGATTGCCTGAATAAATGACACAAAGCAAATGAATCCCGAGCTCTCTGCTCTCTGTCAGATGGTCTGGCCGTTGGACTTTGGCACCTCCATAAATCACTCCCATTCTTCACACACTCTGTTCTCTGCTAGATGTCTTTTTACATGGTGACACCACAAATTTTATATCATAATTAAAATAAAACGGCCTAACCTATTGTGAAGCTTGATTATATTCATGTAGGTCCTATTTTCTCTCTGTTACACCTCCATTAACTTGCAACAGAAGGGAATTGAACCGGAGGAGATGCATATTTCTCAATTTCCCAACAGTGTATGGAAACTCTCTGCGAGATCAATAACTAGATCGCCTCGTCTGCTCGGCTTGTACAGCAGGTAATTAGATAGATTGTGCTACGGTAAGTGCTCATCCTTGCCACTTTATCTTTTATCAGTGAAAGGTGATAGCTTTGGAATAACAACATACTGTACATAAAATAATTGCACAACCACCTCCAGTCACCACTTGTACTGGAATCAGGGTCTAATCAGGGTCCACGATGCCTACATACATTATGGGCTGTAATCAGATTTGGTTTCAGGATGTGCAGAGTGTATTGTTCCAGTCATCTGGGATCTGTTTTTTTTCCCTCTAGTGCACAGTGTCCTTATATCATTAGCATGGATTCAGTTTTGCTTTTGTGCTTACGGCCTCACCCATGCTGTCCTGTGACAGTAAAGAGATGCATGGCATGTGTGGTATGGTATGGCGTGGCATGGCATGGCATGGCATGTAATAAGTGTGTGCGCAGCTGAATGAATGAAGCATCAAATGCACTCCCCGATGATTTACGATAATGTGCAGACTCACTGCCTATAAAACAGTGTGATGGGCTTCTGAGAGGAAACTTCCAGGTCACTGCTTCCTGAAAGATGATCTTAAGCCATTTATCAAACTAAAGTGCTTCACGACATCTCTGAGTGTTACTCATAAAGTGAAGTGGTAAGCCCTGTGGTTCAGCGGAAAATCCTTCGCTCCTTACCGAATGTGAACTTTTGTGCAGTAACGTGAGTTGGAGTCTTGATGAAGTCATGTTCGTGACTGATGTCGTGATGTGAAGGAGTGAAGTCGGAAGAGTTTTGAGCACTATTTTTCTTCTTTGGCTTTAAAGATTTTTCAAGTCTGTCTGAAAGCAATACTGATACGTCTCTTTGTACATTGAAGGAGGTTTTGTCCACTGGTTTGTCCTTTTTCAATATGAGCAACATGGACAAAATCCACCTGTCCCTGTACTGTGCAAAAATGTATTCCAAAGTTCAGCAAAAGCACATACAGTATGAGATTTTATGAATAAAATTAAGTTCTTCAGATTTTTTTCTCTGTGTTTGTCACTTCCATGGTTTAGCAAGGACAAACTGTCTGTTAGAGCCCAAATAGAGAAAACTAGATACTCCCCTCATTTGTCTAACTCTGATGAAAACTTCTGTTATTTTTAGCTGAACTTTTAGAATTACATCAAACAAGGACTGTGGAAAGACTCACTTGTCTTTTTAGGAACGGATCTTTATGACCAGGATGAAAAGGGGGAACAATTGCAGCAAGTATTTTTTTTATGTACAGTAAATATGGATATGAGATGTACTATACATACACAAATGTGAATCTATCCTTAAAGTAAGGGCTTTCTGCACACTGGACTCACCTCTGGACTTAAAGTTCAAATTCCTACATTTTTTGCAAGTTCTTCATATCGCACTCGAATGAATCTGTGAAACAGGTGGCTCATTTTTCCACTTGGAGAAAATGTGCAACTTAAAGGTCCAGTGTGTAAGATTTGGGGGAATCTAATGGCTAAATATGGAATATGCCATTCATAGTTTTCATCAGTGTATAATCACCTGAAAATACAAATCATTGTGTTTTTGTTATCTTAGAATGAGCCTTTTATATCTACAGAGAGAGTGGGTCTTCTTCCAAAACGTCTGCCATGTTTCTACAGTAGCCCAGAAGGGACAAATCAAATGCAAGCCCTAGATAGGGCCTTTTACGTTTTTTTTGTTGTTGTTTTTTTTCCGCACCTACTTTAGGTTCTCTTTCAAGCTAGGGGAGGGTGAGATAAAGGGTGTTCAGTTGGTTACAAACTGCAAGTTAAATTCTACACACTGGACCTTTAACAGCAGCAGCTTCAGTGGTTTAAAATCTAATCTTACTACAGTGATGTAGAAGCATACTCAGTACACTGTGACATCACTGTTGGGCGTGACTACAGAGCACATTTCTCACCACTTCTGGCCACACCCATCACTGATACTGAATCAGAACAAGACTGTTGGCTAATGTATGAGCCACTGCTTTTTAACCTATTACAAACCATGTTACTCTTTAATGACATACCTAGAACTGGGTCAGTTTGGCAAGTCCTCTCTTCATTGTTGATTTGTTTGCATCACTTGCATTTCACCAGCATCCACCTGCAGTACCGGTCTACTCCAGTATTTAAATATGAAGCTTTGCATCTAATATTTTACACCAAAACTGACATTTACCAAATTCATATAAACAGATTAAGTTACTGACTATTATCATGTCATGTCTCTATATAAAAAATTAAGTTTTTCTGATTTAAAAAGATATAAAATGAAATTGTTGTCATATAAATGCATCTGAATTTTTGTATTATGAGATATTTGTGTGGATACAGTACCCATGCATGTGCATCTATTTTATTTATTCCCCTCTGAATGGGGACCGCATCTGTCCTCTCCAGTCCGCGTCCTCCCTCCATCCTCTGACGGGCCAGCCCTCCTCCGTCCCGCCCTCAGCCCCGGCACCGCTCCGCTCTGGTATCATCCATCTGTGCACCGGGACACACACAAACACACACGAAAAAAGAGGCTGCATGAACAGAACAGGCGACAGAACAAGAGGACGCTGAAACAAACAAAACACCACCACACAGGCTGCTGTTGTCCCGAATCGTGAAGGCGGTCCGTGTTATACAAAGCCAACAACAAGCGTCAGTCGTTCATTATTTAAACTGGTCATCACAGCGATACTCCGCGGGTCCCACTCGGCTGATGAAGTGATGCACCCGACAGGACTGTGAGAGCTGTGAAATGATTTGATCTGCGCTCTTGTGGATAGGTCCAGTTGGTGTGGTTAATGACAAGAGAGAGCATGAAGTTTGCGGTTGCGGTGTTGTGGTTCTCCCTGGTTCTCGGGAAGGCTACTATGCAAGGTAAGAGACGGCAAACACAATTCGTCTTTAAACTGTTGAAGCTGTCTAACTGTCAGGCAGCATCCCGTCCAAAACAACAAAGACTGAATTGATTTAGGCTGCTGAAACGCTTGAACCCTGGTGAGGATTTGGGATCTTGTTGCGCGATCAAAACAGAGCATCCCAGCACATTACAGTGTCTTTAATCTGACATTAATTGGCCAGTGCGCCCCGTCCTACCCAGTGCTGCGTAATGAGGAAAGAGTTTCATAAAGAAGCCGACATGTTGTATAATTCAGATGTGATTGCACTTCTAATCGTTTGGGAGGCAGCAGGACAAAATGATGGGGTCAGGTGAGAGGAGCGCGTTGATGATTTATTAAAGAATGGGGGCGCAGCGCCCCCCTGGGGATGTGTGACTGAGGATGTGTGTATAACAAGGTACAGGAGAGCAATGTGGGGCAATATAACATTGAAATTAATGGGGAAAGAATCCCATTACATGATAAAGCTTTGAGCAAATTATGTCTCAGAGGGTTTTTTATTAAAAGTGAAGAATGAAATATTGTGCAGCGATAGAAAAGCAGATACTTGGTCCGTGTGTGTGTGTGTGTGTGTGTGTGTGTTGATTCAGCTTACTGTAAAGCATTTACACCACTCTAATCTTGGAGTGGCTCTTGGCAGCACATGCTGTAAATCTTTCCTGCTATATATTTATGCTGCATGCGTGTGTATAAGGGAAGGAGCGAGATGTGGTGACAAGATGATTAATGATGAAAATGATTAATCCACTGTCAGAGACCAATTTACTGTCCCAGTGTCAGTCCACACTTAAAGTGACATTACGTAGAAATTGGTATTTTTGTGATTGAGCGCCCCCCAATTTTCATCGTCTTTGTCTTTCAGTCTCTTATTTCTTATTTTTTCTTTTAGCTACTGTACCTCTGTAGTCCTTTTCGGGTTCTTCACCTATACCATTATGTCTATAGCAACTGCTATACAACCTACTTCCTACTTCCCCAGCTCTGGTTTTGGCACTACCCCGGCTCTGCTTCTGGGCAGCAATCCCCCTGCCTCATGCCTGAAAACCTCCTCTTCCTGGTGCTCCAAAACACCTGTGGCACAAACACTAACACTCCCTGTTGCTCACAGTCCAGGCAGCCCAGCTAACAAACTGAGCTAACCTTAGCTGACAGTAGCTATAGTTCACAACAGTTTGTGTTACTGTTTACTAACAGAGAGTTGGGGTGGAGGGCATCAGATTTTTTCCATAAAATATGACTTTCACCAAAAAAAGTGAACTAGTTAATGGTATGTGACTTAGTGCCATAAAGCACATGAGATGGTACCCGGAGCACAGAAACAGGCGTACAGGACAAGTATGAATGAAAGAGACACTATTCATCTGATTATGGGTCAGTGTTCCTAAATCAAAATGATTTAAAATCTGTTATTTTATTATGTAAAGATTACGCAATAGAGCTTTAAGCTCATGAGGAATCATTTTAAGCTGATAGTGAGCTTCCTGAAAGGGAGGTTAAATTACAGAAATGGCACCATTGGAAGCAGATTTACGAAAAAACAAAACAAATCAAACAACATATTTTCTTACTTACCTGTAGCACTCTACAGAAATCTTGGGTCCAGGTTTTTCAAGATATTCATCTCTGCCAACTCAAGAGGGATGATTGAATTTCCTTTGTGGCACCCACAGCTTTTAAAAAATTACCTTAAAAATTCAACTGCAACATGTATTTCTGAATAATCAATGTGCCTCACTGACAACAGGAATTATTCATTTTGTGGAAAGTAGTTTACAGTGATATGTGCAGTGATACTGCACACATGTGGTCACCTCTGGTCATGTGATGGTCAGTGTAGTTTTGCACCCAATGACTACATGCAAACTAACATGTGTTGGTTCACATACAGTACAGTACATGCCTCAAGGACATTGTGACTGATGAGGTTAGCCATTGTGAAATGTCTTGGCTACCTCAGAGGCACCTGTCCTGTTGCATTGTGGGTAAACAAGAGCAGAGCTGCATCTCAGATGGATTGCTTCCTTCTCTCTTTAAATCTCCCCTTTTCCATTGGTGTGGAAACATGTCATTAGAAATCAGTGACAGCTGCATGGAGAAAAAAGAAAAACACAAAGTTAAACTGTTTTTCATTTGCACTCGTGTGCAAAGAAAAAAAAAAGGACTCCCCTCTGTTTTCTCTCTCATCCTTTCACCCCTCCCAGTGGTACATCCCACTGTGGTTCTACAGCTAACAGATGGCGGCAGTGTCAAGGTGATCATACCACTGAGTCACCCATGGGGTGTTTGAGATTGAGAAGGATGCAGGGTGTTTGTTTGAAAGCTGGGTCACCCTTGTGTCTGCATCAATCTTCAGCAAATAGTAGTTTCTCTCTCTCTCTCTCTCTCTCTCACACACACACACACACACACACACACACACACAAAGTGTATGCTAATGCATCACAATTTCTCCACAGAGAACCAATCCCATCCCCCAAGCCATCAGACTGTGTCTTCTAATCAATACTCTCCCCTTCACCTCCGCTTAATCAACCGCACACACACACACACACACACACACACACACACACACACACACACACACACACACACACACACACACACACACACACACACACACAGAGTCAGTAAGCCTCTATCTGAGGGAGGGAGAGAGTGGGCTCTTGTACAGGAATCCATCCCTGCAGTGTTTGACTAGTTTGGCTCCTGCGTTTTTGGTTGATGAGCATCTTGAGACAGCGTTGCTTCCTGTAGAGATGGTAGATGGATTCAGCTGAGTGTACTGACGCCCCGTTTCAAGCCTTTACAAACTGTGAGAGCTTTACAGGGGGTTCTGATGCAATGGGCGGTAATCTGTCTGAGTTTGAACACGCTGCGTTCTTCAACTTCAGATTCCAACACATCCAACAGGAAACAGGAGGAGACAGAAGACAGGAAATATAAGTGTACATTTGTGTCCACACACCCTGGAGCAACTCTTTCCTCACAGATTCATAGAAAAAAACATATACTCTTTTGTCTCATAAAGTGCTTTGAGGACATTCCACTGACTTTATTCATCCACCACTCCTCTACCGTAACAGCATGTATAACACCAAACCTAAGACCACAATCTTATCAGCAATTTCTAGTAAAACTACATGGTGTTGATTTTTGTAGATTAAGAAATTCTGGATAAAAAACAAAACAATGAATTAATCCTACAGGCAGCTGTTGTTTGTATATCTAAAGTCTGATGTAGCTTATGCCTCTGTGCCATAGTGCACCCTTGTTGCTTAATAGCCATTGAAAACACGTCAGTGAGCCACACTGTATGTGACATTTTCTCAGGCCACTGTACTGCACACAGACCCGATCCTGACCTCCCTGGGGCTGTAAGCAAAATTCCTCTAAGCGGCCCTCCTATCTGACCTATGAGCTGTGTAAGCCATATGCCACTGACACACCGTCACACCTGACACCCCAGTGCTCTCACTACCATCCTCCCTCCTTTAAAAGTCCATCTGCCAGTTTGAGAAAAGGTAGACTTAATATGAAACAGAATGAGGTATAAACAAACAATATTTATTGAATAGACTATTTTCTATAGAATCTTAAGATAAGTGAATATTAACATTGGCATGAATACAAAACTATATAATATATAAAATATAACACTGACCTCTGGCTCTGCTGCCCAGTCCCCACAATATTGTACAATTATTGGCTATACAATGTTAACATGAATGTGGCTCCTCCAGATTTCCTATTATTAAAAAAACTATTTAAACTATGGCTTGGCTTGAATTAAATATTTCATCAATAGTCAATGTCAATCCAGAGAGATAATCATTGTCTTGTCTTAAAATTCTGTGTGCCTATGAGGAGCACCATCACGCCCAAATATCGTCTGATTTGAGTGTGATGGTGGACAGACGTCGCTGCTGGAATAATTTGGAGAGTTTAAATTCATGCAACCTGCAGTTTAGAGCTGCAGTTTCTAAAATCAAATTTGAATCAGTCAAGTAATAAGTGTCGCGTGAAAAGATGAGAGGGATTAGCTTGTGCGGTATAGAGCATTGTGTTGGGAAGTTAAATTGGAAATTCTCCTCCTTGCTATCTGTTTTGCTGTCTGTTCTCATTCCCCTTGCCCCAGTTAACTTCCCCTTCTTCACCAACCTCTACCCTGCCCCCTCGTTCGGTCTCTCTCAGACACTGAAGGGAATTGCTCTGGGTCACTCTGTCTCTCTCCTTCCCTTATCAGCTCTCTCCATTCCTCTGTTCCATTCCCCTTGTTTGCGAGGCTGTTGATTCAAACCTCTCCTTTCTGTCTATCAGCCTCTGCCTGCCTCTGTTGTAACACCACCATAGGCAGTGCCAAATATCCGTCCTCTTATGCAGCGGAACGCTCGGAGCTCAGAGCTGATAGAACCAGTGAGTTACTGTGCAAGGCTCTGCTGTGCAGCTCAAGTACAAATACCACATAATGCTGCGAGCGTCCAGCAAATACTGCTGTCATCTGCATCTTTTAGACTGAGTTACAATGAGTAACAGCGAAGAGATTCAGTGTCTTGCTTAAGGACAATTCAACACAACATATAGATTTTAGTGAACACACTGGCTTTCAGTATAGCTAAGTATGCAAACTTTAAGGCACTGAAGAAACCATTAGTTTATGTTTCTCTATCCAGTGACTGATGCTTATTTTCAACTGAACCAAATTGAATTACACATCATACATGTTTTGCTCTACAACTGCTATCAGTGTGTTTTCTGTAACTGTCTACCTAGGAGACCTGATATCTTTCAGCCGTCTGCACTTGAACGGTAGCTGGTGAAGTAAAAGCACTGTTCCTTCATTTGCACTGTCTCCTGCTCAGCGTGAACGTCACTCTTTAACGGACTATTATGTCTTGTGCCTGGCTGCACAAAGCGCTCTGAGCTCAGCTTGTCTCCCCTGGCGATTGTTCTGTCTGAAGTGATCATGTCAGCATGATCATTTTGTCAGCCTTGGGAGTTTAGATGCATTTGCTCGGCCATGACCAGCTGTCAGTCCAGGGTTGACAGAGTGTGTGTGTTTGTGCATATATGTGTGTATGTCTGACTCTTAGACCCTGACTTAATTTTTCCCTCCACTTGCTTTTGAGACTCTGGAGAGGTAGTTCACTTTGTTCATGCACGACTGTGTCCTTGTATGTTCTTAAACATGTAAGCCTCGCAAGAGTGTGACATTTATTTCCGCATCTGTCTGTGCACATGAATATAACATGCATGCGAGCTAACTAGCCATATAACTAGGACTGCAACTAATGCATTTTATTTCATTATTGATTATTTTATTAATTAAATAATTTATCTTACAAAATGTCTCACTGCTATTGCCAAGAGTCAAAGTTAACATCCTCAAATTGCTTGCTTTGTTCATATACAGCCATTCTAGCAGCATCATGTCAAGAGGATGAATCATAATGTTTGTGATCTCATGACCTTTCAACTAGCATCACCAGTATGCTTCAAATAAATATTTCAGCATCTACTGGATGACACAAAATTTTATAAAGACATGATGCATCTTAAACTACAAGTCCTAATGACTTGATGGTCTTTGATGATCCCCCGACTTTGCCTAGAGCACCACCATGAGGTTGACATTTGTGGTTTTAAGTGAAATATCTTGACAACTATTGGATGAATTGCCATGAAACTTGGCAGATACTCATGTTCCCCACAGGAAGAATTGTAAAAACTTTGGTGATCCTCTACCACTACTTTGGTTTATAACTTAATACTGGCAAAACATTCTCATCAACTTGTTTAGTGCTAATTAGCAAATGCTAGCATGCTAATAGACTTAACTAAGATGGCGAACATGGTAAAGAGGACACCTGCTGAACATGAGCATGTTAGCACTGTCAATGTGGCCATTACAGTGTCACAGAGGTATCTATACAGCCTGCATACAGTAGCAAGAGCAGCACATTATCACTGTAGTAGTTATGCACATAAAATATAAGAAAATAGACTTTAAGGACTGGTTTACACACATAAAGTGTGTGCTTTACACAACAACGGTGTAGACAGCTGGATTGATTAAAAGAGAAGCACATCGGTTCCCTCAGATGATAGATGACTGAAAAATGTGTCTGGAACATCTTTTGTTTGATTGTTATATTAATACAATTAATCAATTCTTGCCAAACTATTAGTTTACCGTTAATCAACCAATTTCAGCACTACTTATGATCATATCCATGGCAATATTCTCATATTCTCATTAACACTATACCATTTTCTCTCCCAAATTTCTTCCTCTCTGTTTTGCCGTCATCACAACTTTCTTCTCTGGCTCCTTCCAGCTCAAGAAGACTTTGTGTCGCTGGCTGAGATGGAGGATTCCTTGTTGAGGAACCTTTTCACGGGTTACCAGAAGTGGGTGCGGCCTGTCCAACATGCCAATGACACCATCACTGTACGCTTTGGACTCAAGATCTCGCAGCTAGTTGATGTGGTGAGGAAACAACACCCAGATATGCAAACACACGAGGGGCAGATTTTACTAGAGAGAACGAGCCTTCTGTGCTGTGTTTGTGAAAGAGTTTTTGACTCTATGGTCATCTTTAAGATCACAGTTTGTGCTGGTGTGGCTCCTGTTATTGTATTTGATTGTGTTAGAAGGAAGTGAATGAAAAATGTTCAGGTTATTTTTGTCATTAATTCTTAGTAAATAAACATGTAAATATGTATGTCAGCAGATTTTGAACACCTGCATCTTATTTGTCTGCAGCTTGTGAGCTTACTCTGCATGTTTGGTAATATTATCAGAGGAAAGAAGAAAGAATGAAATTAAATAAAATCAGGCTGGCCTTGAAATGTCAGACAGAAATTAGATTTAGGTAAAGCCTAACACTCACAATTCTAAATAGATCAGAAAAAATCAAATAAAATACCAAGGACAGTACCTCTGTCTGGTCTTTGCCATACATAATGTATTATATTAATATTAGATAAAGGGTATTTTAAACTGTCTCTGCAGTTGATCACATCCTGAGCGCCCTTGAGCAAAGCAACCAGACATAGAGGCTCTAATGCTTCCAGGAGAGCAACCCAGTACACAGTCTTAAGTTGTGTGGACCTGTTAAGGAAGCTCTCTGAGGAAATTAAAAATGCCTTATGTAACATGCCTAATAAAATCGTAGTACAGTCGTCTGAGGATTGGACGGTTATGTTTTGGAACAAGACAGGAAGGGAAGGAAAGAGGGAAGAAGGGAAGGAAGTGAAACTCACCACCACTACAACGCATGAGAGTATAGGATAGGTGTTATTTTGAAAGAAGCAAGAGGCGAGGGAAGAATTTGATGATTTATTGTTAAGAAGAAATAAATAAAAAAAGTAGTGAAGAGAAAGACAAAAACAAAGACAGTGGAAGGCAGGTTAAGAGTGTAAGAGATGGAAATGGGTGGCCTCCAGAGGAACTATAGTGCAGACGCTATGCTGGGAACAAAAGTGTTAGGATAAACAAGGAGGAGGCTAAGGAGCTATGGGAGTGGAGACAGAAAGAGAGAGTAAAGAGATGAGAGAGGAAGAAAGGTTAAAAGAGAGGTCCAGAGTGGTCTTTCATAGCAGCAGAGGAAGCAATGAGGCCATCAGGCTTAGAGGAACCAGATCGCATTTATTATTTACAAAAGGACACACACAAACACACCACCCCCCAACACACAGACACACACACACTGCTCCCATTCTCCACAGAGGGCCACATTTTGACTACATCAGCATTTGATGTTTGTACTTCTGCCGTGCAGAAATAACATTCAGAAGAGTGCCATCTTGTGGTGTTCTAACTAAACTGTTATCTAAAAGAAAATCAATTTTTGTTCACAGAGGTATGCAATCAGGTTTGCCTCAGTGACTCTCGACAGCAGACAAACCATCAAATCTATTCCATAGATTTTCTCTTTGGTCACGCTTCATGTGCAGGGGTGTGCATAAGGCCGTCATGACACTGTCATGAATTTTTATCAGAGATTTGTCATTAAATGTCATTCGGTTAATTAACCATAACCCTAAACTCATTAAAAATGACATAATTGACCAAATGATACTTGATGGCAACGGTCACAAACATTCACAAACAAGCTCATGAGAGGTGTTATGACAGCGTCATGTCAGTCTTACGTACACTACTCAAATAAAGTTTTATCTTCTCTTTTTTAAGTTTTGTTTTTTTATGTTCTTCACAGCTTAAACTAAAAAAAAAAAACCTCTCTGACCACAAATTCAATACTGTCCTTTCTTTCACACTCTCTCTTGTTTTGTTTTTTTTTACGTATATGTCAGTACTTTGTATTTAGCAAATAAGGTGGCTGTATCCATATTAGTACTGCCAGGAGTAACTTGAGTTTTTCTCGTTCATTAAATGCTGTAAATGTAGCCAGAAACAAGGCACTTAACCCTCAAAATGTTCCGTTGTGGTGTCTAAGTGGCAAGCAATAGAAGCAATTAACCCACTTTGGGGGAAAAAATCTTCCTTTCTAACTTTTTAAGTACTTTCTTTCACCCAGCTTATTGTCTTCAGCTTATAGTTTGCCCCTCACCTCCTCATTACCCTTTCTTATTGTTCACAGTAATCCCCACCAAGATTTATAAATAGTGCTCAGAATGTCTTCCTTGTCTTCCTGCAGGATGAAAAGAACCAACTGATGACTACAAATGTCTGGCTTTGGCAGGTAACAATGAACACTATTATTCCTACTACAGTGCCACATACTGACTCTATAAACTGTGAGGTGCTATTTTCACATCTGTGAATTATTCAAGAATGCAACCTTTTGTTTCTCAGGCCGATAGAGTATGAATATTTGCAACATGGTACTGTAGCCTATATAAAATGTACACATTGTGTTGTCACTTCAGGTTCAAGGCACACACCACCATCTCCAGAGAGCCAGTCAATCTGTCTGTCTGACACAAATAAAGCTAATCTTGACCTTGGGTTTGCCATGGAGATGAACCACAGAGTTCAGCCTTAACAAGGCAGCTGCAACAGTCTACTCAGTCAAATAAACAAAGAAGGAGGGACAGAGTTTAGCTTATTGCTTTGAAGAAGGCAGTGACCTGTAGCCTCCTTTAGATCTGCCAATGGCCCTGCATGGCACAGGGAACACTATACTACTTTATCCATTCTAAAGAAGGCAAATTCTTTCACAAAGTTAGCTGCAACAATATGTAATATTCAGATAAGGATAGTTTTAGCCTACTATTTGCATTTGTTTAATTTACTCTTTGTTGTTGTTTCAGTTAATTTACTAGTATTAAATGCTGTTTAATAATCCCAATTACATAATATGAATGGGTGGGTATTAGATTGTTGTTAATTTTACATGTTAATTGCTTCTGGAGAAAAAACATTTGATACAAAAAACATTAATTTACAAAAAAAGAAAAAAGAAAAGAAAAAACAATGTGCAGAACAACATATCACTGGGTAAAATATAAGGATTTGTAAACAAAAGAAAAATAAGATTTAGGGTAAAAAAATAAATTTAATAAATAAGTACTCATTAGTCTGTGGAAATAATGGATTTAACATGATAAACAATAAATCTTGAAGTTTAAAGGAGATTACATTTGGGAACACTTCTTTTAAGCTATCCTTAGACTTTGCTAAAATAAATGTATTTACTTGATATGATGTTGAAAAACCTGCAAACATGATTATGGACAAGACCTCAAGCAAAATGGGAACAACTATGCAGAAACATAAACATATTGCCTTGCATTGCAAGTAGCAGTCTGGTGCTGTCCGTGGTGCTGAAATGCAGAAGATGCACTTCTTAAGCTTTCCTAAGTCTAGTGTCCGTCACAGTTACAGTCAGCTAAATCTTTACTCATCATGTGTTGTTATGTATGTTTTTAAAGGAGTGGGTTGACGTGAAGCTGAAGTGGAACCCTGATGACTATGGAGGCATTACCTCCATCAGAGTACCTTCAGAGACTATATGGCTTCCTGACATCGTGCTGTATGAGAAGTGAGTGATGCAGCACTCTGCACACATCATTCAGAGGCAGTGCCTGATAACTGTGATGCATATTTCACATCTTACCTTGACTGATCATTATGACTTTTTCCTTACCACCTCATAATTTCTTTCTCATCTTCTCCCAGTGCGGACGGTCGCTTTGAGGGTTCCCTGATGACCAAAGCCATTGTGCGCTGGGATGGTACCATAACGTGGACTCCACCCGCCAGCTACAAGTCCTCCTGCACCATGGATGTCACCTTCTTCCCATTCGACCGACAGAACTGTTCAATGAAGTTCGGCTCGTGGACTTACGATGGGAACATGGTGGACCTGGTTCTGGTGGATCATTATGTGGACCGTAAAGACTTCTTTGATAATGGCGAGTGGGAGATCCTCAATGCCACAGGAGTAAAGGGAAGCAGGAGGGATGGGGTGTACTGGTACCCGTTTGTCACCTACTCCTTCATCCTCAAGAGATTGCCCTTGTTCTACACCCTCTTCCTCATCATCCCATGCCTTGGTCTCTCATTTCTGACTGTGCTGGTGTTTTATTTGCCATCAGACGAAGGAGAGAAACTGTCACTTTCCACATCTGTGCTGGTGTCACTTACTGTGTTCCTCCTGGTCATAGAAGAAATCATCCCTTCATCCTCCAAAGTAAGTTATGTCAAAGTCTTTGTTCATTTCAAAGCTTTGACTTGGCTGTATTTTTCAAATCTACCCTGGTTTTATCCACGTCCAGTTATCCTAATTGTAATCTTAATTGCGGTATGCTCTAATTAAAACAGATCATAACCACAGCCCCTCAATTACCTGCAGCTTAAACTGTATGTCAACTCAATTACCAAGCTATTGACTTCAGACACAGCTCAGTCCTTCATAGAGCTGTACAGAAAAGCAGCACTCAAAAAGACGACGACTATGTTCAAAATCACTGACTTTTCCATACACTGTGTATTCCATATCCTCTTACGTTGTTTTATACCCTATGTAGAAGCATCAAATTATCCCACAATGCAATGTAAAAATTAATGAACATGCAACAGAGACTAACAAAGCTTCAACGCGCTCATTTGTCGTTCACTGTAAAATATCTCAACAACTATTGCCTTGAAATTTGCTGCTGTTGTTCTAATTTCCTAAAGGATACATTTGAATGATTTTGGTGATCCCCTGACTTTTTTATCCTGTGTCATCAGACAGTATTCACTTATTCATAAAAAAGACAAACTAGATTTAAAAAAAAAAGAAATGTACAGGGATATTTTGACCACTGGTTAGATTGCTGCACTTTTCTGTTGCAGATATTCAAAGTCTCCTCAGGATGATTTCAAATCACTTTGCTGATACCTTAACTTTTCACATAGTGCCATCTTCAGGTCACAATTTAAATTATTATATATTATATATATATATATATATATATTATATATTAAGAAGCGTAGTTTTTACATGTGATGTGTTAAATAAACCAATTTCTCCTCATAAATTGCTCATCCGTACATCCTGTGGAAATAATTATTTCAAACATAAGAGTGAGCTGTTTAACTGATTCCCTTTCTCTGTCTCCAGGTGATCCCACTGATCGGAGAATACCTGCTCTTCATTATGATCTTTGTCACATTCTCCATCATCGTCACAGTTTTTGTCATTAACGTCCACCACCGTTCCTCTGCTACTTACCACCCCATGGCTCCCTGGGTAAAGAGCCTCTTCCTTCAGAGACTGCCCAGACTGCTGTGTATGAGGGGGCATACTGACAGGTAAAATAGCACCAACTTTAAGAAAAAGTGCAACATTATGGGAAAAATACTTTACACTTTCTTTCCAAGAGTTACAGGAGAAGATTAGTTTAGCTTAGCATAGCATAGCCATAGTTATGACAATGCTGCTATGACAAGCTAACATAATCTTCTCATCTAACTCTCTGCAAGAAAGCAAATACAGTAAGCCAGAATGCATAAAACAGTGAGTGTCCATTATCCTCAGATACCATTTTCCAGATATGGAGATGCGCAGCCCGGAGCTGAAGCCCCGCAGAGGTGTGGGGAGGAAGGGGGTTCCTGGACACAGTAGCGGCCAGCAGAGAGGCCCCCTCGGAGGGAAGGAGGATGAGAACCAAGCCTGGCTGGCCATGCTGGAGAAAGCCACGAATTCAGTTCGCTACATCAGCCGTCACATCAAAAAGGAGCACTTCATACGAGAGGTATGGGAGTGGGCTGACATGAGGGAAGGCAAATGTCACTCCCAGTGTATGTCTCATTTGCTCTATGAGTGCATATAAAAATGAAAAAAGTATTCCTGAATGAGGGATGTTTTTGCTGTGACAAACATGCTTGAGGCTGACACAGATTCTCACCTGTGGACCTTTCTTTTTTGTTCTGTCGCTCTCTCACTCTGTCTAGGTTGTTCAAGACTGGAAGTTTGTGGCTCAGGTGTTGGACAGAATTTTCCTGTGGGCCTTCCTCACGGTGTCAATACTGGGAACTGTCTTAATCTTCACTCCTGCTCTGCAGATGTACCTCAGCACACCTTGATGAACACACACAAACTCACGAATACTCCAACAGCGCATTCTTATTTCCCTAGTTTCTCTCTGACCATGATTTATTGATAAAGCTCAATAAAACATTTACACTGTATATTTCTATTGTGGAATCAAACTTTTACCTCCCTGCAGTACAGTATGGTTTGCAGCCTGTAATGAGTACAGGAAACTGTAATGTTCTGGATGCAACTTGTCGTTCATTGTACGGTGCATGCACAGGAGTGCAAAGGTGTGAAAGCAATAAGCAGGTTATAGTAGCGTGTATGATTTGAATATGTGTTTGTACAACTGTAACATTATAATTATACATGCAACAACATGCACAAGTTGCATCACTTCATGAATAATGAGTTGTTTTGTGTGTCACATGCACCATGTGGTCCAGCCAGCTGTAAGTGCTGTAATGATGATGATAATTAAATGAAATCTGATGTACAAAATCAATTTTCCAGTGTTTTTACTTGATGCTTACAACCCAAATGGGCAACTACCCTGAGCAGAGGACTACAGGTTTACAACATAACAATTTGTTTTGTGTTAATTTGATTGACTGCAAATTTGTTTTATTATACTGTTGAAGTGATATAATAGGGACCTTAAGATAACACCCGTATTATAGCCTAATTTTGTAGTCTAACTTGTGCTTACATGGTGCATATGTCTGGATAAAATAGCCTCAAACTCCTTGCTAATTACTAAATAAAACAGAATGCACAATGCAAAGAGAGTGGGAGAACAGTCAACAAGGGCCCACATCTAATTTCTGCACCTTGTGCCCGCTAGAGGGTTGATCTGGCCCTGTTTCCATATGCGAGATCCATGAACTCGAGTAGACCATATGGAGTGGCCCAATTAGGTTGTGTTTTTGACTGTAATGACACAGTATCACCACTGAATGGCAGCAAACATCTTTTGTTTTGCCACAAAAACAGCAGGTTTCGCTTCAAAACCTACTTCACAGAAATAAAGATGTGATAATAAATATTTCAAATGTGACACATGACCAATTAGTATGCTTTGGTGCAGATTGGTATTTTAGCAATATGACATTTTGCTGCCATGTTCTAGCACAAACAATGTATCTTCATTAACAGCTATGACCCTGATGAATGGCTGCATGCGAGAAGGTTACAGCACAGGAGCGCAGACATAAAGGGTGAGGGCACAGCATAACTAAAACTTGTACAATGAGATTAAATACAACAGGTAATATCTATATGAAGCTTATTATGCCCAATTTTGGTTGATTGTAGGTCATCTAGCATTATATTGTACTGTCCCCCTTCTAATCAGCTCTACTTAAGCTTCCCGGAGTTGTCTGCTTTGCTAAAGGGCACATCATCAGCAGTAATTACAAGAGGAGACAGTGGCTGATTCATTTCCTCCACACTGACTTTCCCAACTGGCTGTTTGTCTATCTGAACCGCCAACCTTGCGGTTATTAGCTGATGTAACTTTCTTGTCTAGCCTTCAGGCTTTTGTCACCCAGCAAATACAAGTGGCAGTCCCCTGTGATATCATAGCATTCTGTGCGTTGGCCTAGTTTTTGGGAGACATGAGTTTGTTCTCTGACTTATTCAAAGTGCGTGGCATGTTTAAGTGAAAACCTCTTCCCCGTTTCCCCTGCACTTGAACAGTCTGACCTCATCCCAGTCTTCTATTATTCACTGCTACAGATCTGACTCAGGCAGACAGGTGTGTGTGTGTGTGTGTGTGTGTGTTCAGAATCAGAGTGCACGAGAAGGTCACAGCGTGTGTGTGAGAAAGACAGACAGTGACAGAGCCGGGTGTGAACCCCTCAGGATTGCACATAAATAAACAAGTTTTTAGGTCTTTGGATGGAGAAAAATCTGTGATCACATGGAAGACAAGTAAAATATAACGATTAATAATTTGAAGGGGACTCCTCTTTCTAGCAAAAACATATTTCATGTACTTACATTCTTTAGTCTGGCTGGGAAATTCATAATTTAATACTACTAAATTGCTTGTTTGTTTTTTTAGAATAAAAAATAGAATAATATCAGTAAGAGTAAGCAGCTCTGCAAGGCAGGGCATATTTAATGTAAATGCTAAAATCAGTGTGCTAACATGCCCTCAATGACAATGATAACATGCTAATGTTTAGCTAGTATGTTTACCACATTCACTATTTTAGTGTTAGCAAAATTCGCTAATTAGCACAAAACCAAAAGTGCAGCTAAAGCTGATGGGAATGTCATGAGTTTGCAGGTGTTTGGTCATAAACCAAAAATTGGAAAAATTTAAATCTTGTCTTGTCATGATGGTGCTATTGGAAAAGTCAGTATGATTTATCCTTTAAGCTTTCCTGGCAATCCATCCAATAGTTGTGGAAAAAGTCTAGACCAGAGTGGTGAACTAGCCAACAGACTGACAGACAGAACAGCAATGCCATTCCTGGAGCCATGCCACTGGTGTGGCTTATAATAAAACCAAGAAGTGTGTATCAGATGTAATATGAACTGCTGACATACATTTGAGGGCAAGAGCCAGTTTTACTCTGTATGGAGTCTATATGCACTATTTTTGTATTCACAGAGATTTCCACTGAGCTGTAGTATTTGCCTCATGCTATAGGGCAATTTGAGCCATCTGAGTGAATAATCTTTACTAACCTCAACTCTCTGAATCTAGCCTGACCTGCATTTACAGGTCAGTACACCAGTACGTGTCAGCTATAGCAATTCAAAACCATGGCATTGCATGACAGAGACGCAAGCTTGAAATCCACAATAAAAGCTCATGCTGAACAACATCCAGACAGTGTACAGATTTGCCTTTGTTTAGTATTGACTTGAGAAGTGCATACTTTGTTTTCCGTGGACACTAATGTACAGCTCCAGAAGCAATAAACAAGACAAGATTGAAAAGGTGATCACAGGGGCACTCTGGGGAATTCCGTGGTATATAGAAAGACTCAATTTTCTGCTTCACATCTGTTATCACCGCTGTGAATTGAAGCTCATGTGGATGAAAAGGCTGAAACACACATTTTCCACAGGTTCAGTCTCACATACATTCTTAATGAAGCAACTCCATCATGGGGAAATTACTGGGTAGAGCCCTGGCTCTGTTGCTGTAAGCAGCTCTGGGAGAGAGATGATCATGAAACCAATTACTGATTGAACTGCCAGGTACTAAGGCAATAAGATGACTGTATCACACCTGTGATAGTCCTCATAACATCACATATATAAACTGTGTGCACTGGTGTCTGGGTATGAGCCATGTCACTATGAGCCATGACTACATGACTCAGACTGCCAGTAGCTGTATAACAATGTGAAAAGGTCGATGTAGGTGCTGCAAAACAGGCTGTGTTGCTCACCTCAGCTTCCCCGTCTAAAGGTGTGATCCTGCCTTTCAAAGAAAACACTGCACGATTTACACATGACCTTTAACTTTTGTGTCTTCTGTCATGAGAGCAGACAGAGTAAAAAGTGTTTGTTGGTTAATATTTTATTTTCATTTTGTTGCTGACTTAGACAAGAAAATGAAAGTGAAGAAATGTAAAGAGAAGCCAAAGAAGGATTAGCTCTGGTGCTACAATGTGAGGGAACACTGTAGCACTGTGACTGTTAATGGTTATGGATTTTAAGACAAAGCTACAATGACTCCTGTTCAAATAATTTTATCTATGGGACACATGGTAAAGGTCACATTAAAAACACCAAAAATGTGACTATGAGTAAAGTCAAAGGTGTCATAAAGACAAATCAGCTGAGAATTATCACCCAACTCTGTAGTTCCCCTGAGCTTTACAGAGTGTTTCAGCATCTTTGAGTTCATTATTGGCAGTGAAGTTAGCTCATGTAAAGTTATCTTTATATGCTAACTAAAGCCCACAGACAGGTACAGTGTGTTTCTACAGAAGCCCAGAATGGACAAACAAAACACTGGCTCTAGATCGGCGGTTTAGTGCTTTTCGTGAGTTTCACAGCCAGTGTAGTTTCTCCTATAGAAAGGAGTGGGTGAAGCGAGACAGTTGCAATCAGCAACTACACCACTATATGCCACTAAATCCTGCACACTGCTCCTTTAAACATGCAAAAACGGATAGCTTTGGCCACTTGGACTTGGTCATGAACATATCATCCTATTTTAAGTTGGTGAACTTTTGCTTATTCTTTCAACAGTTATGGAGCAACATTAGCATTCATTTGGAGTTATTTCTGACAACATAGTGTATGTAAGTCCAATATTCTCTCTTTTAGCTCTGCTTTTGGTCTCTACCAACTCCTGAGTGAAGAATCTGGCTCTTTAGCTGCTAAATGTTTGACTTTGGTGTACAATAGTGTACAGTGTGTTTTTAGAGATGTTTTTCAGTTGCCTACTGAAAACCTACAGTATGAGAGTGGTGAACGTGAACCAAAACAGTAGCAAAGCAGCCATCCAGACAGTTAAACAATGAGCTGAAACTCATTATAAAGCTCATTAAAGGTACAGTGTGTAGAATTTAGTTGCATTTAGTGGTCCAATCACTGCATTGTAATCTCCTCACATCACACTCACCTTCCTAGTGTAAAGGAGAAACAACACTTTAAGGACCCTGTTTAGAGTCAGTATTTAGTTTGTCTGTTCTGGACTACTGTATAAATAAGGTGTTTCAACATGGCGGCCTCCATGAAAGGGGACCCTCTCCCACTGTAGATATAAAAGGATATTTTTTAAGTAACAAACATAAACTTATAAACACTTATTTTCAGGTGATTATACATGCATCAAAACATAGTTATGAATATTATATTCCATGTTTGCCTTATTCTGAAAATAGAGGCCCCAAATCTTACACACTGTACCTTTAAAGCTGAGGGGAGCAGTAGATCCAGATAATTCTCTATAGGTTCATCATTATTGAGCCTTCACACATTGTTGCATTGTTTTCATGTTTGTTTGTTTTTAAAATTTTCTTCGGCAGTAGCAGTAAAGTCATTTCTCTTCCCATACATGTACAGTACATTATGATTTAATGTGGCGAAGTATGCTGAGACATGTGCAATGGCATATGTCTCAGATTAAATCACATGTGGAACCCTATGCCTGATGTTCATGCTTGTGATGCTGTCTATATGTTTATGATATTTATGGAGCAGGCTCGGGGCTACTATTCTATACTATATGTTAATGTGTTTTGTGTGGTAAGGGGGGGGGGGTTGTCTCTTTGAGTTGGGCAGGAAGAGATAGCACACATATATAATACAGGACTGCACTGTAAATAAACAGGTGCACACATAAAAACACACAGAAGCCCACACTCTTACAAATACACACACACACACACACACAGTACCAACCTCCCATCCCTGCAGGCTCAGCCAAAAGGACATTTATTTAATGTGAGCTGATGGCAGTCTACATACATGTACAACACTGTGTCCAGACTGAAGCCAGACACACTGAGGCTGAAGTGAACGCGAGGGCGAGAGTGATAGATAGTGAGAGCTAGAGAAGCGCCACAGGCACTCTCGTAATGGTCTGAGGACATCACTGCATCTGATGCTCACAGGCAGAACCGCAAGAGTACAGAACAGAGAAGTGGAAGAAAGGAAACAGAGTGGGAGAAGAGAGATGGAAGGCTGAGGAAGAGGAGAGAAGGAAGATCAACAGGAAATGAGGGGGTATGGCAGATGTGTCAAGTGACAGAGAAAGGAGAAAACTAGAAGAAGTGAGCGTCAATAAATGGGTGACTAATAACATTAAGAAGATGATGCAAAGAAAAGGGGGTGGTATACACGAGTAAGCAAACAGATCGGGAAACAGGTCATCAGTGCATCACACCAACCAACAACTTGAAGCATCTCCATACGAGCAAATTAGGCCCCACACTGACACACACACACCTGCACACACACAAACACACAATAATACTCCATCTCTTGTCATAGCAGTGTATGGTGTGCTGCCTGTCTGCCCTGAAGATGTTTTCCTTCCCGCTGACAGCACCACACTGAAGCTCAGGCTGTCTCATTAAAGGTAATTATGTCATGCAATATGTTTTAACAACTGGCTAGCTGCACGAAAATTCACCACATTGTATGTCTGCCACAGTGATTAAAGATGCATTCGGCTGTGCATGCTGACCAAAAATTATGAACTTCATACTTTATCTGCACTGCTGCTGCTGCTGCTGTGCTGCTAGAAATTCTTATTACTCCAAACAACAATACATAATGTCCTTGTTATACTGTAAAATGTACCGTGTGCCTGCTGATATTTGTATTACTGAAGTTAGGTTCAATCACAAGTGTAGATTTCCAAGGTGAAAGTAAATTGGGTGCAGGGTGAAGTTTTCAAGGCTAAGCCCCTGATTCTGATTTAAGAGGGTAATGAAGTTGATCACATCAGTGCCCATTAATCAAGAGTTTTGTTGCCACAGGCTGAGATTTATGGCTTTTAATATCTAAAATCTATTTTGTATAAGCCTCCCTGTTTGGATACATTTTTTTTTATACCTCACATTCCTTTTGCTCCCCTTCCAAATTGTCCTTAATAAATAAATACTTGATGAAACAATTCCTTATGTTTTCTCTTGTCCTGCATGTCTAATCATTGTATGTTTGCTGTCAGATTAGTAGTCTTGATTTCAAAGCAATCGATGGCTCCTACATCAACCCTCAGTATAGTTATTAACTAGAGGAGAGAGTTGAGGAAGCCACAGGTGATGCCTGTGGCAGTGAGAGGGTAAAGATAAGAGAATAAAGAGGAGAAACAATATAGGAGGATTAAGCAAAAAGACAATGAAAAGATAGCAGAGGAACACAGTCATGAAGAAAAGCAGGATAATGAGAGAAAGTGGTTGACACTACTTGTAAAAGAGGTTATTGAAAGAGAAGAAGAAGGGAGTGAAGAGGATGAGGAGGTGCAGAAAGAGACTATAGTGACAAGACTGAGAAAAGTTCCACAATGAAAAATGAAGAGATTGGAAATTATTCCATTTTTATGCTCCTACGTGAACTGAATTTGTGGATTTTTTTTTTTTTTTTTTTTTTTTTTTTTTTTTTTAAAGGAAATTCTTTATTGTTGCTCAGTTGCTCATCGGAGGAAAAGAGGACAGGGATGAGACTGTGATGGATGATCACTGCACCCAGATTTTAGGTTGGAAGGGAGATCATGTTCACTACTCTAAAAAAATGACCACCTTAATCCTGTTGATCAAGTGCACTACTGAGCATGCGCCAAACAAGCATGAGAGACAATATTTAATTAAACATTTAAATGACTAAAAGTTTTCCAGAGTCTGGAGGCGGGATCATGTCGCTCTCTGTTGGATATTTCTGTGCGTGCGTTTAGATCGTGCATACTCATCTGTCCTTAGTCATCATCATCACCCATAAAGTAGATGAGGATGAGCCCGAAATGACCGGAGGAGACAAACCTTGACGAAGTTGAGGGCATTGCGCAGAAGGAGGCAGCGGACAGGTGGCTGTCATCATCACCGCACAGTGATACGAGACAGGAAAGACGCACGGGGACACGTTGGGGATGTTTGATATAAAAACACAGCTAAGCGCAGAGATGAGGGGAAGAGAGCGGGACTCAGAGTGACTTTTAAGGCGACAGTCGGCTCAAACACGAGGAGACAGACAGAGGTGTCCTCCCTAGCGACAAGGAGGGAGAGCGAGAGACAGACAGACAGACAGACGGAGAGAGTGAGTGAGAGAGAGAGAGAGAGAGAGAGAGAGAGCAGCCTAACAAAGCTGCACTCCCTCGAAGTTTGACATCCCCAGCGGGCTCTTGAGGAAGTTCTGCTCCACCGCTGCCATGGAGCCTCGGAAGTGTCCTGGATCTGTATTGATTGGAATTTACCTGTTGGCGACATTGTGCTGTCAAGGTGGGTCACTGATGGAGCCTTCAGTCTGTTTTCTGTGTACTAAAGGATGCAGGCACCAAAAGAATAAGATGCACCCGTAGGCACGTTTTCCTTTATATTCATGTCATTTGGGCTTCATTTACATGAATATTTGTCAGAGAGACGAGAGCTGTAGTTAAGACACATTTCGGCTTAGTTCGGCTGGTAACTGCACATCTGGCGTGACGAGAACATATCCAAAACTGTCAAAGGCATGCTCAAGTTTTTGGTGCAACAGAATATTTTATTAGAAATGTTTTTTATCAGAAAGATATTTTAAATTTAAATTTAAAGCGACCTTTACATATGTGGCTACATATGCAGCATTTGTGGTAGGTGTAAAGGCTACTGAATCTCGTAAGGTAACCACAGTTTAAGAAATTGCTGCTGTCTTAATAAATTTGCAAGCTTTCAGCGCGTGGGTCAGTGTTATTGTGTTATTGTGTGTGCACACGAGTGACTCTTAGTCCGACAACATCTGGACCAGAGCAAGAAGGGCGTCCCGTCCATGTTGCACGAAGCCCCATTTGGGCCGTTCATCCCTTCACTGTAATCTGAAGTTAAAGGATTGTTAGATGCGTGACTCCAGTGGACCAGAGCTACAACAGTAGGAAGTTAAATCTCTCCTAATGTGTTTGAATTCCTGGTGTACATTCTGAAAATGTTTTACAATCGTGTTTTACTGATTGAAGCTACCTTTTCTGTGCATTTGTATGACTGATGAGGAGGGAGAGAAAAAGGGAAGGTCTTGACATAGAGGCACATCACGCATCTATGAAGATGCCAGTCTCAGAAACTGAATAACAAGACTACAGTTATTGTTTATGATGAAGCAGGGCTGACATGCTTCCCTATCCCTGTTTCTGCAACTGCTTGTGAACAGATGAAGGTAAGAGTAGGGAGGGTCCATGCATATTATCCCAACAGAACCGATACTATAGGTTAAAGACTATCTTGCAATTACAAAAGCAGGTTTTCTGCATATGGCTGCAGCAGTAGGTTGAGCCTAGTTGTCCCTACATGACAATATGGTGATTCCCAAATGCTAAACAAATTTAAGAGCATTTTCACAGAAACTGAATTGAAGTCCGGATCACCATACATCACAAAATCTTTGAACCTTCTAAGAAAACAAAATTCCATATAGATTTCTTCATCTTTCATAACTCAGTGGAGTGAAAGCTTTCCTTCTTCAGAAGTCATATGGTGTCTTCACTACAGACTCACCTAACAATTTCTAGGACAAAATTAACAAGGAGGTCTTGAACTCTTCCAAAAGTACAGGCTGACATATATATTTCCTGATTTTCACATAATTAGCTGTGTGTATTATTATGCCCACCCTCTGTTTCAGACACAGACCTTCCAATTAGTTTCTATGGGTACAGTGTGTCAAATGTAGTGTGGACAGAGTCTTGTCATTGCTCGGTGAACTCATCTAAATTTGCACTTGGCTTGTCACTGATGTTTTAAGTGTTTGCTAATGAAAGTTCTTGACTATACACTTGTGCATACTACAGAAGTGGGGGGAATGATGGGCTTTAAACTTGTAACACTCAGTCTTGATGTTGTCAATGCTGCAGCGTGGGTGTAATTCTTCCCCAAAAATTCAGTAAAATGGGTGTCCCAGTTTCACTTTGCAGACACATCGATTGCTGCCAGCCAGTGCTTACATTTGAGCAAAATAATTGTTGCTACTGCAGTTAATTAGGATTCACCCTTGGTGAAAATATCAGCTCAAAAGACAGTATTCTAAATCACTAAATATTAATGATATAAATGAAATTTAAGCCGGAATTTGTTAAAATATTTTTGCATAACATTAATGGACTTAACATGCATTAATTAATATTTTTATTTTAATCAAAGAATATGACTATGCAGAGTGTAAGGGATTCTCAAAGTAGTAAACTTACATATTATTATTGCCCCACTTTGCAGTTCCTCTTGGGTTTATTGAGCGTTTTAGCATCTTTCAGCTTGTTGTTTTGTTTTTTTTCGACACTCTACTGGCTGGTTTATTGCCTGCTCAGCACCTAATGGGACATAGACATAGTTAGCATCTAGCTGGTGAACATAGTAGAAAAGTTAGCAACTAAGGAGCCAAATATTTCCCTCAGGAGTTGGTGGAGAACAAAACAGATCTAAAAGAAATGTGTGTTCATTTGTTGGCCAAGTGAACGATAATCCTGCTCTGTGTCAGCTTGAGATCTGCATTTAATAACAGATTAGACAACATAAATTTATTACATAATAATGTGAGCTATGTTTACAGGTAGTTGGACTGCCCACAAGCGGCCAAAATAACAATTAAAGTGGGTTTAAGGAAACTTTCTGAAAACAAATAATGCTGCATAAATGGATAATTCTTGTAAATCTGAAGCAACTATGTGACCAGGAAATCTTGCATAATGCATGCACTCTGCATTTCAGAATCATGTTTGTGTGTACTCTTGGGCCAAAGAAAATGCTCCTGGAAACATATTTGCCCAAGCTAAGTAAATGACCTTGTTTGATATTCTTGAGGAAAATAAGTTTACTTGGCCAGATTCGTTCTCTCTTCTTTGCTTCTCAGATTCTGGATTTGTATTGATCCTATACAGATATCTGCAAACCAGCTGCTTTAACGTGATTCGATTATAAACGTATCCAACCCTCTTCAATGTTCAGAGTGCCTGAGGCTAATCAATATTTAATCTGTCTGTGCTGGGATAGTCCTTGGGAGTGTTGTCATGTTCTTGAGTTGAAATATATCTGGTAAATTCCTTTCTCCGATTGGAGAGAAGTTCATTAAAGGTGCCTACAAGTACTTTTCTATAGCTATATATACTTTGAAAGGAGAATCATTTGAGATGAGCACTATAATAACACATCTAATATGATAAAGTGAAGAATACATTATTTGCACCAGTAACATGCATGTGAAAAAATGATAGGAACATCCGTCATAGGAAAATGTAATCATGTAGGTATCCAGTAGCTATAACAACAATATGTAAAGCTGTAAAAGTGCAGTGCCATGTGTACATTGCAACCTGTGTAAAATGAAAACTGTCTCAGGAGTTTTGTGCTTTATCCTATTAGCTGTTGGCTTTTGAAATACATTGTAATTTCTTAACAGCAGGTTACGTCTCATCTTCATTGCATTCACTCAAATGGTGACAATGGTCCATTGTGTTTTTTATGTATTCCGTATATTTATTGCCGTTCATTTTGACTACTGTCTCTAAACCAAACTGCCTCTTGAGGACATTAAAGACTCTGGCATTGTCCTCTCTCTTATTGTGAAGTCAATATTACTGCAAGCAGCAAGCTGTTAGGGGTTGCCTTCTGGCTCTTGAAAGCTCCGATATGGGGCACACTAAGAGGGGAAAAGCCCAGATTAGGATGTTGCTTAGGGGTGTAAAATTTTAGTGTCCTACTGCTTCTCTCTGCTGTGCGTAAACATTTTCCTAAACATAACCTGCAGAGAAGCTACGAGTGGGCCATGTTATATTTTATGACTTTAGATCTTGCAAGGTGTGTGTTTGTTCTGGTTAGCCAAACAATATAGTTCATGGTGTTTTTCAAAGTTGGTTGCAGTATGTGAAGATTTTATTACATCACATAGCTGAGTAGAGGGAGAAAGAGGTGGTGTTTCTGTGAACCTGTTTATATTTTACTTTATTTTGAAAATGAAACTTTTCTTTCATTGAAGTAGCACTCAGTCTGTGAAAACAGTTGTATCAAGTCAGGTAAAACTCTGATGATGTGATGTCACTTGGACTTGAAGACCAATTTCTAACAGGAAGCCTGTGTTGCAAACAGGAAGTGTGGAGCTGATGAAAAAATAATATATGGATAGATATTAGATTTCTGGCCCTCTACTTATTGATTGTATCCCCTCTTTTTCCCATAATCCACCACCATTATGGAAGTAACATACTAAAATTACTGCAGGACCCCTTTAAGGACATGCTTTAAGATTGCTGTGATAAAATTGTATGATTATTCCCAAACTGCAGTCAGTGAATCCACCAAGCAAAAAGGGGAATTTTTGAGGTTTGATTTGGATTTATATCTTGGAAGACTTCATGTGAAACCTGTGGCAGGTTTTGTCTCAATGATTTGTTACACCTGTGAGTGTCATTATCCGTGACAGGAAAAATGAGCACACTATGGACACAGAGTCTGTAAAAATGATTTTGAAGGCAAGTACTTTCAAGGGTGAATGGCTCATAAAGTGAATTGCCTGTGTGTCTAGTGCTGCATCCTTCCAGTAATAAATGAAACACTTTTTTATTTCTGTACAATATAACTGAGCTTTAATGATTGAGGATTGAATGTGGCCCCCAGTGGGCTCTGAAATGGAAATACGAGAGGTCACTAATGCGATAAGAGAGATATATAGCAGCCATTTGAAATTGATAGATGCCTTCAGGCTACGTTAGGGCTCTGTATGTTCAGTGTATCTATTGAGGTTGTGGATCATGTAGCAAAACAGTGAGTGGTGAGTTTATTGCTAAAAATTGAAAAACATGGGAGGCTGGGGCACGAATTCTGAACGTTAGAGAGAAGCCCTGAGGGCAAGAAGAACATTAAGAGGACGAGGCTTTTTGCAGAAGAAACACAGATGGTAAGACCGATCGTAGAGCTTGAAATGTCCTAAAATGCATAAAGTGAAGCCAAATTAGATATGTAAGTGTTTTGAAAATGGATAGTTGTCCAGGTAGTGTCACATATGGCTTCTGTCAACTGAACATACCCTCTGAAAAGAGACGGTGTCATGGTTCGACTGTATCCTGTGTCGGTATTGAATAAATATTGAGCAGGACAGTCTATGAGAGTGATGCTGCAGCCAGTACCCAACAAGTGCAATAATGTACAAAATACAATGATGGTACATCACCATATGAATAACTTCTTCATTTCCAAACACAGTGCATCAACATTTCTGTCAGACACCTGGGTGAATAAGCAGAGCAAAGTTGAGCAAGGGTGAACTCTTACCTGCAAGTCTGCCAGAGCTGGCCAGAAGATTGCATCTTAAGTGGAAATGCATGCTTGAATTCATCTATTATACATGTTTCAATTGGAGTGAATGGGAGACAGTGAAAATTTGCAGGACAGTATTGTATTAGTAGTAGTAGTGTTTCACTGTTTTCTGATTAACTTAATTAACAATAAAAATAATGGTATAATGGCTATATTTGAAATTCAAGCAAATTCAGTGACACTTAGTGACACAGTGATACCTTAGGTCTGTTGTGTATTCCAGGTGCAGGAGACATTTGTGTGACAACCTCTTTAAACCATTAGCACTGATTAAAAAAAGCAGCATTAACTGTATCTATTAAAATGATAATTTTCCAATGTTTTTATAATGGTGAGTATTATGTTCACTCCCATCATAGCCCTACTTACACAGCTGCCCTTGACAACCACAGCCTTTTTAGGATTCTCCTTAATCTTAACAAGAAAGATACGATAAAATGTGTGTTCATAGATCCCCAGAGGGGAAGTCTACACTCAGAGGTAGAAAACAGATAAAGAGCCATTTAAAATGAATAAATTAATACAGTATATATACTCAACTTCCACAGGCCATATTGACTAATTAAGAGTTAATTAGGTACCAAGTTGGAATTAATAGGTTTGCTTGTCAAAAGTGAATTAGTGGAATTTCTTGCCTTCTTAATGTGTTTGAGAACATCAGTTGTGTTGTGCAGAGGTAGTGTTGGCATACAGTAAATAGCCCTATTCAATTACAGTCATAATCCCTACAATGGCAAGAACCTCTCAACTAAGTAAAGAAAACAACAGTCCATCATTATTTTAAGACATGAAGGTCAGTCAATCTTTTCAAGAACTTTGAATGTGTCTTCAAGTGCAGTCAAAAAAACAGTTATCGAACACAATGATGTAACTGGCACCAGGAAAGAAGAAGAAAAAAGAAAAAGAAGAGAACTGCTTTGCCAAGAAACACAAGGAATGACCAGTGGAAATCTTTACTTGGTCTGATGAGTCCAAGTTTGAGATTGTCTGCATGTGTGGTCCCCACCATGAAGAATGGAGGAGGATGTATGATGGTGTGGGGTTGCTTTGATGGTGACACTGTTGGTGAATTCAAACATGGCTACCACTGCATTCTTCAGCAACATGCCATCCCACCTGGATTGTATTTAGTGGGACAATCATTTGATTTTCAACATGAAAATGACCAAAAACACATGTCTAGGCTATGTGAGGGCTATTTGAGCAAGGAGACTGGTGAAGTGCTGCATCAGATGACCTGGCCTCTGCAAACACCTGATCCTTCAAGACCATTCCCAATGACTACTTCACAAAGCTGATTGAGAGAATACCAAGAGTTTGCAATGCTATCATCAAAGAAAAAAGTGGCTACTTTGAAGAATGAAAAATATAAAACATTGTTTTGTTTACCACATAATTCCATGTATGGTATTTCAAAGTTTTGATGTCTTCAGTGTTAATCTACAATGTAGAAAATAACAAAAATAAACAAAATCCATAAATTGTGAGTACATAGAAAAGGAGAATTGTGTTTATTGATTGATCCATGAGCAGTAGCTGCACACACTCTTGCAACTGCAAACATATCCAATGACTGCTTTCACACCACATGGGAGATGTGGTGTGAAAGCAGAAGTAGAGTGAAGAAAGTGTGATTTTTTCCTGTTTACATTCCCCACACTGCAGTAGTTGCCTTCAGGGCTACACAACATAATAAGACAGTAATCCTGTCTTTCTTAAAACCCTTGTGACCTCCTTTAACATGACAGGTCACACTGTCAGCCAAGGACAGTACACTGTGGCAGTAAACTGATGCTGAACAAGAGATGAGCTATCTGCTCTTATCCCTTACAACACTCTTGAAACAGCACTTTTTCTTGTAGTCTTTCGTGAGAGGCTTTGAGGTTCAGCTTTTTCTTCATTCATGTCAGTGAATCATTGAGTCCCTCCACCCATCTTTTCATTCATATGCTATCATGTAAAAGAAAGAAAAATAAGTGAGGAGAGGCAGGTTTACACCTTCAATAACAAGGTAATACAAAGTGTTTTACATAAGACATAAGAGACAGAGAGCATGATTGACTTTCATTTTTTTTTATCTGTCAATGATTGTACCAAAAATGGGTTTGGAAATGTCTCTTCTTTGTAAGACCAGAAAGAAAACAAAAGACAAAAGACTTAATCCATTTCTGTTGGCAGCCTTGTGCAGGAAAAACCACCCCTGTTTGTGCCAGAAATATAGTACGAATGATATAAAATAATGTAGCCTTGCAAAGTTTTTAAGTTCAATGTTACCTAAATCATTTCAAACTAAGCTCGAAATTTGTACCTCTTTCAACACCTTTGATAAATCGGTCTGGCTAGTTATGACTGCAAGACATATTTTCATGAGGTGTAGGGTTGGCTAATGGATCAGTGTCATTTTAATACATATACATATACATATTTTAATACATTATTGTTTTTATATTAGAGGCACCACCACATTACACAGCCTGACCTTGCAAAACAAAAAGAAGTGTTAATTGATCCATAACACCTATATTGTTTTAAAAACACTTTAACGTTTTACATTTAATGTAAAAACCTACCAAACTAGTGGGAAACTAGTGATATGAATCTGTATGTTTTTGTTTCACCTCTGTGAAGTGCGCTTCACTACTGTAAGGATTTCACACAGCTTTAAGCTACACTTTAAATTTGACAATTTCAAATTATATTTTGCCAACGTCTGAAAGCAATGCTTGTTGAATGTTTTCATCAGAAAAAGGGGCATTTCAACATGCAAAGCAATGCACTAGTATAACCAAGACAAGCCTGTGTAAGTAGGAGATGAACAGAGTAGTGAGTAAGAGAGATATTACATAACGACTGAACTACTGACACGGAGCATCACATATGGGACACCGTAGGGATAAACATGCAGCTTTCTGGAAGCTGCCCCAATTCAGACTAAAGCCCAGTCTAATGACACAGACACAAACACACAGACACACACACAAACAGACACACAACCTGAGGACATACTGTGTAGTGTGCTGCAGTCTACTGTACCAGTTAGCATCCCAGTGCAAGTAGGCTTTATAAGATGTGTTTCTCTTCCCTTTTGGGATTCATTGATAAGGCCACTGTCGTCTGCCTCCACCTGAACCAAGCACATTCTGTAACACCAACCTTGCTGATAACGTAGAAAAAAAAAAAAAAAAGACAAAAAGAGGGAACAGCTCTCTCTCTCCTGCCCTGGTGGAAGAGACTGACAAGGCCAGCAAGGTCACCAAAAGCTTGCCTCATCAGTAAAAGTTTTCTGTTTGCTGCTGCATTTTTATCAAGTTAAACTTGGGGCTATTTATTCACATTTTACTTCCTGCACTGCAGCTGCATTGTGTTTGTTTGACTCTACCTTTTAAACTGTCTGTTTTATCTTATTTTTATCTTGTGTTTCACTCTTTAAAATCCTCTCCATGTGTATCTTTTCATATTACCTTGTGTTTGTGTTTCTCTTAATGCCTTATGTAAAGCACTCGTCGTTGAAAGGTGCTATACAGATAAACGTGCCTTGCCTTCCTGGCATATGAAGTAGTGTGTGTTTCTTTGCCTGAACTATAGAAAATAAATGGTACAAACTCGACTGTACCATCTTCTGTCTCACGGGAGGGAAGTACAGACTGGTGTTACTTGAAGGACAAGGAATCTGATTGCATAATACAGATCCGGTACTTGTACCAAAGAAAGGAAACACTCAAGTACAACATGGGGATTGACTTAAATAAATGTACTATTATAGATTAACTGCAGTATATCTCACCATTCACAGATGTGTTTATTTTTTTACAGTGGCTCTGTGTTGGGGCTCTTTATGGTTCGGCTTAAGCTTGTATTTGCTTGGCTCGCTTCACTCCATCGACTCACACACACTTTTGCTGGCTGCCACTCTCACCTATTATGCAGATTCCCTGTCACGCCAAGATTTAGGGGTGCCCCAACTGACACTCTGCAACATCCTCACACACAAACACATAGCAAGCTGTCTTTGTTTATATTTTTTCTCATTAGCTAATTAGTCATCCACTCAGTCATTGTGGGTGCACTCACGTCTTGGCTGTCACTTGGTAATTGCTGGAATATGTTGAGACAACATCTCATTTGGACAAGGGTCATTTGGGAAATGCAGGCTGAGACCTTTTCAGTTATGGCTGAGGTGAGACACTGAAGGATGAGGGAGTCTGGGTATGAGTTTTGTGAACGTTACACTGGTTAAAGCCATCGTCTTTAGAATCTTTATGTGATTATGGTATCTTTTAAATTATTCTGTTGGCCTACGATTTTGGTTGAAGAAACCATCCTCTTGATGGTGCAGTATATGGTTTCCTTGAGGCTCATTGTGACCAGGTTTACATTGCTGACAGTTACAGTGTGTTTTGGTAGAGCCACTGGGGGCACCAAAACAGCAAGTTTTGATCTTTAACCTCCCCAACTGGGGGACCCTAGGGTTGGTCTGTGACAAAAAGCATGATGCACTGTACTAATCACGTAGCAATAAAGTCATATTGCACATTTAAATTAAACCCCACTACAAGCACATATAAGTCATATTTACACACACACAACTCCAACACCAAGCAAATTAATTATCAAATATCAAAATCTGTAGTGTCATAAAGTCAATCCATTTACCACATTTCATTGTGAAAGTGTGAATTTTTATTGGGTGGAAATGAAATCTTTCATTTATGCTATGTGCCAATTTAATTTACTCTGAGTGAATGACATACTTAAACATCTGAAGTGTTTATTTTATGTTTTTATTATGACACCAAAATGATTTAGACCTTGTAGTTGCAGAGATATACTCTATACATCTATGTCATTTTTGAGCAGAGGCCTAAAAAAGAGGCTGGGGCTTAAGAGGTTAACACATCACATGGTTAGTTTTCGAAGGAATTTACACCCAGTTCACTAATTTCATGGTCATAGAACAACTTAAAAAATGAAAAAGTGGATGTATTTTAAATTGCATATCCCCGTATTAAAATCTGATGTCAAACCCAATCTACCTCCCTGACCTCCTCCCTATGTGGAATTTGTCACTCATAATAATGTTACCTGACTTTCTCCTCTGCTCCTGTCATTATTACTACTACAAGAAGGCTTTTTTTCACCTGAATAGCTGGAGCTAACTTGGTAGAGTGGGTCGTTTGGGTTTGGTTACCCACTCCCCCAGTCCAGCTGAAGTGTCCTTGAGCAAGATACCGAGCCCCAAATTGCTCCTGATGGCTGTGTCGTTGGCATGTGAATGTGTGTGTGCGGGTGAGCTTAGTATCATTGTGAGTGCTTTGGATTGGAAGTGCTGTACTGCTCTGGATGAGCAGTTGGTTTGCTTGCATGGCTGCCTCTGCCATCAGTGCATAAATGTGTGTGTGAAGTATAAAAGTACTATGAGAGGTCGGTAGACCAGAAAGGCGCTGTACAAATACCAGTCCATTTACCATTTAGTATATTTACTTGCTGTAACAGTTGACACTGTTGCTGTGAGTCATACTCTGACAGAAGCGTTCATGAAATAGCAGCAATGCTAGCACCTACCTTTATGACCTTCTGGGTTCTCTCTTGCATCAGGGCCTGCGATTCACTCCTGTTAAAGATGGATGCCTCGTTGTTCAGTGTAAACTTCTTGATGGGGCCTAATGAATCTAGGAGAGACAAAAAACGAAAACACAGTCAACATAATTAAAGTTCACTGAGTTAATAATGTGCTCATTACATTCAGCACATCATGACTTAATCAGGATTTCTTGAGGGATTTGGTGCCGTGTGAACGATGTTGGAAATAATTGCAATAATAGTGTTGATTAGATTACAGGAATTAACTTAATATGTGTGGGAGATTATTTTAAGCATGTTTTATTAAAGTACGTGATTGAGTCTTTGGTAAAGGTGTAAAGTTCCCTTTCCTTTACTCTACCTCTACTAGCGATTATTCTTTTTCTCCCATCTTTGCTCTCTTACTCTACAAACAACTTCTATCCTTTACCTCCTATCTCTCTTTCATCCTCCTCGTCTCACGTCGTTGCTTTTCCTCTTCCTCTATCCTTCCCTTTATTAATTTCTCATTTTCATTCTCCATCTTGTCCCTGTCCCAGGTTGTCATGGCGGTGCCTACCAGAGGAAGCTGTACCATGACCTGATGGTGAACTACAATCGCCTGGAAAGGCCCGTCCAAAATGACTCAGCGCCCATCGTGGTGGAGCTCGGCCTCACACTGCTACAAATCATTGACGTGGTGAGTCTGAGAGCCTGTGTGTGTTTTGGCAATGAACAGTGCAGAGTATGTTTGAATACAGACAAGAAAAGTGAGACTTTTTGTTTTGGAGCTCAACACAGAGCAAGTAAGAGAAAGTTAAGTTGAACGCTCTTTGTCAAACTTTTTGCACATTGGATGTCTTTCAGGATTTTTTGTGTTCGTGTTTATGCTAAAGGTATTCCATCTGATTTATCTGGAGTGACTGCGGTGCATACTAATTCACATACTTTGCAGTGGCTGCACTTCATTTTCCTCTGAACTTAAAACGGTTTTTCCACCAGTGGCAGCACCCAACCAAGTCAGAATATTTATCTTTGAATGAGCAAGGTCTTTGTTTCTCCCCCCCCTTTTTTTTTTTTTTTTTCATTTGTGGCACTGCAGACCCTCATTCCTTTCTTTGATTCGACTTCCTGGTGTCTCCAATGGTCGCCTGGCAACATCCCTGTGACCGTTACTGTGTGTTCAGATAGAACATGAAACAAATTGTTGAGATTGTACGACTGCATACAAATTCAATGACAGATGCAATTAGACGTGAATTCGCCCAGGGTGGCCATGCAAGTTGTACATATTTCAGCAAAATTGATTATCTGTTCATTGATTACCTCTGTTCATTTATGAAACAGATTCTTAGAGGCCGGCTCTAAGAATCTGTTTCATAAATGAACAGAGGCAAGAAAGCAAAGGAGAGAAACTGGAAGGGATGAACCAGAGTCTCTGGTGAGTTCTGAGTGCAGTCAGAAGCTGAGCTGCCACATAAATTTATGCTGACACTATCCCTCACACGGTCGGTGTATCTGTTGATAGCTAGAAGAAGCAGTACATCCAACATGGTGACGGCCAACAACACATATTTTAAGCTTCAAAATGGCGTTTCAGAAACCAACGAGTGACGCCACCCACTCTTTATACTGTCATTGGTCTTAACACTCCTTTAGACCTTTAGCCACAGTAGCAGCCAAGAAATAGTTATAGTTAGTTAACAGTATATAAAATAATATGAATTAGTCAGCTTTAAAAATGTTGGTGGGAGATTTTTTTAACCTTCTTGCTAACGGTTAGTTGAGAATATAGATATCACTCTTGGATTTCTGCAGTAAAAATATAGCTGGAACCAGCAGCTGGTTAAGCACAGAGCAAAGACTGGAAACAAGTGGAATTAGCTAGCCTTGCTCTGTCCAAAGATAACAAATCCCACCTACCAGCACTTCTATAAAGCATGAAGTGACTGATCAGTAGACAGAATTTGTTACCTAAACAGAGCAGGGCTAGTGGCTCCTGCCACTGTTTCCAGACTTTCTGTTAATCTAGGCCAACAGGCAGCTGCTGTAGCCTAACAGGAAGCAAATAAGTGTATCTTTTCATAAAGCCTTAACTAACTTTCATTGAAAGCACTTTCTGTACATTCCCCAAACCCAAACACTATACCAAAGATTATTCTTCCTAAGTTTCATGGGTTGAGTTTTTTGTAAGAGAAAAGCTTCTTTCAAAACATCACACCCACCAACACACACATATAAACATACCTAGAAACACACAGAACCCCCATTTAGCTCAATGTGGCCACAACCCTCCCTTTCACTCTTTTTCTTGTCAAACCCGCAGCTCTTAAATCTACACTTCTGTGGTTTGGGCAGATTTTCTGTCACATCTCATTTCATGTTTTGTTCCTTGTGCTTCATCATGTGTTTGCTCCTGTTCCCGAACTCATGCGCTCTAAAACCCACACACAGCTTCCTGCCTGTTAGCCCCACCACACAGCCGAAGCACTCATCCAAAAAACCCAAGCTGACGTCCCGTCACATCCCTGAGCCAGCCCTGTCACAAGACATGTATGTCTTCTCATGATAACTACATGATGCCGTACTCTGGGCTGTAATATAGGATTACCATTCTATTATTAATATGAGCAAGTCTTGTTCAGCACATATGAAACAACATTTCAATGTATTCTTAAAGCTCGCAAAAGCTCACAAAAGACAGATGGGAGACACAGTCGAGTCAAGAGGCAAAGCAGTCTCCAGAGTGAACATATGATGCTTTTTAAACACAACGTGACCAGTCCATTTATGTTTGCTTATTCATTTGGTGTTGACGAAAAGTTGCTTTAATTATTGTTGTAGTGACATTTGTTGAAATGTTGTTGAATAATGTAATGTTTTGTACATGGACATGTACAATGGTTCAACCAGACTGACAATTAAAAGGGCAATAAGACACAAAGATCTCTGAGCAACTGTTAAATATGAGTAGAAGAAATCATCAGTCATTAGTAAAAGAAATTGAAAGCATGGCATTAAAGTCTGTGCAGTATTAAATAAGACGATGTTCCTGTTTCAGTGTAATGTGCACAATAATGCCTATAACAAGCTGTAATTAAAAGGCTTGTGTCTTTAGCAAAGCTCTTCGTAAAACTTCAATAAAGATATAGAAAGTAAGTCTTGGGTTAACTCTATTGGGATTGGATATACAGAATATCAGCTGAGCAAACTATGGACTGATAAATCACAGTTTAAACCCATTGAATCTGAAACTACTGAATAAACTGCAAAAGGCCCAGAGAAAAACAGGTTGCTAAAATATTTAGAGCCCTATTGCACCATTGTGGTTCAATTATGATCTAGGGTCAATCATATTTTTCTGGACTGGAAAACAAGTTCAGAATCCGAGTATTTGGGGGGAAATGGTTTCAACAGTATTCTACTCTCTCGTGTAACTCTGGGGACATCAACTAAATAGAAGTTTTGGTTATTTAATTCTTCTTCTTTTGGGGCCCAAACTATTTCAAATGTAAATAATACATTTGGTGCCTGAATTGAAACTATTCCAAACTTTTGTATGATAGTGAATGTGTGAATGTGTGTGTGTGTGTGTGTGTTGCTATGAATGTATTGTTAGCTGACTCGATACATTATGGATAAGATGGCAAGACCAATTAATGCTTACTGGGCAGTTGTAAATAATGCAAAGCTGGTCCTGTGTGCCTGTGTGTAATGTGGCCTTTGATTCCTCCATCTGCTCCTGGGTAACTCTCTAACCATAACTGGGGCAGGTTGAGGCCCACAGACTAGGTTCATCACCATAAATAATGACACATACACAGACAGACTGACAGACAAGCACAGGACTGGTCACCATCCAGTATGGGAAGGGCCACCATGTGCCTTATATTGCTTACAAAGAAAACAAGGTTCACTGGTGTGACTTAGTAGTACTAAGTGTACTTACACACACATCAGAGGTATGTGTAGTTTACTTGGGTATTTCTAGTTCATGTTACTTTATATATCTTTACAAATCAAGGAGGAGAGCCACCACTAACCCTGTGATTAGTGAACTACCCACTCTATCTTCTGAACATCCTGATCTACAGCTGCCCACTTTTCTGATAATACTTTTGTAGTTTTACTTTGTATCTGTCAATTAGGCAACCGTGCTGTTACCTTAGTTTAGCACAAAGTCTGTGAGTCACTGTGAATAGTGATGAACAGCTAGGCTGGCTCTGTTCAAATGTAACAAAATCCAGAAATCAAGTAAAACCCATGAGTAACCCTCTGGAATCCCTGATGGTTGCTTGGCAATTGCTCAAATCCCACCCTAAAACAGCTGTTTCCCTCTGTCTCTAGTCATTATGCTAAGCTAAGACAACCAGCTGCTGGCCCTAGTTTCATATTTAATGGGCAGACATCAGAGTGGCATTGATCTTCTCATCTAAAGCCCTAATTCAGACAGGACTACCATTACAGGGGAGGTGGAGGATAAAATATTCATTGTGCTCCTCTGCAATCGGACTCATTGTTCTGGATGGCATTTTAACCAGAACATTTTAGGATGTGGACTGTATCAGACACAGACATTCTGCAGGATCAGCTAAAAAAGAATATCAAAATATTAGTAGCTAGCTGTAGCTGCCATTACAACAGCCTATTTGGTGAGCTCGCAGGGACTGCCTTACTCTCATGCTGCTCATGGTGCATCTGCTTTCATTTCTTTCTTTTTTTTCAACATTTTCACACAAAATTGAAATTTCACACTGAGCTGATAAAATGCAGTAGAAGGAAAAGCAGCTCTTCCATCAGAAAAAAAACCCAGCACAGGTAATGTTAAATTCACCCCACCTCCTCTAGAGAAATAAGTGTATTTCCCAAAATGTTTTCTGTACTGTAAATAAAGGATCTGAATACTTCCTGCACCACTTCCAAGGTTATATGTAGTATATTAACAGTAACATAGACATACAGAGAGAAAAAATAAATCACATCTATCAGCTCTGAGATAGAAAATATATATAGTTTTATATAGAATACAGAGACCTGCTCATCTTGGCTGTACTGCATCCTTTGTGCACACACTGTTGTAGTGCAGCAAAAATTCGACCCAATATGTTTAACTATTAAAAGGCCAAAGCCAAGTGCAGGAAGCATAATAGAGGATTCATAAATTTATTTTCTTCACTGGTGGTTTATTTAGTATCTTTGAAACACTGATCCCCTGAGCTGGATTGAAAGAAAAGATGTAGAAAGTCTGGGGAATAAATTCCACATTCCACAGATAAAAAAAAAAAACATTTCTGCAACAATATACATGGAGATTTACAGTAAAGCACCAATTTATATATATATCTCCACATGTTATAGTGGCCATATGATGTCAGATGACTTGCAATAAAATACAGTTAAGGAGCTTTCATTGAATGCAAGTGTCCATCACTCTCCTGTCAGTCTGTCTAAAACCAATCAGAGCAGATTTATGAGGAGATTAGTGTTTATAGTCGCTCTGACAGGGCTGATAGTGCCTATTGCAGCTGAGAGAAATCCCACAAAACACCACAAAAGAGAGGTCAGCCACAGAATAGAGCAAAAACACAGCAACCTCAAAGCCAGAGCCAAATCTCTACTGTTGAAGCTTGGTCACACACACACACACACACACACACACACACACACACACACACACACACACACACACACACACACACACACACCAAAGGGACAGAAAAATGTTGTTTTGTGAAGAACACAATGGGAGGCTGTTCTATTTCAGCAGCGGAGAAAGGAGGCTGTTTAAAAGAGGGACAGATCAGAAAGGACAGGTGGAGATAAGATTGGAGCGAGGAGGGAGTTAGGGAGGGAGGTGAGGAAGGAGGCAGTGATGAGAGAGAGGAGCAGTTATTGTGTGAGAATTGATTTTCACTACAAGGAGAAGTAAGAGCAGTGAGTTTGCTTTGCTTGTTGTTGATAACACCAAGTTTAAGCACCTTTTGGAGTTGATCGTACAGTTCTCTGTCGTACAGAGTTTGCAGGAGCATAACTTATTGACTTAACTTATATTTTTCAGTTTATATCATCATTATTTTTTATATATTATACTTAAAATATATACATAATATTCTGATAGTTATGGGACGGAAAAAAATATTCATACTCAGTTTGTCGTGTGTATTTATCCACATTCATATTTCCTGTTTGCATCGCTGTCCACATCAGGAAATCCCTTTTCAGAGGAGGATGAAGTACCTGAGAGAGAGAGATACAAAATTTTACAGATCTTCATAAAAGTTCATAAAAATTGAGCTGATGAGTGACAATTATTTGATACCAAGCTGGATTTCTCAGTTCCTTTAAATTTATCTGGAGCAACAAGTTGTTAAGCTCAATCTCAGTCAAAGGTATCCTGCAGAGTTTTTGACCATTGATAGCACTAGGAAGCCATGTACGAGCCTGATTTGTTTGTATTATGCAAGCGTAATTCACATCTTGAACATCTTACAGTTGATTTCACGTCATTTAACTGATCAGCAGTTACTGTTGTAGAGATAACATGCTAACAAACGTAGCACTGCAAAAGCAAAGGCAGACCTATTTGAGCCTCCAACATTTAGTTGAATTAAACCATTTGAGGCATTTAGAGGGAAAATGTAAAATGCGACAATAGGTGGTCACAAGACATTAGGGTTAGGGACTTGTGTTTTAATGTTTAGTAATTTGGAGAAGTATAAACGTGTAAATGTACTTAGCTACTTCAAGATCACCAGGATACACACAATGCGTTTCAGTGAGAAACACTGGATGTAAACCTAACGTTTGCTGGTTTTTAAGAAATATGTACAAGATACCTTTAACTGGATCAATATCAAACCTTTTTGTGCAGTGGCTCAAGAAGCTCACAGCTGATGAACAGCATTCATCAAGTGTAGTGCAGAGTGCTGAAAGTTCACCCAGATCGTTAAAAGATAGAAGTAGAGGTCTGGTTGAGTAACTATCACAATTTAAACATTAAAGCATTAAATACCAACACAATTGAATCACTTCAGTGCTATTAGAGAAATGAAATGATCCACATTTGCATATACATATTCACCTAATAGTAGGTGGCTGAAGAATCAGATAACATGGTCAATTGATTTTGCATTAAAACACTGAAATGTATTTTTAAGCATATGCATACATTTGGTTATAAAATTGAGGTGATTGGATAAAAAATAAGATTATCTTTGTGTAAATGTGACATGAAGATTAAAGAGATGTTATGCAGCAGCTCAAGAAAGGCTTACACACTATAATCTGATTTAATGTAACAACATCAGCTGAAAATACTGTTGATTTTGCAAGTTTTATCCCATTGACTACATTGTGTTTACTTTACACCCGAGGGTTTTGAAAGGCATTGATAAGGACTATGAAACCAGTAATTCAGTTACTCCAACTGTCTCAAGTTTAATTTTTCAGGTTGCACCTCTCAAATTGTTCCTGAGAGAGAGAAAAAAAAAGTAAGACGAAACAAGCGAGAACAGTATGAAACTGTGATAAGAAGAAAAAGTATACAGTAGATTAGGTCCTGGGGGAGCAGAAATAGAAAGAAATAAAGTGAACAAATTGATTTCATGTTTTGATTTTTACCGCAGTAACATTTAAGGAAAAGTTTTGAGGTTGAGCTGGCAGTGGTAGAAGATAACGTGATAAATCACTTCAGTGATTCTATAAAAGTAAAATAAAGATGAATCCAAAATAAGGCAGAGGACAGAACACTCTGCTGTGACTGGCTACCACTGTCAAACTGTTTACACTTTGTTCAGGGGTAAGAGGGAGGTAATAAGTCAGAAACACAGCATACCAGTGTATAACAAGGAGCAAAACTTGTCTCTGTCATGTAGCATTCTGTGAAACAGACTTGAAAAAAAAGTCCTCAGGTTTTGTTGGGTATTTTTGCTCTCATTCCTTGTGCATCTCTTTCTCTTCGCTGTCTTATGAATTATCTCAGCCTCTGTCTCTCCTTCTTCTCACTCTGCCAATCTAGATTCATCTCACCCTTTTTCTTTCTCTCTCAGACCATTTGACCATGAACTGACCCTTGTTAAATATCATGAAGTGCAGCTGGACATTGCAGCAGACGTTGATAGAAAATGCCGCAAACTCTCTTTTTTGAAGAGCTGCATCCTTTCTGCCCAGTGTTATTGTCTATTTCCTAAGCAAGTCTGCTCTGTTTTATTTGCCTTATTATTTATGATTTCAGCATTGTTTAAAATGGCAAAACATGACCTCATAAAAAAGTAAAAACCTGGGTGCATCATTGTCATTCAGTGAGCACACCAGCCCTGAGTCACCGGGGTTGCAGTTTGACATCATTGCTGATCTCTCATAATCTCACCTCATGTTTACCAGACATGCAGGATTTTTTTTTTTTTATTTCCACTCAACCTGCAGAATATTTCACTCACATATCTGTGTACAGGTACGTCTACTCACTGCAAAATATTTTCTCTCGTTCTCTTCCAGGATGAAAAGAACCAAGTGTTGATCACAAACGCCTGGCTGCAGCTGGTATGTCTCCTCTCCAAGCACTATTTGTGTGATCATTGTGAAATAATTGTCAGGTAGTATATTTTTGGAAAGTGTGTGTGTGTGTGTGTGTTGTTTGTGTCCTGGCTCTGCCATTCATAATTTAATACAATGCTCACATCTAATTGCTTTTGAAGGCACAGAGCCAAGTATGATTGGAGCTGCAAACAATAACCTCTTGTTTTGAACAGAAACAGTTCCTGTGACCATAAAAAAAGTTTCTACATTTCAGTGACTCTCTCATGTGACACTATAAAATATAAACCTGAAGTTTAGACAATAGTGTCAAATGGCTTTGTTGTGTTCTTTGACGCAGACAAGGCAAACGTGAGGTTGTGTCAAACATTCTATTTTATGGGTCAAACATTATATTTAATAATAGCTTTAGACTGTCACAGGTGGATGAGAATAAAAATATCTCATTAAACCATGTCTTAAATCATGTTTTCAAAGACATTCTCTCAAGACATTTCTCAGCCCAACACTGGATTACTTCCTTTTGCCTTTTTAAAGACTATAATTTACATTCGCTTCACTACAAAGTGAAGCGTTAAGTTTGTTTTTTAGTGTTAATTGATCACTCGCTAAGCCCTGCCACCTTGGTTACTGCACAATGAAAGGAGATTAATTACTTGAAAGTGAGTAATTTCAACAACAACTGGTCCTTGATCTCAGACAGAGGCAGAGTAGCCGAATAGCTGAGTTCTCATTTCTACCTGTCAACCAGTAGTATACGGCAAGTATACGGAGTATATCTTCCTACTTTTCAGTCAACATTGGATATACCAATGTCTAAAGTCCCTCTGATGAGCAATTCATTCTGTGAGGATACTTTCATTTTCATATTTCATGAGAAGATGGAGTAAGGAATGAGCAATACACTATAAATGCATTATTATGTAGTTGTCTCACCCATCTGTGGCTCACTGCAAAACCTGCATGTCTTCTGTGTCTAATGTTGATTTCATAATGTTATTTTCTCCCTGAAGACAAATAGCAGAAGTTAAGTGACAATACTGGATTCTGACCAATTTTTGAGTGAGCTAAATATGCAAAAGTATTCTTGGCCTTGGAAGTAAGTCACTACTTTAGTAGTTAGCCTAACATGTGGCAATGATTACACCTTATGTTTGATCAGATAAATACAACTCTTTCACTGCATGCACTACAACCCCACACACGGGACTTCAGCATGTGGGGAAAGCCTGATAGAGCTGCCGTGATCAGTTACAGTTGTTAAACTATGATCGGGGTGTAGTGAACAGTCAATTGTCAGATTATGAACAGCATCTGTGCTACCATCTAAGCATGCGGAAACTCCTTAGCTCAGCTACAACATATCTAGCCCTTTATGGAAAGTTGAACATTACTTAATAGTATGAGAAATATGCATTACAATGCTCGGGAAAATTTTACATCAAACCAGTCAGGAAGGTCCAACAGCCTCATTATCACAGCAGCCTCAGTCAGAACAGCCCATTAAGGATTTCACAGCCTCAGTCAGGTTGAGTTGGCCGCCGACTGACTTACAAGTTATAAATGAATCAATTATTCAGGAAGCCACCTCTTTAATACTAGCATCCACTTTGGTGTAATGGCTTACGGGGGATTTGCAGGTGCAGCAGATTTTGAAGGAGACTTGAGAAGTGCATTAACTAGCTCGCAGACAGTCTGACAGAGAAGGGACAGGTTCACTTCTGCTGCACGGAGGATTTTAGGATTACAGGTTTATCAGGCAATGAATGTCCTACATATGCATGGATTGGATTTTATGTGTTTTTTAACTGTGAGGATTGTAATGAGCTCAATTTTTCTAAGAGCTACGTGTTACTATAGTGTCCTCCTCTATAGCCAGCTCTTGTGGCTGATAAAAGTATGCCCTTTAAAGAGTCAGTTCACCTAAATTACCAAAAAACTGTTTCACCTAAATATCTGTTAGATATTTCTGACTCCATCTGAAAATAATGCGGTTGAATGGAATTGTGTATGTGTTGCTCACAGCTCTGAAAAATCAAAAATAATCACCAGCATCTTTCCAGGGACTGTGTTGTCGTGACTCTTAATAATCCACAGACCATGCTGCTCACAGAAATATTCCATAAAACACCTCACAGGGAGGTCTGTGGATTATCCAGAATAACCAGAACACTATTTCTGGAAATATAATGTTACTGTTGAACATTTTCAGTAGATTTATTCATCGTTGTAAGCAGCACAAATTAAATTCTAGTCAATATGATTTTTTTGAGGTGAAAGCAGAAATCTCAGAGACAGATATCTCTAAACCAGGGCAATCCAAAACTATCAACATGGCTTAAACCCAGAGATGACCTAAATACATAATAAAGGTTATAAACACTTGTATTTTTAGAGTTTATATGTTGTGACATGGAAAAATATAAAAATCAATAACTGTAACTAATAATTTATGCACACTTTATTATCCAATTATTGATTTTTTATAATACTATACTGACTCTTCTTGCTAAGGAGCCTTTGCAGTTACAGCTGATTTATTGGAAGGAGGCTACATGCATATGCATCACTGCTAAATATTTCATTATGCCCAACTTTAACAGTTACTTTTCTTGGATGTGTGATTTATATACTGCATATTATTGCCCTATACCCAAATTTCACACTCTCTTAATACGAGAGATACCTAGTTGTCTCAAATTAGCAAAGCTTTCTTAAATTTATGATATGTGACTCTAAAACCTGTTCTTAGACAGCTGTTACCTTACGTAGCCTAGTGTCCTCCTCATCTCCTGACGGACTACAAAGTAACTGAACTGTAATTTGTTCTGTTGGCTGCCAGTTGTGCTTTCCCAGCCAACAAACATGAAAAGAAGACTCTCTAGCGCCAAACTGCCAAGGCCCACGGATGACAAGTGTGGTGATTAAGTCATTAGCTGCGTGAGTGGAGACATATGTCAGCAGGACCACTTTAGATGGATAGCATCTCTTGGTGGTGATGGAAAGGCTAAAATCAGGATTTTGGGTTGATTATAGGTTATGTCACTTACATGGGCAGAGGCATTTATTGACAGATATATTTGCATGAAAACATCAACATCAGTTCTAAGAGCACATTCATGCAAACACAACATTGCACTCTATCCATGTGCATATATGCATGCACACAGACATACACACACGTACATGTAGGCACAAACAGATGAGCCCGGTGTACTGTGGCCACATTAGTAATGGGACTGCGTTTGCTCCATAGGGAATGTGCCCTATGGCTACAACATCTGAGTGCCTGCATCTATATGTGACTTCTATACATATACTAGAAACAGATTCACACACATACACAAATCAATCAAGCTTACATGCCAAAAAAGAGAGGACACAGAGGTAACACTCATCAGCACTATTTGTGCTTTTAAACGCTTTGATGCTGGGCTCATTTTGCCCCTTGTTAAATATGAACCGGGTTCAAATGGGAGTGCAGGGGTCAGAGCCAACAACTGTCAGCTTGGCAAGATGTCACTGCCAGGCTCCATTATCAGAGCTGGAGACAAAGTGTAAGAGCCAACAGTTGCTGGAATATTAGCCTGGGTAAAGGGTCAAATTTTAATGGTTTAAGGTTGATCATATTTCTAGATAAATGTTTAATGTAGCTTGGTTTGGTGTTAAGGCTGTGTGCCAGGATATGTTTTATGTTGGAGGAGAGATGTTATGACGCACACTGTCAGAGCCGTGAAAATTGCTAATATGCTGTCTTGCCAAATGAGATATCATCAACAACAAAAATAACACTCTGGTTCGTCAGGCTGCGATATGAAACAAAACAGATTACAGTAAAGAGCCTTAAATATGTCGTTCATCTCATTTTAGTTTTAGGCTTTTATTATCATGTGTTTTGTCCTCACCTCATCATCTGCTTTTATATTGACTTCTTTACTCTCTGTGTTGTTTGTTTCAGTATTGGACAGACATTTACCTTTCATGGAACCCAGAGAACTACCCTGGGGTTCAGAACCTGCGATTCCCTTCCAATTTGGTATGGGTCCCAGATATCCTCCTCTACAACAGGTAGGGAATACTCCAGACCTTTTGCTCTGCTCTGTCGCTTAGTCTCGTCTCGTCCTTGTATCCTCTTCTCTCCTACTTAATGCTACCCCAATTGTTGCCTTCTTTCACCAGCTACTTGTGAGTTGATATAAAGATTTTATTGATTTACTTTTGTTCACCTGAAACTACATCTCATCATCTCTTCTACCAGGGGCATTACACGTCCTGGGATTCCCAGCTGTAGTACTGAAGCAATAAAACACATTAAAGTCAAGTAATAAACTATTTATAGCAAATGGTTATACAGTTAGATATGGCGGGCGCTCACAAAGAATCCAAGAGGCAACAAGGATACTGCTGAAAGAACTGCTGCTGCTAAAACTTTAGTTCATCATCAACAACAAAAATATAGCACCTGAAGAGGAGGTTGGGGCAATGGATGGAGCTGCATCGCGAACAGCTTCTTGCTATTACTCAGCAGAGCAATAGCTAGAGGTGTCAGATTATTATGGACACTTTGTACACCTGCATTAATATTCTGGGATGTTATTAATCAGCTGATAGCTGCTGAAGGAGACACCGGTGATGACGCAGATCAGCTACTGCAAGTGAGACTTCTGTCCTCTTCCTGAACTGGCACTATTCTTCATTAGAAATACAGAAAGTTTGCAAGCTAGTTTAGAATATTATATTCAACATTTGATAAAGTAATATCAGTAATGGTATTCTAATTTTTAATGTAATTCTACTGTCCATGTTTAATCTGGACTCCGCAGGCCCCCAGAATCTGTCTACTGCTGTACTGACCGAGTGATTTATTATCTCACTCTGCTGCATTTAAAATCATCCGCATAGTGAAGTTTTACTCTCACAAATTAGAATGGTTGTTTAACATTAATATTTGAAGTACACTGATATTAAGCAAGGGATGATGAAAGGCAGCTGAAATGATGAAACTTGCTGTTAATTATACTAATGACTACTGGCCACTGGCATGATCAGCACAGTGGTTAATCTGTCACTGCTCTGGCTGTTTTGCAATGATTAAGTTCTCCTCTCATTTCTTCCTTTATTTATACCAATTTGTTTTCTGTAATACATGGACAGATACTCTAGAATGTTTGGGTTGTGTTTACCCAATAACACACAGTGGAAAGAAATATTCCCCAGATGAAATTTCACTCTTGGTTACAGCCTCGTTTAATAAGATGATTGAGCAGATTCCCTCTGGGAGAACATAAACCATAAAACCCAGGGGGCTTTGCATCTGTTGCCTGGGCAGTAGAAATTAAACTACTGAAATACTGTGGCTGAAAATGTCAACACAGGCTTTCACTATTTGTGAAAATACTAGTAGTTTGTCCACCTTGAGAAGAATAGACAGATTTAATTAAGAGTATATTACATTTTCTCATGTACCTCTTTTAAATGCAATATCATCAATTATCATCACCATATAATTTCATCAGTTTGTAGAGATGGTTCACTCTCATATCAAACTGCTCTGGTCATTCAAAAATTCACCTGACCTCATTTCTTTTCATACATTTGTCAAAGAATGGGACTAGCAGGTAAAAAGAGAAATGTGTCTCTTGAACGGCTCGTCGGTTTCTTTGATTCACGGGTCAGTGTGCCTGAACCTCTTTTCTATTCAACCTCATCAGACATTTTGGCTTTCTGCTGTTTGGATGGAGATGAAGCTCCTGTGCCTGCACAAAGAAATTAGGTTGCTAGGTGCTTCTAAGATTGATATTCACAATGTGTTCTAGAACTGTTCAGTTTTTTTAAAATCGTCCTTGGAATCAATGCCTACGAGCAAGTTGATCATTGTCCAACATCCACTGTGTTTCAGGCTTTTGAGCACATTTAAAGAATACGTGTGGCAACAATTTTGTCCACAAACACCAGCTGCTTTTAGACATAACATATGGGCAGTTGCCTACAGTTACGGCTACAGATATTAGTCTTGTTCATTTTTTAAAAAATCTATAAGAGTTCTGTATTTATCGAACATTGTGTCCAAAAGGACTGGCCAAAAGGGAAATAAAAAAAATATTTACCTTTCACAGAAATGTTGTGTTTATATCTTGAAATTTTATTTATTGTTGGGCCTGGAGCACAAAGATAAATTCATACGTTAGATAAAATGCAGTAAGGGGGAAAAATGAGATGCTGTACAGTCTGTTATCTGGTTATTGCTATGGCAAGCATTTTATATAGTTTCACACAGCAAACAAAGAGACTTGAATGAGGACCTCCCTTGCTGAACATAAATCATATTAATGTGCTAGGGGGATGCCACTTGAGAAAATAACAAAGTGGTGTTTGACTGGTTTATGTGAGTAAGATTTTTTATAGTGTTGCTGTAAAAGATACCCAGAGAGAACATTTGTGTGATTGTTGATTATTAGTAAAAACTCAAAGAGAGGGTATGTAAGTTAGATGGTGTTAATGCATCAAATCTTCTCATGCTTCCTTAGAATCACATTCTCACAAATACACACACACACACACACACTTTTCAAGTATCACACTTGTAACGGGGGAAAGGCAACACGATACGAGACAGAGCTGAAGTTGATTGATGGCGCTGGCTTTTCAGCTCTACCTTCAAGGTGATTGAGGATTCTTTTATGAGGGGGTGCGGGTAGTGACAGATTTCTCGCTTGGCTCGAATTGCATATGTGTGTGTGTGTGTGTGCATGAGAGACAGAAAGGAAGAAGAGAGAGGTTTGGATATCTAATAGGGATGATACAGAACATTAAGCAGCTTACGGTGGGGATCAGCGATCACCAACGATAACGACAATATACTCCAGCCACCACCAGATTGAAACTGACATTCCATATGCATGCAGTATAAATCACAAGTAAAATCATTCATTTCTATTTTTATGATGCCAGAATGCAAGCAAGAAAAGAGATCAAAACTACAAGATAAGATAAACTTATATGGATCCCCTTCTGGAAATCGGGTCATTGCATTAGCAAGACTTCAGCAGGGACAAGGACAAGAAGTATAAAAACACAAAAATTGTACATAAAGAAAGAAATGAAACTCTTGACAGTCTACACAAACAATGAGAAAAAAACAGAATTAAGGAACACACAAATACCTGAGAAAACTCCTTAGAATCACCATGTGCGGTGACGTGATATAATTTAAATATGGGGATAATGAAAGAATTAATAGTGTTTTATTTGATTGTTCACAAGAAAAGTGGCAGAATGGCTCGGGGAAAGAAAACACAGGGTCGTCCTGTGAAGAAGTTAAACCTGTTTTAGCTTTTGGTGCTGGACTGCAATCCGACCTAATGCAGCAATTTGCCGCTCTCTACTGTTTACCTCACAATCACAGAGACAAAAGATACTCTCAGTTTATTATAAACAAGCCACCTTGCCTGGGGTCCCCTCATTGAGCCCGGCCCGGCAGGGGAACTTTCAAGTACACCAGGTTTGGTATAGAGGTCTGGTGCTCTGTCAATCATGCAGCAGGTGAAGGTGGGGTCCCTGGTGTGATGACCCCTCTCTACAAAACTGGCTCTGGGGACATGGAATGTCAGCTCTCTGGTGGGGAAAAAGCCGCAGGTAGTGCAGGAGGTGGAAAGGTATACCAAAGGTCACAAGCCTCTGGCTCTGTTGCTATGCTGGAGTTTTCTAGGAGAGAACAGGAGGGTTGACTCTACGTGACTGGATGTTTTGGAGAGGGAGGCTCTGACTGTTCTTTATGCCGATGAAGCAAACAACAGTTCAAAGTACAGTGTCTGATCTTAGAGTCTCTGGGTGAGGTTCAGAAACCTGGGGAATACTTAACACCTAACGCCAAAGATCTATGATTGGCTTTAATGTTTTTTTATTTGCAGAGAGATTTACAAAGTTATGGATTTTCATGTATCCACTATACAAGTTGCAAGATAGTTTGATAGTTTAGATCTAAAAGGTAGACAGCTGTATGTATTGTACATGCCCATGTTAGGTCAACAACAGTCCCACTTCAGATGAATAATATAGGAACCATTTGTCCCATCCCAGTCATGACTTTGAATATTTCACCAGCTGCAGACGCTTGGCAAGCTGGGACGCAAACGGACTGGGTTTTCTGCTTTCGTTGTGTTTTTCATGTGAATAATGTAAACCTGCTTTAGAGCTGCTTTACGTGTAGAGTTTCGCTTATGAATCTAGTTCATTGAGTACAATGCTGCCTTTCCTTAATTTAGCAGCATACCTCCATGGTGATGTTTTACCGTATATTCCAACAATGTTTTCATAAGCATGAAATGTCAATGTGGACGATGCCATTTCATTGAGGCAGTACACATTGAAGCAGTATATTTCGTTCTGTGTGAGAAGAAAGGTTATTTACGTAAAATTAAATTCTAGCGGCATCCATTTTGAAGACCAATCTGTCCGCGTGTTAGCAGGTTATTTAGCAAGTAAATGGCAAGCCATTTTTTCAAATGTGTCTTTTGTTTTTTCATTCAATGGCTCACATGTAAGGAAAAAGGTTAAAAGAATCCCATTGTGGAAAGGATGGCTCTATTGGGATTCAACACCTTTATCATGCCCTTACCTTTCCACACGGCATATGACCTTTTTTAAACACGTTCTACTTGCTAAGTAATCTGATTAAGATGCAATTAAGATTATGCATCAAGAACTTTCCAGTGATGCAATGTGTGCTACCTTTGTTATGTTACGGTATGGTATCCACAAAGTCTAACCCATAACCCATATGTTTCACAAACCAGTTTTAAACATTTTAATCAATTTCTCATCCAGATATTTACTAAAACTTAATTGAACACGCCCATTTTTATATTAATCATGCATTGTTTTTTCATAGATGGCTTAAAGAAGAAGGAGAAGAGAACCTGCTGGTCTGTTTTTAAAGGCTAATTAATGTGTATGTTTGGTAGATGTATTCCAAATACCAATACTAGGCTAAATGCTAATTTAGCTCATTTATTCTCGGCAATGGATAAGAGCGATTACCCCTGTTCCAAAGTATCCTCACGGCCTCTTAGTTTTTCCACCCTCTGCTAAGTGAAAAGAGTGTTTAGATTTAGATTATTGATGTAGCAGCTATAAATCTGCTTTAGGTGTAGCCTTGTCTTGTTATATGCCTCCTGGGCTCAGTCCCAGTGCACTTTGCTAAAAATTTATGTTCTACCTGTCCAAGAAAAAGCCTTCAGGAAGAGTTTAGGACTACCCCTCGCTTCCTCTCGCTGCCTCCAGTTTTCATACTGTAAGTGGTAGAAATGTACTAATGTAAAATAATAAATGATGGTATGACTCAGGCTGTTTCGTCTGGCTTCAGATGATCAATCGATTATTGTTTAAAGTGAGGCACAATTAGCGACTCATTCAGTTTCTACAGGGGTCACAGCTGAACAAAAGGTATAAATAAATATTATATCCTGTATGATTTCATGCTTATAATGACAATGCTAACGTGCTGATGTGTAGCAGGTATAATGTTTAACATGTTAACCATCTTAGTTTACAGTATTATTATGCTAATATTTGCAAATTAGCGCTTAACACAAAGTACAGCTGAGGCTGATGGGAATGCCATTAGTGTTGCTGGTATTTAGTCATAAAGCAAAGTATTAAATTCACAAATAACTTTTTGACCTGATGGTGACACAAAAGTTAGTGATTAACAAAGTGATTATACGATTCCAGGAGAAAATTCCCTGACAACATTTAGGTTTTCTTTTTGGCCATCCTTATTGTCTGTCACTGTGTATTTGAAGGCTAAAATATTCCAACCTGACATTTTATTTTATCAAAACAATAGATTTATTGGGCTGGGGAAGGGATGTGCTCTGTGAGTGCTTTTTAGTTAACAAATATGATGCACTTGAATGCACGTCTTGGGGCATATTAAAAATCTCCCCAGTCTTGTTAAAGGTACTCAGTTAACCAGGATTGAATTTTGGATATTTCTGACATTCCTGGTTTTACTGCAATGAATGCAGAAAGACACTTACTGTATATCATCTAACAAAAAATAGTTTTGTTCTCAGTCTTTTGGTCCTTTGGTTTTACTCTGAAAGAAAATTCCAAATATGATTTGTGTGCTTGTGTGAAATGTGTAATTTTGTGATTATGATGTCTGTAGTTTGGTTTGGTATAGATAGGTTGGCTTTAAGTCTACATAATCCTTGTCTGAAGGACATCATGATAGCGGACAACCATGTTTGTTGAAGATGATCAGTAAAATTAAATACCATCTGTCTGGATCTACTCATCTAATCCCCATTGTCTCTACCTCTCTCTGTCACCTTCATTCTCATTTGCTGTTTATTGTCTGAATTTCTCTTTCTATCTGCCTTTACCTTAATACTTATCTCTCAATCCACTTCCTAACCTCCCTTCTATTCCCTTTTCTGACTTTAAAAGGAACAAGTCCCCTTGTTTTGAGGGCTTTTTCTTTAAATGCTCCAATACTGTTTTCACATTATCCACTCTTCTCTCCCTGCAGTGCCGATGAGAGGTTTGATGCTACGTTCCATACAAATGTGCTAGTAAATGCTTCAGGATCCTGCCAGTACATCCCACCAGGTGAGACATTCACATATTATATTTCAATAATAACCCTGTTTCATCATCTCCATCTTATCACTGTTCCTATAGGATCCTCACCATCATTAGCATCTTTTTTAGATCTTAACCATTGAGATCACTGCCTTTAGAGACATCAGTGTCATCATTATTCTCCTCACTATATGAAAGTGGTTGACTTTTAGGTATAAAATTTAAAGTTTTTCAGACACCAAGGTTTCATATAACCACTGTTTCAACACTGTTTAATCTACATATCAATGTGAAAGCTACCATACGTTTAAAATTATCAAAACAACAATTATATGTGACGCATATATCTAAAAATGTTCACTCTTCACCTGGATTTAGTCATTTAGTTTAATGTTTCTAAACATGTTGATTACTAAGGTCACTTCTTATAATGGAAATTCTGTTCATTCAGAAACTTGGTACCTTTGAAATAATGATTTTTAGTGACTGAAAATATGATGTCTTAATCAATAGAACCTACACTTATGTAGAAAGTTTTCAGTAATACAGCGTACTTCTCTGTGATGCATCAGAAACACTTTTGCCTGAGCATTGTTGGCATGTTTATCTCCAGCTAGTTTTCCTCTGAGTCTGAGGATGACTCAGGGAAATTACTAACAAGACGTAAGACCTTCTATGTCAGCATGTTTTAGTATAATATTTTGGCATCCGAAGGACCATTTTGAAAATATATTACTAAAACTGCTAAAAGTGTTTTGTGCCAGAAGTAAGTTTCCCATCACTTCTCTGCAGGCATCCTGAAGAGTACCTGCTACATCGATGTACGATGGTTCCCATTCGATGTGCAGAAGTGTAACCTAAAGTTTGGTTCCTGGACTCACAACGGCTGGCTGTTGGACCTCCAGATGATGGACGTGGACATTTCTACTTACATACCCAATGGGGAATGGGATCTTGTTGGTAAGAGGAAAAACAGACACAGGCACACTATGACACATTTAGTAAAACAAAATATAAGGAAATCAGAGACATGATATAACATAAAATCTTTTCATATATTGTTTTTTTTTTTCAAAATATGTGGGTTTTTCTGACAGGATTAATGTAGGTTGATCATTCAGAACAAATTTATCATTACCTGCTCAGTGAGAAGAGCTTTGAACAGGCTGTATATGAAAGTAAACGACAAGGCGGTGTTGTAACAAAATATTTCTGTGACATTTGGTATGGATAAATCCAAAACAGAATCTGGATCAACTTAATCACTGAGTGCAAAAATAACTGCAGAATTTGCATGGTGACATAAGAGGGATAAAGCTGAAGTGTGAGAGCAGATGTGGTGATTGACTGAAAGCACTGCCAATGTTTGAGGGATATGTTTGAGCAGCAAATCGTAAATTCCTTCAGGGAATCTGAAAGCCTCTGACAGACTGAGACAGACAGAGACTTTAAACATTAGCTAGGCCCTTCATGTCATATTCCTGGGAGTTAGACAGCCCGTCATTATCACACAGCTCTGACAGCAGGTGATTCAGTGATGTCAGCTTCATTGTAAGATGCCGTTCTTACTGACGTTTTCCTGTCTATCATTCCTGGTTAAAGAGTGCTAGAGATAGCCTGGAGAATATCTCTGCTGTTTATTGTAGCGGTATCTACAGAGTTTCTTCTGGTTCAGTTTTCAGCAGACTTTTAAAGCAACAGTTTGACATTTTGGGAAATACACTTCTTCACTTTTTTGTTGAGAGTTAGATGAGAAACTCTGTGCTACTTTAAATATAAGGGTACAACCAATGACAGTATAAAGATGGACATAGCATGAGTGACATCATCCGTAGGTTTCCCAAGCGCTGTTCTGAAGCCGGAAATTACCTATAGGGACCAAAACCATTTTGTGTACCAGGCTGTAAACATGTTTATTTCTGCTGTGAAATTGAGCATTTTAATACGGCCCTTATGGAGATTGACTCACTTCTGCAGCCGCTCGAGGAATTACAGTTTTTAGCACTTCCGCATTGGCTTCATTTCCCAGCACCGGAGGTTGCCGCTTGGGTACAACCAGCAGCTGTTAGCTTAGCTAGCATTAATACTGGAAACAGCTAACTAACTAGCTCTGTCTGAAGGTAACAAAATCTGCCCGTTAGAACCTCTAAAGCTCAATAATGAATATTATATCTCATATAAAGTAAGGTTAATTAAATTAATGAAGTAAATGTAAAGCTTAGCTTAGATTAGATTTGGACAAAGACACTGAATGACACTGCTTTAAGGGAAAAAATAATAATAAAAACACTTTGATTTTTTGACAAATTAAACAAGGAAAAAACATGATTTACCTCTATTTTCTGTTCTTCAGTTCATTCTAATTTGTGACAGATTGTCTGTTTTATCTCAGGAAACAGAGGAGGTGAGAAATCATCCAAGATAACATTTATTCATTTGGTTGTTTCATTCTTTCTCCTCTAATTTATTTGTTGGTGTTTTCCTTCATTTCTAACCCAAGTTTGGGTGTTAATCAGAGGCCAGCAGATTAATTCACAGCCACATACACAAAGTGAGCTGTGAGTGTACCCAGCTGGCTGGGGGAATAGAGGAGGGGACCGGGGGTGAGTGTGGTGACAGCTGGCCCAGAGATGGTTCACTTAATTCAGGCACAGCCAGGCGGCAAGCTGGCCAAGAACACACACTGTCCCGGTGCCTCAGAACATACCTATGTCCATGCCAGCATACACACGCAGACACACACATATAGAATGAGGTGGATGCATCTGCAGGTCTGCAATCCATCAAATTAATAGATGGCTAACAAGGGCTATTTTTCTTCAGGTGACAAAGTTGAAGTAAAATTAAACTGAATTTGTGCAGTTAATTTAAATGGAATGTTTATAGAACTGAAGTTGAGTTCAGTTTACACACACACATACACACTAGGCTTAAATCAAAAGTTCTTGTGACATCTCACCCCAAAATGAGTTGTGTTTTTTGAATATGTTGCTGATTGAGTCGTACCAGTGCTTCATCCAGAACCACTAGACACTCAAATCTATGAATGGTTGATACAGCTGCAAATGATGCTTGTGTTGTAATCAAGTTCAGGGCACTTGAGGTTGATTTTTACTGATTGTTGACTGTGTCTGTGTCACACAGAAACACACAGACTTCCCAGATTGCTGATTTTTAATCGAGTGTAAAGGATAACAGTACCTGTGGTCCACTTTGAAATGACATTCAAATGTAACGATTACTTAACATCTCACTACACAGTAGCTCTCATACACACAAACACACACAAGCTTTTTGGGCTTATTTGACTTTGATCAGTCCAAGGTGATACTGTTTACTGTTGTTGATCTGATGTGTAAGGCAGATTAATCGTGCATGCCACCAAGACAGATAAGGCCACGGTGATAAACATTAAAGATTAATAAATGATTTAGGATTTGGATGTGTTGTGGGATAACCTGAAGGTTACACAAAATTTGGAGGTTTTGAAGTTCAGATCTGAGTGTATTATGTACAGAAGGTTTCTGTGGGAGTTTGATATGCTTGCTGATATTTAGCATTGCTCCTGCACAATTAACGCTCCTGCTGTATAGATACAGTATAACACTGAGGTACACTGCAAACATAGCTTATATGTATTTGGATGAATTTGTGTACATGAATTATCAGTCTGCACAAACGTGGACTTAATATAACTTAGTGTTTAGCTCTTTCCTTGACTTAGAAAACTTGAGCTGAGAGTTATAACAAAACAAAGGAATGAAAACACATTATACCGCTTTTAAAGTATCTGTGTTAGTCAGGAAATTGATTTTAAATACTTCTAACGGTGTCCAAATCATATATCATATTTCTGACATGCTTTCTACATACAAGCACTGATGTCTTGTGACTCTGCTTATTGCTACTTGGACCAAGCTGCATTTGTTGGTCTTACTCATACTTGGAAGAACATCCCTGATGATCTCAGACACTGTCTAAATCTGACCATGTTTAAGTCTGAACTTAGGTTAGGTTCATATCTTTTCAAGTCTGTTTAAAAAGGGGCAAAATTAAGTGTATTTGAAAAAAGAAATATGTGGAAAAAAAAGTTTTGTAGGCTTTTGTGACTTCAAAGGGAGCCGTGGGAAGTTTGTTAAATGTCCTCAAGTTAGTCCCTTGTGTCAGCGTTGGTTGTGTCTGAAGACTACAAGTTTGAAAATGAAAATAATTCAAGCGTGTTGAGTTAGGAAGGAAGAAGTGAGTTCACAAGACCTCTGCAAGGCATTGCTCATTTCTGCTTGAGGCTACATTAACCACCACTAGCATAACACATCTGATTCTCCAACCAAAGTTTTGGAAGCTGAATTCCATTGTGGGTAATGTAGGCGCCACATTTTGACAAGAAAGAGAAGGCATGGAATAAAAACAACAATTTTGATACTTTTAAAAAAAAACTTTGTAAGCCTGACAGTGATATATCGCAATGCTGAATCGGTGGACACTTACATCCCCATATGCATATTGAGAGAGGTTGCTGTATCCCTTTCAGTTTCAATGTAGGTGATGGGAGGCAAAATCCACAGTTAGGTCCTGTGGAAAAATACATTGTAGAGTTAATTAGTTAAACAAATCAAGTGGGTATCTTCCAAAGTTACAGACCTTTTTAAATTCACTCTTTGTGCTTCTGTGGACAGTGTTTCCTTACTGAGTCACAGCAGAGGGGCAGTAACACAAAGGAGGATTTTAAATACTAGAAAGTTTATGCTCACTTGAAAAATACACACATAATTTGTCTAACTCACACTACTGAAGCCTCGTAGGAGGAACAATTACAGCCACAAACAACTCCTTCAATGTACACATGGGCATGTCAGTGTTGTTTTAAGGTAGACTTGTGAAATGCTAACTTGCCTCTGTTGTTACCTAGAATTGAGCTGCCCTGCTTGTCCCTTAGTTTTACAATTTACTTTTTATCCTGTTTTTGTCGTGTCAGTCAGCATGCAGACTCCAAACACAAAGACTGCTCTCAAAAAAGGTGGCTGCCATTTTGAATTCACAATAAATTTGCTGGAGAAAACACATTATTCATGACTCAAAGCACTTGACTTTGAAGCTCTTTCTGCCTGTTTAGGCAACAAACCAGCTGTGTTTTTGATCAGATAAAATGTGTTGTTGTTGGAATGCTGTTGAGCAGATTACATCATGTCATCATTTTATTACATACAGTATTAATTTAGGCAAGAGTGCATTTGCTGTTTTTCTGTAACAAGCTGCTTCCCACATGGTTTCTAAGACAATACTATATCTGTGCTTGGTTAAAAGTCTGGAATTTTACCTTCAGGTACAAAAAAATGTGGCATATTTGAATGATTTAGGGGAGACTAATATTAAATTCATCCATCATATCTTGTATATAATGAGATAATATGTTTGTTTGCAGTAAACAATGTTAGTACTTAAAGGCACATTGGCATTGGTGTGACAGGGGAGCATTTAATTTCATTTTTTAATTTCCGTCTGAGGATTCAATCCAGTGACCTTTTGACCACCAATTTCCTCTTTCAATCATATTAAAATGGTACTAATAAAAATTGTGTTCATGATGATTGTTAACTGGTCCTCTTTTCCAAACAAGCTCAGCTGCACATTAACAGTTTATTTTATAAGGTCTCATTATCATTATTCAGGCAGGCAGAACGTAGAGCCGGATCTTTATTTCATAGTTCTGTGTGCATAGATTTGACCTCTAATTGACACCTTCCCACCTCTTAATTTTATCCCCAGGTGTCCCTGCTAAGCGTAATGAGCTGTACTACGAATGCTGTAAGGAGCCCTACCCTGATGTGACGTTCACAGTCACCATGCGCCGCAGGACACTTTACTACGGCCTCAACCTGCTCATCCCCTGCGTGCTCATCTCTGGTCTGGCCCTGCTGGTCTTCCTGCTCCCTGCTGACTCTGGAGAGAAGATCTCACTGGGTATAGGAAACACACACACCAGTACATCCCTGCACAAACACACATATTCTCTCTTTCACACTAACACAAAGGGACATGATTCATGATTGTAATCATACATGCGGACATAAATGCATCCCCCGTCTTGGTGATCTTAGCCCACCAGGTTTCAACACTATTGTTAAACCATTTATTTGTCATTGCTCTATGCTAATGCTGACATTATGGCTGTGAATTAGCATTTGTGTTGGATTTTATTCATTAGCAGATGAATAAAAGCTCCATTATGAACACAAAAAAGATAATCACCTGGACCTGGAAATGCCAGATTGTTTCAAAATGCCACAAGACAAGGTCAGAGTAAATATACAAGGGCAAGAAAAGAGAGTGGATATTCCAAAATGAAGCCACAGCTGTTTTCACTTATTTTGAAGCGACCAGCTGCATTTATTTTGAGTACTCTCAAGTCACCATTTAAGAGAAAACTAGACTGTGATGAAAGAATGTAGGACTATTCTTTGTGTTTCTGCTCATCTCTTTGTTCACTGTGTCTCTCCATGCAGGCATTACAGTACTGCTGTCTCTAACAGTGTTCATGTTACTGGTAGCAGAGATCATGCCTGCCACTTCAGACTCTGTTCCTCTGATTGGTAAGACACTTTTCTGCTCAAACTGTTGCTCGTTTTGATGATTTTCTAAATTGATTAATTAGCTATTTGTGATAAACTCATAATAATGAGTAATGTACATTCAAAACATAAAAGAAAAGTTTGATATTTTTTGGTAAACACATTCTTTCTTGTCCAGAGTTAGATGAGACGGAGAGCATAAAGCTACGGCCAGCAGCCCCTTTAATTGTTTTACAATAAGACTGGAAACATTATGGCTCTTTCCAAATGTAGAAAGACAAATCTCTAAAGCTCACTAATTAACTCAAGTCATCATTTTTTACACTCCAGTCTCATATGGATTAAAGAAACAAGATAAAAATGGATGGGCTTGTTTTCCTGTACACAGTCACACACTGATGTCAGAGGCTGCCAACTGTTCGTCATTAGGAGTGATATTGTATTTCCTATACAAAGCGCTCATGATGATACTAAGGGGTTCAGTATCTTGCCCAAGAACACTTTAACTGTAGTGTGTTAGGTGGGAACCAAATCAGTAACCCGGTAGTCTGTGTTAATTCACCCCAAGACTGCTAATTTGTCTAATATACCAACATTAGCTGTAGGCTAGCTAGAAATTGTCACACCAAAAGTGTGTTTGTGTGTGTGTGTGAGTGTGTGTGTGTGTGTGTGTGTGAGTGACTGATCTCAGAACTCACCAGTCTTTCTTTTTTTTCCTTCTTATTACTGTATGTTTGTAATGCATAAGGCTCCAGAATAAGCACACTTTATCTTGCAAGGTGACACATGACTTTGTATTACACAGCCACATAGAAAAATTCCCTCTCATTCTGTTTGAACACAGCTTGAGATCAGTATCGATCCTTTTGTCTAACTTTTGACATAAAAAGTGAATAAGCATATTTCCCAAAATGTTGAACTGTGCCTTTACGACAGTGTATTTAACCAGTTCAGTCAATTGGAAAACAATGCACAACCTGGGAAGGTGCTCTAAATTGTAACTCATGATTCTAAAAGATGATGGTGTCCATCTTTTTGCAACCCTGCAAGCTATAAACACATGGTGAACAGGCTTCCAAGTGCAATGGCATGGTTGGTGGCTCACTGTGGAGGTTTTAATATAATTTATTATAGGTTAGGTTGCAGTGTTTCTGGTGACATATTCACACCTCATGTTCACGCTCTGTAGTCGAAAAGTTCCAATCTTCACATTGAATCACCAATGTGTCGAGGCTGAGAGGGGGGGTGGGCTGGGCGTGGGAGGCTGCTGATGCAGGATGTGAAGAATATTTTCAGTGTAGGACACAAACAGAGTTGCATTGTATAAGGTCATACTGATACAGACCAGAAGAGACAAGGCAGCTGGCCGTGAGATGGGATGGGAGGCTGCAGACAGAGAGGCTGCTCGCTATCATTTGGCAGCTCAGTGATGTAAAACGAAGCCATTAGCAAACTCAAATTTATTGGAGTACACATATTAACACATTGCAGATAGAGCGGAACTGATAGATTGAAGACAAAAAAAAAAAAATGCTCCTCACCATACCCTATGACAGGTTTTCATACAGCTCCAATTATATTTTGACATGGAAATGTATACGGAATAATTTGATTGGTCCGCCCTGCTGTGAGGTCGTTGGCATCACAGCTGGATCAAAATAAAACATGACATCTTTCTTTTAGAGGGGAATACATCTCATGTTTATAGTTATTAGGGTGTGTGTGGACGCTTAGTGTGCTTGCCTACATGCCTACATCTGTGTTTTCATGTCAGTGTGGCTTAAATGCCTGCAGGCTGTGAATATGTTTTGGTTCAATTATAAATTAAGGAGTAAAATGTTAGCCATCCTTGTTACACTGTATTAATTGATCTCTGTCCTTATTTTTGTGTTCCTCTCCTCTTCAGCTCAGTACTTTGCGAGTACCATGATGATTGTGGGCTTGTCTGTGGTGGTAACAGTCCTGGTACTGCAGTTCCATCACCATGACCCCCACGGAGGGAAGATGCCTAAATGGGTAGGTTAACAATCATTTTTTAAATTCAATAATTAGTTGTCAACACAAATTAAAAACCACTTAAAGCAAAGAATAGCCAATTCTGAATTAAGCTAAGCAATGCATTATTTTCAGATAACCACACGGCTTATAGATATTGGTACACTCAACTTTTCACATAGGCTGTTCATAGGCTATGGCTCCTATTTGTTGGAATAATGAAGTGACATTTATTTACAGATTGTGTCAAGACAAAGGTTGGAACAGGTTTAGCTATACTTTATTTTAACTGTTTGTTAGAGGTCATCATAAGCAGGATTATCTACTAACCATACAGTTATTTTGTGATAACCATGCAGGTATCTATTTTTAAGGTTTTATTTTATTTCAGGTTGACAAAACTTTTGATTTAATGTAGGTTTCCCTCAAAATATGGGTGAAAAAGACTTTATCGTCACAAGATTATGATTCATTTGAACCATACAGCTATTAAGAAATAATGCACTCCATGTAAGGAAAACCTCTACAGCTTTAAGTCATACATCATTTTATTCATACATTTAGCCTATTGCGCATTGGGCACCAAAATGTAACAGTGTCAGAAGATTGGGGAGTAAAAGTTTTTTTTTTTTTTTTTTTATATATATTTATTTAACTTAACAATTCATATAACATATCCTGGTCTTTAACTCACCATCTTCAATCGCTCCACATCTCATTTCTTCATCCAGGTCCGAGTCATCCTACTCAACTGGTGTGCTTGGTTTCTCCGCATGAAGAAACCTGGAGAGGAAAACAAAACAACTGTGAGTTCCAGTGGCCCCACAAACTACAAGTACTCCCACCCTTCTCCTCACCATACCAGCACCAGCAGCATTCAGATGAGCACAATACCAGGGCAGGCGTCAACCCAGTCAACCACGACCAACGGGAACATGAACCTGTATTTCGGCTACCACTCGATGGGCACAGACAACCCTGCTTTCCCACCGAATGCTGACACAGGCATGATGGTGTGTGGCGGCGGCGGCAGTGGCGGCCATCCCAACAGCTCGTCCCAACATGATATCCACTCAGATCAGACACGGACTTTGCTGCTTGAGCAGGTCCCGGAAATTTCCCAGATCCTAGAGGAAGTGCAATACATTGCCAGGCGTTTCCGGGATCAGGACGAGGGAGAGGCGATCTGCAGTGAGTGGAAGTTTGCAGCGGCTGTGGTGGATCGATTATGCCTGGTGGCCTTCTCGCTTTTCTCCATCATCTGCACCTTCACCATCCTCATGTCAGCTCCCAATTTCATTGAGGCTGTGTCCAAAGACTTCACATAAGGCTGATGTCGACCCTCTCTGAGAGGAAACAGAGAGGCAAAGCTAACATTAGAAATCCTGACACAACTAGAACTGTGCCACACAAGCCTCCCTGCTACAACAATGTGAAGCCACACAAGTTATTTTAAAAGTGTAGTTACAAATACAGTCACAGTACATCAGTACCAAACCTTTCCCACTATCTTCACATATTTCTAGTATATGGTTGTATGGAGTTGATGTGATTTTAGCCTGTAAAGGTGGCTCTTCTATCTATCACCATACACACAGTGTGCCACGTAGGAGGTTTAGGCTTCATGCAGTAGTTAATGATGTAGAAACTCACTTATGCACTTTTCATCTGTATACCTGCTCACATCATTTACCTACCACCACTCTGTCTTTACATCTCATCTGAATATAATGTTTATACTCCCTCCCTTCCAGTTCTTTCTTTTTTGTTATGTTTGTCCACTCTTCTCCACTTCCTTTCCCCATAGTAGCACTTAACATGTTCTAGAAACAGCACATACAGTACAGTTAAAAGAGTTAACAGTTTTAGGGATTGGTTTTTCAGGCCTTTATTCCAGTAACAGTAGTTTTTTGTATTTTGTAAATAAATCCACATATTACTTTATAAATGTGAACTTAATGAAGATAAAATCTTTTGTATGAAGTTGGTGAATTTACTGACATGTTTACTCACAGCACCGTACATTTCACTTCTCTTTTAACTAGAGCTTTCACTAATGATCGTTTCCATTTTCAATTTATCTGCTAGGGATTTTTTTAGAATACTCAATTAGTCATTTTTGTATATAAAATGTCACAAAATAGTGAAAATTGCTATTATAATATCCCAGAGCTGCAGCTGACATATGCAGATTGCTTGTTTTTATCTAATCAACAGTTAAAAACTCAAAGATATTTCATTTCCTTTCATATTAGACAAAGAAAAACACTAATTCCTTACATTTAAGGAGCTGGAAACAGCAAACGTTGAAAAATTGCTGACTAACATACTCTTGATCTACTAATTTATCAACTACTTGTTTTAAGTTCTACTCCATTTCCTTGCCCTTCCTTTGTTGCCACCAATTTTCTCATTTCTTTCTGGCACAGCTTAGACCCAGGTTCTATACCCATAAATGTGAAGGTTTTCCGTTATCAAAAAAAGTCATACAAGACATTTACAGTTTTGCTCTTTTCAAGATAAAGTTTAATAAAGAGTGAAGTCATTTCAGAAGGGATATCCCAACATTCCCTTGCTGCCATCTCTTGTGCTAAACAGTATATTTAATGTGATTAGCATATGTTACATCCTGGATATTTCTAAGTCACTCACATCCATTAACAATGCATTTATTCAGTGTTTCTCTGACTCGTGCTAGTTCCACAACGTGTTGCGATATACTGAGATAAACAATGAAAACAAATTCAATCAACAAATTGATTGAAAGACAATATTTGTTCTTGGAAGGGATTTTCAATGGATTCTGAAGGGGCATCAGTCCAGTAGAAATGCATTTGGCACTAATCTTTTGTAGTCCCGAGTGCTTTGTGTTTTAACTCTCTAATACTCAGCGAAAGGCAAACACTGTCTTCTCTAATCTCTAGCAACAACATGCAACAAGGATTACTGGGTGACCTTATGTAACGGATTTGTGTTAAACCTTGTCTCTTCTCACCACCCGAGCATCCCCTCTGATCCTCAGTGGTAGAAGGCACATGTGAATTCCCTCTTTTACGCACGCTACTGAATGCACAGACTTTGACAACTTAGCACATGGCCATTTTAAGTGGAGGTTTAAGCGGAACCAAGGAAAAATGAAAGCAGAAAACAGCTGCAGAAATCAATTAAAGTCACTGAAATGCAAATTCACGCTGTTACAGTTAATCAATGGGCCGAGTGCAGATGAATAGTTGCCACCCACTGAGTAGCTTTCCATTCACTCTATGACTCCAAGACTGTAAAACATTTAAATGTCACATCCATTCATAATGGACAAATGGGAACAGGTAAAGCCAATCTTGGCTGAAATAACCATGCAGTACTCTATGTGAGGACAGTGTTCCTTCATGTCTGCAGATTTTATCAAGATTCTATTAATTAAATCATCTTTATCTTATCAGGAATGTGATATTCAGTTTAAACATTACAAATTGTCAGTTCCTTTAATTACAAAAATGTAATGTAAGTGTATTAGAGACACCACTGTTGTAACGTTAAAGTAATAGTTCAACATTTTGGGTTTTTTGTCGAAAGTAAGATGAGAAGATTGATACCACTCACATGTCTTTACAATAAACATGAAGCTACAGACAGCAGGCAGTTAGCTTAGCTTAGCATCAAAACTAGAAATGGGGAAACACTAATTAATACAATTTGTTGTTTTTTCACATCTCTTTTTGTACGGGTTAAACAAACAAGATATAAAGTGTTAATAATTAGTGAGCTTTAGTAAAGCCACAGCCAGTAGCTGGTTAACATACTTTAGCACAAAGACTGGAAAAGGGGGTTTTATGAGAAGATCGATACATGTCTGATTGGAAAAAATTAAGCTACGGCCAGTGGCTGTGGTCAGCATAGCTTAGCATAAAGGAAATCAAGTCAGAATGCCAAGGAAGTGCTGCAGGTCAGATTTTGTTACCTTTGGACAGAGCCAGGTCAGGTGGTTACCCCCGTTTCCAACTGGCTGCTGACCATAGTTTCATATTTAACAGAAATCTTCTCATCTAGCTGTTGGCAAGAAAGCTAATATGCATTTTTTCCTAAAATGTTGTACTGTCTCTCTAATATTGGTCAACTTGTCGTTCCAGATTGTGCAGATTGTAGATTGCAAGTTGTGAGGGTTACTGCAGGTGGAGACAGAAAGCTGAGCACTGATGATCGGAGAGTTCAAAAGTTAAGTTTTTTTTTTTTTTAAAGGAACCCATGCTGGGGTTTTTTGTTTTGCCTGTCAAAGTTCATGTGGACTGAAGTGGGAAGAAGGGTCTCAGCTGCTTTTTGTATATTGCATAATAGATCGGGGAATAATTCAAAACCTCGATCACTGGCTCATCTCGAAGAATATGAACAGCGGAGGTGACTCATGGAATGAGAACTGGCCTCAACATAAATGTGACTTGGACTGACAACTGATGACAGCCAATTATGTAGATACTTTGTGAGATATCCTGACCCATTTTTATTGTTACTCACTCATGTCGATGTCTATCCAGCATATGTTTTTCATGTGAGAAGCAATTATGGCACGGAACGTGTTTCAAAAGGAAAGCATGATGGCACCTCTCAAGTGAGACTTGTGCAAATGTGAAGAGCATCAGATATTCAGGGTAAAAAGACATTCTGCGATTCACAAGTCAAAGCTATGTTGAAGCTAAGACAAGTACATGTAAAATGAAGGTGTGACCGTTTGCTTTTGACATGGTATCACCGCCTGTTTTTTTTCTTTTCTAATCACCAGTGTTGTATTTTTGTCAACTTGAGTGTCTTTTTCTTTGTGGTCTGTGCCTCTCTGCTCAGTATGATTCATTCTACTTTGAAGGATAAATGCTTACTGTACATGACTATTTTGAGACAAATAAAGGAGAAATGTGATAATTACTGGTATTTGAGTGTCTTACATGCCACAATTAACCCAATAATACACTTAAAAAATGCTTCCACTCAACAAAGTTGTCATACTGGCCTCGACCCTTTCTTGAAGTGACTGGGTTATAACAGGGTTGCTGTTGTCAGTCTAACTGGACAGACAGTGTAATGACAGCTTGTCATTTGATGTGCCAGATTAATCGCAGCATGTTATTTCCATAATGTACAGTGCAGTTATATGAAACGTGACACTTGACATCTTAAAAGAACAAAACCACAAGAAAACAGGAAGTGTTCATTTGTCTCATACAAAGTACATTTGGGAATTATTATTTGCTTTTGTGCCAACAGATAGATGAGAAAATTGATACACTCTCTGTGCACTACAAATATCACCGGAGCCAGCAGCTGTTAGCTTAGCCTAGTACATAGACTGGAAACAAGTGGAAACAGCTAGCCTGGCTCTATCCAAAGGTAACACCTCCCACTTAGCAGCACCTTTAAAATGAGCTGCAAAGTTAATAGTGATGCAAGTTTTATTACCTTTATACAGAGCCAGGCAAGCTGCTTAATTCCCTGTGTCTGTATTCTTTGCACTCATGACAAGCTAAGCTAACCAGCTGCAGGCTGTATCTTTAGATTTAGCCTACTAAAGCTCTAATAAAGATGTTATATCTTATACAGAGGTTATACTGTGTTGTTTAATTAGTGTTTTCACCAGTTTCGGCGAACAGTCTTGTGGCATCAGCTTTAAAGTATGAGAGTATCTTCTCACGTACTTAATATCTTCTCATTTAACTCTTGGTAAGAAAGCAAATATGCATATTTCCCTGTTTCTTTAAATCTGTATCTCTAGAAAAAAAAAGTAATATATTTGTTTTGTGTGTGGGTTAGTTTGTTGAAAAATGACAAAGTGTAATAGAGATGTCACAAGTGAGCATAGCAGCAGCTGATTTATGAAACCAGGCAGCTCTCTGTATTGATTTTTTTTTTTTTTTTTTTCAGGATTGACAAACAAGAGCTGACACATTTTCTATTTTTCAAAACTGTCTCATACTTATTGAAAATGGAACTATTCAAGCTCACATCCAAACATTCAGTTCCCCGTCTTGGGAAGCTATAAACGGTGTGTGTGTGTTCTGTCATTAATTTCATTTTAAGGTGTCAGACACAGCGGTGATAAAGTTTTAGGAGATGTTTTTGGACTGCTGCGCAAAGTTGTGTTTTGCTTCTCTGCACCCACAGCTGACAGGTTAACATGAGCTCAGATATGTGAACATATAGGAGTGAGTCCTCATTCAGGCAAGGCTCAGCAACCTTTCTCATTTCCCAGCAGGAATGCATGACTGAGATAGACCAAGTCAGGAGGGATCCAATCTCCTTACTGCCTGCGATATTAGTTAGGAGATTTGACAGCACACACGCAGATACACATGTGCATGCGCACGCACACAGCAAATGCTGCTCAGTGGAGTGATGACATGTTCAAATTGGTCAAATCTAATCTCAGGCTTCACTACATGCAGACAGACAGCTGTTGGTGGGTGGAATTGCACCGCACTGTATCACACCATGTGAACGCACACAAATACACAAATGTTTCCTTTGCCAAGAGGCTGAGTTGACATAGACAGTGTCCCCAGCCCAACCCTCCCTGCAGTCTGTCCTAGTGTTGCTTCCCATTTTCTAGTCCTGAGATGAAACGGACCACCTGGGTTGTAAGCTCTCTTTGGTAGCCAGGTCAGATGGAACAGATCTCCGTGGTTTAGTTAGTGTAATGTAAAGCCCACGCACCTGCCCCTCCTGTGAGATCTATATGGCCGTTCGCTTTGTAGTATAATTGCCTGCACGCACACACCCTTCTGGTGTTCAGGTGGGGACTCACTGCACCAGGTCAGACAGTGCCCGACCACCTGTGACCTTACAGGCCTGACCTGTATATTGTAAGCTGTATATACGTAATTGAGTCATTGTTCTGCACGCAGAACATGAAGATGAGTCTGAATTATTACGTCTAAATGGACCACTAAAATATTTTTGGATTGTTTGCCACACATAAATACATTCATATGGAATTATTAAAAAACAAACATTGACATTTTGTGAAATATATTTATTCACATTATTGCCAAGACTTAAATAAGAACATTAACACCACTCTCTGCATTAAATATGAAGATACAACCAGCAGCTGGTTAGCTTAGCTAGCATAAATACTGGAAACAGCTAGCTAGCTTTGTCTGTAGCGAACAAATTCTGCTTGTCAGCACCTCTAAAGCTTACTAATTAACATTGCATCTCATTTACACGTAGAAAATTGAAAGTAAAAACAATAATTTGTGATTTTACAGGTTATATACAACCTGCTATAACTGTAAGCTAAGCTAAGCTAAACTAAGCTAAGCTAACCAGCTTCTGGCTCTAGCTTCATATCATTTTCTAATCTAACTCTCTGCAAGGGAGCGAATAAATGTATTTCCTAAAATGTTAAACTACACCTTTAAACCTGACAAGGCAATTAGGATAGCATTTGAGTGTTCGTCCAAAAACCTGAAAGTGACTGCTGGAACTTTTAATGAAATCAATTGCAGATGAATAACCTGTGTGACCTAGACAGTCTAATAAACACAGAGTAATCACACATTCTTTGTTCAGCTCCAATGACTGTTGTCAACATCATTAAACCAAATTACAAATCGCTCCAGTGAGAGTACAAGGATGACCCACTGCCAATCTGGGCTTTTTATCATTACAAACATGTCGATTACTTGTCAAATATTCATGTTAACAGCTGTCCTGATTGTCCTACAGCTGTTTTCATCCACTATGTACACACTCTATCATTTTTAATCTCCACTCCTCCTATTTCTCCCTTAAAAAAACAAAAAAACAAAGCACCCTCCCATTTTCCTTTGGACCCATCTGTTTCAAACATCAACCATGTCCTTTTCTCTCTGACTTAATCCATGGGGATGAAAGTGTGTGTGTGTGTGTGACCATAAAACATTGCTAATCTGGTTTCAGAGTGACTGGGGCATGTAATCTTATTTACTCCTTCAATCCTTTTCCTCCCTCTTCATTACAACTTTTATCCCAATGACAATGCAGTACATTCGCAGTTATTCATAGAACATAATATTGGTTCATAAAAGGATTGATCAGGAGAAAGGAGGTTAATAAAGGAGGTTAGGAGGCCAGTGGATGTTGCGTTTGATACAAGAGTTACAGAAAATCATGCATGTGCAGTCATTTCTGCAGTCATTGTTTATGCACTAGTAGGAATGAACTGCACAAAATTGAATAAAGTATGTCGGATCACTGTGATCTCCCACTGCATGAAAAACAGTAGTGATTCTTTTGAGTGCATAAGCTTCCTTTTAGGTACAGCATGTGGTGTGTTTTCACTTTTGGTGATTAAATCTATATGAAGGTGAGATTAATAAACAGAAAGGTTTCACCTCTGAACTGACGTGCTGATGATGTGCACTTAAAAGACCCTGCAAAGCTGGACAACTCATCACCATTAACAGCTTTAGGGAAGCCTTTGTGTGACATGTAACGCAATTGCCTGTGGTACAGTTCTCAGCTCTGCATAAAAATAGACAGAGGATGTCGGTCTAATAAACAAAGTGCACAGTGGTCTGTACAAGTGGGACAGTCAAGGACAGATAAACAGATATAAAGATGACAGCTATTGGAAGAGTGAGAGTGAAGGATGAACAGATGGGCAAAGACAGAGTGTAAAACTTCAAGGGGATATGGGAAATCAGTTAGGACCTCATCACAAACTTGTCACAACTAATTTCTCCTCTTTCAGCTGATGGATGCAATGAAAGGATCTCATGATGTCAACACCACATATAACCATAGTAGAATTTGAATAGTGTAGTGTGCCTTACATTATTTTATGATTGCTTTGTCTCAGTTTTTACAAATTTCAATGTGCAAATCATAAGCAAAGAGCCAAAATAACTTAAGTAAAAAGTGCAAAACTTAAAATCACATGCCAAATTCTCAGACATCTCATATTAGCTCAAGTTTCAATTATTACTAAGCAGACTGATCATGGAGTTTTCAAGCATTTCTAATTTACTATTTCCACTCTCCACCCTGCATGTATGTTTTTGCACTATGTAACTTTGTTCTCTAGGAATTTCTGAAAAGTACGTAATGCTTTACAGCATTACGTACTTTTACAGCACTGAGTCACACACCATCAACTATTTCACTCATTTTGATGAATCTGGATAATATTATATGAAGATGTTTTCTGGTTTTCCCTCAGATGTCCTCCAACTGCTCCATATCAGTGATTTACAGAGATTCCTGATAGACAGTAAACTGCTGCAAACTATAGCTGTTGCTAGCTAATGTTAGCTTAGTCTGTTAACCGGGCTGCAAGGCTGTGAGCTCAGAGCACTGGAGGAATGTTAGTGTTTGTACTACAGGCGTTTTGGACCACCAGGAAGAAGAGGAGGTTTTCAGGCACAGGGCGCAGGTGAATGCTGACAGGGCACGCAGTCACTGTCGTGCCAGAACCGGAGCTGGGCAAGTGGGCAATGTAACCGAGAAGTGAAGAGACCAAAGAGGGCGTTGACGGAAGAAGCTGGGAAGAGAAAAGGAGAAAGTGACCGAGGAAGAGGCCACTGGACAAGAGTAAATCTGGGACTTGCTTTTAGTTGCTGGTGAGAGCTTTTTGTGAAGTAAAAGGCTGAAATACAGAAGCTGAGCTGGGCTTCTTGCTGTAAAGTAGTGAGTAATATTAGCTGGCTGCTATGTCTTGTGTTGCACTCGCTTGATTTTTGGCGGTTAGCAAAGTTCAACTCACTAGTTTTTGATCATAACTAATATAAATCATAACAAATACACGTCCACAGCTGCCCATACAGTGGTATTGCTTCTACATCACAAAAATAGCAATCTCTATGCAATTTTGCTTCAAGCCTACAAGTGACTGAAACATCAGTAAGATGCTTTCTGTAAAAGCAGAATCACAGTCACCATTTTGTCTTGTATGATTATACAATTAACTGTTGTCAGACTCCGGAAATACTGAACTAGACAGTCAGGTATTTTGTGATACAAGATGTTCATTATTAGTATGGACGCTTTTATAAGTTACCTTCCTCTCGACAGCAATGTGAACATGAGCTAATGCAGTTTTTTTCTTTTTGTGCTGCTCATTCCCAGGTTGTTTATGTATACGTCTGCCCATTCCTGCTCGCTGTTACCGGAGCAGTAAGGTGTGGAGGAGGCAGTGTGTGTGTGTGTGTGTGTGTGTGTGTGTGTGTGTGTGTGTGTGTGTGTGTGACAGAGACAGAGACTGAATGTGTCTGCACACTGCCCCAGTGCTACAGTGGGTGTACCTAATGTGTTTGAAGAGCCATATTTTATATGTTTGCACTGCATGCCCTAAGTGACACAAATAGGCTGCTGATGTGTGTGGGGGTTGTGGCGGAAACATTTCATCATTTGATGATCATCACTCCTTCTTCTGTCTTACCTCATCCCTCACAGCTATCCCCTTTTTTCCCCTTTGTAAAACCATTAACATCTATGCATCTGGCCACCCATCTCTGTTCATCCATCTACTGTATCTATTCTGCCGTCTCTTCTCTCCCCGAGGCTACATGTGTACTATAAAACTGAATAAGCACATTCATCTACTGACTTACTGCTCAGCAGGAATGGAGCCCTCCAGTACTGGAATCTAGTATATGGTGTTTACAGCGTGGAGACAGTATGTCTCATCCTCAAAGATCTGGATGCATTGCACTGCTCTCATCAAGTGTCAGCACGATCAGCCATTGTCCGTGCATATAAGTGACATTAACGTCCACGGATAGGTGCATGTACAAAGGAAGCAAATCAGTAAAGGCATGCTCAGAAGTTTTTATTATACTGAATGTGAAGTGAGTGCACTTTCAGCATAAATCTATGAAAATCTTGATAATTAAATCCACAAAAGCTTTAACCCTAATTCAAAGTAGTGCAAAGAGGTAAATTCATTTTTGTCCTTTGATAAAAACTTAATCATCCAACTGGCACAGGAGAGCAGCGGCTTTTGCTATCCAATAGTCGCTGGGTCGCTTGGAGGGGAGCATTACTGTCACGACAAAATTTGTTGAGTGACCTGGAGGGAGACAGAAATGAAGAGTGAGGGGAAAAAGTCAAATCAAATTAACTATCCATGACAGCGCTTAATGGTGAAAGAGATTATTCTGGACACCTAAAACTCCCTAAAACAACCAGCAACCAACTATCAACATGTACCTCATTCATTATAAAACGTGTCAGCCACTGATAACACCATCACATGTAAAAACCGAAAGGTGTAAACCAGTAAGGATCCAGTACGTACCAGTGGTGGACAGAGTCCCGGCTCTGGCTGAGGTCTTGTACAGAGGAGCGTGGTAGAGGTCAGGCTCGGGCACGTAGTTCCGCTGTGGCTCAAAGTGCACCACTGGCAACATGGCGTGCATCACTCGAGGTAACGCATCCTCAACCACCATGTTGTCATCGTCCCAGCGACTGGCATCCATGAACATGCCGTGCACGAGGACGCCATTCTCCGGCTCTGGTAACTGTTGTGTCCGCAAACGAGATGGAGCAGTGGTGAACATACATATTCACAGTCATCAATCCTGTCTTGACTCAAATAATCTTCACCACTGCTACATCTAGAAGCTGGCTTACTGACAGAAACATAACATTTTCTTTGCTTTGTAGAATCTTTATACAGCTATTTTACCGAAGCTTTAGGGATTTTATTTTCGTGGAAAAGAGGCGGAAACAGTGGGAAACAGCTAGCATGGGTCTGTCCAAAGGTAACAAAGTGCACATTTTCTTTAATATATACAAAAAAAAAGGTATATTTTGGACTATTTCTTGGAGTGGAGAGAGATTTTCCACCTTTCTTGCCTTTGTCTGGTAACCTCACAATGACGACAAAACTCCAAGAAGTCACTGCTCACGGAAAAGAAATAATCCTGCACATATCCTGTTCTGTTTTTTAAACTTTGGGTTTTTGTATAGATCAAACAAACATTAATCTTTTCATATCAGCAAAAAAGCCAATAAGCACGAATTCTTTAAGTATAATATGTAGTTCATGAACTCTGTGTAAGCTTAAAACCGATCTGAAGCCTAATTTAAATCTTCAAAGAAAAATACCCGAAAAGATCACAAACTGGATAAAGACAGTAGATACGTGACTTAAGGTAGGCGGCTCTGTTCTGCCCATCCTAATCCTGCAAATACTTGTGACTGTACAAAATCTTTATAGACAACCATCAGTAAACGGTTTGCCTTGTTAATTTGGCTATATTTAGTGCAGGAAAGGCAAAGCAGCTCAGGGGGAAAAACAGTGACGTACCTCCTCATCCATGTCCAGTTCAGAGTTTTCGGGCAGAGTGCGCAGAGCCTCACAGACTGCTACCTGGTCTCTGTACATCGGCACCATGTTGAAGCGGAAGTTGAGCTCATCAATGGGCAAGTTATAGTGCCTGGCATGATTCTGAAGCACCCCTAAAGTCCAGCAGGCAAAAATGAATAATATCTTTCATTATATTCTTTTGCAAGATCAAACATGGGTACAGTAAATAGTAGCAACTAAGGATATTGTTGTGGAGTTAAAAAGTGATCACATTTAATGTGTATTTGAAAGAATATATGGAGTGATCACTATATCCTAGCAGCTTTGAAATTTGCTTTGCAGCTATTAAAAACATGGGAGATATTTTGGTGCTGCAGTGTTTTACCGGTAAGAAAGCCTTGAGGGAAGAAGAATCCTGAGATCCAGAAAGATTTGGGCTGACCACGTGTGATCCAAGTCTGGCGAGAGAGATAAAATTAAAATGTTTGCATCTTTAAATAACTTTTTTTATGTGTTGTGTTCAGAGTTTAACCAGCCATGATGCATTACATGCATCCATTTACTTATGGGACCTGAAAGGGACTCAATGACTCCACATGGACTGGCACAGCGAGGTGGATTTTCTCTTCTGAGGTAATGAACATGTACAGTCTGACTCAGCGGCTACCCATCACTTTGTTTTGTTTTGTTTTGTGTGCATGTGCGACAGAGTGAATTTTAGTGATTGTGCAACACACATGTTCAGACCAGTCTTACGGAAGAGCAGTTTAAGTCAGAGGAGATGAACCAAAGGCTGAAAGAGGGTGTACAGGGAGAGAGAGAGGAAGAGAGGAAGATGTGTGCCTCTGGGAAGAACGCTGAATGTTCATGTGTTATTAGTGCTTTTTGACTTGATGAGAAAACACACACACACACACAAATACACTTGAATGCGCTCACACACATACACACAAACAACCCAGTATGCATAATCTGATTTCTCCTTCATGTGAGTGTGTGTGAGAGTCAGTGATACAAAGACACTTAAACCAGAAGAAGGAAGAATATTTTTAGATTAATTTACATGCTTGTCCATTATCTATAACCTATAAACACAACTCATAAAATACAACAATGTCAGGAAGTGCATAAGATACGGATGTGTCTTTTGTGTTTCTCATCCACACCTGGATAAAGGATGTCCTCAGGACCAGGTCTCTGACCCAGGAGGCCAGGGGTTTGAGGGAAGGGTAGGCAGAGTTTGCCCAGTGGGTGGGAACCTGGTTGTTCAGGAAGCTTGTGTATATGCGGTCCATCTCCTCTGACATCACCACCAGACCTGCTATGGCTTTCTGCAGAGTGATGAGAGACACCTGGGCCAAAAGAAAAAAAACAAAAACATAAATCACAAAGACGATTTTTTTTCAGTTGTCTGTCTAGGTCTTTGTTTTTCTGTACTTTTACAGTTTCAGACATTTTAATGAGCCAAAGTAACAATGTTTGCAAATATCAACAGCTGAAACTGTGTGTTCAAGGTTGTTAGCTATGTGTCACCCTGAGGACTCTCAGCAGGTTGTTGAATCGATCTGTCTCTTGGCCCAACACGGTTGTGAGTGAGTTAAGGCGGCCGTTTTCGTCTCGTTCAAACAGTGTTTCCACCGCCTCGTCCATGTTCAGACCCTCTGCACACGACAGGTAGACAAACCGGAAAGACAGAGACGAGAGGCAGACAGACAAGATGAAAAACACAGTGTTAGATAATAATGCACATTTTCAACAATGATCAAAATGAGTGTGTTTGCATGTGTGTACCAGGTAGCTTGGCTAAGATGGATTCAGCGAGCTCGCAGACGATGTCATCGTTACTTTTAGCTCCATGACTGGCTGATGAGCGAGGATTCACATCCAGAATGGTGTTGATTAGAGTCACGGTTTCTTGACGCTGTGGAGGCAGACACATAAACAGCATATTTACAAACACACACATGAAACAAATGCACACATACAGGAGCAACCCTGTTTACTGATATTTTGCAATTGCAGTCTCGCACTCTCTGAATAGACTTTATTTTATAACCACTGATAAACTAAGCAGCTCAAGATTAAACCATGAATAGGGCCATAAATAAAGACATTTACAAGTTAAAATGAGCCATTCAACACAGTACACTTCTGCAAAACAAACAAATAAAATGAAAACAAACAGTAAATCAGTTAGTTTGCAACATCTGCTCTGATAGATAAATAGATAGATAGATAGATAGATAGACAGACAGACAGATAGATAGATAGATAGACAGATAGATAGATAGATAGATAGATAGATAGATAGACAGACAGATAGACAGATAGATAGATAGATAGATAGATAGATAGATAGATAGATAGATAGATAGATAGATAGATAGACAGACAGATAGATAGACAGATAGACAGACAGACAGACAGATAGATAGATAGATAGATAGATAGATAGATAGATAGATAGATAGATAGATAGATAGATAGATAGATAGATAGACACAACTATTGTTCCTCACCTGAAAGGCCAGGTTGGCATTTTCATGCATGCCAAAGATCTCAGGATCGTCAATAATTGGAAGACTCTCAATATATTTCTTATATTGCTCTAGTTCATCTGTCTCTGGGGCATGGTAGATACCTTAAAAACAAAAATCAAAATCATTCATCCAAATGAAATGTGTAGTATGTGAGCAGGCAGTGAGACAAATGGACACATACCGCTGCAATATAAAATTCCATTACATTGTAAAGTGTTTCCGTTATTTTGTGGATGAAAAATACCTGAGGCGGAGAAGGTGTAGCCAGGCTCTAAGGTCTGAGGTGAAAAGAAGCCTTTGAGGATGGTCCTGAGGCAGCGCTGGTCCCAGGCGTCGGTTACTCTGCCTCCATATGTGATCTCACCTGAGGAGACAGACACAAAGACAACATGATGTTATCAGCGTGCAAAAGCATTTCTTTGTAAATGTTAAATGTGAGTCAAGTTATTCAAAAATCCATTCAAAATCAGCATGATAAAACACTAAAGCAAGACATTATCATTTTGAATAAGACATTAAATATTTATGAAATTTGCATATGGATGAATGACCATCAAGTAAACAATGTCAGGAGAAATCTTAGTGCACAGTTTAATTCAAAACAAAACAAAACAAAAAAAAACTTGTTTTGTTTATCCTGCTCTCCTCTCTCCTCCTCAGCTGGGCACCTTGTCATTCATCTTGAGCAGCTGTCTACCTTTAACCAGCAACTAGCCCGAGGCTAAGCACACCATCATCAGTACAGCCATCACAGGCATTTTAAAGGTAGTTTAAGGAAAGCAAACAAACAGCAGGAAAAACACTCAGGTACACAGACTAGGGTTGCATTATAGACCCTGTTTATTTATTGTTGTTAAAAAGTTTATAATAACTTTGAAAATGTGCATATTGATCAATCAAAGAAATATAGACTAATAACAAATTTACATCAACATTTAATGGAGAGAAGGGGAAATACGCTATATGTAAAGCAGAGATGGGAAAGTGAATTAGATATTATGTATATATATATATATATATTTTTTTTTATACAGTTTTGGGAAGGTGTCCATATGGCTAGGGGTTAAGATTCTGGGCTATGAAATCCCTAAACCAACTGTAGTGTTGCATTTTGGTTAAGATGGAACTGTTGATTTACAAGCTAAGAACTCAGGAGGAGAAATGGACAATGTTTGCATGTCGGCAACAGGACAGGTCAATGAACTAGTGAACATCACATAGATAGCTGGTTTTATGGAGATATCGCAACCCGGACCCCCCCTGTATTTTCTCCTTTATGTGTATGTTGGGTTGTGTTTCTATAATAATAATATAATAATCAAATAAAAAAATAAAAAAAAATAAAGTGTTAAAAAATGTGCAGATTGCTGTTTTAAGCCCCCCATTAATTACTAAATTCTACCTACAAGCATTGCGAGCCACTCACTGGTTGACCAAGCAGAGAATTTTTTGCTGAGCAACCAGACTAATCTGAATTCTGACTGATTAAGGTAATTATGACTCTCAGTAAAAAATTCGAAATGCTTTCAGACATTTGAATGGGTTGATAGAGTTATTGGAAGAGGCTTTAATCTGCGTCTAATGTGATAAAAACTGACACAAGACACAAAACTGACAATAGATAGAAGTATTCAGAGTATAATTGCTTTCCCACCTAAGTGTGTTATGATCGGTCTCAAAAGACAAAGATTACACATGTAGCTACATCCTACAAGTCTGCAAGCTTCATACAGACATATGGGTGAGAAATACAGACAGTAGTGGATATTCTACATTAGAAACATTAAGCTGACAAACCAGACTTGAATTTAAAACACACAGCTACACAACAATTCACCCAAAAAAGGCATAAATAACAGCGTGATACCAGTCACACATTTTCACTGTGTTGTGTCAGAAGTGTTTCCAGCTCTCTGACTTCTCATATATTAATGCACAGTACACAGTGGCAGTGACATAAAAACAGATGAGAGGAAAGGAGCTGTGACAAGACAAGAACTGCTGGAGGGTAAATATTACCAAAGAGCAGAAAAGAAAATTTAAATTATATCTAACATTTCCAATTCAACATTTAAATCCATACTTAGTATAAAAGACAGTTATGTAAGACAGTTAGGGAGGAAGTGAATAATCAGACAAATCTCTGCTGAAGCCTTTAGTAAGCTGCAGGCGTGGTAAAGCTGGCAGAAACTTTTTTTTTTTGCACCGGAGGAGGAAATGCAATATCATGCTTGATTTAAGCTTAAATTCTTTCCCTCGAAGAATGTGTAGCAGTGGCACTCAAGGACTGTTTGAATTAAGGATTAAACTAATAACAGAGTAGTGTGATAACAACAATGAGCGACATCAATTTGATGGCTGAATGGTGCGCTCCACTGAGACTCAGCATAATCATTTTAAGGTGTAATTGAAAACCAGATTAGGGAAACAAATGAATTTAAGAGATATGATGAGTATTGTTAATGAAAGGCATCCGTCTCTCTCCTCCTTAATAACTTGTCTGTTGAGATGTTGTGAAAGTCCAGGACAAATAATACTGACATAATTAAATTAAATTAAAATTTCATGTGATCGTATGTGTGCCCAGAGTATATTACATATCACCAAAATGAAAATTTGAAATCCTTTGGCAAATTAACCTAAACTGCCAACTAATTTCGCAGTCCATTAAACAATTTAAATAATAAGTTTAAATAAATGTAGCCTAAAAGTAAGAAAGTGATCAGTAAACAGTCAAAATTTAAAGACCCTGTAAACACAAACATTGCCAGGCTTCACAAGTTACTCCGTTGAGTTACATACCCTGGGTTTATACTGTTACATACCTTTGACATGGGTGTAGTTTGTTGCATATTAGCATTTAGTTATTCGCACATGTGCTGGTATACGACTTAAATGTGAAACATATGGACAATACGTGAATGATTATGAAGACAATAAAGAGGTTCTTCATGTTATTAAAGAGATCACTCTAATGGCTGCATGACTGTTGAATAACGGCTGAATTAACTCTGGGTATTTTCATTTCAACGCCAGTTTCTACTCGTGTCATCTCAAACCGATTTGTTGTTGGAAAAAGAGTGAAATTGTCTGGTAGAATCCCAAAGCTGACCACAGTAACAAGTATTATAACTAAAGGTAAAGTTATACAGCATATGACTGGGCCAAGTGGGACAACCATCAGCCTCTTAGATGCAACAGTCAACCAACATTGTAGATTGATAAAAAATGAATAATTAGTTTAACCGACTAGTATTTCAGATGTTGTCTAGCAAGGGTAGCAAATTTTAATTGACTAGTCGACTAGTCATACACATTCTTAGTTATGACAAAACTGTGATGTGAAATGTGACATTACAAATGGTGCTGTGTTGCAATTTAAATTATCAAACGAAAATTAAATAGAAATTTGAATTTCCATTTAAACAATGTCAGGATTTCTGCAGATTTCTGAAGATATGACTTCTTTCATTTTAACAAAATTGTGCTGCAAAAATACACTCATGTCCAGTTTATTATGTAGACTTAGCTTGTTGATTTAACGTTATGGAGGTTGCAGTTTGAGGTGCTATTAAACTGTATTGTCTTATACTGGCAGGTGTTTCTAATATTTAGAAATATTAGGGTGCACAGCCACATGCACCATGACAAACTATTTCTGTGTTTGATATAAAATGCATGGGAACATCTGTACTTTTGATTTTATTTTTATAAACACAAGTCAAGTGGAAGAGGGCTGGAAAAGTTCACTGAGTGAAAGTTGAACAAACACAGGATCACAGCTGCACAACAGAGTGAAATTGTGTTACAGAAGTGGCCTGCTTCATGAAATCAGCAAACATTTTGCCCTCCCCATTTCGCATGAAGGCTGAAAATGTGTGTGCTGTTGACAAAACAGTCTGTGCTACGCACTGACAACACAACATGCCAGGTTTAAAGAGGCTGTTAGCGTCTACACGTCCTGCCATAATTTGAGGTTTCATGCAACGCTTTGCACATTGCATTGTTAAATCTAATCTGTTACAATTAATGTATATCATATGTATAGGATCAATCTCGGAACCCATCTGCTATCATCTGATGGTAATTTAACCTCTGTGGGCAACGGACGATGTTTCTAGGCTTCTGGCAACTTGAAAAAAAAAAGACACGCTTCTGCTAATCTCAATAATTGTTATATGAATGCAGATAACTGATAACTAAATCTGTGTCAGACGATAGCTGAAGGGTTTCTAGTTCGCATTTTTGGCCTATGAGTTTCACCTCTTTTGCTCCCCACACAGACTGTTGCAACTAAAGCCTGCTAAAAATGTGATTGGTCGATACAACTTCACAAATTCAGAACACTTCCACACCGTTCCAAAGTTTTGGTACCTTGCCTAGAGATTTATAGATATTATAGGAACAGGAGCAGTGCACTATAAAAAACCTACCACACACACTCAAAACTCAAAATACATCAACTTGTGCTGTATATGTATGCCTTTACACACTTAGATAGATATCTGTAGATAGTGTGTCCCTACCAGTGATGTAGATAAGAGCGTCCCAAGGTATGGTGCTGTCTTTGCAGTAGAGGTTGAGGTTGAGCAGAGCGCACTCCCTGTCGCTGTCGTTAAACTCATAGCGGATGTTCCACCCCAGAGGACCAAACTTCTTCCGCTCCTAAGACACATTCAAAACAAGACCCATGATAAGGGCATTCCTAGAAGGACAGGCACATACAAGCACAAACACATACAACATGCAGGAGAGTGAAACGTGTACATGCACACAAAGCGGTAATGATCATGTACATGTGTGGTTTGAGTGTGTGTGTAACCTGGATGATTGCATGGAAAAAGCAGATTCCAAAGACGATCTTCCTCCAATGGCGCCCCAGAACGTGGTCTTCAAAGAAACTGCTTGAGATCTCTGTGAAGGCTCGTCGCATGTTGGCTCGCAGGCCTTTAGGAGGCTCATTAGTCACCTGGCAACAACAAGAGAGAGACACACAGGGCTCAATGGCTGCTTTTGAGAAGACCACAATGAGCTCTGCACAGACTGCCAACAAAAAACATGTTATTACTCATTGTTGTGCATGCAGGAAACCTGTGCTGAATCCCCCACTCATCAGGTCTGTTTTACTGCTAAACCTGAAAGCTGGAAAATCATGAAAGGTCTATAATACAGACACAACCTGATCCTTCAGATCTACAAATCAAATCATACTGTTTCAATTATATTTAATCAGCTAATGAGGGAGGGAAAAGTTAAGGTATTATAGTAACACGATATTAAAAATTATTCCGTATCTAACTTTATTTGTGAGAGAGACAAGGCTGGTTAAATAAACAAATAACCACTGGTGCAGATCATCATTTCACAGCAGTATTCACTGTTTAGTGTGCATGTAAAATGTATCTTGCACTGGTGTTTTGATGAGAAAGATGAGTCCACAGTGCAATTTCTTTCACTGGAGAACTAACTATGTATTTTTCTAACTTCTCAGAGCTCAGATTACACCATATGGTGTGTTCATAATGTTATTTGTTAAGCTGCTGAAGGCTACTTTCACTACAAATGGAGTCAAAAAATCTGCAAAGAGTGAGGTTGACCTGCTAACTAAGTAGCTTTGGAGTGATATGCAGTGTCAATTTGTGTGACAAAGCACACTGTTTTTTGTTGCTAGTTAAATTAAAATTGGTTTGAATTATCCTGGAAATCTCCACCCAGATGACGGAAATCTTCCTGTCATCATACCATAGATCATTTTTCCAGTGGATCAGGAGCTTACAGTCTATCTTCAGTTATTGGAATTCAGCAGCATTGCTACACTAACATTAGAATATTCTTGCATATGAAGTAAAAGAAAATGTTCAAAGCTCTATATCATTAAAGTCTTCCCAGCCACTTTTATCACTCTTTGTAGATTGGTCCAGTGATGCTAGGGGCCTCTAAACCACCCATAACTTTCACAGAATGTAGAGCTGCTGCCGACACTAAGATGATTTATGAATGATTCTTAAAATTGGGACTGATGTCTGACGCTCCTGATTGTTCTGGTTTGTTTCTATGATTTCAAGTTCTTTGATGTATAGTATGCATCCACATCCACTATTAACAATTAAAGAAATTTTATAGCTTACAGACTTTGGAGCAACATTTTGGGTTGTGTCAGTTTTACTTACATAACTCATGGAACTGAAAACATAGAAGGCTCATTTTAATTTTACTACCTCAGAGACTGACATGACTGATTAATGAAACTCTGTTTATACTGACGTTGTGACACTTCCTTTTTAGGAGAAGCGTTTCAGTTTTGCCTTTTACTCAACGATTTGTAAAGAATGGAAAATGTCACAGAAAAACATGGAATGCAAATCATCCATTTGGCCTTTTTTATTACATACCCTAATCATCCCTTAGGATAACAATGGCATTATCTATTGCTTTAGAATTACTACCATCAGGTTCCTCTTTGTAATTAATGAGCTTTCTTCAACCTACTATCTCCAGAGTATACAACAGAAATGAATAATCTTTTGTACAGATACAATATGTGTACTCAGCTGTAAGTTTCCCGCAGAAGAACAAATGAAAAGTTATACTCAGTATGTAAATTGAAAATATTTTATACAGTGTAATATCTTTCAAAACGTGGGTGTGAATAAGGGAGCCATGAACAACTGCAGAAAGCTTACTGGAGAAAATACAGATTTGTTGGAAGCTGAACCTTTTCACGTTAGAAGTGACTTCTTCATACTGGGAACCATTTGTCCTGCAGAGCAATCATTGACAGACAATCTTCAAATGAAATGAACTGAACTAAAGTGAGATTATACAGTGTCACATTGTGTGTGTTTACCTTGACAGAGTTCTGGAGCACCGTAACAGGAAATACTTTGGAAGGCATGGAACTGAGAAACAAGCGGAAATTCTCGTGGATTGATGTGTCTGCACAGGAGCAGAGAGGGAACATTATTCACCACCATAAACAAAAGAAAAAAAAAAGTTAATGAATGTGTCCCTGACTACACAGACAAACACACATTTCACAAATGAGGTGAAAAACCAAGGGAACAACCACAAAAACTAGAGTCATTTAGTCATTTGTGTCCCAAGAAGCTTGGTAATAGCGTCTTATGTGCACATTGCAGTGTGTGTATTTCCTTATTGTCTTTTTTAGGTTGAGCTCAGCCAAAATAACATTAGACCTGAGCAGCACAGTCATTGAAATGTTACGAGATCCTGAGTTAGAAAATTCTCAAAATGGCATTTTCACTGAAGATCAACCCCTCTCCTTGCTTCTTTTTCACACCTGGGGATTTACACATGCCACGCCTCTGGCATGTAACAAAGTGGCTGTACAGATTTATTTGTCCAGCTGTCATGGAAACATGGAACTAAACTGGAGCCCGAGGGACTTTCTTGTTGAGTTCTAATGTGTTAACAATATTAAGGTTGAAATGTAAAATAAAATAAATGTATAAAGTACAAAACGTAATCACAAATGTGTCAGTAGCCACATCTGAAACAGGGCAAAGATGCTCTGCCCTTGCGTGATCATGTGTGCAGTTATGTGGAGGTGTTTCAATGCTGTTTCAGTGTGATTTTACCAGGCTCAGTGAAGGTCTTGATGAGCTCTTCCATGGCTAACATCCAAGAGACAGCCAGATGACAGTTCTGCAGGAAGACCCATTTGCCACTCTTCAGTGCTGCATGGATCATCTTCTCTGCTATTGGCCCCTGGCCTTGACCCAGTGAGATGGACTCAACTCTGTCAAGACAACCTCTCTCTTTTGCAAAGCGCTGAAAGGCCCCCATGGGGTCAGATCCTGTGCTGAGAATGAAGATCAGCGGAGTGGACGGGGACATATCGTTATAGAGGTTTGCCAGATCAACTGGAGGGTTTTCCACAAACTGCTTCCCCAGGCTGACAATCACAAACTCTGTTGCTGCAAACACCGCCTGGAAAAGAGAGGGAGGAAGAAACCATAGAATAACAGGACAAGGAGTTAGTAAAATATTAGTAAGGAGAGCATGCAAATTGGAGAATTTGATAGATGCAAAGGTAAAGACACAGCTGAGGGCGGCAGGTCAGCATAATTGTAAATTAATGTAATGAGCCAAATCTTGCTGAGTTTAATAACAACAGGTCAACTGACATGGACAAAGATTCTTCTCATTTTATGACCTTGTAGATTTGAAAACAAACAAAACCTTAATAAATATCTTTTCATACACTTCACATCAACCTACCTTCTCTTCCAGGAAGCTCTTGATAAGGACTAGCTTCTGGAAGGCCCCCAACCTCTCATTCCAGTAGCCTCTAATCTCCTGCTTCACATTTTTGGACTCCCCAAGAGGAGGCAACTCTGACACATATCCTTCCCAGTTCTCAGGATTAATAGATGCTTGAAAACGCCCTAAAGAAGAGACGACTGTTGTTTAATGCTAAGGATGCTAATGCTAAGGATTTCATAAGACATTTGCCTGGCAGTGTACACATAGATTTGTAAACAATGTGGTAGAACAAGAATGAATTAGACTATCTAACCTGACAGTGAAGAATAATGTTTGGGACTTAAGTCAAAATGCAGCAGTTTTGGTGCACTAAACATGATTTCTGCTAGATTAGCCAGGATAACGACACTAGGTCTGGGTTACCTAGCGTGATGTGGATATGCGTTCTGGTGATTTCCTTGGAGATGTCCTTGAAGCAGGGCAGTGTATCCTCCAGCTCACAACATGTCTGCCAGTAAAAATCACTTAGCCATGGTACATCTGGCCGTTCTGCATGGTCCTGGGAGCAGGAGAAATTGAAAAGAAGACGATTACAATGGTAAAGGAAAGAGATGGGAGAACGATGGAGGGCAGACCTTGAGTAGAGAGACAGTGAAGAAGAACTGAAGGATTTCAATAAAACGGTGAAGACAGGATGATCAATTCAGGTAGACATAACAGATAAGAGACGGTAAGGATATGAAGATGCAAAGAGATGGTTGAAAAGCATTCAGAATTGGCAAAAGAGGTGTAGATGATGGATGCATTGAAGCTGCAATGCAAAAAACAGAAGCATAGAGGTGAAGGAGAGGAAAAGAAGGACAGCATTAGCATGAGGATCACGGTGGCTGACAGACAGCACCTCCAGCCTAACTAATGCCATATAAATGAGAGCCAAATGGTGGGTGAACACAGAAATATACCCCTGGGTTGCACTGACTGATCTGAATTGTCGTCTGAAAACAGTCTGAAAATCGCCAATAAAACCAGAGCCAAATCTCAAAGGTCCTTTTATTCATTGCTCTGTTCTACCTTTCTCTTTCTTTATTGCTCAAACCAATAGGGCCTCAGCTGTCCACCCTTCTGCCCCACTGGAGTTTGAGAGAGAAGATAACAATTATCGAGAAATATAGAGCGAGAAGGAGATAGAAAAGAGAGTGTGAAAGTGATTATTCAGATGTTGGAGGTCAGTTGGACTCCTGATGACTTCTCTGAAGGTGTCTTCTTCTCTTGAGGTACTAAAACATTTTTCATTGATTGCTCAAGGCCTATTAGCATGACACATACAGTTGTATGGACAGCTGAAAAACAGAGATACTCTCCTTTTCTTATCTCTCCTCCGGAGGAATATTTATTTTGTAAACCCCTCCACACACCGAAGTTCTCATATGTTCTTTTGTCTCTCACTTACTGTGTGTGTTTCCATCAGTCTCAGTAGTTCCTCAGCAATAAGCTGGAGACAGCCTGACCGCTACTATGTCACAAAGGACTTTTTTGTCTCTATCAACTCAATCCAAACATAAGAGAGGGAAAGAATGAAGATACTGCCTACGGGACAACCTGGGGGGATTTTTTTGAAGGGGAAAATAAAATGGCTCCTTGTTTATCTGCAGTTAAGAGGATCCAGCCAGCAAACTGTAACAAATTTCTATATTTTCATCTAATTACAAGAATACCACAAGAAAAAAAAAAAAAGGTGGTTATCTCTGTATTACTGCAGGCAGTTTAACCTCATACCTTACAATTTGTTCTGACTTCAGTGGTATTGTGCTCCACAGTTACTGATATTTTAAACAGACAACTGTGAATTTAATGACTGTTGCTGGCACCACTTGCTTGCTTGAAACAGAAACTAATAACTGTTAGGGTGTTGACTTTGATGGAATATTTTCTGCAGAGATGGAGACTTTTGTTGATGTTAATTTTATTTATGACCATATTTATGTGGGATAGAGCCAAGAAAACCAGAAGTGAAGAAGCGACTAATAAATGATTGTTGAATTATTGATGGAGTAACAGAGACAAACACACACAGATACTTCATGCATGATAGTATAAATTACATTTTCTTTTTTAATAAAACAGTCACTTGTTGTTTGTTTGATGTTGTGGTTGTACTTTCTGTCACTAGTGAGTAGTGTCTTTTACTCCTATATTACCGGTAGGATGCACTTCTTGAAATACCACTCTCATTCACCAAGTCCATCATCTGAACAATGTTTGGCAGTAATTTATCAGCATGACCTTTCTTACATTATTTCCCACCTCACCTTTTCCAAAGAGGCAGCTCCTCTCAGGAAGTGCTGCCACTCAGCATCAGAGATCTCGCCCCGCTGCCTCATGACTTCCACACACAACATGAAGCTGTAGATAAGCTTGTGCTGCTCAAAGAGGCCACGGGACACGTTGATGTAGGAGCTGAGCAGGATCTGGTCCAGTAGGATCTGAAGACGCTCTTCTAACACACTGCTCTTCTCCGATGTCTCAATGGTGGAGTTGAAAAGCTGAGGGTGGAGAAAGTAAAGAACAGAAAGAAAATAATTATGTTCCATTTTCATAATGTGTTTCTAACAAAAGCTTAAATGATCAAATGGAAATTTGTCTGTGCCTTGTGAAATAAAAGCCTGGTTACTCACCTGTTTGAAATACTTGAGGGAGAACTGGTACATTGGATCGATCTCAGAGAGACTGGCAATGACAAAGTACAAGACTGAGCCTCGAGTGGCCACGGGTCGGTAGCGCTCCCTTGCAGAGTTGATCATCAGCTCGGTGGCCTCAGCCTCCTCCAGGCGATGTTTTATAGCCTCTGATGTCACCTGAGAAATTATAGAAAAAGAGAGGAAAACACACACACAAAAAAGAAAAATAGGAACAGCAATAAAACAAGAACAGAAGAGATGTGGTAGAGGAAAGGAGGGAAACACAAGAGGACAACAGGAGAATGACAAGGAAATTCCAAACATAAGTCAAGATGATCTTCATAGATGATGACAGGTGATGTCAGATTTTACCTTTGACTTCTGGAGAGTCTGAACCAGCTCCTCGTTGTCAAGAATATTTCCCTCAGAGGTGAAGAGAAGCTTCAGGATGCGGTCCTCAATATCTTTCAGCTGGTTACGATCAGCGTTGATTCGCACAATCAGCTCATTCCTCTGCTCCTCAAGATGTGGACTCTCCAGACGCACCACATCACTGAGGAGGGGAACAGGGAGTTCAAGAAGATATTACCAATACAAAATACAAAATTATAATACAAATATTACTAACTCAAAAAACAGAGATTATAGCCAAGGGTGCAAGTGCATCGTCATTACTGAGGTACATAGAGTTGGATAGTGGTTTGAATCTGTTTTTCATTTGTGTCTATGTACCTAAGCAGTTGGTCCTCTAAGCCAGACTTGGTCACGGTGAAGTTGATAATTGTAACTTTGATACACACCTGATGGGCAACAGGAACACAGACACACACACACACACACACAGAGTGCAACTGTTAATGAATTTCCATCACCACCCATTTAAACAGCCACATGGGTCCTAAACACTTGATCATTCACAAAATGTTTGTGTAAGATGCACTTGTTAAGTCACTTTAAATCTTTAACATATTCATGCTGTTTATGCACTGATCAAAGCTTCTGTTCACATGGTGCTGCTACTCTCCTTGGCTGGTGTTGAATAAAAAGCCATTAGGGAGCTGGCAGGTGACTACATGTCTTAACAATACCTGCTAACTGACCATAGCCAATTCCATTATAGGAAGCCAAGCGTACCAGGCACTTTGCTACCATGGCAAACACGCACAGACAGCCTTTTCTCTTTTTCCCCAAAACACGTATCTGTTTGCCATAGCTGGAAAGATTTCTCCTTCTTCTTCTTCTTCTTCTTCTTCAAAAAACAAACAAGCAGCAGGGGTCTTTTGGTGTTTAATCCAAGACTCCATAGAGAACTGGCATTATCTCTCTGATGCACAACTGTTGATGCCAGATGAACCTAATCTGGATATTTAGTGTAGAGAGTGTGTGTGCTGCCCTTACCTCTGGTAGATAGTGTGGGTTGGCCATCTTGGTGGTCATATAGAACCTGAAGTTTTTGTCATAGTCGATATCTGAGTCTCCGAGACGGATTAATGTCCGTCCACCAGCCACAAACGTCTGCTTCAGCAGGATGGGCTCCAAAGCTGGATCCAGGGTCTCCTTTAACTGTACACACACACACACACACACACACACACACACACACACACACACACATAATACAAGAATGCAACACTTGTGGTACACAAATGGTAAAAACAGACTGTTTAACAAGGGTCTTACAGTTCAACCTATGTCCAATCAATGGAAGTAAATAAGAAGTTCATTCAAATGTGCCAGATTCTAAATTATACACCAAAGTATGTACCTTCCCACCTCCATAAATTACTCATAGAATAATATTTTACCATAGATCACCTACTTTATACTCAGAAATGTTTTAGTGTTCTTCGTGTGTTCTTACCTCCTCCAGCAGTACCGGCATACCCATGCGTATGGCATTCTCCAGGGTACGGAGAAAGTTTGGATCTGTCAGCTTGATCACTTTTAGACCATGTTTGACCTCCTTGGAGCGGATCCATCGGTTGGCCTGAGAATGAAAGAAATAACATTTTTTGTTTGACTTGTAGGCATGGTAGTGCACCGGGAAAAGACATAACAATGCTGTAATTGATTGAGCTCTATATGTACGATTGTACAATATATCATCTACAGTGAATTATGTGTTATTAAGACACAGAAGCCTTCAAAAAAAAAATGCAAGACAGCAACTGTATTCAGAAAAAGAAAAACAGACAGAGTTACAGGGAGTGAGGAGAAAAACATGACAGGAAAGAAAATTGGACTTGTCATTGGTCAAGAAGACAGGACAGCAAGTTATATGAAGGTCTAAAAACTAAAGCTGTGACAATATTCCCATCCTGTGCATGTTTGTAAGTCTTGGTGAGCTGGTTTGTGTCCTTTGTGGGGGAGCTGGGAACTGTACGTGTGTCCTGGGGCAGAGGCCAGTGACTTTGTCCCTGACCATGTCTGACAGGAAGTTCTATTTTGAGAGATATTTTTATTGTTCTTTATGCTGGTACCACAGCCATGTAGTAAATGTTTCAAATCATGTGAAATCCAAAAAGACAAGGAATTACAGGAATAAATTATTATTCACTGTTTTTTTTCTAGTGTGTATATATCCACACGTTGCTAACATGACACGATCTCTGAGACTGGTATAAATGGATGAACGGAAAATGGCAGTCCTCCAATAATAACTAATACTAATAGCAAATCACGCACTGAAGGAATGTTGCCTTCATCCTAGTTTCTTAGTTCACCTGGTCCTGTGGGTCAATCATAAGAGGCCAACGGCGGCCCTCGGTCACCAGGATCCCGTTCTCCGTAGAGACGGTGTCACGAGGCAGGCCCTCTGCGTTCCACTGGCGGATGACAAACGGGTCACCCAGAATGTTGATCAGGCTGAAGCTGGAACTGATGGGGATGTTCAGTTCCTGGCACTGTATCATCCACTGGTCAATTAGCTGAGGAAAGGGGAACACACACACATATTTTTTTCTTGGTTTGTTTGAAAGATGACTGGTTTGAGGGTTTTTTTTAAACTTCTTGTGTTTTTATATCCTGCATATTTTACAATGTTTTTACTTTTTTTAATCACTGATTTTATCACTGCACCTCTGTGTTTTAATAAGGTACAAACAGATTCAGTTTACTGATATTATCATATATATTCTGTTGTGGGAATAACATCTTAAAGCAGAAATCTAAGCCACAACTGGGCTTAGTGTTTTCCTTCATATGGGCACTGCAGCATAAAGGGGCATAGTGCATTGTATTGCAACAAGGTGTAAGACTCTAGAGTATATTCATGTTGAAAACAGTGTAGTCCTAAAGCTGTGAAGTGAACCTCAGCACACTGTACCTACCAGCTGTCTGTAGTGGGAAGTGAATGCTCCATAGTAGGCCACACAGGCAGCTGCAATGAAGACATTTCCCACAACGTTGATGATCTCTTGCTCAAACAAGGTGACACTTTGATCCCAGCGTACTTGCTCATCACCTAGAGCAGAAGTTAGCTTCCCTGCCCTGGTTAACCGAACCTGTGTCAAAGCCATGGTATTGACTTTGATCAAAGAGAGAGGTCACAAGAAAAAGAGGGAGAAATAGTATATCAGCAGGGAATTCCAATGAGTAATAACCTCATTCAATGCTGAAAGCGATAGAAGGCATGTAAGCAAAGAACTTTCTGGTAGAATCCGCTTCATCTGGAGATTTTCACTCAACAGGAGTTCAGTGTGTAGGATTTAGTGGCATCTAGCGGTGGGGCTGCAGACTGCAATGAACTTATTTTCTAAACATTTAAGAGAAACCATGGTGGCTAAGAAATTCACAAAAAACATGAAAGGCCCTCCCTCTCTGGAGCCTGTGTTTGGTTTGTCTGTTGTGGGCTACTGTAGAAACACAGCGGTGAGAGAGAGAACGGGAATGACATGAAGCAAAGGGCCACAGGTCGGATTTGAACCCCTGGCCGCTGCGGCAAGGACTGAGCCTTTGTACATGGGGCGGATGCTCTACCAACTGAGCTAACTCACACCCCATAGTTATGAATATTATATTCCATTTCTGCCAAAAGATGCTCCTAAATGTTACATGTTACACACTGGACCTTTAAAGTGCTAACATATAAAGGGAACAACCCTTACCCAAGTTCTCCTTCTCTTTGACGCTGCTCTCAAACTGCTCCTGTAGGACCTTGATCTGGTTCTCTACCTCCTGAAGCTTTTGTTGTTTCTCCCTCAGGGTGGCCATAGTTATGTCCAGCTCCTCCTGCATGGTTTGGAATAGAGGGAGTCAGGGACTGAGGGAAATACCACTAATGAACCATTTAGAGAATATTAAGTCATGGATGAGTGGGTGGGGCTGGCTCAGAGGGAATAGAGAATGTTATTGAGATATAAAGCAAGTATGTAAAGCACTTTCCATTAAATTGTAATTTGTCCATGTGCTGCATGCATGCATATGCTCTAGTGTATATTACTGACCTGTGCCTTGGCCAGTTTTTCTCTCTTGGGGCCCACTTCTTTGAGGACTCTGGAGTAAAGATCCATGGCTCTGACCCACATGCACATTGATCTACAGGCTTTGGATACTTTCTCCACCTAATCACCACAAGAAGGAATTGCAGCAAGTAACAAATATTGAAACATACTGTGTTATGCTCTACAAATTATTGACAATTTTGCCACCACAAAATCTACAGTTAATTTCATCAGCGTACATATGTCGATAACGCCATAATCAAAACTTCAGCGGTTACATTCGAGTTTCCATCCCAACTCTGCCGTTTTCCAAACTTTCAAAAAGTCTTTGAACTCTAATTTCACCACTATCTGTTTACTCTGAGCCCTACCAAAAGATCTGACTGACATATCAGAGTGTTTGACATGAAATCTAAACAGACCTTCTCAGGTATGAAATCAGGGTTGTTGATGTATTTCTGCAGCTTCAGCAGGATCTGAGGCTTGATATTGTCCTTGTCATAGTCTGTCAGGCGCCGGAGGAAATTGGCATCTCCCAGTAATTGCTTGGCACCGGGCCAGTCCGGCCTGTAGGAAGAAAGGGGAGTTAGTGAAGAGTTGTAGAAAAAAGGAAAATGGCTAATAATTATTAATGTGTGTGTGCATGTGTGGCTCAGTTTATATGGGGACAATATATATCTATTAACAAAATGATGTACAGATTTCCAATTGAAGTCTGGCAGGTTGTGACACACGCTGCACAAGTTAGAAAACAAAGCCTGAAACTGTTTTTTGTTAAGAATTATATAAGAAAGAAATATTACTTACAAATAACTACGTCATGAACAAAAAACATTTTTCATTTTTCAAGTAAAAGATCTTAGACCTTAGATCATAGACTTCTTCTATGCATGCAGATTTATTTCTCTCATATTTTGTTGGCAGTTCAGTGCCTAATGTCTTTTTTTTTTACTGCACATTCTGGAGTGGGCTTTTATTGTGACAGTCCAAGGCACACGTGTTTGATATGCCACAACCTTTCATGTGGACAGGTTATTTTGGCAGAAGAGAAGCTCTCACTAACCCAAACTTAAACTAAAATTTGAGATAATTAAACCTTGTGTGTGCATAGAAGAAGTCTTCAATCTTTTACTTTAACTCAAAACAAAAAAAAAAACAAAAAAAAACAAAAATGTTGCAGTTATATTTTTATTCAGTGTATAATGTAGAAACTCCACTTTGATGCAATACTTACAAATCATATTCAACAGAATGATTCACATTACAACATAAATAGTTTGTATTACACATTCATATTTATGTAACTTCCCATAGTGTTAAAAGTTCCACATAGTGCTAGTGTACCGGCGGTGAAACACCGGGTGCTACAAGGTTAAAGTAGAAAGGATATTGGTCAGGATTGGATTTAGTGCAGCAGCAGTGCAGCAGATTAATGACTGATGAATTTTAAGATTTGATAGAGGGATGAGTCATGAGATAGTAAGGTAATCCTTCTGGATGCTGACTACAGAATATAAGGGATTAAAAATAGGCTCACATCTATCTAACACATTTGTCAGCGTGAGAATTGTTATTAGAACAATGATGATCATTTTTGAAATGACTAAAATTATGTTGTAATAATTATCCTGATGCTATCGATGACGAAGGTGGCTACAGTGATGATGGTAATTATAATGATGGATCATCATGATAAATTTTATGCCTGATGGATCTTTTTTTGATTACACAGATATTTGGTGAACACATGTTCCTCTTTGGTACTGAAATTGGATTGTGCGCACACCAGTATTTTATTTTGATTTGAGAGAATTAGACAAGTGTTTACAGATGATCATTTGCCACTGGATGTTGAATTCAATCAGATGTGCTGAACAAATGAAACAGACATCATATAAAGAATAGCTAATGACTTTCACTAAATTCTTTATGTCTGGTCTGTCCTCCATGAAAAGGCCCTATCAAATGTATCTGCTATCCCCACATTGTTTTTTTTTCTTTTTCTCAAATAGATGATGAGGATGTGACAGAATTACTGAGTCTGTAATAATGGAGCAATAGATGGGACAAGAAAGGCACTTCTTTGTGATAAGAGAGGCAGAGACATGTCACCAATTAAAATTTGCAAAGAAGAAAAGTCTTGTTTTTTTTTAGAGTGAGAGAGAAGCACACTGACTTGCAGTTCAGCAGGATGCAGACAGCCTCCATGACTGTCATTACTAGGTCTGGGGGTTTGGTGAACACCTTGATCTCAGAGATGTCAGCCTTGTCGAGAGAATTAAGGGCCTGATTGGCACACTCCAGGGCTGGAAGAGCCTCATCCAGGTCCCTTTGGGCATCATCTGCTATGGCCTGGGTGTCTTCAGCTTTGACCTTGGCCAAAGCCTCATCCTCTGATACTACTTTACGCACCTGTGGCAAAGATATATTTTTGTATGACACACAGACTACAGCAATGAAGGTATTTCAAGCTTTCAGTCCCTTCTAGGAGACAATAGGCACATCTTTGGAAGTTCTGTGATCATCTCTCTCTCTCTCTCTCTCGCTCTCTCTCTCTCTCTCGCTCTCTCTCTCACACACACACAGACAGACAGACACACCTCATCAGCACTCTCTTGGTCTACAGCGAGTTTCTCCATGAGGGCATCAACATCAATGGATTTTTGTTTCAGGACTGGCTCCAAAGCAGACAGGTCCACTTTCATTTTGTCCACAAGCTCATTGGTCTCCAGCAGTTTGGTCAGACCGTTCTTCACACGATCCCTAGCCTATATAAATAAACATACACAAACATAGATATATTTTGCATATCATGAATGCAGACATGATCTTAAAAATACATCCGAGTGCATTACAGTGCCACAACAAAGAAGCTGATCACAGAGAAAAATGTTCACAAGTACTACAAATTATTATGACACCAAAAATTCCAACTCATCACTTACAAGCACCAGCTGCTGTCGCTTCTCCTCGAGCATGGACAGGTAGAGGTTGATGAGCTCCAGGTAGGATGTAGGCGTGGTGTAGTATCGGCGTCTCACCTCAGAGTAGTAGCGCTCAGCCATGTCAGTGACACTAACATGTACCTCCACGCACATGGCGGAGAAGCTCTGCTTTAGCTCCTCGCTGCCAAAGTCCACATTCTGGAAGAAGTCCTGAGAGACAGAGAGCAGCGCTTCACGAGGCCACTAGACACCCGGGGGTAAAGGGGAAAAGAGTAAAGAGTAAAACAAATTTTTCAGTGAGGGCAAGGATATACAATTTATATTTTAGCTTTTAGCTTTTATTTAACTTTTTTATTAGCTTTTGTTTGTTTGCAAGGTCATTCAACAGAACAGCAATAAAAAATGCAATAATAAAGACAATCAATAAAGATGCAAATTATGAAGAATATCAATCAATATGCTAACCCGACATAAATGAAACCATATGGAATGGATAGAAAGCCATAAACTACAATCCTGGACAAGAGCAGGTGAAGAGAAATATGGGTGAGAGAGAAGATAGTTGTAAAACAAAAAACTGCAAAAAGAACAAAAGAGGGAATGGAAAAATATGTCAGAGTGGAGAAAAAATTACTTTTTAGGAATATCTGCTAGGACCAGTGGTGGTAATGTTAGATAGATTGAAAGAAGAACGGTGCTGTTGACTGGTTCAAGACAAGGGGAGCTATATAACTTGTACCAAATGATCATCTTTCATTTCACAACCCTAAACCAAACTGAGTAATTATATGTGATTAGACATGAGCAGAAAAATGAGAGCTATGCTAGCATACCTGCACAAACCAGTCAATAGTGCAGCAGTTGACCAGTGAAGGAAACATACGACAGCGGGACCTGAAGGCATCGCCCACGGGACTCATACACAGCACAATGTGCAGCTTCTCTCGTACACGAGAGATGAAATACTGGAACACCTGAAGGCCACACACACACACACACACACACACACACACACACACACACACACATGCAGAGACTCCATAATTTCTGGGGGGTTCGGGTCTCAGCAGATAACATTAAAGTCTGATATTTTCTTACAGCTCACTTGGGGGCACTGACTTTAATTGACTGCTCTTGCATGCAGCCTTTGGCTATTTTGGCCCTTTGTGGGAAATTCTCTGTATGTGTTATTTTCTTTTCGCTAGTTACATTGGTTAGACATTCATGTAATTGTCTGATGTTCTCTTGATTTTAGTTAAACATTGAGTGGCAATGTATGGTAATGTTTCAGATGTGTTACTGCCAGGACATAGTCTGGCACAACCCACTGTAAAACTTCATATTTATGGCACAGATATTAGCACACAGATAGGCAAGAAAGTGAGCAAGTGTATTTCCTTAGCCTTGAGAAAACAATTATCCTTTTGGGCACCCATTTTTGTTCAACGGTTTGCTTGGACATATTGTAGGTATATACCATGTTACATTTTTACTGCTAGAACAATAGATGTTTTCTACAGCACGTGTTTGTGTCTGTATGTACCTCATCCCTGTTCTCCTCACTGATTCCAGCCTCTTTGGCTTTAGGACGGGTGGCAGCTAGTACTTGTTCCAGCTCATCTTTCTCAAAAAGGTTTGGCACCTCGCCAGAGTTTAGCATGTTATTGATATCCTCCAAAAACTCCTCCACCACAATCTACAACAGGACAGAGAGTGGACACCTTTAAATATACTTGGACCTGCAAAAAGAAAAAAAACATTCTGTCTGTGTCAAAAAAATGTTTCTTATCTTTACATTAGTTAGGTCCTTCAATCACACCTGAGTATCCGTAAAGAGGAACACCATATCTTTGCCCTCCACACCAGCCATTTTGTAGAGCCTCCTCAGGTCCTCATGGAAGCTGTCGTAGTTGTAGCCTCGGCTTAGTTCGATCTCAAAGCAGCGGTACCTACATATGTGGGCTGCCAACCGAGTAAGTGACTGCTTGCCTGTACCTCCCACTCCCACTAGCAGGGCATTGCCTCTCTCCTGGCGAATCATACGGGAAATCCTAGAGAAAAGAAAAAAAAAAATCACATCATTTATAAAGAAAGAAGAAGACCGATGTTGTTAAAGGACACATTGTGTGGAGTGATATGCCTTGAGGCTATAGAACTCATAAACATATAAGGAGACCTGGTGTACACAAATTCATTTTATCAAACTCAACATTCTAGAGTCATCAGCAGCAACATATGTGCCATTTTATGCAATACATCTACTCCTTGAGTATATCACAGTGTCTAGATATTCCATTTTGAAAAAGCACCATCATACAGTTTGTAGTGTAGCTTCTTCCTCAGTGTAACTTTCATCTCACAGTTTGTACCACCTACAGCTAAAATCCATTAACCACCAACTAGGATGTCACATTTCAAAGAAATCTAGCAATTCAGCATCGCAAATCCAGGTGTGCACACCTGGAGACATGCTCAATGGCATCCTGGAAGAAAACCAGCTTGGTCTCCTTGGAGAATGTCAAATTGTAATCATCAAGGTAGTCCTGGAGAACAGCCTGAATCTTATCCATGTCAGTCAGATCCTCATACAGACGGTCTTCTTTCTCCGCACCCACCTATTATTAGATAGAGAGCAATGGGAATAAAAAATGTTGTGAGGTATTTCAGTGTAAACATAGAAATCAAATGTTTTCTGATCCTATCAAGCATTTTCGATAAGAGAAAATAGAATCCGACCATGATGAAGTCCCCAAAGATGATGGGCTGAGTCACAAAGTATGAAGGCTCCAAGTTAATGCTAAAATATTTGCCTGACAGAAAGAGAGGAGAGTGAGAGGGTCAGACACAAGGGTACTGTATTCTTTAACTGGAAATTTGTATGTGCATTTTTGTGACTGAGTTCTTACTGGCCATCTCGCACATGATGGTGTTGAAATAGGTCTTATCTTGATTGTTGATGAGTCGGTCGTGGAACACCCGCTGACACTCATGGCAGACGAGACGGAAGATCTGGTTCTTGTCTCTCACTTGACCTGGCTCACACTGCAGTATACCTGGAAATCAAGAGAGGGAAAGATGTATGGAAAGGAGAATGGATCACAATTTTCATCTTCTATAATGCAAATGTGTAATAAGTAGAAGTAAAAGGAGGAGAAAAAAAATGGAAAATGAAAAGCTATAAAATGAGGCTCATAACTTATGAAGAAAGAAAAAAAAGCAATAAAAGGCACATAAAGATAACAACTAAACATACATATGAAGGGGAACAAAACAGAAGAATACGTGATGGCAGCATTATAAGAAAATGGAAAGTGTGGGTGTCAGTTTATTACCCCTCACCAGCAGTATGTATTGCTAAAGGGAACTATGTGTTTGAGTAATGCACTCTAGATATGTTGAGCAAGTAGTGTGTAGAAAGCAGTCGTAGAAGTCGCTTCGGCTCATCTTCGTGCAGTAATGATGCCTGGTGGGCAAAAGGAAGAGGGGGAGGTGGAGAGGAAAGGAGGCAGAGATGGTGCCGACGATTTGGAAGCATGAGGCTGAGACACAGCTTAAAAAAGTTGATTATGTGGCTGGAGGAGATGCATCATAGCTGTGCCCCATGCTGTGAAGGTGTCAAGATTTAGGTGTCTTCGGTTCGGAATTTGTCGTTTATAGTCAGTGTGTCTTACGGTCATTCGAATTTCCTTCCAGTTGTTAAAAAAAATAAAAATTATTTGATTTGAAAATACAAAAAAGATAGCAGTGCGTTAAGCGTACTTGCTTAACAGCATTAATTATATTACACACCATGATTGAGTGAATTAGTTTTTGATTGTATCGTCATCAAGTAAGCCCTAATTTCTTAAAGTCGTTTCCATGATAATGAATTGCAGGGAAAGTCAACTCAAATGACATTAAATCTCTCATAATTTTCTCATATTAGTCATATTTTCAAAGGAGGCCTGTTCACGATGACCCTGACCCCAAATCTTCCCATGGTTATACAATGTAAAATCTGGAGTTATTTTACTCTTATGTAAAATTATGAAAGGTATAATCTGGTTTCAGAATATACAGAATTTGCTTTTTGTTATAAGAAATATAAAAATGAAAATCAAACTATTTTTTAGATTTAGCTCATCCTATTTTGACCAGTTTAAAAAAAATAAATAAATAAAAATAATGATGAAAAGATGCATTGACCTGTAAAGCTAAAGTGTAGTTTGTGTTGTTCAGGAAAAGAGAGGTGTACATGCTTCGCGCCTGAGCAACCGCTGTGTCCATCCTTTACTTAAAATGCATCTTTATCGATGCAATCACCTGTAAAGTGTTCAATGATACTGGTCTGAATTTGTACACGTCTGTGTGTGGGCCTTGTGTCTCACCTTGGACACACTTGGAGAGGTCCCGGAGATTGAAGACATAGTGGGACTTAGCTGGAGTGGGCAGCAGATCTACACTCAAGCGGTCATAAATCTCTACAGCTGCATTCACAATCTCACTGGCACAGTCCTTCACCGCCTGGGAAAAGTCACTAAGGAAACCATTCAGGATGGCCTGAAGGAGAGGTGGGAGGGAAAAGAGATCATAACAGGCATGATGGAGCGGATAATGTGTCATTTAGGGGAAATATATTGAGGAATGGGGTCAAATAGACAAATGAGAAAGAGAACAAGGGGAAGAGTGAGATCTTACAGAGAGAAATACATGAGCATTTCTGAACCAGTTAGAAACGTTTATGTGTGTAGACAGAATTTGTGTCTGTGTATGTGTCTCTCCTCACTTTGAAGATCTGTTTGAGGCTGTGATCTGAGGGTGTGGGAAGACACAGCATGCTGAAGTGGCGGATGAACCGGGGGGTCACTGGATTGCGGCCCCCACCTGGAGGAGCACATGCTGCAGCAATTGTCATTTCCTGGAGGAAAGGAAGAAAGGAGGAAGAAGGAGTTTTAGTGTAGTCCATCTCTCCTGCTTATCCACTTGAATTTTCTCTTTTATTTAAACATACTCTAATGTATGTATGTATATATGTTTATTTAAACATACACTCTAATCGTATCCAATATTATATACACCAAAAAGAAACTGTGGCTAAAGTTGCAAATGTGCAACTTACATGAAGGGAGGATGCGATGGTTTCTTAGTCCGAGCACACCAGCACCAGGCAGCAATATTCACAACTCTCCTGCTACTATAGCTAACATTGCAACAACAGTATATCTTGGCAAACTAGAGAGTAAGCTGAATGTCACAGAGGGCTGTGTATAAGCACTGTACACAAACAGAGTGGAAAGCTAATGGACTGTGAGGAGATGTTTGCTGAATTTAAAACAACAACAAAAAAAGTGTACTGGATTAGAATCACATTACCTACTTTTGAGATACCCCACATTCAGCATCTATATTAGTACTTATTTAGATCTGAAAAAAATCCATAAGGGTATAATCTGTCTTATTTTCTCCTGAGAGAAACAACTAAGACACATGTTGCCAATGAAAGTAATAAGAGTCTCTGTGTACGCCGGTGCTAGAGGAATGGAGCATCAGAGGGAGGTACTAAAATGATAAGAATGCCGGCAGGTGCAGAATACAGTCCCTGTGTCTCTAGCTGTCTTTAATTTTAAAAAGTACTCTACGGGGAGGTCACATTAGTTGAATGGAGAAAAGAAAGTATACTGAATAAAATAATAAGTTGGTTGCTTTCATAGTGTTTCCAGATGAAAAGCACACACACATACTCCATTTCTCTCCAATAAAAACTGATAGCTCTACATGAATGTACAGTACCCCCAGTAAAATTACGCTGTTGCATGAGTATGATAATTTCTGTGCAGCGCATCATAACACAAAACTCTGAATATATCGCTTATGTGCAACTCCAACATTGCACATACATACCTGCACTCCAACACACACTCAACGACATTATACTGTATATGTAAGACATCACATGCACTCTAAAGTGCAATTAGTCATGTGATTGTATCTCTGTGTGTGTGTGTGTGTGTGTGTGGTTGTATGGCACAAGTTAAAAGCAGGCAACTTTGTATCAATACAGAATACAAATATGGGTACACTATATTCACACACATACAGACACAGACACACACACAGGCTCACAAGATGAATGGGTTTCTTATAGAAATGGACAAGCTTCATTAGAAGTCCAACTAGAAAACTAATTAAGTTGATGCTGACTGTGGAGAAACAAAAACTAAAGAGCTATATCTACACTTTTTAACTTAACAGAAAACCAACTGAACATTTCAACGGCCCTCCGACATTTTGAGAAATACGACTGCCATTTCACCCAGAGTTAGATGAGAACATCAATACCATTTCCAACTCTGTGTCTTAAGTACAGTTAATGGATGGTTTAGCCTAGCTTAGCATAAAAACTGGAAACAGCTAGGCAAGTTCTGTCTACAACAACTCCAAAACTGTCTTGTTTGCAGGACGTATCCTCTGTCTTTAATGTGTGTAGAAATAGAAAATTAGGTGGCCTAACAAGCACTTTTGGAGCTAGTCTGGATCCAACAACATCTGAGCCATGTTCCTTTAAATGTTCTGTTTAAAAGCAGCTGTTCTAACTGAATACTGAATGGCATGTTTTACTGTTTGCAGATACACAAACGGGCGGCCACCATACCAGCCATCTGTTGAAATGAGCAAAGTCAGATGTATTGCACATGCATAATTATTACTGTCAAATGTGCCATTGCGGTGTACCTCGTCTTATTTATATATATTTATACCTGGATCTCCTTCCAGAAGAACTTGTTTCTGTCATAGAAGCCAGAAAAGTCCTGGAACTGACGCAGGAGCTCTATAGGGGGCTGAGAGCCATAACTGTCCAGCTTTGGCATATTCAGGTCATCCACAAAGACCACTAACTTCTTGTTACCAGGAGCCCCTGCAGGGTGGAAAAACAGTATGGAGAAGGAGAAAAAGGTTAAGAGATGTATGCATTGACATATAGCAAGAAAGGATGGTAGTGTATATCAATAGAACTAAAAAACAGAATAGTGTAGACTACGGTAAGGACTGATATTTGGATGGATGGCAAGATGAACAGTGTCAATCATAGATTTTCTTTATATATGATGAATGATTGTGTTAATGCAACTGCGAGTCAATACCCAAAATGTTTTTCCTCTTTTTCTCCAGTTTGGACTCAATGATCTCCTGCGTACGGGCGGAAGAGGTCTGAGCAGAGAAGTTGATGTAGACTGGAAGGTATCCTGCCCTTTCCTGGATACTGTTAAGAAGGTCCCGAGCCACCACAGACTGCGAGGGACAGACACACAAAAATAATAATAATAAAAAATAATAATAACACTGACACAGATTATTTCTTGTCAAAGAAAACGCTGATTTATCAGTTTCAAAAGCTCATTTACTAATGTCCTCTAGCTATGTGAGCATGTAAATATGACCAGTAAATAACCTTGTGTAGGGACAAGGTTATTTAGAGCAGGTTGTCCATAAACGTATATGTGCTAATATTTACACCTTCAAAATCTCAACCACATACGGTATGTGTCTGTGGTCTTCTGCATCCAACACAGTGAAGTTAAAGCAGAAAAGCACGCAGTAAGATTATTTTCCAGATATTTTATTGGGGTTTGTTCTATGATTTCTTTGTTTCCTGCATAATATTTCACTGCACACAATGTTTGCAAACTCACAAAAGCATGTCTCAAGCTTTACATATGCAGTGGGTCCAGGCAAACAAAGTGCAGAAAGCAACCAGAAGAACTTACTTTTGCAGTGACACACTGTTACTGTATTCACATTCATTGCCTGTTAATGCCAGAAGCCCCATTGCTGGGGACTGAGCCCAGGTTTCAGCTGTCGTAAGCCAGTGATTTTTTTCTATGTGACCCACATTCCCCTTTAGTGTCGTCTAAATGACACTAAAGGGGCATCTGGGCAAATGATTATCCGCATCTATCTACAGTATCAGTTCAGCGTGCTACCATTTACAGACCAGCATGTCATAGTGCTGCCACCGCTTCTTCTTTGACCACGAATCCTTACCTTTCCCACTCCAGTGCCGCCGGTAAAAAGCACAGAACGTCGCACAGATAGTAGTTTCTCCATTAGGTAGCCAAAGCGGACAGTGTCTGTGGTGGGGACCAGCATCTCAAAAAAGGGCTGCTCCCTGTTGTATTTAAACGAAGGGATTATCTTCTCCCATGATTCCAGACGCTTGTGGGTAAAGTTCATGTACACACTCCACAGGGTACCAGACTTTGGGAGCTACAGAAAACAGATAAATGCGTTTTAATCGACACACATAAAAATAAAAACAAAACTGGGAAAATAGTATCACGAATTTTACAAAAATGATTAACTATAAAACCTCAGTAGAAATCAGGCATTAAAGAAACTCATTCTACTCTGTTGTTGGTGGCTGTAGTTTCTGTTTATGTGGTATGTTTCTCTGTGGCATGTGATTTAGTATTTGTCTGCCATTTGTTTTCCAGACTCCTGCCGTTACTAATATCTGTGTGCAGTTCATTCCCTCAAGCATCACAGCTGGGAGCTGGCTGCACTGGCTTCATCTCATGGTAAACACATAAAAATGTACACACAAACAGTTCTCCGATATCAATAACATTACATTTCCCAAACAAACCCAAACAGATGTGAAAACATGTGGGATGTTCCACATGATACTCAGCTGCCTTCGTGAATTTTTTATGTACATGCTCACACCACCTTCAGATGAGTGAGTCATGATGTTCCCACCCTACTGTGTTCTGCCTCTGTCAGTTAGACATTCCCTCAATCATCTGCTATGACTGCCAGCCAAGACAAACCTCTCAAACAATTACCTTTCCATTTCCTGTTAGGCTAGAAAGACTGAACAATTCATAACATCACCCTCCAACTTTTCTTCATCTATTCCCTGCACCTCATTCTTCACAAATAAAAAATATTTCCTCCAGTCTAAAATGGCCTATTCATAATTCTGCAAAGTTGGCAAGGCCGAGTAATGGCATGCAATGAACTTTTATAACCTTGGCACGCTTCAGATTTACCTTATGTTTCTTGTAACCAATTGAAGGTATTATGTTGTACAATACGGATGCTCTATCTTAATATCTTCATTTCACACAAGTGACTGATATTCTAGAGAAGTCTGCGTTTTTAGATTAGCTGTGCTGCGGCTAGATACATCCAGTGCAGAGAGTACTTTGATGTAATACATAATATGAGCTAACCTTCAGGCCTTTTCGCACATTTCATGCCAATATCAGCAAATCCGTTGGTAAATGGATTTGACTCTCAGTAATACAAATGAGGCATAATGCCTTGAGTGGCAGAGAAGAGTCTGAACAGCAACACTGGAAATGCGAGGCGCAGTTGTGATATTTTTGTCAGTGTGTTATGGACATATGTGGTGTCTTCATATGTTACAATGAAATATATTAAATACTCCATACTGTCTGTCTAACTCTGTATGTGTCTGTGGGTGTGTGCATATACCTTAGCATTGTTGTTGTCTTCAAACTGCTCTCTGACAAACGTGTCGAAAGCATCCCAGTGAGAACTGGTCAGGTTGCCGCCTACTGCCCACAGGTAGCAGAATATAAAGGTCTGACACAATACAGTGGAATCCTGATATCAATACACACACAAACATAAGAGGAAGTTAGTTAGTAAGTAAGGGTTCAAAATTAACTGTGCACATAACCTACATTATGCTCTTGTTGATTTACATATTTGTATAAAGTCTTGGTGCCATTATGTGTTTTAAACAGCCTTTGTCTTTTATTATCTGACCTTACCCACAACAACAGAATCTTTTTGATTACAGAGCTGAATTATTGTGCAAAAATGCCCCCATTTGCACTAATAGACCACCAGTCCTGGAGCGGAACCATAAACTGAACTAAAGTGACAGTTAAATCTTGTGATTAATGTACCATTTTGAGATCTGGCCCTCCTTTGCCCAGCAGCAGTGCCTCTAGCAGGGAGCAAAGAGAGGCGACTTTACTGATGTCCACCTGGCGAATTGCCTGCGTGCAATGCTTCAACACGAACTGAAGACCCTTCTCCACATACTTCTCAAATAGCTCCAGCAGGTATGTTCGCACTGGGTCAGGGAGCTAGAGACACAGCACAGGGCGAAGGGAGAAAGAGGGTCACAGAGAGATGGATGAAGGCAGAGGAGGGTAAGGTTATGAAGTGATCTTTAAGAGACTTTTATTCACATAGTCTGTGAAGCAACCTAGTTAGGTTGACATTTTCGCTTTCTAGCCAAAAGTTAGATGAGAAGATCGATACCACTCGCATATCTGTCAGCTAAAGCTGACATTTAGCTTAGGTTAGCACAAAAGAGTGGAAGTGAGAGGCAAAGGCTGAAAAAAAAAAACAACTTTCACACCTCCAAAGCTCACTGATGTTGCTTTCCGTTTCTAGTCTTTATGCTAAGCTAAACTAACTGTCTGGCTGTAGATTCATATTTAATGGGCAGACATGAGGATGGTATCGATCTTCTCATCTATATCTCAGCCAGAAAGGGATCAAGCTTATTTCCCAGAACGTTAAACTAGTCCTTGAACAAGGAGAGTGCTAGACAGAGAATTAGAATAAGTGTGGGCAACGCTCTCCCTGTCCCCAAGAGACCCAGAGACAGACTCCCGCAGTTAAAATAGCTAAGTGGAAATCAATACAAAATGAATTATAAACTTTAACTCGAACAGCTCCACATTTTTTTTTTTTTGAAAGTGTAATCAAAGTTATCCCAGACAAAGCAGAATGCAACAATTAAACTAAGGAAGGAAAGTCCCTTCTCAAAGAAATGTTGCTTATTAAAAAAAAAAAAAAAACAGATTGAAGTGGCTTGACGGAGAGGCTGAAATACGGAAAAAGTGGGACATGAATCTGCAGAGAAAAACAGAAGAAGGAAGAAAACAAAAGCAACACAAATGCACTGTCAACAAACAGAACAGTCTCAGTCAATTAGACAGCGAGACTGAGAGAGAGACAGACTTAAAAGTTGAGGGGAGAGATGACCGACTCTCTCAGCTGTGTTAAGTCACCCTAAGCGGCTCAGGGCTAATGTTGCAAGCTGTAAACTTTGATGTGATGTGCTGTCATCAGCGTTTATGCTGATGCTGAAGTTCTCCTGCTTGCAATGCCTGAAAAGGCACATTAATAATCGTGTACCAGTGCACAAACAGGAGCACACAGCCACAGTTTCACACATAGAGAATACATAAGCAATAATGGGTCGATAACAGATGGAACATTTGTATAAAAGTATGAATATAAAGTGTATTTGATGTTTGAATAATACCCACAGCTTGGACTGTGATCAAGGGTATAGAACTTTAACCTGAGAGTATGCAAACATGTAATACTGCTTTACAAGCAGTTTGTGCGATACCTCAAGCACAAATCCTTTTTCTCTTCTTTTCCTACTTTCAAAAGTTTTTTTGCAACTCCAAAAGTTCGAAGAAATCTGAGAGAAATGTTCCAAGAGATCTAGGAATACCAGAAATACAGTGTGTACAACCTTGTCTCCTAGACCACTGATCCATGTCTGGACATAGGGCATCCACTTGAGCTCATCTGGGTCAATATATACCATCCCACAGCGACTGACTGTGGCTGGAGATGCTACAGCCAAGTCCTGGACCTGAAAAAGGCAGTTAAAGAAGGAGAACAAATAAGCTGATCGAGGAGCAAAAATTCTCTAGAACCATGTAAGTACGCACAGAGCATCAAACACCTTATCAAAACTATTAAACTTTACTGTGTTCAGCTCTCACCTCAAACACCATATGTATAGATGAAGTAAGTTTGATTCGCTCGCTGTTAGCCAGACAGAGCATCTTGTTGTCATCCAGCACCGTGTTCATGTTCTCGATCCACAGGGCGTCAACTGGCCCGTCACAGATAACCCACTTGTGGTCGTCACTGGTGTCGCTGACCGCATCACGGACACTCAGTGCCATCAGACCGTCACGCCACTCCAGTGTTAATGTGTTAACCTGAGGGGGTTGAGGTACATAATCAATCAAAGTAGAGAGAGAAGCAAAGAAGCTGTTATATCATTTTTTCTCCTGTCTACAGTACCTCTCCGTAGAGCTCTCCCATCGTGACAGATTTGGGGTTGAGAACATAGGTCTTGACAGGTTGATAGAAGGGGTTGTTAGCCTTGTGCCCTGTGCGATGAAGGGTCTCCAGTACATCTGCCAAGATGGTGTAGACAGTGGTCTTACCTCCACCAGTAGGCCCGACCAACATGACACCATGTCGCACTAACATGGTCTCATACAGCTGGATCACCTGTTTGTATAAGAAGAAGTGGGAAGGATGGGAATGAGGGCATGTTTTGAGGGTGGACCTGTTTTACAAAGCAAACTGAATGCATACAAGTTTAGTACAAAATCAAAGTGAAACAAACAAATTCTATTCAACTCCATTATATGATGGTGGCTGCAGATAAATACAGATATCTCAGAGTCTGGAACTCAAATATCTGAATGGCTAGATACCACAAAACATAAGTGAGAAAAATCTTTGTCTAATATTTGTCTAATTTGGGTTGACCAACCTTTGTAAAATAAGGCTTGCAAGATTCTATAATTTGTATTATTGTCCAATCCGTGAACAGCCCTATGATTATCTGTCATTATGATTACATAAAAACCATAGGTTATTTTGAGTTAATCTCACATACACTGTCACAGTGCTGTAAAGATTTACATCTTCAGTAGGAGTGAATAGGCTTAAGGATGAGTGCCGCAACAGGGTTGGGAAGTCAAAAAGTCCTGAGGGATGGACTAACACATGACAGTTTTGTTTTTTCATGGGATTTGTTGATGGTGAGAAAGATCAAAATAGAAATACCAGCTTTCATTTTTAAAATGTATATATTACATGAAGTCATTTTTAGAGTTAAAATCTATCTAGAACAAATATTCAAATTCACAAAAATAAAGGAAGACCACTTTCCCCCTTGTACCTTCTTGGTCATGCTTGGTAGAGGCTGTAAGTTTCTCTCAACCAAAGATTCCAGGATGGTGGAGTGTAGCACACCGTAGTCATGCTCGGGAATACTAACGCCAGGGAAGAGGTCTGACAGGATACCACTGGAGAGAGGATGGCATAATACACACACATAAAATAGAAAAAAAGATTTGCAACATGCAACAACATAAAAAATACACCTTTTTCTTACTGAAACTCGTATTGGCTGTTTGGTGTAATATTTAGTGTCCTGTTAGTTTTCAGTATGAGTGCATTTGGGGCACCAGAAGTAAGGTGTACTTTATGATCAAAATGTCTGACAGGCTTACCCAAACAGCACAGCATCATCAACGAGGAACTTTGGCAGGTTAGAATCCCTCAAGGCTCTGATAAGAACCACATCCTCACTGAGGTGGGGGTTATCTCTCTTTAGAGACCTAAATGAAAAAAACAAAAAACAATTTCATGTAAACTTTGTTATACATTAAGCATTTTCTTTAAAGTGGGGTATTTGGCCAAGAGTCATTGTTTACAAATGTTTATGTAATGCACACACATATATATAAGTAAGTATATATATATATATACACACACACACATATATACATATATATAGTATATGTATAAGTATAATATAATATATTATATATGATATAATATATAATATATATGTAAAATAACCTATAATGAGCTATAGCTAACTAATTATTAGCTAACTATTATTAGAAATTTTGAAACTTGTTGCAACCTCTTGGTCATAGTGCAGAACAATCCTCAGTTTTCAGTTTTCATGTTGATTACTATTACAACCCTCGATTAACCAGTCTGTTTCATAAAAAATACATTGAAATACAAAAAAGGCAAACAGATAGCAGAGCCCACGTCCCACTTAATTCGACAACTTGACTGCAATGACTTTAAAAGTGACAACACAGGCTTCTCTTCCTAAAAAGTTGGTGCATTCATTGAAATAAATCTAAACAATATGGGAAAAAGTAATGGGCAAATTAATTAGTAGAAAATAGACTCATTACAAATGCAGACGTAATAAAGATAATAAGCAGCGGACGCAAGCTGGTGATTCAATATTACACAACTTGATCTCCACAACAGGCTGGCTCCACTCGATTATAAAAAACAAAGTAAAAACATTAGAGACGTTAGAGTGTGAGATAATGAATGTGTGCCTAGTGTGGAACGAGCAGACTCAGAGGACTAATATCTAGGCAAAGACAGACAATGAATCACAAGCCAATTACAACAGTTCCCTGAGCTTCAGCTAATAACCAACAGGCTAAAGCATGACTTTCACTACATATGGTCAAGAGCATCCATTCAAATCTGTTTATGCACCCACGCTTTCTTTTGTCTATCTAATGTTGTTCTTCATGTTGCATGTGTCTCAACGCTCGTTTATTTGACGAACGATATCCATTTGACAGAGTGAAGGAATTTCTCACACTTGACAAACAGTGAAAGTAGTGCTTAAGTGAAGAAGTGCTTATTTTGTTTGATCAACCGTAGTCACAGCAGGAGAGAAAGGGGGCATTTCAACAGCCACTCTAATGTGAGTAATCACTGTAGTTGATTTTCTTATGCTTTTATGTTGGATTAAAATATTTGCTGGATACATGCCATTCAGCACAAAGAATGATGACTGTCTTTGCGATGGACTAAAACACGACAACAATGTTAACATTAACAGTCTCTCTCAGCACATTCTCTGTACAATAATGCAAAATATATGTACTTATGCATGTGTGCAACAAGTCACAATAGTCCTTCTGGTCCCTCTACAACTGAATGTGTGTGAGTGTATGTATGTGTGTGATTCTCTAACCCAGCCATGACCAGGACCGACTTGACGGCTCTCATGCCAAAGTCGTAGTGGTCCTGCTGGGACAGCTGCTCAGAGCACAGCTTGTACATCTGGGTCATTTTCCTCGCTAGGGTCTTGCTCGACTCAAATCCCTCTGAGTACAAAATCACCTGGAGAGAGGGAGAAAAAGAAAGAAATGATAAACTGTTACAGAGAGAAAATAAGCGACCCAACACAATAACGCACACACCGAAAGCCCTTTTACCTCAGCAATGAGTGCGTAGTTTGGCACCATCATGGCAATGGGTCTAAAGAGAGCTTTAAGGTTGTCGGGTAGCTCTGTTCTTCCAGCGTAGCCTGGGTTCATGGTGATGAATGCAGCACACGTCATCACTAGCTTGATTTCCTGGCCCTCAAAGTGAAACCTTGACAGCTGCACAACACAGAGTTGAGTGAGATGTGCTTTATGTCTGTGGGTGGCAGTGACTTATGGACCTAATTAATTTCTAATTCATGTAATCTGTTCTGGCTCCTAACCTAATGGTCTTTCTATATCTCCTCTATGGAAAATACAGGAACGCTTCAGTAGATAACTGGCTGGTATTTAGCTAAACTTGCAGCATATTAAATTTACCCAAAATGTGTATTGTGTCATAAAATGTAACATAAAAGATTGAAATGAATGAAATTGCCATTCATCTATGTAAAGTGTATTACATATATAAAAGTACACATGTAAAGCGCGACCATTTCCTCAATACATCATGTGTGATGTGAAGCTAGAAAATCAAAAGTCTGATAGCAGACCATTATCACATTGTGGAATCAAGAGTTGTAATTTTCAAATGACTGACTCTTGAGATCTGTCTCATCTGAAAATTTTAGGACAGAGTGCCCTTAACTCTTCCATCCATACAGATGACGCAACATGTCTTGTGAACAATGCAAAAGAGGTGTGTGTGTGTGTGTGTGTGTGTGTGTGTGTGTGTGTGTGTGTGTGGGTTTACCTTTGCAGCTTTTGCATTTCGTATGGTTATGAGCTGCTGAGCGATGACAGACAAAACTTCAATGTCGATTCGGTTAAATTCGTCAAAACAACACCAAGCGCCCGACTGAGCGAGCCCACTGAAGAAGCGCCCCATCATCTGGAAAAGAGAAGTGTGACTGGTTAAAATACTACAGGTAAAACAGTAATGCAGTTTTAGGTCATCATTTCTATTTTAATTTTCAGTTACTGTTTCATAAAGTGGTCATATTGAGGCCATGTTAGACTGTCACTGTATGTTGGCTATGGCTATTGGCATACTCCTCACCCTGCCTTACACAAGAAATTAACATGACTTATGGACAAAGATTGTGATGAAAAGAGAAAAGAGAGCATTAACATTTAAATCACCAAATTCCTGTAAGTCAAATTATATTTCAGTATTATAGCATCAGTAAATTTGATTGCAGTTGTGTTAGAAATATACACAAAAAACACTGTTATTAAGATTTCACGGATGGTGGATTAAATGTTACAGTTAAATGTTGCTCAGCCACAGTGGAGCAGAGCTGAACAAAGCATTAACATATATAACCACAGAGTGCTGTGATTCTAGCCTGGCTAAATCAAAGCCCTGTCCAACTCTAATACACAGGTGTCTGCTACCAATAACTAACTGCATCTGACATCGAGAGAATGGGTTTCCAGATGTCTTGTCAGCGTGTGCTTTCAGTTGCCCTGACTCCAACCTCGCTGCACTGCCAGACAAAATACCGTTTACCACTGAATTGAAATGTACAGTTTGTTTCAAGGTTAAAGGCACACCCTGAAGTTCTGAGGCTTATAAAATACAGATGTTTTTCTTTTCTTTTCTTTTAACTCAATTCCAAAAAAGTTAGGACTCTGTGTAAAACATAAATGAAAACGGAAACATTTGTGTATACACACATTCATTATGAATTTGATGCATTGCCTTTTTATTGACAGTCCCAACATTTTGAGAATCAATATAGGTTCCAATCCTGTGTTTTTTAAATTTGATTAGTCATCCCTTAAAACAACCCATTTCAGGCGATTATGAGCCACATTAAGTCTGATATCTATTTTCTACCTACGATACCTATTATATGACCATGAAACAGATAAATCTGTAGTTCCCACTGTGGGGTATATGTGGCTGTATGGATTTAGCTGTGTTTAACTGTTTTTTGATCGAGCAGCAATCCAAGTATACATTAGTGATGTTTTTTTTATTGTGTTTATTAACCTATTATCATACTAACATACAAGCAATAATGTTTTAGTAGCACACATCTATTCTAAGAGAGCCTTATTCATGGGCTCTGTTCAGTGAATCTGTGCTTTAACTGGAACGGAACAGAAGGCCTGATTACTTTAGCAATAGTGCCATCTAATGGAGTCACTTAGTAGGTACATTCAGACTGAGACAGCTAATTCACCTGGAGTGAGCACATGCAGTGGCAGTGCTGACTGTAGGTGAAAGGGGAAAAGGTCCGTAGGCACTGGACTTACTGGACAAGCACAACAAACACAACAAGAGTAATTAAAAATGTAATAAAGGAGCACACAAATGCTCACATGTGGTTTATAGATTAATGTCATGGCTAACCTTGTAGTCAAGTCCATCAGAGCAGTTGAAGACCACACACTGTATGGCCAGGGCCTTAGCCAAGTCCTTGGTGGTTTCTGTTTTGCCCGTCCCTGCTGGCCCAGCTGGAGCTCCGCCCAGGTCTAACTGGAGAGCCCCCATCAGACACAAATAGCAGCGGTCCTGCACATCAGGGAAGGGTGAGAGACTGTTACTGTTTAAACAAAACAAAAAAATAATAATGTCTCAATATGTTGTGTTTCTGTGTCAATCGTAGCTAAAGGTCTGGGAGTCCTCTTTCCTATTTTGATGTCACTGCAGTTGGATTCAACATAAACCATAAAAAGGTTTCTGTGTTACACAGGGCTTGGCATGTGGCAGCTATTGATGAAGTGTATCATTGTGTATTAATGTGTTACCGTAAGCGGTGTGATAACCAGTCTAGGACAGGCTCCCAGATATTCATAGCCATAATTGTAAGTAGAGAGAGCCATTGTGGCTACACAGTTGTCCAGGTCCAGGTCCCAGTAGTAGCGTAGCTGTCTCTGCCATTCAAAGTTAGACCTGGTGTCCACCTGAAAAAGAGGGCTAAAATTACTTTAAGGTGGTTAATACCTACACCTATCATACTAAACCATAAACAGACATAGATATAAGCTGCTTGTTGGCATTTGTGTGGGTTCATAATATTACACTACACCACTATTGTACCTTCTGGCGGACTAAATCTGTGACAATGTCTCTGGCATGGACATCAATTGTGATGAGGGCAGTAATGATATTACGGTGTAAAGTAGGCAGGTGTCCTCGTACCAATGCTGCCAGGGCATTCAGCCTCTGGAATACACACAAAAATAAACACAAGCACAAATATATAAACAGTACTGGGTATGCAGAGTAGAAATACTTGGGCAAACAATGTAGAAAAAGTGCAGATCTGACTTTTAATATCAAAATTTTAACTAGACTATTAGAAGAAAAGTAAGTGGCATTTACATCAAAGTTTGTTAGTTCAAATTTCTTCAGTGCAGCAAAGTGATCATGGTCTCCCTCCAGGCAGGCATCCATGTCCCTGCACCACATCATCTGAGAGATGGTCAGCACCACCTGGTGGACACAAACACAAACTATAGTTAAATCGCTGTATAAAAATCAATAGCAAATCTATAAAAGCTGAAGACAATAGGGACAGTTATTAAAGACTTGGTTATCTCTTAAAAGTGACATAATTACAGTTCTCATAGTTAGGAAAATTTTATATTTGTAAAAGTGAAATTAACTGGTAACTGTGTAATGATGTCTTGACATTTTCTCATGCAAAGCTAGCACACAAGCTGACCTCGTGTACATGTTTGTGTGTGTGTATGCGTACCTGCGATGGATGTCCAGCCACCACCCATTCCTCTCTAGACTTCACCTGGTAGTCTGCAATGGCAGCCTTGCTGAGGCGTCGCAGTGAGTTGAACATGGCTTCCTCCACCTTGCAAAGCCAGTCTTCCACATTGCCTTGTGCTTTCAGGCCTTTAGTCAAACCCACCTACTCATACACACAGAAGGACACGATCAGTTACTGATGGACCTGATTCCAAGGGTTCCGTGTGAATCACATCCTTTATCTGCATTTTGTGATCAAAGGATTGATCCCTTGTGGTCATAACTGACAATACGGTGGCTGACTGAGCAATCAGTGCAAGCAAAATTGCTACTTCACTCAAAAATTGATCAGAATTTGTCAAACACAGTTACACCACAATGATTGCTGAGGTACAATTTACAACTGACAAGCCTGAATACAGAGACCAGAAAACAGCTGGCAGCCACAGACAGAGAACAAGACCAGTCAGCCCACTACCAGCATCTGGAAATAACTCTTATCCAATTTTATTGTGTTTATGACAAACCAACAAATGTGCAGTACTACATAATTCATTTGGTACACTGTACAAGATTTTGCATAATTTGAGAACTTGCTTGCACTTATTTAGGGTTAAGCTGGAGAAGAGAGGAGTGTTGTCATTACTGTAGCATAAAAGTGTATTTTTTTCCTTCTCACTCACTCTGCAAGATCCAAAACAAGAGAATAACAGGTGCAGTAAAACAGAGAGCATGATGATCGAAGGTATTAAGGTTACTCAAACCTGACCTTCTCTCCCTCAGGAGAAACCATGTTCAGGATGTCATTACTATAGACTGCCTCCTGTTCTCCAGCATCCGACACAGTTCCTGTATAACCAGGAGATTGTTCGTGCAGCAGAGCAAACTCCAGCCGCACAATGGCATCAAAACACTTTCTGAGGTGAGGCTGCACTGCTTGAGGGTTTCTTGTCTGGGCCAAGATCTTTAGCAGCTCATCATTGGAGAGAAAGTAGAACCTGTGAGTGAGAGATAAAAGGCCGATATCAGAGTATTTTATCTCTCATTGCTCACGGGGATGAGATATTTAGAGTGGCATCTGACAACCTGTCAAGGCGGAACATGTACTGTGATATATTATGACTGTATATTATAGTCTTAAATTTAAATGTGCACAGGGAAAACTACTCACCACGAAGGGAACAAAAAATAAAACAAGTTTAGGATGCTAAAAAAGATGAAGTATGACGTAAAGGTCTGTTGTTGTAATCTGTAACAAACCAAACCTGGGGAAGACGACTCTCTTGGACTCCAGGTAGGCTTCCAGACACTTCTGTATCTCATCCAAAAGAGCATTGTTGTGTTGAAAAGTCTTCAACAAACCTGTGAAGAACAAAATGTGTTTAACTGAGTGAGTGCACGTGTATATCTGTCTGCTTGTCTACTTATAAGCACGTCTTATTGCTTTTTCCATCAATGCTGTGTGGCTACCTACCAGGCTGTGTGGCTGCTCTAAGGGCATTGGGCATCTTATTGACCTTTGCCATGATCTCCTTCCAGGACTTGTCTACCTTAAGAAACATCTTGGACTCAGCAGGGAGCTGCCTTTTGATGTCTGGGGCCAAAAAGATACTCTCTAGATACAGCCAGTTCCTTTGGCATGTAAGCCACTCATCCTGGAAAGGAGGGTAGAGAGAGGAGCGGAAGAAAAAAGAAAAGGAGGGGAGGGAGGGCAGCAGGGACAATGTCAGTGGAAGAAGAATTAAGCTGTAAAGGAAATGAATTTTATGAATAAACTGTGGTTTTAAATGTGATACTGTTAGTCTCTGTAGTCTAATATAGAACTCATTAAACATTATAAAGCTTAATTTCCTTATGCAAGTAATTTGGCTTTTAGTTTGCAGCCACTAGGGAGAGCTCCTGTGTAATATTTGAGGCCAGTCAAAATCTGCATTTAGCATGCAGACAGCCTTGAAATGATAATGAAAGATTACTGTATACTTTTCTTTATCCTTTACCAGTGTTTGGCTGAAGAGGATCAGCTCTGCCAGCAATGTGTCCACTCTGGGCTTAATGGGAGTTACGTAGCGAGAAGATGCCACCGTACCCACATTGATAATGCTGTCATCCAGGAGTACCTTCACAGTAAACAAACACAGAAAAACACAGAAAAACACAAAGATTTGCTGAAACACAACTAGTTTTTTTGAGTGTGTGTGTGTGTGTGTGTGTGTGTGTGTGTGTATGTGTGTGCACCTGGATATCGTCTGTGCCTCCCAAGATGAAGACCTCTTTGGATTCACCGTGAGACAGCACAGTGAATTCTGTGGTCTTCCACACATCCTCCACCTGCATGGCACACCAAGATGGCAGAGGTTAAACTGTGTGGGCTCACTGTACTACATTCCATAAATATGTTCTTGCATGTGTGTGTCGTGTGTGTATTCTCCCACAGACATGAATTACAGGGAGGAGACTGGTGGTCACAACAAGAGAAAGGCACTTAAGAATTAAATCTGAATCTCAGACTAAACCTGCAACAATTAAATAATCATCATCTCTTTTGCTGAATGATTAATTGAGAAAATACCTGGGAAATTAATCAATAATGAAAATTATCTTCTGATGTAGCCCTACTCAAGGCACAACTCTGCCCTGCACATCATTAATGTCTGAGTGGTGCTTCAGTCATCAAAGTGCATTTTAACAAATCACTCCAGTATATGATTAAGATCGAATCAAGAACCAGCTCGCTAAATCACTACTACTTGCTTGCAGTCAATATTTTAACTATGATATGTGATGACATTTAACTATTACTTCACATGTGGCTATTGTGTTTATAACTAATATTTAAATCTAAAACCATATATGTATAGAAAATATGGGGGGCACATTTTCATTGTTTCCACAAACTTCAATTTAATAAAATATTCATTCGAATTAAAGTGCACTTTGAAATTTTTGGAAATACGCTAATTAATTTTCTTGAGAAGATCAATACGACTGTCATGTGTAGTAAATATGAAGCCTATCCAACTGATAGGGCCATTGATAGGACAGCAGAGGGTTAACAAGTAATATCTTGCTTGCTTAATCTTTAGAAAAGGAAGGCAGCTTTCCATTTATCATTGGACAGAGCCAGGCAATCTGTTTACCCCCCTGCTTCCAGTCTTTATGCTAAGATAACTGTCTCCTGGCTGTAGCTTCATATTTAACAAAGTTACGAGAATGTTATCAATCTTCTCATCTGACTCTTGGCAAGAAAGCAAATAAGCACAGTTCCCCAAATGTCGAACTATTCTTTTCCAGACAAAACATGAATTCATTTATCTTTGTCAGCATATTTGTGGTGCCATATATCTGTTTACTCTTTGTAATCTCCTCCTGGGAAAGAACATTAGCTTCCTCTTGAGATAAACCCATCTGGGCTCTGCTCCTCATTACAAAACTGTCAGTCTGCTATGTCAGAGACTGCATCGCTTTTACAGTGGATCAGAGGAACTGATTCTAATTGGTTATAATTAATACCAGGACCTATCATACCTACTAATAACACATTATTATTCCTAAGTCCAACCATGTTGGCATCATCTCAGTATTGAGAAAGGCAAGGTGGAGACTGTTTAACCTCAGATGCTTGAGGAAATACTTCCAGGTATCCCCTCAAAGACTGAGGAATTTCTACTTCTGCACCACTGAAAGCATCCTGACAGGGAATGTCATTGTCTGGTACATAAACAGCACTGAACAATACCGCAAGGTCCTGCGGTATCGTGGAGTGGTTTGTTCAGCTGGATGTAGATGCTGGCAGCTGCTCTACCCTGCCTAAAAGATCTAGACCAGAAGATGCAAAAGTAAGGGTAGGAGAGTCTTTAAGGATCACAACCACCCAGACAACAGCCTCCTCTCCCTGCTGTGATCAGGAAGAAGGTACTGAATTGAATATATCAGGCCAGCACTGAGAGGGTCAGGAAGAGCTTCTACCCTCAGGCCACTAGGACCCTAAATGAGGACGCTGCCTAAGACTGCACCTTAAGAGAATACTTCTCTTACTTACTTCCTTTACTTCTTATTGTTACTATAATTATTGCTATCTTTATTATTCCTACTACTATGACCACTTGTTTAGTTCCATTAAGATTACTTCTTAATTCTTATTTACCCACATTACTTCAGTAAAATCCATTATTATTTATACATTTTTATATATTTTTTTACATTCTATTCTATTTTCTATCTTTTGATATTAATTTTAATTCAACAAATTGGAAGCCAAGGGAATATATTTCACTATGATTGTACCTGTATAATTGTATGTGACAATTTGACCATTTAATTTAAATGAATGTTGTAATCATCATAATGTAATAATCATCAGTGCATCACATGCCACTAGCCAATAACCATAAAAACACCAAAACTTACCACTTCACACCCACTGCACTGTGTGCTGTGTGCATCTTTTTTAACAAATGTTTAAAAAAAAAAAAAAGCAGTAATTGCTGAGTCATACAGTATGAGTCATCAAATTGGCTTACGTGGGCACAAAATGGCAGGATTAAAGTAACTCTTATTCAACAGTCTCCTGTCTGGTTGAGTATACTTCTCCTGCAGTTTCTCCAGTAGATATACGGTAAATGGAAATATAATGTCTGAATAAATATTCATCTGTAGTTCCCTTTGAACATACCTTTGTAATAATGGCCTCCACTGATGCCTCTCCAGAAGCCTGTCCTGACACCTAAAAGTGAAGGACTGTGTTAGCTCCATTTACTCAGGTCAGACTAGGATATTAAGTTAATTATGTAAGGGCATGTCATAGTACATACTGACCCTTTTATCGACTTAATAGTCAGTAGTAACCAAGTATAGCAAGAGAAGCTCATTATGCAGCTATATTTGGTGTTACCTCCTGTATCTCCATGCCATAGGAGAAGATGTCGAGCTCCTCCAAACGAGCTACAGTAAGCTCTTCCACATTCAAGGAGGTCCCCACAACAGACTCCAGAGTTTCCCAGTGCTCTGGTTTCATACATGGGTTACGTAGATCAGTGATCGCAGGCAGCTAAAAGAAGACACAAGAATATGGTTTAGACTGAGACGCAAAGCTGTAGAACCAGTTGGCAAAATCACTGACAAACGTGGCATAATTTCAAAAAGAGATTTGTAATGACATACCACATTACTGATGCCTCACACTACATACATGATATCACTAACACATTAATATCCGTCACTACAGAACATGTTGTCCTACCCACCCTCTGCCTCATGACTTCCACCTTGTCCTTAAGGCTTGGAACTACATTGTTTTGTGGCAGACCCTTCTCCAACTGGTTGATGTATTTGCCATATTTGATGACCTGTGAGCTAAACTGCTCTAGGTCCAGTTGCTGAAGGGTACTCTGGGAAAAGGTGAACATGGACACAGTAAAGCTTAGAAAAGACAAAGAGCTGTTTATAAATGTCTGTACATGATACTGTTTGTGTGTTCAGTCCCTCTCATGCAATAAGTTGCACCTCACCTGCCTCCATCCGTCTTGTAAAGAGTCCCATTCCTCTAGAGAGTGCCACAACAGCTGCTTCAGCCTAAACGCTGCAGCTAACTCTTCAAGGGAGTCAAACTTGGTCACCTCCACCTTTATTCATCAAAAGGTAGAAGGGGAAAAGTCTTTGGGTTGGGGTCATTGACATGTTTGTTGGTAAAGTTTAAATGACATTGTGTTTGGATCCAGCTTTTCAACACAAAATAAACTTTTTATGACTTGATTTGAAACATGTTTTTTTGAAAAATCTTGGAAGTACTGAAATGGTTGAAAGAATTACAGCACCTTGAATTTCTTCTGGTAGGAGTTGTAGGCAGATGCCTGGGACTGGAGCTCATCTACGGAAATCTGGATCTCTTCTAGCAGCAGATGAACTTGGGAGGAATCAGCAGTGATGTCAAGGATTTGTGGCTCCTACACATGAAAAACCACAAGACAAGTAAAAATGGAGAAAAGACATATATATACCTATACATAGAAACAACTTGACCAATAAAATTATATATCCCAAACAGATCTAGGACCCATTTAATTTGGCTGAGCAGCATTCATAAATACAAAAATAAGTACAACTTCTCCACATACCTGTATCTTAAGCTTTACTTTCTTGACCTCAGAGTTCAGGTCATTTATGTCTTTGGCAAGGGAGCTGCAAAAATTGTTCATGCTGGAGTCCCTCACCGCTGCTGCCTTATCAATGTCTTTCTGCAACTTGTTTATGTTGGTTTGCAATTGGTTGAACTCAATCTGATCATCAAGTGGAATAGGGACTGAGTACATGTTAATCAGATTGTACATCTGACATACTGTATTGTATTCCTCTCTGAGCCCTGTTACCTGGTGGGAGGGAGAAAAGGAAGAGAGGGGGAAAGAAAGAGAGAGAATAGAGTGTAGTAGAACACAGTCAGATAGGGCAAGGTAAAGAGGAGAGGAGTTGAGAGGAGGGGACAGAGGAGAAGACAGGAGACTAGGTCATGACTACATACTGTGAAAATAACTTTGCTTTGATGGTTTTGTCACAAACACTTCTAACTGCTGAAGAAACAGCTATCAACATAAAAAAAAGTGCATCTTACCCTTCCCTGTATCTCATCCAGGAATGTGAGGGAGTCAGCTAGCTCAGCTGTAGTGGAGGGACTAAACTGTAGTTTTGACAGGGCTTCATCAACCTCCGCCCTGAGAGCATCTACATTCCTCTTAGCCAGCTGTCTAAGCACATCATTGATAACCTGGAGGACAGATTCAGAGCAGTGCAATGATTCCAACATGCCTTTAACATTTTTGCTGTATTGTTAATTCATTATTTAGTTGTATTATAAAATTGTCCTTCCAAATATATCACTGTACTGTGCTTATATTTCCAGTTCGGTAAGGTTTAATTGACATATTGCCTCAAGTTGTTTAGAGCACAGTCGGAAACTCACCATATTTCTTCAACCAAACAGTTCAACAGTTGTGTAACAGCAGTTATACGGTTGGTGTTTGCATATAGTTCTTTGCTCACCTCCAGACAGCTGAGCGAAGAAGACAGAAGCTTCTCTTTGAGCTGTGTTTTGTCCACAAGCAGTAAGCCTAGATTTATCTTCTGTTGGATGGCTAAGGCCTCCTTATGCTCACTGTGGTGTAACTCCAGCGCTTTTGCAAAAAAGGACAAACCTGCAAGACAAAGCAGTCAACATTCATCAGTCTAAAAGAACTGTGTTCTTTTACATGTTTTATTTTAATTTTGCATGCTTTACCTTTTTTTTTTAAGGTTTTCTCTATTTTAGGAGATGAATGGACTACAATTACACAACATACAGAATAAATGCATATATTTTATGTATATTTATACATACACAGCTGCAAATATAGTCAATATGTTTACATATGTACATCCAAATCCCTTTTTGTTCACTTCCTGAACAAATTAGTTTAATTGTATCCAAGTATATTTCCTTTCTTACCTCTATCCGAACCCATTTGCCATTAACAGTTCAATTCATCAATCAATTTTCAATAACCTCTTATCCTTATCAGGGTCACAGGGGACTGGGACTGACCCTAGCTGACATCAGGCGAGAACACTCAGGACAAGTCACCTGCTAACCAGTGCGCTGCACAATTTGATTTTATTTATATAGTGCCAAATCATAATGGATGTTATCTCATGACATTCTTCATATAGAGCTGGTCTAGGCTGTAGTTTTGACTACAGATAACAGTTTTATCATAAAGGGCTATACAACTCCATATAGATAACATACATTATATGCACAACTAAAAAAATTTGGTCAGTGATCCCAGAAAACAGGTTGGCAATCTACTCTCACAAGACACCCCTATCAAAAAGATTTTACAAATATTTCTGCAAGTTGATTTTCATATTGCAAAAAAAATGTTTGGGAAAATGGACACATAAATTATTTTTTTATTTATTAAATTGACAAAAACTTCAGACTTTGCATTTACTGCCAGGCAAATTAGAGACACTGCTTTCACCCCAAAGGAGGCAGGGGGCAAAGTACCTAGATGGGTTGCTCTCATCTATAGAGCAATGTTTTCATGAATGGGGTCCACATTTTGTTTGTATCATGCACATGTGCGAACAGAGGGGTGATTTGATGCAGCTGGTATTCTGCTGATTGCCAATTGGTGGCAGTGACATACCAAGATATATAACAATGTACCAATAAAGAAGAATCTTGAAGGCTAGCAAACAACAGATTCAACAAATGCAGGATTTTAAATATTTAAAAAGTTCTGCTTTGGAAATGCATTATGCGGAAGGAAATACATTCAAAACATTTGTTATGTCTCAAGGATACAGTGGTGAGAAACACTGAATGTAAACAGAACTTTTTTTTTGTTTTCACCTGAAGGCCGAGGGGAGCTGAGAGGTGATGCCCTATTTGAAGTGATGATTCACCAAAGGCACAGACATGGTTTAAACAACCATGTTTTTAACTGCGCTGCTCTTTGTATTGCGAGTGGGAGATGTGTTACAAAAAATAAAGTTTACGTTCATGTAAAATACATCACCATGATCCTGCTGACGCATCGCATCCAGATCCAGACTCTCGTTCTTTTTGTAGAACAGACGAAAATGCTCAAACATGCCGGAGTACACTTTTGCTGCGTCAAAGGCAAGCTGGATTGATTCCTAAGGGGAAAACCAAGTCAGGCCCGTACATACATAGTACTGTATAGACCAAGTGCACTCTCCAGAGAATAAAAAAACTGACCATCATATCCTGTTTGACACTTTGAAGGTGGCCATCATTCTCTATGATGGATTCCAAACAGGGCCCATCTGAATAATAATTATCCAATTCCTAGATGTTAACAAACACACATAAAAAACATTAACAACCGTCTATATGACGGATTGAAGTAAAATCCAACAGTACCTTAAGATTTTTGACACATCATTAACATTTAGAACTAAATTACTGAAAATACACAACAGGGCTTTTGAAGTGGGTTTGAAGTACCTCTATCACTTCAGTGTCTCTCATCGAATCAATATCAGGATCTGTCGCAAGAGAATTAACTGACATCACTGTCTTCTCAAACTGCCCAATGATCTGTGCAATGGTCTCCTGTAGGAATGAACAAGAAGTAGACCACAAATTTGAAATAAATTTAACTAATAAAACTTAAAATAAGACAGTTCATAACAATTTGGAAAACTAACCTTAAAGTTCTCTTCAGAGGGTTTGTAGGTCAAAGCATTTGTGTCCAGTGTCAGCTCAGAGATGAACATGGGTTGGATATCGGTAGTTTTTGACTTGACAGAGTAATAAGGGCACACAAACACCAACAATTGAACACTGGTGTCTGCTTGGATACATTAATTTCTGTTGTTTCACTGTTAATAATATTAATATTAAAACAATGAGCTACCTTATTATCTGTCTCTTCTTCTGAAGGGTCAGTGGCAACCTCAGACTGCTGGTTCCAGCTCTCAATAGTCGAATGGCTGGGCGTTTGACAAACCTGCTCCTGGATCGCAGCCAGTAATTTAGCCACTGCTTTCACTACCAAGATGTGCAAAGTGTTGACGACCATATAGTCAACAAGGCGGATAAAGCTAAGTAGGTGAGACAGAGAAGAGTCGAACTGGGGCTGTGGTCGAATAGTCAATGCTAAGAGAATCCAGCTGAACTTAAACTATGCTGCATATTTATGTGGCTGGAATTCAGCCATCATTCATTTCTGTGTTTTTCAACTGTCATGTAAAAAATATCTGTACGTCTGGCATACAAAAAGAATCAGAAAGCAAACAGCATTAAAGAAAAAAAACAACAACCCCAAAACAAACATTACCCACCAGCAGAGACGCGAAGAGCGATTAATCCTGGTGATCCGCATAATATTATTGCACTTTTCTTTTTTATCATCATCTGTAAGAATCAGAGGGAGAGGGATATCAGCAGTTTATCATTGTCGTCTATGTATGTTAATCCCACTGTCCCCATGCTTACAACGCACCTTCTTCAGATTTGTTTTCAAAATCTAACATGAAGGTGCGAGAGGCACAAACTGCCACCTCCTTCACCAGGTCGTGAAACTTCTCCAAGTCAGTCAGTACCTGACAAAAAGGAACAAATGAGGGCAATGAGCTTGCGAGGAGGCACACAAAAACATACACAATGTATGTACTGGATATACACTGCAAAATTGTGGACCAATTTTTGGATAAATGTACAATTGCACCTCTTGCAGTTGTTTGAACTGGGTGTTCTGGAACTCCTGCAGTGTGTAAGTGTGGTTCTTCTTCATGTGACACAAGCCTGTGTCACTGACTTGGTAACACATTTTCCTGATGTCAATCAGTGCAGGACAAAGAAACTGCATGGCATATACAAATGTTACTGAGATGATGACTGAGATGAGATATTCATTAAGGCATCATTTCAGAATGTGGTTGTATGAGATACTCATGAGGTCAGCTATACAGTAGACAGCAGTTTGGAGAAGCAGCCAGGAGTCACAGAAGATGTAGAAGACACTGACTATGCAGAAATGCCTCATTCAACCCCAATCCCAAATTATCCCTTTAAAACAGATTGAGAGAAACTTCAGGTGTCAGTTTTACACACAGTCACATACCTTATTGACAATAAACAAACGTGTTTGGAGCATCTCCCTGGCCATATTGAACTTCCTGCTGGAGACTTTGGTGCGCCAGGCATAGAAATGTTTCCTTTTTTTGAAGAGGGCAATGTAGGGGATGCGGATCAGTTTGCAGTGGCAGTTATACTCCTCTTCCCAGTGCTCAAGGGTCGCAAGCTCATAGTCGTTCTCACGCACTGACAACACACCTTCAGGGCTGATAATCAATAAGTCATTCTTACTGTACTCATACACTTTGAAGGGAGTGTCCAGGTGTCTACCAGTCATGATGGAAAAAGGCCGTGTGGGCGGAGTAGGGGATGGCAATCCAGGGGAGGACACCTGAGCAGTGGTGGAGAGATAGAAGAAGATATGAATTGCCTGGAATCCTGGAAGTAGCTAATTTAAGAGCAATAAATAATGAATTGGAGCTTTTAAAAAAGGCTTTTGTCTTACAATACCAGTTTTACTGGAAATCTTGGGGTTAAGCATCGCCTTAATTTTAGATTTAAGAAGTTATTTCATTTCAAAGATATTTCTGATGAACATGTCCATCATGCACTATAGACATCTTTTAAGCAATGCTTATCCTGCTCTAATACATGTCACTGACCTTGGTCGCGGGTTGCAGAGGAGGTAGGCGGACAGACAATTTTTCAGAGCGCGTGTGCGGCTGCTCGGTTTGTTGAGATGGAGGTGACTGCTTGTGCCAGCCTGCAAAATACATCCGCTCACGGGTTTCTAAGTGCTTGAGACTTGGTTGTTTCCGTCTTACACGTCTCTTCAGCACAGCCTAGATTAAGGAGAGAAAGTGACATCTTCTAAAGACCCATATCTGCATACTGTACATGTATGCCCGGAGGTACTAAATTGGGTGTACAGTAGGTATTAGACTGTCTCAGATTGATCTTAGTTTGCAGAGTCTTACCTGTGTGGCTTGATCGTGGACTGGAAGTCTCGGTAGGATGGTGGAGCTCTGTAGTTCAGGGAGTTTGTGCAGCCGCTCTGAGACAGTATGGCAAATGGAATTAAAGTTTACTGCTGACATTTAAGGCTTGCTGGTTATACAGTATGACACCTAGGAAATATCAAGCATGTGTTCATGAAAAGTAAAGGGCTCTAATATTAGTTAGGCCTACCTCTGGACGCATTTTCCCTGCTTTGGCGAGAGCAGCTCGGCAGAGAGGGCCCCGGAGATGCAGAGGCCATGGCACGTATCCCAACAGGGTCTGGGCCAGCGAAGGGACGGCAGGACAGAGGACTTAGCAGTAATGTCAGCTTAATGTTATTACTTTAACCAAACAAATTACTAACTTTTTTTTACAAAAAAAAAAATAACTTTATGAGTAACTTAGTGACGTTAGCTTAAGTCTTGTTTTATTTAGATACAGTGCGCAATGTTACGTAAAAAGCAATTGTGGACACAGAAAGTTTAGCCGTTAGCCGTTGTTAAATACTCATTATTTCAAGCCGTAACGCAAACCTTTTCAACTTACTTATCATTTCTGAACTTACGTATTAATAAGCATTATCATAAATGTATAACAAATATGCCTACCGTCTCAAATAACCAGCTCCGAAATGTTTTCGATATAGCTGTTGTTATAATTATTATCTTTATAGATGTATCTATAACGCCGAAGCACGGTTACGACCCGAGAGCTTAGGTTTACGGTTTCCTAGCAACACGTGTCTCCCAGCATGCAACGCAGCCAAACAATGGCACGTTGCTGGTTTTGTGTGACACCCAAGACCTAAAGCTGAACTGCCATTACACCCCCCCACACACATGTACGCAGATATGTATACACATAATAAAGAGCAGGGTTATGGTTGTGTTTTGAAGATGTTTATTTAGTAGTTATAACAAAGTTCATGCGACATTCTACACAAAAAGATGATGTCCTTATAAATACAACTGACAAGAAAACATTTGGTACAACATTAGGTATATAAAATTGGAACATGATTCTATTGAATCAACAGAGCACTGACAACACCACTGTTGTCTTCTGCCTTTGGCCAAAAAGTGCAACATGTATAGGGTATACAATGTACAGCACAGTGACAGTTACACAGTCTCTGGATCGACCATTTTCTTTCGCTGTGACGCCAACATACTGAGCTGTTAAAACACAAGAGTGAAATAATGTCAGTTTTCAGTTGGATAAGTCAGTCACACCATGGACAGGACACATACTGTAATCATCCATACCTGCTGTGTAGCAGTGGTTGCCCTTTGCTCAGCTTGTGTCAGTCGTCTCTGGAGACGACTCGTCTTCTCATGATACTCTGCTAGTTGCCTCTCGTACTGCACAGACACATGTATGCCAATTAGTTACTTGGAGTCGAACACAGAAGTCGCTGCAAGGCATTTAATTATCACTATCCATTGTCACATACTTGTTTTCTGGCTGTTGTTATGACATGTGCGCTCTGTATTTATAAATATGCTAAATATCTGAGTGAATCCTCATTATTAATCCTTATTATTGTATCACTTCTTTTCTACTGAACAAACCCAACTTGTTTCAGTTCATCGTACATTCTCTGAACTTAAAACTGTGCCACACTTTATGCAACAAAATAATTACCATTTCACATTTATACAGTACATCTAGGCTAAACTGCAAATATTCTGTTCAAGTCCACAGGCTGAAGTTAAACTTTTTCTCAACTGTCTTTGGCATGCTGCTTGGCACTTCAGACACTGATGTTGCACGTTTCTAGTAAAATGCTTCTTGTCCTGCTTCTTGTCTTTTTGTAGCTGCTTGTCTGAGCGCACTGTTACAAAGGAGGCCTGACATTTGGAGAGGCTAACAGCAGCTGGTCAGGTCTGAACAGCAAAGGGCAGGTCCTCCACTCAGCAAGAAGACAGTGTCCTACAGTTCAGGACAAACATCTCACATTTCCTCTTATAAGACCAGAATTTTCAAACAGTTGCTGACTTTTTTTTATCTCCCTTTCACACTAAACCCTCTCCTAATGGAAATCAAGCTTCAGGGTTGCATGTGTATGTCTCTGTGTTACACAAACCTCAGCAACGGTGTTATGGTCCGTCTCAAGCTGCATCTCAAGCTCATGTGAACGCTGCTTCTGCCGATTCAGTTCTGCCCTGAAATAGACATTTATAAAAAAAAAAAAAAAAAGAGCTAAGCCACTTCTCAAAGAGACAAACACATTTATAAAGCTTTATTTGTGTTCAATATTTCCCCCACCCCATCTCACCATAGTACAGCTGTTGCTGAGGGCAAAACAACTTCAAGTGGTAAGTCAATTTTTGGTTTCAAATGTTATCGAAATCTTTGGTGCTGCACCTTAGCTGTTGCTTAGTCCTTCATCCAGTTTTTGTGATAAAAGTGATACAATAAAAATAAAAAATAAAAAAAAACAGTCCTTAGGCAGTATAGAAGTATTACCAAAAGTATTTTTTCTTATATCATAAAACCGGTTTGTATTGCACTTAAGGTTATTGTATTAAATATTATTTTATGGAGTCCTTCAGTTACAGAAAATGTGTGCTCAGCCTTGCTTTTTTTTTTTTTTGTTTGTTTTTTGAGCACCACCAGAGATGAACTGGGACAAACATTCAGCCGTGGACTTTAGCACAGCTGCCCCTTTCAATTCCTGTATATACTTTGTCCTTCAGAAATGTCCAAAAATGGCCCAAACATGCCTGAGCCTCACTTTTCTCCACATTTATCTACACAAAGAAAATATCAAGTAAAGTCACAGACAGATGTTGTTAGAACAGGCACTTTTTTCCTTATCATTTTCAGGATTTAAATTGGCAACCTTATGGTCCCAAAGTGCATTTCTCCGTGCACATTTTGTATCCTTCTTTCCTTTCTTTAGTACTTCTAAATCTGTCTTCACAAGTTCTTACTTGAGGCCTGTGATTTTAGTCTCGAAGGACTGAACCAGGTTCTTGGCCTCTTCTTTCCAGCGCTGGGTACTTTTCTGCTGCGCTGTAAGGAGGCGCGTCAGATCAGCGCTGGAGCTTCGGCTGCATTCCTCCAGCTCTCGGAGCCGTGCGTCCAGTCCCTGCTCCTTCAGGCTGTAATCCTGCTCCATCTGTGACACCTGGCAGGTGGGAGGGCATAAGGTCATCCTTGTGGTCCAAAATTCATTTTAACAGAGGATGATTTAAATGACCTGCCTTGTCAGAACTAATTATTATAAATGCTATTTGTTATCTTTCAATATTGTCACTTTATGTGAGCATGATTTGTGTGGGAACCGCGTATTGTGTTGTCCGTCTGTTTCTAACTTCTGCCAACCACCCCACCACCTTCTTTGCAACTTTCTAAATATTTCGTTCAGTGAAAGCTTTCCAACTGTTAATCCAAATGGTTGTTTGGCAAACACTTCAGATCAGCAGGCTAAGCAAATCCATTTTTTCTTTCCCCACTGCTTTCATCTTTTCTTGCACTCAAAGAGTGGCACTCCACTGATTTTACATATGAAGATTAGTTTACTCATCGTGGGTACAAAATGTACTACTGAGCCAGAAAAAAAAAACTGTACAATGTCATTTGTGACTTAGGGGGAACTTTCTAGAGTCTGAGAAAATAATCCTGACAATGTCATCAAAGCTATCTCAGCTTGGGCTCAGAGACAGCAAATTTATACCACGTAAAGCTGAGTTACAAACTGAAGATTAGGAGTTTTGAAAGAAGAAGGCTGGGGCCGTCTTACAAAAGTTATAAAACTTATTGGGTTGCATTATAGGAATTGTGGGATCTAAGGGTTTTAGACTGGAGTCCACTCATCCTCTCAGGACTAAGGATATTTCTGCTCCATCAGTTTTGACCATTTTTAGCAGCATGGCTCCAGGGATGGCAATGTCGGTCTGTTGGTCAAACAGGTTGATCCAGACTGACATCAACAACTGCCGGGTGGACTGAGATGAAACAATTTGTCCTTTGGTTTATGAGCAAATACCTGCAAACATAATGACATTCCCATCAGCCTCAGCTGTATCAGTATAAATTAGGAGATGTGAGCATGCTAACACACGAGAGCCATGCCCCTTTAGCTATCCATCCTCTACTCCCCCTATGTCCCTTCCACTGTCTTCCTTCTTTTTCCATCCTTCCTGTTAATCATTCTAATGGTCTAGCCCTCTGGCCTTGTATTGTTAAAACATAATGCTCTGCAGAGTCGCATCCTTCCTTCCTTTTCTTCCTTTTAACACAAAAATCCAACTTGACTCTTGTCTAAACTTGTCTTTTCTGGCAGTTCTTGCAGAGGTCACACATTCTCGCATTCCATTCCTTTGCCATCGATCACTGAGTTACCTGTTGTTTGGCCTTCTTTTGGACCAGCAGGGTGGCCTTGCGCAGCTCATCCATCTCCCTGCGGAGCTGCAGGTTCTCCTGTTGCAGCTGGAGCCGCTCGTCGCTGACGCCGACACAGTCGTCCCGGGCTGCAGCCAGCGAGCCCTGGAGCCGCCGCACTTCTTCCTGGCACCGTGACAGCTCCTCACTGTAGCTACAGACGAAAAGAAAGAGAGGTGAGAGAGAGAGAGATAGAGAGAGAGACGAAGAAGAAGAGGACAAATTGTTATTTTTATACAACCATTATTATTGGCAGCAGATAGAGCCACTTGGGCACCTCCCTCTGCTGTTGTGAATGCTCTAGGGTGAGGGAAGGAATGGAGTAAAGGTGGAGAGCTCAACTTCCTGCCCAGAATAGTGAAGAATAAACCTCCAATGCAAACTTACTCCATCTCTATCTTTTTCAGTTTGTTCTGGGTGCTTTGCAGAGTCAGGCTCATGTCGTCCTTCATCCTCTCTGCATCTAAACACCTCTGGTGGAGGGCATCAATCTTCCTGAACTCTGGCTCTGCCCTGCCCTCTTTATACACCTTAAACAAACAAACAAAAAAAAACACCATAAGCAGCATTAAAACAATCATCAAAGGCTATCAGACTCTGAAGCTAGCGTTAGCAGCTTCTTTTTTGTGGTTTAACTGATACTTTCACAGATACCTTCTCCAGCTCTTCCTCTACAGCTTTTCTCTCCCGCAGGGACCTTTCAATCTGAGACTCTTTATCTGCACACTCCTAAAGAGAGGTGGAAAGAGTCAGAATAAAAATAAAACAGGTAGAGCCTGAAAAAAAAAGGGATTTAGTGTAATGTTGACGAGACAGGTCCTTACCAGCTGCAGTGCAGACAGCTCCTCTGCCATACGGTGGATTTGAACATTGCAATGCTTGCGCACATTATCCACCTGTAAGAGATAAAGTCACACAGTTCCAAAATGGGCAATGACTACTGGGACCTGGGTAGTGCAGTTGCTTTGTGTTTCGCTTCCTTCATATAGACAGTAGGCTTAATTAGACAAGAAGAAGTTACTTGGGTTGGTGACTTAACTTTTGAACCCTTGTGTGGAAAGTTAATGTATTCAGACTATCAGTTCACACCAATGAGGCTTTAAGGATTTCCTTGTGTGGACAGTTTTTTTAAGAATGACTGGCCTTGGATTTTAAAGCTAATAAGAGAAAAGAAGGCTGTGCCCGAGCAAGAAGCCGTTCGACAAGAGTAAATCTGGGACTGACTTTTAGTCAATGGTGAGGGCTTTGTGAAATAAAAGGCTAAAAGACAGGCACCGTGCTGGGCTGCTACGTCTTGCGATGTTGTACCTGCTTGATTGTTTGGCAATGTGGTCGACTCACTAAATCTCTCTTTCTCTCTTGCAAAAAAAAAACATCTCTTCCTTACCACTGCGTACCATTAGAAAAGAGCCTGCCTCGTTTTGTTTGTTCTCATGCACACACATTTCCTTCCTCACAACACTTTTGCAGAGGCAGTCTTGAAGAATATTAAACTGTGAGACCATCAGCAGGAAATAGAGAAGGAAACACTGCACCTCAGTGCTACTGGTGGTTGAAACTCCAATGGTATAGCCAATAACTTTGGACACACCTCTATTCTGGGAAACCCTACCCCTAACATACAGCTGTCTGAAAGTTACTTAAGTCCTCCGGTAGGTCTGACTGCCAATGTGAGAAGTTTTGGGATTAATTCTTCATTACACATACTTATCTTAACACTGAATGTATTTCAGTGAAGATGAGAGAGAGAGAAGATTAAAGTGAAAAAAATCAGTCTCCCTTTGGCTGCAATATTTAACCTCAACCTCTGACATCCATGAGAAAATTACCTGGAAGGTATAAAGCTAGAGGCAAGGGTCCATAATTTAGAGAAAGTTTAACACATCAACAGTTACTCTCTAAAATACCATAATTAGTTGAAGGCCAGCCAGAGACTAAGATGACAGCCAGCGCTGCAGTCATACTAGGCTTCATTAACAGGATTAAACAGTTGAAGGGCTTGATGAAGACGACCCATTAATTGAGCATTAATCACCGTATCCCCGACTGAGTTTAGGCAGCAGAAAAGAGCAGTGCTTTGCTTTTGGCTTAGTACATCATCAAGTTAGAGATTGTGTTGCCATGTAAGGCTAATTATAAATCAGAAATTCTGTTTTTTGTAGTTTTTACAGATAATATGTTTTTAAGTGGAGTATACAGAGTTGGCACCAAATATTCTGACATCATCGAGTGCTATTAAGTAATGGTGTGATACATTCCGTGGCTTAAAGTAGAGTTTAGTCACACACGGAGCAAATTACACAGAGGGCGTTTAGTAGAATAAGCTGTGATTCTCCGATCTTTTGTAGACTGCTGTGTGAGTAGAGTCAACTTCTGCAGGGACAGCTCAGCCATTCCTGCTCAGTGAGCCATTCACCTCTTTCCTGGTGCGTACTGCAGCATCCTGGATTAACTGTTTGATGGCGTCCTTGGTCTTCTCCAGCTCTTCTGCCTTCTGCTTCTCTCTTAAAAGGGCCTGTAGGGAGAAGGTTACGACATTTCAGTGGGCCGTGGACACTCGTCACAAGGAGAGTGCAGCTCAACAGATTGAGAAAAAGGCTTGGCTAATAAAAAGAAAACGGGAGGAGAAAAAAAAGGAAGACAGAGTCACCTGGTCCTTCTGCAGTGCAGCCTCCTCTGCCACCTGAACACTCTCTCTGACTTTGGCCAGGGCCTCATACTTCTCCTCTTCTAGTGTGGTGCAACGTGCCTGGAGTTCCCCCACCTTTCTCTCCCAAACAGTTTGCTCCCTGCGAACTCCCTCTGCCTCCTGAGTTGCAGCTTTTAGTCTGGCAAAAGAAGCGAGTATCAGCAGCTGAAGTAAAGCAAGGGAACTGCTGCTCGGCTCTCGGTACAGACAAACAGAATGTGGTATTATTGCGTCTAGTGACCCATTTGTAAACATGCTGAAGGTTCCACGATGCTGCATACATTTCACACGGGTGAGAAAGGTGACGGTGTGTTTACCTGGCCTCTAGCTGGCTCAAGGCCGCCTGAAGCTGTTGGAGCCGTCTGTCTGCTGCGTCCTCTCGGCCCTGAGCCTCTGCCACATCTTCCTCCTAAATATACACACACACACACACACACACACACACACACACACACACACACACACACACACACACACACACACACACACACACACACACACACACACACACACACACACACACACACACACACACACACACAGCTATTGTTTTTTCTTAAATTCTGGAATAATTATTTTGTTTATAAAATATCCAAAATAATGACATGGGTGGCTACTATATCTCAAAGCCCAACAACCAAAAAACACAAAGCCTGACATGTTATATTGACTGAGAAACAGGTCAACTGCTTCAGAATTACTTTCAGTCTCAAGTCTTGATCAAGTTCTCCACTGCCTTCCCCACTTCTATTAAGTGGACAACCAATTTTCTACTGCAATAGATTTTTTATTCTACACAATTTTTATCTCCTCTAACCCGTCTCTGTATCTGGTCCTGGACATTCTGAAGCAATTTGGTCATCTCATCCACTTTGGCTGTGGCCGTCCTCAGCTCAGCCTTGGCCTGCCTAAACCAGGAGGACAGAGAGAAAACAAATCGTTCAATCAAATAGATGCGCATGCTGCTATCTTTGAATTGATAGCCACCTGATTTGATTATTACAATTAACCTTTTAGAGTGGCATCAACCCTCTCATTTAACTCTCGGCAAGAAAGCAAAAGCGTATTTCAAAAGATGTGTCTTTAACAAAGTCCACCTACCAGCACGTCAAGAGCTCACTTTTACACTTCAGTTAACGTGCGAGCTTAAGAGGCGTTCACAGTTTGATTTTGTTACCTCTGAAAAGATGCAGGCGAGCTGTTTGTCCCTGTTCATTCAGGCTGTGTGCTAAGCTAACCTGACACTAACTCTCACCGGCAAACCAAATAAACATTATTTCACCAAATTGTTGAAGTGAAGGTAGATTCAAAAGCTTAGTCACAATTTTTATATGCAGCAAATGCATTTTGTCACAAACAAAAACATAATGCACATTGCACTTTTGTCCTCATTGACATATTGTATACTCTATTACCCAACATAATTATGCATCCTGCATGTACCCACTGTCATACAGTAACTTGCATTATTTTTGCTAGTGCAACCTGTGGACAAACGTAGCCAGAGCAAGACCTCTGGCAGCAGCCATTTTGAATGTCCGAGGTATTTAGTTACCTGAGTTGGCTGTGCAGCTCCTCCATCTCCGTGCTCTGTTCTGTCACCGTCTTCAGGAAATGCTGGTTAGTCTGTGTGTGGCAAGAGAGACAAGACTGCCATTTGTGTGGCATGACTCCAGACACACACCTTGAACTTTATCCCAGAACCAACTTTTCCCTAAAACTTGTTATCTCTCAAAACTTTCTGTGCCCTTTAAGAACAAACTCAGGAGTCTCTGTCAATCATTCGTGGCTACAAAGTCAAGTCATTCTCCCATACAGTGACTGAGAAAGGCTGTGTGTATAAAAAGTCAGAGAGAGGGGGAAGCCCAAGGCTTGCCCTTTCATTAAAAATGCATCAGAGGGATATAGTATTACTCTCTCCTCGCACACTACATTGTGTCCTAAGTAAACACCAGGCACACATGTATAAGTGTGCATGCATGGGTTTGCATGTGAAAAAATATATGCACAATATGCTGTGCGCCTTAATCAAGTCAGATAGAGCTCAAGTCAGATTGCTGTCTACATAGAGTCTAAACAGTTTTACGCCGAGTGTATTTATGTATGACTGTGTGTGTGCGTGTGTGTGTGTGTGAGAGAGAGAGAGAGAGAGAGAGAGAGAGAGAGAGAGAGAGAGAGAGAGAGAGAGAGAGAGAGAGAGAGAGAGAGAGAGAGACTAGTGTATAACAGTGTGTGTTAAAAAAAGAAAAAGCTAAGGTAGTTAGAGGATTACCAAGAAGACTGACACTCCATTAAACAACCAAGACAGTTCTGGCTGACTACCAGAGTGATTTAGAAACCAATTCACTTAGTTACAAGATTAATTATTAGAGCTGGGTTAATTTCAGAGACATGCACAGGACTTCGATCCCATGGCTAATTAGGAGGCAATAATTTAACACACTTTTAATTAACCATCACTTACTGATTCCAGTTTCTGATTGGCCACTTGAAGTTTGTGTGTGTGCTGCTGGAACTGAACAAGCTGATCCTGTGACAGGGAAGAAAAAAAAAGAGACGTTCAATAAAAGTTAACTGCTTGTAATTACCTCATGCTTATATCAAGCATCAACTGAGGCCGAACTGCTCTAATTAACCTAATTTCTATCATAATGGCTCCATCTAGTGGCGAAAGGCTGATGTTTTAATAATGGGCTAATAACGTGCTGGCTCTGCATGTTAATGTAGGAATACTAAACCTTTAGCTGCTGTCTCTGAGCACTGTGGATCTGTCCATCAGAGATGGTCTTCTGGTAGACCTGCTGGAGACGGTCCAGCTCCTGAGCTGCTGACTGCCACAGCTCCATGGCCTGCAACCGCTCCTAAATAAGAACATATGAAAATATACACACGTTTATACATACTCATTTAGGCAGTAGAGACATTGGTCATGACCAAATATAGAAGCTGGGATCCAAAATATTCTTTTTTTTATGTTATATTTTGTTAGCGAGTGAGTCGCGACTAGATTTGAAAATCACTGGGGTTTTGTTCATTATAACAGCAGTGTTGTGTGGAGCCGCTGGGACTAGCTCTTCTTGTTGCTGTTGACGGTTAAATGCTCTAAGTGAGTTGGCTACTCAATAAACCATTTCATGTTGTTTTCTGTTGGTACATATGGAATAAAAAATAACATGTAAATATCAATTAGTAGTCATCAGAAAACAACTCTGACAGAACTAGGCTGCTTTCATCTTTGTACTAAGCCAATTTAAAGTGACACTATGTAATTTTAAAAACAACATTTTTCCTGACAAATGAAAAATTAAATTCATAATCAATAACACAATAACACCCACCCGTACTCATTTCAGGAGAGTCAGGGGTTTTGCTGTTACAGCCCTCCTTGTTCTGGTGTGACCAGTAGCTTATGGTGGCCAATGTTAGCAAACTTTAGGTAAATATTGCTGTATGATGTGCATTATTGAATCACTACACTCACTCTTCTCCACGTGTGCTGATGTAAGTTGTTTAGCATTTTAGCTAAATACTCAACAGTAGTTCATTTGCGCACATACGTAGTCTTGCTAACGCATCTTGAACAAATCTCTCCCCTTAATGCAAAGATATAAACTTGATAACCTTCTTTCTTGCAGGAATACAGCAAACAAGCTTATTGGACAATATAAACACATAATTGTAAATGTAGATTTTTTTTCTACACAGGTTTAGACATCACATGTGGACACATGCAGACCTGCTCAGACAGCTGAATCTGTTCTTGGAGGTTTCTGGTCACTGCTTCCTCCTCCAATGTGCCGGCCTCCACTCCTGAGGCCACGGTCAGGGCATGAAGCTGCTTCTCCACAGACTCCCTCAGCTCTATGTGTAGCCTGGGAAAAGTGAGGGTTGATGTTGAAGGGGTCAGATAGCTTTTGATAAGTATTACAGCCAATCAAAGCATACTTTATTTGGCTGTAATGTAAATGGTCCACACACCTCAATAATTAACACAATGCTAATGGACAGCCAAACATTATCACTCTACTACTATTTGCTGTTACTTTTGATGGGACATACAAAAACAAACAAGTCACTCAATGTGTAATAATTCAAGATAGGAAACTGATTCATATCTGATATTTAAGAACATCTCTCAGGACAGGAAAGCTGCGCTGGTGTTAACTGATGTGATAAATGATTAATTTTGTCTCCTCTGCTCTCTGTGTGTTGACACCAGTGGAATTTTTCTACCTTTCGTTCTCCTTGACAACCCTCTCCAACTTCACTTTCACATCTGCCATCTGCGTCTGTTGATTGAAACAAATAGATCAACACTACATGTTATTAATTTGTTTTCACATCTCATTACATTTTAGTGCAAAACATTATGACATAAGTATTTTTGAGAGCAAGCCAACAACAATGTGTTACCAATAAAAACAATCTACAGTCTATTGATAGTATTTCAGTAGATTCAGTCAAGATATTTAATATGTTCTTCACCTGGTATCTCTGCAGCTGTTCAGTCATTTCATCCATGTGCCGATCGTACTCCGCTATCAGAGGAGCCATTATACTGTAACACATTTACAAAGCGTTCTTATCAACAGAAGACTGTTTTCGCCATAACTTGGACTTGCAACATGAGTGTGTTGATTGTCATACTAAAGAAACTTTTATTGTGTCTGACCTTCTATCAGAGATCCAGGGTGGGAGAGACTCTGCCCGGCCTGCCTCCTCAACCTGATGTATGTAAGAGACACAGTCGGTGAGGGTTGGTCTCATGGGGTGTCCAGTTGTAGTTAATTTTACTAATTACTCTGTTTCTTTTACAAATTCAGATTGAGTAGTTACAGAGAACAGAAACTTCATTAATAAATATTTCCATATATGTACGGTACACCTTGTTATATCATTTCCTACCAAAGTTAAATACATACACAGATATTGTTTACTGAAGATACCAAACAATAAGCTTAATCTTGACTTGTTCATAGAGTTTTTTTTACAGAGGTCTTTGTACCGGAGATGATGTGGATCGAGTGCGGTGCCCATACTGAGACTGGCTGAGAGCTGTATTTAACCTGTGGACTGAAAACAAACACACACACCAACACTTAGTCAAGCACACACACTCATGCGCTCTCAGTTCACACATTTCTCCGTACAACCCTATAACTAGGGCTATTTCGAAAATTCTAATGTTCACAAATGTGGTGTGAATTTCAATTAAAACCTGTGCTAAGAAATTAAACCTGTGCTAACATCTGTACACATAGAAAACTATATAAAAAGTAAAATTAGAAATGTTTTTCAACATATTTTTTTTATATTAACAAGAAATAAAACAGCATAGGGATAAATAAAAAGAAAAACTAAAAAAAAAACTATGTACAATCGACAATTGGTCCTGGATGCAAAATTGTTGATGTGGTGGCCAAATGGTCCTGGCAAATACAGTATTTAGGCACCTTGATGATGAAATGAAAGCAGAACAGTCTAACTGACTGTGCTATCCATTTACAAAAGCAGATAAACTATAATTTATGTGTAGGACATTATGAGCCTTTTTCAGTTTTAGAGAAAATTTACAATTAGCCTCCATCAGCACTTAAGGAGCTTATCATAAACCCCAGAATGATCTCATTTCCAGTATTTGTTCAGGACTGTATGCAGTCCCAGCACAATTACTATGACTGATTCAGATACACTTGATAAACAATGGCTCTGACGTGGTATGTATTTGTTCTGCCGTAATTAACGTACACACACGATCTGAAATATGGTGTGTTTAAGTGAATATTATCTAGCGATGATGGAGCAGTCACGGTGTCAATTAGCTCCGTTTGGAGCTGTCTCATTGATACGATATGGTATCTCACAGATGTCATACGGTCATGGTGGCTTATCATGAATGCACAGCCTGTTATTGCTCTTCATTTGAGCTGAACTGGACAGTTTAGATGGACTTGACAACATGCTGGTGTGTTCCATGGACAGTATAAAGAGGGTGTATCCTGCCAGGTGTGTCCTTTAACTTACCTTGATCACGTAAAAACTCAACTTCTGCTTCCATGATGAAGCTGCAATCTGGAGAAAAGCAAAACAGTTCTTTTGGTGGCAAAATGACTAACGTTACCTCGCAAATCTTAACGTTAAAGTGTTAACATCCCCTCGTTACGTCAAGTGTGTCTAGCAGCTATCCCTCAAAGACACATACATCTAGCTAACGATGTTAGAAAGCTGCTTGAAATCAACAAGCCATCTTTCGTTCCCCGTGGTTACCTGCTGCAGCTAGCCTTTAGCTGGGGAAGCTAATCAATCTCAGCTGAGCTTAGCGAGCTAACTAAACCTTTTAATGTGTTAAACAAATGTCTAAGAACGCAAAACATCCTCAGAGAAAGGGGACGCGTACGAGTCACACAAAGGTATTATTTGAAACGTGGAAGCTTCAAATAAAAACGTACAAAAGTGTTGTTTTACTTCAATATTCGGTTGCGCCGACCGTTTGAAGTAAACAAACAACAACCAATGGCATTGAAGATGTGCACCGCGGGAGTTGTTCCGTCTGTGCATACAGGGAAGTAAAAAAAAGGTTCCGCTCCGTGTCGGGAAGCTTTTGACGGATATGTTTTTGTCTAGTCTAGATATATAATTGTTTAGTTTGAGTTTGAGTATTATATATGATTTTTGTGAAGTGTAAAGCGGTTATGTTTTCACCCCGACGACGAGCTTGACTGGTGACGTCAGAAAAAGTGACACAGACTGATATAACATTTGCCGGATAACTCTTGGCCGGCAGGTCATGTGACTTGCCACTGACATTTTATGTTTTATGTTTATGCTCACAGAAGTCACAGAATTTCTGTTGGGAAACAAATTCTTCCAGGTCTTATCTGAAACCACAACCCGGACACCAAGTTATTTCACTGTGTAAGCTGGTAGTTCCACATTTTTCATATCAGGAAGTTTATTTGTGTATATCTTTATGAGTTATTGAGTAACAGAACTGTATTTGATGTTAACCTAATTTGATAACAAACTGCTTGAAGAGCCGAACAGGGGGTATATTGAGACATGGCGAGCTCAGCAGGGGCACAGTTGAGAGAGTTAAGGCAGTGAGAGACAACATGTTGGCGGCTCGTGGAATACAGTTTTTGACACTCATCTGCTTTCTGCTATGCTATGAATCTCTGTAAGTCTATAGTTTATTGCTGCTGTGTGTCACTACGGTCACAAGGCAGATTATCATTCTGATTTCATTTTTGTCTTTCAGTCCTCTCACACAAATGCAGTTTTCAATCCAGCACACCTGGGATAGCAATCCTGTGAATCATGACCCTATCAGCATCACTTTCTCTCCTGGCCAAGGGGGGTTAATGATAGAGGTGTCTGGTCCCTTCTTCAATGATCCAGCAGCTCCTGCAGCACCCCCCAGTCAGCCCTTCCCTGGACTCTGGGATTATGAAGGTGGGTAAAAAAAAAAGTAGTAACTCAAGCGATGCTGTATTTATGGTTCTGCAGGAAACAGCTTCCCTAGACATGCAAATATATCTGTAGCAAGAGCTTTTAGGGATTCTTTGACAAATCAAATGATGCATGTCATGCATGACCATGTAATGAAATGTTAAACGAAGGCTAATGAATAACAAAAAGTCACATTTTTACTCTATTTTTACTCTTTTTAAAAGGTATTCTACATATCTCTTTTTCTAACATTGCATTGCTAACTCATGGGATAGTTCAATGTTATGGGAAATGATCTTATTCACTTTATTACCCAGTGAGATGAGAAGATTTACTCTCATATATTCAATAAGAAGCTACAGCCGGCAGATGGTTATCCTTCCTAAGAGCACATCTCAAGCTCTCTAATTTACATGTTATACTTTATATCATTTGTTCAATCTGTATAGCAATCGAGGGGTGGAAACGTCCCAGTCAGTATGTTGAGCTCAACTAACCATCTCTTAACTGCATCTTCATATCGAATGGCAGAGTCTGTGTTCTCGATCTCCTTATAATTACAAAAACTAGTTGTGTATTTATTGTATTCATTCCAGTGACAGACTCCAGTCTCCATACTGTTGATTCAACTTGAAATAATCAGCTTACAAAGGTCACATTTATTGCCTATTGTAAAGTATTGCATTATATTGTACATGTGTTGCTTTCACGGTTCCCACCCCTCGATAGTTGTTATTCCAGTCAGGATTTAGGTATTCATTCAGTATGATGCAATTTTAGGCCGCTCTGAGAGCTGAGATAAAATTATGAATATAGTCCATTGAGGTTGGAGAGATGAGGGACTAGCTCTGTTTATGAGGCCATAATAGTAATTGCATTATCATTATTATGGTGACACAGCAATTAAACCCAGTGATGAGGTTGAGTAATAACAATCCTATCTAATTGACCTTAAGTAAGTTCGATTTCCGGTTAATGAGCCCCACATATTTGGCCTCATTAATGTTACTTATTAGATTGGAAACCAACCCCATTATAATCCAAGTAGATAATGAGCATGCTGCTAGGTTAGCGGGTGTGCTGGTCTTCATATCGTATTGGAAAGTTTATATATCTGTCATTTTTACATAATATTGTGAAACTATAACTTCAAACAAATTACTCAGATTATTGAATTATTGTCTTTTTTCCCTGGAATAGGTGCCGTTGAGGTTAATAACACCTTTTAAATGTAGGATTAAAGGTTTTTATCTTGATTCAATTTTTTTTTCTTCTCAGTTGTGGAGTCCTTCTTCCTTGACAGTACTACAGAAAATTACCTAGAGGTGGAGCTTTGTCCGTAAGTACAGAACTAAGCTGCTGTACGATCATCGACCATATGTTAGACAGAACATATAGACAGTCTTAATGCAAACATGCAAACTGTGTTTTCTTTCTAGACACGGACAACACCTGATATTATTGCTGTCAGGAGTTGGCCAGGCATTCCTGGTAGGTAAACATCCAGGGAGTTATTGAAGGGGGCAGCAGTACTTTGAGTTAGCTGTTTAAGTATATCTTATTTTTGCCTTGATTTTTTTTTTTTTTCTCCAGCAACAACTGCCCATGGTGTTTAATACCAAGATCACAGGAGACAGGTGGGTAGGTGAGGCTCTCGTCCCCTGGTCATACTTCCCTCCCAGTATCAACAAGATGAACTCCTATGCCATCCATGGCTCAGGAGAGGAGCGCACATATGAGGCTCTCTACCCCATCCCCAAGGAGGAGATAGCAGAAGGCCAAAAACCTAACTTGTGAGTATGCTGTCATGTGCACAGACGTTATTTATAGTAAAACATTGGTTTATTTTAAAGGGGCACTACTAGTATTGTACAATCATGAAGTTGAGAGACAGATTTGTAAAAGAGAAGTCCAAATCAAAGCACCAGAGGGTAAGATATCCTGACTTTCAGTCCCTAGCATGGATCAAGTTCTAAAAACACTGGATTCTACATTTCCTGCAACTCAGTGGCATCTTCCCCTTACCAGTAAATGCCCACAACTTTCAAACTCTACAACCATGTTTGTAACACAGCTTTCTGTTGCAAATTTTAAGCCCCAGCCAAGATAACCCTAATGACATCATCAGTGTAATTTTTCTTTATCTTCCTCCAACGCCACAGAATATGTTTGCAGTGCTCGTGATGAATAAATTGATCCTTGTGTGAAATTGGTGGAAGGCCCCTTTTTAATTTTCAGAATTATTGCAGCCAGACCTCCAATTTGAACTTGATTTGTCAGCATTTAGCCAACACCCGCCTCGGTAATTGCACTCAAAGATGTATGTCAGAGTACAGCCCATCCTATATGAAATTCTCCTTCTCTCTCTTAGCCACCGCCTGGAGTACTTCAAAGATTTCCGCCTGCAAAGCATCATGGGAGAGGATTGGGTCCAGCCAGAGTCTGACCTGTGGAGGGGAAAGCCATAAGCTTTTAAAAAAACACTCCCTTTTCCTTCTTTCTCTCTCTCTCTCTCTCACACACACACACACCATGGCGGCAGGGCAACAGTACAAACACTCATTGCTGGGGAACAAAGGGCAATCAGTCTTTATTAGTTAATGATGTCAAACAATATGACATGAAATATGTTATCAGCTTGCCGGAGCGTGTTAGCCTTTACACACATCTGTAGAAACACACAGTCACACACACATCAACAAGGTATTGGACGTCAGCTCCTGTGTAGCCTGTGCGTTTCACTTCAGTGAGAAGAACTACAGCAGGTTCTCATGATTCCTCGTCCTGACTGTTAAGAGACGTGCACAAACAATCACACACCACTGAAGTGAAAATTCTGTTTTTGGAGATGCTGAAGCTTTTGAATTATTGCAGCACTGTAATTAGATATCATTCCACTACTTTTTCCTTTCATAATTAAATATGTTTACATATTGATTACATGATGCTGGTTGAGTGTATTGTCATTTTTTTTATTTTTGATTGATTGACAAATGTCACATTAATTGTTTATCCGGTATGTGATCATGATTCTATCGAATAAAGGAAGGTTCATGATTTTGACAAATACATTTGTTTGCTTTCTTGCTGAGTGTAACATGAGAGGGTTGAAAGAAGTACTCAAGTAAAAGTACTAATAGAACAATGTGAATGTGTCTGTGTGTGTGTCTAAAATATTGAATCATTTTACCTCTTTAGTCTCAAACAGTTCTTTCAAAGAATCCATCTGAGAAGTTCCGAAAAGAAATCACACAGAAACACGATAGACAGCCTGTTCTAGGCCAAAAACATTTGGAGTCACTGGTTTTACCTTTAACAACACACATCTAGATAAAATCACAATCTGAAAAGTAGCGCTTCAGCTGAAGTGCAATATTAGTGTCGGAAATGTAGCAAAGTAGAAACGTGCTAAAGTACAGTACTTGAGTAAATGTGAGTAAATGAGAATAAAACTGTTACTTTCTACTACTGGAGAATTCATACCACTTTCCTGTATGCTAACCATATAGCTAGAGCCAGCTGCTGGTTAGCTTAGGGGAAAGCCTGGCTCTATCCAATGGAAACAAATAAACAATGTGACTGTGCCCAGCCACTTGAGAAAAGGACTTCCCACACCAGAGAAATTCACTTGTCAGCAGCCTGTATACACAAAGTGGATAAGAAATTACTCACAAGTAAGAAATATACACAAAAAGTCAAAAACTCATGCTGGTGTTAAAGAGTCTGACAGCTGTTGGAATGAAGGACCTGTGGTAGAGCTCCTTCTTACATGGTGGGACTAGCAGTCTGTTGCTGAAGGAGCTGTTTAAGGCCTCCACAATCTCATGCAAGAGGTGAGAGGAGTTCTTCATAAGAGATGTCAGCTTTGACTGTCCCCTACTTCATCTATGAAGTCTAGGGGGCTGTCCAGGACAGAGCTGGCCTTCTTGACCACAGCACCCCTGTAAAACTAGTCAGTTTTGTAAAACTAATCTGTAAAACTAGTCAGTTTTACACTTCAGGTTTTTTAGGTGGCATTAGAGGAGCTGGTAGGTGGAGTTTGTAATCTTGTGACTGACTTTGGCTAGCTGTTTCTTTGTGCTAAGCTGAGCTAACCAGCTTCTGGTTAGTTAGTGTCCATATGGGAAAGAGGTATTGATCTTCTCGTCTAAGGTTTTCTTGAAATGTCAACCTGCTCCTTTAACTTGACTAATATGGAATATATGTCCTTTTATTATGTCAAATGTTGGTATGATGTGGATTCTTAATGACAAATAAAATGAAATAAAGTAGGTTTCAAAGCTACTAGGAATACTGAATTGACTCATCCTGAGAGTTCAGCCTCCTCATATATATATCAAAGTCCCCCTCACTTACTTTTCCACCTACTTTTAAGAGTTGAGATCACAGGCCCTCTGATCCCCAACATACACTGCACACACACACACAATGATTGGGGACTCGCAAATCTCTGTCTTCTCTCTACGACCTCATGAGTCTTTTCCACCTTGCCCCTGCTGCAGCCCTTTATAGAGCCTGCGTATTTATTAGTGGCTCCTCTCGGATCACCGGCTGGCAAACCGCTTCTCCTGACCAGGAGATGGAGGGTGGGGGTGCGATTGATTTTCATGTTGGATGTGTTGCTCTTCGCTGTGGCAGCCCAAAAGCCCATATTGAGCCCTATCCGTTTTAATTGGCGTTCTCGCCTTTGAAATGTGTGCAGTGATTAGGCCTAGAGGGCCCACTGCTTAAGCCCCCTCCTTATCATCGCCTGCGGTGCCTTGCCACCGCACTGCAAATGATTCACATGCACACAATGTTGGCATATTGTAGTTCACCTGCATGTCCAATAAAACTGTTGACCTAAAAATATGTTTCTGGACACATTAAGACAAAAAGGATCTTCATAAAACACTTTGATGAATACACATATGCACACCCACCTGTGTGCAAGCAGAGGATGTGTGTCCCGACTAAGACTTAAACCCAGTTCTCTCTAATTAGTGGGAAGAGATGAGAGGGGAGAGCAGAACAGGTAGCTGACTCTTCTGTACCGCCAAAGCCCTGGCAGACAAGCAGACACAAGAGCCGTCTTATCCCACTCAGAAAAAGAGACCAGCCTGCTCTAAAACATTCAGCATCAGCTTAAGGGTGATTCTGCATGTCAGAAACTTTCTGGTGATCACCCCAGACCTAGTTCCTATTTTTTTTTTATTATTTTTTTTTTTTTACAAGAGACGTGGGTCTCATTTCTCCAAGTTTAAAGAGTGTTTGAGGGTATGAATGAGGATAAAGTTGTGATGAAAAATAGAACGCGAGGAATAAAGGACTGATCTCGGAACATGAAAAGACCGAGAGATTGAAAAAGTGAAAACGGTAATGACTTTGCCTAGTTTTAGGGGTTCTGTGATAGAGACCTAAATGAAAGATTCATATTGGAGCTAATAAGATACTGGGACAATTCTTAGCCTTTGCAGGCTAACGCCAACAACAGTATCAGATTGTACAAAGCGACAGAACTTTGTGGAGTACGCAATCCTCATATGGCTGGCTTCCAGTATACCACATGAAACAAAACAGAAGTAAACTTTGATCAGTGTTCATTTGGGACTTTATCTTACCTAATCTCCAAAGAGTCATTTAGCCCTAAACTGGAGCCAACCTTGTCGCCACAATATTTTCCACAATCACCAAGGCTAAACCCGTCGTAAAATATGATAATGCACCAACAGAGCTGTGTTGTGTCAATCTTCCTCTGGGGTTAAAGTGAACTGGCATATAATAAAGCCCTAATGGGAAGGAACATGGCATCCCAAGTGTTTCCCTGGACCAACTTAATGCTTATTACTCTGTCTAATTATTGTCCAACAAGTCCATCATTATTGAGAGGGCTGCAGGGGTGAAGGAAGTGAAGAGTGGTGCTGGGCACAAAAAAGATCTGGACTTAAATGCCTTTGCAGTGTGTGTGTGTGTGTGTGCGTGTGTGTGTGTGTGTGTGTGTGTGTGTGTGTGTGTGTGTGTGTGTGTGTATGTGATAACACAGGTACTAATTGCAGTTGAAGCCTGCTAGTGTTGTGCGTACGAGGATGGCATGGGTAGAATGTGGGATGAAGCTGTAAGAGGCTGGGGAGAGGAAAAGAGAGATGCAGAGCCAAACGAATGCCAGGGACATTAATGAGGGCCAGACTAGTTCTACTTCTCAATAACACTGCAGTGAGCAAGAGAAGAGAGAGGGAGAGAATGAGGGGAATAAAAAAAAAGAAAGAGGGACAGAGGGGTTTCACTACAGAATAATGTTAGACAACCATTTGCAAACTTAGGCAAGCGAGGGCCTTTTTTTTCCTCCTCACATCCATAGATGTGCAAACATTTTTCATGTCAACACGCAGATGCACATATACAAACAGAACGCATAATCTACTCCAACCAGACACATGCAGGAATTGCCTTCGTGTTCATGAATCAGTGCTAATATATGCACTAACATTTTAGTTGGACTTAATAATTAACAATTACTTCTGCTTTATATGCTCGCATACACACTGCACACGAGCCCAGAGAGGGATTAGAAAGACAGGCACTGCTGCTGCTTATATGTCACAAGCGGGAATGAGATTCATATGTTATCAGTGCATAAACATTAGAAACAAATGATATCAGTAAGAAGGGAAAAGAAAGTAAATTAAGCTTTCTTTGTTATCAACACAGAATATAAATCATGAGTGTTTGCCTAATTGATTCCATTACATTCCCACCTGCCTGCCGACTCTCTCATCCATCCGTGCATTGTTTATCTTCATTTTAAGCTAGATGGATGAAAGAGGTTGTTATTCGACGTGAATCCCGCTGAATTTCATCCTTTTTAGCGAGCACATTAATTGCCTGGCAGACGTGGCACACAATTATTAGAGAATATTAGTAAGAAGTGAACTCTTGATACAGAAGTTTGCTTGTTTGTGAGATACGAGATGGTGATATTGCTTTGTTTTTAATAGCAAATAGACCACATTACACTTGAAGGTAATTTATGTGCAGCTTGATATTACTGGTTGTACGTGAGCAAGTTCACTAACTCTTAATTGGGAAATAAATCACACTGTTGCCATAGCAACAAACACTTAAAAGTGGTAATGGCAAAATGAGAGCATGCTGATAGTGTCTTAGCATGCTGGTGGGTGTGTGTGTGTCCACTCATACTTGTGTTTTCTCTCCCACTCCAGCTCATTACCATAGAGCCTTGTTAGTATAGCTGCTGCTATGTAGTGTACATGGCATGCCGTTTCATCCCATTAGCTCTTGGTTCGTTCATATTGCTTTTACAGAAGGAGCTGCAGGCTTTCCCACTTAAAACTCCAACAAATGTTGAAATATGTTGAAAAATGTAGTTAATCGCACATAGTGACCCAAAAAAATAATTACATCATTCGATGTCACAGTCTACCCGTTTCTCCCACATCCATTGTCCATGCTTGCTATTCCTCTCCTTTTTCCTTATTATTATTTACCCCTCTTCTCTTTCTACTTTTAAAATATTTTCCTTTCTCACTTTCCCCTTCATTCATTTTTTCTCTTCCCCTCTCTCCTGGGCCCTGTTCTGTTCTCTCCAGTCTCCTTCAGCTCATGAAATGGATGGAGGCAGAAAGGGCATTAGCGTAGATGAATGGAGAGACTGGCCTAACACAATCTGGCCCACTTCAGCAGACAATTTAATATGGACTCGCCCACAGTGTGGTTACCCTGCCAGGGCGCTGTACTAAATCTCACTTTGACTTGCTATGATGGATACAGATTTGACAGATCAAAACAGTGTGTGCGTGTGTGTGTCTATGTGTGTGTGTGTGTGTGTTGGTATATGTGCATTCCTGTGTTTGTGTAGGCATGATGGATACGACAGACGATCGACAGACGGGTGAGCTGTGAGAGGCAGAAGTGATAATTATAGTATTTATCTGGGTTAGGTGTCATGGCTGCCTATGCTGAATTATGAACAGATAAAAGGCTGAAATGTCTTTCAATGCATTCCATCAATTCAACACCTGCACCTTGAATTTTAAAGGGAGCAGACTCTACAGGAAACAGACGAAGTGTATGATTCAAGTGGGTGTCTTTGAATGCAGAGTGTAGACTGTTGTGGCCTGTGGTGGTTATAGGATTTCATTTCACTATAATGAAGATCGATATTATTTATTTAAAATGTGATTAAAAATCTCCCCTATAAGAGTGCCCTGAACAAGACAGGCAGGAGCATATTAAACAAAGTTTTCTTATGCTTATTGTATGCAGCACTTACAGACAATAAGATTTTAGATTTTAGATCACAGCATGAGTATACAAAATAAGACTCAGGTCATTGTGTCCTGAATCACACAGGGGCACATGGCTCAGTCAGAACTTTGATATATTTTTTAAAACACCGTCCACCAGAACCAAATCATTCTGCAACAAATTCAAACCTGCAGGAGCAGCATAACAAAAGACCCTTTTTTACTATTTCAAGACAGGTGATGGGGATAAATAGCAAGAGTCAGCCCTGTGACTATATCTCAGAGCGAAGGTGGTGACTTCCAGCATTTTTCAGGTGGATAAATTTGCATAGGGATGAAGGAAGACAATTAAAAATTGGCTTATAAATAAGGGCATGCCAGTGATAAAATCTATGGATAGACAATGCAGGCCAACCAACCATAGCATACAGTGAGCAATAATGAGATTTGGTGCCACAGTATCCCAGTTTTTGCAGGTGAGCTGTTCGTAACGTTCCCTTCTGTCTATTCTAGTGACTTTTCTTGTGTTGAACAGTTTGTTGCTCATGGTAAGTTATTGTTATTTAAGGACATTATTTAAGCTTATCTTTTTAAACTAGAATTTGAAAATATAAATAAGGGCATAAAACCAATGAAATACTGATCTTTATAAATCAAGACTGAGCGAGAACCTTACGATATGTAATGAACCTCAATGCTCACATGGCAGACTGTATCTGATGTATGAAGGAATTGAGAAGATGCATGCATGTATATAACATCACCACATTACACATCACGTTAATTACAGACATTAAAGTGGCAAACTAACTCAATTGAACTGCGTTGAAACATATATATATATATACACATATATATATATAGGTAAGATGGAATGTTCAGGGGCTTTTTCTTTGTGTTTGTAAAGCATTCAAAATCATTTTCAAATCATAAAAGGTTTGTTGTAAAGTATCAAAAGCCAGTCGTAACTAACAAAGAGCCTGATACTGTGTAGGAGTAGAGCAATAAATAACAGTATCATCAGCAAAAAAGTGAAATTTGCATTGGGCACCTGTTGATAGATACTGTTTATATTCATTGTTTTAATAAGACTGATTCTAGGATTGAACCTTGAGGCACACATATGTTAAAGGAGCTAGAGGTGATGACTTCAGCCTGCACACACTGTGATCTGTTCGATAAATCATTTTCAAACCAATGGATAGTTTGTCTTAAGAGTCCAATACTGAGAAGTCAGTGCTTCATTATTGCATGACTGACAGTGTGAAAAGCCTTAGATAGGTCAATAGAAAGGGCTGCACAGTGTTGCTTGTTGTCCAAAGATTTAATAAATCATTAACAACTTTTAAGCCTGCTGTAGTTGAACTGTGTTTTTTTTTCCTAAAACCTGATTGATAATCAAATCAAATATTATTTGTCAGTAAAAAAAAATCCTCACTGGCCTATAATTGTTTAAAAGTGGTGAATATACAGAGGCTATTATAGCAATATAAGAGGAAAGTGACCTGGATGAAAATGTCATTTATTCTGCTTTGAAAAAAGACCAAGGGTGGTATGAATGAAAATGAATTATATTAAAGTATAAAGTAAAAATTTGGTCACGTGCCAATTTTTAAGAATGATACACTTCACTTATCTCCTTTCAGCACTTTCACTTCACCTGATACTTCAAATTCTTCAAATTAGCACTTTAGTCAGTGCTCCCACTTAAAATGAAACTGCCATTTCAACCTTTCACTTATTGTACTTCGAGTTCCACTTCAACTTATTCAGCTATTTCAAATGTTTCAACCAGCATGCTAGTCATTCCTATCCATGTGTATATTATGAATACGGCGGCAAAGGACACAGAGCAAGTCATTCAGTTCTTATATGATGGATTTAGCATGAATACAATAAAATGTTACAGCATAAAAATGTAGAAATTGAGAAAATAATAAGAAATAAGGCAACTTCTATCTTAAACTCAAAGGAAATTATACTAATTATTTGGTTAGTTTAATTAAACCTCTTTGTTAGATTTATCAAACTTAAAATGACTACTTCTGTCTTTTTATTTGTTTACATCATTTAAAATTTAAAGTAGACAAGCTTAAAACATTAGGCTGAGCCAAGAACTGTTTAGTTCATTGTCAAAGGTTGTGAGATTTGATTTCCAGTATTTATTTATCTCTAGTTATGCATCTCCTGGTTTGATTTCCCCATGCAGTTAGTAGTTTTAAGATAAATGTAAAGTAGACAGGTTTAAAACATTAGGCTGAGCCAAGAACTGTTTAATTTGTTGTCAAAGGTTGTAAGATTTGATTTCCAGTATTTATTTAGCCCTAGTTATGCAGCTCCAGGTTTGATTTCCCCATGCACCACACTGCTTAATCATCTGCTACAGTGTTAGCAGGCACAGACAGACATGGATTAGTAAATCATGGATGGACTTATCTTCATCATTGTTTGCATTGTTTTAATTTTGATCAGAGACAAGGCCATATGACTCTATAAAAAGACACATAACAAGCCTCCATCATAACCTTCTGGAGAATTTTACCTCAAAGATAACATATATTGGAAACTGTGCTGATAAGCTAACCATAATTATAAAATGAGCAGTATGTATTATGTCAACTGGACTCTTAAATACAAGAATTGTAAGAAAGCGTGATAATTACTAAGAAAACAGAAAGACAAATTAATCTCATTCTACACATACAGAAATACAGAAACCTGCCAATTAACCTTTTGTGGAAATTCATGAAAATTGTCTCATATCGCCACTAACCAATTTACTACTATCACTAATACTGCTGCAACTAATGCTAACAAAAATATTCTACTGTAAACTGTGTTAATAATTAAACTGTTATTGGTTTAATCAGCTGCAACCAAAGGAACAAGTAATACTTGTTGGCTTAGGTCAGAATAACCACTGCAACTCTGTCCTCCATTAACAGCATCTTAATAAAGGACAAATCAATGGTTTGAAAGTCACTGGATGATCAGTGCACATCCATTTATCTCCACTGACTCAATTAATTCTACCACTATCATTAAGCAGATCAATCAACCCAAAAGAGTTCTATTTCTAAGTGACAACTTTACTAAGATGCCCTAATTGCCCCTTATTACTGGGTAATATCATTCATTCTAAGAATTACCACATGTTGCTCTGATGCCTATAAACATTAGACTTTCGTAAATAGTAATGTAAGATACTAATTTGTACTCATATCTGTTCCTGAACTGTGACATGCAAGGGAGCTGTGCGGCGCTGTATCAGGGCAGAAAACTGATACATTTTGAGACTAAAAGACAGAGAATTTGGACAGCTAATTTTATCAGATAGGGGAGCGGCGAATTCTAAAATAAACTGGCCGGTACATTACAAAGTAAAAGTGAAAGGTTAAAAATTGTCAGGTCTATTAAGCTGCAGGAAAATGTGATACAATGTGATGTGATGTTCAGTGTTTTCCTTGTTAGCTTCTGTGATGTACCCACTTCCCCTTAACCTGTCTTGTCTACAGTACTTCATTTATTTTAATTTACCTGAATTGAAAAATACTAAATAATCATAAATTACTCATATAAGAGTTTTTGACATGGAAAACATGACAAACCTTTATGTCAAGATAATTCTGTAGTATTGTTTCAAAATGTGTTCATTACATAAGCACAAAAAGTGAGGCAACAATCATAGACATTTTTCACAATTTATTCTTAACATCTGTGCTCTCAGAGTCTCACCAGGGTCTCAGCTTTCAGAAAGACTTCATGTGTTTGTGTATGAGAAAGTCTACACAGAACATACAAACTCGATTGGCTCATAATATATGAATCTTCTCTTTGTTTTTTTGTTGTTTTCCCCTCAGAAATGCATGATTATGAAGCTGTTAAAGAATGTAGGATTTAGTGACATCTTGTGGTGTAGTTGCCAATTGCCACCACCTCGCCTCACCCGCCTCCTTCTTGCTCTGGGCTACTGTAACAGTCAAACTGTGAAATTAATGACTAAAAATCTCACTAACTGACAGCTTGTTAGTCCAAAGAGCCTTTTGACCTCTTCAATGAAACTTTTTATTGAATGAAATAATGACAGTGGTATGGTGTTGTCCTTTTAATGTATGTGGGGCATAAAGTGACACTTTTTTTCATTATTAATTATATATTGTATCAAGAGACAGTACCAATTTATTGTTGCACATCTAACATTTTTTATACTATATTAAATATTTGTTATTTGTTAATAAACCCATAAACCTAGAATAATCTATTATCATTATTTGGATAGTCTAGTAAACATTATTAATTGTGATTTCTTTGTTTGTTAACATTAATATAACATTATAACATAATAAAAAAAAAACATTAAAAAAAGTTTAATTAAATATGAATTAACATTTTTTTTTTTTTTTTACAATAATCATTATAAGGTGATTGTGTGATTTCCTTGTTTGTTAACATTAATATAACATTATAACATAATAAAAAAAACATTAAAAAAGTTTAATTAAATATGAATTAACATTTTTTTTTTTTTTACAATAATCATTATAAGGTGTTACCGGTGACAGTAGAGATGGCATTCTATTGTGCATAATATGAATGGTGTAGAATATTTACACAGATATTTGCATGTTGGACACTCTCTGGGTCTCCTGGGTGGACTTAAGACAGCACAGCTAATATAACAGACTCTCTGCCAACAAGCCCATATCCACAATCTGGACAAAGGGTAATGTTAGCCATAGAAAAGCAGGAAAAATGGGGACTGTACGAGAGGACATCTCCAGCAGAATGGGAACCAGTATCACAAAGAATTGATAGCTGTCGCCTAAAATGGCATTAAGCAGAATGTAAACAACTTAGAAAGGCTTGTTCGCCTATATCGGACATATAACCAGCTCACAATGTGCCTGTCATTGATAGAAAAAGTTCAACTTGAACGTTGAGTTTAAACCAGGAGAAGAATATAGACAATACAATACAATGCGACGTGTTAAATTATATATTGAACTGTGAACATGCAGCACTTTTATTACGTTGACATTATGCCCTCTTCATTTACCAACTGCCACTGTTGACCTCATGTGGAAATGTTGCTGCTTTTCACAGCTTGTAGTTGGTACACTGAGAACATTAAGTACTTTCCGAGTCAGAAAACTGACAAAGAAGTGTTGTGTAAGAAGAAGGTCAATAATGTTGAGTGTTAATATTCAGCCTTGGCTTTACAGCTTTGAAAGGATTATAAGCAAGTTTCATCACATGAAAGTAGTGCCTCCTGGAGGGTTTGCATCTTTGATATAAAGATGTGATCAGAATTTGATTGGAGTACTACAAGCGAAATACAGCAAAGGGAGAAGAGATATACAAAAAGTGCTACAGAATAATATAAAGTAAGAGAGTTGAAAAGGGAAAGAGGACATAAACAGCACAGAAAGGGAAAAAAATGGGAAACAGATGAAAGCAACACGAAACTCGTCTAAGACAAAGAAATTGCGTGGGGGAGAGAAATAGAGGGCGAGCTTAAAGAGACAGAGTGGAAGATAGGATATTAAATGCTAAAAGTCAAAACTGCTACTGGGACTGCACAGAAGAGAGGAGGCTTGTGAATGGAAAGTAAACGGACAGCAGAGAGGCCAAATGAGAGGTTTTATTTTTATTTTATTACTTCTGACTGGCAACCAGTCAAACCGCTCTGGTGATCAGAAGTAGCAAGGTGATGAGTGAAGGAGATAAAACTTCTCCACTTTTCCAGATAAGACAGAATTAGAATATCTTTTATTCTACCATCTTCATGCTCCTTCTCTTTCTCCATTTCATTTAGCAGTCTCTTCCCCCTCTTTTTCTTCTCTTTCATCTCTTCAGCTCTCTTCCCATTTCTGCATCCCCTTCTCACTTTTTATCTCGCTGATAAGGTTTCTATCTAGCTGCCAGTCAACTCTGATGCCAAGCAGACACTGATAATGCTCTGACATCTCCTGCAACCGCAATTAACCAAAGCTCTGTATCTCCTCTCAGAAGAAAAAAAATAAATATTTTCTGTCGGAATTTTCTCCCCTGTCCCTTTTCTTCTCACTCTGAGCCACCCTGTGAATAGGTGCTCAGAGTGTTGGCAACTTTTTAAACAGCACAGAAACAGAAGTCAGCTTCGCTCATCTGCCCTGTGTCGTGTCTCTCCGTGTTTCTGCTCCGTGAGTCAGTCTTGGGCAGCACGGCTGATCTCACTTCCAAAAGTAGGTGCATTTAATTTAGTTAGCGAGTGTGTGTGTGTGCCTGCAGCTCTGTGAGTGAGTGAGTGAGTGAATGAGGATAAACTGTCACAGCTGCTCTCCTCGTTTCCAGCATTACATGGGTAACATGTCAGCGACAGCTAATAGCTCATTCGTTGCTGCAAATTAAAACACAATCACCTAATAGGAGTACAGGGAGGGAGGCGGGATCTAACAGGATTTATGAGAAAATGAAAAGTGATTGGATGTGAAGTTTGAATTAGAGGAAAGCAGTCTGGTGTCAGACTCTATGAAGGTGACTGACTGGACTGGAGAGCGGCCGACTCTCAGTGGACCAAATCCGATCCAAAACCTGTCTGTCAAATTAGTGTGATAGGTAGGCCCCTCCCAACAGTTCGGCTGGGCAAGCAACTTGCCAGCTATTAATTACGGTGTAGTTTCAATAGCCTTACATGCCCTTTCCTGCTCTTCATGTTGATGCAAGTCATCTGCTCATCTGCGTGACTTTACATTCATCCACAAAATCTGCTCTAAGGTAAATTAAAGGGAGACTAAATAAGTAAAATAAAAACCACAATCTGCTTTTACAAATGAAAATCATAAACAAATAAATGCACCTTTGCTCAATCTAATACATTCTTTTGTATTGTGCTAATATGGCTTTACTTGGTCTAGTATGACCAGTATTTTATGGTGGCTAATTTTGGCAAACTTTAGATGGCTGTGTAGCTGAGTCAGTTTTCTGACTTCATTACTCTTACTTACTTTTGCCACTGTTACACTATGGCTACTACAATAGGTTATCAGAAAAGTAAAATGAGAAGTCGCCAACACAGACATTTCCTTCCCGTGGTCCCTTCCAGTCACTCTCAGCCTCAGTCAGGCTGTGGATTTTTAGTATGTCATTATGGTAATTGTCACATATGTCCACAGTGGCTGCTGTTATTAATCTCAATGTAAAATTTTAAGCTAACTCTGCTACAATATATCAAGTGTCAACATTTGTCCTTGCCTAATTATTTATGCCAATAACAGAATTACACCAAAAACAGGAAGGTGGGCTCAAAATTCAAGTATTGCTGAGAATTTTTTTCTGTATTTGTAAGGGACCATTCAGATTCAGACCTCTGAATCACCCTCTTCGTTGATCCAAATTGATATTGTGGAAAATGACTGCTGTTTTTTTTTAACAGTTGGAGAGACAGTTGACCAATCATAGCTTTTAATAAGAATGATGTTAATGTCAATTTCCCTGCCAAGCTAGGTAGATAGCTAACTATATACCTACCTTGGCAGGTGGAGAAAAAGAGATGGCAAGAAAAACCTGCATCGTTGCACCTGTATAGGTTATTGTACAATAAGTTGACTTAAAGGAGTAATAACTCTTAAATCTGCATATTGTTGTGAAAAATGTCAGGTTAACTGCTCTTCAGAATCACTTCCACAGTTCCATGTCGACTTAAAATGACTTTGGTGGTTTTGAAAAGTCACTTGCTCTGGCTCAGTTATGGGGAAAAAAATGAATACTATGAATGACTATTAGACTATAAAAGACATAACATTCTCCCAAGATACCTAACATAAAAACGAAGAAGAGAACAGTAGCCATAAAGCAACATGTTGTATTTATTCTGAGCGAGTTGAGATTGAAGAAAATTAATTAAATTATTTACATCCAACCTTCATTATTTACCTGGCGACTGAGATGATTAATGTCTTTGTTTGTTGAGTAAATACTTCCGCACCAACATAATTTCTTTTTTTTTTTTTTTTTACCCATCTGCCCTTTTGTCCATCCTTTCCACTAAACCATCAACTATCCCTTCACACATCAGTGGGCGTCATCACGTCATCACCCCCAACCTCATCAGTCACACTCCCCTCGTTGAGGTAAGGATGCTGCTGAACACTGAGCAACAGATCTAACCTGTACAACAGCAACAGTAAGTGCATCTCACTGCAGTTGAACATATTTTCAATTCACTCTCTTTCTTACTCTGTTATGTCACCGATACAACCCCTCACCTAAGTGCTCCCCTCCTGTGTTGGAAGGTGCTATTATTAAAGTCCTCCATGTATCTTGGAGACCATGGCGACACAGCCATCACTGGCAGCCAGATGCGATTGCCTGCTTGGTAAGGAGGGCTCTATGGCAAGCTGAAGAGTATCTCCCTACCTTTCAACCCTGCTCTTTTCCTCTGTCACTCTCAATTCCCTGTCTCTCTTTGAACGTCTCTTCTCTTTCTCCTTGTGTCTCTCTCAAAAAGTGGCTGACATTGAGATCTTCTTGCCCTTTTGTTCCTCTCTTCTTTCCTTGCTACCCCCCTGTCGGCTTTAGTGTAATTACTGGGGTGGATACAGTCAGGTAGGAAGGAGAGGGGAGAACGAAAGATGGACAAGGAGGCAGGAGAAGGAGGGAAGAGGCGGTGGAAGAGAGGAGAAATGAGGAGGAGCAGTTGGAAAGAGGAATAAGGGGAGAAAGCAGAGGGGTAATGTAATCTTACTGTGGGAAGTGTGGTAATATATCACCTGCCACAGTTAATAAAATGTCACGACGCCATGGCTTTAGACAGGAAAGAAAGGTTAACTGGCGCTTCATATAAATGTACTTCAACAAGCACAAGAGGAGGAGATTAAGGCTCTGTGCACACACACATACACACACACACACACACCTAGGTACATATAGTGTGAGTAGCCATGCACACATAAAGGTACACAGGCTTGTAGGTAAAGTCGATAGATGAGCTCCTGAAAATCAAGACAATTCAAGCACAGACGTGCATGCAAATGTATATGCAAGTGCGTAGGCAGCAAATAAACGTGCACACACGTGCATGTCTCTGCACATACAGTATATGCACACTCAATTACTTGCACCCTTTGATGATAGTTGTAATTATACGTGGTGGAAAATCTCACGAAGTGAGGAGGTTCTTTTTTCTCTCGCCGTCACCCTTTTCTCCTCTCACTTGTGTTTCTCCTCTTTTTGTTTGGCCGTTTCTCTCCTCCCTGTTGTTTCCCTCCGCTCCTCTCTTTCCCTTTCTTTCTTCTTTCCCTCCTCTCTATGCATATCTCCACTCTTCATTCTCCACCTCCCTCTCGCCCTCACCCTCCACCTCCTCTCCTCCCTGTGGTCGGCTCATCCCTCTCTCCTACTCCTTCTTTTGCCCCAAGGATATCTTCCCTCCTACACGGCCTCGCCTCATCCCTCTCTCTCTCTCCATTTATTTATATCAATGAGCAAAAGTCATCCTTTCATCTTCCTCCAGATGAACAGACTCTGCTTGTGGAAGAGGACAGAAGAAAAGAGGAGCAGAACACAGAGGAACACAGTTTCTCTTAGTCCATAAATTCAACTGTACCAAGCAGTGGGAATATTATATAAACTGTTGCCTGTAAGAGGAGATAATTCAATGTGTTTTGGCTGGCTGGTAAAAGGATTGTTTCACCCCAAACACTCCAAACGCATATTAATGCTGAATTGAAGAAATCAAGACTTTATTCCAGCATTTACACAGTGGACTATTGGGAACAACAAACCTTTTACAGCGTCAAATTCACCTCGGGCTCGATCAGTGGCCTTGAAACCACCAACCACACAAACAAAAAAAATCATATTTTGTCTTTGTGAAATGAAAAAAAAAAAGAAAAATAAAAGAAATGATTTTTTTTTTTTTTTTTATAAAAAAACACTGTTTTTTAGAATTGTTTGAAGTTTGTGGTTTTGAATGTTTCAAAATCACAGTCTCCAAATTACAGTGTGATTATTCTGCAATTATGAGGCACTTATAAAGCAATTATGACACGCATTAACAGAGCAACAAAACAGGAAGTTTGGGAAAGATGTATATTAGTGTTATTATATTTAAATTAGGGTATACATATAGATGAACATTAATGCAGTTTTTTAATTAGATTTCTAGGAAGAGAATGATCATTTAACTGTATGGGTGTTCTTACTTTTAGGTTATGGTACCGTATTTACTGTGACTTAACAAATATGACTACAGTAAATAAATGCATTGTTTTAATTCTGTCCATTGTCTGTTTTAATGTCTGTTTTTGAGACAATTATTAAGTAAACTAAACTAAACTTGAACTAAGTAGAAAACCTCACATCCTTTTGATGTGCCATGCTATGGTAACTATATCAGTATCAAGTACCGATCCGAAAATAACCCACTTTTTAAGCAGGAGACCACACAGGTGCACATAAACCTTACATGTGAAGGAATTAGTGAAATACGTCCTGCACCTTTTGCTGTAATTTCTGATTTGCTGTACTCATTTCTTGTATGCATGTGATTTGACGTGTAACACAACTTTTATGATATGAAGTCTGTCATAGATGTTAACCTTTATGTAGAAAAATCAACAAACAAAATGAAAATGTCAATTTAATTTAAATATGATATGGATGTAAATTACCATTAGGCACCTATTTATTATGTATGTTATCATATTGTAAATGAGAAGAGATACTTTATTAATCCCTCAAGGGGGAAATTCTTTTTTCACTCATTTTTTTTTTACATGCATTTTAACCCCTAAACACAACCACACACACACAAAGGGCTCATAGACATGCAATGTGGAGAGAGATGGTGGAGTGATGGGCAGCCCCAAGAGGAGCGCCCTGCGAGCAATTTGGGGGTTCGGTCCCCTGCTCAAGGGCACCTCGGCAGTGCCCAGGAGGTGAACTGGCACCCCTCCAGCTGCCAGTCCACCTTCCGTACTATGGTCCATGAACCGGCCACAATCCGGTTCCCAAGCCAAGTCTCTACAGACTGAGCTACTGCCACCACCCACAAATAATGTGGTAATAATAACTTCACTAAAGAGAGATTATGCATGTTACTAAGAAGAATAACACAACAGCAGACCCAAATATAGGTGACGCCTGACATCAGCTCGCCTTCTATTGGTTGCTTCTTGGTGCCATGTGTTCTCAGCCCCAGTAGAGTACAACTGATGATGAGTTGGTTTTGTTTCTCTTTCCGAATGTTGGATTCGGGGTGGGGGGTAATTATGTTGGTTAGTGAAAGAACCTTGTGTGTTTGTAGCTGAAGGAGCTTGTCTGGCCCCCTGAAGGTCTCAGATTATTCATTAAATCTAGCCTGTTATTCATGCATTCTTTCTTTCTCCTGTCATTACAGCAGTAAAAAATGAAAAGGATTGTTGCAAGTGAAAATTGTTAACACCTGAAATGTGGGAATGAGCTGGTAAATGGACAGGCTTAGACCTGAAGATGGTAACATAAAATGACAGAGTGCTGATGCGCAGCTAAATCTAAACCCTTTCTTCCCCACACTAATACAATAAAGCTTGTCTCATACCAACAACTAACTGCAGAAGATGCTGAGACAACAGTTCCCAGCTGTGTTGCTGGTGGGTGTTTCCAGGAGTATTATTTAATGTTAACCTAAACTGCACAATGGGCAGGTTAAGTATAGTGTGAAAGCAATAAACACACCGGTTTATGAAAAATAAAATGGATTGTATTACATAGATTGAATATTTGTGACTCTCACAGACATGTTTATCCCATTTAACATACAGTATATTTGAACTGTCAGATGGATAAACCTGATTTTGTAATTTCATGCTGTGAACAAGTGGATCACAGCACTGCTTAGATACCACTTTCTTACTCCAGAACTACAGCGGATAAAAAGGAAACAGACACCATATCATTCATAGCCCACAAACAGTAAATTGGGTATTAAGCCCACAATTACTGAGAAGATTTAGCAACTCAGAGCACATACATACTGGTGACCAACTTAGTATGTAAATGACCCTGTGTAATATTGACTAATTGCACATTTTTTTCCCAGTGTAACATTTACTTTGCCCTACTTTAGTATGTTAATGTACCCCATAAATAATTCTTAAACTCCTTATAATTACAAAACTGTTTCATTAGCCCTATTAAGACTGTATCACCACACTATAATAAAGTCCTCATAAATGCAAAACTGTTAGCAGAACCAGAACCCTGACCCCGGGAGGGCCCTGGGAACCCACCCCTGGAATCCAGAACCCGGACCACCGGGAGGGCCCTTGGAACCCAGAACCCAGACCACCAAGAGGGCCCTGGGAACCCACTCTTGGAACCATTCCAGATTTGGTGTACCAGGGGCACGAAACTCCTGCCGTCGTGGATTGCAGAAGTCACCTCAGTCCAGCCGTCATCCATGTTGTTTGTCATATTTTTAAAAAAATATATCAAAAAATACTTTCCAAAAAATATTAAAGGGAAAAATCCAATCAACTGTTTTTAAATGAAATAAAATAAAATAAAACAGTGTTTTTAAATTTTTAAAGTGAAATTAAATACCAAAAAAAAAAAAAATTCATTACTTACTGTGTAGGCTGGTGTGGTGTATGAATCGCGATTCATCCGGATCTTTAACCCAGGTCCTCTAACTGACTCGGAATTCACGAGTCATAATCTCCATTAACCTGGATATTTACCGTCCTACATCCGCCTAAGAGCGGGCCACATATGCAAATTAAAATGATAAACTCATTACAACATGCCTCGCTATTATTGTGGACAAAAAGCTTATTTCCACCTCTAGAATAGCTTTGGGAGTCGGGACTCAGATGAGCTGACAGTGGGTCAGCGTAACTTCCTGCAGAGTAGACTTGGCGTGGCACAGACCCGGATTCAGATTCAGATCCACATGCATCAAGTAAATCCGTACAGAGCCGGAAACACCCGAGAATCAAAAGAATCAAAAGAACCAAAAGACTCAGGAGACTCAAAAGACTCAGGAGACCCACGGATCGCTTACCAATCCAGCACACCCAGATGATTCACTGATTGAACTGACTCAGCTGGATCTTTTCCTCCGTACAGTGTGAAACGAGGCAGATTTAGACTCGGATGGACTTCACGGAGTTGTGTCGTTAAAAATACTTCCTCCAGTCAAATGTAAGACGATAAATACAGCGATGAACAAGATGATACAAACTTTATTTAAAACACAAACACTTGTTTTATGTAGCTTAAGTTAATATAGCACATAGGCTAAAAATAATGTAAGAGGGATGCAACGTAATTAACGTAATTTTAACTGCAGTATTATATGTCGTTATTAATAATGGTCTTATTTGCTGCACTTGACACAATTAAGTGTTAATAAACTTTAGAGGCTAAGCTAATACAGCCGAAACACTGTGAGAGGAGCATTTCATTTGCAGCATTATGTGTTAGTATAATGTGTCGTCAATAATTATGAGTTATAATCGCCACATTTCTATTATGTCATTTACTGTATTTACAGTTGAATGAGTGATGCTGTGAGTTATGAGAATATAATACTGTATTTGTGTCAGTTGAATATAATGCCAGCTAAATAAAAACATTGTGAACTACTTAGTCTCATAGTTAATGTTAGAGGATTTTTAGTAAGATGAAAATGCCAAGTTTTATTTCCTGCATCAAAATTTCAAATGCAGAAACAACAGTAGACTACCCTCCTCGTATAATAGCTCTCAAATTAGAATTTATTTAGCCTATTTGTAGTCTAAGACAGGCGGGCTTGCGTTTCACTGATAGAATTTATATGCTTATGGACAAATTACTCAAATGACTCGTAGAGTTTGACATCTCTACTTAAGAGATCCTAGGCGAAATGAGCTGTCTCCCGCTCTTTCTGCCCCCCTTTGAGCTCGGTGGGAAACCCCGTTTCGTTTTGTTCCGTGTCCGGTACGTGTTTCCGGTCATCGTGAATAACTTTGTCTGTGAAGTGGGTAGAGAGATGGGACCTTGACCTATCCCTCCATTTTTGGGGGCGCCCTTTCCATTGGTACCACCCCCGACGCAACCGTCGCTATGACATTCTGTTCCTGACCTTCCCACCTTGACGCTCCATCGATGCTTTATTTTTCGACACCGTATCATTTTCACTTCACTGTAACTTCATTATTTTATCTCCCAATTACTCTGAGCATGCCATACCATTACAAAATACATACATTGTCATTTCTGTTAAACACTATTTACTGTACTTAAACATTGTACAGTGAAACAGCATGAATTTCACATGATGGTAACCATTTGTTGACCTGTTGTCAAAGAAGCCCAGTTTGAATGTTGATTACTCATGAAATTGACATATTTACAATTGCATATGTTAGAATGATGCAAGATAAAACACATTTTTTCCCACTGACAGAAACATTTTTACACAGAGTAGCCTACATTACATTTACTTAAAGGTGTTACGGTGATGCTTTCACATAATCTTAGGAATCGTAGCACACAATCACTTCCAATCAACCTTTGACATATTTCTCCTATCTGAACAAACAAAGTGTACAATCACAATGTTCTGTCCTATAATGTTATATTTTATCATGTCCAGGCTGTTACTCATGATTCTCTTTACTTTGCCTTACACATAAAAGGAAACAAAAGCCTAGTGTCACATGTGCCTCCTCCTTGGCAGCTCAGGTTTTTGTGTTTTGTTTAATCAGCCCTGTAAATGTTCGTGAACTTTAATCAACGCCGATGAGGTGCCTTTACCCTCCCTAACTACTTCCAATAAACTTCATGTTTGACTGTTTGCTAATTTGTGTTGCTCTTTGCAGGTACATGGCAAAGTAACTTCACCCTGCCAGACCACTTAGTCTATTATTTTGTTAACAAGTGAAACAAATCTGAAGATGAGGTGATATTATTTATTTCACTTTTTTTTTTCAAATGCAAATTAACTTCCAACACAAATTTGCAAGAATCAGGTGTTATTCTCTTGATACAGTTACCTCATTGTGTCTTGTTACAAGCAACTTACACAATTTTTTAAAGAATCTGCATCAGGTAAAAGTTAAGAATGAGGTTTTTGTAACTTCCTATGTGTCACTTATGTCTTTAAATGTTCTTTCTGTCTATATGTGTAGTATTTAACCATCCCTCTATGGCAGGAATGAGAATCCTTCCAAAGTAGGTGGCGATCTTTCAAGATTATTTCAATGTAGGCTTACTTAGGGGGTTGCCTGAGGGTCTGTGTACGATAGACTGACTCGGTCAGGAGAGCTGATGTCTGACACGTGTCTCTCCAATCAGCTCTCCTGCCATGACTGACTCATCCTTTGTGACTCAGACGGTGAGAAACCTCACAGTGTGACACCTGATGGCTCTGTTCTCAAATATAAAGCACTGCTGGGACTTCTTAGGGGATCACACACACACACACACACACACACACCGGTGATAATGGAATAACAAGCTTCGTTTGGAGAGTTATTGCGTTAGACTCAGATGAACATGGAATGAGCCGGAACACCTTTAGTTTTCCATTAAGGGGGAGGCTGTGAGGGAGGGGAAGCTGCCTGGAATCAACGGTCTGTGTCGGTGTGGGGAGGGGGGACAGAGGTGGATGGATAGAATGAGACAGAGGGAGGGAAAAAAGGATGATGATGTTATTGGTTAACTGCTGGGACTGTGATTAAATCCTCTTCATTGAGATAAGTCTCTCTTTGTCCGCGTCCCTTTCGTTCTCGACACATAGAGCCCTCTGACAGTTTCCTTCGCACTTGGGGTCAGTCTCCACACACACTCAGTCACATTTCTCTCTCTACGGTCTTGCTCATGTCTCAAGAGGTCCAAGTTCAGATCATCTGTCTCAACATACATTTAACCTTCCTCCTCTTCTTCTCTCTCTGTCTGTCTTTGTTTCCATTGGCTTAACATCTTCATCATTTCATCTCATGAAGATCACATCAAAGCTTTATCGCAGCACCCCTATCAAATTCTAGCCAAACCGCACACTACTGCTCCTCAGTCAACTAGCTCACCTACTGTGCATGCGCGTGTGTGTGTGAGCATGTCAAAAGAAACAGAGCTCAATCCTGGAGTGCAGGATGTTAGAACAGTTATGTCTACACTGGATAAAGGGGACGGGCTAAGGCCTTATATAAAAACCACTTGTGATTTCAAAAAAGACTTTTCAAACTGAGAAAATCAATATTAGTGATGATCATCATTAAAGTCTCCTCAACAGCAAGCGCAGAACTGTGTTTAGATTCAATATTCTGTCAAATCATGTAGAAAGAGAAAATTATTCATAATGCCATGCGGAATAAATGATTTAAAAATCTCTCTCAAATGTGTCAGTTTTGAAATAAATGGAGAAGCGAGGAAGCGGAGGCGCATCCTTCACAGACTTCACAGAAGTCTCTTGCATGGGAGTTTCACTTAGCAGTGTGTTCTTACTCCTTTTTTCTCTCTCTATGTTGCCTTTCTCCTCTTCCGTCTACTTCCCAATTTCTTCACAGCTTGTCATTTGTTCCCTAATGCCACCATGCTCTCCGAGTAAAAAAAAAACTTAATTACAGCCATTCCTATTGCTTTTTGCTTTCACACCCTCTCTGCTTGCACAGGCGAAAAAGGCGTACAATATCTATTAATGCTGGACAGACATATACATGTGAAAGAATCAAAGACTATATGTGCTTGGCAACCTGTTAACACGTTAAGAGTTTGTGCTGCATTGGCTTGTGAGTGGTGGCTAAAAATAAGACGCTAATTGGAGGAATGTTTGTTTGTTTAAACGAACATGGCAACATCAATCAGCTTACTGCGTGGGCTAATTATGTTCTACATTCTACTGTCTGAAGAACTACAGGAAAGGAAAACACGGGAGGATTTAAGTGCAGTGAGTGGTGGTTTATACAGTATGGAGCAAGACAACAATGATGACCTGAGGATATAGTAGATTAAGGTATGAAGTAGGAGTGAAAAACTAGACATGATCATATACAGTATGAAGCAGATGAATAAAGGTCTCTCAAAGAGTGCAATCATTACCGTTTAATCCACATAGACTCTAGATGGCACTTTTGATCACAGTAGGAGGAAGTACAGTCTACTACTGCTCAGCAAGCACTGGAGGTCTGTGATAATGTGCTTCTAGCTAACAGAATTCTTCTGAGTGCTTCTCAATTTTTTTACACACAGTATTTTTCAGTTTTTCTTCTTCTTCTTTTCCCCCACAGATTTTATTCAATTTCCTGACCGCAAAAACCACCTGACCATAGTCAGGCTGGTGATGGAACAAATTCTGGGCTCTTACTCTTGGAATGAATGCCAGATGGACTTAATACAACAGCACCTGTGAATTGATATCCTGATTGGCAATTGTACAAAGTACCTGACTAAGATCTGAAAATGACTTTATTATTATTGTTCTTTTCCCCGAGTCTGTGATCAGAATTATGCAGGAGAAGAGACCTGCCCAAAATCTGTGAAGGTGAAGACGCAGTTGGAAAAAGATCAAATGAAGGTATTAGTATAGATAATACTAGGTATAATGGGTAACATGTTGACATCACAACTGTGGCTTTTGCAGCATCCATTATGGCTGAACTAATCTATTATTTCATGTGAAAGGACAGATTAAATGACTGTGTGTAATGTGAACGTCTCGCTTGTGTTGACAAACCCACACAGGTGACCTGACTCTGCAGTTCCCCTCTGATCTGTGGAGCATTTTAGTGCCTTTCAGCTCATTATTTTGGTTTTACAACCAACAACTTTACTGTTCTTGTGCACCTTTATTAGCCACATCTGGCAGCTGTTCTCTGATGAAGCGCTGATAAACCACAAAATAAATGAATGCCGTTTGAAGCAGGAGCTTTTTTATATAATTAATAATAATAAAGAATGGGAACCAGTGAGAAGTTGGTACCAAGCCAGTCCCAAGCAAATTTACATTTTCAGTGATCACTTTTGGGGCTAAGTTTATAATTGGAGTAAAACAGCATGGAAATACACACACATGATAAGAGCACTATTATGCTCATGCAAACAGACATCTGCACATGTGAGTCCATCTCATCATCATTATTAAAATCACCATAGAGCAGTGCGCTCCACTTTATTCTCTAGGCTTTAATCATGCCTGTGAGAAGTTGCCAAGTAAGGCACCCTTACACTGAGCCAAGGTGATAACAAGCCCTGTTGTAAAAGTGACAACAACATCAGAGAATAGTGCTGCCTTCCAACACCACTGCTTCCACCTGCAAATGAGGGAATGAGAGAATTAAAAGAGATTAAGGAATGACAAGCACTCTCTAAAAAGGGAATGAGTCGCTCATGGCCTTTTGCAGAGTGACTCTGAGCTGTACTGTGAAACCATTCTGTCACCTTCTGATAAGGACTGAGAGAAGCAGAGGGACAGAGAAAGAAGGAAGAGACGCAATGTAATGAAAAGAGAGAAGGTAGGTGTGATGGAGACTGAAAGGAAGGCACTGGATTGGCGTCCAAGCGTTTTCTAGCTGGTGAAAATTCTTATGAGTGGCTGACTGCTGAAACTATCCCCACTGAAATGGACTGTAACTAGTGTTTGATTAATCTTTCTCTCCTTGATCCACACAACTTTGTATAATCTCTTATGCCCTCCTGCTTCACCTCCGCACACACACCACATCTAAAGCATCCTAGCGCTTTCGCCAGTACACGTGCAATTTCTATCCTGGCATGAAAAAAAGTTGCCTAACCTTTCAGCATCTTTTCTCAGCTTATTAATATGCCTCATCGCTAAAAGGCAAGAAGGGAAAATGTCTCATTTAAATTTGGAGCGGTGATGAGATGGATGTGGGGTTCCATTAAAGGTACCTCTCTCTTTTCATGATATACACACAAGTATGCACTCACACTCCACCTTGGCAGTGTTACACACAGCATTGCATGACTCAGTGATTAAAAGAATGGCTGCGAATCTCAATATAAGCACGTTCTTACCAAAGTCTGACATTTCAACTCCTTGCTACTCTCTAATCTTGTGTCTATCACACAGTGCTAAGTGGCTAGTGGAGTAGCTTGCTATTTCTCTTATTCCCTCTTGTAACAGCAGTTTTTGAGCCAACTACAGTACCCTTTGAGCCTTTTATCATTTATTTGAGTTTTCTTCTAACTTAACTTTGCTTTGAGTTCTTCTTGCCTCATTTCACCTTCATGTATTTCACTTTTGAAACTGTTATTTCCTGCTCTACTCTTATCCATCCTAGAAGCAGCTGTACCAGTAAATCTTTACAAGTTGTGCTCACCTAGCTTGCTAACAGCTAACATTTGGTGGTGGTGATGGTGATATTAATGTTTATGGCTCCATACTTTTTTAGGGTTGTGTAGCACCATATAGATGTAGATACCACAATGCATACCGCCCAGTTGCCATATTGGTCCAAAGATGCCACAACTCCTAATGTGTGCAGGCCTATCATCATCATGAAAATTTTCATAACTCACTCAATTTTCAACATTTTTTTTAAGCGGTTTGATTTGTTACATGTATTAATAATACTACTAATAATACAGGATACTCTGTGAAATTAAAATGCAGGTTTTAATACCAAAATACTTCTTATGTAGATAGTAACTGGAATGGTTCTAGAGATAAACGTACAAAATTGTGTTTGGAATTTTGTAAATAAATGAATACTTAATTACTAAAAAGGGTGTAATTACAACACTGAAATGAAATGACTAAGTAAATTTCTGGCAGGCTTCACGGTTCTGTTCTTAATTACAGTTTAAATGAAATACATTTAGCTAATTCACATTTGAAGCCACACATCATGTACAAAAGTTTTATTGTGTATCAGAAGTTTTGTGCAGAGTTTCAGTGGAACTGTTAGACATTCCGATAAACCAGTCTTATAGTTTTGTACAACTAAAGATAAAAGCACCAGGGAAATGATTTCCAAAAGCAGTACAAAAGTCTGGCACTTTTCAAAACAATAGCAAATAAAAGGGGTTCAAACCTGAATATTTTGCTTTGAGCTCTTCCTACCTCAATTCATCTTTATATTTACTTCCCTAAGGGTAGGAAGCATTCTAATTTTGTTTGTGCAAACCAAAAGTATTCACCATTTACTTTGATGACAGCTTTGCACACTCTTGGCATTCTCTCAGTCAGCTGCATGAGGTCGTCACCTGGAATGATTTTCATTCAACAGTCTTGAAGGAGTTCCCATATATACTGAGCACTTGTTGGCTGCTTCTCCTCCATGTTGCAGTCCAACTCATCACAAACCATCTCAACTGTTTTTAGTTCGAAGTGATTGTGGAGGACAGGTCACCTGATGCAGCACTCCATCACTTGTCCTCTTTGTCAAATAGCCCTTACATAGCCTGGATGTGTGTATAGGTCATTGTCCTGTTGGATTGGATGGCATATTGTTGTTGTGTCACCATTACACCTCCTTCACCATGCGTGCAGAGACCATTCATTCACCCTCTCTGCATCTCACAAAGACACAGTTAGTTAGAACCAGAAATTTCAAATTTGGACTCATGAGACCAAAGTACAGAATTCCACTGGTCTCATATCCATTCCTTGAGTTTCTTGTCTCAAACAACTCTCTTCCTCTTGTTGGTCTCCCTCAGTAGTGGTTTCTTTGCAGCCATTCAATCATGAAGGCCTGATTCACAGTCTCCTCCGAACAGTTGATGTTAAGATGTGTCTGCTTGTACTTGGTGAAACATTTATGTGGACTCTAATCTGAGGTTCTGTTGACTACTGGTTTCTGGCTGTATATAACTGATCTTCTGTAGCAGAGGCAACTCTTGGTTTTCCTTTCTCTGGATGTTCCCCATGAGAGTCAGTTTCATCATAGTGTTTGATGGTTTTTGTGCCTACACTTATAGACAGATTTGATTTGAAGTTCCTCATTGTTTAACTTTTGGTTCTCTTTATTTAGTTGGTCAAGTCTTGCCATAATATTAATTATTACAGTACTCAAATAGATGGATTCACTGTATACCCACACTTTCTCTGAACAACACAAGTGATGTTTCAAATACATTAATTCCACTAATTATCCTTAGACCCTGTACACATGTTAATTGAAAGCCATTCCAGGTGACTAATGCATGAAGCTGATTGAGACAACACCAAGAGTGTGCAAAGCTGTACTTTAAAGTAAAGGTTGCTACTTATGAATCATAAAACATATTTTCCTTTGTTCACACTTTTTTGTTTACCACATGATTTCATATGTGTTGTTTCATAGTTTAGTTTAGTAGTCAGTTTAGTAACAAAAAGATATAGTCCTGCTTAGACATACATGTACAGCATAAAGGTCGAGCACATTTCAAGTAAGAACAATTTAGTTGCCAATGCCTAATTTAGGTTCTGAGAGAATTCCAAGTTAAAGTTCATGCTGGCAACATTGTGGTAAAAGTTGCTTAAAAACCCTAATTGGGAAGATTTATTTGTGTAAATTATCTTGCGTTTATGAGAGAGTAGTGTATTGTCGATGTTTCTCAAAGGAATGAGTTTATCTGCTTACATCTCTCTGCCAGCCTATTTTTCTCTGAACACTCTGCCAAACCTATTAGGTTTTCTTATCATTTTCTTGTTCTGCTAATGTAAGATAATTGTGTTTAACAACACATTTTGAAGAGCACAGCCTGTGTCAGGACCTTGTTGCTAATGTTCTGAGAGGATCCCTGGATAAATGGCCTCTTTTCTAGTTGCTGTGGACCATCAACAGGTTGCAGCTTTTATAACCAGCACAAACAGCCACTTTTGCACAGTCTGGATTTCTTCAGCAGCACATACACATCTCAGGGTCACTGATGACCACAGCACTGGTGAGTGCACTGCATTAGTGCTGCTTGACCTAAAAGCTGAACTCAAGCTACTGACCATAACATTGTTGCTGACACTCTAATCTACTGGTTTGACATTTGTGGAATAGCTTTAGATTGGTATTTAGTGGATATATGTTTTGGCACCCATCGTGCCTCAGGTTATTATGCTTTATCAAACTGAATGGTTAGAAATGGTGTGCCACAGGGTTTAGTTCTGGATCCAGTTTTGTTTGTCCATGCTTGTTGATCATCATTCAGTCTCCTTGTCTCCCTTTTTTCAGTAAAGGTCAACTATCGGCCTCCATACTTAACTGTTTGCAAGGCTGGAAATTCTGCTACCAAGAATTATAGAGTCATTTTGATTTGAAAAATTAATTTTGAGCATCGAACTGAAAACAAATTAACATTCATTGCTAATAAGAAGACAGTTTTGTGCATTTATTATGTCACCTTTTTGATTTTAATATTTTAAAACTTTAGAAATACGAATGCATTCTCCTGACCCTCTATGAGCCAGTGTACATCCTGAGATCCTTTTGCAGAGCCCTGTTGGCTTTTCCACAGTCCATACTGAGGACTTATTGTGACCAGATTTTTGCTTAGAAGGCTAATTAAGTCTGGATTGCCATGCCTGAGGAGATATAGCTGTCAGACAGAGTTACTGTGTGCTTAGACTCTTTTGAAAATTAATTTTTATGATCAAGCAGGGTTCCTTTTTTTTTTTTTGCAGTATTATATAATTCTGTAAATTGCTTTCTATTCTTACTGCTGGTTTCATTTGGTGCATTTCTGTCCTTAAGACAGTTCTCTATATGAAATTTCAAATACTATAAAACAGTGGCTCCAAACCTGAGTTGGGGGATTCCCTAAGGGTCCCAAGATAAATCTGAGGGGTTATAAAACTATTAGGGTGATTAAAGGACGGTGTGTAATTTGGGACTAATTATGGGGACATTTTTTTTTTTTTATTTCAGTCAGTTGTCAGTTCAGTGTTGAGTTTTATGCTATAATATTTGAAGATTTTCAATTGTATGTTTGGCTGTAGACAAATTTTGCATGTTTGCATATTCAGCTGACCTACTGTGTCACTAATTAGCTGAAATTAATTAACTTTCCAACGGAACACTATCTCCTCACATAGTTCTTTCCAGGAAATGTCCTTTAGATCACCAGGAAGTTCTGAGAAAAATTACAGATTTTAATTAAAAAGTGTTAAATACTAAATACTTTCACCTTTCCAGGCCTCCTTCACATCTATCACACCCTCTTTGTACAGCTGACAGCCCAGAGGTCACAACCTGTGATGAGGGGTCACAGATAGACATGGCTTCTTGTTGGGAACAACAACAATCTCAACAAACTGACCATTCCAAGCTTTAGACAGGTCATATTTATTGGATAGATTGGTCTACAGTGGTTTCTGATTCTGCGTCCACTCCCAACACACATGCATTCACACAGAAACGCACACACACAGACACGCAGACTTGAGGCTGTCAGGTTTAACACACCAGTCTGAATACCAGCTGTCATCAATTTTCTTGTCTCACTGTTCCAGTCTCTTTTACGCTGTCCCCCACACTCTGTCACTCTTTGTATTCCTTTTATACACCCCCCACCCGGATTCCTTGTATCTGCCGCTTTTTCTCACCTCTCAGACTGTGAGGCAGGATCCAACATTCTTTTAGTGTGTTGTTTGTCGACATTGCCAACATCCTAGTTGTGTAAATGTCACACACCCACACTGCTTCATCAACAAGGTCTGCCCTGTCGTCAGCTAAAAAAGTTTGCCTATTTTAAACTGCCGTGGCTCCAACCGAGGATTCAAACTGTGATGATTTACTATTGAATTCATGACAAAACGTTGGTAGGTACTGTCACAAATGCTTAACACCTAACATTTATAGCATGGAGAATATACCGAGCATACTTGCAATATACTATGGAGGCAAATCCAGCAGTACAACAACACAGCAGTAAGTCCTTGGTCCTGTTCAGGTAAAACTCACCCATTTTTCACAGAGCACAAAGTCTGGACAAGCAGATACCATATCATCCATACCATCCACTCCTTAACTGCACAAAAGCAATGAGGTGTAATAGTTTATTTTGCCTTTTCACCTCAAGAGTTGGATCCAATGAACATCTTCATTAACTACACTGGAGGCATTAATTTGTGGCTTGCAAAAAAGGTTTACTGCTCAATAGATATAAAGCAGAATTGATGATCCCTGAACTGGAATCACACAGGTAAAAATCACAAGGCCCCCTGTCCTCAATATTTACCACCAGGTAAAAGAAATTAAGGTTGTTCGAAACCTCAACCACACTTCTGTACTTCATTTTGACATTGCCATCAGATGTGCTTTATATCACCTTAATAAGGATTGCTCTCTCTCTCCTAGCTGCAGCCATAAACCAGCATGTGTTTGTATACTTGTGGAAAGCAGCAATGCTCTGTTTGCTTGTTTTATTAGAAATTATTTCTTGTTTGTAACTGATCCAAAGTTCCAGATTTACTCAGCGGTATTTGACAAGATCAAGGAAAACAGCTCATATTAAACCAAATTTATATTAAAGGCACTGGCGCCCAATCAACTCTAGGATCAGTTAGTTATTTGAACTGCATACGCTACAAAATGATATAAAATAGCTGTATATGTTGTTTATTATGAACCCAAAAAGTGCAATGTTTTACCTTAACTGGTGCATCAAAACTTACCGGAAAGTGAGGGAGGTGTCAAGGATGGTATGTTCATGTCCACACAATCCTGAGAAGACGTCTAACCTGGCGACATGATTGAAAATTTGACGTGACACATTTTTCTGACAAATGTGCTCAAATCTGAATGCAGCTCACAACCCCATGTAACACATATCATATCGAAACTGTCCTGTATGAAGCTTACATGCAAAACCATTACAGAGTATGTCTAACAATCTTGTCACACCCATATACCAAAGAAGGCAAGGCGCCAAGTGAAAACAGAGGGGTGATTTCTCTTTTCATTTCAAAATCCACAATCCACAAATAAAATAATTAAGTATGAAATGTATGAACCATAGAACTCAGGAATATGAATGTGTACTTATTCAAATTAAAAATCAAATCGGTATTCATTTTTTATGTGTTGACTAGATTTCTAAAAATAAAAGGACAAAACATACACAGACTTGACAAGCATCACTAACTGAGCAACCAGATGAAACCATTTCACATCAACCACAGTGTCACATATCTACCCATAAATAACAGTAAATAATATGAATAGTAATAGTATATAAATCTTACCTTTATCAGAATGTCTTCCCTGTTTGCAAAGTCGTTGATTAGGTTCTCAAAGTCTATTCCCTACAGTTGATGTTGTACCTGTTTGCATCCCAGTGAATAACATATATAGAACGACAAATATTTCAAAAGTCTAGTTGTTGTCTTGATCATTTGGTCCCCCCTCCAAAGCTTGGCAAATTGGGTGGTAACCCTGGACACTCAACTGACGCCATATATGGACCATCCAGCCCAAATACCTGAACGGTTCAGTTTCCTTCAAATGCACTAGACTGTGTCCAAACATGTCTTAAGGGAAAACGTTTATAGCATTCGTCCTCAAAGGTGGGGTGAAAAGCCTGTAACAGAGAGTGAATCATACAAATGGGGACACACTTTCACACAGTCTCAATTCAAGTGATTATTTAAACACCTTTCTGGATATACATCATTCATATCATCATTATCCTGGAAGCTACACATTCTTTAATTGTCTTGAAGAGGTCTGAGTCTGAGGTATTCTCTAATTGTGATTCTTTGTAATGATGTTCTTACATATTACAGCCATATGCTCATATTGTCTTAACCTAATTTTATTCTTACTCTGTTGAATAAATCAAAGACAAAGACAATATTGAAGTAACTTCATTTATTTGTTCATCTCTCACTGTTTCCACCACAAAGACCATGTTAGAACATTGATTTACTGTATAAAGTAAGTGCAGTAAGAATCTACTTACATACATGAACCTTATAGCTAAAAGAGCATACCGCTGATGGCAGAACTTTCATTTTGGAACTATTTTTGAACCCTCCTGGGACGTCTTGGTTCAAACAACGGTCAAAGAGACTCACGATGTTTGCTGGGTTGTCATTGTTTTAATGAAGAGTGTTACAGGTCTGACAGCAAAAAAAAAAAAAAAACAACGAAAAAAAAACAGCTTACTGTTTTTTTGGGAGAAGAATCCAGCGTTTCAACATCTCAACGACTGTTTACTTTCATGGTTGGATATTATTAATTCAAAACAAGCAGCAGCCAGTAAATGTGGTGGGAAGGCAAGAAATTGTAAAATTTGGTGAAAAATAGTGGGAAAAGTTGAAGCTTTGTTAAGAATATAAAATGTGTGGGTATGTACAGTAGGCACAAACATACTATAAATATGTACTGTACAGCATACTGTATGTATATAATACTACTCTATGTAGGGTGGGAATAGGGAGGGATTTTGTCTTCTGCCTTCTCACATGCACTGTGAACTGTATGCATGAATTACACTGCAGGTTTTGGAAAAATTGCAAAAATTGCCGCCCACCTGTTCTGACATTGGAAAGGTGTGGGGGAGGTGAAACGGGTTTAAAACTGTCAACCAGAGAGGGCAGTGAAACATGGTTTGGAGTTTGGTGTTAATGTAAGAAAGAGTCATTGGAGCTTACCTGGAGTTCACCTTCCGTGTGGGTTTCCTCATAGCCTCAAAACAAGTGGGCTGGGAACTTTATTCATCTATTGAGGGTGTTTATTTATATTTTTTATGGGCTCACAATGCATGCTAGAACAGGCTCAAGCGCCTCTCCGAGTCACAACCCTGGCAAGGACAAGTGGATATTGAAAATGAATGGATTGGATTGAATGTACCTGTATTTTCTCTTTAACTGCTTATATATTTATACAAGCTCACATATGTGAGTGCTATAATTTTTTCTTGACTTGCTCATGCATGAAACATATTTTTATTCACTCACATACATTATGTGCTCCCCTACAGTCGCTGTGATATGGTGTGCTCACTTGTTTATTCTCTCTGCCAGTTTCTCTGTCAATCACATGCTTACTCTCTGCCCCAAAACTGATTTATTTATTGATCATTCATTCACTCAGCATGTCAGTCAGTGACTCAGCCTCCAACTTGCTTCTCCTTCACTTTCTGCCTCCCTCTCTCAGCTCCTCTCTTGTTTTTCTCCTCTTTCTCTCTCCAAAGAATTCAGGTAGGACAAAAGTAAGATCGCAAATTGCTGAACAGCCGCCTGGTTGTCGCTGAGTTTTGATGGACAAGCAGAGCAGTGCAGGAGAAGAGTGGAGAGTGGTAACATTACTGCTTGGTGATTAATTACACACTGTGGGAGATGGAGGCTCTAGAGGTGGAGATGTGTGTGTCATTTCTGTTTTTGTGAGAGTGCCTGGGTATCGTAGTTTGATATTGCATCTACTGACTGACAGTGCATTAGTGGAAGCGTATAAAAGTGAATCTTGATTTGGGTCGAGCCTTCCTAGCCAATTAAAGGCTGTCTACACAGGATAAAAGTGTAAATGACACACAAACACACTCAGACACGCATACACATGTGTATGACCACATGCACACACACAAGCTGAGGAGAACACCAGGGATACATCTCGGTGTGAGTGTGTCCCTGTTTATGTATCGATGAACACACCAGGCCACCAAACACACGCACCATGGTGCTTGTCTCAGAGCCCATGTGGAAGCACACACATGCTTGTGCACTCACAAAACCATGACTGACCACACTATCATTCAACTGCATGAAGTAGAAGTGGTGAGTGTCATGGGTTCTTTGTAAACTTATGCTGACAACTGACAGTTTGCTAAGCTCCCTTAAAGCACTGCTGCTATGTCTCTCCAACTTTGCAGTTCTCACATGATACATATGAAGTTTACAATGATAATAGTGGCAGATTGATCCATAATCCATAATAATTTTAGATATTATATGGTCTTTAAATTCAGACAGTGGTAGACCCAGGCTTCTTTCTAGCCGATTGTTATTTTGTTTTAACATAACCCTGTAATTAAAACGTTCTAACAATATGATTTCACTTTTAACGTCCTCAAAAATGTGGGTTTTAGGATCAGGACTAACTGCTGTGTTTGGCAAATGTACAGTCTCTTGAGTAACATTGGCTGGGGAAAGTACAAACTTCTCAAAATCCCAACCCCCCCCCCCCCAAAAAAACAGGACCAGGTCGCTAATGTTAGCCTACATTCTGGTCGCATCCAGGAGCAGCTTACACACAGGGTTTGGAAGCTTAATTCTTGGTCCTTTGCCTACAGATTCTGCATACATCTAATGATAGAGATTACACAATGATGAATTCGCTCCATAGTGGATGTGCTGGTGATGAACGGGCCTGCAAGTCTAATGTGCTAATGTGCTTCGTTCATACTGTATGTAGTAAACTAATAGGCTGGACATGCTAACATTTGCAGCTTAGAACAGACAAACACATTGTTTACTTCATTCTTTACACTTCTGTTCTTGTGTTTTTGGTTTTGCAAAGGCTAAAAGAGTGACACCACCCTCCAAACCCCTACACCTTCCACTTACAAGTCATCTGTGTCTATTTATGGTTGCCAAGCTATGATTCGACAATCACTGTGCAGGCAAGGGGTTTAGCAAACAGTCAACTGCATGGCTGGTGCAAACAAAACTTAAACAAACTGAACAGGCCCATGAGTGTGAGAGAGTGAGTGAGAGAGCCAGAAAATGAATGAGACTGTGAAAGTAAACAACTAAATGAGTGAGTGAGCGAGCAGCTGACTAATCAAGTGAGTGAATGAGCAGGTAAGTGACTATGCATCTGACTGATTAAGTCACCGAGCACTTATGCCTAGAAAGCAGTAGAGGCATTTTATATGTTAATGTGTGCGAGAGGAAAGTTAGGAAAGAATGTGGTGTGAAAAGAAATGAGAGGGCAAGCAGCGGTGACAAAAGGTGGAAGCTGGGTAGGGAAGGGATGGGTGGAGGGATGGCAGGAAGGGTGGAGAGAGTGCGGAGTGGATGAATGTGGGGGAGTAGAGGAAGAAGGGAGAATCATTGGAGTGTGTAGGAGGGATGGAGAGAAGGAGTGAGGGTGGCTGTGGAAGCTGGTGGTAATCAGAGGGCAGTGATGGGTGGTCAAGCTGTGCCTATATGTGTGAGTGGGTGTGTGTGTGTGAGCCCCACTGTGGTCAGGGCTCTGTGACAGACCGACACTGAGTTCCTCTGCCCTCAGAGTGTGTCAGCCTGACTGTGCACAGCTGTGTGTGTAAGTTGTATTTTAAGGTGGCTGAATGGATTTTCAGACACTTTTTCTTCTATCCTGCTGATTTGCCGGGTGCCTCAACCAGTGGAGTTCCTGTACCTACCAGTGAGCAGAGGTATAAAGTTTGGATGACACTTTTAATAGAATATTTTACTTTTATCACATCATAACAACCAAAACACTAAAAAATCATTTTTCCCCTTTCACATACCCAAAAAATGACTCACACACTTTGTAATTTAATACATTCATTCATGTAACTATGACCTACTTAGTGTCGCTTGAGTGGGTCATAGTGATTGATTTCTTTTGAAACTCCAAATGATAGTTCTGTATCTAATTATACTTCTGCGATTGTACTTCTCTGAGGCAGCAAATTATAATTTGAACTTTTTCCAAGGATTTTAAAATGATCACTTCCCAGGAATACTCTTTTCCAGGAATTGAGCTGATTTCCCGCCATTATTAATCACTAAATGATGCTTATTTAAATTTTATATTAACTTCAATCATATCTGTAAGACAATGACAACAATCTTTTGAGTAGAACAGTTCCTCTTACTGTAAATGTACACTATCTTTGAGGTGGAAAAAAAAAACCCATAATGCTAATCATCAGTGGTGCGTTGGTGGAGGTGCATTGTTTAAGGTATCGCTGAGGTTATGAAAACCATCCTGGTCCAGTTTGAGTAACAGATTCATGTGGGCGACGACACCAAAACACTGCATGACGGTTTGTAATACTCCCAGACAGGATTTTACAACTACAAAGTTATCACAGCTGCAAGCGTTTCATCCACTAAACAGTAGAAATACACAGTTTAGTTTATTAGAAATGCACGTCCATGTATTGGAATCAACTCGTCTAACTAGGGGTGAAGTTAGTCTGCATATTTGATTAAATCACTTGTTGAATCTTCTGCATAGTTGACATTTACAGTTTCACTTAATCATTATCTAAATCATAATCTTAAAACTATGCAGCCTAACTGTAAACTGACATTTTACTGTAGCATGAAAAATAAGTGTAAGGAAATGGAAGAGCTAGAATTTCCAGGAACTACCAGGATCTTCTGGTATTCAAGCACAACCTGGATTTTTTGACATCTGTGGATGTGGGTTGACTTTGTCTTTCTTTTCTTCCTTTTTTTTTTTTGTTTGTTCGTTGGAGAAAAATGCTCTTGCAATGAACACTACTGCTAACAGCAATCACTTGGCAGTACAGTGTGACAAAGATTGTCAGTGTGGCTGAAAAAACTCACCCCCCTCCAACAGGTGGTCACGTCGACTTCTTTGACAAGGTTCAGGCTGTTTAGTCAGACCTTGGTGTGCCTCAGTTGCAAAACCGACGCAGCCACTGCTTAGTCCTGTATGGTACTTTAATAAATCTATTCACTAAGGCTGAGTGTTTCTTTATCAAAATATAGACCGACCTGAAATTACAATTTCATTCATGAAAGCATTTAAACGAGAAGAAAATAACACTGATCTGTTTTAAAAACATTTGCTGCCCTGTTTCATTCTTGCCATATTACCCTTGAAATTATATGTAATTAATCTCACCATAGGGTGTCTCAATGTAAGTGAACTTTTGCTTTGCTCTCTTTTGATTCTTGTAGCTAACAGCAGATCTAAGGCTGCTCTGCTCTCTAAACTGTTTTCTATTTATATTTGTCTATTTATATCCATTCGAAATGTATGTATGGATGATAACATGTGTGGGTCCCTGGAATTGTTTTTGTGTTTATCTATGCATATTACTTAGATGTGTGTGGGAGGCATATGTGTGTGTGTGTGTGTGTGTGTGTGTGCTCATGTATTTACTATAGCTGCTTAGCTGCTTCCTCAAGCAAATCCCTTGATATCAGTGGTTTTCATATTAACTCCAGTAACAGACACTTAAAACTTGATTATGGTCAGTCATTTGTCAAGGTCATATTTTCTCTAAAGTCATAGATTATTTTGATTATTGAAGTGGATGGATTGACTTGTGGGAAGCTCAGATATCCTAGAACTGAATGTCAGCAGCTGAAATCAATAAGAAACCAAAAGCTGCTTGGATGATAAGATGTTATTCTAAAATATTAGAAAATACATTAAGAAACTGGTTGTCAGTATTGTAAATTGTATGTAATTGGGTGCCCATTTTGTATGTTGTATTAATATCCAAGCTCTCATTAAAAAGCTGCTCATTTCTATAAACATAAAAACTGGAGACAGGTTACCCAAAGCTCTCTCTGTCTCTGTATCTTTTCTTGTGGCTCTCTCTTGGCTCACTTGTTCTGACTGGCTAAGCTTTGAGATCACCTTTCTGTGATCATTGTACTTACTACTGTGTGTGGGCGAACCAGGGAGGGATGGAGACAACGAGAAAGATAGCATACTTTCTTGTCTGCGTCTCTCCCTTCTTTCTCTTTGCCACCGCTCTGCTTTGATTTCTCCCCTCCTTTCCTCTTTCCTGTCTTCTTCTACTTATTTTTCGTCTCTCAAAAATACACACACAAACACAAGCAACTTCACAGTAAAACATACTGTGTGTATGTGTGTACACACAAACTGGCGTCCCAGTAGGATGGGACACTGAGACACAAACCAGTAGAGCCCAGTGTGAGCCCAGTCATGGATCACCGGTAATCCCTACAGTGGATCAGTGCCCCTGTGTGTGTTTGCGTAGACAAATGTGTGTGTTCGTTTGTGTGTGACTTGCTGAACTTTTTAGTGTCAGTCATGACTGTGAGCACACACACAAACACCTCCACTGTGCCAACATTTACGCACACACACTAAGTATGAGTATCATCCACCTCCCTTGTCAACATTTCCTATTAGTTTAAATGCCAACATAAACATCTCTATTCCTTTTTATACACACATCCTAACGTAACGCACACACACTCATAGAAACCATCACTCTGCTACTTTACATTCAAATCTTACCTTGGCTCTGCTCGTGATTAAATTCCTTGTCTCCGAGGAGAGCAGATGCTATTGTTTCCTCCCTTTGGCTGCCATGAACGGAATGAGACTTGAGATCCCCATTCTGGCTCAACCGCCTTGCAGTTGCACTGCATCTATGAGGCCCGACATGTAGTGGAATGAAACTACAGGGTAATATATGGTTGCCATTACCCCGAGGCCTGCCAGCTTAACCTCTCTCATAGATCTCCCAGCAGAATCTTCTCTATGTAGTATTCAGAGTTAAAGCTTGTTCTCTCTAAGTTGACTTTTGTGGGTGCAGGCGTATGACCGTTTCGCTGTTCTCATATTCCAGCCTTATTCACATATGTATGAGCATGTGGAAGTTATCTGTCCTGAGTTATAAGTAAAACAATTTTTTTTTCCTCCCCCACCATCATATATGTGTAGTGCTGAGGCTGGCCAACAGGTGGCACTGCAACTCTTTGTTTTCGCTGTGTGTGAGCAGCTGTCCATGGTGCTGAATGTAAATCTCCCTGATCTGCTGTTGCAAAGGGAGGAAGGGAGAAGAGAGGAGAGAATAGATGGGATTGAGGGAATGTATACAAGAAGCGAAGGATGAGAGGATGAGAAGAAAAGGTGGGCAGGATTTAAAAGACGGGACAGGAAGGAAGGGGGTAGATTGTAAATTTAGGAGTTAATGGTAAAGATGAAAAGAAAAACATGATGGGAGTGGGAGGCACTGAGAAGGCAAAGAGACAGGGTTTTTAAAAAAATAAAAGAATGATCACAATACAAAGAAGGTGAAGAGGGAAAAAATGCACAAATGAAGGCAGGAATAAAGGAAATTGCCGAAGTAAGACACGATCTGAATGGGAAAGAGCAATAAATCAGACAGAACACAAAAGACAGAAGAAATGAGGAGGCAGAGATGTAAAGTGAAAAAAGGAGGGATTATCCCATGCTTGCCACTTCAATAAACAGGCTAAACAGGAAACAAGTTTACCCTGTAGGCATTCAGCAAGGTTTTTATTAGTTGAATCTGGCAGAATGGTGGACACTGAGGGAGGATGGCCAAATCGATGGAAAGACACGGAGAGACAGGATGGAAATGGAAGAAAAAGAAGATGATGAAAAGACTTAAAAGTGCTGTTTGTGACGCTGATGTTAATGAGGTGAGGAAATATTAAACAACGGATGAGATGAATGAGGAAATAAGGCAAGGACAGGGAAATGGACAGGAGCAAAAACTGGGAACAAAAATGGAAAAGGCAATCTGCCTGAATGCTGTGAAAGCTGGCTATGTATGTGCCTGTATGTGTGTGTGTTTGTGTGTATGCGTGCGTGCATCGATATTCTCACTTGCTGGTGTGTATTTCCATGTTTGTTTGTGTCTGTCACAGTGACAACAGTGTTTATGCGTGCTTGAGAAGGAGGAGCAGAGGAACAGACGTAGACAGATGGGGCTAAGAGGGGTGGAAGACATTAAGTGTGTCGTGTCCGTCTGTGTGGGAGTGTGCACGTGCTGATGATCCGCGTACGTGCGCGAACGTGCGCGTGTGTGCTGATGATCTCTGATGCAGTGGCAGCAGCAGTACAGTATGCATGACACAGATAGCAGGATTTATGCTCTCCACAAGACTACAGATGGTGACAGGGGAAGCCTCTGCTTCTCTCCATACCCCCTGTATGACTCTCTTTCTCTGTCTGCCCCCACCCAATCGCTCGCTCACCAACTCTCTCCTCTGGCTCTTCAGTGTATATTTGCTTTGCTTTGTCATACTTTGACAATGACCCAGTAATGGGATTGTCAAAGTCAAAAGTCGCTATCTTATATGGCCTCTCTGTCTCTGTAGACTGTTCAGCTGTGGAAAAAGCAGTTACTCACCATGGTTAACCCTGTGTAGAGCAGTTATGGTTCTTAGCCTGTGTCTCAGGTTCAGTGGGAAAAGCAAACGTTTCATTTGTACATAATTCTCTTTCTTTGGTGGAAACATTTTCTCATAAGCATGCTACACAATTTAAATAATTTTAAGAGGCAAGTCTATACAGTAGATACTGTGCCTCTTAAAAAGGTCATTTAATAAAATCAATGTGAATTAAGGTTAGGAATTGTCGTTGATTTATTGTAAATTGGCCACATACAGAAGCCTACTGTAAAACATCCAATAGTGTACCTTGTCAGTCAGTCATGGCTGCTAGCCAACTCACAAGCTATTGATGAGCCAAGTTGAAGAGACCACTTCTTGGAAGAAAATAAGTCTCGGATGTGGTTGTCAAAGGTAGAAGTCAAATGTATGCCAAAAGAGCGTCACATTAGGGACCATGCTATTGAAAAAGGCATAACTTCTCAACAGTCTGCACTGAGCTGCAAGTTGTGCCTGTTATGTGTGGCCAGGTAGTGGGGGTGTTACACACCTGGGAGTGTGTTTTCTTTTTTTTGGGGGGGGGCTGCTGTTCTCCCTCCTGTCCTCCCTCGTTGTTCCTTCCTCCACAGGCGGCAGTCAATTTGACAATCCGAGAAGGGCTAAAGAGGAGGAAGAGGGAGGCCGCGCTCTTGGGGGATTCTGGGGCAGCAGCAGCAGGGGAAGGTTTGCTTTTCTTTCTGTTGAGCTGAGGTAACCCTTCTTTTTCCCTCTGTCCGTGATGGCAGAGTTTTCTTATTTTAGTTTGTTATTTTAGTTTGAGTTGGAGATCACCGGTAGTCCTGTTTGTCGTTTTGTGTTAGGTTAGGCCTGGTTTTTCCTAGTTAATGGGGAAGTGCAGGGCGCAACGGCCCGCAGCGTGGCTGGCCCTCTTTTGTTCCTTTTGGTCGGGGTCTCTATCTCTTTTTGGTTCATTACTTTATGGGTTTCCCTTTTCCTTTTCTTCACCCAGTGCTAATTTATCAATAAACAATCCTTTTTCTTTTGCAAACTTTGAAACTTTTGTGTGGCGTCGTTTTATATGTTGTGGTCTCATTGAGCCAGCATTAAGTCAATTATTAATTTAATTCTATGAGGCCGTAACAGTGCCACCACCAGAAAGCCAATGGGCTGAAGTACTGTGGTGCAGACACCATTGATTCAAGTTGAATGATGACAAACATTGGGATTGTCTATCTTTTCTAGCGAAAAAACGTTTTTGGGTTTTTTATATTTGTTGATGGCTTTGTAATATCTTAAAGCATTTGACTCTAAAGCTTCAAAAGGGTGAATGTACTCATGAATCTCACGTGTAAAATTAGTGGAGGGCCATTTTAATAAAGTATATTTAACACAAGTTTTACTCTGGAAATGCTTACCGGCATGTCTTTAGACATTTACATCAGCATCTCCTTGAATTTAAAACTACATGAACAAAAAAAAAAAAACACTTAAAAATGCATCTTTGTTATCAACCACTATGGATCAGTTTTAGGACTAGGATTCACTCTAGGGCAAAACAGTCAGGGATTACTTAATTGACTTGCCAGCTCCTGTTCCAGATTTATCATTGACAGAGATGCTTACGTATATACTTAAGTAAACTGATGATGATAGTCTTACTATGGCATCAGTGTTGCAGCAGCTCCCTTAAGGTCTCAGTATGCTTCAAATGAACTAGGTCATGCAATATCTGGTGCAACTGCATCTGGAGGAAAAGTGTCAATGTAGCTCCTACAAATGGCCATATTCGACGTTGGGGCGAAACAGCTTGCTATCATAGTCTCCTCCAGGCATTTTGTGTCTAGCATGTGTCTTTCGTAGTCTCATTGCAATAAATTGTACAAATAGGGATAATGGCACAAGTTTTCCAACAGTCTCTTGTCATAGACTTTTATTATTTGACTTTGTTGTAGTGATTCTAGTGATCCTAGAAACCTGATATCAGAGATTTCCTGGACAACAGTAATTTCTCTGCCGTACTAGGTTTCTTTCTTTCTTCCTTTGAGCTTTTTATAAGTATACATGTACATGATGAAAGACTTAAGTCTAAGGCAGATGGGCAGCTGGCAAGAGAGATCACAGAGTGACATGTCCTTGTCTGGCACAACGTTTCCTCAATTAGTCTAAATAATGCCTTTTCTACAACTGAACATTTGACTCTTTGTTAGATTTAGATATTTTCATGAAGTGAGCAAAAGCATTATGAAGGGGATTTCAGACACTATTAGACGATCCAACAAATTCAGAGTTTGTAGCATACCAAGGCCTTTCTACCTGGCCACTCTCCATCAGCCCTGGACCTTTCCCCTCTCACTCTAATGGAGAATAAAGAAGGCTCCATGCAAGTTGGCAATACTGAAGAGAACATTTTCTTGGCTTGCCTCTTCATAGCATATATCTTTGCAAAAAGTGTCTAACACATTCCACTTGTTGGTAAGGAATGACTCTTTGGGTGTAGTGAAGTTTGCGAGTCCATCAGTAACTATGTTTACTTGCACAAAATATTCAGAAAAAGAAAATATCCTTGCTAAGCTGTTTGCACGGCTAATGAAAATGAATATTCCAGTAATTTCCACTAAGATGATGAAAAGATTGGCAGTGCAATATCCAACAAGCAGTTCATGTCCAAATCTGTCATAATGCTAAAAGTCAGTGTGTTTCTCCTTCCAACCATGAATGTGGGCTTTTGTTTTGTGCGTCTATCTTTACCCAGGCCTTTTCACAGCAGCTATTTTGACATGAAATAGTAGGGTCAACACAGTTGTTTCTAATGATACTTTTAAGGGTCCTGTTCCATTTTTTTGCAGCACAGCCAATCTGCACAACAGCAGCAGCCTGACTCTGTTTGACTTGAATGGAACAGAACCTTAATTAGTATTACTGGTAACACCTGCATTGACCCTACTACTTCATGTCAAAATGGCTGCTGTGAAAAAGGTCTATTGTGCGCCACCAAAATGCATCCTTGTTTTTGCTACTGACTGGATCAGATAATTATCATAAGTGTCTGAGAACACAACCTTACAAAATAATTAAACATTTTCTAATTCTTTGAGCTAATCTGCTGTGTGTCTCATTTTGAAATCTCAGTGAAGGTGAAGAGTGTCAACAGTGGAAATGTGAGCGTAGCAATGCACCGACTGGGTAGAAGTTGTTGTGTTGGACTACAGAAAGCGTAGCTTAGTCTTATGCAAAATATTTAACATCACTGCTGAATATTTAGCTGATTTTGACAATGCGGATGAGGACTCCAATGGCTGGAGGGACAACAGGAAGAGGAGGATGAACCAGCTGTTGCGAGGCTAAGAAGTTCTGGAGACTGCTGGTGGTCCAGTTGGAACTGTGACCCTATGTTGTGATTCTATGCCCACATAGGAGATTTCATAAACTAGATTAAGCAAAACATATGTCACATTTTTATGTAGGGTCCTTTCAGTAATGTTGTTGAACAATCTGAGCCACAAAAGGTATTTTTAATGGACATAATGTGAAGGTGTGCAATTGTCCACAACGATTACATTGTAGCACATTTCATGTCTGCACTCTCAGTCAGTATTGGACCAAATTCAAAACTTGTTGCCCCAATCATACAAAATAATGGCAAAATAAGGTCCAGTTTGAATAATACCTGAAAATGCGGAAAATGCTTCATTCGGAACTTCCAAATGTAATATGCTGTTTACATGACCAAATTTGAAATATTCTTATATTCTGAATTATGATTTTTGTGCATGTAAACATAGTCAGTCCCAAGCTGTCTCTTATTTGTAGGCCACCTGTTGACCCTGCTGAGCCTGCAGTTACCTACAGTCTTCATTGCCTTCACACAAACTCTGAGTGTGCAAAGGCATCAAGGTAAGAACTTCAATGCATCAATGCTCCTCTATAGCTTTACAGATCTCACTAAAGTGGAGGAGAGGATTGGTGCTCACTACCAAGGGCATTTCCCCTCCGTGTGATTATTTTGCTGCCCACTCTGTAATGGAGTAACTTGTTGTTGAATATGAGAACTATTATGCTGCAGACCAAGGACAAGGAGACAAGTAATTCTTTTTTTTTTTGGAAAGTAATTAAAAATCTTTCAAGTGGCCCGTCCTAACAATGTGGCCTTGCTAGGTGTATATTAATCATACAGAAACACACAGACTTCCTGTTAGTTAATAAGTAACTGTCATGAAATACATGCCATTATTGGCCCGTGTCATGTATTTAGCCATGCATGTTCGATGCAGAGCGGCACGGTCACCTCGCAGCGACAGCGCTAACCACTGCGCTGTGGTTGGAGAGTTTGTGGCTGGGGCCTTTCTGTGTGGAGTTTACATGTTTTCCTCATGTCTGCATGGGCTCTCTCCTCAGTCCAAAGATATACATACAATATAGGTTAATTGGTGACTCTAAATTGCCCATAGGAATGTGAATGAATGTTTGTCCCTATGTGTCAGCAATGTGATGAATTGGCGACCTGTCCAGGGTGTTCCTTTGCTTCTTGCCCAATTTTGGCTGGGATTGGCCTCAGCCCCTCGTGACACTGATAAAGGTAAGTGGTTATAGAAAATAGATGATTGGATGTTTGATGCAGTTTGCTATGTGGATGATATGATCACAGGAAGAAGCACCTGTATGATTTAGAAGACTTATTTTCTGCAGGGCTTCACCCGTGATCACATAACTAACTAATGATTTGTGTTGTAATCCATTAACACATCAAGTGTGTTTGAAACAGCTAAATATGCAAATGTTTGCAAAGCTGACAGGTCTAAAAATATCCTGTTGTAATTGTGATCTGAAATGGATGGTGAGATATGATGAAAGAATGTGTTTACTGGATACTTCTCCTGTTTCCTTACTGCCTTTGTATCTGTATCTCTTCTTTCCTCACTTGTCTGTAGTCCACTGGTTTATTCAGCCTCTGTCCATTCGTGTCTCTTATGTTCTCTGTTTTTCTGTTTCTACTGCAAAGAGAATTACCTTTCTTCCTCACCTTTTTCAGTCTCTCTTTCTACCTTTCACACACACACACACACACACACACACACACACTGATTTGTTCTTTCTCTCACAACCTCTGGTTGTGAGATCAATGCCTCCCCCAGGTAGGCTGAGTCTGAGTTATTCTGCTACACAGTGTGGGAGAGTTAAAAGGCAGACCAGTGGCATACTGAGTCAAATTTTATGTGCATCTCAATGCTCTTTGCATGTTTTCTGTATTTGAAAATCACTAAACGGGAGTCAGACTAGACGATTTCTCTTATCCTACAAAGATCTGAGGGGAGGATTCGGTGCTGTGCTCTGGAAATGAAAATAGCACAAAGATTTCGACGAGAGCGGCTGTAAAATGAAGATGAAAATGATCAGTTTGCCTTGAAACTACGCACCATTGTAAAGCTATTTTATTTTAACTTAAATGCAGATTCTCTCAGTAGTCAGAGTCAAAACTGAATATTCAAAAGCTTCATTTTTTTTCATTGGCTCAACAGGTGGTTGTTTTCTTTTACTGATTTATATATTTTGCGTTAACAAACTTGGCACAGCTGGTATAATAAATCCCACAGCGCACCAAATTCCACGTTTTACTTGACCACATGCAGAGTTAACTGTACAGTATTTATCTATTCCCTCTATTGTCGCAGCCATGTCATTAGAGATATACAACACAGCATTAGAAGCTGGCTTAAAACACTACCAGTGTCAGTGCGTATGTTTGTTTCTTTAGGCATAGACGCACGAGTGTCTGTATTAGCAGATAGAAAAAGAAAAATGAGAGAAGATCGCTGAGACAAATCAGTGGATTGGGGTGAGGGCGATAGTCCAGAAAGAAGGATCAGAGAGTTAACCAGATGTATTTAACCAAAATTTAGAACAATCCTGGATTTTCTGTTCCAAGAGCAGGGCTCACAGAAAAGCTCCCAATTCACAACTTGAGATTACCTCAAATCTGTGTTTTATGATGACAAGAACTGTCATGAAATTAACCACTGATATGCCACATGAGCTTGATCTTAACAAATGACTAGGCTATAGAAGTTGTGCATTTGCACTTCTGCTGATTGTTTAAGCCTTTCCACAAACCCAACATAGAGTTTAAATAATGAGGCTCTATACAGCATTTTGGCACCTTTCAGCATGTTGTTTTGGTTTAACGGCTGAGTGAATGTGAATGTTGCACTTTCATTCACCAGGTGGCCAGAAATATGACTCCGAATGAACGCTAATGCTGCTCTGTGTCTGCTGGATGTGTAAATTAGCTGCTGTTTGCTAACAAGTTCACCAGAAAGTTGATTATATGTCATTGTTGTGCTCTTAGCTGGTTTCTGCTGCCCCTAAGTGGCCAAAATACTCAGTTATTGGTCCCAAAGTTATTGTTTTTTTAGCCCCCTTTCCAGTACATCCCTGCCACTCCACCTCCCTTGTACTTGTGCAATTACAGGGTGTACACATCATGTATCTTGGCGACTTTAAGTTGTTTTCAATGTCCACTGTTAAAGTTAAATGACCTCCACCCTCCAGCACACATACACACACACACCGGTGGTTATGCAGGTCCTGAGGTATTATCTCACTGTTCTTGCAGCAGAGCACGGAGCATTTATCAATCTCAGTTTCACTTCACACCCACACACTTTCACACTGGCTCAGTTGTCTTTTTTTCTTCTTCTGGTAATGCTCTGTGTAGATGTGTGTGCGCACCCGTGTGTATTCATACTCACATAGCGACAATATTGTTTTATTACCAGGAGGGCGAGGCTCCTAATTTCCCTTGAACAAGGTCATATCCTGTCTAGTGAGAAACAGGAAACAAAGGCCATGCTCGTCAAGAGGAGACCTGGATCCCACTGCTGCAAATCACCGATGTCATGCCTTCTAAGTAGAGCTGGTCCCCTTCCTCTCTTTAGCGCTCATGACTGTACACACATGCTTGAATGCATAATGCAAGCCAAGCCGAGATCTAACTCACAGCCATGCTGTTTTGTCTCGCTGTGACAGATAAATCTGAGTTGCGGTTTTGTGCGTCTGTGTGTGCATGCAGCGCCCACGGCACCTGTCAATCACCGCTGTCGTTTTTGAATGAGCTTCGCTGGGAGATGCGGGCCTATTTGATTTGATCGCTGAGGCAAAGCATACGGCCTGTATCACTGTATCACACACACAGAGGGGAGAGAAAGTTGCTATTCCTGCAATACGTCAGATCCTCTTGAATGCACACATGCCGCCAGCATGCATAAAGACCAGCAAAGACAAAGACAGAAACAAAAACACAGACACATATGTGCACATGTGCACAGTTCCTGGATATATTCTATTACAGCAATGCTCCAGTGCATTCAAATGAACAATATCTTTATCATTCTTAGGAGGAAAGAAAAAGAGAGAGAGACATCAACCTAAAGGAGAGACAGATCTGATGGTGAATAGCTGAACGCCTGTAAAAAGTTGAGCATGTGAGCAGTGTGGAGAGAGACAGAGGGGAAGGAAGGAGGGATGACAGTGTGAAAAAGAAAGACAGAGTGACAGACAGAGTGCGTCTGGTCATAGGGCTGGAGGCTTGTCTCCTGCTGAAGAGAAAGTACAGACAGAGTGTGGGCTAGCTTGGCCTGCTAACCTTGGAGTGCTAGTAATTGGCACTTAGCATTAAACAGCCCCTTTCCCTCTGGGATAATAAGACTCATGGAGAAAAGAAAGAGCTGTGAGCTTTGAGAGACTTAAACGAGTTTATCACACACACAAAATATTACCTCCAGAGAAATGTAACCTAAAAATACAAATGGCCGATATATTATAAAGGGAAATGTTATTTTCTCAAAACACTACACATACTGCATACCTTAATACACTCTCCAATATTTCAAATGTAAACATTCACAAACCAGCATAATATGTAGAAAAAAACTGAACTGAAGGCTAGTATACTGTTGGATGTCTTACTACCCAGGCTTCACATCTATTCATATATTTGGAAAATCTTATTTTCTACATTTTGAGGCTCCCAGAGCTAGGTAACACTTACGATTTCAGTATGTATTGCAAAGCGAAAAATCATGCACTTGGCTGTGGAAAGAGTAGAGCCACCTTGAAAAGGGCTGTTAATCATTCCAGCCTCACTTGGGGTCCAGATTCAGCCTGCTTTGATTCACTGCACTCGAAAGTAATATAAGCTGTTCTTTTTGGGGATGGCGGGGGAACTCGTGTTATGCCAGTATTTGTAACAGATAATATCTGTTATAATACTGATACTGTCTGAGTATTGCAGGCCATTATGTATAATAGAAAAATCACATTGCAAGTGCTATACATAAATAAGACACAACTAATGCTAATAAATGTGACCCCTCATTATTTAAAGCTGCATTAAGCTGTTTTTTTTCACTTGGGGATAACATGTTAGCAAATGTTTATGTTGTTTATGTCCACGTCTAGCACAAGGCAGCAGGATGTATTTGGTGTTGTGTTTCTGGCCACTGATGTGCATACAAAATCCACCCTCCTTTTTTGCTGCTCTGTTTTGGTCTCCACCAACTCCGGAAAAAAATAACTGCAGCTTGATGCACCTCTATGTTTAGCAGCTAGTTGCTAGCTTTGTCTGTCATCTTGTACTGGGAAGGTGGTGTGCATGAGGTTGTCAGAGCTTTATTGTTAAGAAACTGCTGGAAACTACACTAATAAGAGTGAGACTGAACCAAAACAATGAGCCGAAAGACACTGAAATGCTTGTTAAAGGGGACCTGGTTATGCTCATTTCCAGCTGTAGATTTTTATACCAGCGTAGCTTTGCATGATTCACAGTTAAAAAACCTCTTCTACTGGCTCTACATGCAGACTTCTGTTCATCTTCTGACTAAAAAAAGTCTTTTTAAGTGTGGGCACCGCTTCACTCTCTTGCCGTTGTGCTCATTGGTTTGACAGCTACAGTAACTTAGCTTGGAAAATAGTCATATGGGTTACTGAATTTGATTAATTTACAATTTGTCAGGCCACAAATGAGACGAGGATTAGGTTGGAAAAATGTTCAACCCCGCCGGTGCAGAGTTCTGTGTTTGGGCCTTAATTAGTCCAGTCCAGTTTTTCTGATGAACATGCTAGTAATTGGTAAAATAGTCATTATCGTGTGTTTTCTTTAGTTGCAGTGTGTGGAGCCTCTCAGCTGCTGAGCTAATAGTTAACTAAAGGCCAGCAGGTATAACAACAGCAGTGTGTGAGACTATAGCACACTTTAGAGTAGTGGCTTCGCCCCACTCATTTGCTCAATGGATTTTGGGAAGTTTAACCGAGACACAGTACTTTATTAAAAAAAAAAAAAAAAATCCTTTTGTACTTGTAATTGCATCTAAATGAAATATTGAACCAATAATATATTTGGGATTGCAGCTTAAATGCAAAACAAAGTATTGAGTAAAGTAAGTAAAAAAACAACTAATTAAACCTATTAGACAGGGCACATATATTAGTACTTCCCAGAGCTTGTTTCACAACACATACTGAGAGGCTGTACAAGTAAACTGTACAAAGTTGAACAGATAACTTTAAGTATCAACATTTTCTAAGATAGAAAAAGAAAATGTCACACCTTTTCTACAAGAAAAGCAAGAAAAGCATGCACTGTTCGTTTGTTCGTTCGTTCACTCTTCTTGGACATGAAGAAAATTATCAATATCAAAGATAGTCCACGAAATCAGTCTTACCTGCATCCTATATATGTACTAAAGACTCATGTATACTGCTCAGGTAGCTGCATCACCACATCCCACCACAATATTGTTTCTTCAAGATTACAGCTGTGATCTAGTAAAAATCTAACCCCGAGTATGCCTCTCCTGGGTCTTTTCTGCTGCATTTCACATCAAAGTAGATTTTGCTCCAACATTACGATTTCACCATTATCATATTACCCAAATGATGCTATTGTAGCCAAATGTGATCATTTAATTGGACTGTGCTGGAGATGTGTTGAAAATGTTCTTGTATTTTGGCTGTGGCTAGTGTTTAAGCACCTTAGGGATGGCCCAAACATTCAATGGGGAGACAAAGCCATGTATTTTTCAAAAACCTCTTCACAATGAACTTAAACCACCATATTCCTGCCTGCATCTTAGATACTTCTCACTCTTCTTCTTTTTATTTTTTAGGTAATATTCCAGTATCGCTGTCATCCCAGTATTTTTCCCTCCACACATCATCTTCTTAAAACTGAGTGTTATCATAGTGTTAGTCATCATTTCTGTGTTAAAAAACAAATACTGTCCTGTGGCACTGTAAAAAGCGGTGCATGAAAAGTGGCTTCATCTTCAGGGGAGATGTTTTACCTTTGCACTGGTGATCAACATATTATTAACACACACACATAAGGAAGACCTAAAGGGTGTTTTTGTCTCCTGTTTCCTCACTCGGATCTAATTACGCTCTGGTGAAACAATTCTTTAACAGTTGCTGTTTTCTGAATATTTTCTTTAAGCTGAAAATCACGCACAGTAAAATCATTTTAACCCTTCGAAGAATTTAGAAAACACTTGAAACTTGGTTTCAAATTTGGGTAGTTTACTATCAGATTAACGATTTATTTAAATACTGTAATAAGAAAGAAACAAGTTAACATTTGAAACTTGAAAGTTTGTAGCTATTATTTAAAACTTCTAAATAAGCTATCTTATCAGGGCGGTGTGGGTGTGATTTAATCAGCTTTGACTCTTGACACACCAACTGTCACATACACAAAGTACAGAATGTAAATACACTGAATAGCTATTGCTGAAAAAAAAATGCAGATCAAAAACAGATTAAATCAACACTGTGTAGAAATTGTAATTTTTGTGAATTAGCACCTCCACTTTCAGAGTGCAATACTACTGTCGTAAATATGGACAGGTGTACATGTGCATGTGTTATGATCAAAAACTAGCGACTGGACAACTTTGCTAAGAGCCAAACATCAAGCAAGCAAGACATAGCAGCCAGCTAATTTCACTAACGAGTCCAACAGAACGCCGTCCATCTTTCTGCCTTTTGTTTCACAAAGCTCGCGCCAACGTCTAAAGGACATCACCAGATCTCTTGAAGATTAGATATGTCCATTGAAGCTGGTAAGTCCAGCTATGTTGCCCACACATCCAGGTCCGGTTCAATCACAACACTGTCTCCGCTCCCTGTCTACAGTATATTAACCCATGCTCCGGGCCTAAAAACCTATTCTTCTTGTGGTTAAAAACACTTGGTACAAACACCCCCCCAGAGCTGTCAACTCACAGTCCAGGCAGCCCGGCTAATAAACTGCTACAGTTCGCAGCAGTTTATTTTCCATTAGGCCGCGAGGGCATCAGAGGGTAATTCAAAAAACATTTTCTCCATAAAATAAGGCCCAGTTTCACCGAATTAAGTGAAAAAGTTGGTTATATAGTGCAAGAACAGACATTTGGGGCGGCAGCATTCATCTGATTATAGTTCAGTGTAACATCCAAATGTTTAAAACCTATTATTTTATGGTAGAAAAGTTACACAATGTTGCTTTAAATTCTAACATAATTATGTTCGTGTCATTCTTAGATGTATGACTGTATTACCATATTTAGAGCTTTTAAAATCCAGAGACAAATCCAGAATAGTAATATTTACTCTGCTCCTTTTTGTAAAAAAAATGTCATCTGTTTGGCCAAATTTGCAGCTTATGGCATCCACAACAATCGGGCTGTCACATCACAACAGCACATTGTTTGTAAAATCCTTTTCTCTCTGTGACCGTCTGCATAATCAAGCCCACAGATCATTACCATGTGTGCCATATTAAATTTCTGCCAAATCCCAATTAAGGTAGGATTACCTATGCATGGCCAGTTTTATCCTCATTTTGGAAGTGGGGTGCATATCCACAAGCAGCCCACAGTTAATTTGGGCTTGAATCTAATATGTACCTGTGTTTGCTTTTGCCATTGGAGCTGGCATTGCTAGTGTGTATACTGCACATTTACAGCTAAAGATCCCATGCTCCATTTATGACTAGTGGAAACTTTCCGTTACTGAGACAGCAATTAACTTAAAACTTTCCGCCATTTGCAGTGTCAGTGCAGGCATTTAATTGATTCCCATTAATTGCAGGTGCTGCTGCAAGTGAGTGCCTAAAATTATCATGACACACTGTCGTCATCAGGAAATATATCTCTGTGTGATAGACAGTGAAGCCTGAATTTGGATTTTAAGAAGATGAAGAGCTCTGCGCAAAACTCATTAAAAATAGTTAACAAGTGACATTGCTTTATTAAACATGTGCTTACAGTACGCACACATGTGCACAAGCGCGCACAAACGCACACGTCCAAAGACACACATTCACCCAGCGCCACTCCAGGGACTTAATTATTGCCACATATGAGCAGAGGAAAGCTATCTTATATTATTAACATAGTTTCATTTTCCTTTTAATATTCAAGAAAATCTTATTAAAGGGAAAAAAACTTCCTTTGCTGAAAACAGAGAGGAGATCTTGATTAAATAAAAATATCTTTGTTCCTTGCCTTGTCAGAGTAAGAAAAAAAGTTGTGATGATAAGGTCAGCAGGTTTAGCCTTTGAAGAGAAGAGATATATCAATATTAACAACACTCATCCTAACCCTCCACCCCGACCTCCTATTCTTCTGACACTTTTTCCTCTCAGTGCCACTGGACATGGATAAAAAGTGTGGTCTTTTATGCTCTCGCAACAAATGCAGGCAGAGTTCTGAAAAGATCCTTTAAACTTCCTCTGAACCACAATGACAGGCCCTGCAAAAAGGAGATACTTTTTTTTCTCATGTACCCAAAGACAGCAGAATATTTAATGAAACCACATCCATCTTGATACATATCTGGATCTTGTGATTTCATATTCTTCACGTTTTTTTCATGTTATTTCATTCAACATCTCACTTTTATGCAACATGAAACGGCTACACTGTCTCGAACATGCAACCCAGCAGGAAACAGTACATCATGCATTATTTACACTGTGAACTGTTCATGAAATTACGTCTCTTGTCATGTAAGGTGGGTTATTTACATCATACAGCATGCTAAATAACAATGAGCCCATCCACTCTCCACTAATTTTTAGAGATTTTTTAATGCTGGTGTAACATTAAATAGTATTTATAGTGTCTGTTGGGAGTTACCTGAGGACATTTCCTCTGTAAAGTTGCTTTACAGGAGGTCAACACCTGCAGCACACCTATGTAGAGTTACAAAGAGCCTGTGACGTTTGCCACACTGATGCATGATGTGACTCAAAGCTCACCAACTCTTCAATCACCCAACTCGATATTAATCCATAATAAAGCGGCCACAGGAATCTAGAAAACACACACAACCATCAAGGTTGTTCAGTCTTGATCTCTTTTTTGTAATTAATGGAAAATGATCAAACATATTTAAAATATATTCAAAATATGCACAGAGATAGACAACCATGTGCCAGATTTCTTTCATTCACTTTATACACCTACACTGATCTGTTTGTAGCCTGCTGAAGAGCCTGCTGCAGTATTATGGGCTTGTTCTGTCTTTGAAATATATGAATAGGATTTATGTTACACCTACACTCTCACTCAACATGGGGACTCTGCGATTGTAAAGTGTAATACATATATATTTCTTTTCAGTATTGCTGTCATTCAAGAGATAAAAGTAGTTCATGAGAAAATAGTGAAAGGTTTAACAACACTGTATTATGCAATGATACGTCATTATGATACATCAATCATTACATTTCAAATGCTAGAAAAATTCATTCTGGGATTAACATAACCTTAAAACAGACGATCAAATGGGTCTGCAAATATATCTGTCTATATCTATCGTATGTGGTACAATTTATTGCCTTTCAAATATTTCAGTCAGTACTATTGTGAGGCAACAGAATTACTTCATGCCAGTTCTTCTTAATCTAGGGGGTCCAATAACAGTATAGTACGTGGGATCATGCAAGATGATTAAAGGACCAGTATGTATGATTTAGTGGCATTGCAATCCCCTCGCCTCACTCTCTCCTTTCTAGCATGGCGGTCACGAAATGCGAAAATTATGTATCTAGAGTTAGTTTGCATGTCCTGGGATATTGTAGAAACAAGGTAGTTCATCATTGTTTCACAATTTTTATTTTTAGGAGATTTTACACTAATAAAAACACAGTTTATTTTATTTATATTTTTTATATTTTATATATATGTATATGTTTTATGTTATATTTGTATTTAGCATATTATATTCCATTTCTGCCGTAATTTGTGAATAGAGCCCCCTAAATCTAAGACATTGGGCCTTGAAAGAGCTAAGAAAGAAAGCATACAATATTGTTACAAGAAATTATGTTAACTTTCATCTCTTTGTGGGCTCTAAAAATCATATTTAATGACACAGATCAGTTGATCAGTTCAAAATCTCAATTCACTGAATGCTTTAGTTTATGGGCAAATATCTGCAAAACTAATCACATTTGCATCAGCTGTACTTTGTGTTGTGTTTGTGCTAATTAGCAAATGTTAGCGTAGGTGGTTGTCAAAGTTACTGCAGGGGGCCGCCAAGTTATTATTTTTTGATCATTGTTTGATCATTTTTTGACTGTTTTTTTTTGTTTTTGTTTTTTTTTTTTTAAGTGCACATTAACACAAATCCATAAAATTATTAATAAATTAATAAATTAGCTTATTCATCCATCCATCCATCCATTTTCTGTAACCACTTATCCTCACTAGGGTTGCCAGGGGGCTGGAGTCTACCCCAGCTGACTTTGGGTGAGACGCGGTGTACACCGGCTTATCACAGGGACACATACAGACAAACAACCATTCACACTCACATTCACACCTACGGGCAATTTAGATTCTAGCTTATTCATTTTCAAAACAAAAAAAAAACAAATAAACAAAAACAAACAAAACAAAACAAAACTTTACACAACATTAATGATAAGCTGTAAACTACCCATGAATCCTCATGCAATTATGGGAGTGAGCACTACAAGTTATTATAGACCCAGTTTAATACGCAACTTTATGCAATATAGGCTACTGTATGTAGGAGGTCCCTGCTCCGTCTCCCTATCAGCTGCGGGGTCCTTGGCCTGAAAATGTTATTAAACCAACTAACTACTTACACTAAACTAACATGGTAAACAATAAACCTGCAGACATCAGCATATTAGCATTGTCATTGTAAGCATGTGTTGCCATGCTAGCGTTTAGCAAAGCACCACTGTGCCTTTACAGCCTCACAGAGCTTCTAGCATGACTTCTCATTCATCACATACAAACACAGCATTTGTGTCATTCTGTAAACATGCTGGTCAATATATGGGTTGAGAAAAGGCCCCGATTTTTGTTCTTTAGTGCATAGCACTAGAGTTAAGGACTTGAGTGACTTGAGACTCATTATCAAAAACTTGACCTGGACACCAGATTTGGGAGTAGTCTCTAGGCGAATGTCATTGCCTCCATTATTTTCATGCATAATTATACATCTGGTACACAGGACTACAGATGACTGTGATGCTGCAGCAGCAACCTCATGGCACACTTGCACCTGCTGCGCCATTTGTTATAACCTTCAGCTAAAAAAAGAAAAAAGATGCATGATCAACCACATCAAACTTCATCAGGCCCCTGATAGGTGAGTCATCTGGACACTTAGTGAACATGTTTAACTCAGCATCAGTTATCTAGTTTGCTACAGTCTTTGTTGTGAATGGAGGTAAACTAGAGTGAGTGTTTGTTTGCCTATCACACTTGTTTGAATGCTGGCTTTGCCATGGCTATAAAAATGATCGGGTAACTTAATGATTCATTTTTACCTATGGCTACAGGTTTATTGTTGAGAACGTAATGTTACAGGCTCATTAGGTTACTATTACACTGGTTTGAGTGGCCAGAGGGATGTGTTAATTTAGTAAATTATAGGCTGTCATTAGTTTGAGATTCAGTGTATTTATACAAGACAGTTCTACTGTTAAAGTCAGTGTAAAGTAAGAAGAAATGTGTTATGAGTTTGTCAGACCAAAGAAGAAAGTCAAATTTGAATGTAATATCGACAAGTTCATAAAGTTAGTGTTAAAATTGGGTTAAAATGAGCAGTATTCTCAGCTCCAAGGCTGTGGGGGCGTGTCCACTGAAGCCACTGAAGACACGCCTACTCGTGGGAGTGACGGAAAAGTGTCAGATGAGTTTAGAAAATGACATGACTAACTTTGAAACACTCTGAACGAGATGAATTAATCTCTATCTCTCTGCTGGGGTGCAGGGGTATGCTCAGGGTGGCCTCAGCGTGTCATCGAGCCACCCTTTAGGACCACCCAAAAAATCCTGGACTGAAAACTGTTTTAACCTCTAACTCCACATTTCAGTAATATATCATTCAAAGTCTTTTCACATGTTTTGAATTCAATTTTGGTTAGTGTAGGTCAGGTAGTAAGCCGCACATTTGGAACAATGCTAAACAGCAGTGGCCCTGGCCTTGCTCTGCTCATGCTCAGCAGGTTCACTTAGTTATTACTCAACTGCAAATCATTGTGATTGGCTGCCCTGCTGGAAATTCGTAATAATTTGGTGGTACAGCCCCTGGTTCAAACAGATGATGATTGGTGCATTTATGGACAATCCATGAAAGGTGCTTTCACCTTGTTACTGAAAATTCACATTAATAAAGGCATGTGTGGCAGGAAAGCTGTAATCTGTGACAACAGTGAGAGTCTCACGTTCAATGTGTGAGAGGTGGCAGCTCTGTATTAACATTAAAGGAAAGCTTTCATCATGTGTGTTTTATCATATTGCATTGCAATAGCCTTTTTAAAGTGATCAGATACTAAACATCTAATCAGTGTTCATGCTGTAATGATAATACACTACATGCTTTGAATTCCTTAACCATGCAGCATTCTAAGACTGGACGGCATGCAGCAGATGATCGATGATACTTATTACGACCATAAGAGACTCGAGATTTGAGTGGGAAATGCAAAAAATGACTTGTGTGCATCTCTGTATGGCACTGCCGACTACCATTGGGGAATGTGAGGTTGTCATTGCTGTTACTCATTCATTCATAAATGCCTGTCGGTCGGTTGGCGCTTGTCCAATGGAATGCTTTCACCAAATTACAGTTGGTGCTTGTCTTATGCAAATTGCTCAGCAGTGGTGGTGGTGGTGCCTTGGTTGCCATCTGGTTAAGCGCAAGTTCAAATGAAGTTCAGTTAGCCAAGGATCATTCCCTTTACATGCAAATGAAATAAAAGCAGGCACACACACAGGCACAGATACAAATATGTCACAAATGTGGTTGTGGTTGCAGGGTGACGATGGCTGGTAAAATGAAATTGTCCAAATTTTTTAATAAGCTGTGCAGTTATATACTTGCAGCGAATATGAATGTGCTGTCAGGTGCACAGAGGAGGCAGCACGGTGGTGCACACACTTTGCCTTCTCACCTCGACTCACCTGGCACATCTTCACTAACTGCACATATGGACGGGGCAAATTGGCAAAGTCTGGAAATAAAGCCGGTGACAGCTCTCTCTCATTCGCTATACTCCATTTGCTCATTATCACTCACAATCAGAATGCAGGCCAAGCATAACAAAACCAACGTTAAGAAAAAAAAAAAAAAATTTTCCACCTGTCAAACTTCCATCTTCAAATCATTCCCCAGAGTGGGGATACCACTGATTGACACATCATTCTGGCAAAGTGTGAAGTAATGCATATGACATGAAATATAAAAACTGCAGTGACACTTGTGCTGCAGAGGACAATGTGAATGGAAGCCTAAGGAGGGAAACAAGTGTTCAGGAACCGCAAAGATTTCCAGCTCTATGATGATGACTGGCTAATAAACCAATTTAGATTCCCAAGAGCCACGCTCTTGGATGTCCGTGCTGAACTGGGTCCAGCAGACCAAACTGATGGAACTGCGCCATCCCGGTACAAATACAAGTAGGCTACTAAGCACTGTGGGGTTTCTGGCAACCGGCTATTACCAGTGGGAATTAGTCGACAAGTGTGTGTTTGATATGATCAACAAAATATGTTTACCTTTCTGCCTAAAGCACCTTCGGGAATAATAATTCTGCTTGTTTGCGACTCCGCTGCCGTGGCCATGTGCTTTCTAACCTCCACCTCATAAGCACCTTGATTTCTGTCAGAAAAATATGTTTTTTTATCTTCCTCTCGGTTGTTGTTGCCATGATTCATCAAAAGCAGGCTCGTTTATGTGCATCAATATTCATGTGGTGCCTTGCATTGACCATTTATGGTTGGATGTGGATGTGCAGAGGGCTGGATATGAGGCTGATCCATGTGCAGACATTTTCAGGTGATTTATGAAGGGAAAGTATGTGCAGATATGGATCCTGTACAATGTTTTAGAAATGAGACTGAGATGACGGTTATTTATAACATGTTGTATCATGTTTATAACATTTTACCAACATTAAATTTAACTTTTAAAAAGTCCTTGAAGTCTTCCAAGTTTTAGAGGCTGTCCGTATAATTGGCAACCTCTAGAAATAATTTGTACTGATTCACTGGGGAGTTCGATATCTTGGGATATGTGGTGAGTTTCTTTCCACCTTGAAGATCTGTCCACTTGAGTGAAGGGAATCCAGAGTAGAAGTGTAGTGGAGGGAAAAGCTTGAGAGAGAAAGATATGACATAATCCAAACTGAGATTGGTAGCTGTGTGATATCTTGTTTCTCTGCTCCAGACTTAATCAATAGCCGCCAGTGTGGGAGAAAGAAGCTCTCTCTCTTCTGCTCTCCCTCACACAGACACACACACACACACACACACACACACACACACACATACACCTGTTAATAAGGAGGAAATGTTGAAGGTAATAAGAAAAGCTTTAAGACATCTTTTTGGCTGCCCTCTTACGAGACACACTGATCTACCTATTCCTCTTTTCAACAGAACAAAACAACTTTGCTGTGTATTCACCTTTCATAAACGGTGTTCACTGTAAAAAAAAAGTGTACAATGGAAGCCTATACAACAGCAAGTGCCGTTTGATGAATGAAAAAACACAACCTATTTGCAGTAGATTTTTCTGTGAAAAGAACCGTTTGACCAACAAAACCATAGCCTAGCCTTGCCAGACCAATTTGCAGATGGAAACTCTCAATTCCCTTTTAATTTTCAAGGGGCATTATCATAGTGCAGACCAAAATACTTTTGGACACATCTGGATAGACCTACGACGAAATTAGAGCATTGTGTAACGTAGTGCAGTTTGTAAATTAAACTTACCAAATCCTGTTGGAAGCATGGTACATCTTTTATTTCAAGAAAAGCTTTAAAGGTTAATTGTTTGTTTTTCCTTCAGAGAAAACATATCATTAACTTCATTTAATACTGAAGCAATAGTTGATTCAACATTTCCACATCAGTGGCAGCCATCTTGGTTGTCTATGAAAATGCCACAGTGGCTAATAATATTGCGCTCCTCTGTTCAATCATCGTGTTAAACCCACCCCATATTAGATAAACGGTTGTGATTGGCCCAACCAGATCCAGGTCCAGTTAAAATCTGTCTGAACGAGAGAGGGATCAGATGTGTCTGCTACAGCTTGTAGATCCATCTGGTACCGAGGCTAATAAAAATAGTTGTTGAATCAGATCGGATTCAACAACTAGGAACGCCCACCAAAAATATAAAAATTTAAATTCATCCATCCATTCATTGTTCATGTTTGACTAACAGTTGAGACCAATTGCACTGGTGGCTGTAGTTTCCAAGCCAATGAAAGACATTTTGTTAGCAGTGTCACCACTGGATGGAACTGGATATGCTGCTACTTAGACTTGTTGACAGTTTTCCCCACAGACCACCACTGTAGAAGAGACAAAACTGTTCATGGGACACTGCCAATTGCAAATAAGATAAAACATCATTCTTTGTATGTTGTTTAATTTATAAAGGGTTTTTATTTGTAAAAACATCTGAAACGTAATCCTGCGTGGGCTAGCTGGAGTAACAAAAACAAACCAAAAAAAGCATGTGCAATTACATACAATTTTCATTCAAGTGGACAGACACCATATTGGAGGCCAGTATCCAGTTCTTGTAATAATTAGCAATTAGCCAATTAGCTATCTCATTTATTCAGCCTGTGGGCTTCCCGTGGTGGATGTTTGGTTAACAGCTAGTTTAACAAGCTGAGGTGCTGCATAACAAGTCTATGTTTGTAGACGCAAAAGAGGCATTAGCTAGAAAGCATTATGGTTTAAAGTCTGCTCATTATGCATTATGTTTCAGGCTGTTGTCTGGAATACTAATATCGTGACACTACGCTTAACGCAACAGTTTAAAATGAAATAAATTGCTATGTGAAATATGCAAAGAAGTTCCTTTTCACACAGAAAGAAAAAAAATAATAATTTATAGGCACCACTAGTGAACCACAACAAAAATTCTAAAGCAGATCTGTATGCTATAGCAAAAAAACATGTAATTTTATTTCAGTTGAACTAAACCTCCTGACCATAATAATACCCTGTTCTCTCTCTCTCTACCATATTAAATCATACTCTCTCGTCCATAAAACTGGGTCACACATATCTGGAACCCAAAAGTCGACTCAGGGTTAGAATAGATGTGGTCTTTTCATGGTCAGTATAGTTGGCAATGAGGTGGCTGGCAGACCAGGCAAGCAAATCAGAGGGGTAAGGCAAGTAGGCATGCTAGTCAAAAGATGTAATACAGGCTTGAACACCTGGAAAGTGTTGCTGTATCTGTTATATTCTGAAACTAACTGTGAATGCTGAGCCATGACGTTGTCTGACGGCCCAGAGAATGTTCCTCCAGTGCGTGAAGACGCAGCGGGGAGCCACACCAACTTCTCTGCAGGAGAGATAAATAGACATTAGTACTGACGACCCAATTACCTGCAGCTGTGACTGCAGCAGCATGCCAGCTACAGCTGTATGCCAGCCCAGACAGATGCACCACACCCCACTGACCACAACCACATCTCATCTGTAGACAGTTTTTTCTATGACGGATATAAAACAATAACTAAAGATTAATCTTGATGAGTTAAATTTAGCATGTTTGAGTTTCCTGTAGCTTTAAGAAAAAGTTCTGTCTGAATTTATGAAAGTGCTGATTGCCAGACCTCTTTTTAAAGCTGACAGATGCTACTAATTGGCATTGGACCAAAGTGAGTATTTGCCATGCAATCAAGTATAGCTGTATTTACCACAAGTTCCCTTCAAGAAGCAGATGCAGCAGTTTGGGTCAAAATGCCATTATAGGGCTCATTTTGCAAAACCTTGATTTCTCATTAAAAATTCAGAAAAGTAGAAAAGTGAAACAGGCTGATGGACTCTGGGCCATAACACAGGTCATGAGCGGCTCTTGTATGCACAAACACAATGTCATTTCAAGAAGATACCAATTATCTACATACGTGCATGCATGTAAACATATTTACATTTATTCCTTTTACTAATTAGTACCCTGCCATCTGCACTGGGTTAGTTATGTTTTCCTGTACACTAATATAAGTCAGATTCTAAGCAGTGTTTATAACTTAGAAAGTATAGATTCAGATTTTTCAGGTCTGTTATAATACAATGCACACATGCCAAATGTTTTCGTTTTGGAAAGGATATTGATTATAACATGGTTACAAATTATGAGTCTTCTGAATCTCCTGAAATTACAGTTAAGTAAACAAGTTAAGTTACAGTATTTCCTTGACAGTATAAAACAAGGACATTATATCCATGACGACATCCACAGGTTTCTGAAGAGCTCAGACTGTGTTGGTTATGGCCATCGCCATCTTGACAGTACTGCCTCTGCTGCCTCTTGGCTAATCTAAAAATGGACAAAGATGGGCTGAATGAAGCCCGTTTGTTCCAACAAGCCACTTGTAATGGCACTCATCTGTCAGTCAAAGTGGCCATCCTTTTAATTATGCATAACTTTAAGCCTTAATATAATTTAAATGAGGGGCAGCACAGTGATGCAGTGATTAGCACTGTCCCCTCACAGCAAGAAGGTTTCTGGTTCAAACCCCTTTCTGTGTAGCATTTGCATGTTCTCCCCGTGTCTGCGTGGGATCTCTTTGGATACTCCGGCTTCCTCCCACAGTACAAAGACATGCAAGTTATTTGGTTATTGATAAACCTGCCCATAGGTGTGAATGTGAGCGGGATTGATTGTCTCTATGTGTCGGTCCTGTGATGAACGGGTGACTTGTCCAGGATGTAACCCACCTCTCGCCCAATGTCAGCTGAGATTGGTTCTCTGCAAGCCTGATAAGAATAAGCGGTTAGAGCACATGTGTCAAACTCAAGGCCCGCGGACCAAATGTGGCCTGCCATGTCATTTTATCTGGCCCGCGAGAACGTGATAGGTGCATGATTGTCTTAACATATGTTCATTTCCATCTTGTAAAATACCGACGATTTGTCAGGCAATACTGATGCAAAAGGTACCCTTCCACATCTGTATGAAACGCTCTGGGTTCTCAATTGACTCTCGTCCACAGCGGTAAGAGACGTCCATTCACTCCAATGATAACCCAATCACGGCGATATATGACGCTGTGTTGCTGAAATTCTGGAAAGCACTCATCAATACAAAATAAAGATCTTGAGTCAATCAGTTGGTCCTTAAAGGTTTTGTCATTTTATTCTTGCAAGAGGAACAGTTCTACAAATGCACACGACAGTCTGCAGAAAATGTTCAGGGTGGGGCAGTCCCACGCTGATTCTTATACACGTCTAAGGAGTATTCGTCATTATTATGGTTTGCTTATCTAACTGATACAGGTTGCTGCAATGGAATGTGCTCATCACTATCAAACCTCACTAACAAGCTCTGCTGGACTGTGTGAACCAAGGTCAAGTTTATACATCAAACAACTACTGCTACAAACAACTTGCATAAATGAGACAAATATTTCTAAGTGCAAGGTACTGAGTAAAACCAAACAAGACTATAAGGCACACAGTGTTATACTTAAAAACTTTTCAGAATATTACTGAGATCAAACAGGGATATATATGGTTAAAAAAGAACACACAATCATGTAATATAAATTTTCCATTACAGCTGTGAGCTTAAATCTGATTGGAGAACCAAGGACTCTCTGCCCGGAAGTATTTTTCTCACTATTTTAAGGATTTCTTTGAATGATATCATCAACATTTCTCAACACAAACACGTCAAAGTGTCACTGATAATTCAACAATAAGATAGGTTCATGTTGTGGCCCTCAGTATGATTTTTTCCTCCTTCGATTCTGAGAAATAAAGTTTTATTCGTATGTTTTGGATAGCGGAAAGGCCTACACTACCCATAATCCTCGACCACCGATGATTTGTCACGCCCCTTGGCGTCTGATAGTGACACAAAAGGTACCCTTCGCTTAGAGCAGAGGCTCCAGCCGTCCATTCACTCCAATAATAACCCGATCACGGCGATATATGACGCTGTGAGCATCAATCTGATTGGCAGAGGGTCCTCGGTTCTCCAATCAGATTGAAGCTCACATATTTTTCTTTATTTGCTTAAATAGTTGGAACACTGATTCAAGTAATGTGGGTTTTAAACTGAACATTTATTTTTTACATCTATGCAAATGCATATGCAATATTTGTAAATTGAATGCATAATAAATACAGAAACAGTTATTTAACAATATAATAAGGTGTAGTTAATTTATTTTAAATTACATTGCATTTTGTTACATTCATACTGTTAATGTGGCCCATCGAGGGCAACCATTATGCTGATGTGGCCCTTGGTGAAAATGAGTTTGACACCCCTGGGTTAGAGGAAATGGATGAATAATTTGAATGAGTGAGTTACATACAACTTCACCCTCAGTACAGTTGTCATAAATGGGAAAATGAAATGTAGAGACCAAAACTGTTTTTTTGTACCAGGCTGTAAACATGTTTATTTCTGTTGTGAAGTTGGACACTTTAACATGGAGGTTTATGAAAATGGACTTGTTCTGAGGGACTGCAGTTTTTGGCACTTCCGTGTTGACTCAATTTCACAGCCAATGAGGTTGCCACTTGGTTCTGAAAAAACACCAACAATAAACCTGCACATCAAGGATGAAGATACCAACTTGATTTGGCTTAACTTTCCAGTAAGCGCTAAAACTCTAACTAAAAGTTAGCAACTAGCTGCTGAATATAGTTGAGTATTTAGCAGGTACATATTTCCTTAAAGAGTTGGTGGAGAGCAAAATAGAGCTACAAGTAGAGTTAATACTTATCAGATGGCTAGAAACATGGCTCAGAATAAATGTTCATATTGATTCATGATTGCTTGATGTGTGCATAAGCCACTGTTAGCCAACATGTTCACTACATCATCTTTAGAAATTAATAACGCCGGCATTGCTGAAAAAATAAATTCCTTGTGATGTTTGTTATCATAATTAAAACTGCCTGTTGTCATTAGTTAGAGAAGGAACTTCAGGTCCTCTGAAAGGTACACAGCATCCTTTTGAAGGATCTCCCTAGTAACACACAGAGAGACGCACACACTAACACATTTGAATCTATACATAGCGCAGGAGCATTGCACACAAAGCGTCAGTGTCAACAAAACTTACAAGAAGACACTGAATAATGTGGATGTGTGAAAATTATCTTTCACAATTTAACAGCTCTTTCTCTCACCTCTCTCTCTGTATTTTGAGTCACATGTTGCCACACACACAACACACACGCAGAGTCATTTTGATGTTCAAATGCTGCATTCACAGGTATATTAACTCATATTTTCCTTCTATCGAACTGAAGCCAAGTACTGCATGTCCTTCACATTTTCTCACCCGAAAACCGTTCCTCCAATTCAACTGTTTTTTTCTGTCTTTGAACTCTACGTGTGCTGTTATTCATACGTGTCAGAGGAAAGTAAGTGAGTGAATACATGAGCCAACAGCATGAGCGAAATGAAACCCGTGGCACCAGATTACATGTTTCCTTGCTCTTGCGCACAGGTCATATACTGCAATGACTGCCGCTCTCCTTCACCTCACTACTTTCCCTCCTGTCCTGTCAGCTTGTTATTACCCTCACGTCCTTTTAACCACTATTTTTTCTCATCTGTGTTGCCCTCTCTCTGAATTCCTCCCTCAGGTCTCTCACTTAAGCTCACTGCTGCTACGTTTTGTAAATTTTCCACGTTTAAAAACTCTATCTCGTTATCGTGGTTGCAACTCAATAAAACACCCTGACCCGCCTCTGCCTCTCCATACTAATCGACATGATTTTGCCCCCGTTCTTTAATAAAGAAATCCTGTTAAAATTCACAGATTTACTTTTTATGTGAGTTTAGATTTGATCGTGTGTAAATATGTCAGTTTGGTTCTTGTATGACATAAAATGTGTATTTACCGATGCACAGATAGTCAAAGTTATTTGTTTTTTTCTTCCAGTTTTGACAGGAACCTTGAATGTTATTCGAGAGCAGAGAAGGGAGTGCCTTTAATATTGTTGAAAGTAAAGTACATCCTCCTCTTGGTTTCTTTATCCTTGAAGAGGACAGGTTTCCTTTCACTTTTTACTTCCACCTCTTCTCCTCCTCCTCCTCCTCCGCAGCCATGGGCTCATTCTAAGAGCTCTTGTTAGTTCTCTCTGGTCCTGTACTCTCCACTCCTTATTGTGCCTAGACCCTTTTCAAGGTAAAACTCCCTGTCCTTCATGAAATAACGACAGCATGCGTGTTTTCATTCAGTGGGCCAGGTACAAAGTGCTGAAACCTTGTTACAAAGGAGGTTATATTTTTGGTGAAGTTTGTTTGCTCGAAAAGGATCACGGAATAATCACTGGCACGATTTTAATCAAATTTGGTGGAAGGGTCAAGCATGGACCAGGGAAAGAGCCATTTTTGTTTTTTAGAGAAGATCCAAATCACAAACTATATTTCGCTTTCGTTAACAATGTGAATTAGGTTAGTTCTAACACAAGCCAACCTGTACTTCAAATGAATGCTGAGCAGTGAATAAGCAGACAACAAAACGTAACAGCCACTTCAAAAGTCACATCTTGACTGAGGTCTGTACTTCAAGTTTTGCTGCAATTGTAAACTTCATTAGTCATTATTGTACCGATGTCATAAAAATCATTAACTTCATGATGGTGACTGACAGCATTTACCCGATGTAGTCTGACGCAAGTCTCTTCATTTCTAAATGTTCCAAAGTCAATAGATCAAACCTGATCTTGATGTATGTAATCAATGTTTCTTTTGTAGCACTTTGTCTGCATGTCTTCTGTTCAAGTGCTTTCACAGACTGCACTTGGAGTGTACTGCCTTGGGCAGGTGACTCTGACCCAGCTAACATTTCACTGTCATGTAGATGTGACGTCAATTCTTATTAATCCAAACAAACAGGCTCTGCCATTTTGTACATTTTTAGAATTTCTCTTCTGTTCTTGCAGTTAGAGGGACAGTCAGCAAAGGCTAAGTCAACTGACTGGCATAGACTGATATCAGTGTAGGTTTAGATTTTATGCGACTGTATGTTAGATTTTCTTTACATAGCCGTGCTTTACACCACTTTGTGCTACAGGGACAAGTAATGTGATTACAGTAACATGTTAACTTAATGGTAACAAAGAGCTGTAGTAACAAAAACAGTGGTAGTACTGTATTAGTAGCAGCAGTTGTATTTATTATGAGTTTGTAATACTTGGTGGTGACACAATAATGTGTTTTATACTTTCCGCAACTTAAAAGGAACAGTTTGAGGAAAAATATGCTTATTTACTTTAATGTGGAGAGTTGATAAGAAGATCAATGTCACCCTGTGACGTGAAAGTGATATCAATCTTTTTCTCATATTCTCAGCAAGAAAGTAAGTAAGCAAATTTCCCAAAATGTCAGACTAAGGCTCTGATCACACAGAACACTTTTTAGCAGCTTGGGGCAGCTTTTTGGAATTGTTTTCAATGTGAGTGATAGCTAAGTGAAAAACTTTAACTCAGGGCACAAAAGTATCATTTGCCAATTTGTCCAATTGGATGGAATGAGAATGACGACAAAGTTGACAGCTGCTTGGAAAGAACAATCACGGAGGACAAACTATTGGTGGTTGATGCTGGATACCTGGAGCTACATGATTTTACCAACTGTATGAACATAGCAGCAGCAGTCCTTGAGGCAAGTGAGTGTATTTGAGATTTTGGGAAGTTGTTTTCATTAATTTAAATTGTACTAATAGTTAACAGGAAGCATACAGTCATGGTTTGTGTTGAGCTAAAGTTAATGTCTCCTCGGGCGAGCTACAAGAGAAACCTGAACAAAAGCATAGCACTGACTTTAAGGCAAACAAAACATACTGTAAAACAAATTCACAGCTCTTTAGGAGGACCAGTGGACTACTGTAGTTGGTGGTCACTTTAGCGATTATAGGCCCCAATAATTGACAGCAGGTTGTCAAACTGTCCTAAAATAACCCTTGAACCGCTCATCATCATGGCAAAGCTCCTTGACCAGCTGGTGGTAGGCTAGATGCAGTGATTTCTCCTTCTGAGGGTCTCATGTACCCACATGGGTCTCAGTTTCCCTGTGGCCAGCAGCCGCTTACCCTCAATCAGAACCAGAGGGATCGCCATCTGCCTGTCCATTTATACACGGTATGTTTAAATAAACAGTACATATCAGCAAAATTACGGTTAGGCTAAGGGACATGCGATTCTATGGTTGCCTGGCAACATTAAAAAAAAATGCATCATACTACTTTTTTTATTGTTCAGAACCAATATTTTCCCCATTAGATTTCCAGTTTCCCTCTTACAGACATGGCAACAATAATATCTGAAATATAGGATTGCATGTTTTATGGTTTCTTTCTTTAAAATCAGTCTGATAGGTTGAGAAAAGAAGAAAATAGTCAAATTTGGAAACACAACATGCTGAGTGAATCTGTTTTTTCTATGATCAATAATGGAGCAAACAAATTAATACAAAAAATCAATGTACCTGAATGTATTCTAGAAAACGAGCCAAAAGGTCCAATCTTCACCAAACATACTCACATAATTGGTCATTAATTCATTAATTAGGCATTTTCCTGGGAGTTGAGAATGCAGGAAGCAATTTTTTTAGCAAGTTCTGAGGGCTTGTATATTTGTACGTGTGTGTGTGTATTTATTATGCATATGTGTGTGTCTGTCAGGAGGAAGCGGGGGATGCAAAGGAGGAAGAAGAAATAAAGGATAACATCTGGTGCATCACATCTGCCCCAGGCCTGCTCACCATGGGGAATCATTAGAGAAATCACACACACATACACACATACACACACGCACGTCATTGACAGAGTCCTTCATAAGATATAAGATGATAAACTGGATAGATGGATGGATGGACTGTCGGATGACAAATTTCACACACGCACACACAAAGACAATATCACGAAGCCGTGCTGAGAGTGATGTGTCGCGTTGCGCATTTCCATGCAGCCACGAGCTACGATCGCTATCAACCAAGCTGGCTTTGATGTACAAGCTCTCATTCCCAGCGACTCTCTCTCCGCTTTGTCTCACAGTAATCTAGATGACTACCATTCCTGGAGACTGATAGAACAGAGCATGGCCGTGTGTTTGTGTGTGTGCGTGCGTGTGCTGAGAGATTTTACTGTTCCTGCATGTTTCTCGCTGTATTTGCGCGTGCAGTCATGCGTGTTTCTGTAAATGTGTTTGTACTTTGAGCTGAGGCATTTGCTCATTTGTGGTGTCATTGCCTGATTGCACAATGACAGTGGAGTTTGGCAACATCAAAGGCTCGAGACAAAAACCTAGTGGCTGGAAGAGTCTTTTCATCACCGCTTATCATTATTATACTTAATTGCTTCATCACGGGGGGTATACGTGTTTACTATCTGGACTGAAACTAACATACATCACCGATAAATGACATCAGCCTCTCTGTTTTTGTCTTTATCAGACAAACATATGTCATACGCTGCTCCATCTGCATACAGTTGTAGTCACACAGTTCTTTGGCAACTGTCAACAGAACTTGTGGCCACTTCACAGCAGCCCCACCAGATGATTACAGAGGAGTCAGCCTCATCCTCAATTATCCAAAGGTGCAGTGTAATACCGACACACACAACAATGATGCATAAACATATTACGCAGATCTACTTCAATTAACCGATGATATATTGTGTGCATTATTGTCTGGAGATTACACATCTCCTGACTCAGCTGCTCACACATATTCAAAAGAAGTGCTTGAGATTCAAAGACAATAATTAAAGCTCAGCAATATAACCTGAGCGATAGCAATAATATAAAACCTCTCAGCTAACACATATAATGAGAAGACAAACACTAAATGATTATGACAGATTGTAAGGGTCAGGTGTCTTTCAAACCTTTGCAAGCCTTGGAGTTATTTGATTAAACATAAACTAAGGGGTGGATTCAGTGGATTGGCTGTACAGAAGACATTTTGACATGTCATAGCAGGAAACTTACAGTTAACTGCTATTTTATTCATTTTATACATGAACATGTGCCAAAGCCAACACACCAGGCGTCATTAAGTTTGCCAACGAATCGGTCATAGTGCTGCTGCTGCTGACAAAACAACCGCGAACATGGCCCTATTTTAAAAGAATTCACCAAGTGGTGTAAGTCGTCTTTTCTTAACATTAATGTGGCTAAAACTACAGAGATGCGGATCAATTTGAGAAAGAATCCCCCTGCCCTCTCTTCTACCATCATAGATGGTCAAGCTGTCGAGGTTGTGAAGCATGACAAACTGACCTTTGGGCCACAAGTTGACGCTGTGTGCAAAAAATTCCATCAGCGCGTGTACTTTTATCGGAAACTATGTAATTTTAATGTCGACAAGACTCTTATGAGATTGTTTATTGTTGTTTTATTGAAACTGTTCTTACCTTGGCTTTTGTGAGCTGGTATGAGTCCCTCACTTTTAAAAATAAAAACAGATTGCGGAATATAGTTAAAGTGTGTGGCAAAATTGCACAACCCCAATTCCACAACCCTCTTACCGACTTAAATAGTTTGTTTGAGACTAGGGCCCTAAAGAAAGCACAGTCAGTCCTGGACGACGCAGGTCACCTCCTGAACAGTTGTTTTATGTTATTACCGTCAGGCCGCAGATTTGGCATACCAATATGCAGAATAAATAGATACAAAAACTCCCCTTGTTCCTGCTGCTATAAACCTTTTTAATAGCCAAATTTTGAAACGTGAAACTGGTTGCTGGTTACCTTCTTTCTTATTATTTGTGTTATTTATGTTATGTTCCACTGCTGCGCAACAAATTGCCCCTTGGGGACAATAAAGATTCCTTGGCCTTGATGTATTAGGCTTTTTTAGGCCCAGGTTCTTCAGAGAGACTGTCTGTTATTTCCAAATTATCAGATGGAATTTGTGTGTCCAGACATCACCAATCTATCTGCGTGGGTTGCTGTGATAAAATCATAGTTGCCAATAACTTTGTACGCTGGTGACCTGGCTTTCTAATGTGGAAGCAGCTTTGTCTGTTAAGGAAAGACCCGAGCAGAAATTTAGTAATAATTCATCGTTTGTCCATGGACTGTTCTCTGGGTTGTCTTCCACGCTGCTCTGCTTGTAGCAGCATGATTGTGCTCAGCCGCTCTGATGCACTTCTTTCACTCTGGATTTAAAGTTGTCTTTGTGTGTTGCGGTTCGAGTGGCTCAAAAGACACTTTGAAATCCGCCACAGCCACAGCAGCCGGACTGAGATGCATCTGTTGAAATCCAATTGGAGTTGCATTTCAGACCACCTCCAAATGTGGCTTGGAAACGATTTGTGTTTTTTTGCTGTCCAGACTTTCTGAAATCAAGCTGGATTCAATCTGGATATGCAAAAAAACATATTTTTTCTGGCACTTTGAACAAGGCCTTAATCCTAGCTGCATTACTCTTTGGAGATTGTGCGTGCTGGTTCACTATCATTGTCACTCAGATACTCAATGGAACTGTGTTATTAAGACCTGTTATTAATTAAATCCACCTGTATTTTTCCAGCTTTGACAAATCATAATATCTGCTGTGCAACCGTCCATTGTGCTTGTGTTAGAGTCATTTCGGACTAAAAAAACAAATCTCACTGGAGACATTCTAATCTTCTTGTAGAACTGATTAGTTGATTAACTGATAAGCCAACTGAAAATTAATTAGCAATTATAAACTGAATGGTTTTGTGTGTTGGACTCGTGGTTAGACAAAATAAGATATTTTAACAACAGCAGTTTTAACTAAGGTGAAAGGGGTCTGCGGGATTAGTGATCACCCAACTTTGCAATTCCCCTCAGCCATGTGGAGCTTTTGTAGTAAATGTATGCTACCTACCCAGAATACAGACAAAGTAGTGACTATCTGTTGAATCTAGAGTAGCATATAGCAGCTAAAGAGCTAGATCTTTCCCTTCGACCCTTTGAAATTGGTGGAGAATAGCAATTTTACACATAGAGCTCATTCTCTGGGTGAAATATGGTCTCAATAAAAAACGTAACATGCAAGTGTCCTTCGAAAACAACTGAAGACACACTGTAAGGTTTGTGCAAAATTAAAAAGACTTTATTTGTCATGACAATATGTATTTGAAATGACCAATGTATTGCGACCATCACAGGCTTTCATCAGGGTCATTGTCAGCAGTAGCTTATGCACCTACACTGTGTCAAACTAATCAGCTGAGTGGGACGATGGACGATCAGTGTGCAAGCCAACTGGTCAAAAACAAGGAAGTGAGACATCAATCATCTATTGAAGGAAGAATGATGAAAGAAGGTTGGTTCCATCAGGGCATTCTCAGCTGGGGGGAAGGGGGGGGTCCCACCTAGTGAAAACGACCCTGATGAAAACCTACTGTATGTTGGTCGCAATGATACATATTGCCATGTAAAATAAAGTCGTTTAATTTTGACCTAAAGTTGCAGAGGTACAGCCAAAGTTTTAAGCTGTATTTTTTTGAAAACTCTTCATCATGTTATAGCAAGGAAATCATTTCTTTTGGGCATACAATTGAGTTCTTTTAAAAGTACAGTAACCTCCTGCAGTTCTCCTTTGATTCCTTCATCTTTTTTTGTACATTACGCCAACAGTTTTCAACAAAGAGAAATGTCACACTGGTAGAAACAAGTTTCCAGGTTCATTATGAGATATATAAAAGGAGACATTCAAGAAATACACTCCTTCTCTGACATAGTTGTTGGAAATAAAAATCCACATGCATTATTTGCTACTGTTGACAGGCTGACAAACATCCTGTGTCAGTAGCCTTTTATCCACTGAATCATGCAATGGAGTTCCCAAAATTCATAAAATGAGACAAGCTGTCAGTACCTTCATATCAGGTATATGGTCTATATTGTCCTTCCATCCACTAATTCTAGTGTTTTGAAGTAGGACTGCATGACATACCTATCCATACCTATGATAACCATAACTCACCGGCACTGTATTATGATACAGATAGCTCTTTGGGTGGAGGTTATGAGATCAGACTGAAATGAAATATGTTTCTAAAGAGAAGAAGAAGCATGCATGGGTTTTTTTTTTTGGCTGTGCCACTTGGACCAAAGCAACTGATCTGCAGGGTAATAAAGTGTGTGGCAGAGTTAGGCTTAAACATAGGAATACGAAAGTTCTTCAAGTGCTATAAAAAAGGCTGTCTGACAGTGAGGTAAAGCTCTCGAGGAGAAGAAAATATTTTTAAAAAGGTGTGCACTGTAGTTTTTAGAGGTGGACCTTTTTTATGTTGCTTAAATAAGTTTTCTGATGACCCTGTCCACAGCAGCGCTTCTGTGGTGGGATCCCTGTCTGCTTCTACTTACTGGAATCGTGCTGACTGCCGTCTACTGTAGGTAACACACTGACTATGCATAAGTACCTCATACAACCCCACTTCAAAATACCTGAACTATCACTTTAAAACCAATTAAATTAGCATGACATAATTTGATCCTATCAACTATAACCTTGGAGAAAATTGTGCAGCATTTGAAATCATCCTTCTGCTGACCTGATATCCTGCCAGAACACTTTTTAAAAAAAAGATTTTTTTAACTGCAAAGCATCAGGTGTATTCTGCAAATAGTCAACATTTCTCTACTAATAGACTATTTCCCACAGACCCTGAAAATGCAGCTATTAAGTCACACCTAAAAAGAATAATTTAGACTTCTCGCTAATAAACAATTACAGTTCAAGAAAAGTAAAAGTTTGTTTTTGGATGTTTTATTACATTTCTAGCCCTAAAAAAAAAAGTGAGGATTTCGACCACACCACAGTACTCACACTGCTCTTGTTAAGGTCTTGAATGAAATAAACAACACACAGTGGAAACATTTTTTTCTTATTTTAAGATCTCTGTTGCATTCAACATGATTAACCACAATATATTGCTGGATAGGCTAAAGAACTTGGTGGGACTTTCTGACGCAGTGCTAAAGTAGGTTGAAGCATATTTGTCTTTCAAGGCTCCATACTTGAGCCTCTTCTGTTTAACATCTACATGTTTCCAACAAGTGCAGATTATGGAAAACAACCAAATATCTTACCACACAAACAAATCAATAATAATTTTCTTCAGTTAAATAAAGAAACTAAAATCAAATACTTGCACCCAAAGAGAAAGGAGAGTCAGTGCTCAGCTTCAGTTGCTAGCGTCATGGAGCAGTCACGGACTGCTGAATTGAATTTTAAATTTACCATTAAGACAATTACAGTATCAGCCTACTATCTTCAGTAGGCTCAGCTACTCTATTTTACTTTACTTTAATCCTATTATTGTGTGTTTTTTATACCTTGTGTTAATGCCTTTATGTTTTTATAAAGTACTTTGAATTGCCTGGTTGTTGAAAGGTGCAATCCAAACAAATTTGCCTCGCCTTGCCCTGATACGCACAGCAGATCTCTGAGCTGGCGCAACTTAATCTGGAGGATCTGTTAATTACACCCAGCTTTAATGATTAGGTATTAATGATGAACTGTTTGTTCCAGTACCATTGTTTTTTAATTTAATTATGCAAGACAGATCTTTTTTGTTGTGCTGCAAAAAATCAAATCGAATTGCTTCCCACCTTGTGGTAGTCCAGCCTCCTCTGCGGTTGACGGATGCCTTTCATGGATGCCTCACCAGTGACTGCTGCTATTCTGTCATCTTTAGATGACACTGAAGCGGCACTCTGCCCCCTCCTGTGGCACTGATGTCTCCTTTGTGTGCCGAAATCCTTTTTTTGTCATCACTGTCAGGCCGAGACATTTTTCCTTCACCTTTTCCACAGTTCTTAATATGGGTGACAGCGTTTATAACATTTTACACCTCCACTGTGTCTTTTCTTGTTTGCTTGTTTTCTTGGAAAAGACTTTTGTGAAAGTGCGAAGTAAACAGTTCAGCTGAACTTGAATTAGCAGTACCTCAACCTTATTGTTAACAAAAATAATAGTAATTTTATTTATATAGCACTTTTTAAAACAAAGGGTTACAAAGTGCCTCACACATATAAACACACATAAATATGCATTATACATTGACAAAGATGAAGACAACCCAAAAAAACTAACAAACAAACAAACAAGAAAAAGAAATAGAGCTGAATTTGCAGCAGTCTCTTAAAACAATCCACAGATGCAACACATCTGATGGAGTGAGGAAGGTTATTACAAATGTCAGGAGCAACAACCGAAATCCATTCTGTGTTTTTTAGAGGAAACCAAGAGAAGGGAGGTGTGAACTAGAATGATGTGGGATCGACGAATAGTGTTTGTTAATAGCCTTGCTGCTGCATTCTGCACTGAAGATCAGCTAGAGAGGACTAAGTGCTGTAAGTGAAGAGGGAGTTACAGTAGAGTAGGGTATGTACCACAAGATGCTCTTTGTTTTTGGCTGATAATATAAGTTTGATTTTTGCAACATTTTTCAACTGAAAGAAAAAAGACTGAATGAGTTTATATGGGGTTCAAAGGTTAAGTGCTGGTCAAAAAGAAGTCATGTTGCTAGCAAGGCGGCCAATATAGTGCCTGACCTCCTTGGAAAATAATTGGGGCCAATCACAAGGACCTCAGTTTTGTCAGAATTGATATTTAAGAAATGTTAAGACATCCAGTTTGTAACAGAAGCAAGGCAATTAAGACGGGTGGTAAGGTTACTGAGGTTATAAGGTTTAAGAGAGGTAAAGCTGCATGTCTTCAGCACAGCGATGATAGGAGATACCACTGGAGGAGTTAAGCAGATGGCCCAGAGGTAGCATATACAATTTAAACAGAATAGGTCCAAGGATTGATCCTTGTGGGACTCATGTAAAGGGAGGAGCGTAGGAGGACATATAATTGTTAATGTGAACACAAAAGTCTCTGTCAGACATTCAGAAGCATTCAGTGCAGTACCAAAGATATCAACCTAGTTCACACAGTTACAAACACCAGGTCAAAACCAGTATTACTTTGATGCTGTATTGACCCTATACTGGGTCAATTTTTATTCCAGTGTTTTTTTTTTTTTTTTATGTACAACAAGTGGCATTTTTAGATGGTTTCCAAGCAACGTCACAGTGAGATGCCTGTGCTCAATTTTTTAGTACCCCCTTTGCCTGACAAATAAACTGTATTGTCGCTGTATACACTGCAGGAGATTTTCACTAATTTAAGACGTGCATATGTCTAGTGTCTGCTACAATTTGATGGAAAACAGCTGGAATTTCATACATGCTAATTCTGCTCATATCCAGAATGATGATACTTCCGCGCTTTCATCTTGTGCAGGTAAACAGTAGGAATTTTCAAGAGGGACCAACTGCAGACCTCATTTCTCGGGGACTGGGATTCTTTAAGATCCCCAGAAGTGAGTTGCATCATTTCAGACACTTTTTTCTCCCTTCATTTAACCCGATTTTTTTTAAAAAGGTCCACAGACTGAGATAATTACTATGCAAATTCCTTTAAAAAAATACAGCCTGGCTGACATTGACATTAATATTTAGCACTGCATAAGGCTAACAGAATCTATACATAACATAATAAACATAATGTCTGTTTGATTTCAGTGTATCATGTATCAATCGACCTAAACTCATGCTGTCTTTATGGCATAAACATAAAATAAAACATACTTTCCAGTATCTTTTACACCTTAGAACCTTTTCTTTCTTTCCACACCTTGCTAATCTTAAAATAGTAATGTAAGTTAGAAACATCTTCATAAATGACTAAAGATAAAGTTATATCTGCCCAGTAATTCTTTTCACTCATTCACTCTTTCTGATGCAACTCATACCTGGAGGCCCTACTCTCTTCCCAGTGGCTCACACACTTTTGGTTCAGTCTGGTTTAGGGCTACTAGATGCAATTTCAAAATTTTATGTCCAATTTGTACAATTTCACATCTAAAAAGGTAATTTTGCTGGTTTCAAGCTAATTGGTTTATTGCAAAATGGTAAAAATGTCCATATATTATCTGCCTTGACAGCGTGTTTTTGCCTCATTCACATTCTGGCACTCATTCATTTGCAAATCCGTCTATTTTTCGTCTTTCAGGGATTTCACTTTTATTTCTCAGGAAAAAGCACAGGTGTAACTAATAACAAAATGATTAATTTAAGCCATAAATTAACCCTTATTTAAATTAAGCCATTATTAATGTAATTAGGTACACCTGTTTTAGACAAGTGAAAATGCCAACCTGTCATGTACATGTGTGCATATGTACGCATATTTAAATAACACCAATTCCGTCTGAGTACTGGCAGTTGTTACACAAAGATTTAAAAATTTGTTTGCAAACTGTGAAACATTCTCTCTCATAATTTTTTTCTTAAATGAATGCAATTCAGGGATCATTATCTTTAAAATCCAAGGACCCAGTTGGTAATGTTACTATTTAATCGTAATCGTATTGTAAGTAAGAGCTTATGATAACTAATATCATAAAAAAAAAAAAAAAAAACAAGAATAATTGATTTTTGCAGCATTCTGTGCCACTTTTTTCAGATGGCGGATATCTCGTTTTGGAACAAAACTCTACAGCATGATGCCCACCATGTGTGACAGTCACTGCCTCCCGGTGGGAACACCATGAGGTTGTTTAAGAATCTGTTTTCACACTATTGCAATATTATTTTGATCAGTGTCATCGGTGTACCTGTGGAAACCATGTTTATTGTTGTTATTCTGTATTGTGTCCAATTTATTTCTACTAATAGCATCTTTGAAAAAGATAAGGGGTCTTGCACAGTGCAATTATGATGAGAGCACAGCATATCACATTTGATGTTTGTTACATACAAAAGTGTAATAGCATTCTATTTGAGTATTCTCCAATGTAAACTAAAACCCTGCAGAAAGATAAACAGAAATTGCACATCAAAACGACAGCAGTGGCAGGAAATGTCTGTGTATTCTCATATTCCTTTAGAAACAATAAACACCGCCTTTTAACTTTCAAACTCTCCATGGTGGCATGGCACCGACTCACTCAGCTTGGGTGAGGCAAGGATCTTTGAAGGAGAGCGAGAGGATGCGAAAGAGACGGCTTCTGAAAATAAACATTTCTCCTGAGATGCTGTGTTTTTGTGTGTAAGTATCATTTTGATGACAACAATTCTTTTGACTGTCGACGTGCATGTGCTTGTGTGTATGCGTGTGCGCTTGCTACAGTGCATTATTCTGTGGCCATTTCATCAAATTTTACACTCCCGCTACATAACAACCTTCTTCAAGTGCACGGCTGTTTGTGGAGTATAGAAACACAACGTTTTGCTCAATTTACTTCAATTTATCTAAGTAAGCAGGTGTAATATTAGACTTTTATGGTTTGCTTTATGGAAACAAAACATACTCAATTGACCTCAGCTCACCGGTGTGAATAGATACTATCACTTCAAGGATGGACCGGGGGTGATAAAATGACCCCCAGCTTTTTCACTAACTCTGGCCCACCTGTTCAGTGATGCACCATCACTCAATCATGGCATCATGATCATGACACACATGAATATAAATAACTCCTTGAAGTATTGCAAGGGATTGCAAACACTAGCCATTATAAATATTGAGTGTTAAAAAATTCAGGTGTTTTTTGAAAGCACTCATGGCAGATATGTGTTCATTAGCGGTATCATGTACTTCAGCAGTGTGATTCACTGAACCCCTGATTGACTCATTGCAAGCATGTTGTGGTTATTTTTTAAACAGATGTCATCCACTACAAATAGATTTAATAAAGTAAATTAATAAATAGCATTTAAAAACATGGATTAAGCAAAGACAATTATTATTAGCTAATGGTGGACGGACCATCTGGAGTATTCCCGGTAGGTGGCTTCACATAGGGACGATCCAATAATAATGTCTTTGAACAAACATGTCAGAGGAGTAAAAACTTCTTAATGTTAATGCTCAACTCCGCATCTATTTTCAACTGTTTCAAAATACACTTATTTGTTTTCGTGCCAAGAATGGAGAAATGGAAGTATGGAGCTAGAGCCAGGGGGTGATTAGCTTAGCTTAGCACAAAGACTTGAAGCAGGGAGAAACAACTAGCCTGGCCAACTTTAGTGCCACTAAAACTCATAAATTAGCAACTTGTATCTTTATTTAAACCATTCACAAGCAAAAATGTAAAAATTACAGTTTGTGATTTCAGAGCAGTAACTATTGCTTGAGGAACAACAGTTTATCCATCTGCCCACCACGTCTGGGCAGCATCTCTATTGTTTTCCTGGAAACTTCACAGTCAACTTCACAGTAATGACACATCCAGGAAGTCAGTGCTGCCAGCTGTTTTCTGCCAACTACTACTGCTAACTTTAGGTGCTTTGGCAGGCATATTTTTAACTTTGGAGAAAGCCTACTAACTGTTTCTGCTTACAATCTTTGTGCTAAGCTAAGCTAAGCTCTTTCTGTAAACACCTTTAATTTTGCTGTCAAGGCAGTTTTAGGATTCCTGTAGTATATGTCTGTAGGGCATAACTTAATTTAACCCTTGAAGTTATCTCAAAATAGTGTATCCAATCTGCACAGAACTAATTATACATATAAATATCCTTAAACCACAATTCAGTACTTGTCATCTCCCGTACACCTGGAGAGACATCCAACTAACAGTCAGCGAGTTGTTGACTGTACCTGTATTCATGACTCAGTTTTATAAAAGACTGTCGTAGTACCAGGTGACGCAGTAAACTTTGTCCCTTGGCAGAAAGTGATTGTTTCTGATGTTTCCAGGCATGTGACTCGGACCATTTGAAGCATCTCTACCGTTTCCAACGATACTACTGCCACTTTTTAAACTCTGAGGGCTTTGATGTACATGGTCCTTCAAACGTTTTGAAGTCTGCATGACACACCATCAAAGCGTGTTTTGTGCCTTAGCGGTAGCTGCCAACGCCTGTGTTGTTTTTTTTGCCTGTCCTTGACAGCGTGCAGGTGTCAAAACAGAGGGAAACACACACTTAAAGATAAGCATGAACATCACAGTTCTTTGAGGAGGACAAAAAATGTTGGCCCAACCGTAAGAGAGAGCGAGGCACAAGGTGAGAGACAGCAATAGAGAGATCCGGCCCAGATGAGGAGAGGATGGAGTGCAGGTGACATCAATAACCTCAGCAATGGGACATCATAAGCATCCATCCTCCATCAAAAGCTGGAGAGTGAGAGACTGGGGATGAAGAAAAGAGAGAACTTTTTCAAGTGAATGGGCATGATGGAATAACAAAGCAAGTTGCAGAGAGAAAACACAAGCCTTTCAACATGAGTATCTCTTTAATGTAGTAAGAAGCATATTGTACTTCAGGTGGGCTAACCTGTCCCTGTGTCACCCTGCATCACAAATCCTCACAACCTCCCACATCTTGGATCCGCTTTTCATCATCTTCTCAAGCAGAAATGTGTCGCTGGCTTTAGAAAGTGAAAAAAAAGGGAAATGCATGCTGGTCGAGAAGAAAATTTATTTCTCAGTATACTACCTATCTGATAGTCAGTCTTTGTAACCATAGCAACATGTGGCTGACTAAGAGCCCTGCTTTTTTAACAGGTTGCACTGGATTGGCCAAGGATATGGCAGGATGCTTAAATTTCCATAGAGGTAATGTGATGTTGATGGGTTCATATTGCATGTCTTTTAGACGATACTGAAACCAGAGACACTCTGTAGTACAGAGTCATTTGCATACTTACAACATCAATATCAGTCTCAACAAATATAATGAATAGATAAGTCCTTGTCTCCATTATAAGAAACCACTGTAGAGCAACGTTTCGAGGAGGACCTTGTACTGTTCATCATGTGTTCTACCAGAATGCTGAATAGAGCTGGACCATAAAGTGATCCTGGCATACTGGTTGCATTCATGTATTGCAACTTCCATGTTCATCACATGACGGACATGCACTTATAGTGCCGACCTTGAACCATGTTGCAATAAAAATGCTAGCAAGGGTTTGTTGTTAGCTATGATGGTAGCATGGCTGTATTGGGATGGGCACTGTTCGTCCGTCAGTCCCCCACTTTGGTAGTAAAATAACTATAATATGGTTTTCTATAAAATTTTGTACAGACATGTATGGTCCCCAGAGGATGAATCTTAATGGCTTTGGTAATCCTTTTTGTCTTATTCATTATAAGTTGATGTTTGAGTTAAATATTTCAGCAACTTTTGGATGTATTGATATGAAACTTGGCACACTCTTTTATGTTTCCTTCAGAAACATTTCCCTGACTTTTTCTTTTTTTCTTTTTAGACAAAACATAGTTCTGGTCACTGATTATGATTAGATGAGCCACATTCAAAGCTATTGTAAAATATATACACAAACATGCAAAAAAAATCAGTATGAATGCTTTTTGTTTTTTTGTTTTTTTTTGTTTTTTTTTGCAAAATGTCTTCTGTAATCCCTGATTTTGTAATCCTGGATTAGTGGTAGAAAGAGTGTTGGACAGGATAGAGGAGGAAGATTAAAAACGAAAGAAGAAGACACGCTGAAATTAATGACAGAGAAACTGAAGTGCTGGAAAGTCCAGAGAAGAACCTGGGACTTTTAAACAGGCAGAAGAACACTGTCATTCAACAAATGTACAAAAAACCACCATGCAAAAGAAATAAAGAGAGCCTACGGATATTTCTGTTTGAGCAGCCAGGGAACCCACTGTGTCTTGTCACTTTCTTGGAGAAATACCTCTTGTTGCTGCCGCCCAATCCAGCTGCCTTTTATTTCCATCCAAAGTGCACAAACTACACTAACAATCTGTGGTAAGTTAATGATGTAACTTAAGATAGCTTGCAGTCTACACCAGCCACTGCTTGCGAAGCACCACTGTACAAAGACTCTCTGATGCTGGGTCCATCATACCTGCTAAACATCAGCATGTTGTAAGCACTGTCACTAGAAGTGTACATGTACAAGTAAATCTTTATCAACAAATATGCAAAGAGAACGGACTGCATCCCAATCAGGAGCTTTTTAGAAGTGGAGCTCACCTCATTGGCGATGGAGACCGCCATTGTCAGTTCAGCTGTGACCCATAGTACAGTACATCCTTGTTAAAAGCATATGCCATGGAAGGCACAGAACTCAGCCATAAATAATAGGCCGCTGAGGTATTAACCTTATGTGCAGTATAGGCTAACTTTGTACTGCACTGGACATGACAGCTTGGACTAGAAACAGACTGAACATACTACTGAACTGAGGTCAGTCAGAATCTGCAATGAACATTCATCAAGTGGGTAAATGATAAAAGTGAAGTACAGTAGAGTAACAACTGACTATGCAAAGGGAAGGTCATTGTAATACTCACAAATTACTCAATCACATAACTAAGATCTTTAAAGAATTGTACACCAAAGTGAATGTTTGGCGGCATATCTTGGCCTACTTTCTACCCTTCTTTAATGAAACTTTGAAAAAGATTAGTTGTATTCCAATTCAGGGACTGGATCCTCTAAAGTGTACATCTGTAGACTGAATAGGTCAACAAGGTCTGTTCCATTTCAATGGCTCCTCCAAATGCACCTGAGAAATACAGCATTTATTGGGATAGTTTGGAAAGTACAATTGGTGTATATCTTTTAAATTTATTATGGAGCGACATGTCAAAAAACACAATCACATCTTATTTTGAAGCATTTCAGAAACAATTTTCAGGAAAATTGACAGCTTTACTGCCACAATGATAAATAACAATTTACATCACTGACATCACTGGAAATTATAAGATGAATCAATCAAATCTAGAAGATGCAAACCTATCCAGTTGTCTCTTTGTTAGCTCTGCTAAATTTCTGTATTTGTTTTATTGAGGCACATCGAATTGCACTCATTGCTTCATGGACCCTTTTCTTGCCGACCGCTCGGATGAGGTTTTTCAAATGTAAGCATTAGAGTAAACATTGTGGAAAAGGAGGAAAGAGTGGAGGAAATAAACACCCCCTACGATCCTGTCCACACAGATAAACAGGTCCATCTCTGTGCCCATCCCTGCATCATCTGAAGAAACACAGAGGAAACATGGAGAGATCTAACACCAGCTGAGGAAACAACCACATCGAACTTGCCAAGCATCCTGCTAGTCAAGGTACAGGTGCTAGATGATAAACTGACCGACGTCCGTATCAGTTTCCAGTGGGATATCAGGAATTGTAATGTCTTTTGTTTCACCGAAACATTGCTGGTTCCTGGAGTGCCGAAAAGCTCCATTCAACCAGATGCCTCATTTTCTGTATATCAATCTGACAGAACAGAGGACTCTGGCAAGATAATATGAGGAGTTGTGTGCTTTATGGTGAATAAGGATTGGTGTGACAGCAGGAATATTAAAATACTATCCCGTTTATGCTCACCTGATGTAGAGTTATTGACAATCAAATGTAGACTACACTTTCTACTAAGGGGAGTTACATCAGTCATCATCACAATGGTCTACTTCCCACCTAAGGCGAGGACAGAACGTGCCTGTTAGAGACAAAGCTGTGAACTGCCCACAGAGCAGTAATCCTGATGCTGCACTCATTGTTCTCAGAGACTTCAGTCAGGCTAACCTTAAGAAGGTTATGCCTGAATCCATCAACACATCGACTGCCCTACAAAACGCTCTGGATCACAGCTACAGACCATTCAAAAATGGCTACAGAGCAGAGTCCCTGCCACCATTCCGGAAGAGCGACCACAAGGCTAGTGACCTAAGAGGTCAAGAAATGGACAAATCAATCTGAGGCCACACATTCTATATGTGCTACAGACTACAGACACTGAGGACATAATTCACTGATTACCAGAAATGGGACCGTAGACTCACGCACTGCAGTCTATTACTTTGTGAAAAAGTAGGGAAGGAATTATGCTTCCCTTAATATCACAGGTTCTTGGTGGAGAGAGTGGTCAGCTATAGCTTGATGTACCAAACAAGACAGCAAGACCCTGCAAAGAATGCTTAATTCAGCTGAATGAACAATAGGTGGCGCTCTACCCCGAGAGAGAGAGAGCGAGAGCGAGAGCGAGAGAGAGTGTGTACCTTCATCTTTTTGTCAAATAAAATAATATTTTGCATGATGCCTTAAAGACATCTATACCAGATGCTGCAAAAATAAGGCTAGGAGAATTGTTAAGGATCCCAACCACCCGGATAACGTCTTTTTATTTCTGCTCTGATCAGGAAGAAGGTTCTGGATTTACAAGGCAAAGTGCTGAGAGGTTCAGGAAGAGCTAAGAGTTTCAGGAAAAGCTTTTACCCTCAGGCCACTATGATCCTAAATGAGGACATTGCGTAGAACTATTCATTTCTTATTGCTACATCTGTGGCGTCGTTAGGCCTGTTTTAGGGGGGCTGAAGCAAAAGACATTACAATTCCTGATATCCCACTGGAAACTGATACGGACGTTGGTCAGTTTATCATCTAGCACCTGTACCTTGACTAGCAGGATGCTTGGCAAGTTCGATGTGGTTGTTTCCTCAGCTGGTGTTAGATCTCTATTTTAGGGGGGCTGAAGCCGAATAGAACACGTTAGGAGAAGAACATGAATGGATGGATGAAGAATGGATATAATAAAGTTTTTCAGGAAAGTAAGTATTCATCACTGCTGGTAGCAACAATTAGTTAGCTCCAGCCCCCAGCTAACAGCAGAAGGTCCCATGTAATTAATGAAATGCTCCATGTTTGACAAATAAAAACCTGGCTTACACACTACAGACAATCTCTGCGCACGTCTTACCTTTGTTGTTTTGCGGTCAAAAGTTACATTCCAGCTGTAAAAGAACGCTGCTACTTAGCTAGCTAGTTAGTCTGAAATGCACTGTGAAGGTCCTGGTTGTTTCTAGAGTGAAGTGTGCACTCTCTTTACCATATCTTTGGGGTGACTTCCTTCTGGAGCATCAGCTGTGTTTCTCACTTTACACATGGATGCACACCGTTAAAAACAGGAGCTGAGCTCATTCACGTATAATTATCATCAGTGGATAATAATAATATTAATAATAATAATAATAATAATAATAATAATAATAATAATTACACTAATAATAATCACTCCACCACCCCTATTGGCCTGTAGGAGTCAGGGCAGAGGAGCACAGTGAGTGAGAGGGGAGAGACCTCTAGCGGAAAGGTGAGTCTAAAGGATTTCACAGAATAGTCATTCGTGATGCAGACAGTCTTGGAATTTTATGAAACTCAATTTGAATATGAAATACAAAACATTTCAGTCAAGGTGCATCATATAAGACTTATTTAACTTGAGCTTTTATTTGAGAGTAATGATTAAAAAGTGGAGAAAGTTATATAGTTATACACACACACACACACACACACACACACACACACACATATATATATATATATATATATATATATATATATATATATATATATATATATATATATATATATATATATATATATTAACATATATAATTTTGTGCTTGCGCGCTACGTTCGCTCACATCCTGTGCATCTCCTTGGGGCTAAGCCCCCCCTGTCCTTAAAACCTAGTGACGCCTCTGTGCTACATTAAACTGTAATTGTTCTTTTATGATTATATGTGACAAATGAAGTGAATTGAATTTCAGTTGAAGGTTTCTGGTGGGGAAATGGATTAAAATAAAGTTTTAATTGATCATACAAAGCGAAGGTCATTCATATCGTGTGCAAATAAAGAAATTCCTTAATAATACAAGCATGATATTTAAAGCTTTGTAAATTTAAGTGAATGCTTGGTAGGATAAACTGACCTCCTTTCTACCCTTGTTTAATAAAACTTCAGTTATAATCCAGTTCAGGAACTGGATCCTCTCAGTGTGCATTTGTAGACTGAAAAGGTCAACAAGGTCTGTTCTATTTCAATGGCTCCTCAAAATGTACCAGAGAAATACAGTATTTATTGGAACAGTTTGGAAGGTACAATTGGTGTATATCTTTTAAATTTATTACAGAGCAAACTGTCAAAACACACAATCACATCTTGGCACTCATTCATACACCCATTCATACAAAATGCATACATGCACAGATGTGACAAGATGTGACAGGATGTCACTAGAAGGGAAAAAAGCCTTTAAAATAAAATGTTCTGCTGAACGCAGTAAGTGCTGCTTTTGACACCATAGAGAATGGCATGCTGCTCAAGTACCATGGACTGATTTACTTACCATTCATCTGGCAGATCTGCAAATGTTTCCCTGTGGGTGTTGCAGAACCTTCATATACCCTGTCATTATGTGTTCCACAAGATTCAGTCCTCAACCCCATATTTCATTTCATTTTCCCTCCATACCTCTTGATCATGGTAGTGACAAACATGGTAAATGTTAAATGGACTTGTACTTATATAGCGCCTTTCTAGTCTTCCGACCACTCAAAGCGCTTTTACACTACACATCTCATTCACCCATTCACACACATTCATACACTGATGGCATTGACTGCCATGCAAGGTGCCAGTTTTAGTATCAGTTTTAGGAGCTAATCATTCACACACCGATGGCGCAGCCTTCGGGAGCAATTTGGGGTTCAGTATCTTGCCCAAGGACACTTCGACATGCAGACCGGAGGGGATTGAACTGGGGATCGAACCGCCGATCTTCTGATTAGTGGACGACCTGCTCTACCTCCGAGCCACAGCCGCCCCGATGGGTTGTCCACGTTTATGTGGATGACACCCAGTTATACATAAGAATTGCCCTAATCTCCATAATGGTGATGCCTTCTCTCACTGCCTTTTGGAGATTAAGCAATATGGCGTAACTAATATATCAGTAAAGACTGAAGTGAAGTCAGTTGGGATTCCACACCAGCTTCAGTGCTACTGAATATAACCCATCTCTCCTTTTCTGACCAGGACTTTCTGATGCAAATCTACTGTAGATGTAAGGTCTGCCCATTAAACCTTTGAAAACCACTTCAAACATCTGAAGAACACCACCAGACCTATTTTATCACCCCCTGATGCAGAGGAGCCAGTCCATGTTTTTTTTTTTTTTTGTTTCTTTTCAAGGTTTCAAGGACTCCTACAATGCACTATACTTTGAGATCACTACCAGTCTAATGATAGTGTGGAAACACCGGCATTTTATTTCCAACCTTTACTCTTCTATGCTTCGTGATAGATTCCTTGACCATTAGCACTTCAAAGACCAAAGTTACAACCATAATCCATTTGAAATCAGGCTTTCAATTCAATTGTACCACCGTCTGAGAGAACGACAGTGGCCAGAAGATCGTTTTTGTTTCGGAATTGATTTTTCGATCCGGCTCCCAAACACTTCTAATAATTGCCATAACAAAAAAAGGAAGAAGAAGATACACGATAATAGGAAGAGTGGGTGAAGTTGAAGGCCAAACAATGGCATTGTTGATTAGACAAAGAAAAAGTCTGATGAGGAAAAGTGTGTTCTGATCGCTACAAAGTAGACGACGCTGGGGTCCACAGCAGGAACCACCAACACTAGCTGGCAAACACTCAGCAGGCAGATATTCACCAACACCCACACACACACACACACACACACACACACACACACACACACACACACACACACAAACAAACACACACTGAGATGTGTCCTGAGCACATGAATAGGGGTCCTTTCTGCTGAGTAACAGGGGAGGTGGTGGCCACCCCACTGCCTCGTTGATTTATCCAACAGCCTGCTCCTGTTTAAAGCCCAGCTGTCTCTGTCAACACACACACATAAACACGTAGTATGTGACCGCACATGCATGCAACACACTAATGTTCTCCCATACATGTACTGTCATTCGCTGATATTCTGCCAACTGCTGCTACTGTCACTCTAACCCACCGCTGCTGAGTTTGGCCTTATGCCAGAGGTGCAGCGAGTGTGTGTGTGTGTGTGTTTGTGGGGACAGAGAGATGAATCTGGGGCCCTATTTGCTGTTAATATCTGCCGGGCATCATCTCTACTTCACGCTGACTCTGTTTATTATGGTTACACAAACACACACAGGCTCTACTGACCCATCATCTCTGCTGATGGTCATGTTGATGGCTACAATCTGTGGTGAACTCTCCTGACCGTTCACATCAGCACGCCGCCAACATTTTACTGCTGGGGCATTTTTCTATCGCGTTTAGTCTTGGATAAAAGTCTTCTGTAGTTTTTTATTTTTTCATTTAGATGTGGCCACACATTCATTCTTGGAAATGTTTTTAAGGGCCTGACAGCTACAGAACTCAGAATACATGGAATAAACAAATATACATATGTGTATATCATGTCAATATGGAGGTCTATTGCAACAGAAACCTACAGAAGCATATTCCACTTCCATATTTAGATGCCAGGTTAGTCCTAATCGTGTTATGAGGATGTGAGATCACCAAGGTTGCTCAATTATACATTCCCCCCTGCCTTTCATTCGTTCTGCCACCTCTTTTTCTCTTTCTTCACCTCTACACCGTCACACAGATTATGCTCTCTCCCTCTATCCTCAGCGGAGATGCTGGAATCACACACTAAGCTTTGAACATGAAAGGCAAGGCAGAAAAACAACAACAAGGACAACAGATCACTGCATGTGTCTAAGTGTGTGTGTTTCTGCGGCGCATCTGTGCTTTTCACTCGCGCAGGAATTTCCCCCTCTAACATGTGCATGTATGCATATTTAAGGTGTCTTTTGGTGTGTTTGTTGGAGGCTTTCATGCTCTGTTTTTGCATTTACCCGTGTGTTCCTGTATGTCTGCGCTCATGTAGATGCAAAAGCTTTCATGTGTGTTTGTGTAGGAAAGCTTTTTTAGCATGTTAACAGGTACCTTTTGCGAATATGTCTACATTGCTCATATGGCAGTTAAGCATTGATGTCAAGTCATTAAAACTTCCACTCGATACAAGTCTCAGTCCAAGTGCACCAGTCATGTCCCTTAAAAAAGTTCACATCCAGAAGTTCAAAGTAAGTCCAAAGAGTTTGAGTTTTCCCAGTGTATAGTGAAAACATGCAGCTCAGTACTTTAATGTATTCTGCTCAGGGCCCTTGCCTACTCAAGCAGACCTAACAGAAGATAAAGCGCTGTTTGAATATGATTTTAGGGTAGGCTGGAGGTACAATACTCACAATATAATTTTGACAGTTTTAGCGCACAAAAGAGCAACCCAGCAAGAAGTTAGACAGAATAAAGCTTGCCATCAAATGACACTCAGTGGGCTGTCAGTTAAAATGAGCCGCTGGATGAAAGAGAAACAGCAGATAAAGAATGCTGTGCACACAGTGAGTGCAGGTAAAACAGTATTCCATTTGCATACTGACACAATCAGACCAGAGAAAGCCAGAAGCCATCAGTATGAGACCAAACTTGTGTATAGACACGGATAGGTGATTAAACTGCATGGCCTGAGCTGATGTGCAACCAGCTCAGTTTGAACTCTGCATCCGCATCTCTACACTGGACCATACTGTAGCTTTCTATTGGAACAGCATTATTATGTCGGCTGTGTTTGTGTTCTGTTTGCCAAAATGCAATACGAGTATTAATATTTGTTTTTATGTTATTCGGCTACCCTTCAATTGACCCACATTTAAAAAGGAACCAAACTACGTCTGAGCTGTTCTTCGCTGTATCCTGTTCAATGTGGACAGATTTTTTTGTAAACAATACTGACAGTTCAAGTGAAAAATCGATCAACCACTGGTTTCAATGGACCCTGGCTAGTGATATATCGCCAGCTTTTTCTCTCTCATCCTCCGCCTCCCACCTTTTCTCCCTATAGAAAGATTTTCTCTTATTTTCACCTCTCTTTTAGAAATTGCTCTCTGCTTCTGTAACGCCGGATAAAACCCGCTCTTGTGTGACTTGGTGATGATGCCTCGGTGGGAAGAAAAGAGAGTAAATGAGCGGAGCACAGGGGGAAATATGGATTTATTGGTATTGGGGCGCGTCCTGCTGTCATCTCAGGACATGCTGTTGTCGTCAAGTGCAATGTATTACAGTGTTCAGGCGGGGCCAGTTCTAGTTTTACATGTAGCATCAATCATGGGGGCTGTCGTTCAGCTTTTAACACGCTTGCACACAAGAAGCGCACAATCGGGCCCACATGTACACACAATCTCACACATACACACGCCTTCACACACAAATACTGCTTTTAGAGTGAAAGCCAAGGCTAAAAAATGAATGCTGCAAACAACCATCCATCAGGCCTACAAAATAACAACAGAGGCGACACTGAGCTCATATGTATAAAAACCTGCAATATCTGCAATCCCTCTGAGTACACAGACAATCAGCAATCACTGGCAACTCTGCATTCTCTTTTTCTGCAGCTGAGCTTCACAGGAAGTCTATCCTGCTGTTGTATTGAGCTTATTGGTCCCAGACTGGGATTTTAGGGCAAGTTTACTCTTGCTGGTTTATTGTGAAATTTTGATTGGCTAAGAGACACATAATACAGTTGATAGCACTCTGTTGTCTTTGGTTTTGCAATAATCATCTTCAGCATTGTCATCTCCACCATCCCTGCGCAACCAACCACATGCTTGAGCTTTTCGTTCTCGCTTGATTGCGTAAACAACAAATACATCAGACACATATAAGAAGGCCTGCAGCAGACAGTTAGAAAACGCAATTTTGATTCACCAAAATCGACAAATCAATTTTCTAAAAAGCATTAATGCCTCATTAATAAACAGTGTATCATCTCTAGAGAAATAATACGACAATTCTTATTGAACAAAATGGTACATTGCAAATAAGAAACTAGGCAAGTAACAGAAAATTTCCATATTTTTGGACGTATTTGTAGACACAGTTTTAAATCGTCAAGCTAATGCATGTGGGGTTCTGATGGCAGCAGCTGACTGACATTTGAGAGATGTTGCTAGGAGACATGGTGTTTACTTCTACACATCAGATCGGCACAGACAGCTACATCATGGCTGCATCCCATTTTGGGGGAAACCAAAACACCAAATGACCAGACTCACTGCAACAAGGGGATCCTGTACCGTAAGCACTCAGTACTTATCCCTAGTTTCGAGCCACGACATGGAGCAACATGCTCAAATCACACATGGTACAAAGCCACAGCTAAGAATGTGGGCATCTCAGCTGATTAACTCAGCTGGAAGTGAAATTATAAAACACACTATTTTAAGTAACTGTACACACAAATATTGCACCAATCAAATTACAGTACTGACAGTGACAAAAAACTTAATTCGTGCCCCCTGGAGTGCACTAATGTGCTGTCTTATATAATAAATAAAACTCCCTCTTCTCTGTGTTACAATGTTTACTTAATTAAGTACAAAAGACAAAGGATGTCTGAGGAAAAATGAAGTTTAATTCAGTTTTTTTTTTGTCACTAACATATTGTACTTGCCACAACCAGTCAGTTCCTCAGGTATACAAGTTGTAGGAAGAAGTGAGACAAGGTGAAGTTAAATTTAAAGTATATGAGTATTAGAGGAGGAAACGGTGTTCTGTTTTTGTACAAGTAAAAGGAAATCATGCAATTTAAACTGGGGTGAAACTCATATCTTGACATAAGCCAAATATGCGACACAAGCCTTTCTCAGCTGTGTAGGTGAGTGACAGGTGTAGCCTAGGTGTAGCCCAATTATTCCGCAACACTGTGGTACATGAACTGCTTTGTCATCACCCCTGGGAGTTCAGAAAATAAGACAAGGCAAAATGTGATGTCCAGGTCCGTGTTCAGAGGTTCACAAGCCCAAGATAGGCAGGTTCTGACTCCAAGCAAACAGTGATTAGTTCCTTCTCTCTGGCTACTGTGCTTATCAGTGATATTTGGTTTGAATAAAAACTTCCAGAGTTTTTAGAATATTTGAATAAATGCCTAAAACTGGCAAACTCACTAATAGCTATCCAGTTACATTTCATAGCAGACTGAATTAATGAACACCCTTCAACCAATAATATCACACATTCTCCCTGTATTTCCCAAGATGAAATGAAATGGATTCACTTTGGATAGAAAAAATATATATATACCACCTCTTCATCATTTAGAATGTAGATAATCCAGTCTGTAAAGGAGTTTTGAAAGTGTGCCAGTGTTTTTCAAATGCTAGATGCCTTACTTTGGAATAAAAATCACTATGAAATAGAATGTAATTAATTTGATAAAGTGAGAGGAATAAGTGAAAGCTCTTACTACTTATCAAGCACCACCAGCATCACAAGCACTAGCAATTATTTTTCACAGTTTCATTCAAATGTCCAACCAGCTATCCAAAAACAGCTGTCTTCCCTCCTCTTAGTAAAAATGTGCCTTTCTTTTTAACAGATGGTTTCAGTAACACATTCATATAAAGGCTGTGTGATGTCAGTGCACTTTCAATCAGGCTATGTTATCAAAGCAAGGCAACGGATAGAAATGTAACAGGTTCAAAACTGCAAAGAATCTCTTCTGTTAACGGAGTGTAGTTAGCCACTCATTACTGGAAACTGACCCTGAATGATGGGACACACTACAAGTAATTCTTGTTTTAAACTTTCTGAAGTATATACTCTTTGTTTTGTTTCATTTTGTATTTTTGAGGGGAGACTTTCATCATTTTCACTCCAAAAAAAAAAAACCCCAAAAAATCAAAGAATGAATTCATTATAACAAGAAAAAGTCCAGACAACTAGAGCAGTTTCCTTTGTTACCAAGTTACTGTGCTGTATTCACTTAATAAATGAATGTGATTAATTAATACATGGTTATCAATAGTTCTAGAGCACCAAGCATGGGTGCAAAGTGGCTTCCATCATTTATCAATATTGCAGTGTCATCAATTCTAGATAGCATATTAAATTGTGCATTGATTTGACAAAGATTACAATAATTCATGGTCATTCGTTTATTTCATCATCCATACAGAGGCTGCTTGAATGAAACAAGATGGGTAATTGTAATTGTAACTGTAATTGTAAAAGCTGAAGGTGTACATAGAGTATCCAAAGTAGTCCTAAAATTAGTTTAGTTAGTTTGAAATGTGAAGCTGTATTACCTCCTAGTAACAAACTGGCAAACTCATATAGAATCTGTCTGCAACCCAGTGTCTACACATGCCCTGGTGCCATTGGGAGGTTTTCTGGCTAATTGGGACACTTATTATTTGACTGGGTGCATAAAAGTGGTCTTAGTCAGTTTGTGATAATTTGGGCAACTTTTCATACTATTAGGCTGATTTTTCCCAGTGAAAGGCTGCAGGCCGCATTCAAATCAAATCCATTTTCTCTTATTAGACCAGGTAGGAGGCAATGAGCCCAGTAGGTTTAAGATGAAATAAATGGCCAGTTTCAGGCCAGTTTATTAGAACAAGGTTGAAATTTTATTTCCATTAAAATCATTATTAGGTTTAATGCAACAATATTCATAGAACTAGTGGCGACATTTTTTTCTTTATTAAAGAGCATGGTTTGGTGTTCTGAACTTAATCTGAACTTGAACTGAAACTAATAATACAGAAGACTGGAGGCGCATCTCCATTTTGATCGGAGTCACATAATATAACGGGTTGAGTGTTCAGGTGTCAAACTTCTTCCTAGTATAACAGTATAGAGCAAACCAAGTCATGGCCAGTACTTTAAGTGTGGAACACAATTATTACGGCAAAGCAATAGAAAACTGTTGACTGAAAAGTCAGAAAAGATACATATTACAGTGAACTGAGCTTTCATATTAAAGCTAATTTGGCCATGAAGCTAGAACCACCAGTAAAAAACGTTAACAAAAAGGATTGAACCAGAAAGAAAATGAGAGAGAGAGGTGACCTGTTTAAAATATGCGATTGTTGCTTTTCCCTTTTATTTCTTTAAATTACAGAATGCTCAAAGCCCATGAGGGGGAGGAAGACTGGCCATTAGCCACTGCAGCAACTAATACAAACACTGCATTATGGTAAGTGACCTTTCAGATGCATTTCTATACCAAAGAGAAGCACAACCCCATCAGCATTGTTTGAACTTCAGATGTTCAAAACCTTTTATGTAAAACACTCAGCTGTGGATGCATATAGCATGCACGGATGATAATCAAGCTTTTATTAAGCGTGTTTCAATTTCACAGTGCAAATGTGATAAACTCCAAGACAAAACACAGTTTACCTCATGTCACCTACTCTGTGGACACGTTTGTTTCTCTCTGCATTTTGTAGGTAGTAATAGGGCTGAGATGTGCCTGTGTGATTGACGGGTGGTAGACATGCTTCCTCAGACACGGTTGTGCTGATGGGCTTCAAAATAAACAAACCTGGGCCAACTGACTGGATTTTTAATGCAGAAATTCAGGGTATTAGCACAGTGTATGGTGCTGGATTTTTCTCCTCACAGAACCTCATTTTAGAATCATTACCAATTAAACTGGACCATTACTTTGCAGTTGTTTAACATCCTCATTAAGCCTGATTTTCAAATCAAATGTACAGACACATCACTGCACAAAAACAACTCGGCATGTACTACGTGCCCAACAGTGACACCGGCAATGACTTTCTTTCTGACTTTTCTTGCACTTTTGTTGACGTTCAAATGCAATTTTCCTTTCCGATGCTAATATCAAATTCAAGTATCACATTCAGGCTGAACTAGCTGTCAACACTGTCAGGGGATGTTCATGACATGAATGCCAGGTTTGATCATCTGGGTACTTAGAAGAAAGAATCTTACACATTAAAGGTAGCCTACTGCAGTCCTCATGGTGCATTCCTTTCAAATGATATTTGAGTGGTTCTCATATCCTTATTGTTCCTTAAAAAACATAATCTACCACTGGTGCTCTTAAATTTCTCTTAATGGAAATAATTTTCATTTAAGCAGAAGTGACCCCCTTTTACTTTCAGGCCATGCTGGGCTGCCCTTGTACATTAAGTTCTTAGTAAAAGAGAAATTACACATGGTTACTTCCGGTCTCTATTGGCTCTTAGAGAAAATGTTGAAGATTGGGCAGTTGAATGGAGTCTTAAGTAGACTTCCCATCTGGTTTTATTATCACTGTCTTTTGCATCATTTCCTCCAATTTATGATTTTTTTCTTGCCTGATCTTTTGAACAAGGCAATCTGGCAATGCAATCTTAGCTAAATGACGACTGGGCCAAGCTACACTTTTTTTTTTTTTGTATTTTCTCCTCCCAAAGAACAGACACAGAACATACATACAATATTACAATACAGTATTGTTTATTGTATACAGTATTGTTTATTGTATACAATGTTGGGAAAAACTTAATAAAATGCATTTGAAGAATTTAACGATGAGGAAAACATGTTAAACAAAAAGGGACAAATCAAGTCTAGGATGCACAAATAAAATGTTTCTGAGAATAAATATGTCCTGAAATGAGATTTAAAACAAACTCAATAGTTTGCTGTCATAACCACGGAGTTAAACTTTTTAAAAACCTAAGAGATGAAAAGCTTCTTCACCACAAATTTTGAATTTTGGGCAAGGAGCCCCTATACTGATGGCCTCAGAGGCTTTGTAGACCACTTATTGATTTAAAAAAAAAAAAAATAATAATAATTATGATATACGCACAATTTGATCAAGGGAATTATTTGGAAGTGCCCCAATTATCACAGATATATAAAGCTGGACATTATCAGCTTATGGCATTCAGTGTTAGTCTGTTTGCTTACTCCTGACTTTGAAAAAAATATGGTGGATATATGCCTACTTCTCTATTGTGTGAACAATGAAATCTCAGAAAACAAAACAAACAAAAAAAAAACAAACCCTGTTATTACTGGGATATTTCTCTGTGTACCTGTCTGTGTGGACATTTGAACAAGAAAGGAGGTCAGTCACCTCTGCCTTTTAAGACTGTGACAAAATGCAGCAGCAATAAAAAAAAGTAGTTACACGTTGAAGCTCACTGCCTCGGATGACCATCTGTGTCAGTGACCATTAGTGTAAAACACCGTGCTTGTCAGGGGTGTTTGGCGTGCTACAAAACCAGTGAGTTTTGACGAGTGAGCTTGATCTGTATTTTAAATGGTCTAATCAGTTATTTGTTGTCAGACTGAGGATGTTTTTACATCTGACTTTACCCTTTAGCTCACCTGCAAAAGGTGTAAGGTGCCATGGAGGTGAGCTGTTAATTGGCAAATTTCTTTTCTGGCATTAGTCCTGGAACTAATTGGGCTAAATAAATACACTGTGGACTAATTTGATTCAATTGTGTTCTGTGTCTGTCAATATGTCCGCCCTTCATTTGCTTCCCTGACTAAATTCATCTTGTTAGCTTGGTGTCTGTCTCTCCCCTTAGGTCAACTGACTGATGGAGACAGGCGGAAAAGGTGTTTTTTAAATTCGGTAAAATGAGGTGGAATCAGCCATTCCTTGCACGCAGCGGCCAAAATGGAGACACGCTCTGTCTCCCTTGCAGACAGACAAACACCCAAACGTTCACACATGCAGATGGACACGTACACATGCATAAATACATGTGCACCCACACTCAGTCATGCAGAAATTGACTCCAATTAGCTGGCCGCTGGTCTCTCTCCTTCCCTCATCAGTGCAGGAGTGAGAGCCTCATCATTAAGAGAGCATGCTTAATGACGGCAGGCCTAACCCTTTCTGATGCAGGCACTCTTTGATATTCCAGAGGTAATCCTACACACCTTCACTTTGCCTGTCCTATTACACAGTCTTTGCCTTTTCTCCTTGTTATTTCATACCTTATTTCTTTGAATATGCATTGACTTTACATATGGACATGCAACCCACATGAAGATCAAGTCAGCTGCTATTTGATGTGTAATTTTCTGAACTGTTTAGCATTTTCTGAGAAATGGCAACTTTATTTAGCTGGAAATAAGATGACAAAATGTTCAGCAAACATGGACTGTGTATATTGGAGCTTACAGCCTTTTGAAATCAAGTGTAATAAACAGATGAAAATAATTGCTGCTGTTTTGTATCTTTGTGCAAAAATACAAATAATTAAACTGTGCTTTCTAGAAGAACCGGTATTTCATCACTATATAAACTCACAACATTGAATTTAAATATAATGAATGTCACTTAAAATCCATTAACACATCATACAAATTATGGCCATAAAACAACCATTTCTCCTGGGATTTACATTGATATGTATCTATTTTGCAGTACTTAAAGCTACATTGATTGACATTTTCATAATAACAATGTGGAAAACAATACGTAAGGTGTCACTTAGTGATGAATCTACAGAGAATTATCACCTGAATCTACAGCTCCTCTCTGATTTATAGTTTCAGCATTAACAGATATAAAGTTTGTACTGACTTGTATGCACGTATCAAATATACAGCACCACAAAACAATCCATGAAAGTCTCTTGGAACAAGGTATGTTGCAAATCTGCAAGACCGGGTAGGAGTGGTGAGTAGTTTATAAAAATCTTCTCAATATAATGTTTATTTTTAACTATTCAACCCATTGGGCATGTTGTCATGAGGTTATGTAATCGTTTATGGATGGTAATGGATAGTCATATTCTTCAGTTTAAAACAATCTCGACACAGCTATTAATACAACTATTAGAACTCCAAAAAACTACTTTCCATAGAATATAACGACAGTACACATCCATTAACCAGAGATGTTATGCTTTCAGGCAGGGGCGTCACGCAAGCCAAAATTCTGGGGGGCACAATTAGAGAGGAGGGCATAGGGGTTGTTCCCCAGAAAAAGCAAATAATGATGCAATTTTGAGCAATTTGATATATGTCAGACTTTAAATATATGTCAAAACTTACTAAATCAATTTTTATGGTTCAATAATCTCACACTTCAGTAAAACTGGGTAAATACTGTATATTGATTTAGAGATTTTTATGTTGTTTTAAGTTATTTGTGCTGTTAGTAAATGATACTCACTTGATTCACTAACTTCTACAGAATCTTGAATTTTTAAACTGCAGACACTTTTAATGAAAAAAGAGCTAAATATTGTCTGCTTCACCCAAAAATTTCAGGGGCACAGATTCACATAAAGACTATATCCACAAATGCAAATTAATTGAGAGAACCTAGATGAAATGCATCAGCCAACATGGTAATATACTGTAACTGTGTTCTCATACACAATCCACGGGAACCTGCAACACATTTAACGTGGTTGAAGTCATTAAATTAGTCTGCATTGATCTATGAATGCATGCGGGTGACTCTTACAGTATCTGCTGTCCACAGCTGCTTTATACTATATGAAAAGACTTCAGTTCATGAAATCCCTGCAGCATCTAAAGATAGCAAGACACAGCCTCTGAGAAGTGGTGCGCCAAAGTGCAGTGCCATTATGTATAGCTGTTCACTGTTTACTGACAGCAGGCTGCTACAGTACAACCACAAAGACCTCTACATACTTCAGATCAGTCGGATAAAACTTCATGCTCCACTTTTTTATGATGGAGAGGTCTGCTGACCAGTGCTCATCATCGCCTCTTTTACAACTTTCTTTTGAGGAAAAGTAGTGCCCCATGTTTTATCTTTAAACACAATGCAGTGCAAGAAGCTGTTGTGTAACAGTAACCTCTACAGACAGATATCTGCATATAAATGCAGAATCTGTAGGCAAGGGACCAAGATCTTGGCACCAGAAACGTACTGGTTTCTGTTCCGCCCAATCACATTTGAGTGGGCTTGGGTTGCAACAGTTCATGTGGAGGGCAAAAGAGGCTAAACACATTGGCTGAAATGCTATCTCATCAATCAAGTTGCTAATCTGACTGCAGAGGACATTTTGGCCTGGATTTCCATTTTCATGGATATCCACCGGCTACACCGGAAGCCCCAAAACACTGGCCCTTGCCCACAGAGGCTAAACTGTTGTCTGAATATAACCGATGGGTTCTGAAATATTAATTACAAACTATGTGACCATAATTGGTAATAAACAAGAATTCAGATTTCATATATTTAAATCAATTTATTTATTTCTATAATATTTAGTTATTAATAACTATTTGATGGAAATTCATACTACATCTGTCTTTGGGTGCAAATTTGTGGTGATATTTATGTTGTTACGCCTTGAACTACTCAGCTGCGCTATCGTTATCACATTAAGCAGTGATTGGCACAGTGATGTGACTGGCTGTGAGTATTTAATAACCATACACACACACACACACACTCAATTTTTTCTGCTTCACACACATGAACCAAAATAAAAGCTGTACACACATATACAGTCTGTGTGCTGAAGACCTACCACCTTGCATTTGCTATTTATTATTGAATGGGTACAAAATATTAAATTGAGGGTGCAATGCAGAACTGAGCCACTTAGCCTTGATATAAAAACAAAGAAAAAAGAAAGAAAAACTATAGACTTAGACCAAACCTTGACTTTCTGAACATTATGTCTGAGTCTGACACAGCTGTCACATTTAACTTTATTATGATGTGATTAAACAAAATGTGAATAAAAAGAAACTTTTAATAGTGATTCTTAACTGCTTTATGAATTGCCTAAAAAGTACGTCTTCTTTCTTATTTCATGAGCGCCGAATTGATCTGTCTACCTGTGATGAGTTGATCCTCAAAGTACTTGCTGCAGAGTGAAGTGAGAGGAGGAAGTGCCAGAGGGAGTTCACTTTTTTCTCAACACCCACTGATTCAACCCGGTTTCCTTGCATAAAAGAATGTATTTGATCACAAACAATTCTTTCCATTCTAGTGTGTTGTAGTTAATCATTTCAACCAAAGCACCTCATCTTTGAGGTGAACTGCAAGAAAAATATGCATTATGACAAATATTTCTAGCATAACTTATGTTCATGAATTTTCTGTTCGAAATTACTATTAGGCTATATCTATCTACTCCAATTTGTTACATCAGTGCTGCATATTAAGATCAAAATAAACAACATCATCAAAACATCATCACACTTGATAACTACTACTGTATTTTCAAGTATGTAGTAGATAGATATGGCAAGCTGCTGTAATGTCTGAAAAGGTTGAACATATGTACATCATCTGAGGTAGAAAGCAACTCACTGATCAACATTTGTGTCAGCATTTCCGCCTGTGTTGCCCGTAGCACATGGCTCAGATTGGAACATGTGTTTGTGAGTACCCCGAATTAAGTACAATTCTTTGTACATATTTGTAAATTTTATTTTTTAGTTGTAGATGAATAAATTAATTTGTAATCTCAGTGAGATGTATTGTCAGAAAGAAGGAAAGTGGCCCCTGAACACACAATGAGATAAACTATGGAATAAAGTTACCTTAAGTAGCCTACAGTAGGCAAACAAGAGGATGTACAATTTAGCCATTGGTTTGTTGATCTGCAGAGAATCCAGATCAATATAAAGTAATTATTAGCTTGCTAGCTATCCTGCTAGCCGGCTACTAAAAAATCTAATAAAAAAGGTTGATAGTTTTAGTTAAATGATGTTAACAAACATCCGCCTGTCAAAAATAGAACAGCCATGTATTCTCCGCAGAGCTGAGCAGAGGCCCGCTTCTGGGACGCTTCAGAACCGGACTGCGTCTAGAAATATTGTTACTGAGTGTTGAGATGAAGTCTTCCTGTGCCTCATTCACTGCTCTACTCTCAACGCACCCACGGTGATTGTGTAAATATTTCTGTTACCGTTAAGTCTTTACGACTACCACAGCGAGCTCGGCCTGTATTTCATCAGTTAAGGATAGAATACAGTTCCTGTGCATTATCCGGTGGTTTGGGAAAGATCAGCTGTTTTTGTGTTAGTCTTTGTCTCGTAGCCTGAGACATAAGGACACGTGACAATGGCAAATCCATGCACATGCACACACAAATACAAAGAGCACTGATTCCACTTGACCTGGTATAGTGCCATTTTCGTCGTCTTTGTAACGACTGTTCAAATGAACACTCCTCTGCAATTTCCTCCTCTTTTTATACATCATATAATTAGGTCCAATTATTGTTAATAACTTTGGGCAGAAAGCCTTTGTTACCAAGGTCAGTATGGTCTGACAAAGCTTTAAAGCTGCCCTACCCTCATCTTACTCTCAGCACCATCCAGTTAATTATGTCCAACATGCACACATGCACACCGCTCTCTTTATCCCGTTGTCTCTGTCGCTTCTCTCTCTACTTCTCTATCACTCTCATACAGACACATAAACACGCACAAATCAGTGGACATTTTAAAAGGTCCTTTTCCACACAATCTCTTTAGTGTTTGTTAGTATAACCATGGCAATGAGTTACCAACAGAAAAGTGCTGTCTCAGTGGGCTATAAAGAGGTCAAGTTGAGTACAAGAAGCAGCTACACGTGAGGACCCGGCATCTTTACGTTATCTGTCTTCATTTGGGATTCACTGCTAATAAACTGAGTCTTCTGATATTCACAGATGAATGTGGTGTGAAATTGACTTTCTGTCATGTTTCACTCAATTCGGTTGCACTTCAGAAATAAACAGTAAAAATGTGTTCACCCGCAGTGATGTTGGAAATTTGAAGAGCCAATCACTGAAACAGATAATCACTGTGTAGGCTTTATCATAGACCTAAATAATAAACAATGAAAGAAAAGAAATCAAGGATCTGCCTTTGCTTTAAGAGAAGGTGATTAAATCAAGGAAGATCAAATATGTGTCGTGCAAAGAAGTGCTTTATTCTCACTGTGAAATATTAACCTAGCAAAATTGTCAAAGTTTGCATGAGTTAAAGAACTGGTTCTTACTTTTAATTATGTGGTGAATGGTAAAACTCTTCCACTGCAGCTCTGCCACCTTTTCCTGGAAAAGGAATCTACAGTATGTCAAACTAAATGAACAAACTGCAGCCTAACCTTTGTCTTAGCTTTAATAACTCCTCTGCCTTATCTTCTTACCCTTAATGTTGCTGTACATCCGATTCGTGAGTCAGCCCTGCTGCTAAACAGTAATGCTCTTGTAGCTTGAATATTAATTTCAACCTATAAACTAATTTTCAGTCGGATTAGCAAAGTAATGACCTACCCTTCTGAAATCAGAGTGTGCTGTTACAGACTGCGACCACTGCTTCGCTGAGCTGCTTAATGTGACCGCAACACTATTTTCTGTTCCTGTTTGAATTGCAGCTTTCAACAGAGGGCCACTAAGACCTTGAGAGTGAGTGGCAGCGAGGATGATTAACACAGCTATGGAGATGGTGAAGGAGACTTACACATGGATGCACACAGGCTCCCTGCTATGGATCAAGATTGGATATGTTTAAATGATCTTAAGGGATTTGCATCCCATAATTGTAAATGCAGCAATGAGTTAGCAGCGTACATGACAGCAGTATGAGCAGATTCATAGAAAACGTGAGAAAAAGTGAGGTGATGTAGCTTTTGTCAAAAGCTGTAGATGTTACAAAAACGTTCTACCTTGTATTTTTAGAGCAGGGAGGGATGTCAGATTGTGTGTTTATAATTTCAATGGATTAGTGCCCCTATTATTAAAAATTGTATTATTATTAGAAGGTCCCAAAATCAGTGAAACAGTGAATGTATCTTATTAACAAGTTTTGTCTGATGTATCAGCCCGTAAACAGTAGCTTGAGCATCCGTGCTAGAGAGGACTGTTGTCCAAAAATTATTGGAAACACATTAAAAAGCCATATTGTTGCATCATCGTGACCTATTTCATCATTGGAATAAAATCGCAAGTGTACCTCATTGTCAAACAAAATGCAGGGAATCTACATTTCATATGTGTGTTGTAATGATTTCATACTGCTCTTTGTGTTTATGTAATCGTTTATGGATGGTAATGGAGCCCTATGGCACAGAGGCATACGCTATATCAGACTTTGTCTACACAGATAATACTTGTTAGTTGGATAAATTCATGGTTTTGGTCATTTCCTAATATAAAAAAGCACACACTAACACTAGCCTTAAGAGCAAGTCACATTATAAATAGGGATGCACCGATCCGCTTTTTTCATCTTCGATACCGATACCGATACCGATATCTGAGGTTTAGTATCGGCCGATACCGATCCGATACCGATACAGAAAAACAGCGCAGAATTAAGGTAACAAACGATATGTCTCATTGTGTGGAAAAGACTGGGATCATTCTTTTGTGCAAGGCAACATCAGACTTGACTTAAACATTTCTTTCCTATTTTCTAAAAATAAATAAACAGATATAAATGTACTGAATTACTTATTTTTTTAATAACTGCACCAGTACAACAATCTTAAAAAAACCAATAGCTTCACAAGCTTGATAGACATTCAAAATAAACAGTCAGTTCTTTGTAATGGTTTAGTATAGTGCAAAAATGATTTTAACATCCAACACATATGCTGCTGAATTCACCTCGTTCCTTCATCTCCTTCAAAGTTAGCTGCTTCATACCGCTTCTGTTTTGTTTACTCAGTTCAATGAACTCCGCGTGCTCTCTGGCGTGAAATTTCTGTGGGTGCTTGATTAAGTTGGTTGTGTTATAACTTGAAGTTTTACTACCGCCCCTCGGAACATTTACTGCGCAGGTATTGCAAGTAGCTGTCGAGTTTGTTGGCTGAGGTAGTGTGAAAAAGTTCCAGATAGCCGATCCTTTCGCTCACTCCATTTTGAAAACAATGTGGCCTTCCACACAGTGTGTTGCTTGCGTATGACGTCACTCACAGCGCACAGCATAGAATTAGACTGAATAGATTGGCCGCTATAGATCGGCCCATTGTCATCGATACCCAATCTAGAATTTTCTTCAATATTGGGACCGATACCGATACCAATATCAAATTGGTGCATCCCTAATTATAAAGTATACAGCCATTTGTGTGCCTTTGACTAATAATAATAAATAGATTTTGCTGGGAAATATCACAGGTTTATATGCTAGTGTGACTCTATGGTTTAGTGTGGGTGTTATTAATTTCATATTATTTCTGCAAAGGCTGACAAATCTATTTGAAAAGTCACATTTCTGGCCAGGTGAGCAACTTACAGCAAAGTCTGTCATATACCTGCCAGTCCACCATGTACTTTTCACGCCTACGCAATGCAAAACCTTAGACACTGTAATGTATAGTGCGGTTAAGTTAGGAACACAAAATATGCAACATCTGTTTAGACTTTCAAAATAAAGTAAAATTAGTGCAGCCAAAGGTATCACGGTAGTATGTTTGTATGTTTAATGTTGGATAATGTGAGTTAGATGGACACACAGGGTTCTGGGTATGCATAAATTCTTCATTCATGTCCTTGGAAATAGTTGTTTAGTCAAAATTACCCTAAATTGAGGTTCACTTATTAGCATTTAACCTCATTTTATGGTCTCAGTTGGTTTCAGTTTTGTCCTGGGTCCTATCTTAGGTCACATGATGACGAGACCAAACTTGTCCATGGATGAGGACGGCGAGTTATGGATGGATTTTTATAGTGGACCTTGATTTCATATTACTTTGACAAAATATAACTATAAGTTAGCCAATCTGATGTCATTCACCATTATAAGTACACTTACATACAATACATAGAATTTAAAAAGACCTCACTCAACCAGTGGCTGTCATCTTCTGACTTAATGTTCGGTTCTGGCTCTGCTCTTGTATCTGCATGTGTTGCCTCGAGGGCTGAAAGCCCCAGTGGGCCACGCATACAAACACAACCTTCATCCTCAGGCTGGCATTGTCCATCCAATCAGAGCCTCCCACAGGAGAGCAAACATGACAATGATTCAGAAACTTGGGCACAATGAACTGTGTTTTTTTTTTTTTTTCCATGAGAACAGTGAGTTTCCTCCACAGCACTTACTGAGGAACATGGACAAAAGCAACATACTGTAGAGCCACTCTCCACCTAGATGCTGCTTTTGCGACTTCCCATATGTTTTATGATTTGTATTCACAACCAAATGCAAGCACTTGTGAGTGTGTGTTTATCTTTCTGAAGTTGAGGCCTTCCCAAATGTTGATGTTAATAGTTGTTTTCAGAGGCTGAATGTCCCCCTCGGTGAATGTTATCTGTTTCTCTGGCTCGTTCTCTCTCCACTGGCGCAGTGCAGATTAGTTAGCTTCTACCAGTTGGTACAGTCTGGGGCTCCAAACGTTCACTTAATGAATTGGCAGTCATCTGTGTGTGTGTGTGTGCGCGCATGTGTGTGTGTGTGTTTGTGTGTATGAGAAAGAGAGCGAGCAAGAGCGAGGGAGGCCAGTGAGATGCTAAATTAATAGCAGTCATCTTTACATGCTTCCCTCTGCTAGCTAAGCCTGCTAATGAACAGACTTGGACGCCTGCGGTTAGTATCACACACAAATACACACACACACACACACACACACACACACACACTAAGGCACGCAGAAAGGTTTTAAAAAAAAATGCCTGTGGATTTGATTATGGCACCAAACAGACACACAACACATACAGACACACACTCAAAGGCACAAAAAGCCAAAATAAAATGCAGCTTCTTGACATGAACCTAAAACTCTTCAGCGTGCAGGGCAGTCTTTTGGTCTGTGTGGTTTGTTTCACAGCTCAAGCCTTGTTTATCTCTCTTACGGTTTTTTTCCGTTTTTCTTTCTGGAAGCATAAAAGGAGTCGCTACACACACAATCACACACTCACACACACACGCGCACGCACACACACACAATCACACACACACACACACATAACACATGCATGCATACTCATACACAGGGGTTCTGGGAGCATGAGGCAAGCACGACAGGTACCGTTGTGGTGATCAGGGGGGACAACTTCACACATTTCCATTCACTCGCAGATTTGCCAGCACACAAACACACACCTACACAAGTGCACATGCAGGCGCAAAAAGTGTTAAGATAGGGCGAGGGGATGCCTCTGGGGTGCTACAGTTTCTGTAGAGGAGCGAAGGGACCCCCCAGCTGCTGCTTGCCATTTCCTCGCTGTCATCCCAACGGGCGGAGAGAGTGTGTGTGCGTCCATGAGTGTCTGTTTGTGTGTAGAAGCAAGATTGCAGAGCTTTCACAGTGGGGTGAAGCGAGCCAAGTTTGTGTGTATGTGTTCGTGTGTCGTCCCATTGGGTGAGACTGAAGCCAACTCCAGGAAATGGATTGGCATGGAAGGCCTCGCCAGGGATTCTGGGGTGAAGATGAAAGAGTTCTTTCACACACACAGAAACTCTCTCTCTCTCTCTTCTCTTTTCTCCTCCCTCTCTCTCTCTCTCTTTCTGCTTCAGGATGCATGCTTTATCTCCGCCACTTGGGTTTCACTAACACATGTTCACATGCAAACACAAGCCTGGGATATGCACAACCGCACACCCACGCTCTCACGTTCACACAAACACATACACACACACACAAACAGACCTAAAAAATACCATCAAATATTACCAATCTGTACCCTGTAATCATTATTTAAATGATCTTGGACATTTCCACATTACATTTAGCTATGAGATTGAAGTGTATTGAGTGCCCACAATTTCTTTTCAGCAAAGAAAACAGGAAGAAGCACTGAACTCTCTCGCAGCATATTACATGTAAGTACTTGTATATCAGTGATACTTGCATGAATACTAAAATGAATTATTTATTATATTTTTCCACAGGTCAATGAATAGTTTAACATTTTCAGAAAGATGCTTATTAGCTGTCTCTCCCAGAGTACATGTAAACTGAGGTCACAAGATTAATATCAATCTCTTATTTGGAAGATTAAGTACGGAGCTGAAATCACGACATGTTTAGCCTAGCTTAGCAGAAAGATTGGAGACATGGAAGAAACAAAGGAAACAGCCTGGCTGAACAGCCTGAACTGCTTATCCTTATTATGGTCATGAGGGGCAGGAGACAATCTAGTTCAGCACAGGGAAAACAACCATTCACACTCACATTCGCACCTATGGGCAATTTAGAGTTGCACGTCTTTGGTCTGTGTGAGGAAACCAGAGTACCCGGAGAGAACATGCCTACCATTACTTTACTAATTATTAGTTAAATTACTTGTTATTTCAACCGGCTATGACAAAGGTGCCTTCCAGCAACCCCAAAGCCTCAACACTTGCACGTCATCTTCTGTATTTAACACATGTAGAAATATAAAAATAGACACTGTGGTTTAATGAGCAGCTAACCTATGGGTTGGAGGTATTTACAGACCATTACCAGCTAGCTTAAGTTGCCTGGTGACTGCATGCAGCACTACAGAAGTTCACAGTGAAGCTGTGGGGTTTGCACACCCTCCAGGACATACATTCTGCATACAAGAAAACAACTTTGGTAATAACAAGAGTCACATTTTTTTTTTGCTGGTGCTGCTATCTGCCCCGGCATCAAGCTAACATGTATAAGGCTAGTCTTAGTCTTTAAGAGAAGAGAATAAATATCTAACTCCTGGTAAGACATCAAACATGCTGACCCACAAAATGTGTAAGCGATGGAGCCTTTACAGTGATTACTAACTGCAATGTACTGAATTTCAAAGGTTCATCTCTTACACTACACTTCTTGTTACTAAAATTAAAGTAATAACTTTATTGTAACACATTAATATTATAATATATTGACATGCATTACTACCCAACACCAGCCATCATGATGCAATGCTGTACCAAAGGTGGTAACACAGTAACTGCACCCAGCAGTAATTCACAACAACATGATGTTTTTTTTAAATTTTATTTCTTTGTCTGAACAGGTTAAATAAAGAAGATGTAACATTACAGAGCGTTGCAGTTGTTTTTAAACGTTGGAAAGAGCAAGGTTAGCCATTTCCCAGTGCTTTCACTACTTATGGTGAGCTAGGAACAAGGAAGAATATGCATGACTCTCAATCTGTGATAATATTAAGTGTAATCCAGTGCTAAATTATTATATTATACAGAAATATATGTTTATAGCTCAATTCTCACTTGTATTTGTATAGTGGTTGCATGTATCCATTATACTGCTGTAATGTTGGTGAATTAGCCTGGTTTGAAAACTATTCTTTGAAAAGTGTTAAGCTAATTGCCTAGTCAAGCTAGCTTACCCTGTATTATGAACACACAGTTGCTGAGGTTTTTAGTGTGATATTAAATCAATAATGGTACTGCAACAGTTTAAGTTTTATATTCACACAAAGCCCCCCTCTCGTCCATCCAACCCAACCACAAAAAAACCTTTAACCTACAGGGATAAACTATGCATGCATGAAAAACTATGTTTGCATGCTTGTAGTTTCAGGAACCTTTGACACACATGACATAATGCCACTGTTTGCAGCAGCATGTGTTCCGTGCATGTAGCGGACTACAAGTTCCAATGATGGCACTGTAATTACATAAAATTTAGCCGCTGGAGAGCATGCAATTAAGATGTCTGTATGTATCAAAAAAAAAATCCTGATGGGAAAGGAATGTTTACGGATGTTTATCTGCTACAAAAGCAGGTGTGAGTATTTTGGGAAAAGAGCTGGGTGGTGAAAACACTAGACAAATTCTGTGATGTCGTTTTTTTTTTTTTTTTTTGCTCCTCTAAATGACATGTTTTGATATAGCTGGATAGACCTAAACGCATATCAGATACGGGGAAACATGCTGGGAGCAACCTTCAGTCATGATATTTTTGTGTGGGCGTGCGGTTGTGTGTTTGAGTGTGCATGGATTGATATGTTGATATGTGTTTGTATGTGTAGCAGTTTCTCCATGATTGACATGTAAAAAGCCACTGATTATCTTTTAGATAATTACTGCTGTTGAGTGGGGAATGTTTGGTTCTTTGATTGGGCAACAGTACCGGAGAAGCATTCAACCATAGTTTGCTTTTCTCTCCATCATCTTCCCGTTTTCATTTTCCCCCTTCCCCTGGTTCATATAATTTTAAAAATAATTTCTGTAAACAAGCATTTGAATGTTTTAAATTTGTAAAATTGCGATAGAAAAAAAAAAAAAAAAACACTTCTGAAACCTGCTGTATGAAAAATGACTCAAATGACACCAAAATGCAATAATGCTCAAAGTGGCGCCAAAATTATAGCGTTAACACATTCATTGGTACAAAAAAGATGGAGCAGAGTGATTGCACTCACTTTGGGCAACTAAAATAACTAATATTTACAATATTAAATATTCATAATAGAATTTAACATGCATTAAATTCACCCCAGGGCACCACTCTGGAAGAAGGGAAACGGTAGCCATCAAATATACTCAACTTATCAATTTGGAATTCTGGTTAATAATTAAATTAATAACTTCAACCAAAATCAACATATCAATAGCTAGTAAAGGTTGAAGGGTCTTGGAGATTTGAACAGTAGAGTCTGGCAGTATTCACTCTTGCAACATTAAATAGACCAGCATGTATATTCAAATGAGAATAAAACACAGTAGGAAATCAAACTAAATGTACTGAACAAAAAGGAATGTGTGTGTGAGTGTGTCCTTGTGTGTGTTTTTTTGTTCATGTTCTATGTGAACAAGCATGAACACGAGTTGGGTCAGAACAAAAAGAATATGTGAAGCAGGAGTTTGGAGTTTCCTCCGTGTGTGTGTGTGTGTGTGTGTGTGTGTGTGTGTGGTTATGTTTCAAGGCCAATTTGAAGAATATGCATATGTGTTTGTTGAATAATGGTGCCAAAAGAGGAAATTCGGTTTGCATGTAAGACATAGTAGTTACTGGGTGTAACAAGTTCTATGAGTAGCCCATGTGTGTGGAGCTTAACTAATAAACAACTTAGCAATCAACACTCATCAATAATCGAACTATAAAAATGCATGACAACAATAAACCTCAGGAAAAACAAATAAAATCATTCATTGATAAAAGTTAAGCATTGCTGTGCACATGGTTAAGCTATGTTATGTCCAGTTAACATTACCAGTCCATGGAGGAATGTGGGGCTGCTTTGGTCTGCTTTGTTATGGCCCTTTCAAACGAGGCGACAACGGCAGTGCTTCCCTCTGAAACCCATTATTTTCAATGGCACAGCATAGTTCAACCAGGTTGAACTTTGGCTGCTGAGTGCGCTGAACCCAGCAGTGAGCGCACCGCAAGTCGCATTGTGTTGAAAGGGCCATTAGCTGGCAATTCTGTTAGTTGTGGATGAGCCAGGCTGTAAGAGTTGTGATGCCGATGTCGAAAGACTGATGCAGTCCACTGTGCAGTGTATAGTTGTTCAGGTTGGAAAAAACAAACAAAAAAAAAAAGGTCGCTCATTTGTTACAGCAGCTCCTTACTTGCTTTCTTGCTCTTGTTGGTTGCAAAGTTAGTTGGCAGACTTAATGTCATAGCTGCAGGTGGTAACTAAGCTAAGGGATCTAAGGCAGGCCTGACGTACACTGTATGGTAACTGCGGTCTAAATGACCGTGGTGGCTGTCAGAGGTTGGTGAATGCTCAGAAATGTTTTGTGTTTAGTTATTTTTTGCTATAAATGATATTGTAGGGGAAAAATGAATATGTTGTTTGTGAATGTATTTCAGATACATTATGTACATTTTGCTTGGTAACTTGGTAACTCTGAAGTTCTTTAACAAAAACTTATGTTAGAAAGAGGGAATCCAAGCAGATTTACATTTCTTTCAGAGCATATTTTCTCTTGCAAAATAATAGTATATGTGCATAATTTAGACTTAAGACATAAAACAGTTTGAAATTGTGGCAAAGATGATTACTACAAACATATTTCATCTTTAATATATTCTCAGTCATTTTCTAAGTGGAGAAAAACAAAAAATTCCCTTACATTGGATATAATCCGAAGATATCTTTTACCTCGTACAGTGAAAGTTTAATGCTGTGGGACGAGGGATGGAAATGCTGGTCTGTTGGTTCATATGGTCATAACCATAATCATATCAACAAATTGGCTAATGGATGGATTGCCATGAAATTTGGTTCAAGCATTCATGGTCTCCAGAATAAAGTGAAGACATTTGAAGTTTATGTAGAAGTTTATGAACTTTGATAATCCCTCAATACTTTTTCTAGCACAACCGGTAGGTTGACATTTTTGTTTTTTAGTGAAACAGATATTGGGTGAACACCCATAGAATATGGTATAGATACCCATGCTGTCCAGAGGATGAATTATACTGTCTATCAGGAGGTCAGTTATTCACATAACACCCACTTGGTGTATTGGCACAAGATTTTGTATTCTTTGACATTCATAGTTCCTGTACAATGTAGACCTGTCTTTTTGATGTTGGTGATCTTTCTCTTCTGCCTCCACCATGAGGTCGAGATTTGTGGTTTTAAAAGAAATGTTTGGACAGCTGCGTGGTATTTTTTACAAATACCGCTCGTGCCCAGAGGATGCACTTTTCACCTCCCTTAAATTCACCAAACTTTTATTCCTGTCAGCTTTAGCTGCACTTTGTGTCTAATGCTAATTAGCAACTGTTAGCATGCTAACATGCTAAACAAATATGGTGAACACTGTAAACATTATATCTCCTCATGATCAGCATTAGCATGTTGGCTTTGTCATTGTGAGCATGTTAGTATACTGATCTTAGCATTTAGTCTAAAGTAGGTACAGGACAGTAAGGAGAACCTCACAGAGCTGCTAGCATAGCTCTTTAACTTGCCAAATCTCTCACACACTGTTGATATTCCATGTCCTATGCCACCCATGCTCTATAATCCCTCCTTTCTCATATCCCTTCCTTAAATCACTGCTGCACCTGGCAACCCCTGCCCCTCTTTACGTGCATGCACACACACACAAGCACACAAACACACTAAGTCCATCTCTCGAGGCCAGGTTGGCAGAGGCAGAAAGTAGTGCAGATGGCTTGTTTGGGGCCTGTGGCAGAAAGCGGTGAGAGATGCAACTGTTAGCGGGCAAGCCAGGGGAGCGTGACTGTTTATGTGTGTGTGTGTGTGTGTGTGTGTATGTGGGGGGTAAGCCTACTATGCACAGAATGACTCACACCAGATGATACAAACACACACCCCCATAATTTTCAGATGCTGTGTTGTGGTGCTCATTTAGAGCTCTTCTTCAGAGATGGTGTTTATGTATGTCTTTTACTTTTTCCATGTTTGTGTAACATTAAGGAGAATTATATATAGAAGGCTACTGTGTGTGATGTTCATGGTGTCCAAAGACATAAGACCAAAGCACAGCAGGTAGCACCAGTGTAGGGGTTATGTGTTGTCATCTCTGATATCTTGTTTGCCATCTGCTCTTTTAGTTAAAACAATGCTGTGGGTACAGTACACAGCCTGAGTACATTTCTGAAGTTAATTTAAGATGCTTCCTAACCCCATAATACACACTGATTCTAAGCAAGTTTTGACTATGTAGTGTGTTTGACCAGACAAGCGTCTAAAACTAACTATATCCTTTCAAGTCAGTATACATACTGTATTAAAACCTCCTTGTTTTATGTAATGTACAAGTAGACCATTGTAGAAAAACAGAGGAGCTGCTTAAAACTTAAAATGTGTTGCAGGTGATGGTGTTGACGTCAGAGCAGGGAAAGCACAGGTGTTACTAATAGCATTAACAATGCCCTGCTCTCTTCATATGTCACACAGGTGACCGTGAGCCAACATGAACACACCAGGACCCTGGAAACAAAGCAACGAATGGAATTCAGCCATCATTGATTATTAAACCTGTGGTTTCCATACTGTGGCATCTCAAGCCGTAACCCTCTGCGAACAAATAATAATAATAAAAACATAGCATCACAGTTTTACTGATTTAAATAAGTACAAAACAGTTTTGAATTGTCACACATAGATGATCTGTTAAACAGACAAAACGAAACAGTTTAAAAGTTATAAATACTCTGTAAGCGGACTATCCAAATAAAGTGCTAACTATGTTCTTATATACTAACTTTTACTATGTACTATTTACTATATAAAATAATTATATACTAAATATTTTAAATAAATAGAATACACTAAAACTTTTCTGTGATAATGTCTCAGAAAAATATCTGACTTTACTTTAAAAAACAGCTGAATAATATCACAATCTGTTCACATAGTCCTCACATTTCTAGACACATTGAAACACATGCAACTTTTTTCTTGCATGCACATTTTATACACAGGCAGACAAACGTCTCCATTTTACTGGGAGAGTTTGGTGGTAAATTAGATCTTTCATACAGAAGAGTGGGAGCTATGGGAGTTTGAGGATGGTATAGTTTTGATCTCAAGTACCAGTTTTAACACTACCGAACTATCAGGAAACACCAAAATAAAGTAAATTAAGTAAGTCAAATAAAGTTCACTCAGGTACCATCAACATGCCATCAGTCAAACCTAAAATATTTTCTTATATGGCTATGAAGAGTGTACAAAATGGACTGCTGCATCTAGCTAAAGCTGGCTGCGTTAGGAAAACATAGGTTTGACAAGCCAGCAGGGATGGACTGGTCAAGTAGTGGGAGATTTCCTGTCGGGTCAGTTCACCTTTTGGATCAACAGTGAGTCTAACAGCACCATTAACAAGAAAAAAGAATACCATGAATTATAGTTCATTACATATCATGGGTCCATCTTAACTTGAGATCCATGATGACTATGACTGCAGAGATCTGGTTAGTACTGTCAACAAATAAATGATCAAGTAAAATATATTTTTATATTTGGGAAGAAATGGGTTTTGACCCACATTTTGCACAAATGAAAACTCTTTGAATAAGAATAGATCACCTGTCAGACCGATTGTAAAGCCACTGAGGAAAAACAGGAACGTATTCGTCATTAAAACTGCTCTCTGCAACTAACACCCATGAGACTTCTTTTTGCTGCTGACATTCATACTCTTTGCCTGCTTGACCTTGTTCAGCAACATCAACAATGAGTTTTATGATTACAGCAGTCTTGAGTCCTGTTCAATAGCTGAGGAGGACCCTTTATGACCCACTGCAGGGAGAAACTCCAGCAAAGAGTATGAAGTGCATCTACTATCTCAGTCCTCACAGAAAATTGCAGCACTACACGCGTTTGATGGCAGTTGGTAGGAAATGGGTATCAAAGATAAACAATGTCAAAAACTATTGCAGTTATAAACTTAAGGCTTTTTGTTTTTAAAGCCTTTCTCAAAACCTAACAGTAGGATTGGTGTGAAAAAATGCCTTAGGTATTATTTGGTCCAAACAATATCTTGTGGAGGCACAGGATACAGTAATCTGCTTAAAACTGATGTTTGTGTAGGCAGCATGCTTTGCATAAATCCAACACGCACTTGTCATGCTGCATGGTAATTACACTAATATTAATGAAAAACAATGAAGAACATTTTAGAGGAAGTTCCTGAAAAGCTGGCTTCAAATCTGTTCCTGCTTCCTGTGGTTCTGGATGGTTGTACTGCAAAACAGATGGCCACAAGACAAAAACGGCAGACAGATGTGGGTGGTGGACTAGACATGCTGGAGAGTGACAGCTCTATCATCTGTTGTGCTGCGAAACCCCATTAAGTGAGTTACACACAATAATGTGAGAATATTATATCTTTATAAACATCTTTTTTTTTGTCTTGTACTGAGCGTGTATAGATTATTTAGCATAGATTTTTCCACTGCACTGTTTGGAGCTGCTGAGTTTTATGGAGGTGGGGCTTGGCTTTTAGTGCAGTTAACAAGCAGGACCCCCTCCATCTGTGAGGTAATGACAAAAATCTTGCCTCAAATTGTTCAGTGAAAGTGGTTTAACATCTTTCACTCCAGTGATCATATTCATGGAAACGTTACAAGAGGCAAGCTCAGACTTCTCTCAGACTTTCAGATCTCTCATGTAGAATAAATTCACTCAGAAAGGACTTACCGTACTGTCAGGTTAGGTTAAGAAATTTCAACAATGCTGGAATCCTGAAGACATCACACTTTACAGTAAAGGTGCAAAGAGGCAATTTTGGACCGACTTGTTAGCAAACCCTACTTACAAATACATACACAGAGCTACATGAAGATCCAATCTGAAAGTCCAGTATTCAGTAGCATTTTAACCTTGGTTTGGTAGAACAGTTTTGCTGGACCAGCAAGTGAAATAATTCAATAAAAGGAGAAAAGTGTGCAGGAACCTGATCAAACCAGAAAGTGGAAAATGTAGCAAAATTCATTGGCGCAAACTTTGGAAATTCATCCGTTCTTTGGGGCTAGTTGGCATGCTAGATGCTAGCCACAATTACCAAGCAGTCTAAATTAAAAAGTTTGTACTGGCAGTTGTATAAAATTGCATGATCCATTTTGGTCTCTCAAGTCCTTTGCTCAAAGGTAAGTGCTGTGAATACAGTTTGAAATGTGTCAGTGGTGCAAAGTTCTTATTTTACCTCTGAAAGCATATCATGGCAATTCCATTGAAAATAACTGATTTCGGCCCAAAAGTTTGCCTTTATAAATGCTGGTTTGACCGGGCCCTTAGGCTATTTTCCATTGTTTTTGACACATCAGAATTTAGAAAAAATAAAAAGTACTCTTTTCAGTTTCTGTGTGTCTCTCATGCTCCTCTGTGGCTGTCAGGGATGAGTAACTATCTCTGTTGTTTCTCTGACCAGATGTTCAACTCTGTATAACACATGGGTGGATAATCTGGGCAGATCACAGCCTGACAACCTCCTCTTCTTCTTTCCCCACACATCACCGTGCTCACCTCTGCACCCTGGAGCGATCAATACACCCTCTTTTAATTTAATCACTTCTAAGTAATGTTCAGCATACTACTTTTATCTAATGATTTCATCTAACCCTGTTTAGAAGGGAGGTTTATTGCTCTTATTCTCAAGTAGTATATAATTGTGTGGTCTGGCTGTATTTACACACACATGCCTGTTAATTGCAGCATTTGATTTAAAACATGAATCATCTAACTCGTGAAAAATCATATTTTGTGGTGTATAAGAAAGAAAAACTAATTATGAACGGTGTACATTCTGTGTTGTGATGAAATTATTATGACAGAGCAAAGCAATTGAAGACAGATCAAAACTAAACATATGCACAAACTATATGTAACAGGGCAGTACTTTGTGGGGTTACTGACCAGTTAGTTCTCTTTAATTAAGGTCATTCTGTAACATGCCAATAGCTGTTCGAAACAAAATCTGTAGCTCTGCCAGACACTGACTTAACTTTGTGATTTGCATAAATCTAGAGACTTGCTCCATTACTTAATATATAAACCAAAAATTAGGGGTCCAAGGAAGGAGCCCTGTGGGATTCCTATGGAATCCCCAATCCAGCTAAAAGGGAACATTGTATTACAGGTCCCATATTGTAGAAAGTGAGATTTCCATTTTTCTAAATGATAAAGCAGCACCAGGTGCTGTATAAATACTGTGAAAATTTCAAATCACTAATCCACGGAGACGTGCACACAGCCTGTATTCAGAAACTGTGCCTTTTAACAAGGCCTCAGGACTTCAGGTACCGCTCTTAGCCACGCTCCCAGCCATCCGTGTGGACTATTACCTGTGGTGGGCCTGGCCATACGTTTCTCAGAAAACAGTCAACAGCCAATCAAAAGAGAGGCTCAGTAATATTAAAAAGGCAAAAGCAACACCTGCTCTTGCCTCAACCCTGCTCCAGAGTGAAGCATGAGAGAGAAGATGTAAAGCAATAATATGGTTTTTGGTACATAAAACCAGACGTATATATTTCTATGGATGGAAAACCTTAAATAAAACGTTTGTGACAGGTGTAAAATATGTGACCTTTGATCATTATTTGAACATCTTTTATATTTTATACTATCTATAAATAGACTCATAGATAAACAAACAGGTAGGCAAGTCAAACATGATGAATATTTCACATTTCTCTTGCAGATTGATTTTTTTTTGTTTGTTTTTTCAGGCTAAGCCTTTTATGTCTGAGAGGGAAAGTAGTGTGGCACTATTTCAAATAGCACATAATGTACAGTGAGTGTGAGAAATAATTTTGTGGAACACACACACACACACACACACACACACACACACACACACACACACACACACCAGTTGTCAGCATTTAATGGTTTCTTTCATTACTGTCAGTAGAGACTGTCAGTCGAGAGCGTATTTGTGTGGTTGTTGTGATTTGTGTGTCTATTTATCAGTGTGGTTTATATGTGTGAACAATGATTAAAAAACAAAACAACAACAACAACAACTAGCCACAATGCAGTAGATGTATATTTGACATAATTTTCATCAGCTTGCACACACACAGTACAAGTGGTCCCACACAGTTTGATGTGGTGCACAGAGATATACCCCTCAACACACACACATACATACACAGACACATGCACACACAGTATACTGACAGTGCCAGCTCGTGACATTTCTGAGCATGCCATAGGGACGAGCGGTTGAGGGTTGGTGGAGGGCTAAGTGTCTGTCTGTAGGCCTGCGATAACGGCTGTCACCTCCCCAAGTCCTCTCGTTCACACACACAGAAACAAACACGCGCATTAAAACACACAAAAATACACACTCGCTTTCCTTTTTTCTCACACCAGTCCACAATTAAACCATCCATCCGCTGCCGACCATTCAGCAGCGCTCGATATCAATAGAGTCCCTCAGTCTCTCTCTGTTGCGCTCTATTGTTGCTGTGTCGAGTTGGGAATGGCTTTAACAGTTGGTAGAAGTACATGGCCTGTGAATAGAGATGGCTTATGGCTGTGTTTACGCATTGTGACGCTCTCCTGTCTTTCAGCCCGAGATCTCTAAAAGTGCTGTGATTATGGTGAGAGCTGTGATGAAGCATTGTTTTCAGGCTATCAACTTTGGCACATGTAGTGTGTGGATTGTCTTTCCTGTGAGCACTTGCAGTGTACCGCATTGTGTCGTTGGCTCATTGTGCTGTGATCTGTGTGTATGTGTGTGTGTTTGTAGTTATGTTTGAGTCGAAACAAGAGGGGGTAGAGATAAGGCATTCAGGAGATGTGCAGAGGTGCAACAGCAGTCTTTTTTCGCAGAGACAGAAGACACACAACTACTTTTCACTAACGTACTAACCCCTTTTCTTTCTCAGGTAATCACTTTTTCTCATTCAAGCATGAGCAAAGACAGGCACGGAGAGAGAGATGGGGAGTGAGGGTGAGAGAGAGAATGAACCATTGAAAGAATAATACCAATTTCTGGGCTCCATTGATTTGGACAAATGGCTACACATCATGGCGAGGATGGTACAATAGGGACAATTTCCAACAGAATAAATGCAGAGCAGTTTTGTTTTAGATCTGCTGGGGAAATAAAGTGTGTGTGTGTGCGTGTGTGTGCGTGTGTGGTGTAGGTGTGTGCACTTGTGTGTGGAAAAGCAAAGTCCAAAAAAGAACAGTGACACACTTAATCAGCAAAAAAACAGTGCATCTCTCTTCCTCTCTTTCACTTTGTGTGTGTGTGTGTGTGTGTGTGTGTGTGTGTGTGTGTGTGTGTGTGTGTGTGTGCTTGTGTGTGTATGCCTTTGCATTATCAAGCAGGCCCATTTGTCAGTGCAGATTGTAATTAAGGGGGGCTAGATCAGGAGCAAAGCAACCCAGAAACAATCAGACTCTCATTTAGGGTGTGTGAGTGTGTTTATGCATGTGTGTACGTGTGAGATTTCGTGCATGCTAACATATGTGTTGACATCCAGTAGGAATCCATTTTGAAGCCAAGGCCACTCTCTCGCTCTCTTAATTTGTCTCTCTCCGACTCTCCCACCACAAACTGCGATCACTCCACACGCACGTCCTTTTTCCCACCATCCCTCCATCGCTCTCTTATTCATCCACATCCCGTCCTTCCTTATCATTCATCCCTTCTCTCCTCCTTATTTCATTCTGACTTCCTTAGCTCTACGAATACAGAGCTGTCTAAGAACTCTCAGGTGGTTCAAGTCCATTACTTTGGGAGATAGAAAAACACTGCTGAGGTGTTCTGATTGAGGCCTATTAAAATTCATAAGCTGTGGAATAAGGCCAGAGATAAAAAAAATAAATAAAAAAAATGCAGCTCTGAAGGGCGGAGTGGTGTATATGGATGTTCATGTGTGTATGTGTGTGAATTTGTCTAGTGTTTATGAAGAATGAGGGGAAGCGAGTAAAGGGAGTGAGAGTGATAAACGCCTGGTGATCCCATGAGCGTTTTACCTCTTTAAATTATCTCCATACTTTTCTCCTCTTCTCTTGTCCTCTTGGTATTTCCCTCCATCGCTTCAGTTTGACAATACTTTGTATGTATCCTCAAACCCTGCTGTTTCTCACCCTTACTCCATGCACACATCACACACTGAAATACTATCTATAGGCAGCTATCTGCCTTTTTTTTTTTTTTTTTTTTTTTACCTAGTTGCTCCTGATAAAAAATAATATTCCCCACTGTTTTTTTATGGTTATGGAGGCACTTACTGAAGATTATCAAACACAAGCATTTGCACGTACACACATAAAACACCTGCTACTTTCCATTTTCTGCCTGCCTGTGCGTAAAACACACACATACGCATGCAGTACATTAAAAGAGGGTGGATCGATAAGGGCCAGAGGTCAATAGAGAACGCGCTCTGACTGGTAAAACTCACTGGGAGACGGAGACTAGCTCAGAGCTACCCAACTCCTTTACCACTCTTCATTCCTCCTCCTTGTTCTCTTCCTCCCCTACAACAGACTCATCCCTCAGCCCAGCCGCCTGGGACAGATTATCACAAAGACTCTAAAGAACGGAGGGATGAAAGCTGGGAGAGAATACCTTCGCTTAGCTTGGCAAAAGCACGGTGGAACAACAAAACAAAAACAAGTGATGACAGCGTTGTAGCAGTGTAGCGCCAGCTGGCCCTTTTTTAGATAATACCAGCCTAGTTAGTGTAGGCACACCTGTTCTTTTGCCATGCGAGATGATGATATGACTGCATGGTTACGTACTGTAACCCCAGAACTGTGAACACAGGTGGACTCCTCTAACAGGTTTGTCAAGCTGTGGTTGCTTTTTTCTCTGTGGACTGATGAAATTAAAACTTGCCTTACACCACAGCCATCTGAATGGGCCTATTGGATTCTATGATGGATGTCACTTTAAAAGAGCAACAATACGTTAACTAATGCAGACAGAAATAGTGTAGACACATGTGTTCATTTAAAAAAATCACAACTAGTGTGAAAGAAAATCACACATGACTGTGTGGCATGTACAGGATGTCTGTTTGGTGACATTATTTACTGTACACTTAGCAAAAATAGCACATACAACAGGCGGAGAGGATAATCATCCTTTGTGACAGCATCAGAGACAGTAAGTAATGCCAGCATGTAGCGGCAGTGGTGCCTAAAAACAATAGATGTAGGCTAGATATCAGAATGTGTTAAAAAAAGTTAAGTAAATGAATTCTGGAATTGACTGCGACTCAGTATCAGCAGATGTCCATTAATTATTTTCTTTTAATTGGCTACAGTATAAGTGGTTCTGAAATGAAATCATTTGTTGTTGAGAGCCAACTATGAGACATTTTATTTCACTCTGTTTCACTGCTCAGCTAGAAAGTTTTCATGCCATGAATAAGAATATATCTCTACGTGCAATCAACTGGCTGTGTTGTGTCAATTATACCAGAACATTGTGTTAACTTTGACAGCCGTATAGCGAATCCCTTCTGTTTTCATTGACCACCACATCTGAGGTATACCCCCAATCTTTTTTTTTCCCCCTTCTCTTCTTCATCTCTTCCTCTTTTGCCCGAGCCTCTGTCACCCACCGCTCCCCTCTGGGATCACGCCATCTGCATTTGACACACGCATTTGTTTAGTCCCCATTGTGCTAAGTGGATTCATGTGGAATAAAGATTGCCTATAATACATCGAAAGGGAGTGGGATGCGTAGGGGGAGGTACGACGAGCGAAGGGGTGGGAAGGAGGAACTGAAGAAGAGCAGAGAGATTGATGATTGATCCAAACAGGCCGCACTAAAACAGTGACAATAAAAGAGTGAAGAAGAGAGAGTGAGGAGAGAGAGAGATGACAAAACATATGCTGCTCTGTCTACGCCATCAATCTAAAGTTGTGAGCTCACCTGGAAATTGTCAGGCGTTAGCGTGTTTGCGTCGGTGTGTGTGTGTGCATGAGTGACTGGCTGCGACTATGATGAGTTTCCTCACAACCAATATACATATTCAGAGAAAGCGCGCCACTCCATCATCCCGCTCTTTCCAGTGTTCCTCAGATCAGTGCCCGAGCTGGCGTTGATGTGTGATGCTTGCGTGCGCAACTGCGCAGTGTTGCTTTCCCGTGTCTTTCTGACTGTGTTTGTGTGCGTACGCAGTCTTCATTTTAAAGTCAATAAGACCACAGCACCTACAGAATCAATAATGAAAACATGCAATCATGAACACTGTCAGACATTTTAAAAATGTGGTGCAGGATTTATTGTAGCGCCATTTAAAGAGACAAAGAACTGTTGAAGAGAACCGAGGTGGTTCTTCAGTTTGTGATTGTTGTGTAAATCAGCCCACAGAGCTCCTCTGGAGATGAGTCTCAGAGTGTGTGAATCATTTTAGCAATAAGGGGCATTAAAACAAAGGGCACAGTGAGAGAAAATCCCCACAAAAAGCATTAACTGCATAAATTCAAAGGCACTATTTCTAATTAAAAGTGCTGTTTGTCTTCTTGCAACTTGTTCAAACTGTTATGACTCTATACATAAACCTAATATCCTATAAAAAAAAGGATTTTCAAGCTAAATATGCTTGAATAAACAGCTTTGCACAATACTTTTACATTTAATACATTACTTTCCACAGAGCAGTACATAATCCAACCATTATTTTTCAATGCACAGCAAATTTAATTTGTAGATAACATACCCCATTGACTTTGTGCAGCCGTGTCAGTGAAGAAGACAAAAAAATCCTCCATTTTACGCCATTCATCTCTCTGTGTCTCTACGTAGAAGCCAATAAGCCCTAATAAGTTAAAGCGATAATGATGGAGAACAAAAAGCAAACAGTCTTAAATCAAGCTGCTGTAGTAAGCTAAAATCCCCTTTTGATCAGAATCCATAATAACGCTTGATTAAAAAATGACTCAGCTAGTTATGTTTCCATTATAGAAAAGAGAAAAAGGAGAGAAAAAAGTGAGAGGTAAACGAAGGAGAATGAGAAGAAAATCTATCATAATTAGCGACAGCAAAAGAATGTAAGTGTGTGTCTTTTTATAGATGACTGCTAATTGAGGAGAGAGCACAGAGCCGATTCTGCTGCGTATTAGCTTTTAATTACCCTAAATGAAAGCAAAACACACATGCATGCAAGGGTGCATGTGCCTGCGCACACACACACACATACATACAGAAGGGCTCTGGCTTTAGATTTTATTCACATTTCAGTATTAACACACATACACACACACACACACACACACACTTGTACACACATACTTTGTTCAAGGTTTTCAGTCTCTAGACGGTCTCATCGTTTTTAGTGTGTGCCCGTCCCTGGCGAGATCATTACTTTACTTTGGAGGCTTGCATGCTTAGAATCTTAACCAGCTCATTATTAAATATACCAATGTTTAATAGCATAATTATTACATATTTCATACCACTTGCTGATGGAAAATCCAGCTGAAGTGTACTGCAATTTTATGCTTGAGGGTCCGCTCTTGATGCAAGCTGAAGTTTGTCAGCTTCTATTATTTATTTTGGCCTAACAAGTCAAACTGCATCTGCTGAAAAGAACATCATCAACACCAGACAGACATTCATTAATTCATGTGACAAGATGGTACAGCAGCATCTGCTGAGGAAGACAGTGATCGGCGGCAAAGGGGTTTCATGATTTGTATGTAGTAACTGAACTGACTGATGATTTCAGTTTTTTTTTTTTTTTTTACTGCTGTAAAAATTAGACAAGACAGGTAGAAGAAAAAAAAAGTTGTGGTCAACAACCTGAAAAGTGCATTTTCAATGAATCATTAAGGGAGGAGATGTCATGATTTATAAATCCTAGTTTAAAGTTGACCGATGTCTTAGCTGGTTTTACCAAGGGCACTCATCATTTACTTCATCTGCATACAAAGTATTTTCTTATCTAGAGGACGGCAGCCAGTGAACCGCGACCTGCCCTGAGGTATATGATGTACACACAAGCACGGGCCCTCGCCTCTCTCTGGCTTTATCTCTCTCATTTGCTCTCTCTAGAGTTATTGTCAACCATCAGACGTTCCTCAGCCTGGATTAGCAGTCTGTTATGAGGGCCCAGACAGCTATAATGGCGGATGATATGATATGCAGCATGCCTGTCCCTAACTCTATAGGAGGCTAATTAACCCCTGTGTCCTCTACGATTCATTTATAGCAGACTTTATTGAAACCCTAGTACAGCTAGCATGTTCGCCTAGCTGGGCCACGTCATTTCAGGCCAGCATGTTAGCCAGCTGAAATAATTTTGCTGTTATTAAGCTAAACTTAGTTTCTCAATGACTAATTTGTTCAATTATATCCTGGATAAAAGCATGCTTTTATTTTGAAATAAAGAGGAGAGCTTCACACAACCAAAAAACTCAGGCTTATGTAATATAATGAAGGTGAACCATTTAATTGTGTACAGAGAACAAGACCCTGGCTGTAATTTCATAACCCAAAGTGTATTCTTATTAACCATGAATTAGATTTTCTTTCATAAAAAACAAAACAAAACAGATTTTAAATAATTTTGACGTCTTGTAAATGTGTGAATGGTGTGCGCTGTACGTCTGTTCTTGCACAATGTAACTTGTAACTGTCTGCTTCGGGTACGATCTCCTGTGAGAAGTGCACAATGCTTTACACCACTAAGTCACACACCAACAACTATTTCACTTATTTTGGTGAAACTAGATCATATTTTAGCCCCAGCTGCATGGACAGTGACCTCAGAGCACCCTTAAATTCCACCAGGCATGGCTGCACCGCAAGAGTTGATTGCACCCTAGTTAATGTTTGTGATTCCAACAAAAGGCCACTGCGCGCTTTAGAAGCATCCTCAGAAGCGGCCCTCAGCTCTCAATTTTGATAGTTTGTTTTAAATAAACTGTGTGAATTCATTGAGCCATTTGCAATGAAGCTGACTGGCTTTATAGTAAGCAAGCTAGCACAGTGGGGAAATTAGTGTGACTGAGCTGAGCTATTGTGTTGCTAGCATGTTGTTAGCTAGTTAGCATCTTAATGATTAACTGACAAGTTACAGTAGTTTGCCGCCAAGTGTTACCAATGTCACAGAGCTGTGTCCAGTGAAATTCAGGGGTTATTGTGTACCACAGGCATTTTGGACCTTTAAGGAAGAGGAGATGTTCAAGCCTGAGGTGGGAGGGAATGCAGACAAGGAGTGACACTGGAATGGACACCAGAACTGGAGACAGGCGAGCAGGCAAACATAGCTGAGCTCAGTAGAGAGTGAGAGGCATCCAGAAAAGAGTAAATCTCTGGGCCTAACTTTTAATTGTTGGAAGACAGACTTAGCTGGGCTGTTGGACTGTTGGACTGGTTAGTAAAATTAGCTGGTCACAGTGTCTTGTATTATTGCACTATTTACAACAGTTGTATTCCACTCTGAAATACCACTCTGCCACTATACCATCACTGCACTATCAGCATTAGCTTCTTTATCGTCTCTACCCGTACACCGGAACAACAACAACAACAACAGCCCACCCCCACAGGTCCTACGCCAATCCCAGGTGGCTATCTGACACCCATCATTGCCATAGGCAACTGACATGACTGACAGGCTTCACAGCCTCCAACAATGCCACCCCCCACAGGCATCCCGCGAACCCATACACTGCAGTATTTCCAATTTATCTGAACACAACACAAACACAACAGCCGCCGTGTTATACAACAGTCCGTTACAATATGTTGTAAACAACTATCTGTTAAAGCCCGAAGGTTCCTGACCTTGTTGTTGTCAAAAAGTCTGACGAGCATAAACAAATATACAAACATTTCTGCTCTGGTGACATTATTACATAAAGCTGATTGAAAAGGGTGAGGATACATATCGATTGTGACCTATTTCTATACATGGGAGGTGCATAGTCTCTTCTGTCTATGGTCAGCATTTTTCACTCTCATTGACCAATGAAAAGATGTGTTGTTACATCATGTATGTAGGTTAGATAAAAGGAGGAGGATAGATTTGGATAAATAACATTTTGAGTTTTGAGTCAAGGATAGATGACAACTCTGTGATCTCTGTGAGTCATTACAGCCTTATTGATAGTTTACCAACTGTGGTGGACATAAACAGGAGAGTCAAGGCTTGGAACCACCCATACATCATCAAAAAAATAAATAAATAAATAAAAAAAAAAAATTTATATATATATATATATATATATATATATATATATATATATATATATATATATATATATATATATATATATATATATACACACATACCCACAATCCACACAGTGTTTTACATTTATTTTGTAGACTAGTTTCAGAGAAAAAGAGTTTTTTAATCCTAGGTATTTTTGTGCATAAGTGGTTTTGATTGGACAGCGATGATACAAAACTGATGTAAACAATGTCTAATGTAAACAATGTCTCGTTATTGTTAATTTTAATATAATACTGCCACAGTTTCAGTTTGGCATGTGGAATTTGGCCTCAAACTGAGGCCACACACTCACCATTCAATCACTTTCAAGGCCATACAGATGAAGTGCGTTAATAAAGGCCTGAATAAAATTGTTCAACTTCCTGTATGAGAAGCCTTGGCATGCAGCAAACTGTTCACATTAAGTGCCTTTTCCACAGTGGCAGTTATACTTGCAGTGCTGAATAACACCGCGGCCCTCTCTCTGTCTCTCCACTCTACTGTTCAAAGGCCACGTTCACTGTTCCAAACACCTCTCTAGTCCAGTACTAAATCATCACTGCGGGTGTGTCATGTTTTCAATTTAAAAATGCATGTGCTCCACCCACACTACCATCATTCCACACATACATACACACACACGCACGCACGCAGAGACTCTCAGAGACAAACAAATAGGCTCTTGGACGCATAGATCTCACACACTCTCTCACACACAACACACACCATAGCTATTACTGATGCTTAGAGTGGAAGCATCCTTTTCAATAATACACTTACATTTCGTAGAGGGACCATAATTTACAGCCTATACATAAAAAATTGTCAGCTACCCAAATGAATCCTTAGTGTTCCCTGCTTCCATTCTGCCCAGTCCATTAATCATGCCACTGATAAACACAGGCATAATCTGATTGTGTAATAAGGTGCTAGTATGCATTGTATAGCACATGCGAATAAAAGCACCCACGTGGAACTGCACACATACGCACGCCCACGTACACACAACACTTGACCGCCTCGTGCAGACACAATGAACAACAATGGCAAGTAACAATCGTGGCACTCATGGCTGTTCAAGTGCTTGTTTACAAAATACAAGAGCTGGAAAGCGACACAGAAGGTAAAGTCAAGGATGTTCCGTTAGGAGCACCAAAATATGAATATAATATTATTTTAGTAATAATGAAACAAATAGACTCCTACACAGAACAGTGGATGTAGGGCTGATTGTAAAGGCTGTTTTTTATGTACACTGAACATACGGTATGTGTGTGTGCGTGTGTGCGTGTGTGTGCTTGAGACAGTGACACATTTGTTCCATTATCAATCTACTCTGCTATCTTACAGAATAAGGTTGAAACATGAAAGTCATTGTAAAAGTTGATAACACCATCGTTTAAAATGGCAAAGATTTGTGGCAATCAATTTCAACTTTCACATGTGAAATTTGTACCATTGGTGTGAAACAAATGGAATGACAGTGCTGAAAAGAAAACAGAGAGCCAGAGAGTGTAAAACAAAAATCAAACTATTGTACCTCATTAGCTGTATTGCACCACTCATTAATTTGTCGTCATATAGCTTGCTTCACAAAAGAGGTACAGGTTCCAGACAGTTCAGACAATAGTCAACAGTACAAACACATGTAACCCTAACCCTTAAAGCAATATTGTGCAATTTTTCTATCATGAAATAACAGCCTTAAAATCATTTTGATGCTACATTAAAGGCACAGTGTGTAGGATTTAGTGGCACTTAGCGGTGAAGTTGCAGACTGCAACCAAATGAATACTCTCGCAAGCCTCACTCTCTCTTTCCAAGCATGTAAGAAAAACTCTAGCTGCGAAATTCATATTAAAAACAAAAGGCCATATCTAGATCACTGTTTGGTTTGTCTGTTCTGGACTACTGTAGAGAAATGGCGGTTCAACATGGTGGACTCTATGGGAGAGGACCTGCTCTCACTGTAGATCTAAAGGGCTCATTTTGAGACAATGAAAACATAATGATCCATGTATTGAGGTGATTATACACTAGTGAAAACATACTAATGAATACTTTATTTCATTCCTGCCAATAGATACTCCTAAATCTTACACACTGGACCTTTAACATATAATGGTGTCTCTGTCATTCCGAATGTGCGCCCTGTACGCCCGTCTCTGCACTAAGTAACTTTGGCACTACTAAGTTACTAACTAAGTTACTAACCTCCAACTATTTCACTGATTTTGGAGAAACTGAATCATATTTATGATCCCATGATGAAGAAGATATGATCTGATTTTGCGGCTTGGGATGGGATGCGTGCCTCTGGGATGTTCCAGCTGGGATGTCCGGACTGTGAGCTCAGACCACCAGGGGAGTTATAGTGTTCGTACCACATGTGTTTTGGAACACTGGGAAGAGCAGGTTTCCAGGCCCGGGGTGCGGGTGAATGCTAATGGAGAGCAGAGCGGTGCATGCCAGAACTGGCATGGGCAATGTAACCGGGCTTAGCAGCCTCGATGAACATAATGTCAGAAAAGGTGATGTTGATGGAAAGCGCTAAGAAGAGAAAAGGAGAGGGTGACGAGCAAAAAATGTTGTTGGTGAGACGTCTAAAGATTCATGAAATAAACGGCTGAAAGACACAAAACTGGGCTTCTTGCTACTGGCCTTGTCAATATAATTATCTGGCTGCTGTGTCTTATGTTGTTGTACTTGCTTGATGTTTGGCTGTTAACAAAGTTGTTGACTCACTAGTACTGTCCGTATTTATGGCAGTGGTATTGTCTAAAACTACAAAAATACCAATCACAACTACCATAAAATGTCCGATTCACTATCGGAGTTTGATCCATTCAGTCCAATAACATGTACACATAAACAGGCCTAGTAAAGTTAAATATCTGCAAACCTCAAACATAATCGAAATGAAATCATGATGTGTGTGTCCCTCTTGTTTCCCTCTCTCACCTCTCTGTGTCTCCGTCTGTAGTTTTTACATTTCTCTCTCACCCATCCTTGATCTCATCCTCTTCTGCCTCTTCTTCTGGGCCTCCGTGCTCTCTCGTCCGTGTGTGGGTTTGTCTACCGGTGTGCCTCCTCATCCTGTGACCCATCTCATCTGTTGTTAGACAAAGAATCAAAATGCAGTAAAAACTTATTTGTTTATCAAAACAAGATGCTGTTTTCTGATTGTATTCAAATCTGAAAACATGAAAAAATGCTTATTTAACAAAACCACAAAAAAGTTTCTTTTTGCCTGCAAAAATTTAAAAAAAGTTTGCAGGGCTGAAGTTATGACATCACAGATAGGCAAATTATAGCATGCTTTAGTGCCTGTCCATTAGCCCTATGAGTAGTCACTGTGTCACCAACCTACTACCACCGCGTACTATCACAGAGTGCAAGTGCAGATGAATTTTGCCTTGCTACTTCCTGGTGTGACCAGTCCTTAAATGAGATTTTCTGGCTTTGATGTCAAAGAGGAGTAGAGGAGAGCAATATTTGAAAGACTGCATGTGCATGTTTTTGCCATACAAGTGTACTGGTGCTAAAATACATGTTTTGCAATAACAGATGAATATAAAGAAAGAGATTGTGAAATTTCTTACACTCGTAGATTAACTGAAGTACAAATGAAGTTTAATTAGGAAGTTGTGACTTTCTAATCAGTCTCTTCATTAATGTGTTTTTGTTTTGAATGACAAGGCACTGTTATGTGTTTGTGTGCATGAAGTGTGATGAAGTTATCACTGCCACAGGCCCCCTGCAAATGAGTGTTAATAAGGCACAGAACACAAGCAAAGGCATGATAAACCATCACAGTTTTCAAGTATTTACCTATTAAGTATAACTGCAATGGTTAGAAATTATCTTGGGAGATCTGTAACACATCAGGGATGGACAAGTGCTAGGTTGAGTTTGGATTTTTAAATGAACAACATAAAAAAAAAATATTCATGAATGAATAAGTCATGAAAACTCTGTGCTGGTTTTGGCATTGAGGTCAAAATATCACACAGGAGCTTTAGTTAGCGATTATTTAAAATCTCTCAGGAAATGATTCATGTTAGTGCCTTGATGTCAAGATGTGAGGAGACACATAAAAAGGCAGCAAGACAGAGGTGCAGAGGAGGAAGAAATGATGAAATTATTAAAAGTAATGACGAGGTAAGAGAGGGCACAAAAGAGCAGGACAGCAGTAGCAGAGATGGCAGAAAAAAAAACAGAGCCGTAGATAAAGAGGAGGGGGTATTTTAAAAGGATTAGATGTAAGACCCGTGATAAGAACATCAATGGAAGATGACACGAGGATGAGGAGTTAAGGAAATGTAAGATGCAGCCACTTGGAAAAGTTCTGACAAGTGGATGAGAGAATTGAGTCAGAAAATAATGAGAAGGTGTAAGTGGAAACGGAAAAAAAATCACGCCGGCTTAGGAAAGAGGTGTTTTGGTTATTTCTGTGTCACCCTGTAATGGGATTTTTTCACCTGAACCGCTGAGACCAAGCCAGATGAGCACCTATTTCACATGATGAGATTCCTCATGGCTACGATCCCCACCTGAGCAGGTTCTCTCTTCACCCGTTTGATTTTGGCTTTGATAGAAAAAAAAGGTGATTTTTTTTCTTCTCCCACAGTGGGGGAGTTAAGTGGATGATTAGAGTTGAGTTCTGTGGGGAATAAGAAAAAAGGAAGCTGCTGAGACACATAGGCCAAGGTAATATAGGGCTTTATTTATTTGATGATTCATTTATCAACTCTACTTGGTGCTGTATAGTGCAGTACTCTTGAGTGTGCATATGAGAAAGTGAGGCACAGATAAATAGTGCACAGAAACAGAAGGAGGGAGAGAGTGTGTGTTACAGTACATCAGTAAAGGCTGCATGGGATTGTGAGTGTCAAGAGAGCGCATTTCCATGCAAAGTAACTGATTTATCAATCCAAGCATCTAAATAGAAAGTGACTTTGAGAGTGCCTGTCGCAGGTTACAAAAACACATTTCCTAAACAAATTTGACATTGCTGTTCTATCTTCAATACTAACAGACTCGCCCTCCCCCCTTCGGCGTCTCCCTATCCTCTCTGCACACAAACAAGACACCTACACACCAGACTTTAAGTCTCTCACTTTAAGCAATAACCTATCCCTCCTCTCTATCTGCAATAAAAATCACCATGTGTTTTTTTTTCTTCAGCGCCGTGGCCAAACGTTGAGTTGTCATTATGTTAGATCACATCAGTATTTTATGTCTAATTGAATTGCTTTGGTGAGACGGCACCGCTGTGGAGAGTGTGCACCTTCACTACTTCACTGTTCAGAGTGTTCACCTTCCCGAGCACGCCAGCAGCTCAGGTCGTACTATTAATTTGTGGATATATAAAGAATGGGAATATCTATATTGTCGCTGTCCGATGGAAACCGTGTATGTCAGGGTGTGCTGATAGCTCACCTGGAAGTGGAGTGTACGCCCCATGTGTCAGGGCTAAAAGCAACCTGGAATTGATTATAGCCTGGATCCTTTGCTGCATGTCATTCCCTCTCTCTCCCCTGAATTTCCTCTCTATCTCTCCAGAAGTCACTATTCAATAAAGCAGAAAATGCACAAAAATATTTTAATTTTCTCAATGAAATCTTAAGAAAATCTAATGACCTGCGGATGGTTTCAGGTCTCGAGTCTCCTGTTTATGTCCACCTCAGCTGGAAAACTATCAGTAGCAAAGGTGTCCTACATGTTTCCACACAGCGCATTGGCATAATCAAATCTATTTTACTATTAAAGACTAGAATCAGCGTAATCGAGGCTAATGGCCTGAGCTTGTGACTCAAAACATTATCCAAAGCTATCCTCCTTCTATCTATCCTACGTGCATGATGTAACAAAAGACCTTTTCAATGGTCAGTAAGATTCTACATGCGATGAGGATATGCACGTTCATATAGAAAAAAAGTCAAAATCATCAAAAGTAGAAATACGTGGTTTTCATCAGAGAACAACGATGTATTTTTAAAAGAAGACACAAAGCCGAGGACAATAAATGGTTCTTTGTGCAAAAACGACCTGTGATAGTTATCCAATGATATCAGTTGACAGCTGGTACTTATACCTGTCTTCAAGTACCTGCAGAGCAATTGAATAGCGTGTCAGGTTTCTAGAGTGTGGAATACATCTACTTTACATCATGATGATAATAACACATTATGAAAAGAGCTTTTATGAGAGCATTGGTAATAGAAGAATGAGGCACCTTATAGCACGAAGAGGGAGAAAATGTAGAAAAGTGTGAATCTTTAGTGTGTAGTGATGCTTGACTGTAATGGCTAAGCCAGCCCTGCATAACATCTACCCCACCTTTATCTGAGAGGGATGCCAAGCTACATACACCACTAGGGGATCAATTAAATCTCTCTTTTCTTCTCTTTACTCCTCCTCAAATCAGGAGGGGAGGATTTCAAACGATGGACTGTGTGCTCACTGAAGCACCCCCCCTCTACTAACCCAATTAAGACCATCTTCAAAAGAGTGCGTTAACACCTTTAGCGGGGGTAAAGATGTAGCTCCTTTCCTGAATCGCACCGCGGTCTTCCATGCTGCTTATTCCTGCTGCCACGGGAGGGGGAAGATGTGCTACAGGGAAATGAGGCTGAAGGGAATCCTAGCGGAGGCATAGTTATGAGCTGCCAGGGCTGGAAAACTGAGAGAGAGGGCTAGAAAAACCTTTGTGTATTTGGGTTTGTGTTTCAGTAATGTCACAAGAAATCACTAATTCACATGAACAGGAGTTACAGAAGTCCCATCTACATGCTCAGTTTTGAAAGGGAGTTTGGAAATATCGTTGTTTTCCCACCACTGGAAGATGTAAAGAGCAGACTTATAACAGTGTACATGAAGTACGCCTAAAGGTCCACAGTTAATGTGGTACGTTTGCTGGAATTTTTTAAGAATAAGTAATTGTTTTTATTTGTCATTCTAGATTTTCATACAGTTTTTAGACATATATTCATAATGATGAACAACGTGTATATTTGAAGATGTTTTTGCATACATGTATGTGTGACGAGTACTGTTTTCAGCTTCAACAATGAACACTGCTAGACCTGAACAGTTACTGTTTTGTTCAATTCAACTACTGCGGCTCCCATGAGGAGGTAATGGTTGGTGGATGGTTCAGGTAATGTGGGATTGAAGGTCACAATGGGAAAGATTACCATAGTTCCGTCTTACAAGCAATGAAATAACTGAACTCAAGACATGACTACAATTGTTGGTGATCATCGTCATTACACAGAAGCGTGCATGCGCTTTGCTATTCATAGCTTTTATTTACCCACTCAGGATAAATGAAGTTATTGAATTGAACTGAATGTTGTCTGATAGACACAGCAGGTTGTGTGTGGTTAATTTTCAAATTAGCATTAAGTGCACAGTTACCTTGAATGGGAGACTTGTGCTGACAGAAGTGACCATTTTGTAATATTTTATGCCAGGTGGAATATATTGGAGCTTTCAGAAAATGAAAAGATTTTCAGTCATGGTTGTTGACATGCACTTTAGTGGAGAAGTGTTAAATACAGTGGTTTTCATTAATAGAGTTAATGAATTAGGGCTATGAGAGTCATTAGACTCCTGTTGGTTGTGAGTGCTAACAAAGTAATAGTTGTTTTATCTTTTGTTAAAATATTGAGGTGCTTAACCTTTAGTCGTACTGACATTTAAATCAGAATATGGGAAATAAAAATTAGTATCATGTTTCAACTTTTTAGAGATATCAATGACAGAAACTCTTATCTGACTCGCCAAACAGAGGTTAAAGGTTGTAAAAAGTGACAGACACAAGGACGGGAAACAAAGTGAAACTTGAATGAGCTACTAATATTTGAAGAGGCAAAGTGATACATGTAAATTAACTCTTGTGTTGCGCACAAGTACCGTGGCAACATCAGGAAATGATCACCCATTTGAAGCAGAACATGTCAAATTGATAGGGGTGGATGAGAAGTTGCTATATTCATGAGAAATCTGCTTACAGAACAGCCTTAGAGCAATATTTTGATCACAATAATAAGAGAACTATTTACAGATACTCATTTTGGCTGATTAAGGCCAAGGGGTTTATCTTTATAAATAAACTTTTAAAAAATAACATGCTCAATGGCTAATGATTTTGGATCTGTGTGTATTTTGGCATTGGCTGTCCCACATTAATAGTCTCTATTTTGGGGACTAATAGACATCCAAAGACAGCCATTTCTGCTCCCAACTAATTGTGTACAGTCGTCAACATAATAGTATTTTTTCCATTGTTGTATGATTGATTAGAGCTGCTAATGTAAAATTAGCTATTAGTGGCAGCTAGATAGCACAGCTTGGCTTAAAAATGAGGACGTTTGTAGTAGGAAGTATGTAGTTCTGTTTTACTGTGAGATGGACCGGTGGGTTGGTACCGGACCGTTGTGAGGAAGAATGAGGTGATTTCCAGTCCATCTTGAGCTTTGGCTAGTGAGCGGAAATATGAGATCGGGGATATAAGCAGCCAAAATGAGCTTCCTCCTCCTGGTAGCCGGGTTCAGCCTTAGAGATGTGGTTAGGATCTCGGACATCCAGAGGGAGCTCGTAGTAAAGCTGCTGCTCCTTTGCACTGAAAGGAGCCAATTGAGGTGGTTAGAGCATTTGACTAGGATGCCCCCTGGGCCCCCTCCATTGGAGGTGTTCTGGGCACATCCAACTGGGAGAAGACCCAGAACCCGCTGGAGGGACTACATAGCGCACCTAGCCTGGGAACACCTCAGGATTCCCTAGGAGGAAATCCCTGGAATGCATTGCTGGGGAGAGGAACGTCTGAAACTGCCTACTAAACCTACTGCCACTGCAACCTGACTCCAGATAAGCGAATGAAAATGGATGGATGGATGGATGTTTTACTGTTGTTTACTGTTTGACTTCACTAAATGATAGTATTTTAGGTCTTCCATTGAGTAGAAAGAGAATCATTGTATTGCAAACACTGACTGCATTCAGAGTTTTCATATACTATCCTCTCAACAGCTTGAATTCAGGTTGAAAAAGTAAGTGTCATTTGATTCTTCTAGTGATTGTGATCTCTTTTGTGAAGTAATTTGTGTCAATGAGAGCAATTACTGTATTTTATACGAGCCAATACACAAAACAAGACAGGCGAGGAAGAAAGAATAAAATGACAGAACAAAGCACTAGTGAGTGAAGCTGTACATCAAAACAACTGCATATATTCAGTTTATTATCCCTGACTTTAGATTTAGAACCTCTTCCAACAAAGTCCACACACGGTAAAACATACGACTCCTACCACAGAAGTTTTCTTTAGGGCAAAGTAAGCAATTAATATTGATATGTGCCAATGTGTCATGTAACCTTGCACCACAATCACTAACATGTTTATAAAGACAGCAGTTTTATTCAGTTTAATCTTTGAAATAAAAAAAAAAAATCTAGTTTCTAGTTGGCTCATTTTTTCTTCTTGAGCTCAGCTCTCTTTCTCACCACTACCTTTGTGAGTGTCAGAGAAAACTCTGAGGGGAATTCTCAAAGGGCCATGTAAATTACTTGCGCGGTCGATGTGTGCAATGGGCCATTCACATACAAGATTTATACCTTTGGTAGTCTTAATTATGTCTGCCTTTTATTTGCTCTGTAAAGCAAGAAGCAAAGAAGCCTGTAACAAGCCTGCCTTTCCTATAATAAATCTGCAGGATGGGATTCGTGGGTTTAGACCTAGTTGCCAATAGTCTTCTCTATCTCCAGCCTTTCCTTTTTTTTCACTTCACACACTTTTTTAATCCTGTTTTTTATCGCATGTTTTCACTTTTGTGTTTCTCATTACATTTCCTTGTGGGACCCTCATTCCTCGATGTGGACGTGTGTATTGACTAAATGATAAAACATGTTTATTTGGAAATATATAAGTTGATTGGTTGTGTTTCATAGAAGCTAACATGATTGGTGAACCCTTGTTAGCTCATTCCTGAACTGGTCTGAGTATTTTTTTCCCCCCTGGTGTCAGAAATATGTATATATGCATTCAAAGGTGGACAGTTTTTGTCTTCAGTCTGTTTTTGTGTGAATTATGCAGGGGGCCTGAACCTTTAACACTGCGTCTTTATTGAGTGGTTGTGATATCATTAGATCAGGCTGGTAAAAGTGACACTGTGCTATTTAATCGCCTTTCATGACACCATAAATATTGCCACAACCCCTCTACCTCCACATATCTTTCGCCCCATCCCTCCATCATTCATCCTTTCATCTCTGAGCAAAGCACATAAAGCTGAACTCATCATTCTAAAATAGAGAAGGTCAGTGAAAGGCTGCTCAGATTGACAGAATGATAACTCAACACACGATAAGCTGTCAGTCTCAGTGATGTGTGGGTTTGACATTTACATTTTTTAACATTAAATTCTCAGTGGTGCAGCAAATAAGAAGATTTTTGAAAGAAAAAGAGTTGTCTGTGTCAGAGGTGTGGTTCACTGTTATTGCCACCAAAGTTTATTAATCAACTAACTTTGGCTAGGATTTAAAGATGTTTGAATCAAAATCTGATGACAGTTATGCGGTTGGGTCGCTTTGTTGCCAGGCCACTGCCAATCAAATCTGATCACAACATTTCTGCACAGCCCTGAAAGAAGAACATTACCGTAGTTTATTTAAACTCTTACAGGCCCGAGGAAGTGTTTTGTCTGAACTTTCATGTTGATTAATTTTGCGACAAAATGATAAGTTGTAGAGAAATACTATTTGTCTGAAAAAGTTTGAAAGTTTTTCTTGAAGTTGGACGCTGGAACTTTGGATTATATCACATGATCTTCATCACTCGGTTATCATGTACTTTTAGTTTTTTCCTGAGGACTCTCATGTGATGATGAAGATCATGTTATATGGTTGAAAGCTGCACGTGACAATTTGCTACAGTTTTTTGTTTTTTTCATTGCAAATTCAAGGTTATACATGGTATTTAGAACATTAATATAGCAGCAAACAATTATTTGCTATGTACATGAAGGTGTCCTGAGCAGAGAACAATAATCAGACTCTCTCTCTTTGATCCCCAAGCATTGTTTACTTCTCTTGTTCGGTCATGCATGAATGGTTGAGTCTTTCAGTGTGCAATGGCTAAGGATAGCGACTCAAATGGCTGTTTATATCATCTACTGCTGTGAATTAGGGATTTATTTAGACCAAAACAGAGTTGGTGATTGCTGAAAAGACTAACAAGGATGGTGTTGGTGAGTTACAACGTTACCGTTTTTGTCTATGGAGTCTATTGGCAAGACATTTAACTAGCAGCTTAACAGCTGAAAGTGTCTATTCCTATAGGGATCCTTAACATTATGTTGTCAGACACAATAACAATCTGAGTCTGTCAGTGGCAAAAACAAGCATGCAAGGATTATGCTGAGGCCATTGCAGACTGAAATATTTTCAACTAACTGGGAGAATTAAGCATTTATTTCAACGCTTGTTGGAAATGTGGAAAGACTATCAAAGACCATTATTGTTTTATTTTGTTTCTGTCCAGTTTTACGATTTTCTACGAGGTAAATTTACTGGTTACGTCAATGGAGTCTGGTTGGTCGTATCACCCATTGTTCTGGTCTGAGACACTAGTGCTCTAGTGCAACATCTAGTGGCAAGTGAATTTCATATAGGACTTTATCTAACCTGACCTACTAACCAACTTCAACTACTAACTATGTTTTGGTTGTTTTTTATTGTTCGTCTGACAACACAAGCAATTTAAAGATACCACCCTGGGCTCTGAGATTACTGTGATGCTTATTTTTTCTGACAGATTATAGTCTAAATAATTAATTGAATGATCCAAAAATAATCATCAAATTACCCGGCCTTAAAACCATCCAACCGTCCTGTGACATGGTAGGGAGTTCATTTGTGGCTTACGTTGATCACCATCATTCATAATTTGCCCGCATCTACCTCTTCCACATGCTATAATGGTTGCTGACACTGGACAATCACCTCCAAGCATGCATTAAAGCTTTTAAATATATCTCATTACTTTTTTAGACCCTAATTTGCACCAATAAATGCCACAGTATATGCCTGAGCATGAATGATGAGAGTTAACCTCTTACCCCAGCCATAAAAGTCTGTTTAAGTAAATTGGCTGCTAATAGTGTAAACTCAGTACTGATGTCTTAATATGCTGTAGAGCTATATTGCCTCTTTTTTTTGGAGCTGTTGTTGTAAAGTGACTATGCATTAAGTCCTGTCTTCTGCGTTGAAGACCCCTTTCTCCCGTTTCTCCCCTGGAAAGTAAATGGCTCATTACTACAGAGTTACACTAACAAATGGTTGCGAGAGAAATGTTGTCATCTATGTTTGCATGAGTAATTACCAAAACACAAAAGCTGCAATTCCCAGGAAGTGGTTTCAAAGAGCTCTTCATACAAATGAGCACATGAATAAAAATGAAGTTGTCTTCATGAGTGACCTCTGCCAAGAGAAAAGAGAGACGGAGAGAGAGACGGAAAGAGAGATGAAGAGCATGAAGAAGGTAGAGTTTGTTTTGGGGGGGCTAGTGGATCTGAAAAAAGACAGAATAAAAGCTAAGGTTGAAGTATGGTTCATGAAGGGTCAGGACATAATTACTTAGAGAAATGCCTGCTCAACGGGTGGGCACAGAAATGCATTTAGCAGCGCTTAAAATTTTAATTTAGCTATGAAAGGGCACTTTTCCTTTTTTTTCTTGACTCCCCATCTCTCTTTTTTTCTCTCTCATTTGCTATTGCTACACATTAACAACCTTCATTTTGATCAAAATACAAAAGCACTGAAATTCCCATTAGGCCTTTTTTTAAATTTTAACAGGGGGTGTTATTTCAAGGAGAAGAGCCCATCAAAAGAGAAAGCACTACTTTGGTTTTATCTTTATGTTAATCAAATCGTCTCCGTGTGTATTCTATTCACTGGTTAGACTTTGATTAAACATTGTCCCCTCTCAAATTCGCTAAGCTGTTTACAGCAGCTTGTGATTTCTGCTCCTTAGCAGCTTAGACACAAAGAGGTGACATGCTTTAATGGCTGCCGGCTTGTAGAACATGTTGAATGTCTGTAAAGCATTAATACGACGTGTATGTGCAAGAGATTTAAGAAGAGTTTGAGGGAGGAGGTGAACCTGAAAGAAAGGAGAATAGAACAAAACACATCAAAGAGGATGAGAGTGTGTGTGTGTGAGAGAGGAAATGAAACACAGAGGTTGGTTACACTCCTGTAACATGATGCATTATTGCCTTCCAGGTTTCATATTTACATATTACAAACAAAACAAGCTGAACAAACATATATGAATCAATGGCTGTTTAAGGTGTCAAATTGCACATGCACTTCATTTGATTTGAACATAAATGTAACCTGCGTACTAAACTACTTTATAGAATTCATGTTTGTTTATTTATGGTTCTTCCGCTGCCTCACTCGAGTGACACTGTTATGAAGTCCAAGAGGTGTCATGGAGGAAAAATTTAGGAGTAATTTATGTGCACAATTTAATAATTTGTGCTCTCGATTTACCATAACTTATCACCTTCATGCCATTAGTCCTGTCTTACTTGTACCCCTCACACTCTCACTATGGATTGCTTGGATAACGGACTGTTTTGCTGTAATAATCTGATGATACAGCAATGTCATCCTGTTCCAAAAAACAGCTTCAGGGTTCAGGTGTTTCATTACTGTCCTCTCTGTCGTCTACCCCTACCCCGATGCTGTCCTCTACAAGAGGGGCAGGAAAAATACGTGATATGCACTAAATCAAGCTCTCGAATTAATAATTTGTACTTCATTTTTCTTTTTTCTACATGACACCATCCAGGCTCCGAAACAATGTTCCCCAAAGTTTTCAAAGTTGGCAAGCATCTATGGTGTTGGATCCCAAAGCTTCACATTTCAGATGATAATCATTCAGCACTGCGAGTCTAAAAACAAAAAGTCCATGTCATCCATCATGCCATAGTTAACTTTGTCCCTCTCTATGCAATATCACCTGACTTCCTTAAGTCAACTTTGTCACCTACAACTGAAGCGTTTCCGGTATATGAAGTACCAGTGTGCTGAATCAAGTAGATAAAAACCTAAGGTCAAAGGTGATGTTAAACAGATAACTACAGATTGCATATGACTTTCTAAGACATTTTCCAATAAATAGGCTCAACCCATGTATAGACCGGCAGGTGAATCATTCGCTGGAAAAGCCTGGTGAATGTTGACCTGCATCTTCAGAGAATACACCAACTCACATGGGAAAAAATGGTGACTGACAGCAGGTTGCCTGCGTTATACTGTTCATAGTGTTTATGGTAACACTTTATAATGAGTACACACTATTAAGCATTAGTAAAGCATGAATAAATACTGAATTCATCATTTAAAACGCATGAATACTCATTAGTATGTAGTTTATAAACACAGTTATAAATGTTTTACTCATCATTGATAAGCACAGTAGTTATGGATTAGTAAATACTGAATTCATCGTTTATAAAGCATGTTTCTGATGTAAATACTCATTAGTATGTAGTTTATAATCACAGTTATAAATGTTTTACTCTAATGTACTAATGGTTAGTGAGTGTGTTAGTTGATGTTTTATAAAAACTCACAAATTCCATTTCCAACTGATGACCTATAAACAGTTAGTTATGCAGGAATTCATGAATTTAGGCAGTTACAAAGCACTTACTACTCGTTAATTAAGCATTTTGTGTGAGCTCATCTAAAGTGGGCACTATCTATGCCTTATAAAGCATTTACGAATGAGATTTAAAGGCTGGCAATGCCTCAAGACTCACAAAAGTTTCACTTCTCTTAACAGACCAAGGAGAGACACAACACAAAGGGATATAGAACATAGTGCATTGATATTTATTGCAACTTCCCAACATATTGTAACTGTACAACTGTTCTGTTGATGTAATAAGATGAACAAGGGTAAACAAAGCTGAATAAAAACTTGCCAACACCAACAGTGGATCACAAAAGTTTAAGTACGACAAATACAATCTTTGTCTCACACAAAATGCTTAATTAACGAGTAGTAAGTGCTTTGTAACTGCCTAAATTCATGAATTCCTGCATTATTAACTGTTTATAGGTCATCAATTGGAAATGGAATTTGTGGGTTTTTATAAAACAACTAACACACTCACTAACCATTAGTACAGAAGAGTAAAACATTTATAACTGTTTATAAACTACATACTAATGAGTATTTACATCAGAAACATGCTTTATAAATGATGAATTCAGTATTTACTAATCCATAACTACTGTGCTTATCAATGATGAGTAAAACATTTGTAACTGTGTTTATAAACTACATACTAATGAGTATTCATGCGTTATAAATGATGAATTCAGTATTTATTCATGCTTTACTAATGCTTAATAGTGTGTACTCATTATAAAGTGTTACCGTGTTTATTAACTTCTCTACACGGTTATTAGCCAAGAGTACAACTTGATTTCTACTTAACTTTTTAGTAATGCTTTAAAAATACACACTGTTGAACACCAGCACAAAAGACCTGTTTTAAACTTCCCTTACTGTCACATGTATTAGAAACCTGCAGTCATGTGCTGCGAGTTACCATGATAACGTGTGACCAAATAATTAGATTCTGATATGATGAAAAACAAAGCACTTGACATTATAACAACACACCATCTCATTATCTCATTATCACAAAACTTTACTCATTAAGACTTGATAAGTTGGTATGTTATAGCTAGAAATGTCCATATGGTAAAATGACAATTTTTGTAAAATAATAATTAGTTTCTAGTAGATAAGATATACGTATGTTGTTATACATATATATGAACTGAGTGACTCTCTTGACTGAGACCCACCTTTCCATGTGGTTTGACAGCATTCACACTAGCCTAAACAAACCAAATACACAAATTTAATTTGGAATGCACCAAAAATGTTAGTTGTAAAAGCACCTTGACCTGTTCACTTATTATTGACCTATTACATAACCAATCATATTTCCTCTTGATTAGATTGTCCTAAAACTTTTCCAGTAGGAAACAAGAACAGTGTTCTGCAGGTTGTATGCAGATTATAAAAAAAGTAACCCCATGCACCCCATGCCTCAGCAGCCACCATCTTCTACATAGGAGGCCAATATATGCAGCTGTGTTTCATGCAGCCATCATGGCCGACTAACCACGCTCTGTATGCAGCGCCAATGTTGCGTGTCAGTGACGTTAAGGACAGTTTGAAGTCTGATTTTAGCGCTGCTGGATATTGAGGGAATGAGATTTAATTTTTTTTTATGATTATGTAACTGGCTATCAGCATTTTTTTTTAGCGGTCTTGGGTAATGACTTACTTTATGCATGTCAATCCACACATTACTGTTGAGTAAGCAGGATATTAAAGGACAAAAGGTGTAATTCAGTTAGATACCCCAGTGGTTCTCTGCAAAATGTCAAGGTCCACAGGTCAAGACACACACATGGATGAATGTCAGCTCTCCATGAGAGACATCCAAAGTGTGAGGATGGAAAGAAGAAGAAGCTTTGTGTTTGTAACTCTGACTTTTATGAAATAAAGCACCAATACAGAATAATGTAATGACGAGGAGAGTAGTTCATAGTAAAAAGAAAAAAAATATTTTGTTGGAAATGAATGGAGTGTATAAATCTATGCTCTGTAGCTCCATGGAGAGAGTTTAACAAATGCGCTCTGTAGTCACGGGTTGTGAAAAGGTTACCTACGACCACGGACTGGAAAACTTTACCTGCAGGTCCATCCAATTATTTTTCAATATTATGTAAGATATTTATTTTCCGTTATTTGATACTGATGATTATGTTATTATAGAACTGCAGCTGGTTTGAATTAAAATATGATGGACACGTTGATGCTGTTTCCTGTGCTGGTGCATTTAACTATGTTTATATTTGATGTGGATATTCAGCTTGTCATCACTATAATTACTTTACAGTCTCCCTAATTAAATCTACAGTGTCCAAACCGAGAGAGACTGAGCATTGTGTTTCAGACCAGCATTTCTTTACTTTAATTTTGATTTCCAAACATTGATTTTTCTTTTCTGTCTGGACTTGATCAAGGCAATCTGCTTCCACAAGGGATGTGCCAAAAAAAAAAAATGGAATATGGGCTGCTTGTCTGAACACAGCCTTGGAGATAAGTAAAAGATTGACCTGTCCAGGAGAGTACCCCTGCACGTAAACACACACATGCGCACAGCTGCACATATTTGCATAAATACATATGCGTGTATTCTTTGACGCAGCATGCGTGGACACAAAGCGCACATGCATGCATGCAGATGAGTATGGATACACACACAATGTTAAAAATACAGCTGTCACCTACACCTGTTTGTATAGCCCTCACTGCATGTGTCTGCGTCATCAGATTGTAACAGAAGAGCTTTGCATAAGCCGACATGCACACACAGACACATTCACACATATACATAGTTGCAGAAACACACACACACACACACACACAGGGTTCTCCAGGGCTGCAGTGTCTGGCGGGTGTCCAGTACTGGAGTGGTTCTGCTCTAGAGAACGGCAGGCCCTGTCTACAGCCCATCAATCAAACCCTCCCGGCTACACTTCCCCTCCCTCCTCCTTCTCTCCCTTCCTCCTCCATCCCCCTTTCCCATTGCTTCTCATCCCCTCTATTTCTCTGATAAATCCACCACTTTAGTGTAGGCTATACTAAATTTCTCATGCACCACCTCACCTTTGTTAATCTCTCTCCTCTTTTCTCTCTTTCACTCTCCGCTCTCTCTTTTGAATCTTAAACTCCCACCATCTCTCCACCAATCTATTCTCCCCCTCTGCATATTTAAGCGGTTCTGAACCCGTACGTACTCGGCCAGCTCTTCCCTACACCTTTAGTTCCTTTTCCCGTCTCGACCCACTTCCCTTTACTTGTACTCTCTCTCTCTCTCTCTCTCTATTCGCCTCCCTCTGTCTCTTCCTCTCGCGCCCCTGATTGATGCAAGCAGACGGCCTCCATCAGTGTTTTATACATAATCCAAATAAGATATGCTTGTGCCTGCATTTCTGAAAGTCCTAGCCAGCCCCTGACACGATGTGCTGACAGAGGATTCACAATATGCGAGGACACACACGCACAATTGTGCATATATGTATGCACATACAAACACTCACACACTCATTCGGGAGCACACACAAAACCACACACAGCCACCGTCAAAGGATTATTTTGAAAAGTTATGGCAGACAAGACAAAAATGCTGTATGTGGTTATGTGAGGTAATACATTAATTTGTATGTACGCATGTGCCAGTGTGTCTTATGTGTGTATTTATGAGAGACTGAGACAGAATGTGCATTTAAATGGCTGTGTTAAGTACTGCTGACCCATCTTTTTCTTTTCTTGACGCCCCATCCATACCAAAGCAGTGAAGCAGGATGCATGGAGCGCTTTATGGAGACGTGATGAAACGTGATGCTTCAGTCTGTTCCTTCCCACCAGGTAAAGCACCGATGAAAAAATAATCACCAGAATTAATGCTAATTGAACTAATCAAGTGTTTCTGTGACATCTATTTAGTCACCACATAAGCCTCTGTGCAAATCCTTGCCTTATCTTTCATCATCATATTTTCTTATAGAAATGCACACATGGCCTTCCCAACCCTACAGTTTGGGTGATATGGACAGTAACCTCTAATATGGTATATACAAATTTGTCTTGCAATATTTATATATATTTTGATAGAATAATATTTTCTGTAAAGTCAGTTAGGAAACTGTTTATGTAGCAATATAAAAGATGGGAACTTCTCTGCTTTGGATCCACGAGGGAAGGCAAGTTTATTTCACCTTTCAAACATGCAAGATGATCACATTGCTGCAGCGTCACACAACCACAACTACACTCATACAACTTTCTCAATTTAACATCAAGGCTGTAGCAGCACAGGTTGGAACATGCAGGGAAAATAATGCACATTTTGTACGGCAAAGAAACTAAAGTACTACTATGAAGGGAAAAAACAGTGAAAGCGCTACATTTAATTTGCTGAGGATATTCTGGTCTGTGATCATGCAAACTTGAGGATGAATAAATCAACGTGAAAAGAGCAAAGCGCTTTACATACAAGTCCCTAGGATCAGTCTGTGATGCTAGGAAACAACACACCTAGGTCCCTTCCTCTCCCTGCAGGTGGTGGACCCACGGGGCAACACCTGGGTGCCTTCCTTTGCAGGCACTTCCAACCAATAGGAGACCACGGGGTAGACCCAGAATGTGCTGGAAGGACTATATAACCCATCTGGCCTGGGAATCCCTTGGGATCCCTCAGGAGGAGCTGGATATGTTGCTGGGGAGAGGGACGGGGAAAGGGACGTGTGGAAAACCCTGCTAAACCTGCTGCCTGCACAACCTGACAGTGGAAAGGAATGAATGGATGGATGGATGATGGATGATGGATGGATGGATGGACTTTACATGCAGCATGTGAGCACATAGGAACTGCATGAGAGTTCCAACTTAATGTGTTGTCATTAAATGCTTGCGTGCTGGCAGCAAAATTCACTCTATAACATTAAATGATGGAACTGATGCAGAAATGCATTTACTTGGAGAAGTGGTGGCGACTGTTCCTTGCTCTTATAATGACCATTAATTAAGGCTACAACAGCAAAGTTTTACAATCCATTAGTGATGCAGTCTTCTTCCACCTAATCATAACAATTTGAACTCACCGCTGTGTTCTCTCTCTCTCTTGCACCAGGTGCCAAATATCATGTAAGCACTGTGACTCATTCTGTAAATGACCTTTCACGTCTCAATAAACGCATGAGGAACATAATGGAAAAGACACCTATGGATGAATGACAAAATGCCATTACTTTAACAGATAGATGAAACCAGCAATGCAATACATAGTCTGTGTCAGAAAAAAGGGCTTAAAAGCCAATAATGCCCATTGATTTGCAACATTGCAGATAACTGTCTAATTCATTCAGTTCAATCAGAGACGCAAAACCTTGGGATTCCTGTGTTCAAATTGGCAATTTTTAATTTAAATCAATCGTCACGTACCTTTGCAAAAAATGAGAACATTGGAAGAATGCTTGCAATTTTACCAATTACTGCCCTGTGAAAAGCCTCAACAAACAAAGGTTTGTTTCCTGCCAATTACCCTCCTTTTGTTTGAGTAGAGTCTTTTTAGTTTAGAAAAATCTGCTCCAGAATCAGTGAGCTGTTGCCTGATTTAACACTGTTGAGGCCAGTTTCTTTTTCTTGTAGCTGGTTTAAGTGGGATGCATTAGTGGGGTTTACTTAGTTTCACAAAATGGTGCAGAGGCTATTATTCTACGTTTTGCCTCCCACAGTATTACTGCATTACAATTCCTTCAGGTTTAATGAGTTCTTTCTTTGCCTTCACGTTTTTAATGCTTTATAGTCATGGATGTTTATGGCTGTGTTCATTACAGTTACATAACATCGTTTTGAAGAACAACTTTAATTAGAAATGTTTTCACACTTCAATATTATTGGTAGTTCATTGTCCAACTACAGTTTTAATGCTTTCATATGACAAACAGTTGCAATAATTTAAAGTTAACACATGACACTAACTTCAGGTTAAAGCTACCACCACTGAGGGGAATTGTCACATCAGCAAAATGCGAATGAAATTCTGTTACTGATATCGAGTGCTGTAGCTATGAGCCAGGACAGCATACTTGCCAGAGACATAAACTTCAGGTTGTATAGCTTTGTGTTGAAGAAAAATGATAAAAGAGATTTCATTGCTGAGAGACATCCCATTTACTAATACTTACCTGAACATTAGCGTCAGGGAAAGTGATACTGAGCTGGTGATAAAAAAAAAAAGGGAAACACTGGAGAGAAGGGATTATATCCAGATATGCTGCTTACACTAATGAATGACTGGGTATTAATGTATAAACTCAGACCTCAGGGATTCACACTGAGTAATTGAGCAGTCTGGTATGCTTGCCACCAAAGCCAAATGGGCTCAACATCACACAACTACTAAATCCACTACTGGACAGGATCCACTTTGCAACCATTCCATTAACATAGAGGTAGTCATGAATGTGGACACAGTTATGTTTGCACAAAGGAACATTTTTATCATTTATGTAATAGAAACAACTTTGTGTTCAATGATATTTCCATTTTATTACACCTTGGCCCTTCCTTTGTAGTTTAGGTCATCTTTTCTATCAGGTATAATAAAATCTTATACCAGACTAAGCCCGTCAGAGAAATGCCAGAAAAATTGACCATTCATAGCAAATGGTTAAACAGATTTTCAAAAAGCTCTGCTGTGTAAAGGAACTCTCAATAAGTCTGAGCCGCCACGATGACTGCTGGGAGGACTAATCCCCGCTTCAAGAAATAGTTCAACATTTTAGGAAATACTCTTATTTGCTTTCTGGCGGAGAGTTAGTTGAGAAGATTGGTACAACCCTTATATCAATTAAATCTTAAGCTATAGCCAGCAGCTGATTAGCTTAGCACAAAAAAATGGAAGCTGGGGTAAACAGCTAGCCTGGCTCAGTTTAAAGGTAAGAAACCCACCTAACAACACATCTTAAGGTTACATGTTATATAAGCAGAAATTTCAACAATGCAGGAAAAGCAAAGCTCTGCCAGTGAGTGAGCACGCACAATAGGTTGACCAGATTCCTGGAACTGGCTCAGCTACATGGGATTCTGTATGCAGGTAAATAACAAAACAAACAAAGTGCATATTTATGTGAATTTCCATTTATGACACAGGCTTATTTACCAAGATATTTTAAACTCACAGGCAGCTATGCAGCCATCATTAATGTTACTAATGCCCAAACCCCACCGGGAGCGTCTGTGGCACATTGCGTGTGCGCCACGTTAGCGCGAGCAATAAGCGCGTATCAAACCCCACCGGCTCTGCCGCAGTCTGTTTCAGAATCGTCACAGAAGCGGGCCTCCACTCGGCTCCGCGTGAAATACGTGTCAGTTCTATTTTTGACACTTGGCGCGAGCAGCCCGCGTCAATTTACTCAGACCACCTCCAGCAGGCGGAAGCCAGACACAAAAAAAAGCAAAGAGAATCCAGTGGATTTTCAAAATAACTGCAAACTGCCGGTCGTAAAAACAGACAAAAGCGAATCTAATTAACTACGTAGCATATTTACACATGTAGAAGCATATTTAGAAGAACATACATCGGGAAAATGACCAAATCTGAGCAAGTAAACAAAGTCTGGCGGGCTAAACACTCTTCTGAGACGCTCCCAGCGGGGTTTGAAGTCATGTGCAGGACTGACCAAAACCATGGCGCGTACACGACGTGACAGAGACGTGTGCGGTGGGGATTAGGAGTAATGTGCTTTCCTACTTTGACAAGTCAAGTATTTAAACATGTGGCTTATTTAGTAGTTGTTGGTCTAATATCACTGCATATACTGTCGACTCTGGGAAAGACAGAATGATTAAAAGACCACTGTAATACGTCCAATCACTAGCCAATATCTAAAAGTAGTCTGCAACAGGGAAGAAGAATTAAAGTCATTTTAAATATCACAGCGCTCTCTCTCTCTCCCTCTCTCTCTCACACACACACACGCGCAGCCATATTTCTTTTATCTTTTACCAGTGCTTAGTTTTTAATTTAGAAAAACACACAAGTGGACTTGTGTGGAACTACAACTTTTACACTTACTGTGGAAGAAAATTAACATTTGGTCATTTGAACGCTAAAATAGTAATAGTTAAGAGTGCTGTAGTACTCAGGTCTGGATTTATCACGTTTTTTCTGTTGTCTTGGACTTTGTATTTGCTCTCAGACTTTATATATTGTAAGTTGCTAAACAGATGTCTATGTTATTTGTTATATTTTCATTGGCACTCCAGCAGAAACTAGGATCCATCATTTATCAGCTGTTCACACAGTAGACAGTGCATGGGGTTGCCTGTGAGTTTAAAATATCTTGGTTAATAAGTCTGTGTAATAAATGGAAATTCACATAAAGGTGCACTTTGTTTTGTTATTTACTTGCATCTAATATTACTGTTAGACCATAAAAACAATGAAAATGAAAATGTTACACTTTGATTGACTTTTAAGTGAAAAGGGGCGAAGAGGAACATCATCGCATTCGGGCACCCACACTGTGTGTTCTCTCCTCACCTCCTCTGAACATGTTTCACGGCTTAGCTCCCCACACCCAAGGAGCAGCAGGACAGAGGAGAGACAGGTGAATTGAGATAGGCCTGGAACACAGGGGATTTTAGATAGCATTACTAGAATTGATGACAACTGCTTACAATACTGTAAGTGCAATGATATGAAGTAGTATATATGGATGATTGACATGAACTGCACTGGTTGGTGTAGTTTTATCACAAAGGTTAGCTTCAGTGAGTTAGCTGGCCACACAGTCTGATGAAATGGGAAGAGGAAGATGAGAAATGTTGTGTGGAGGAAATAAATAATTGATTAAATATAAGACCAAATACATTGAACATTTGGTAAACATTACACATTTAGTTTAAATTTGTTTGACCAACATCATTTATTATTGTCTTTAGATAAATTTGAACTTCTGCACTGAAAAAAACACTGATTTTAAATGTTGATTGTGAAAAGACTTTGAACAACATATTACCGAAATGTGGAGTTAGAGGTTAAAACAGTTTTTCACCAGTTCCAGGATTTTGTGGGCGGTCCTAAAGGGTGGCTTGATGACACGCCGAGGCCACCCTTACCATACCACTGCAACCCTAGCAGAGAGATAAGAGATTAATTCATCTCACTCAGAGTGTTTCAAAGTTAGTCATGTCATTTTCTGAACTCATCTGACACGTTTCAGTCGCTTCAAAATGGCTGCTTGACTGCTCCCACGAGTGGGCGTGGCTTCAGCACATTGAGCGGACACACCCCCACAGTCCTGGAGCTGACAATACTGCTCATTTTTACCCGAATGATATTTAACACATATTTATTCTTACTTTACACAGATTTTAAGCTGATATCAAATAGATTTTTAAAAAATAGCACATTCTCTCATTTTGTGAAGCAGTTACATTTGCTTCGGATCTTAGGGTTCCCCTCCATGCTGAAATCCTACTTCCTCTGGAAAAGGCTACACTTCAAGTAAACAGTATTACATAATTTGTTCCTACATTATGGCTACGCTGCATTTGCTTTGATCATCACAAATACAGTACAACCCTTTCTGGGCAGGGGTTACATGCTGTTTTTCCTTTGGAGAGTGTTGAGTATGATATCAAGTAAAATATACTAAAGTAAATAATATTGTCTCACTTGATTCTTCAGTGTTGTTACACTGCACTTATTTTTTGATCATAACAAATTTAGTACAACATGATCGTCTTGAAACAGATGATATACTGTCTCTGTAGCATCACATCTCTGGTTGGTGTAGTTTTATCACAAAGGTTAGCTTCAGTGAGTTAGCTGGCCACACAGTCTGATGAAATGGGAAGAGGAAGATGAGAAATGTTGTGTGGAGGAAATAAATAATTGATTAAATATAAGACCAAATACATTGAACATTTGGTAAACATTACACATTTAGTTTAAATTTGTTTGACCAACATCATTTATTATTGTCTTTAGATAAATTTGAACTTCTGCACTGAAAAAAACACTGATTTTAAATGTTGATTGTGAAAAGACTTTGAACAACATATTACCGAAATGTGGAGTTAGAGGTTAAAACAGTTTTTCACCAGTTCCAGGATTTTGTGGGCGGTCCTAAAGGGTGGCTTGATGACACGCCGAGGCCACCCTTACCATACCACTGCAACCCTAGCAGAGAGATAAGAGATTAATTCATCTCGTTCAGAGTGTTTCAAAGTTAGTCATGTCATTTTCTGAACTCATCTGACACGTTTCAGTCGCTTCAAAATGGCTGCTTGACTGCTCCCACGAGTGGGCGTGGCTTCAGCACATTGAGCGGACACACCCCCACAGTCCTGGAGCTGACAATACTGCTCATTTTTACCCGAATGATATTTAACACATATTTATTCTTACTTTACACAGATTTTAAGCTGATATCAAATAGAGGGGTGATGATATACTGTCTCTGTAGCATCACATCTCAAAGAGAATCCTTTTTTTCTGCCTCAGCATTGACTATTTCTCTCATCTGGACTCGTCTGGTGTTGGACTCGACAAAGGTGGTCTTGACTACAGCACTGGTAGTTACATAATAACACAGTCAATGTACATGTTTTAGGAAAGACTGGGTGAGTGTTAAAGTGTGTTTGCAAGTGTGAACATCTGTGGCATCAAATGGAAGCCTTGGATTCCACAGATGGACAGATGGTGGCATGACTTTTAAAAGTCCACCCTTTCTTCACAAAAACACACACGGTTGGTTCATAACACGCACGCCCTCTTACAGACAGAGCTCATAAATCACTGTGACCTACTCTCAAGATTCAAAATCACAAAACTTTACCACTGTTTACTCCCATGTCTGCAGCAGGTCAACTTTCTCTAAATGGAGCACAGATAATACAGTGTTCTGTGTCTGTGTTTCATTGCCAAGATGATTTCGGAGGGGTCAAATGAGGCAGTGGGGCTCGTGCACAAGGTGAGTGTTTTGGCGTAGAGGAGGACCCTGTTTTCTGCCCCACCAGTGAGTCATCAATCACAAACAAACCAACACCTGAGGCACAGGCAGAGACGACCAAGAGAGAAACTGCTTGTTTCTTTAAAATCGGGTGGACTTTGGATGATCCAGCACCTGAATCGAAGCACAGTAGGGCTGTCAGTTTTTATTTGAATCTTCAGCTGCTGCTCAAAAGTGGGAAGAAATAAAATCATTCTGTCTTGATAATTTTGAATTTTAAATTGACAGTGAGTAAGCGCAAAAAGCTTCGCCTTGTATTCCAGCAGGGGACGTTCCTAAATGCCTGTTGCTCTAAATAAACTAGACTGAAGAAGTTGTTTTATTCGCTGAATGGAGAACACTGAGCTAAGTAGTGACTGACTGACTTTGTAAAATGTAAGTACCTTACAGTACTGTTTGCTTATCCCATAAATGAATACATGTGTGTTTTCATCCATTGCTGTTAGGCAAAGCTGCGGGGGATGGGGCTCTAATTCTCGAATCAGGTGCCAACATTGCAACTCAGAGGGCACTACCAGGTGATTTAATTAAAAGAGCGCCAGTCAAACTTTGAATTGTGGGAAAAAAAGAGAATAGAAAACATGATGAAAACATGGAATTTCTGTTTCATGTTTTAATTTAAGGCAGGTTAAAGTATCCCCATCACTCCACACAGATCCAATTTTCTAAAGAATTTTTGCTGCCTCCACTCAGGTATTTGTATGCTCTAACTGAATAGTTTGAATTCATTATCTGTTATTTTTCATTCGTCCTAACTTGATTGTGTGAAAAAAGATTACATGTTAGTTCTGGTTTATTCTGGGTGCTTATTTTCAAAGTTTTGACCCTCATTCCTTTCAAAAAATAATAATGTTGTACTCAATAAATGATTTTTTTGGAGATCTAAGGAGGGTGATGACATACTGTACATCACGACAGACATGACACACAAGCAGCCATAATTATTTTGAAGAGGAGATGAAGGCCAGTGGTTAAATCTGTTTCTTTTAAACATCTGTAAAAAGACTAATTTCTTGGTTCATAGTCTGACCTATTATATTTGCAATATCTATTTGTTTACCTCCAAATAAATTGGCTTAGACAACCTGACCAAACTTTTAGTTTGTGCAACCTTTTGTTGTTGCTTTGCAGGCTTTGTTGTACTAATGCTGCCATCTTCCCAGATCTAAGTAATTACTTTGGGTACAATGTAATCAAGACCAAAATAATGGGAAAAAAACAACCTACAAAAATACAACCCAATTTGTAATAAACTATATTTATTCTTTGGCAATACATCAATTCACTTTGCCCTTGTGGAATATCTTCTGAAGAAAATTTGTTTGTTTGAAATTAGACTGGAATGAGTCATGGGTCGATTTGACCAGGGTGTATCCCGCCTCTCATCCAATCTCAGGGATAGGCTCCAGCCCCCAGTAACCCTGATAGGGATAAGCAGTTCCCGGAAATGGATGGACTCAAGGGTCAGTAGAAACAGTAGATTTTCAGGTTAATGTCAATTATGATGCTGGTTAACAAACACAAGGCATCCTGATTAAAAAAAAAAAAGTAGAATAGCAATCTTGTTCAGCATATGTTTAATTAAAAGTAAATGTACTGGAGGTTGCCACTGAATTCTCAGTAGAAACTTCTCTGACGTGTCCGGTACCCCTAAATTCGAAAGGGGTCATTTGATCCAATTGGCTAAGCTCCAGAGGGAAATATTCCATTTATGAGGTCAGTGGTGTAGTAATGTAGCTCTGCCCAAACCCTGCAAGACTCTTGTCATTTTGTCTGTCTAGTCAACTCGCAAGTGAGCTATTTAAATATTCAAGACCAAGATTCAGCAGACAGGAAGCCTTTGACTTGGAACACATATTGACTGGAGAATCTCCGATAGTGACCCAGAGCAAGTGTGAAAGGCCGCTAACCACATCATTAGACCCCGATTATCTGTAATGAAACCTATTAGTAGCCATTAGCAGGAGGAAATGACCCTGACCCTATCATTGTAGTTTTACTTCTTCTTTACTGGGAGAAGAGACTGAAAAAAAACAGATTAGGATCATCTTGAATTACAGCAACTAGGCCTGGGACACAGGGGATTTGAGATAAGTATTGACACACACACACACATGGATAGGGATCCACAAACAAACACAAAACACACAGATATATAGAGCTCCCTCGGGGATCAGTTAGATGCAATAAATCCAGCCTTTAAATAGATAGCGCAGCAACATGTGTGGCTTTTTAGATCAGTGCTGATATGATTATGCAGGCTCAGGACCATAGATATAGAGTAGATAGATTGTGTTGCTGTAAATATAAGGCAAGGCCGTGTGCGCTGCAGCTCCCTCGCACTCTGCTGACATCAGCGCTTCCCTCCACTTTCTGCTTATTAAGAAAGGGCTGCGTCCTCGGATGACCTGGGTCTTTAAATAGCCCCAGACAGAGATGCATATGCACACATATAGTACACACATATAGAATAGACAAATATTTCATATGTTATATGTGTTCATGCTGAGCAATGTGCATTCAAAAACATAGAAAAAAAACTAACCAATGTGAATCTGACAATGTGCAAAACCACAAAAAGTCTGGACATTAAAGGCGACGCATATGCACTCCATACAACACTTGAATCTATGATGTCATGGCTCACGACTGATCAATAACTCTACACCATTTTCTGCCCTAATGTCCTCCAAGAATAAGCGCCTTGTTGGCTAGACAAGTAAATCAATATCATTGGAGGGAAAAGAAAAGGATGTGAGTGCGTGTGCGTGTGTGTACGTGTGATTGTTTGATCGTGTGTCTCAATGTAGAGTACTCTGGAGTGGGTTTGTGAATGAGTCAAATCTATGATTCATCTGAAGAGATCCACATAGTGGAACACCAACATAGCCCAAGAGTTTATGTTGAAATTCTAACAAGTGAGGCGCCACAAAAAAAGTGACACCGGATCTAAATCTCACTCAAGCAGATCAGAAGGCTCAGTCCCACTTTGGACTGCACACACAAGGTTTTCCTTGAAGACTTACTCAGTGTGAATCGCGGTTGAGCAGAGCTGTTTATTGCACTGGCGGCAAGAATTCAGTTGAACAAAAAATGGTGAAGTGGAATTCCGTGATCTTGGTTTAAGAGAAATAACTACACTATTATTTCTGCTGTAATTTTTTTAGTACCTATTATTTATAATTTGCTGGAGAAATGAAGCTCAAACACACTCGGAAATTACGGCAATGAGGTATATCAGTATGTTAATATCAAAATCGAAATCATTCACCGGCTGACAAACAAGCCTGAGCAGATAATCAGGGTGCTCAGTGGATGACAATAATTGTAAGTCAGAGTGAGTGGGAAAAAATAAAAGAGGATTCCTGTTTGAACTTGTACTGCAAGCTTCATTAAATATAAAGAGTAGTAAGTGACACTAGTGCCTTTGAATTGCTTTGAGTCTGAAGACTGAGAATTACCAAAATGAAATGTAAGAGACAACTTTACTGAATAATTCCACTATTGATGATCACTCCAAACGCCACTGAATCCAGGACTGGCTCTGCATTGTACTCTACAGCTCTACAACCCTCTGTGGTTTCAAACACAATTACATAAAATAGCATTAATGTATCAGTGCAGTTGGGAACGGACTAGGAATGGAAAAAAAAACACGCTTGGACTTTTGATCTAAACCTGCTGACAATAACAACCATCAATTTAAAATGAAGCCCTTTGGCAATTTTGATGCAAAAAAAAAAAGCCATTCAAAATAAAAATCATGCATGAAGCTTTAAAAACACACATAAATGCCAACACCTTAGCACTGAGCATAATAGAGAAGAGCACTACAGGTAGTGTAATATGGCAAACATATTAGCAAACCCATTGGCCTATTTACACACCCGGTTGACAAAGAGCCACATTAGCATATAGTTTATCGTGTTTCTAGATCCAACAAAGTCCAATATTTACCCTGTCTTTCACTGCTAAATGCTTCCATCTGTTTACAAACTGGTTGCTAACTTCATTTGTCTGTTGTTTGGTGCTGGGAAAGTAGCATACAGTGGGTTTCAATATTAGGCTGATGAGAGCCATGAGATGGAAACATAAGAGTAAGACTGTGGTCCATAAAACCAAAACAATAAGTCAAAAGACCCTATAAGGCTCTATAATGCTGAGTTAAGTAATAATTATCTGTGGATCCCTCACCTTTTTATCACAGATTTTATTTTTAAGATGAAAGAATTGATTATTGATGCCTTAAAAACGACCAATTAGACAGAGCTCAATATAAAAGATGACTGAAATAACTCTAACTTAACTAAACTGAAATAACTCTAACTTAACTAACCCAGTAAAGACAATCCAACAATGAACATGGTGGTGTCAATGCCTCATCTAAGCAAAACTGGCAGTAGTGGTTCATACTTCAAGCTCAGCATTGATGACTCGCCTGTCTAAAGCATGGAACATTTATAAATGAGCATATAGAAGGAACATTTCCTTCACATTATCATGCAATTAATCATAATTACGAGAAGCTTGTCTTTACTGAACAGCTGTTAGGCCTATAGCTGCCGAACTTAGAAAATACTAAGACCTATAGTTAAATATGATGCAAGAGAAAGAGGGTTGACACTTCATGGAGTTGTGGGTATGTGGTCAAGACTCTTCTAGGCACCTGACAGGTAGCTAGATTGAATTGCTGGCTTTTGATTGGCGTTAATCATTTAATGACAATTGACATAATGATTGACAGATTGGTAACGAGTTTGAAGGATATCATTGGCTGACTTCTCTACTCTACCATCAATTAAATCACAGGGATTGAGGGCGAGGGCCCTACCATGTCTGTTTCGAATGGGCGCATTAAGAGAACCACGTTAATTCAACAAATAGATCAAGTTTAAACATGTCCTAGGCAGTTTATGTTTTTTTTAAATAATTTATGGGACTGGATGGGTCATCACCTCCATCAACCAAAGCAATAAAACTAAAAGAACTCAGTGCACCTGTGTTTGCACAAAGACGTGGTTTTATTGGACTGAAGTGGTGACCAAAACTGCACTACACCACAGGATCCACTGACAACAGATACCTCATACACTCACTTACACACATACACACACACACCCACAGATATACAAATACTCCAGGGGCAACCCACCTCATTAGATATAGGCAAACATTCAATTAGTCAATGTAATAGGGAACATAAAGCATGTCTGTGGTGGTAATGCTTACATTCCTCCTTCCCAGTCAGCAGCACTAAAACAACTGGCTGAGGATTTATACGGCAACTGGTGAATGATGATGCCTCTTTCACCGTCTCTCTGTGTCACCCAAAGTGTGTTTGTCTTGTCCAAGCATTTGAAATTAGTGTTCATTTTCAGAGTAAATGGCTCTCTGTGGTTAGAGCCACATGAGCCTAAAGAATGATCTCACTTTTCTTTACAAATGTTTGTCTAGGAGAGGCAGCAAGTCTGTGGAGAGACACAAAGAGTGAAACTGTTTTTTGTTTTTTTTAAACTGAGCCAAAGAAAAACAGTGCAAGTAGATCTATGAACACAGGTGAACCTGTGAATGCAATGATGTCTCCAAGTTTCTAAGCAATTTTTGTTGGCACCAACATGTTAGAATCAGTGTTTTTTTTTTTTTTTTTTTTGTTGACTCACCAGGTTTTACAATAGCTAAATTTTGTGGCGATATCAATGAAATCACTGTGATCAGAGGATCCCCTCAAGACAATGAAATTAACTCATGCAAATGTTTTGGGTATAATTCAGCTTTGGTGAGCTACAACCTGCAAATTTGCGCAATTAACCAACAGCAGGCTATCTTGAAGGTGCTGACCTTTGAGGGGACAGAGAGCCAGAGAGTCCAAAAATAGGGGAACCTATCGTAGTGTATTAGCCATGTTTCACAAAACCACAATTGTTTGACTGTTCAGCTGTTAGTTTTCAGTTAGCAACCAAGCTTATGTGCTAACAAGTCAAAATGTCTGTTTGTCCCCATTTATTTTACAATGACCCAACTTCTGACTTTTAAAGGTGATATCAAATAAAACAAGATGGAAATAATCACTAGTGCTATTAAAATTACATTAATAACATTACTTTTTTCAAACTAGTACGGAGACAAGTTATGTGACAAATGTATAACTTTTTGTAAACTGCAACTATGGTGATATAAATGTTATTTCATACCCACAAACAAAATATAACCCAACTTACCAAACAGTTTTACAACAAATGCAACCAAACATCAATGTCAAGCATTAACCCTCCTTTTTAGAAACAGGAGCCTTTTGTTGGTTGAGTTTTGATTGACTTGATTGATCATGAACAATATTAAAGCAATGGAGCAACAAAAACTACGGCAAATGTATGGATTTTTTTTTATAATGATAACGTGAAATATGGACAACTAAACTAATTACTGTTTTATTCTACAAGAATCACAAACTGTAGTTTACTAGTAGTAGTAGTACCAAAATATCTCGTGTTTGGAATTTGCAGGCAGCACAATCACATTTCCAAAAAGTTAGCTAATGTATCAGGTGGTGGTTGTAAATTGTAATATTAACATTACTTTGTTAATTGCTTGCTGCTATCAGAACGAATAATTAAGCCATCATCCAACATTTTTTAGCTCCTCATCTCAAACTAAACCCAGACAATGAACAATATTTTAGTAAACAAGTGAGCAAATCTGGCTTCTGAATGATTCACTGCTCTGATGTGTGAATGATAGATAGGTGTAGTTATGCTAGGTGAGCAGAAATGCTGTTTTTGTCGACTGCAACTTGAATAAAGCTAACTAAAATCAAAGAACTAAAACCAAAACTAAACCAAAAAAGGTTGCAAAATTAACACAGCTGATTACTCATTAAATCAGCGAATAATATCAAGCCTGAAATGCCACACTGTTGGCAATGAAATTGCAGGCACTGGTTAGATCCAATTAAAGATTTGAAAATGAAAGCAAAATTAATAATTTCACTATAAATAAACATTTGGCTCTCCACATCAACCAAGAAAAGATACAAGAAACTTCAGTTCTTCAAATTGAATCAAATCTGTGAGAAGAAATGTACAATGTGTTGCATTATATATTATAGAAGGGTTGTACACAAATATAATAAGATCATTACACATTGGCAGATTCATTGTTTTAATCTCATATAAAACTAAGTATATTCATAACAATGAGATAGAGGCAAATAGCAATATATTCATGTTGCTTTTTCTTTAACAACGCATTACATTAATCTAATAATAAGGTTAAATACAGTTTTGGGATTAAAATTTAATGAAGAGTGATGATTACCTTTACTTCTGAGAAAATCTCAAGGTACATATTAATTCATTTCGTAGCTGTTATGGAGGATTTGGTTACCATGGAATCGACTATGAAAACCTTGATATTTGGCTGATTAAATTTATGTTTGTGGTGTCGGTTAGCTCAGTTGGTAGAGCATCTGCCCCATGTACAAAGGCTCAGTCCTTGCCGCGGCCCAGGGTTCAAATCCGACCTGTGGCCCTTTGCTGCATGTCATTCCCCATCTCTCTTTCCCCACATTCCTGTCACTCTTCAGCTGTCTCTATCCAATAAAGCTTGAAAAGGCCAAAAAGATATCTTTCAAAAAAAATTATGTTTGTGTGTGAGCATGTGGGCGTCTTGAAGCAATCATCTTTTATGCATAGTCTGTTTGCACAGGACTTTAATCTAGCATGAATTTCAGGTGTCTTTATCTTCGATTATTTTCCTTGTAAATAAACTTGACCTCAACATCAAAACCAGAATGAGCAATCCTTCTTCCACTCACTCAGTCCTCTCTCAGGGTCTACTCTCTCCGTCTGTCTGTCTGTTTCAAAGGCTGTTGAACGACCAGCAATTGTATAAAACTAGATAGCAAATATGCTAATACTTTCTCCCTCTAACCTTGCATTACTCTTGACAGAAACAAACACTCAGAATCACGCGCACACACAAACACGCACATAGATAAACACGCATAAGACAGACCATCTTGCCAGTGAATTGGCTCTCATTGTCAGTGATGTCTGTTTGCAAACCCTCCACACAGGCAGAAGAAGGGGGGAAAAAAGAAATAAGAGTGTGAGAGAAAGAACGAGAGGGAAATGATGAAGGACCAAAAACAAATCAGGTCAGGGAAGGGCGTATAGAGAGAGACAGATGTGATGCATAGATGGATCTGATGAAGGATAAATAAAAGTGTTTGTTCTTCTGAAAGTCAGACGGTCAAAAATAAAGAAGTGCTGGGTTTTTTTTTCTTCATTGGATTTCATTCATTGGAGAAAGTTCTGTAGGAGGTACCAACAATATGGTAATCAAGTGAGCAGGCTGTATAGTGAGTATAGCGAGTATAAAGTATTGTCATTAATAATGTAAATATCACATTGTAAGCAAGTTAATGATCAATAGGATGTTATAGCCTAGATTTGAAAATCAAACCATGTGAACTTCAAATTTAAAGACAGCTCGATAAATAATTCAAAACAATGTCTACGCATATGATTAATGCTGTGCACACATCTATTTTTGTCTTGAATTTTGAAAAACAGACTTTCATAAATTTACATTACATTTGTACCCTGGAGCAAACTTCAGAATCACAGCAGAGGAGAGTGGGTTTTTTATGCATTTGATTGACTGGAAAACTCACACAATTGTTTTGATCAAAGGAAAAAAACTCTCTTCCAAACATATAATAATAAGGCTGTTATGTCTGTGAACTGTGGAGCTAGCTTAGTTTAGCATAAAGGCTGAAAGCAGTGGTAAAGAGGGAGCTGCTAGCCTGCTTCTATTTTAAAAAAAAAATGCCTACCAGCATCCCTTTACTTGACTTGTGTCACAGCCACAATGAAACAATAACTGTTCATTAAACATACATGTCTTATATCTACTTTATAGAGATGCTAGGTTGCAAAACATAGAGCCAAAGGAAATCTGAAACCATCCAAGATAATGTGCCCGCAACCTAAGAGCTTGGCCCTGCGTTTAGCAAGTCTGATGTGGGGATATTTTTCCCCTTCTGCGCACATCCATGGCTTCAGGGAACAGGCTTGATTTTGTTTCTGTGTCCAGAAATACTGCACTATATTTACCCCCCGCCATTTTGTCTGAGGCCTGAGTGTCTGAAGTCTGAGTGTGAAATAAATGCACTATATATACTCCCTAGAAAATTCCCACGTTGAAGCTGTGTCCTCAGGTTGTACATTACTTTTCTGATAACAACTCCACTATTCGATGCATCATATTTTATAGATCAGATAGCAAGGCTGGTGGTGATCTGGCTGGTAGGCCTGGAGATGGCCAGCTTTGAATTGTTGTATTTTATAGGCAAAATAAAATGGTGGTTGCAAAAGCTACTAAATAAAGTGGAAAACTGTTATACAGTCCAAAACAACAAATCAATGACCCACTGTTGCTCTTCTGGCATCTACCACAGTAATTTGTAATAACCAGTCAACCTGTCCACCAGTGTGACATCAGTGTTGACTCTGAAACCTCTTCCCACACACAGCCTAATTTTCCAAACTAAATAACTCATTATAAGTATTTAAAGTTAAATCAACCAAAGTGTCAAAAATAAAGTGCTTATTGTGAAGAATGGGATGCCAGTTTTAATGATGCTGCAATTGTTTTTTTTTTTTTGTTTTGTTTGTTTGTTTGTTTTTTTTGGTAGTTAGAAAATGCTGAAATTATTCAGGGAACATTTCTCCTCCACATTTTTGAAATTATTCATTTTCTCCTTTCAAATTTTGGTCCCCACGTTATGCCCAGTGTTATAATTATTGACAGTTTTTCACTGCAAACGAGACATCACGTAACACCTGTTCTGCAGCTGTTGTTGCTTACAGAGTTTCTAACCTTCCGCTTCTCCCTGGCCTTTTGTTTTTTGGAGCATATGTGGTGGGGTTTTCAGAGGCTCTTGGGCTAGAACACTTTCCTTGACCTGGCAACCCATCATCCCGTTATTTCACTTGAAATTGACTCATGAAGACGAAAGCAATGGAAAAATGGAAAAAAAAGAAGTGGCTGAATATTCTCATTCACTAGATCATCATCCATTTCCAAAAGGAGGAAATATTATGGTAATGTAGTACACTCGAAGATAGTCGTTTTATAAAAGACAGCTGACTCTAAGATGAGGGTTTGTTTTTTGAGGTGCATTTGCAACAGATGAGTGGCTTGCCATCTGCACTGGAATAACGCATATACCACATTACAAAGTCTTGTTGCTTTAGATTGTCCTCTATTTACATTTGAGTTACCATGGTATTATGCACTCATATGAGATGTTGACACACTTACTTTTACTCGACAGCAGAAGTAAGTAGTTAACATTAATTGTTATCTAACTTTCCTTTACTCAGTTAAAAGTGTGTTTAAACAACTCCAAAATAACATCTTCAGTGTTTAACACGTCATATGAGAAAATAATACATTGTGGTGTCACACTAGAAGACTAGAAGTTGCTAAATGACGTCATCACCTAATTTGCATAATTGGCCATGTGCATGTAATTGTAATGGATGCTGTAGGAGGGAGGAATAACATCGTGAGAGAGACAAAAAGTGAGTAAAAAACACCTAAATATGTTTAGAACTACAGACTTTCTTCTGTCTGCATTACATTCACAGTCCGGGGATGGGGAAGGAGCCCACGGCAGCACCCACTGCTCGTTGAGAATACAATTCATGCGTTCACGTCAGAGTCTCCAAAAGTCTCCATTAAAACCAGAAAAAGACGCTAGATTTGTTGCTAGTCGACAAGTTTTGAAAAAGAGTCGCTAGAGGGGTACTCGCTAAATATAGAGACAAAGTCGCTAAGTTGGCAACACTGTATAGAGAACTGGAATAATGACATCACGTCCAGGGTACCCTCTGTTCCACGAGCTTCTGTTAACTCAGTGCAATCTCTTTGCAAATCTCTTGTCCAAAAACTACTGAGGCATATGAAGTGAGCCAGACTGAGTCGAGAAAAGGTCTGTTCCAAGCAAGTGGCAGCCTCCGTGGGTGTGAAGTGAAGCTAATACCAAAGTGACAAAAACTGCAGTTCCTTGAATGGCCACTTGAGGCTGGCTCCAGACCAAGTCAGTCTCCATAAGTTCCCATATTAAAATGTCCAATTTCACAGCAGAAATAAACATGTTTACAGCCTGGTACAGTTTTGGTCTCTAGCTAATTTCCCCGTTCATGACTACTGAGTCTGAATTTCTATTTAACTCACCCGTTCAAATTACATTATGGCATAAAGTTATACATAATTAATAGCGTGACTGTGTTGATTGACAGGTGGGTGACGTTACAGGTGGCTTGTTTGAGCACCCAGGATTCTTTAGCCTGTCTCAGCTCCACCCACGCCCCACGTCTTTGCCCATTTTTAGATTAGCCACGAGGCGGCAGAGGCAGGACTGCCAAGATGGTGGCAGCCAGAGACACCACACTGAGCTTCACAATAGCTCTTCAGAGGCCTGTGGGTGATGTTATGGATACGACGTCTATATTTTATACTGTCAATGGTTCCAAGGCTGTATTTTTTAGCAGAGCTTGTGAGGGTACTAAAATACTGTACTCAAGTAAAAATATTGTTATGTAAAAAAAAAAAAAAAAAACACTTTTTAAAAGTACTTGTAAAAATGTATTTATTACTGACTTTATTACTTCATATGACTGTGTAACATTTTGGGTTTATGATATATCATCATTAAACAAAAGTGTTATATGATGATATATGATACTACTGTTAAATTAAAGGCTAAATTACTAAACTATAGAATAAATTGTATTAAATGTCAGCATAAACACTAGTTCGAGCATCAGCAATGATATTCAATTATGTTTATCCCACATATTTGAACATCAGTACATTCTTTTTGGCATTTGAAAGAGTCTCAAATGGATAAAAACTGAAAGAGAAAACAAGCTTTAGATTTCTCACATTTTGACAGATTTAGGTGAAAAAAAGAGAATAGGACACCCGGGGTGAGAAAAGGCCGGACACCAGGAGAGAGCAACAGAAACACCAGGAGAGAAAGACAAGCACACCAGGAGAGAGAGGAGGGAGGAGAGACGGGGGGAGACAGGGTGTTTTGGATGTAGCCGTGGGCGCATCCCTGCATGCTCAAAACCGAACATTTCTCGTATCGTGTTATGTCAGTGTCACACAGACAAATGGGCAATGCTGCACCTGCACGGAAGGATTCATTTCCATAATGTATTCTGTGTTAATCAGTTTCTCATTCTCACATTTAAGAACAAGCAAACAGAGACTATATTTAAAACTCCCTCTTAGAAATGATTATTTTCTTATTCCTCTTTTAATTTAAAATTCAGGTAAGCTAACAGTTGCATGGCAACCAGAAATGCATAGTGCATTTTCATATAGTGCTCATTTGCCCTTTGAGCTGCCTCCGTTAAAAGTTGACACTCATACCTGCACTTTACATTTGAGTGGGAGAATGTCACATTCTGTGTGATAATGATCACGTTAACTCGGAAGATATTTATTGTTGTTATCTGGTGTTATTACTCCACGCGTTCCTGGCTAGATTAAAGTCCAATCTGTAACTTTGGACTTAAGACTGACCTGAAAATACACACCATCACTGTTGCATCGTGCTGTATGTGCGTGTGTGTGTGACGTGTGTTTGGAGTTGAGTGGCAAAAGTCTATGAGAGCATCTATAGCAGACTCAAGCCCTTGTCTGGGAGTGTGAGAACCTCTTGACTTCTCTTGCCACTGAATAAACTAAACAAATCACCCGGCAGATGCATTCAGCAACAAGCAGCCACAAGATCACTGCAACACTCACAAGGGCATAGAAGTCAGGGTTTCCCAGAAATCATTGTATACTTTGCATTTTCTGTCATGTAACTTGACATGGCACATATAAAAAAACATAAATGAGTCTACATTGTACAAGAAGAAGTATTATACTACACTAAAAATGTATGAAAAATATTATTTGCATTTTTGCTAGACTGTGGAGCCAGACAGGCTATAACTGCAGATGACCCCTTGTGTTGAAAACCTTGTGAGAGGCCACGCAGTAAGTATGTGGTATAATAACATTTGTTCACAAGTTCTTTCAAGTAGAAGAAAGACACAAGAGAATAATAAGTTGAACAGAGAGGTGATTGTTTATTCGCCTCACCGTTTGCTGTATAGTCTTGCTCTAACTGAACTTTGATGACATTTTCCACAGTATCAGTATCAGTTAATTTACTTTCAGTATATGGTCAAGATGTATTTTTTCAAACTTTAAATGACCCCTTGCGGTGAATGTATTTATCTGTACGTTAGCTCTGTGATAAATTGGAAACCTATTTAGGGCTTTCCCAATGCATGCCGGGATAGACTCCAGCACGCCTACGTGATAACTGGGTAAAGGGAATGGATGGTTAGATTATATGGTTTGTGAAGTCAGAGCTCTGTTCGCCAAACATCTGCAATCTGCAGTGTTACTCGTGTATGCTTGTGTTTAAAAACAGTAGCTGATCTACAATATTTATCAGTGCAGGTCTGCTTAATCTGATTGACTGAATGTATGATCAATGTGAAGTATGAACAGCCAGCAGCTGTATCCTGGTTCTGTCAAAAATTAACCAGCTCCTCTAAAGCTTAGATATCAAAAAAAAAAAACAAAAAAACAAAGCATGCTGTTTTTACACTTCTTTATGTATGAATTAAACAAATGAGAATTAGTGTTAATTAATGACTTAAAGAGAGATTTAAAAATGCTGGTAGGCAGATTCTGTCACCTTTTGACAGAGCTGTTTCCCCTTTCCTCAGCCTTTGTGCCAGGCTAAGCTAATTTAAACTTTATGTTAAGTTGCATGTGGGAGTGATATTCTAACTTTCAGCAAGAAAATGAACAAGTGCGTTTCTCAAAATGGTGAACTATTCCTTTAAGCTTCAGCTACATCTTAAATGTCAATGTGTTTTTTGTTTTCAGTCTGTTCTTATATTATCTTTATTGCATAAAGCCAGTGGGTTGTATTCCATATCAATAAGTTTCTCCTCATCTCCTGGCCATTTTATGGCAACTTTAAGACCAAAAAAGGACCCAAATACACAGCAGATCCCAAAGTAAGATATGCTATCACCTGACAACAGAATAACAAAAATAAAATCAAGTTAGGTCAAGGCATGTCAGGGAGTATATCCTAAGAAGAACCTGCTTCTCTGGAACATCCAAAACCAACAGCACTTGACGAGAGGACAGTAACACAGGATAGTGGGTCCACTTGACGGTGGCTATTTTGATATGAGTCATATGGTGGTATATACAGTATACACCTCTGTTGTCAGGGTATCTTCAGTTTGGTTATTTAGGTCATTTTGTTCCACAGTAGTTGTCGTACGGCAGGTAACGCATTTCCTCTTGCTACATTGTTGTCTTTCCATCTAACAGTACTTAATCTGATAAGCTACTGTTCTTGCAGATCCGTGTCCTCAAATACCCTTGTGTATCCTTGACGTGGTGAAGATCTTACCAGTCATTTCCACTGATAAACCCTATTATCAAATCGTCCACTCAGATAAGATACAGATCTCTGACAGATGCCATTGTTGGTAATTACAGCTAAATTGATTGCTGAAGCGATGGGATGGGTCAGGCCGGGATGGCAGTCCTGAACTTTTTTTGTCCTTCATCTGGTCCGTCTACCCTATTTACAACAGGATAAACCTATCAAAGGGTAGCATGCCTGTGACTGAAACTGCTTATTAACCTTCCGCAGAGTCATCATTATTTGCATTTTATATGGTCAAGCCATGCGGTGGATGATTATTACACGTGGGCTGCTCAGACTGCAGGATACTCAAACAGTGCATTACAGGTCTTGATAGAAATCAGCACATACAAATCAACGTTTGCATTTAACATCTAATTTAGAATTGTTAGAATGTGTATAGGCCGTAATTTTATGGTTGCATTTCTTTAGCCTACATTATCATCTACATTACAATTAATTCCTGATTGAACCATTTTTCTTCTTTTTACACGTTAATGCACTTTTTCCTACAATCCCTGTTTTTCCTTCTCAAAGCATTTTTTGCCATGAAGCTAGGTCCTTTTCCACTTTGACCTAGTTACACATTTTCTCTAGTTTTTATTCATTTACCTTCAAAGGAAAGCATCTGTTTAACCCATTTATCATCGACTTACTCACCACCACTACAGATAAATCCCCTCTTACTTTTTTAACTGTGCCGCTTATTGCTTTCCCATACTGTAGTCACAGCAGATACATCACAAAGACAAATCTACATGTCAGCAGAGGTCACTGCTCCAGATATGCATGAATTTCCAACCTGTCTCATTGTATTAATAATTAGTGCATAGCTGGCTAGCTGGTGTGTTCTTTGATGTGGTTGGTGCTGTAGTAGGTGAGAGAAGAAAGTATGTCTTTGAATTAAACACTGTGTGGTAGAACTGGAATAAAATCAGAACATCCTTAGCCTGTAATAACATGCAGTGTTTCACACGAAATGTTTCTTTCATGTCACACTGTCAAAGAGACAATATTAGTTCACTAAGAAATAAATTACAACAAAACATAGATATAAGTAGAATAAGCCACTCTGACTGGATGGTCTAAAGAGATGACCATCTGACTCTATCCTTAAACGAAGAAACAAACTTGGACTATAAATATTAGGTTAGCATCATTGTTGTTTACTGGGAATGTTGTTGAGATGATGGTCGGTAGCGTCGCAGCTCAAAGAAATTCTAAAAGTAAAGAGAGAGCAGGTGACTCAACTGGAAAACATAAGAAGGTTAAAAAAAAGACCATGACAGCATGAATGCTCTGCAATTATGATGCAGTATTGCCAAAGTCTATAGCATGTTTCATCGCCTCTCAACCCCAAGCCCATCGGTTCCTACTTGTAAACTTCTACACTTTCTACTAAAATTTTAAACTAAAAATGTCTAATTTTTAATCAAGGCGCAGTAATTAACTAAAACAGTTACTCCATCCAAGATCCGAAACCCGTTGCTGATTCAACTAACCTAACCTAGCTGCACAGCTAAGTGAGTTTCGGTACCATGTGCTCATTCAACCACTGGCTATCTTTCTACCAGGAAACTTTGTAAATTACGTTCATCATCATTTTCCAGGAAATTACAAACTCTAAAATACCATCAAGAATACCCAAAATACTTTATAAAATACAATTAAATGACTTTTTTGTCATTATTGGGCCAGATTCTGGTGTATAGGTAACGTATAGTGCTAGATATATGTGACATATGTGAGATAAAAACACTTGAACACTGAGTTTGACTTCATGGGGACTTTAATAGAAGTGGTTGCTTTTTGGTCTGAGAAACAGGCATGACGGATAACGGTAGAGGCATAAGTACTCTATTGGCCATCGGCTGTATTTTCTTCTGTCCCAGATAATAACGATGACTATATAATTCTCCACTTTCAGTGGTTTGTCACTGTAGAAGACAGCAGTGTTGTCATTTTGTAGCCCATCTCCAGTGAATGGAACAGAGACAGGCTGACAGCAGAGACAGAGTGTGTGTGAATATGGACAGTAGTGTTGACGTGACATAAAAACTTTCTTTGATCACAAAGCTTAATGTTCCGTTTCTGTGGTTTATCACTGAAGTATATGAAGGGCAGTGACAAACAGGAAGTTTAAATCTACATTATATACATGCGTTTCCTGTATGAAACATCTGTATCCTGCGTTGCATGATTATAAACTATGATGTATATCAAGTTGGTCCATCAGCAATGATTTTACAACCAAAGTATGAAAGTTTACTTTGAGCAGTAGCATGCAGCGATAAGTATTTGTGTGTGCATTGAAAAATATTCATGTGGAGAGTCATTTACATACAAATCTCGAAATACATTTGCGAATCCTTCTGTGTGCATTCATTAATAATAGGACTAATCTAACTCCATTACCCTCAGTTTCTTGCACTTGCTAGAGCAGTAAAATAAAATCTATTATTACTGTGGGCCAACAAAAGGTGGGATCTGATTCAAAAGAACATGGCGCCCTAAAGTATTGTTAAACAGTACTCAAACTTTAATAACTGGTGAATGGCCATGGGATGATCTTCTGTTTTACAAATTATGAACAACAGCTCAACGGAAACAGGTGGTTTGCTCTCCACATGGCACATCGCTTACAGATCTAATAAAGCTTTTGTACATGTAACAACCTTCTATTATAATCCAGGATGTCTAACAGTGGAAGCTGGTGACCTGCTGGAGCTCTGACTCACAGAACTGTAGTTCCCTGCTGCTGTTTTGACCATTAAGACATGTCATATTCATTAGATTAATTAGAACTTAAATTTCCTCAAGGAAACTTCACTGTCCTGTACAGTCGGCCATGAGAATTTGTTGCAGAAACAGTCAGAGCTGACCATGTGTTTACAACATTGTTCATGTAGCTCAACAACCCAAACTTTTCTCAAACAACAAACACAGCACGTCTCAGTGGCAATTAACATTAGAGTGCCCAGAGACCGTACTACCATGGCACAATAAAGGAGAAATTACATCATAAACATCCTAATTTAATTGAATGCGTGTGAGTGTGTCTGCAGTTGAGTCTACATCTGAATATTTCAGCTCTGTCTTGTGTAAATGTGTGTGAGTGTGATTGTCTGTGTGTAGAGTCGTGTTTTAACAACCAGAGCAGAGAGTGCCCTCCCTCCCGCTAGCTCCTCTGTATTCCCTGGAGGGGCCTAATCAGACAAACAAGGCTTCTCTCACTCCTGGTCCGTACGCTTTGATTCCTCACTGAGCACCACAAACACACATAGAAACACACACACACACACACGCATAAGCCTACCTGTATATATATACCTACAGAGATAGATGTACAGACATGCATGCAAACCCAGAGACGTGACTGCACATACACTTTTAGAGCTTGTCAACAATGAGAATTTAACAAGCTGTGGCATGGAGAGTCCGAGTAAGGCTGTGGTTCTAGTCCACCGTGCTTTAGATCGTCATTCAAGAGGTGACACCAGTTAGAACACTGGAACAACACGTCGTTTTGGTGGCCAAGTACAGTTACAATAATCAAATAAATATAGCTAATAGAGATTTTATTGGTCATGACTTTTAAACCCAAGTAGCAAACTACTAGAAGGGTCCCCACTCACAGTAGGAGGTCGACAGAGCTGGAACAAGCCTGCCTGATTCCCCTAATGACTCAGAAGAGGTGGAAGTACAGGTGAGAAATCCAGTAGAGAGCAGAGCGGGTGATGCAACACAGTTATTTCTGAGCTTTTTTTCTGCTTGAAGAAAACTCCACAGCCATGCTAGCAGCTCTGGTAGCTAGTAGCTGCACATAGCCACAGGGTGCTAACACACTTACAATGGACGTATAAACCATGTTGATATATAGAGGGCACAGGGTTTTTTGGGAGTTAAAATTTCACATGGTCACATTTGTGAGTGTGGCCCAATCTGGAAGGAACATCGTCCTGCACAGCCAGGATATTCCTATTTTAACCGGCACAGCTTTTCCAGCATTTACAGCACTGCTTTAACAGCCCGGAAGATTCACAGAGAGAACTGCATGTGCTGGAAATCATCCGCCGGACATCAAATTTGATAAGCATAGACTCAAGTCAGTCAGTAAGATACACTCAGGGGAGATGTGACAACTGTCAGAAGAATAAGTGAGTCAGAGAAAAATACTTTCACATGGCGTGCTCTAATATGAGAAAAGTAGACAGTGAAAACAAAGACTTTAATCAAGAATGGACTCCAATATGTTAATATATTCTTCCCACAGGCAGACCGTGGTGATTATTAAAAGCAGCAATGTGAAGCGACACTATGAGACAAAGCACAGAGAATCTTTCGAGCAAACATAGAGCCCAATATGATCGACCCAAAAGAACACAGGGATTTATTGGCCCAAAACGCACTAACAAATGTTCCCTTGAATATTGTTGAAATATTATTGAAGTGTATGTTCTTTAACTGGTTTGACAGTCAGTTGTTGACTACATACAGACATTGTTACAACTTGGCTACTTCAATATACAGTATATGGCATTATTGATCTATTGATCAGGTTGCAGGTTGCTATTCATGTAAACATAGCAATCCCACAATTTAATAATACTCACAAGGTAAAAGTCCAAACATTACATTCCAAATATTAGTTAGGTAAAAGTACATAAGTTTTAGCAAGAACATGTACTACAAAAGTAAAAGTGCTCACTATTCAGCCCATGCAGTAACCTGCAAAATGCATTTTAATATTAAAACTGGTTGCATTAGAGCTATTTTTCTTCCCTTATTATACTGTTGTGTGGTTTTATGTACTATATATCCATGCATTGTAATTTATATGCGCATAATACTTTTTCAAAATCTTAATGTGCAAAGTAACCAGTAACTACAAGCACAGAATAAATGTAGTGGAGTAAAGAGTACATTATAAAGTATAAAGTAGGAAAAAGAAAACAAGTAACTCTTTCTCAGTAAAAACGTGCGACCAGCTGAGAAAGTTGGTACCAGTGCTGCCAGTAGAAAAGTTAGTCCAGACCTCTGGGGTGTCATGTTCTAATATGTTCATATTAGTTTAATGTGCTCAGCAACATTTGCAAATTAGCAATAAACAGAAAGTACAGTCAAGGCTGATGGGAATAACACCAGCCTTTCAAGTATTTCGTCATAAACCAACGGATTGGACAAATTTAATTTTGACCCAATGATGGTGCTAGATGAAAGGTTAAGGGATCTGTAATGGGGGACATGAATGTACAGGCCAAATTTCATAGCAATTCAACTGATACTTATCTAAACATTTCACTCAAACCCAGAAAAGTGTCTCTAATGGTGCTTTTAGAGGAAAACTCAAGAAATTAGATATTTTTAGAATGATATGTTAATAATATTATTTTAATAACACATACTGATGGATGTAGAACTTGTAAGATACTCTGTACAGACAATCTATAGTGACACACAAATGCACAACATGGCAGCAAAGCATGCTTGTTGGGAAATTTGAATTTGAACATCGCCTGTATATTTAAACACACTTCCTTGGAGTGTAACTTTAAGCAGTAGCTCATCAAAAATAACTTTCATTGCAACAAACACTATAGAGTTGAGCTACTGTACACATGTATTTAGTGCTAAGTTACTCTTTAATCTATGGGTTATTAAGTTCCTGTAGTGGAAAAGGCTTATACCACTCACCACTAGAGGTGAAAATTCAGATCATGAAAAGTAATTTTTGCCTCACTGAGACTAAACAAAGTGGATCCCTGTGAGAGAGAGGATTTTCTCTCTCCCCTCTCACCTGCTGCACCGCCTCGTCTACTTCCCTTCACCTCCTCTCTGTCTCCCTAACGCTCTTGCAAATTCTCCTTCCTAAACTCCTCTCTCCTTGTCCCTCCTCACTCTCCTTTCCTAATCTTGATTTTTGATCTAAACCCTCTCTCACTCCCCTTCAAACTCTTCCCCTTTCATCCATCTCTGTTGCCTCCCTCCCTCACCCTTTTCTGTTCTCAACCATCCCTCATACCCCTCTCTTGCTTTCCAGGACACCCTCCCCTCCCGCCACTCTACCCCCCCCGTCTCACCACGTCTCACCACGTCTCTCCCTCCCTGCCCCGTCGCTCCCGAGCGCTCCTCTTCTCTTCTTTCTCCAGACAGAAAGCCAATTGGAGCTGTCTAAACAAATGAGAGGTGTCGGATATCATTTAAACAGCCATAAATAACATCAAGAGAGGAGGCAGACGATGAGTGGACCCCACTGCTAAATGCACAGACGCACACAACATTGCACACACCAGTGTGCACGCACACACACTCTCTTAAGTGGACCCCATTGCTAATTTGTCTGATAGCGTGTTAGGGGAAGATAAGAGCGGAGGCAGGAATCTGGCCTGCCTGAGATGCATTAGCTCGCCTTGTACTGTTTTCATCACTCAGGCTATGGGAGCATGGCGCATTGTTTGCTAATTTGCCTTTTGCAGCTATTGTTTGGAATGCTGGTGGAGCTGTCGCCACAGCTAATGCGGTTGTGTGTATGGTGTGTGCGTGCACCTGGAATACTGAGAGTTTAGAGTCTTGATAGAGAGATCATTCCATGTAATGAGGCTCGAAAAGAATGAATGGCGCCCTTTGTGTTGATTTAATGCCATGATGCCTTGGATCTTTGCTGTCGCTGCTCACTGGTCTAAAACCTACAAATATGAAGCCGGCACATCACAAGCTGGAGAAGTAAAAGACGGGGCCAGAGTCGGATCTTAATTCATTAAGCTTGTCCGTGTCTTGAAGAGAAGAAGACGAATGGTGATTTTGTTCTGTCAGTCTCTGGCAAGCCTCCACTCTCCTGGTTTCTGACAGCTCTCTGCCAAGTAGGACATTAAATAATAAGCTTCCTCCTTCTTCTCTCTGTCTGTCTGTCTCTCTCTTACACTCACTTTCTCTCCCCCATGTCTATCTCTAAGGATGAGTGTGTGTGTGTGTGTTTGTGTTTGTCTGACTTGCTTAGTGTCTTTCTCTGTTATAAATATTTAGCCAGGAATGAAACACTGGCAGCTTTGTGTGTGTGTGGAGTAAAACATACGCCCGCAGACGCACACACACACATGCACACACACACACACACACATACAATGTTTCTCCGCCAGTACCCTCTTAAATACTACAGAGTTGGCACTTGTTATAAGCCTCTGCACATCAGGCCAAATCCATTTTGGGAGTGCCAATTTCATTCTTGGGATGTTAAGCATCAACGCCGCAAGGTCAAAACATTCCAATGAAAGCTCCATCTCGCTCGGTTGCAGAATTGGATGAAAATGAATGTTATTTCTTCTGTTGAAATAGCCATCATGTTTCACCAGTTCCCACACAGTAGGCTGGCATATGCTAATATACTGCGTAAATATTCATACGGGATGACACAAGTGGTGCATAAAGTGGGAATTTTCATATAATTTGGTGGTTCTGTGTCATGTTATCCTTGAAATTATATTTGTACAGATATGTGTGAGGGTTGTGTTGACATATTCTTACGCGCGTATGCTGCTCTGTGTGTGTAATATTCCAGTTAGAGGTGTTTTAGTTTGCACATAGATGTCACACATCGACAGTGCCAGAAGGTGCAGTGGGTGTGGGGATGTGGGTGTTTTGTTTTATATATACCAGCTTTGAGCTCTGATTATGCTTATGATGTTGTGTGTGACAGGTCGCCTCTGGATGTGCTAAAGAGCACAAAAAGACCCTGGACACATACGTATATAGTTAGCGGGGATCATGTGAGATTTAATAGCTAAAAATATGTTTATAGTTATTGGCGATATGTTTGTGGAGTTTCCCCTAATCCAGTTTCATCCCCACAGTTCAAAGACATGTTCGATGAACTGGCAAGTCTAGATTGTCTGTATTTGTGAATGTGAGTGTGAATGGTTGTCTTTCTATGTGTTAGCACTATGACAGTATTTCCCATCATGGGCGTTGGGATGCCCCAAAAGAGTTGCACAATGTGATTGGGTTTTGAGATGATTAATTAGATTCTAAATTCAGTTGTTTTTTTTTCTCGCTATTTTGTGACTGTTTGTTCAATTGCTCAAGTCAAACAAGAGGACGCAGCATTACATTGTTACAGTGAAAAGAGAATTCGGTAGGAGACCTGGGTAGCCTAGGGGTTAAGGTCCCCAGTTAATGTCTGGCCAGAGACCTTTCTTGCGTATCATTCTTCCCATTTCCTGTAATTTCTCCTCGATCAGATATCTTTAAAAGGCATAAAATAAAAGAAACAAAACTCATTTGCTGTTTTTTTGTTAAGGCTTCTAGTTGGTTGCCAGAACTGACAGATCAGGAATAGAAGTGACCCTAAAAATGTCTTGGGGTACTGAGCTAAAGCAGTCAAAGACATTTCGAATTTTATTGTTTACATCCCATGGGTTTATGGGAGGCAGCCAAGACGCTGAAACGTAGTAGAGCATGAACAAGTACCTAAACCATTGTGTGACTTGGCAAATAATCAATTCATAGCAAACAAGCTGTCAAATGGAAATGGGAACGAATGGATGGAACCGTCTGTGATTTCCAGCTTCTCGGGCACAATGGTAAAAGCTGCTGTTTTGTGTGGTCGTGCGGTGGTTGTATTTCGATGAAAGTTGACTGACCCTCTTGAGGTTTTCGAGAACTCAAGAGTAAATGTGACCTCTAAGGTGCGACTGGCCTATATGTGTATCTGAGAACACACTGTTAACATCTAAAGGACATATATTACTCTCATGAGTCAGATGGAAAGACTGGCAGAGCTTGCTACTGTGACAGTTTAGTTGTCTATTGCCAATGACGCTCCTAAGACGCAAAGAGGCCAAACACGTAAGTTTAATTTGGCAGAGGATCAACGAGGGCAACAGCAACTAAGATTTGCTTTCATACAACTTTCAATTGCCATCTACTGATCTTTCTGTATTCCGTGCCATATTCTTAAGAGATTTAGTGACTACCCTTTGAATTTGAATCACTGGATGGTGGAGAAGCAGAGATGTGGACAAGTGGTTGGGTCTTATCTAAAAACCAGTCAAGGGTTGAGTAAAGTAGCCAAGTCTTAAAACAGCACTGGATGACAGAGAGGTACTTAACATTTTCTCTGCTTCTCCACATTAAATTCCCTGTGACTGAAAAGCAGATTTATACAGCCATAAAGAGGGACAACTACACAACCAAAGTATCAGGGTATAAGTCTTAGACAAACTTGTTTTTGTCCTTTAATTCCTTAATAATGACACAGTTGGTAATAAGATTTTGGATTGGACTAGGATTAGCTCAGCACAATATGAAAAATTTAACTCTGGTGTCCTACATCCTTTTTTGTTGCTATTGCTTAATGATTAGGATTTTGATTATAAATCAAATGAATGTAGAGATGAAAGGTGGAAGAGAGCCAGCGAGGAGGAACAATAGATGGATGGGTCAGCAGGGAATAGAAAGGACAGAACAGCAGTGCGAAAAGAGATGGGTAGACAAAGAGAAAAGGATTAAAACATCCCACTCTTTGAAGCCTCAGGTCTTCAGCTCCTGTTTGGCCTAGTTCTCTCCTGGCCTCCCCCCCTCCTCCCCCCATGGTCATCCAACTCCGCTCTCTGTGTATCGTTGGAACAGGAGAGTGACATGGGGAGAGGGAAGACGAGGGGCAATGTGATAGTTGCAATCATCTCTTCAGCTTCTAAGAAGCTTTCAGCCCTGAGGTTCTTATTTCTCCATTCATTTTCACTGTAATGGTGCCTTCCTCTTCTTTTCCTCTTCATCTCTGTCTCCCTCAGTCCCTTTTTTCTCCATCTGTTTCTCATCTCTCATTCTTGCTTTCCTTGCCTCCTTTCAGCCATGCTTAGCCATTCTGCTTTCAGTTTTCCCTTCTTCCTTTTCCTCCCTCGCTTGTCCTTTCATTTCTGCATAGCCCTTGTCTGTTGCTTCCCCTCTTTCTCTTCGATCTCACCCCCTTTCTTCTCTCTAGCCCATCCTCTTAATTCTCTCTCCCCGCTCATCATGGGGACAGTAAATCCCTTGGTGGTTGGAGCACAGAGCCACGGAGCTCTTTGATCGTTCACATGGAACCGACATTCTGACTGCCATTCTGAACGGAGCTCTGTCTGGTGTCTGCTCGGTGGATGCTGAGGGAGGAGCGTTGAGTTCTCACACACAATCACGTTCCCGCTTTCCCAGAAACACCCACACCCACACATTCAGGCAAGTGTTGTCCTGTCTGTAATTAAATTTCCTGAAGACCAAAAGAATGAGTTCATAATACAACCAAACCAAATATCTTAAGATGGCCTTCATGAGTTTCTTCCCCCCCCCACAGTCTTCTCTCTCTATCTCTCTCTCCTCTGCCATTCACTCTGAATGCTTTATGGAGCCCTTTATCCAAAATATGCTGTTTAATCTGGCGAAATGAGAAATTATCATCAAACAAGAAATATGGACTTATGAATACTGATTTAGCATGTGCCGTTCCCTTGCAATGACTTAAAATGTAATGAAATGATTCAGTCGTTTATAATGCATGAGTGCACGGCTTGTAATCAAACGAAATTGTGTTGTTCACTTGCCGGGGAAAATGAAATAATGATGATGTTCTTCAAAATGAATGCTTTGTGGGATTTAAATTCAGTGAGAGCGAGTTAGGTGAACTAATCTCATTGTATCACGTTGCATGTAATATGTGATTTAGCTTCAAGATAGCGAGAAACTATATAGCCGGTAGCTTACTGGAGAAAAGAAACATAAAAGGTCAAATGTTTCAAACATATCTCTCTATGATGCTTTGGCATTTTGTTCGCTTGCTTGTTTTTCTTCTTTAGCAAAGTCTCCACAGGCAGCATGTATGTTTGTGAGACATTAAAAAGGCTTTTGGAAAATCAGAAAACAAACAGAAGCCTCTCAAATGTCATTTCATTTTTCTCCCTAATGTGAACAGCAAGTCTTAAATATTAATACTATATTCCTCATGTTCTGCTTACGCTAATGGAAAAGAGGGAATGTACAAAGGACAGAACAATCCCTCATCTTTGAGGAGTCTAAACTATCTTTTAATAACGGCTGTCAAAGGATTCGTCTGAAGATACAAAATACAAGTTAAATAAAGCACATTCCATCTGATATCATTATCAGGTTTATTCGTGACTTTGTGATATTTACTTGGGGATATGAAAATCCATTTGTATTTAACACTTTGTCTCAGTTGTCAGATGTGGGGGAACAATATGGACATTTAATAAAGGCTGGAATCCCCTTAAATCCCCCTCCTTTTATTTGACATTTGGTTCAATATGCTCATTATGACAGCATTAAAAATCTGACAAAGACCCCCACGGGCCACCCCATCCGCACCCCCAATTTATTTAGAAACAGGATCATGTTAAGAAAATGCATCTAAAGAAAATACACACACACACACACACACACACACACACTCACACACACACTCCACCCGTCGCTTGGTTTAAGCTTGTAGAATTGATGTGCCCCTAAGCTTGTTTTTTCCATGCATTATGCCCTAAGGAGAGAGCTTCTGAATGGTGGTGGCAGCCACTCACTAGAGTATAAGCTCAGGATCAGACTGTAGAGGTAACACACACACACACACACACACACACACACACACACACACACACACACACACACACACACACATGCACACATAAATAAAAGCACACACCTCCAGGGCAAATAAGAGCAAATTTAGGGGCACAAATGCACAATTTCAGTGAGGAAACATACATTTTTGAGGGCAACCCATTCATTCCCTCTCTCTCCCTCACACACACACACACACACACACACACACACGCGCGCACGCACACACACACTCAGGAACATAAACACTCACCTCTAAGCCAAGGGATGAAACCTGCACAGTGTGTCTCTGCCTCATGCTGGCTTAGCCACAGAGCTGAAGAACAGTGAGGGGATAGAAAGTGGAGATGAAGACATATGACAGAAAAGCTCTGTAAACAAGAGCCACACAAAGAAGCATACTTACAAGCACGTACGCACACACACACACACAGGGAGGCTGCTCCCACCTGTCTGTGCCTTCTGCTCTGCCTCAGTTAGGTGTGGCGCTTTGTGTCAGACTGGCTGTCCCATGCCATGTTTATGTCTCTCTCCTGTCCTGTGTTCAGCACTACAGGGGCTGCTTGATGTCAGTTCACTGTGAAGCAGGGAAGGCTGCGTGAACGGCTGACTAGGCCTCTCTGTGGGAGGTTTTGGCTTGTGCCTTAAGATGCTGCTAAACCTTTCAGACCTACAGTACCTTACGTTGCACCACTCGCTGTGCTGGAATAGGCAGCAAACTGCTGACTTTTTGGTCATCATCATCACCGTGTGTGGTGGGGCGTGGCAGATCTCCCTGTTTGTCAGTGGGTGTTAAATGCTTGTATCTTAAACAGCATTCCACAAACCGAACACACAAACTCACACAAGGTGTAACATACAGGGAAACACTGTGTAGTCTGACGCTGTCGCCTGCTGCAAAACTGCACCCACAATGCAACATACCTTAGCATTGTGCATTAAATGGCAAAAATATGTTAATATATATCAAAATGGCTATGAGAATTATCACACCCTGTAGTTCCCTTCAGCTCTACATTTTAGCATCTTTCAGCTCGTTGTTTTGGTATATACGGGACACAGTTTTACTGTTTTGTGTCACTCTCACTGCTTATCACCCTTGTTTCCAGACACAGCAGGCAGCATTTTTCAGAGAAAAGGCTCTGATAAACCCATCTGTCTAGCCCCACGCAGAAGACAGACACAGTTAGCATCTAGCTAATGAACATAGTTGAGGATTTGGCTGCTACAGAGCTCGATATTTCTCTAAGCAACTGGTGAAGACCAAAATGGGGGAAAGGGGGGGTGCAGATTCTATTTGGAAAACACAAAAACATCATGTTGTCCCAACTGTGGACTGCAAGGGCATTAGTTCCTCCAGCTCAAATATTGACCTAGTGCCAAGACTAACCAGCCCTTTAGAAGGGAGTTACGCACAATACCCTTAGTGCTGTGGACACAGGTGGGTCTAACCAGCTCATGCCACTGCCAGCCTAGTAGTCACCCAAGACTTAATGGAAGAAATGGGAAAGCAGGCTTTACACTGGTCCAGCTTGGTCGAGTGGGCAAATCCTTTCTGACCGAGCACATACATGCAAATCTGCATTGTGCAGAGCCGTGGAGATGAGTGGTCAAGCATAAAGAACTCTGTTATAGTGTGAAGCCTGTGTGGATACATAACAAAGATTTTGGAATCAAGAAGTCTCCTTCTCTCTACCACACACACACACACACACACACCCACATGCATACACATACACACTCACAGAGCAGTGGGGCTCTTCACTGACCATTACTCTTGGCAATGAGTGCTGAGCAGAAAGTGCTTAGTTGAAAACAACAGGATACTTCCACTCCAACTCAAACAGCATCCATCAAGCCATAGATAGTGTGTGTGTGTGTGTGTGTGTGTGTGTGTGTGTGTGTGTGTGTGTGTGTGTGTGAGAGAGAGAGAGAGAGGATATTTTTGTGGGTTTTGTCTGCATTTCTGTGTGTGTGTGTTTAGGAAGAAAGAAAGAAAGAAAGGCCGAGGGAGAAGGAGATTTCTCTCCTGTCACTTCACTCATGCCATCATCCCTCTGACCTTCATGCTCAGTTTCAGCATAGTTACATCACCCGTGTCAAACATGGCCCTTCATAACTTCTGAATATATGTGTGTAGGTGTGTGTGTGTCAGGGAGAGAGAAAGAGAGGGATAGAGAGAGAGAGAGAGAGATAGAGCTATGATGAGGATGAATGTGAGAAACACAAATCTATCTAACCTGTGTTAAGACATCAGCAGTTTTCATTGATCTCTGAGGCCTTTTGGGCTGCAAGGTGCTTTACTTTTACTTTGCTTTACTGCTTTTTAACTGCTGTTTTTTCCATTTGCATCTATGTGTTTCAGTGTGTTCCTGTACTCACATCTTTGTGGGAACAAAACATGCCAGTTTCAACAGTTCTCTCTTCTCTTCCGGCTGTTTAAAGGTTAGGATTTTGGTGTAGGATTAAGGTAGAATTAGGTCTCACTTTACATGATAAAGTAAGAAAATCAGAAGGATTGCAGCACTGAGCCATTGTTCTTTTACACTAAGAAGAGCCAGGGGAGGTGTGGATGATAGGCCTAACACAGGTTCATTTGAACGGAGACATTGCATTTAGGCTATGGCCATGAGGGCTGCAGGATATGCCGAAAAAAAAAAAAAAAGAGAGAAGTTGAGACCGCATTCAACTTTTGGAGAAACGCAGCAAGATGTCACGCTGCAGTGGCTAATCTGATGATCAGACTGGTCTAACCACTCCACAGTCAGCCTGAAATATCACTGAAACTAAGCCCTATCCAGGTGGAGTTCATGGACTGAACTAGAACACTCTCCCTGGCTTCTACGTCTGTGTCTGCGTCACAATCTTTGCTGCAAAACAGTGACACCAAGAAGCGCCCTGGTTTGTGTCCGTTTGTTTTGGAGATATAGAAAAAGAGAGTAGTAGTAATAGTAGTGGCAGTAGCAGTGGTCAAGCAACACAGACAATGAATGAGAGAGAGGGCGAGACAGTCAGTAAATTAGATGAATAAAGTTGTTTCATAGCGGTTACATTAATCCCAATTAAACACACCAACACCCCACACCACCACACAGCCCTGCAGCGATTCACCACACCACCTAATTTGGTCTCAATACACATGCCTCTTGGTGACTCCCTGTGGAGATTTTATGGGCATAACTGACTGGCAAAAGACCCTGAGATAGACCTGAGACACGCTGGAGGGATTAAATCTCCCAGTGGGCCTTGGTGCCCTTGGGGATACTAAAGAGTTAAAGAAGTTGGAGCAACTAGGGGGAGCAGAATATGTAAGCAGTCCTACTTGTCCTGTTGCTGTTGGAACTTATAAAATGTATAAATGGATAAAACCATAACTCTGTTGAAAGTATAGGGTAAGTTATGAGGGTAAGCATGTTGAAAAGGGTCAAATTTAAAAGTTAAACAAAGTTAAATTGTGTCCTTTCTGGCTATGGGTCATGTTAACCTTTCACTGGAGGAAACGTTGTCTGCCTCAAAAGATTTCCAAATTAACTTCAATTTTACATGAATCATTTCAAACTGTTAACACAAAAGTAAACACAGAAGAAGAGTAACTTCCTAGTTTTGCTAACTGCAGGGGGACCTATTTACAGGGCAACAAGTCAGCTAACCGAGCTATCTGTTGCAAACTATCAAATCAAAATCCTCTGCTGTAATAACAATCAAAGATTTGTTAAAGTTTCTAACTGAAGTTTCTAACCTATTATAAGGCTAAAAACTACAAAGAATTGAATTAAATCTTATAGTGGGGGGTACAGACTGTAGATGAAGTACCTTTTATATGGAACAGTAGCTCAAAAGATTTCCTTATTTAAATTCTAAAAGGAATTCCATAAAATATACCTCCAGCTGTATTATCTGAAATACTTCTCTTTATTGGATGTTGGCAGACTTTAGCCTTAAAGTCGTATTTTGAGGTTTTGACATTTTTGTGATTCTGATGATAGTTCTGAGTTACAAGGGTCTGTAGAATTTTGAATGTAGAGGCTATAATAATGAATTACTTGAGCGCACTCCTAAAATGGTAACTAAAGTGCAACACAGGAATTTATGGAGGCTCAGACAAAGAGATTTATCCTCTCAATGCAGTCACATTAGTTTATACTTAGAGCTCTACATCTAAAGGTGTGAAGGTGGAGCTGAAAGCAAACTGGCTATATTAAAGCTGACCTTCACATTGGCAGTTTTGTTCTATCACCAGCCAGATTTCATCATAAGAGATCTTCAGTTTAGTTGAATATGTGGTTGAGTCAGTTCTGCCCAAGGCTTACTCATCTTTTGGCCAAAAAATCCAGAGAGTTATGTTTCATGTATGAGTTATTGATCTGTAGTAGAGGGACTCACTTCACACTTTACAGAGAATTGGGCCTGATAATAAGTATGTGTTCAGAGGGAATCACCTGCAACACTAAATATGTTGTTAATTGGTTTAAGGGCGGCCTATTCAATTGGCCAGCCTGAGTGTCCCAGCATCGGATGTATGACAAAATAAGTTAACAAAAAAATATGGTGTAGCTAACGGGTGAGCCATCTTGCTTCAGTCCCATCTTTGTTGAGAACACATATGCAGTGCAAACCTGGAGGGATGTTTACAGATGTAGCACGCTGGTAATCACATTTTTCACAAATCAGTGTTTTCTCATGTGATTTACGACTACGCCTATTAGCTTTTCAAAACATCTGTTTAATGACAGTCACAGGTAAGGAAGTGCTCTACTGAAAATATGTCTCTGTCAACCCTGAAACATAAAATTAACAACGATAGCCATTAGCAACAACGCTTCTCGGCCTGGCAAGTACTTGTTTATTCTGCCCCCATCTCCAAATCCCAAACCAATGTGTTGAATTTACAAGAAGTGCGTTGCGGTAGTTAAAGAATAAAATATTCAGAGGCACCACACTGAGAAACTTTAAACTTTTCAGACAAACTTTCCTGAGGGATTACAGGAGAGAGACGCTAAAGTGCAGACTTTGATTGCATCTTACGATCTGAGCCGTATTACCGTGGTGTGGTCATGCAAGGACCAAGAGAGAGCTATCCTGGATTTTGGCTTGTGTGTGTGTGTGTGTGTGTGTGCGTGTGTGTGTGTGTGTGTGTGTGTGTGTGTGCGGGAGAGAGAAAGATGGAAGTGGGAGTGAGGGAGACACTGGTAGAGAAAGACAGTGTTATTGGTTACTGTTATTGCTACTTGTTCTGGTTCTGTGCAATAATAGCCCTTTTATTTTGTCTGTTTCTGTTTCTTCTGTCTCTTCTGTTGTGCTGCGATGTGCCTGGATCAGATATGTGATCAAAAACATATTTTTTCTGCACTATTGCATTTGTTTAAAATTTGTCATGACCAAATGCTAAAAAAAGTTTTAAACAGTGTGCTAAAAATATCTGGCCAATTTATATTTTCTGGCCTGATTAACCAGGCCTGGTTTAAGGCATGGAGCCTGTATTGGCTGAGGTATTGGAGATGTTATTTTTATTTAAGTTAGGTTAATTTGGGTTCCCTTCAGGGGAGCCAACAGGAATGTAATTCTTCCACAGAAATAGTCCTGCCAAATAATCTCCTGTTTACACAAAGACATAACTGAAAAGTCACAAAATGAATCATCAATAATTATGATTGCCAATTAGATTGTTTATTTTATACAGGGGAAAAAATGGTAAAATTTAACAGGGTTTTGGTTGGTTTTCTTATGGGCCTTTCAGACACGATGCAACAATGGCACTGCTGCATTCTGAATTACATTAATTTCAATGACTTGTGCCACAGTGATGAATATTTGCGTGACCAATACAAGGCAACCAAACCAGGCAAAATGGAGGAAAAACTTATATTATTTGTGTCTGAATATCTCTAACTGCACAGCACAATACAAAAGTTTCTGTCTGTATCGCAACCTCAGGAGGAAAGCCCTAACATGGGAACACGTTTCCAACCACGTAAGCATACCAGGTGTGTTTTTTAATTAGAAGTTTGTAGGTAAGGCAATATGCATATTCCTCAATAGCTCTACAGACCTGTTGAAGTTTTTTTATGAGGTTGAGAGGCAAAAAAAATTGGTAACGCTTTATAATAAGGGTACATGATGATTTAATGCATGAATTAATGCAGGATGTATCATGAATTAATTGATATGCAAGGATAATTGCTTGGTTCATCTTACATAAAAGTTGATTTAAGGACCATGAATTTGCTCAGCCGCTCTGATAAAAATAGCTTAATATTTCTTTGGGTTAGTTTAAACATGTCTGATCATCAAACATACCAGTGGGTCTGTTATCACAGACATATGAAATATATCAACTAATGTATGAAGTAACTGCAAATTAAAATTCCTTAACAGACGATCCGCTAAGTGTGAACTAAACACATGAAGTCATACTGAGATGATCATTTGTGTCATGAGTCATGCATTAGTAATGAGTTGCACTCTTATTATAAAGTGTTGCAGAATATTTTATTACTGAAAACGTATAATTTCTCTCAGGGATAGATATATTAAAAAGAGAAGGATCATTACAGAGAACAAAAGTGGTGCAGGGACAGAACAGAAAACAACGTGGAAGTATTTCTCCATCATGAACTTCCTGGACATGTCCCTAGAAAAGAGCCCCTCTAGTCTCCCAGGTGACCTCAACACCCCTGGGTTTATCACCTTGTACCCTGCCTGAACTTGACTGTCCGTCGCCTGTCTGAAGTCTTTCCAATCTTCCAGCTCCCTGTCAAACCCTGCACTTCAGTCCACTGATGAATCTTCTGAGACCCTGCCTGAGTCTGTGTCTCTGTCCCCTGGTGTATTCCAGGGGACCCCATCTACCCCAGTGTCCCCTGTCCCTGAAGTATCCTGGACTCTATGGGCCAGCACCTCCAGTTCCACTGATTGCACAAGGATCAAGCAAGGCAAAAAAGAAAAGGAAGTGAGAGATTGATGATTTTGAGAGTCAGGTGATAAAAGTGCTGCAGATGAGGAGGAACTCTTTCTTATGAATCTAGTCCAACGCCTCAGATCATGTAAGCAAGTAAGAGAACTATGAGTTCATGTTTTGTCCTTTGTTTCATGTATGCGGGATCATACAAGTCTTTTGAAAGTTTTTTGACGTAAAAGTCAATGCAATCACTCGGGATCACGCAAGTATTGAACCTCCACCATCATCAGTTCTTTTTTCACATTGGATTTAAAAATATTACTCATCTAGCAACATGAAAACAGAATTTCACCTACTTTGTCTCAAGGGATTCAGATGTTACAGTTTCATGATATCTAGATTTACATATGCAGAGCTGTCTTGTGTAGCACGACTCTGCAAATAAAGTGATATTAAATAAGTTAATGGATACAATATGGATGTTTTTATGGAGGGAGGATGTGTTCTATGTACTTTAATCATAGCAAATAAAGTAAAGATAACTGTTTATTAGTATAACAGATGATGCAGTGGTGTTGCTGTGCTTGTGAGAGGCGGTAGTTGAAGATCGTATTTAGTTGAGAAATTAAAATATGTACAGTAGGCATATCTGAAAATAGCAGGCTGAAAAATCCAAAACCAATAATGACAGAAAAAAAAGACATCGTTCTGTACAAAATGTGAAAACAAGCCATCAGACAATGAAAAAAAAAGTCCCCCTATCAAACTGTGTTACTGCAGGTATTTTAAAAATAGAGATTCCTTTGTGGAAGTGTGTTTAGGGTCAAAGTCTGAGGACCCAAGACAGAGAAAATTCTTTGATACTTTATATATAGACACTAGACCATATGAATCCTAATGTGTAATTAATACAACTTCCAAGTCAATCTGAAGACTTGCCTGAGGGGAGAAGCCTCATGTCCCACGAAGACATGAGGCACGGGCCCCAGGGGGTCTGCACCCAGGAGAGGAGCATCTTATGGGAGATCCAGTTTCTCTTACTGCAGGGCTTCTACAAAGTCAGACGCAGCAAAGGTCCCTCCATCACTGTTCTGACCAATAGCTCCAACATCCACCAACCTGAACATCCAACTGACAGAAGTAGGACAGAGTATGCTAACTTGTAATTAAAATACTGGGAATCTGAATTTCGCGGTGCCTAGATTACCACATGCTTCCCATCCATTGCTCTACCACATAGTTGGGAAAGTTCCACCTCTCCTTGAAGCCCAGGGCGATCTCCTGCCAATCAACAGCCTTTGGTTCAGGCAGAAATTCATCCATCAGGCTGTCCCAAATGGCTTTGGCCACATGTGCCACAATATCTGCCATAGTGGAGATGTCCAACTGGTAACTGGAGGAAACGGTGGTGTAGAATTCACCATTTGCCAGGTATCAGAAATTAATGACGTCATGATTTCAGTAAAAAGCTAAACCTCAAATCAATTACAAATACAAACAAATCAATGAGCTGTTATTAATACGGACCAAGGAAGCCTCAGAAAGACAAATTCAAGTTATGTAGCTAGCTATAGCTTTTCATTCAGCTAGCAAAATCGCTATCCTACTACTGATGCTGCTGAAGGCTAGGCTAGTCTAAATACATGTGTTTGCTAGTGTAACAGTTATATCACATTTTATAGACCTTTTTTCACAGCAGCTATGTTGATATGAAATTGTTGTTTCCAATGATACTAATCGAGGTTCCGTTCCATTCAGGTCAAACAGGGTCAGGGTGCTGCTGTGGTGCATGTTGGCTCACTGGAAAGGCTCTGCTGCACTAAACGGAACCTTAATTAGTATCATTGGAAACACCTGTGTTGACCCTGCTATTTCATGTCAAAATGGCTGCTGTGAAAAAAGGCCTATTTTCACATAACAATCACCTAGCTGAGATAAATTGCCAGATGCTCTGTTGGGGGAAATGGATCTTGGTATTTTGTCCAGATCATTGAGATCGTAAGTCTGGCTTTCACCAGCAGACTGTCAAACTGCTTCCAACTGAGCCAAAAGTAGTCCTGGAACAAGTCGCTGTAGAAACTGAGCTCCTTTGCAAGCCTGAATTCCCCACACTGCTTCTCTTTACCAGAAAGTCTAAACCTCTTCTTTCTCTCCTTCTTCTTCTTCTTCTTACAAACAGGGTTATTGCTAGCACATTGTCCTTAGCTTTGGACAGATGCTTGGACAGAAGGATGTCCCATGTTAAGTTTTGAAAGTGCCGCCTTTTTTGCTCTGTCCTCGGTGTCTGTGCACTGAACCCTGGGTAGAGCGTGGCACTAAACAGAGCAGCAAATGTAGCACAAATTGCATTGTGTCTGAAAGGCCCATTAGTCTCTAGTGGCAAACTTAAAATGTTTTTTATTATTATGGATATTTGGACTCTGGGAAAATGAGACAAATTAGCGACACCAGCCTCTAGGGATGGCAGGGAGAGAGGTCAGTCTACAACTTTGATCCAGACTTCCAATTAGCCGCAGCTGTAGCAAATGTTAGCATGTATATCTAGTAAATGTTATATGCATTTCAGCAATTTTATTGTGAACATGTTAGCATGCTGACATTAGCATTTTCCTCAAAGCACAAAGTACATACATAGCCATAAAGCAGCTAGTCTGTTTTCTAACATTTTATAGACAAGTAATCAATCACAAAAATAATCAGTGGATTCTTCGATAATAAAAAAGAACAAAAAATGTCACAACCCTTAACTGAAGAATTGTCTTTTGCTACTATTATTAATAAAACAATTGCTATTTTGACTGGTTTTGTGCTTCAGTTGTTAGGAGATTCTTACACACCAAACTGTCCTTTTATGCTATAATTATTTGCACTGCTGTAATCCCAAAAGCAAAAAATTGTCTGTGCAGCAATTAATGAGCAACAATAAAGGAAATGCTGTCATGTGCATATTCATACATACTATACAATATCTGCATGAGAGTGATGTATGCATAAAGTGCTGGTAACTTTAGTATGACAAATATTCTGGTGATTAAATGGGTATGTCTCACAATGAAGTCATAATTAGGCTTAGGGATTTGGTGGTAGGCGTACACATGCGTGTTTTTTCATCTGTCTATGTGTGTTGGCTGCTACCAACTGGGCTGTTTATTTGGATCCAAATACATTACAGACTGTTTCTACAGGATTATTTGGGCTTTTAACAGAAATCATTTACATGCTCCTTGTAGATCCACTTATTCCATAACACAAGGGACAGCCAGGATGCTGTGCCTACTGCGCATTACCTTACTGAAGCATTGTTATGAATTATCGCCAGTGTGCACCTTGAATAAAGGGAGTCGATAATGAGGAGCTGCAGCACAAACGACAGGACGTAAGGATGTTTTACGGAGGATGGAGACTAAACAGAAAGAAAGACGGGGAGAGAGAGAGAGAGAGAGCAAATACTCCTGTCTGTCTCTCTGTAGGTCCCCTCCTTGTTAAGAGATTAAATGCCCAACTCATTGTTTAATAGGATTGCTTGGCAAGGACCAGTGTGTGTGTGTATGCGTGTGTGTGTGTGTGTGTGTGTGTGTGTGTGTGTGTGTGCGTGTATGTGTGGTTGTGTTGTGGGTGGGGCTAGGGGTGGGAGTTTTAACAAGATTGCTGGCACAATATTAATTCTATTTTCCCCTGGCACCACATCGTCTGCTGGACATCATGTCTCTCTGTGTGTCTCTATATCTGGTGCCCCCACTGATATCATACTTTTTTAGAGTAAAAGGGAGACGGTTCAAAGCTAATGCAAAGTTTCAGATGCAGTGCAGAGGGAGAGAATAGAGAGGAGCTGGGATTAAATGAGGGGGCAGAGCTCCAGCTCTGTGCGTGTGCAAGTTTTTGGGTGTTAGTCATCTCACATTTACCCATGGTCACGACAAAGACAAATGAAATGTAATTAACAATATTACACAAAATTAGCCAGTGCAGCTCTTATCTACAAACACTGTGTCTCTGACTCAAAAGAAACATTATCTGTAATGGAAGGTCATTTTGCCTAATTGACTGGTCTGCTCATATGCAGAAGTTTACACCTACTATGGTGTGTGAATACAAATAAAGAGATACTTTTACATTTACATTCAGGATATAAAGTATCAAGATTTCACACAGGATTTAGGTTGTAATGTCTGAGTTAAAACTTAGCCTATAGAATATACTATAATATACACTGTTACATTTTGCATTCACATGTGCTCATGCGTAAAATAAAAGTCCAGCTAAACCGTTTTACAGCAGTATGTCCATCTGGGGATTATTCACATATCTTTATAGCTGCTTTAATCAATTTCATGGCTACTTTGGGGCACGACAAGTGCAAAACCAGCTTACAGACACACAACCCTGACTAAGTGTGGTATTATGAAGCTGTTTTAGCCTTAGATGTCAGAAAATAATGTCTATTTCAAACCCAGCAGACACGGAGCAATGTTGCCATCAAACTGGAATTATGTTTTTGGGCATCTGACGAATGTAAAACAAAATTGTACTCCAACCAACTCCTGAGAGAAGTATCAGCTTCTTTATCTTGCTAGATGTCAAAATTTCTGTCTGTATGATTTTTAGTGCTGGTAGCTACCATACAGTATGTTTATCAGCAGTCTTGTACCACTGGAGATCTTGGAGTACGAATAGTCAAAAAAATTAGCTCCTAAGTCCTTCCCTAACCACTTTTCCTCGACCTCGATAGAAAACGTCACAAGGTCAAGGAAAGATGTGAAGGAGAATTCATAAGGAGTTAGGAGAAGACGACCACAGTGTTCAGAGAATCCGACTGCACTTACACTTAGACTACGTCATCATGCGACGGCAAATGTTATTGACGTGTTCTGTGGTAAAACTACAAAGTCCAGAAGATGGACTACAAAACGCGCATCTGAGATACTTACTAGATACTCCCCGTATGTTCTTACTGTGTTTTTAATGGAGGAAATATAAACGTGGACAACCCGGTGAAAAATGTGACTTCATTATCAACATCAGAATTCAAATAATAAATGAATATTGTCCATCTGTCACAGAAATCTAATGAAGTGTTTGTTACGCTGGTATGGTCGCTCACCCTCCTGTCCACTCATATAGAAACATACAAAGATAAAGATATGTGATTAATCAGCAACGGTAACTTCATGATGATCTGCAGGACGCTGGATGTCACAGTTACAAACAGTTTTTACTCTGTGTGTGAACACAGCTCCACAGTCAACAACAGAACACACTTCATGATCAAAGTTTTTACATCACGTCAACACGTATGTTCATATTCACACGCTCTCTCTGCTGCAGTCTGCATCACACTGTTTAAATACATTAATGTTTTCTGGTTGTGAATGACTGAACGGTGCACCGATTTTTTTGTCGCTGCCAGAAGGAATTGTGGGACGGCATTACCTCCTTTCCTTTCGTAAAGGATGGTCCGGTGTATCCTATGCTAAAGGAGATACTAAAGGAAGCACTGAAGCTCCTTTCCTTAACAGTTTGAGAATTCGAACAGCTCAAATCATGACGGCTACATAAATACTTCCGGGTCATTTCACTCAGTTAGGAAGGTTCCTAAGCAAATTTGACTATTTGACCGCACCCTTGGTCTTGGTCTCCAGATAATTCTCACCACCACTATTTTAAATAGTCCGTCGGCACACAGTGTCCAAAAGAAAACATACAGCACTATGTAAATTCTGCAGTGCAATGCTAAGGTATGTCTAGATGCTAACTCAAAATTTGCAAAATTCTTTGTACCTGGTGGTTCTGCATGTAGGGCCTTCAGGACTTTCTACCAGAAAACCACCATTTGTGCCTGTGTGAAACCAAAACAACTCACCCAAAGAGATTTTACTATGTGTATGTGTATATATGAGCTATCCATGTATATACTATCTGGTCCTGTTCTGGACACAGTCTTGGTCTCCATGGTACACTTTGGTCATGACATGGTGATGTTATAAGATATTATGTTACAAAGTGGTGTTACACTATTTATCAGAGCTCGTTAGCTGAAAATAGCTGCTTGCTGTAATGAAATGTGACGTCATTGATCAACTGTACTCTCCAAAACTTAACTAAAGCAAAAACAAAATAAATGAACAGAGAACTTTGCAGAAAAACAGTGTGATGCTGATTCTCTCAACATCACTTTTACTGATTACATATAACCATTTAAGTCAGTCTTACAAAATATCAGAACATGCTGATTAGTAGAGTTTTAAGGTCTATGTTATTACTTTTATATGATAAAGTGTTTTTATTTTTCACCAGGGTTGTAGCTGACAGCACAAAGCATTTAGCTTTACCCTTGAGAACTGTCTATTCTCTGATGTCTGTACTGTTTGCTTATAATGAAAAGAAATAATAAAAGACGATACTATTACTGCTCTGCATGCGTTTCACAGTCCACACGTCTTTTTGTTTTTTTGGTCTAAAGTCATCAAAAATGCAATATACTGCAGTTGCAAATTTTAACCTTGTGTCCAAGGAACAGCTATTGTTCCAAGTAATAACATGAAATTGATTTCATGGAAATGACATCTTGCACGGGAGTACATAATATTTGTGCGGTATAAAAAAAAGAAAACGAGAAACCACAGTGGTTTGTTTAATATGCAGAGAGAAGTGCTCAGCCAATGACACCTTTAAGATACCCAACATAAAAGATTTAGTCTGAATCTATATCAGCATGCAGCAGTGTTTCAATCTCATACTACATAATATTACAGAGCACACTTCATCCTTAAAGCATACCGTTCAAAAGGAATTGAAGTTGTGCTCTGACAAACGTTGCAACTTTGAAAAGCTGTCTTTTTCTGTCTCTGCCCTCCTTCTCCTTGTGTACATAGGTTTAGTTTCTCCATCGCTGTTGTCATTGACCCCCAAAGTACGAGCGGCTCCAATTGAAAAGTTCTACACTTGAGGTGGAATGCTGTGATCTTATCTCTGTCAACAGCTATCATGTTTTGAATGCTCTGGGATTTTGGTATGATTACTGGAAGAGCAGTAACAGAGAGTGGAGAATTTGAAGCATCTTAAGCTGTGGCCGATTTGACCCGTCTCATACAGTTTGTGAGACCACCATTCTCTATCATATCTATCATACTGTGTTTTTGTGGATATATCCTCAAGTGTGTGTATATATGTGGGTGGGTGGGTATTCAGTTGATGTGTTGTGAGGTTGAGATGAGTGACTTCTCTTCAGATGGGTACATTCACTCTGCACCTGGTAAATGAAAATGTGTTCAATTAGAATGGTTTATTAAAATAAAAGCGCACCTCCAGCTTTGAAAAAAACCCTCCTCTCTAACATGGCATAATGGTGTGGTTTATGTAGCCTCAACCCTGATGATCTGGGTCAGATACCTAAAAGAAATTATATTCAGCATAGTTGTTACACATAGTTTTGAGGGTGCTTTTAAGGTGTGTTCAGGCTGAATGAAAGTAAATTTTGACCTTGTGTGATTTGTGCGAATCCACCTGCTGTAACATTTTTTGTAGCACCTGTTTCTATGCTACAAAAATCCTGATGTGTTTGCATTTGTTTACATTTCCTCACTGACTTCATATGCAAATGTACCCAAAACCTTGTGCCTCGGGGTCAGTCTGCATACACCTTGAGAAATATTGTTGTAGTTCTTTCTAAAAAAAAAAAAAAAAACTCTCTAAAACTGACAGATTAGCCAATGCCTTATACTGAGGAGAAAGGCATGATGGGGAAAGATAGAGTGTCTGTATAACGGTGCAGCGGAAGTGTGCTTTATTTTTTCCTGCCAAAGTTTTGTTCACATGGAAAGAGAGAGAGAGAGAGAGAGAGAGAGAGAGAGAGAGAGAGAAATATATGAAATGCACCAAATATTTCTTTCGTTAAGTGAGCAATTTGTCATTACAGTTGAAGGAGTTACTCCAGAGCTTGGCAAGATTCAACTAGAGTAGGCTGACTGAAGTTAGCGTAGCAAACTGACTCTGGTGCCTGAAATTCACAGCAGAATAATTTCCCCCGGGACGTAAGACCACGGCCTGAAGCAAGCCAAGCAAAGTGACATCTGTCAAAGTTGCGACAGTGGAGCTAAATTAAAACTAATCAAAGAGCACTTGCCAAGGAGCCACAGCATGAGATAATGTACAATATCTACTGAGAACAGGAGAGGTGGACGTGGATATAGAGGACACTGTTGAGGATTTTGCTCATTGCAAGGTCTGTCAGACGCTGCTTGAATAGATGAACATTTTTTTTCAAGGCTAAATTGTGGTTTCTGATTGGATCCTGTGCCCCCTGTCATAATTTGAGGTTGTCAGCCACAATTAGTTAGAAACATATGTTAATTAGATTTTGTGACCGTAATTAAGTTCAAATGTGTATTTTGCATGTGCACATCCATTTCAGGGTTAAGAGGGGGCTCCATAAAAAGTCATGCACGGCGGGCCCATCATAACCAGCAGCTGCCAGTCTGGTTCCATTTACATGGTCTTTACATTTATGGCATTTGGCAGGAGCTCTTATCCAGCGTGAGGTACAAATCAGCAGTTTAAATTCAAGTGAGAGGACACATCCGGTGGTGATTATGTGAGCATAAGGTGCTACAGGAAGGAAGTGTACGCAACTAAGAAACTTTAAGTCACTATGTAGAACAGGTTTCCCATTATCCCAATACATATTATCCAGTTATTTTTTGTACCTGAAAATGGAAATGCGTGGGCCACCCTGGAGCCTAATGATTGCTGAATGGTTGTACTAAATGCAGATAAATTTTAAAATATATGTGGGAACAGGTCCATGTAGGCAACTGATCAGACTTAATTTTCTCAATAAGAACTATGACAAATCTTTTGCCCATGAATAAAAAAACTAAATGACAAATTTAAAGATGGATAAATTAACAAATTACTTTTTCATTGACCCGCATTCATCTGCAGAGTCACATAATGTAGTTCCTGATTAATAAAATGGTTTCCTCTCATGCATAAAATATTCCTTGATCAAAAGTGCAGTGAGTTTAGTCACTTGACCTGTTTGACTACCATTGACAAAGCGGCAACCTCCGTGGCTGTGAAATCAGGCCTATGCGAAGTGCCAAACACTGCAGTTCCACGAATGGCCACTTGAGGCTGGCTTCAGAACAAGTCAGTCTCCATAGGCTGCCATATTTAAATGGCCAGATTTACAGTAGAAACAAACATGCTTATAGCCTGGTACAAAAAACTGTTTTGTCTCTATGGCTTCAGTCTCTATAGCTAATTTCCCCATTCATGACAACTGTACTGAGTCTGATTTTTTTTTAACTCACCCATCCAAATTATATTAAGGCTTAAAGTTATGCATAATTAACAGCATGTCCGCGTTGATTGACAGGTGGTTGTTGATACAGGTGGCCTATTTGAGCACCCAGGCGTAATTCAGCCCGCCTCAGCTCCACATCTTGCCCATTTTTAGATTAGCCGAGAGGCAGCAGAGGCGGGCCTGCCAAGATGGAGACAGCCACAGCCAGAGCCATCACATTCTAAACTTCACAACGATTTAGAAACCAGTGGGTATCATCATAGATGCAACGTCCATGTTTTATTGCTGTCTATGCAGAGGGTTAACAAGAAGCATCTTGCCTTCATCAACATCGTGTCTCCGTCATTCATTGTAGTACTGCAATGCAGTGAAGAAAACAGGTAGCCGCAATGCTAATGCTAAAGCTAGGTGAGGAAGAATGCAAAGGACACAATGAAAAATGCTTAACCAAAAAGTTGACAAGAATCTCCCAGACAGAACTCAGTCAAAGTGTCTTTAGTTGAAACCAACAAAAATCGAATGGAATTAGTTTAATTACATTTTTGCATAAAGAGCAGGACTTCATCAAAATCAGGCGCCAAAATAAATCCTATTACCACAATCAAGAGAATTACATACATAGATGGAAGACCCAGCAAGTTACTACACACTGCTTATCTACAGTTTATGGCCATTAACAACAGGTAATCCTTTGAGTACCCTTTGGTCCAAGTTGTATTTTGTCATGACATTGTAAGAGGCCAGACAGAAGACCATTGTGGAGTTAACAGTTCTGACTGTCATGCACATCCTCCTCAACGTGACAGGAGCTCACACTGCAGTTGCACCAGAATTGCTCAAAGAATGATGAAATTGCAAAAGTCGATTGGTAATCATTCAGCCAGCAACCAAGAAGGGTCTAAACAACTGGTCAACCTAAAGTCCAACATTGGATACAACCTCTACAGAGAGTGGGTCCTCATGTGTTAGTGTCTGTGCATGTCTCCCTGATGGCAACCTGTGCAAAAAAGTATATTTCATCACCTTAGTGGAGATGACAGCAAGGTGGCTGGTCCTGCAGAATCACCTTTGACTTACAGTCTGACATTTATTGATAGGACTGTGAGGACAGGTGACCAAACTGTAGTGATGTGAAGGCTATGGAGACGGTGTAATGTCAGGGCCGGCAGACATTGGTGACACATATGGTTTCCCTTCAGTTTTGTAGAAATGGAGCTGTTCAATCCATTACAATCCTGTGTGGCAGTAGCAATATTGAAGAGTAACATAGGTGGAGCTCTTATGCTGGTAGTCCTTGGCTGGGGAAAAAAATGCTTTGTTTTTAGAAATGACTCAGCTGCTGCAGGTGCTACCCAACCCTTAATCATCTTCTATAATCTTAAACCAGATTTAAAAGCATAAGTGTCTGAGCTGTGTGCTACACAACACAGAAGCAGAGGGTGACTGTGGCCAACATTAATACTTTCCATCTGCATGTGTACCTGTCTCTCAGCCTCCCTGTTTGTGCTCTTTATTTGTTTAAAAAAACAAACAAAAAAAAAAAAAAAAACATCTTGAAACCAATAAAACATTTCCTGTCCCTCCTGGGCACCTCGGTGGCAATCTCTCATTTCAATATAAAATGATACATTAATCATTGGGTAGACTAAACTACATTTTCAAGAAAATACAAACCAAACTTTGCACATTGAAATTCTCTCAGGATCTTCCTCAGTCTGACGTGAGGAGGTGCTAAACATATACCTTCAAAGGATGAATTAAAAATAATCCACTCTACACTCCGTATTGCCTCCTCTTCCTTAGTCTACTGTACTTCTCTGTTCCCCTAGGGATCTCAGTATACTGGTTTAAACCCATAAAAGTCTTGTAAATCCATTATGCAACATGCCATAAATCTCCCAAAACCCACACTCATAATCCTAATCCCAGGTTGGGGATTCATTTAATCCAGTGTTTAGATCTAATCCACTAGTCTCAAGGGCAGTGGAAGAGACAGAGCCATGAGATGTGTAATGATTGAAATCTTCCTAATCAAACTTTCCTCATTTACTCTGTAGTTTGTTAGAATGCCTTTCAGTCACTCTGTCACTCTCTGTATCCGTCTCTGCTCGCTTTCTGTTTTTCTACCTCTCTTTACTTCAGCCCCATAGGGAGTTTCCCATAGGGAAATATTCAGAGACGTAATTATGCAGTCTGCTTTTCATAATTTGAACATTTACACTCCATGGCTGCATCTCTCATCTCAATCAACAAACACAAACAAATCAATTAAGACAGGATAGCAACCATGTTTACTTTGCCACTTGACAGCAAACTTTGCTGGGGTTGTGAGACTCCCTCCTCTGTCTGTCTCGAATAACCAAAGACAAACTTGAGTGTGCAGAAAACCGACATCTTTGAAAACATATTAAATGGCGCCGCGTCGAACAGACATGCGCATAAGAAAAGCATACATTGCATGACTGCAAGGCACACGCATGCACATCAAAAAACACAGACCATTGTGTTACCACTAATTGCATCAGTTTCATCATGCCATTCTTGCAGAGCCACAAACACAAATCAAATTATCACTTCACATCGCTGTGTCCCCTGCCTCAGATACTCCAATTAGGCCATGACTGAGGAACTACTGTTTATGCACATACACATTCTCATACATGTGCACACACAAACCCAGAGCATGAACGGTCTGGGGGTTACTGCGATGTCACAACTTTCAGAAGTCTCAGTTGATTTTTGGTTTGTGATTAGATTAACTTTGTGTGAGCTGCTGAAGATAAGGGAACGGAATCTGAGATAGTCAGAGAGAAGGGAGGAAAGGGTGAGATGGGCCTTGAGAATGCACTGATGGATTTTGTTGTCAGATTCACACATTTCAGATTTGGTTCATTATGTGACTCTGTCCCTGCAGGCTTTTGCATGCCTTTGCCTTCCTACATCTTCTAAACTTTCTCAGTGTGTTTATCTGGGTTGTGTGCGCTTTTTGTCTGTAAATATGTGTATTCAGACTTGTGTTGATAAGTATGTATGGCTTTGAACTGGCTATGACTTCATTAACATAAGTTTGAGTTAGAAGAGAAAAATACTGATGGCCATATCTATTAAGGCCTGTGCCTCAACATATTGTATTCTGGACTTGCTGTAGAGATGTACGTGCACCAGCCTGGAAGAGCAGTTTGCCTGTGTATCAAATTATTAAACAGGTTTCTGTTAAAACATGCCCCATACTTGAGACATTGTTTTGTTGACTCACAGGGAGGAAGGGTTACTGTTACTGAATAATTCATCCATTAATTTAGTAAGTGCTTCATAATAGAATGGAAATACACAAACAGACAAAGAATAGACTTAGAGAAACTGACCTGCAGCATGCAACACAATCTATTTTTGTGGCATGTTGCCACTTCCTTGACCTTAAAGCAGTATTATTATTTTGTGGCCACATGAGGATGGCTGAACAAGCTGTAAACACTATGGTGATATATCATCTATCACCTTATAAAGTTGTGTGGCAAATGTGTTAGCATACAGTTGCCTTTTTAAGAGGGTAAGCCTGATATTTATGCTTTCTCTGCTATGCTAACTTGTTATGCATTCTTTTTTATAATGGTTTATTAAAATGTCTTTCTTTCTTTTTGTTTCTGAAAACAGCTGTCTGTGTCTGGAAACTGATTAGAGCAGTGAGAGTAAACCAAAACAATGAGCTGAAAGATGCTAAAGCTCTCCACAGAGCTAGAGAGAGAAATTGCAAAGTCATGTGATAATTCTGTGTTTGTCACTGTTAGAGAACCCAGTCATCTTACACATAGTAAATCCACTCTTTGTTAATATGAAAATATTGATTAGTGCCACTTTAAAATGTCCTTTTTTGCCAATTTGCCACTGTATGAATGGCAAATGGTGTAAGGCTGGCAAGAGAGTCGCTATGAAGTTTGAGTTCTGTGTAAATTAGGTCACAGAAGAAGGGCAATGTGTTGATATTTAAGTTATGATTAAGTCACTGATGTCCTAAGGGACCACGATCGGCTCAAAGCCAATCATCAATGATGTGGGGATTGCTCCAGCATACAAAAAAAAAAACAGTATATGTAGGTTCACAGCATTAAAATAAAGCCAAAATGCATATGGATGCTTTAATTAAATTATACATTCTCTGCATCAAAAATACAGTTTTAACCTGTTCATTGAGGAGAACAATGGAAGGACAGAGCGTCCTATTTACTATTTCTGATTGTATATACAGCAAACCAAAGCTCAAGTCACACAAACACCTGGATATGCCAGAGAAAGGCTGTAACAGCTGTGTTATCTCAATTTCTTGCTATCTGAAACAAGCCTATCTAATACCAAATTCCATTAGGTCTTATGTAATTGCACGGTTGTAAGTAGTAGCAAAGGACTGATGAAAAGTCTTTGGGAGTCTTACTCTTCTGTGTCGTTACAGAATAATTAATGTGTGGACCACTCACGACAGGTTGTGTATTTATTTTTTAATTTTTTTATCTGAGAGCCTGTGTTTGACGGATGTCTTAGAGTATAATACCTGAGATCACTCTGAGATCTGAGATGAAAGGCTCACTGTAAAAGCATGATATTTTTCCGTAGTGTTGCTGACCTCACTGGTCATACATGGTTTCAATTTTTAAAAGCAAAATCATCCAAACATCACACCTACTGTTGAAATCTAGCCTGCTGATAGAAGGACCAAAACTCTTGCAAGTTCTTTTGAATTTCTTTTTTTTTTTTTTTTTTTTTTTTAGTGTTAATGTGAACTACATTCAACGTACGATTGTCCCTCTCAAGAAAATCATTGCCAAGCACGTCTGTTAAAAAAACGGATGTGGCTCTTTCTCAAAATTATGTTTATAAGTTTTAATAATATTCTGGCATACAGAGACTGATCATTTCTTGAAAAGATGGTGGTGCAAAGTAGAAATAGGATCTTCTATTTTAATTATTCAGATAACTTGTAAAGTTATGAAGTCTGTTAATCACTTTTGACTAAAATATATAAGTATGAATATTAAGCGGACAGATCTATAGACAGATGTCAGAAAAATAAGTAAGCAGCTAGCTCTGATAAGCAGCTGTATACTATATGGCAGACATTACTTTCTAGTATTCCTTTATACCCTGAGGCCATAATGAAATCCAAAAATATGAGGCTTATGTAATAGTTTGCTTTGAGTGTGTCTGTACACTGTCTGTGTACAGGATATGAAGGAGGTTCATCTCTTGTGCCGTCAAGCCTTTGAAACTTTGAACTTTCCTCTTTTCTTGCTGCATCAAACTGCTGCTCTAAATTCATTACACATAAATAAATCACTCTGTGTGTCTTCATGTGTCATATTGATGTCCGAAGTTCAATAGATAGCCAATGTGATTTCATGCTCAGGTGCAGACAAATACAAGGGGGGGTGGGAGAGAAGAAGGAGAGTAAATTTCTATGGGTGTAATCTGAACTGTGAAGTCCGCAGCTGACTACATTTAGAGGAAGATAGATGGCAAACAGATGAAGAGAGAGGGAGAAAGTGAGGCAGCGAGAAACGGGGCAAGAGGCATGCAGAAGCCAAGACGAGTGAAGAGAGAGATGGACACAACCTGTCTGGAGACACAAAAATTTGAATCCACTTGATGACAGTGAAGTGAGAAGTGAGGGGAGGGAAAGAAAGCAAAAGGAGCAAGGTTGGATGTGCTCAGAATACAAGTCCTGTGCGTGAATGAGACTCCCTGGTGGACAAGCGTGTGCGTGTATGAGTGCATTTGTGGACATGTCGGCTTGTATGCATAACTCTGTGTGTGTGTGTGTGTGTCTGTGTGTTTTGAGAGCACCAGACACTCCAGCTCAAGGCTTCCCTTTAGAGCAGAATACAAACTGTCCATAGACTGTGCCAAGCTGATTCAACTCAAGGATCCTTAGACTAGTGGAAGACACTGTTGGACACCTGATGTCCTTTATCACGGCCAACACACTCCTACTCTGAATGGCAAAAACCAGCTGTGTGTATGCCTGTGTATGTGCACATGCACATGAGACATGGCATGGATGCATATTTTTCACCCGTGCCATCAAAAATTTCTTGTTTATATTTCTGCATTTCTGTTTTTAGGCTTCAACAAGCTCTATTTTTAAACGTCTGTCACACTGATATGCACTGCCTGCATTTCATTGTTAAATAAACCCATTGCATAGAATGCAATTTACATTATGGATGTACCCGAATCAGAATCTGGAAAACACAAATAATGGAAACTGTTTTTTCTCCGACCCGAAGTTGCTCGTTATCATTCAGGGAGAAATAGTCAGCTCCATGTCTGTGCATTTCTTCAGATCGATTCATATCATTGTTGATGGCCACAAGATAAAATTTCCCGTTCTAAACTCTAACTGTCCCTCCCTTGCTGCAGTCGTACCTGACATATTGGAAAACCCTCATGTTCTGTCAGCGATGGTTCCCTTCTGGACAGCCCGTGTCACACATATTGTCCACCGACACACAAGCATCTTTATAAACAGTGTTGTACTTTACTACATTACTGTGGCTCAGGAGGCACAGCGGGTCATCCACTACTGGGAGTGTGCGTGATTGTGATTAGCTCCCCTTTGATGAGCAGTTGGCATGGTAGCCAATGCTGTCATGAATGGATGATTGTGATATAAAAGCACCTTGGGTGGTTGGAAGACTTGAAAGACACTATATACGTACAGTCCATTTACCATTTTCATTCAGACATGGAGTTTTGGTATTATGGGCATTGCCATCTTGAGTTTTTGGAGCCAGAAGTGACCACATTTGGATAGGAGTATGGAAGAGTCTGAAGCTGCTTGCTGTCTGTGAACTCCAGAGAACAGACACTGTTCACTGGCTGATTGTCAGGGGTTTCGAGGCATGTAGTTTCACCCAGACCCAATAGCATTAATTATTGCATAGTTAAAATAGGTCACATCTACTTTAATCAACCACTGATTTAATGTCCAACCCGGCAAACATGGCGGCTGTGGCTCAGGAGGTAGAGCGTGTCGTCCACTACTCAGATGATTGGCGGTTTGATCCCTAGGTCCTCCTGTCTGCATGTCAAAGTTTCCTTGGGCAAGATAACCCCAAATTGAACCCCAAATTATTGCTGAAGGCTACGCCATCGGTGAACGCGTATGAATGGTTAACTACTAAAACTGATGAGCAGCTAATGCCATCAGTGTATGAATGTAAATGCTAAAAAGGTCACAGTGTCTCTTCCAGTAGTGACGTCTACGTTTGCTACATTGCTGAGGAACTTCTTCCTTCAGTGAGATGTGTGATGCTTTGCTGCTGCTTTTGAAATGTTCTGTCACAGTTGTGACTGCAGAGTTTCACTGAGCTCAAAATGTTTGAAAAGCTTGTGGAGCGCAGGCTAAGAGAGCTGGCTATAATGTGCATATATATAATGAATGGAGTGCTAAGAACATATTGAGGAGCTCACAGAATGCCATTTAGACAGGTGAGTACAACAATTACAGAGAACATTAACAACCACTGTGTTGCCTAGCAATGTAGCATTGTATGTGAAAGTTACACAGTGGGTAGAAACTGTGCAGCTCTCTTTGCTGTAATATGTTGTTGGGTGAGTTTTTATGGCTGCAGCTGATGTGGAGTTTATGTTGTTTATACATCTCTGTGTGGTCTGTTTTGGTGATGTTTTATTCTGCTGTTAAAGTGGCAGTTATTTAACTTCTTTAGCCTAATATTGCTTGTCCATAGCTCTTTTTTTTTTTTTTTTTTTTTTTTTTTTTTTTGATATTTATATTTGGCCCATGGATATCTATATTTGCAAAATCTGTTAACATAAATGGAATTTATCGTTGGGATAGGACACAAGGGCTCAGTGGCATGTTGTTGTTCCACTAGCAGGGACGTTGGAACTATTTCCTGGGAGGGGTTTATATAAGTTAAGTCTACTGCTTTTATCTGGATCAAACTGTACAAATACACATGACTTTATGTTCATGGTTATAGCAAAGGTAATGTTTCATGTAAACACAATCATCACAATTGTGGCCAAAGAAGTGCTTGCAATTTATAGCCATTTCATTTGTTTTCCCACTCAAACTCTGCTCTCTTTCTGGATTTTATTTGATTATTTCTTGCCTAATCTCTCACATTATGGACAGATCAACTTGAAGGGGTGGATGGAGGTGATGACAGTCTGTACCACTTCCCTGTCTTATTTCTTGTACCTGTCTCACAGTATGGGTGAGCTATTGACAATTATGGGACTGTGTAACCGATTCAGATGGGCTGTTTTAACATCAATTGGGCCATGGTTCAGTGCAGTGAAGGGACACTTTCAATAGTGTTATAAGCGCTTATAAATCTGACAAATTGACCATGATACTGGTAACTTGTTGGAATTAAATTTAGCTATAAGGACAGATCTAATAAGCTGTATGCCAAAACATTAACCTTTTGAATGACCCCAACTATCACTGAGACATGCAGGCTCCGGTCTTTAAATAGGCAACATTTGTAAATTATTTAGGATTTCATCTTTGGTGAGTTTCTCCAAAACTGTAGATTTCTATATCTATTATTTTGACATAAAGCTGTCTGTTTTTTTTGGAATTTTCTAAATAAATAACACCCAGAGTGCTCAGTGACAACACACTATTATATGCATGTTTAAGAGAACTGAGACTACACTATACAAAAAAAGACTTTGCTAAAGTCCACTGGTTGAGTTTGGTGGTAGCGTTGCAGTAGGTGCTTCACCATCTGTTGTCAGGTTGAAATCTGCACTCTCGATAGTGCACTCTTCTTGCTGCTATTGGACAGAGTCTGTCTGAAGACCTCCCTATTATAGGAAATTATACGAAATATTACAGAAACCATCAAAGGAAAGATGTAATGCAGACACCCTCGGCTGTAAAGCATGTCGAAATTGCTACGCCATTTTGTTACCCGGCAACCATAAAACGTGGCCAAGACACCAATAAGTGTACATCTGATTCTGATAATACCTGCAGGTCAGTAGATAAAATGATGGAAATGAAATGAGGCCGCATGAGATGTTGAGGAGTCAACAGATGATCAGAAACCTGATATTGTTTGAACCACAGAAATATAAAACCCCAGCTTTCTGACCCAAACATGATTAAACCCAGGATAAGTCTCATAACGGGGACAATAGGGTGCATGTAGATCTACTGATTCACTGATCACGTGTTGTTGTTGATGATAAGACACAGACACCCTCCCATCTTTCCCCCAGTTTTCCTCATTTGTCTCCATTGTTTTTGTTATGGGGAACACAAAAGAGCTTTGCTGTTAATAATTCATGAAACAGACGTGAAATAGCTTGCACATCAACAGTGGTCCTTTGTGAACCCGTTCTGTCCACCCATTGTTATTTTTGTTTTTTTACAGTTCTTACTCTACTCCTATACTTACTCCCATAGCACCTGTTTGTACAGTAACAGATCCAGAGCCTTGAGGCACTCCCAATGTTCCAGCAACATCTAGGCCTACACACAAGAGACCAATTACAATAACATCAGGATGTGCGACCCTTAAAGAATTACTAAAACCAAGCAGGGGGAGGCTGGAAGTCTCAGACAAGGACATTGCACAGCTGCAAAATTGTTTTTGTCTCTTGCAATGGGTAAGCAAAGGTTCACTGCTGTATACAGCTGTGAAATGTCTCTCCAAGACTGTCACGTCCGTACTCTTTCGCCTTCTTCCCTCTGTTCAGTTTTTCCCTCTCCCTTATCTCCCCCTCCTTCCTTCCCTCCCTTGAGGCCATGGTAGGAGTAGTTAAATAATGCACCCTACCATCCACAGTTTCAGGGTCAGTTATTTTTATGTTCCATTAACAATCCCTCAACTAGGGGAAGTGTAATCAGAGAGCAGAATCTTACTTAAGAACCAAGAGGCACCAATCTCTCACTGATGAAAATGGATGGAGGTCTTAGTGGCAGCAGTGGGACAGGACAGCACTTTGAAGTGAGGCATTTGAAAAAAGGTGCCCACGATTGATTTCACGCAAACAGGTCTGGGAACTTCAAAAGGCTAAAGAAGCTTTTCCTGGGCTTTGAATTTACCACTCACCCCCAAAAACCACAGAGATAAGACCAGGTTCAAGGAAGGACATGCTGCATAGCAGAATGTGAGCCTTCACATGTTCAGGTAGCATACGACGGGAAACGACAGTAATGGACAGTTGCTAGTCTGGGACCATTTAAGAACCAAGATTCGAACACTCAAAGTAATAATCCTTCAATTCCAACACTACATTGCAGACGTGCTACATGTAACATAAAAAGAACCCTTCCCAAAGTGTTTTTGTGCTAAACACAGAAGCACACAAAATCAGGCATAAACACTGATCCCATGCACGTGAACAGGGTTTGATTTTTGGCACCGATATTGGCCATGCTGCAGCCCATTTCTTTAAACCACAGATTTTCCCCGTTAAGTCCCGACTTTTGAGCTGCCCCAAACAGCGTTCACTCCTCTGACAAGCCTGTCAATTAATCCAGCCAAAACGTGGTGAAAGAAAAAGGGGGGGGGGCATATCACGCAGGACCCTGAAAGCTTGGATTATAACATAAACCGGGGGATTTTACCCTTCCTTGTGATGGATTTCTTGCAGCTTCACAGCCTGCCTTTTGACAGCTAATTATTTCATTAAACATCTTTCGATGGCTCCTTTCGTTTATCTTTCAACAACTTTAGCTGGTTTAAAGCCCTCTGATGCACAGACTGCTCTGTTTTCAGGCTGCCTGTTGAACGTTGTCAGAATATATTGGTCTTGTTTGATGGGACTTAAGTTAAGGTTTAATCAGTTATCTAGCATCGGGGTTGGAGGGGTCACTGTTGGTGTTTGCATTTGCAGTGGGTGGTGTTTGTGTGAGTTTCAGAAAAGGCAAAAGGGGAACCTCTCTCATATCTTTCTCTGTGACACCATATTTGACGGTCTAACTACAGCTAAGGCCTGGGGCACTCCCACACATGCTGTGTGCTATTGAATGTGAATGTCCCCATACAAGTTTTCTAATCTTTGTCTTGACACTGGCAAATTCAAGCTTTTCATAACCACCATTATGAGTGGTTGTCATAGCCTGTCTGTCAAGAACGCGCAATGACGGAGGTACCCACATATTAAAAAGCCTCTCCCAGCCAGACACATTGTGTAGAACTCTGGAGATTGCGCCGATCACACTAGACCCGAGACATGTCTGTGGTTTTTTTCAAGGTTTCAGAAATATTCAAACAAAACCATCGTGCAAAGAATATTAGATAAGAAACAAATACATCAGCTTTTTCATTACAAGCCTATTTATGACATTCAGAAGGTTTTGTGTAAATAGTAGAGACTGAATCAGCCATGTAATCATTGCAATACTTTTCACCCATACAGACTATTTGCCTCATAATAAAAATAAGAATAAATTGTGCCTGAAAGCTAAAAAAATGATGGAGAGGAGACATTTACTGGCCAATTAGTATTTCGCTGCTGTCTGGCTATCAATCAGGCCAACTCAAACTCAAGTTACACTTTCTGCGGGTCTGTGTGGTGTAAATTTTGTCACCTGTCCATGCCCTCCATTGGCTTCTGTCATTATGTACAGCCCTGACTTCCATCACCACCTTCACATTGGAGCAAGACCGAGACCAAGTCACGACCAAGAACAAAACTCTTTGGGTGAGGCCGTCTCAGTCAGGGTTTCATTGCAGGATTTACACATTGCTATGTTTTTTTCTATTGAATGCTGTTTTGCAGATAAACTCGGTGTGGTTTAGGAAGAGGAAACAGAATTATAGAAGATCTGTCTGAGATCTTCCCGCAGAGAGCCACAGCTCTTTTTCTTGTTCTCCATCATTTACTTTTTTGGACAGCGTGTGAAGAGGGACAGGAAGGGACGGCTGTTAACAGAAACAAAAAAAAAATCTAATTAGTAATAAGCCAAGTGATAGATTTCATTTGGTTTCACTCAACGATGTTAAGAAATAAATCAGGCAATTTAGTGATATCGCTGCAGTTGTGGTCTTGACCGAACTTAAAATAAAATCCAGAGTCCTCTTTGTAAGTAGAAATGCAGTCCATTCCGAGACGAGGCTGAGACCTTCAAAAACTGGTCTTGAGACCTTTCTCGAGACTGAGAGCAATCTTGAGTACTACAACACTGCATTGGAGAGCAAATCTGTAACAAAACCTTCAAATTATATTGACTATACTGAATTACATTAACCTCAGAAGACTTGTAGTGAGGCGAGTACAACACTTAGAATTAGCAACAGAAGTGAAGACAGAGAGTCAGCACTAAACATTGAGCCATTATCAATACTGACACATTGGCATACTCACATGTGCATATTTTAACAGTGATGTGACAGCTTAGAAAAAAAAATGAACGAAACACATAATCAGTCAATCTTTGAACTGAAATGAATCAATTAGCAATCAACCAAGCGATTCATAATTTCAACCTCTACTGTACGTGTGAACACATGCATGTACTCAGACACCCAATGAGGTAGAAACTGAATGTGTCTGTCCATATCCATGTCAGTTATGGAGGATGTCAATGCATTTTGGAGGTAACAACAACCAGTGTTTCTCCTGTGGTTGATTTCCGATATAAAACTAATTATTTGGAATACTGGGTTGTATTCTTAGTTATATAAGTTAATATATTCTCAGCTTTTTGACACAGGTTGAATAGTTATACCGTTTGCCAATGTGACTTCAACCAAACAACTTTAGCTGCACCAAGCCACTTTGCCCGACACTTTTTGAAAACTGGTGCATCAACCTGAAGTAATTTCCCCGCTGAATGCAATATTCTGGTGGATTTCTTCAATCAGTCTGCAATTTCAACAGCTCTCCACACCGACATTTGACAGAACATGGAAACACAGCACAGGCAGCACAGATCAAATCTCTACACAGCAACACTGCAGCAACAGTTGTCCTTAAGTCAGTAAAGCTCGTAGGTGGTCGATGTATTTCACGCAAAACTAAGCAATCTAACACTACTTATTAACAACAAATTTGAAATCAGGATGACTGATGGCTTCCACAGGGACGGAGTTTGCTTTAGGAACCTGACATTTCGGCTCTAAACAAGGTATCACTCATTTGCAAACTCTCACACACACACACAGACATACGCACAGACACACAAAGACACACACACATCACGCTTTCAATCTGCTTTGATTGCCTCTCTCCCACCAGTCTATTTGACTGGCCATCACTGTCTCTGCCTCTCTGTATTGCATGCTTCTTTACAGAAGTGAGTGTGTCTTTTGCTTCATGTCTGGTTTCCCCACTGGACCCTCTCTGCACTCCAATTAGGTTTGTCACTCAACTACTGTGGATGGGATTAAGGGAAAGACAGAGAGGGAGGGAGGGAGAGCGGGAAGGATTGGGGGGAGATAGAGAGCTAGAGAGAGCGAGGTGGGTTGGAGCAGCTTTTAAAAATATAGGGCGAAAACACGAATGTGAGTCTGGGCAATAGAGAAGGAGAAGGAGAGCAAAGGGAAAAGAGATGGGGGGGAAATTATAGTGAGTGCAGGCAAGGGGCTACGAGTGAACAGCTGGATTTGGCCTGGAGGACTTCTGAATAATGTGGCGCCATTAGAGCTGGATTCATAAACTCACTGTCCTCCACTCTCCTCCCCTCACCACGTTGCCTATTTTCCCTGTTTTATCCCTTTACTTTAATATTCCCATAACATGCATACTGGATGTTCTTGCATATTCTCTACAATGGATTTATGGTCAGTCAAACCACATATGGACGATAAGCTGCAATGTTGCCTTATACCCCAGCTATTGGTGCGCATAGTAAAAATGACAAAGCTGTAAACGCTTCCTATGAAGATGTACGGTCTTGTTGGCTTTAGGCAGCCCTACGTACAGTAATGTCGTATAAATATTTGATAGTTCAGATGTTGTGTGTATATTATGCTGATGGTGTTGTTGTTGCTGAGGCAAGGGACCAATGGAAAAACAGCAGGAGGAGGTACAACACCGGCAGCTGCTAGACAGTTAGTCAGAGTGCTGGCTGCTGACCTGGCGCTAACCTTTGACCTGGTCATAATGCACAGCTGCTCACACTAGTAGAATTATGTCATATGTCAAAAATAAAAGCATTAAACAATGAGTAAAAATAGAGAAAACACACACACTCAAAAAAAAAAAAAACATAGCAGCTGCATGAGCCAACTTGCTGACATTGATGGCATTACTCCAAGGAGAAACATCTTATTTGTTGCTTACTTGTTGCCATCGTGCTTTTTCAATATGAAATCAGAGCAGTGTTACTCGACAGGGAGATAATAAGTCTTAAGATTAAAGGAGCAGTGTGTAGGATTTACTTTGTGAAAAAGCCCCCTAAATATTACACACTGGACCTTTAAATGGTCTAAATTTCACTGGGAGCAGTAACCAGAAAATTTAGCCGAGGCTGATGGAAATGTGAGTCTTTCAAGCATTTGATTATGAACCAGAGTGCTGGTCAAACTGATGACTCCTGATGTGTACTTGGTGCAGGTGCAAAATAAAAGGTCAGGGGATCAATCATTACTGTTCATTCCTCTTGAGACCATGACCAAAAACATTCCAATGAAGAACTAAGAAATGATCGGTACAGGGCAAATCAGATGATCACTTAAGTCATTAGAATATCTTTAACAATTTCCAATAATCAAGTCAAGATATTTCACTATGATACATTACATTAAAATTTACATTTAGTCATTTAGCAGACGCTTTTATCCAAAGCGACTTACAGAAAAGGGAACAATCAAGGTATAGTGCGATAAGAAGCGTTAGTGCAGTAATAAGTGCTAGTGACAATTCTTTAAGGTGTAGATTTGTCATGTAGTGCTAGGAGAGAAGGTACTCTCTGAAGAGCTGAGTCTTCAGGAGTTTTTGAAAGGTAGAGAGGGACGCCCCTGCATACAAATGTCAACTTCATGGTGGCACTAGACGAAAATGTCAGGACATCACCAAAGTGAGTAGCATTTATCATCTGGGGACCATGAATGTTTTAACAAAATTCAATGGCAACCCACTCAGTTGCAGAGATATTTCAGTCTCTAGAAAAGTAGTGGACCAGCCAACTGATGAACATTGCTATCCCTAGAGACATGCTGCTAGCATGGCTAAAAAGAAAAGCAAAGAAAGTGAAATAGAGGACAAACAGGAAAGAAAATTAATCCCACAGAACATGAGCCCTGGAAAGCATTTCTTCTTTTTTTTTCTTCTTCTTCTTTATATACTTCTTATTTCCACTCACCCAGACTGCTCTACCTTAAATTAAGAGAGAGTTCAACAAGGCAAGGCTGTGCAATAATTTGAAACTTTAAGAAATATTGAGGCATGACCCATTTACTGTGAGAAAGCGGTCCGCAGTGGTGACTTCAAACAATGTTGCATTTTTATTTGACTTTGCTCTTTTGGTCGGTATCATTGCCCACAACCGGTTTCTGGGACAATGATTTACAAAATCTCCCCTGAAAGCCCACCAGGAGCCAAGACTAAATGGACCTTTGTAATAATTGATCCTAAGATGTTTGATATGGAGGTGACCAGGCTGCAGTTTGTTTTTGTTGTTTAAAATGTTTCAATCACTGATTTGTGATTTTACAGAGAAACATCAAATAAACTAAACAATGAACCGACATTGAAGATACCAAGCATTCATATTGTTTTCGTTTTAACTTTGAGGTTATGAGGACTTTCTGTGTATGGAATCCAGTGTAAGTTTTAATATTAAATGCATGTTTCTGTGTGCCAAGGTGCTGCTAGGGATGTGATCAAAACAGTCTGTCTGACAGAGAGAATGTGTAAAAAGTGATGCATTTGTTCTCTTAACACAAATACTGTCGATTCCACCTCAGGCGACTCTTTGCTGTATTGTTGGGTGGCTAACTAGCTAATAATAGGCTCACAGCAACATTCCAGAGAGGTTCAGCCCATAAGAATTAAAGGATAATGTAATTTAACAAAGGCTGATGTGATTTAAGGCACTCTCTCAAGGCCTTAAACCAGTAAGTTAGGCTTTATAGGCCTCGGAAACGTATTTTCTCAATCAGCGTCTAACTCTGAGTGATGGGAACTTCCATGAACACACAGTTTTCAGCCAAATTTCACATGAGATACGTCTTTCTATTTTATCTCCCTGTTCTCTTACAGGCTTGAAGTGGATGGGATACAGTGGGAAAGAAGGTGATGTCACATTCTTCCATGTTCCAGAAAAGATTTAGCAAACAACACCCACGCAGTCACGATGAAGCAGATTTACTGAGTGTTGAGTGAGAAATTCATAGTAATTATATATTTTGTTTATTGCTTATTTAGTTGTTGATATGGATGTTAACAGGAAATACTTCAGATTTAAAGGCAAGTTTTAAGGGGCTTTTAAGGACTAGTGTGTAGGATTCAGAGATCTAACAATCTAGCAGTGTTGTGGCTGATTGCAACCCCCTGGCATCACCCCACCCTTCCAAACATGACAAAGAAACTATGGAGGCAATCTTTAGAGGCAATTTTTATCCATGGAAGGGTCCCACCGTGCCTGTAGATATCAAATAGCTCATTTATTTTCAGATGATTATACACTAATAGTGGAAAACATAGTTATGAATATTATATTCCATTTCTGTCATATTCTATAAATAGACCCTCTTAAATCTTACACGTTGGACCTTTAAGCTGTGATGGACCTGTGCAGCAGACCGTTCGGGCTGTGATTTTACCATTACTCTTTGTTTTCTCTTTTCAATAGATTTGATTAACCTTTTGAACTTATTAAATCGCCTGACTGCTTATAGGCCTGTCGGACCTATTTTCAGTAATGTCACCACGTCCCAGATTGCAACGCTTTCTTTGTACAATGTTTTAACCACTAAGAAAATACTAATAGTACTAGTAAACAGATAATTACTTTTGATATTTAAGATGTGCGTTGGGGAACATTTATTCCCATGATTTTGTACATTTTGTAACATCACAATTAATTATCATATTACATGTCAGTAAAAGCACGAAACCATCCAGGCTGTTAGAGGAGTTTAAATTGGGGAGACTGCGTTGATCCGTGGTGTATAATTTCCTGGAAGCCCTGCATAATATAGTATAATTTTTCAAAAGGCAGACACCACATATAATTTAGGAAAATAAATAAATCAAAATTGAACATTGATATTTTAGGATCAGCTCAAACAGCCAAATCAGGTCTGATTTGGGATAATAAGCTTAGCTAATAAGCTAAGATTTATTGTAGCTATTTCTGACGGTAATTTAATAAAGAAAATTTATTGAATGTAGGTTACAAAAAAGTCTCACTCAACAGAAAAGCCAGCTTAACCCTATTTAACAAATAAAGAAGGTGGAAGGTGGATAAAATAAGATTGGGTGGGTTTATGCCCCACCACCTCCCTGCTTGTTCCCCTTTTCACTATTTTGCTTTTTCGCAACTGATCTTCAAAAGAATCCCCGTCTTCTCCACTGGAGGGTTTAGATGTATTCACAAGCATATGTTCAGGTTCAGTAAATATTTCTTTATCCGGGTTCTAATGCTGTAACCAGAGCGATTGCCTGCTTGGGAGATAGGCTGCCCCACTTTGAAGTGTATAAGGTACTCTGTATGCGTAGGTGAAACTGTAAATGTGCTTATCTTGTGTGTGTGTGTGTGTGTGTGCGTGTGTGTGTGTGTGTGTGTGTGTATGTGTGTGTCTTCTTTGTGTTTACGGGTGCAGTTCAATAGATAAGAGGTATCCTGAATAGGTTGAGTAATAGCATTAGGTTGTGAACAAATTCATGTGTTTGTGCGTGTGTACAGTAGTAAGTCTCTCTTACGAAGAAGTTTTAAACAAGGGACAAAGTATTGAAGGTGTGCGTGTGTGTGTGTGCGTGCATGTGTGTGTGACAGAGATGAAGAGCGAGAGAGAGAGAAAGAGAGGGATGGAGAGAAAAAGAAAAAGAAAGAGGGGACTACTCAGTGTGAAAAACAACCTTGGCTGAAACAGCATGAAGCTTTTAAACCACTCAGAATTCTATATCACGCCAAAGTATCCAAGGACAATCAGGAATACCCTCCACCACACACACACACACACACACACACACACACACACACACACACACACACACACACACACCAACACCCACAGAGACACGCATGCACGTACACGCACACCTTCCGCTGGATCCTAAAGCGGACCGTTTAGCCATTTTGTTTGGAGTACCTCCCCGCAAACTAAACGAATCACTCCATTTGACATGTGGCCTTTTCACTTCGTTTAGCGCCACAACCCGATGACAACCTTCGCGCAATCCAAAAAATCTAAGGGCGGCGACTCAAACATCAAGCCCCACTAATGTGATAATCAATGGAGAGAGAAAAACAGACGGTCAAAGTGCTCGAACGGATAAATAAAAAAGGCCTCACGAAACAACAAGGTTCGATCAAGCGGGCCTCATCAGAGACCTTGAATGATGGGGGAGAGGGGGGGAGGGCTGTTGGGTGGGGGGGGTCGAGTAGGAAAGAGGGCGCAGCGAACAAAACACAAAAAAAAAAAAAAAAAAAAAAATGAGACAACATGTGAGGAGGTGAGGCAGAGGTGTGGGAGGAGCAGAGGGGGGAGACACAAGGCTAGATGAGAGAAAGAGAGGGAGCGAAGGGCCCAGTGGCGAATCTCTTAGGAGAATATGATGTGATTTATGGAGGCCATTACACTGAAGGACAAACAAATGGGGGTTATTAGCGGCGTATCAACAGATGTGCATGCGCATGCACATACACACACCTACTGTCTATACACACGCACGACACACACACATAAATATATATACGGTGAATGGGAGACAGTAAATGCTGTTCAAAAATTTATGTGTGATGAATGGCGAGTGAGGATAGAGCGCAGGAACTAAAAGCCCACTGCTTTTAGCAGATCTGTGCCACTTTTCAGTGTAATTACATAATGTAGTATGATTTGTAAATAGCTCTGTCAGTCTGGGATTGTATTACAAATTAAGTGTGGGCAACAAGTGGGCATGCAGTAGCTGTGATTTTGTGCAATTTTAAGATGCTGCTGCTGCCGAATAAGTAGTAAGGAGTCACATCATACTACATGAGTAGTATGATTCAGCTTTATCTGTGTGTATGTGTGTGTGCGCGAGCATGCATGCGTCTGCAGAGGAAAGTTAATAGTGTCGTTGTTTTCAGTACAGAGGTGCATCATAGCGGAAAACTGACAGAGACTGACAGTGGAGGGATAAACAGACAGAGGAAGAGAGAAGAGCAGGGAAGAGACGGGGGAGGGCAGAATAGAGGCATACATACAAAATAGGAGGAAAGACAGAGGCGGACATACAAAGCAAAGAGAGATGGTGGGGGAGAGACAGACGGACAGACAGACAGAGAGAGAGAGAGAGAGAGAGAGAGAGAGAGAGAGAGAGAGAGAGAGAGAGAGAGAGAGAGAGAGAGAGAGAGAGAGAGAGAGAGAGAGAGAGAGAGAGAGAGAACAAGAGGTGCCAGTTTGCAGATGAGAGGCTTGGAAGCCAGAAGGCAATTTAAACAGGCTTGGCTCCCTCTCAGGCATGACAGACTGCTCATTCCCCATCCTCATACACACACACACATATGGGCACACACACACACACACACACACACACACACATGCAGAGAGAGAGAGAGAGAGAGAGAGAGAGAGAGAGAGAGAGAGAGAGAGAGAGATACAAAGTCATTCATGCATGCTGGCATACAAAACTACTAAGAAAAGTTAAACAACCAGAAACACTCAAGAAGCACAAGTGTGCAGGCAGTTGTCACGAAAAAAAGTACAAAAATGTGCAGATGCATATGCAAAACGCTGTAGCTTTTTGGAAGTGTGAACTATACAGCCACACAAATCCTTTCAATCCCCAAAAACTCTGCATATATACCAAAACGTGTGTGCTCAAGCAGAGAAACACACACATATTCAGTACTTACATAAAAACACACACATAACACGAGCGCACACACACTTATATCACCTTAATCATTATTATTTCACAGCTTTAAACTGGGAGTAGACTGAATCAGCCATTGTGTGATGGCATACTAATGCTTATTAAAAAATCTACATTCAATGCACTCTCACTTTCTCAATTTGGGCAGCTTGCCCCTTACTGCAGCCCCCGCAGATAATAACAGGAATTTTAGGCTAACTCGACAGCAGCATTGTCTTCTCTGGCAGACAGAAATGAAAGAGATGGAATCTAAGCTGTCCCTGTAGCTGAGCAGTTATGCCAGTCAACTTTTGACTTTGATTGACCAAAAACTCTCTTTCATTTGCTTCACTTGTATTCCGAGCACAGCACACCTTGCTCATTTTCGGTCTCTCTTCTCTTCTCTCACCTGACTTCAATGTTATCGAGATGGATTCATTTTCTCTGGAATTCAATTTCTTTGTGTCTGTCTGATGCAGTTGGTCTGTCTGTCCGTCCCCTGCTTGTCCTCTCTTAGCTTGGGTATAATCAAAGTGACTACTTGCTGTTTGTCCATTTGTCTGTATTCTCAGACACAAACTGGCCGATAATGAATGCATAAACACGACCTAATGAAATAAATGCAGTAAAATGTTCTTGTTGTAAAACTGTTATCTTTTTTGCAATGAAAATATTAAGTTTTTTGGCCATTATGTCAAATTGGCCTGGCGTTCTTCCTCGGGGCTTGGCCTGTGCACTGTGTGCATTTATAGCGACAGCTAGTTGGCTAGGCTTTACATATTTTATTTAATGTTCTTATTGCTCTATACTTCACGGGTGCTAGCTGCATTGTAGCTCTGTCTAAATTTGGTAGCAGCTGTTGAGCTTACTATTTGTTGCGAAAAGTGAACATCACTACAACATGCATTAACAATGTATCTGTAACGTGACGTCAGCGCTGGAGATACCAGGGACCAGGAACTCTACCTGGCTGCAATGTTGCATTCATTATGTTGTTAGCTGGTTGATTGTTGGACAACAGCAGGATATATTGTACGATTTACTGACAGTTGGTTGAGTACAGTGTGGGCACAGCTTTTTTCTCTCCGTCATGTATGCATACATGTTTATCCAACACACACACACACAGATTTTCAAAGTAAAACTTGTAACTGGTAACAGAACCTTTACGGGGAACTCTGGAGTAGGCCGGGTTTTCAAAATAAAAGCGCCTATACAGTACGACAATCTCAGAACCTATCAGCATTGACGATTTAGCCTCTAAATATTTTGGAGATTCTGGTGACACCAACGCATATCCGGAAAACAGATAATGGGGTCAAGGCTAACTCTGCAGTCCAGTTAGGAACTTGATACACAAGAATAATTATTGATGATGATGATGATGATGATACATTTTAGCTGATCTCTATGAACCAATATCTGCATATATATATATATATATATATATATATATATATATATATATATATATATATATATATATATATATAAAATTTTATATATATATATATAAAATAAAACAAGTAAAAAAACACTGGAACTATTTACCTGCATGCAAACAAAGGCCGCTCAAACGTGATTGGTTGATAAAACTCAGACTACAAACAGAAAAAAGAATGCTTCAGATGTCAGAGTCTTGGTCCCTTGCCTACAGATTCTGGTGCTTCATGTGGAATGAGATGATTTTCAAAATAAAAAAGCCCCAGACAGTAACAGGGTCTTAACAGGGGGATCTGGATTATGCATGTTTTTCAAAATAGAAGTCATCAGATGGACATGGGGTCCTGGAAGAGCTAACTAAACTAAAAACAAGGTTTTTAAGGACTTTAATTTTAAAAACAAAATCTGCCAAGATGAGTTTGGCCTCAGTTTTAGTGCTTCATTAACATATTTAAACATGTTTTTTGTCATCATTTATTCTATGAAATTTGATTTATTTATTTAATATAGTCATACACATTCCTGTATCCATTTGTAGTCTTAATGCCACCATTCCTATCACCAAGTCAGCAGTCATGTGGAGTCCACTCGATTAAAATGTGGCCTGGCACTAACAAGTCAGGCCTTGCAGAAATTATGCACCTGCTGAACAACCATTTTACGTGTCCATGCACAAATAAACTCCAGTCATTAGGCTTACATGGTGCAAGTGAATTTGATCTGTGAGAGTGTGTGTGTGGCCTGAGTGAATTTGCAAGTGTTGCATATATGCAGTGCACTAACACAAGGGTCCACAAGGTTAATGAAAACAGGTTCCAAATACATTCATTTGGACGGCAGGAGGACGGAATTATGGATTATGACTGCTTGGCTGGCTGACAACCACTTATTAACATGTCTGACACATTCTTGGACTGTCTGTCCACCTGCCTGGTTGCTTCTCAGCACACTTTTGTCAGTCTCACCTGTATGCTGCCATGAGCCCAGTTGCTTGCATCAGTACTCTTTCCAGTCCATCTCTGGTGGATTTACTGTCTCCGTATGTGCACGTCTTTCCCTCAGTCTGACTCTCACTGCACTCCCTTTCTCCCTTTCCCATCACCAGTGAGTGTTTTTTTGTTTGTTTAATCTCTTGCTTGTGTTTCTCATCTCTTACCTTCATTGACCAACCTGTCCAATGTAATGTAATGTCTCTTCATAGGGAGCTCAGCTGCATACTGAGATTAAAGTCTGCAGATAGAAAAAAAATAAATAAAAATAAGAAGGAGACAGAGCCTGAGAGATTGGTAAATAAAACAATAGCTTGGAGTTTTTCCTCAGGCACAGGTAATAGGCACTTTCCTTTCTCTTTACTTCATTCCAGCAAAAGTGACTCCCTTTCACTTCTCTGATGCAGTTTAAGTCTGTGAAATCATATGTTGTGTTTTCCTCTCCATTTAAGCCAATTTTACATTAGTTCACTCTCTTTGCATGGGAATCCACAGGTAGTCTTAAAATCCCATTTCCATTGGTAAGCCTCTCAACTCTAATGCTCTTGCACTGAGAGCTTCTTTGTGCCTGTTAAGTGTGTGCGTGTGCGTGTGTGCATGAATGTGTGTGAAAGTGGGAGAGTTGGGGTGTATGTACATTCATACTGTAAGCAACAATAGTATGCATGTGTGTGTGTGTGTGTGTGTGTGTGTGTGGGTGGGTGGGTGTGTATGCGTGCATGTGTGTGTGTGTGTGTGTGTGTGTGTGTGTGTGTGTGTGTGGGTGGGTGGGTGTGTATGCGTGCGTGTGTGTGTGTGTGTGTACGCTCTGTCAGTCATGTTTGCTAATGTGCTGCCTCACTGTGCTTTTCAACATACTACAGTTTACCTCCATAACCCCACCCCCCAACCACCACCACCACCCCACCAATCCAGTCCTGTAAGCCACCCTCCATTCGCCTGACAGTTGCCATGGTGACCATCACTACACCATAGAAACAGCAGTGGGAAGCTGACTGGGAGGGTGGAGAGGGGAAAGCAGCACTTAGGGATGAGAGAAAGATGATGGCAGGTAGGAAAGGGGACGGTTGGTAAAAAGAGAAGAGTGGAGGAAATGCTGAAGAAGATGTCATGGTGGCTTTGCAGGGGCAGCTAGGGTGAGAGGAAGGAGGTGATGGAGGTGAGGGAGGCTCTGACACAGAGAAACACAGACAGAGAACCAAGGAGCCAGAGAGAATGAGAGACAAAATCAGATGTAGAGCCTGCTGTGTGTGTGTGTGTGTTTTTTTTTTTTTCTGTAAGCAAAAAGTAGCACTACAGCAAAGGAAAAAATAAAATCCCCATTTTGAAGAGTTGTGTATAATTTCCACACGAGGGAAATGGACTTCAGAAGTGAAAGTGTGTCCTGTTCAGTGAATGCTAACCTTGAAAACTATTTCAGAAAAGCCATTATTCATCTAACCAGCCCCCAAGTTCAATTTCAAAACTTAGTTCTCCGGCAAGCCAAACACGGCACTACATCACAAGATGAACTCCGGAGAAAATATTGCATTAGCTTTATTTACTGTGTGCTCTTTCAGGAGACAATTACAATCTGGGGCAGGAGGGGCGAGGAGGAGGAGGAGCAGTAAGAGTAGAGTAGGAGTAGGAGGCTGCTGGTCGCTTTGGCACTTACTAAAAAGCTGCATTTAGCACAGGTAAATTATAGGACCTATTTCTGTTGTGAGCCTGTTATGAATGCGCCAGCATCTCTGCACCTCTTTTATGCCCATGGCTGTGTGTGATTGTGTGTGTGTGTCTGTATGTGTGTGTGTGTGTGTGTGTGTGTGCGTGTGTGTATGTGTGTGTGCGTTTGCTGGAGAGGCAAAAGCAAGTGGAAATGAGTGTTTGCTAAATACGTGTATATGTGTGTATAGATATGCATGTGTGTCTTCCCACACCGCCCACAAATAAACCTTCGTATGCCAGAGGGCCAAACATCAAGGCGCTGTTGTTCCTTATTAGGAGTCCCAGTGGCTTTAACAGAATTAGCAGAAAGACGCGAGCAGTGCCGCGCCCTCAGATGAGCTGATCTCAACACTGATACCTGTCACATCTAAAAGCCTCAGCCTGCACACCATGGAGAATCAGATTTATATATGCAAAGGGCAAATACATTAGCACAAACACAAACCTGTCAGTTGCATTTCCCAAGCATGCTCTGACAACAAGGGACGCAGAGAGAAAGATGGGAAATGCATCTACGGAAAACAAAAACACTGTTTTTATCTCAAGGTTTTTGCTTTAAGATATGGAATTATATGAGTGTTGAAAAACAAAATAAGGCAAGTGTTTCTATTTTTTTCCCTCACTGTGGTGCAAGTTTGAAAGTCCTAATATTAAGACACTAAGGGCGCAAGGTAATGGAAGGAATAAATCTTAACTTGGTGAGTCATATAAGGCTGCTTGTGGAGCCTAAGTACAGCACACATTTGTCAGAGAGAGAGAGAAAGAAAGAGAGAGAGCATGATGACAAATATTTCAATCTGGATAGAATATGCCTTGCTGTTCTTTCCCAAACGCATAAACCAAATCATCTGTGTTTCACTGCTGAGGAAGAAGGAATCAGAGCTGGGTTAAATGGTGTTTGCAAAATATTCGTAGCATTTGTTGTATGTCGCTTGGAGTAACAGATGGGTGGGGTTTGCCTCGTAGGACAGAAGAGTGTGTGCCAGACAGTAGCAGCAACAGTCACAGCAAATAAACGCTGGAATTTGAAGGTAATTCTTCATGCTTTATAGGCGTCTTGAAAAGATTTGCAGTTTGTCAGATAATTTCACAAATATTTCATCTGCTACAATTATTCCAGTGGACAAGTTTAAAATCCTTGGTCCAAAACTTGGTTTCAAGATTTCTTTAAATCTGTTTCTTTATATTTTCGGGCATGATGGTTGCGGCTGTTACTGTGCCCACCCAACAGTTTGCTGCTGAGAAAGCTGTGTACCCAGATCATCCGATGGTGCCAAATTGATGTTAGAAGCAGAACTGAAGTTGATAAAGAGCAGGCTGTCCAAGTTACCTCGTGGAGGGAGCGAAGGAGGCCCCCTTTTGGATTTATAGGCAAACTGATGAGTGTAATTGCGGCCCGACAACTGGAAGGATGATGTTAAGCACCAGTTTTTCCACTTGGTTACACTTCATTACTACTGAGGTAAGTGCACCTGATCAGATGTTTTCCACAGAGTGGGCACTGAAGAAGTTCTCTGAGATTCCCAGAAGATGGAATGAAGAATGGAATAGAGCTCAGTGGCACAGTTCTTAAGCACCTGCTATCTCAGTTTAGGCTTTGAGACTTAAGATGGAAAGACTGTGTGAGTGGGCACACAGGTGGGGGGAGGGTCTAATGAAATAAAGTTGCATCATGGGAAATGTAGTATCAGGTGTTTTTGGAGCAAAGCTTATAGTGACTTAAAGTAGGAATATCATGATCTTCATATAAATATAACGCAGTGCTATATTCACAATGTAATTTACCTACCTTGCACATGAGACAACAATGCACCGCAGTGTAAGAATGTCATATTCCATTATACAGTGGGCGTGTATCAGACTGAAAAAGAAAATCTCTATGTTAATTTCTCATTATTAAGGTTGACATATAAGCAAGATAGTGATGGTAGAAGTCAGTTTGAAGCTGCCACTCGTGCGGCAATGGATGCAAGGAACTCCCATGATGCAAGGAGAGGTTGGATGCGGGGTGAATCATGCTGCAGGAAATGTTTCATGCACTCCCAGCGACAATTAGAAGTGGAACATGGCTTTGCTAAGGCTATCTGTGACACGGGGGAAGAAAAGAAAGCCGCTTTACAGCTGTGCACGATGTCAGAATTGGTTACATTGACAGTTGTAGGTATACGCACCATGTCAAGTCGACAATGATGTTATCGCAAAACAAAGGAAATAATTTGACAGGTGGGAAATGTTGTTTTAGACCCCATGTGTTGTCAGTGAGGAAGGATGTGTCAATGACAACCCGCAGTGATGCAACCTGGAGAAATCGGAGATGAAAAGCACACTTCCTGTGTGGCCTAATCAGGTTCCTGTGTGTCTGTAGCCACCGGTGGTGCACACACAACTCTCTATAACCCTATTATTTCAACACACTCTCACACACACACACACAAAAAAAGTCTGAAAGGAGATAAACAAATTGTAGCTTCAGTTCCTTGTCCTTGACATCTGAAAATAATGTACGGATAAATACATAAAATTCATAGTTCATCACACTGAACTTTTTTTTTTTTTTTCCCAGAAAGCAATGATGAAGCAATCAAAGTGAGGAGTCATTTTAAAAGAAGAGCTAATGCAGCAATCAGCTTTGGGTGATTTGTCAATAGCGAGCAATTCATGTTTCTGCTCTAGTGCAATGCCCTACAGGTAAACAAGGGGAAAAAAATGAGAAACATTCAAGTGCACTCTTCCTCTCCATCACACACACACACACACACACACACTTCCTCAGCTGTTGTTGTCTGCATGTTAATCAGGCTTTGCTATGGTTGTAGCCCTGAGGCGCTGTGTGATATAAACACAGATAGAATAAATATCTGATTTTAGTACCTTTAAATGACTAACTTTGTTGTCTTCCTCCCTGATGGCTCGGAGAAGAAAGTTTGTAATTAAGTATTTATGATGTTTAGTGTTCAGCAAGGCCACTATCTCTCTGATGCTGGAGCATTAAATCTTAAAAACAAAAAAAAAGAAGACTGATAGTGCACAATGTGCTGCTGTGAGTGGTAGTGACCTTTCTGTGAGAGGCCATCGGTGGTACACGGCTGGCATTTGAGACGAGATCATTACAGCTCTGGTTTTAATTGAAGCCTTTATCCCAGGTGTAATCGGGGCTAAACAAACAACGCTGGAATCATCCAAGAGCCAATTAGGCCTACGGGGAGAGTTGTGTGCAGAGATGCAATGTGCTGCTTCTTCATAATCAACTGAAACTAATACTTGATGAAAGGGTCTGATATCTCTACCTGTCGCTGCGACTAATTGTCTGTAATTAGTACAAGGCAGGGGTAATTGTGAAGGTTGATGTTATTATGAGAAATATCATTGGGTACAATATTCAGATTTTCTATTGTGTGGGCTTTGAAAAAAAACACGACTGGAATGCCTTTAATTGCTGTCATAATGGGCACTTCAGCATGGGAATATTACATGATACCATTAAGACAAAATGGGGGTGTTTGAGAAACGAATCTTCATTAAGGGGATTTTGCCATCTTCTAATCAGTGTTAAAACGGTAGATTCCACAGAAGTAGACAGGCGTTAATCTTCACACGGCGCCAAAGACCTCCAAATGACTCCGCACCTCTGTGGCCAAGAGATAAACAAAAATGAAACTGAAAAGAAAAAGGCATACCAGTGATACTCCTCTGTAGTTAATTAAGTGACGAAATAAGCTTGGAAATCCCCTGAATCAAATTACACAACAGGGGCGGCACACATACAGTATGCACACCACTGCTGCCGTGTAACGAATGGGCTTAATGCAATCACACATCTTTAATGAAATCACGTGAATTAATGCCTTAGATCTTTGCTTTTATGAATTTGCCTCTGGTGGCCAATGCACCAGGAAGTCAATGGAAATTATTCAGCCGTTGCTCTGTGGAACAAAGTCTGTGTGTGTCAGCACATGCCTAAGAGGAAATGGGGGAGTAATAGGACAATGAGGGATGATGCACTTTTCCTTGATATTGCAGTATAGTGTGTGTACATGGGTGCACTTTTCATATGTTAATAGATCTATTCCAGCAATGATTTACATGTAAATTAGGCAATTACTGATTCGATTACTACTGTTTAACATATGGTGCAAGTTTTCTTGTACTGTTTATTTCCCTTGTACTTAGATGTTGGGTCATGAACCAAAAGTGGGTCACAGGTCTGTTTTGAGTGGATTGCAGGCATGTGGATGTATATTATCAAAAGAAAACCACAACTATCTGTTGAAGCCAATGCGGAAGCGGCAGCAGAGATGCAGCTCTTCTTCATGCTTTTCCAACAAGAGTCAGAGAGTTTCACTTTTTCTAATGTGGCTTGTCATTTTAGGTTTTTTATCATTTTGCACTGAAATTTTCATTTTCACATATTTGAAGTTTTCAAGGATGAAGTTGATTTACGACAGGAGCTCACTAGAAGGCAGCAGGGAAACCGCTGAACAAAAAAAGTGCTGTGCTGCTAATGGAACAGTATTAACACACAATTTTCACTTTTTTACAGTTGAAATGATTTGGTAACACTTTCTAATAAATTCTTTTTAAAAAACTTAAAAAAAAATGTTTGAATGTTGTGACGAAAGGCTTTATTTTTGGTTAATATGTATTGGATGAGGTATAGGCGTTAAACAGGAATGTTTACATTGCTTGCTTATGGCTAATCTTTGTAGTTTACCATGAAGATACCGTGAAGAAGGGCAGAGCATCAGGGTTTAAATCATTTGCAACTCAAGATCTGGATGCTGTTAAAACCATTAACTGATGAATAGTTATATATTGCACAGCGTACATGTTTAAAAGAAAACAAACATAATTCACCCTACCCATTCCATGTAGGTGATAAAGTACAGTAAAAAATCAGGAACAATCTATTAAAAGCATGAAACTGTCAAGAAAAATGAAGATAATATAAACTGGTTTTCAGCCTCCATCCCCACTTCTCTGCACTTGTTCGATCTTGTGACTCATTGTAAATGCATTGAGAGGTAAATGGATATGCAGCTGACTTTTTCGCAGTGAGAGAGTGAGAGTGACTGTGGGTGTGATAATGATGAAAAATAAAAAATGTCAGCAGCTCATCTGATACATGGCAACATGGCTTAGTGATCGACTCACCTACAACCCCACAGGGGTTACGTTACCGATCTCTTTGTTAGCTAAATGTCAACGCTCCACCTGGCTCCTATCGTACAATGTCTGATACCCCCAGGCAGCACTCAGAGATACCACCGAGGTCCAAAGGTTCAAACTCAGTCTCTCGGTCAGTTTAAATCCAAATCCACAGCCACGGTGCTGTACATCTGTGTGGACAAGGTGAGGATGAAGACAAGTAACACCAGTCTGCTTTTCGCATGGGGGCTAACCTTTAGTTTTACAATATGTGATTTATCAGGATCAGTGCCTTAAGTAACACTGTTCCTCAGCTGGTGTATCACCTCTCCATGTGAAAAGCAGGAATCAAGTACATTTTAATTAAAAATTTCTCATTTGCTTAGACAGCTTTCAATGTGAAATTGAACGCAATATGTATGCAGTAGAATGCCAAATTATGATATTAAAATTGCAAATTATGTTGTCACCTAAAAATAAAAAATCATTAGTTTGTTTATTTTGTGTTTAACTCCATGATCACAAGACCGTGAAAAACTGCAGGAACTGATAACACCTGATTAACTAGATAGCAAGCTGCAAAACACTCCAGAGCACACCTTGGATGAGAAACTTTAACAGTGGGCTTGAATTTCTTTTAATGACACAAATTTTTAAAAGCTGTATCCACTATGTTTAGCTAGGATTGCTTCATGAATGGCTTTGGCCGGGCTCGCATCATGGTCCTGTTTGGAATACAGTTTCCAGATGCTCTTGACTCTTCTGAACCCGAGCAGCTGGGGAGTTTGTACGCTCTATGGAGATCTTTTAGGCAGGTTTGAATTAAGTCATGCAGGTGAAAATTAGAGAAAATCTGTTGCATAACTCGGTTGGTTATTTTCAAGTATATAAAAAAAAAAAAAGTACTTTCCAGCACTTTAATAAATGTGGAGTGAGTGCCTCTTTACTCGTCAAAAAAGTAGCCTAATGTTAGCCTACATTTCTGGTGATGGAGGGAGTTAAGAAGTGGGTGCTGGATGTGTGCAATTGCCCACATCACCAACATCACTACTAAAAGTTAAACCGACAATCATCAGAATATCAAAGTTTTACAATACTGCGCTGCATTAAATCTGATATTTTTTAAATATCTCTGTCCTACTGTAACACCCACTTACAAACACCTGTGTGGAGCCGAACTGTAGTGCACTTAACAATATAGAGTCTGTCAATTTTGAAGCATGTGTTCATTGTCTTAGTAATATTTGCATTTACAGGTTAACGACTCATGATATACCCCAGCTGTTAAGCAAGCAAGTTATCTGCCTGTATCCATGGTGACAGCGACATGAGTTTACCTGTTCATTTATACCCTTCCCTTGACTACAGATTGCCCTCTATGGCCTAGAGCATGAGAGCACAAGTGCTTAGCGGGCAGGGACTTATTTGGAAAAGAGCAAATACTTACTACGGTGAAACAAATGTCTGTTAGAGGCTTTGCCATGATCATTAGAGCTAAAGGTCTTTGCAGAGCTTCACAAAGACAGTACAATACACCTTTTTATTCAGATTCAACCATCACAGCCAAAACTAATCATGTGTTTACATAGTCTCTGTCTGTAGTACTGGTTCAATAGACAGCATAAATATGGACATGGTATTGGTGATGTCACCCATAAGTTTATGAAGAGCTGTTGTGAAGCTCAGAGTGTGGCTCCAACTGCCGCCATCTTTGCAGCCCTGCCTCTGCTGCCTCCCGACTAATCTAAAAATGTGCAAAGACATGGGATCGATGGACCTGAGGTGGGCTTAATGACATCTGGGTGCTCAAACAAGCCACAGGTAACGGCACCCATCTGTCAATCAATGCAGCAACACTGTTAATAATATATAACTTTAAGTCTAAATACAATTTGAATGGATGAGTTATATAAAAATTCACCTTCAGTACAATTGTCATGAATGGTAAAAAAAGGTATAGGGACCAAAACCGTTTTTTGTACCAGGCTGTAAACATGTTTATTTCGATTGTGAAGTTGGACATTTTAACATGGGAGCTTGTGTTGACTTGTTCTGTAGCCAGCCCCAAGTGGCCATTCAAGGAACTGCAGTTTTTGGCACTTCCATGCTGGCTTCACTTAACAGCCACAGAAGTTGCCACTTGGTTAGTTCACGCGATATTTCGTTTTTTTTTTTGTTTGTTTTTTTGCTGCAGAATAGATGGATTGGTACATCTATTCTGCGTGCCATATTCATGTGCGGCTTTTACTGTAAACACAATGGAAACTCCATCCATTCAAGAGAAAACAAGTTCTCTTTCTCTGTCAGGTTCTTTCACAAATAAATATAAAGTTGAAGTCCAACCAATTATAATCATCTTAAAGCAGCCTTATAATCACGGTCATCATATATTCCACCCAATACAGTAGGAGGTTTTAAGAAAACCTTAGTGGCATTATTGACAGCTTAATTGAAGAAAGTTATTTAAAACATACTTCATGTGTGGATGATGATGGCTGCATGACATGGTAATTTCATGGAGCAGTAAAATCGGTTTTAGCCTGTCAGATGTGAACGCTTAAACACTCACGCATGAGCAAAGCTACTCCAAATCCAGACAAAACCATATTTCATTCCCGTACAACACTAGCGTTTTCTAAGCTGTCACTTTTGTGCAGGAAAACTGATTTAACTGTCAGCAGCTATACCTATTACGTACAGTAGGTGCATAGTCTGCTTTGAATACACTGTGTTTGCTCACAGCATTATGCAGGATTTCACAGGCAGTCTCGGGTCACTTACTGTATTGTACACTTGTATTTTTCTCAGTACTGTTTTGAATGGATACAGCGGTCCTTACACCTGCGGGCACTTTGGCAACACAGCCACCCTGCATACTTGAACCAGCAACCTCTACAATTTGCCATTAGCTAAACAGTCTGAAAGTTACTGCGTGCCCTGAGGCCAGGTGTTTCACTCAGAGCCACACAGTGTCTCCTTTTAGCCCTAAGCCACACTACAGTTTGAACAGGAATGAGCTTTGAGCCGGCAATCTGTAGGCCGGCACAGTTTGGTTCCACGGGTACTACCACTGAAGATGTGTTAAAAAAAAAAAAAAAAAAAAAAGACCTGAGGATAGCCCTGTGTCCAGTACAAAACCCCCTTCTAGGAGTATCAATAATTCAAAAGGACAAAGTGTCTGATACATGAGAGTAAAATGCAGCTTGCATTGCCATTCCTGTGTCAATATTTTGACAGCGAGTGCGAAGAGGGAAAGGAATCCGAGGGGATTCTGCCATGTAAAGTGTTCTTTCATGTTTTGCAAAGTGAAGTGCTCCCTCTCCCTCTACATCCATGAAATGGAGAGTTAAGAGGAAGCCACTGTGCGGGTACAGTCTGTTCGGACTGACTGACTAACTTAACGACTGACTGGCTGGGAAAATGACTGAGTTTTGTGCCGCCGGTACCGTCTTCTCTGCAGCTGCTCCCGCTTCCAGTGTCTAACTCCGTTTCTTATTTCTTCTGTCTCTCAGCGTTCAATTTTTTTTTTCCATTCTTGTTCCATTCTTACACACCCTCACCTCCCACAGCAAAAGACAAGAGCGGAGGGAAGGTCATTAAAGTTATGAGGAGGAGAGAGAATAACACACGGGGAGACTGAGAGAGCTGCGGAGATGAAGGGGGTGAGGATAAAACAAATGGAGAGGAGTGTACAAAAGGTAATGAGGCCAAAAGAAAGGGAGCGACTGAAAGGAGTATGATAACAAGATAATGTGCTACTGCCAGTGTAGTCCTGATTTAAAACAAATGGATTCCATCTTCTACAACAGTTTTCTATTGTGTTAGCTTTTGGGGCATTTTGTACCAGTCACAGAAGAGCAAGTTCTTTTTGGATTTTTAAAAATCACGGACTGTTGCATCATGCGAAACACTGTTCATCAAGGTTTAAGGATAGTAGTTAAAGCAGGTAGTGGGAAGGATGTCATCCACATTTGGGTTGCATGTTTGCGACTAATCACTTAACTCGTCTCCCAAAAGTATCTTTGTGCTTGAATGTACAAACACGCACACACACACACACACACAACAGTGAGACGAGGGTGTAAGCCACAAACATTCCTTTAATTATGCTGTGAAGTTTTACCCAGATGCCCTAGTTATTCCGGGGAGCGGGGATGTGGCAGAGTCTTTGGGGACAGACGACACTCCCTGAAGTGGGCGAAGGAGGATGGAAGACGTCCCTGGTGGCACCAGGGGAAGACCACGTCAGTGCTCTCGTGGGGGAGAGCAATTCAGGACCCTGTTTTTCTCCCTCTTTCTGTTCCCTCGCCAACGGATAAAAAGAAAACAACACAGCATCTCAGAGACACTTTTGTCTTTCTGGGAACATGATGATATTGGATATAAATAAATAAATAGTGTGAATAAAGTCATCAGATGGGCTATTAGTGTTTTACATGCTGTTCTTTGTTGTCTCCGCTTTCCCTCTTTTTTCAGTTAATATGATGAAAGACCAATACATCTTTACAGATAACAGTAGATTTCCATAATTTCATTCATTTTGATTGAAACTCTGAAACTACTGCTAGACACTCATAAAGCAGCTACTACCTTCAAGATGCACTCTGAAAGGTGGGGTCATACTTGAGAAAGATAGTTGAGTCACATTCGGAGGTCAAGGATCACCGACTTGTTGTGTTGTCATGTTCCCTCCGCGCCACTTTGTCTCCCATTCACGTTGATATTTGACAACCTGGGAATGTGACGGAACAATCTCAACAACCGTCCTTCCCTCATATGACTAACCTTAAGTGAAATATATGAATAATTCAAGAGAACTTGTCACATTAACCAAGTTTCATGGATTTAAAATCGTCTCTTAGACATGAACAAAATTTACGAGTGGTCCAGGTCTCTTGTACGTGCCATTTTGGTCCTAAAAGCATTTATAAAACCAATAAAGGCACTCATATAGAGGCATTAAAGACAGAAAAGCGTTTATAATTAAGCAATATAACATCCGGAACCTGCCTGTCAGATTTTAATTGGTCATCTTACCACAGAGATGAGGCAGGACCTGACCTTTAAAAACTCTAGATTTTGACTGCTTGATTTGTAACAGAAGGTTATTCCATAGTATGGTCCCTGTATAAGTCATGACCCACTTTGCTTTAGCAAGACTTCTTTTTCTTTTTTTGGCTTACCTGATGATCAAACCATACCTTCTTCATTTCTTTTTTATTTTATTTTTAGATCAGTAGTTCCTCTAATGAACTACTGAAGCTAGTAAATTATTACATCAATCTTGTCTGATAGTTTCAGGTAAAGGCAGCATTTGTTAGGTTCAAATTAATGATTTGTGATGAGTTTGTGCAGTTAAGAGAGATTTCTGAATCTGACTCAGAACACTTGTTCGCGCAACCCTCCCAGAAAAGCTAGTTCAACGTAAGGATGCTGAAATATTCTTGCATGAGGCCCATTTTTTTTTTTATTTTGTTTTTTTAAACAACCACACTAAAAATGTCTTGTCTTCTTGTGTTTCTACTTCTGTATGAGTAACTGCTGGTTGTCTGTCATCCAACACTAGCAGAACAGAAGTATTTGCTCTGTGTTAGGTCCCAAAATAGCTAATTAACCCGTAGAGGAAACCCAATTTCCTGTTTCTAATCAGCATATGCTTACTTCGAGAAAAGCCCCCCCCATCACCAACTGTCAGTGCATTTCAACTTGTCACTAAGCATCTGACTCTGTTGCCGTCTCCACATCAGATGACTGCAACCCTGTAATTGACAAAACGGTCTGGCTGCTGATGCCAGCCCTCCTTTATGACACTGGATAATTTGCTTGATATTATGACTCATATTAGAATTAATTAACGAGCTGGCCTGCGCCACACTCATCGGTCAAGTCTGCAGTTCTGCATCTAATAACCATGTCACTTTTTCATTTCATTTATTTATTCTTTATTTGCTTCCTGTCTCATCACTTATTAAGCTGGGTCAAAATTAATACAGTCTGTGTGGACTGCGGGCCCCTCTAAGTGATGGTCAGAGTGATAAACCACAACTTGTTATATTAGTAGGTATTCAACAAAGAGTTATGTTATTATCATGTGTCATAATATATAATTATATAATTTCATATCTCATCTATAGCATCTATAAATTATATATTATTATAAATTTAAACTGAGCTGCAGTTGAAGTACTTTTTTTACCCAACAACATGGGGACTAGTTTACAGATTTGACCCTGTACGTTGGGCAGATGTCGAGGCGATAAACTGACACAAACATTTGTACCTAAACCGTCCAGACGTGCAAAGACACGTGTAACATGTGTTAAGGCTCTAAGCTGAATTTCAGTTAATGTCCCCTTTGTCTAATTGCTGAAAATGCACAGATTCACCAAAAAAATGAATATGTGAAAAAAACAAAACAATCAACTGCTGTGTTAATGCAGCATGTGTAAGGCGGCACTGCATACCAAATTCGAAGATAAACAGATGGCACAGTGCTGAAATGTTGAGATTTCACACTGCGTATAATTTACAGCTTCAGTAATACCTTCCTCCATACAGCTAAAGCCATATAGTGCTGTGAAACCAACCACAGACTCATCTGAGGACAAAAAAAAACATTAAATTAGAATAATAAGTTCCACTTTAATATCTGAAGCAAACATTTAGCCACAGGATTTTTGTCATCCGGGGATTCTGGTATGTTCCTTTCATTCCTCGAAGCTCGTCAGAAATGTTCTAAATTTCATTGCAGAGCCTTCTTGTCGCATTTACTGCCAAACATCCCAACTTCAAACAGCTTCCCCTCTTGCTAATGAGCAAAGGATGCATCCTGTTTTCGAATTCCACCAAGCGCCATGCATTTCCCTTTCTCTGTCTTCCAACCCACCCCCTTCATCCCTCCACCCCTTCCCAATTGAACTCTGAAGTGCCGGCACGCAAATCAAGCGCTAATCCATTTGAAGCTGACAGGGCGTTCTGATTACGGCGGCGGCTTTCTTCTTCAAACGTCCTATCACCATCATCTGCCCAGGAACACATGTCGAAACATGAAAGAGCTCCCAAGTTCAATTAGCCGATCAATTGTTTGTCGGATGTGCCAACAAACTGAGGGCAAATTGTCGTACACACACCTGAGCCCAGGAGTTTAAGCCATAGAGTTTGCATGGAGGGACGGATTCAGACACAGTCTCACAGACACACAGGGCACATTCATTTGCGGGAAGAAATCATACAGCACATGCACAGTTGTTTAATTCCAGACACTGTCACTTTCTTGTTGAATTACTAATATTTAGATATTAAAATTTGCAGAATGAGACAGAAAGCCTTGTGTCTAGATATGAAAGGAGGAAGATGGAGCGGCGGGGTGAATCACTTTCATGATTAAAGCGTCTTTCTTCCAAACTGCTAATGAAGCCGCAGCAAAAGTTCACTTCACTTCACGGAGGCCTCCCGCCTCACACATGCCTAATAGAGATATGAAGTAGGAGTATTTTTCACCATTAAAAATTCCCCTTTGGATGTCTTTAATTAGGCCTACATCTTCTCCTGGATTATATGACAGTGCTACAGGTTTATATTATGCCCATCGTTTTTAATTATTTCAATTCTGTTTATGGCAACTCATGTTTTTTTTCTTCTGTCAGTTTGCTATGGCAATTGGCTCCAAATGTTATGAGTCCAAACTATGGAGAAGAAGCCAGCCTGAGGCGCAAATCAGGGCTGTAGAGTTGTTTTGCTTCGTTTTTTTTCCAACTGGGAACAAAACTCAGTGCAATAGTTGCTAAATACATCCAACGCTGTCCCAGAAGCAAAACACAATTGATAGCTTATCGCTTGTCATTAGCGATGCATGCAACAGACTTTTAAGCTCTCAGACTATTGAAAGTCTGAGAGCCGTAGTTGAACTTGAGTTCGCTTTAAAGCAGCATTCTCATTATGATTCATTCATGTCAGTCTTTTGAAGCGGGTCTCTGGTGATCCGATGAACTAAGTCCAATATTCACTTTCCTTTTAGCTCTGTTTTGGTCTTCAGCAAATCCTGAGAAAATATCTGTCTAACTTGGCCTGTATGCCATTTAATGCAAGGCAGGTTGTGTGTAATGATTTTTAGAGCTTTTCAGCAAAAACAACAGCCGAAAATCTGCAGCTAAAAGCCACGCTGATGACAGCGGTGAAACTGAATTAAAACAGGAAAGTCGCTACCCATAAAAACTTAAACGGGGGAGCTGAAAGACCCTAAAACGGCCCATAGAGATGAAGGTAACTGCTGAAAGTCTTTGAGTTTGTTACAAGTGACCCTTCTCGCATTACTTACAGTCATTTGATCCATTAGTCATATAAACATTTTGAGTAGTGCAGCTTTATGTTTTTTGTTAAGAACACTAATTCTCGCTCACCTTCAAGATACGAGACTTTTAGAGGACTTTTATTTACAGGAACCTGGACACCAACATAACTCCTCCCACTCCATTACTCTATTTTTACAACCCCTTTACACCCCCAGGTCGACTTAATCCAATCAGGTTATTTCCGATGCTTAAAATCCTTCCTCCAAAGCAATTTATCCAATTAATTACTTGACTTTCAGTGGCTACTCATTCATTTCCCTCTTTTCCTGAGGCCACTCCCCGAACCAGCCATAACCTTCCTATTAAATATATATGAAGTGCGGCATGTCGAAAGACGCCATGATACAGATCTTAGCAGCGACTCCTTCTCAGGGGTCACATGGGGTCACTTTTTTCAGCTCCATTTTCTCATGCACGCAGCCTCACCTGCACCATCACCAGCTAATTAGATTTCAAATGCTAACTGACGTTGATCGCTTTGCTTAATAGTAATTAATGCTGTGAAACTTTGTCACCATTTTTCCCTTCCCCTCACACATTATTCCCTGTCGTCTCATCTATCTCCATCTCTGCCTGTGACTCAGCTTCTCTCTCTCTCTCTCTCTCTCTCCATGTAATTCAAGCTCCCTCTCTCTAATTTTCTCACTTCCTTCTCACCTCTCCTCCACCTCTCTGTCGCTGTACTTCCCTTTTCTTTTCTGCTTTCACCCAAATTCTCAATTGCTCCCTTCCCTCTCATCTTTCTCTGTTCCTTCGTGACTCGGCCTCTCGCTCCTTCTCTTTACCTTTGCTCACTTTCTCCTACTTTCTTTGCAGGCAAGAAGTCGCAGAGATCAAAGAGAGGAAGAGATGGAAGGAGGCAAAGCTATCCCCCACACATATATCTTCCCTGTACTTTTCTTTTCTTTCCCACTCTAGCTGCTAAATCTAAGTCTGTCTTCGGCTAAACATCTCCTCGACATACTCATCCCTTCTCTTCCTGCCTCTTATCCTCTTTCTCTTACACTTTTAACCCTGCCATCTCACTTGTACTGTCTTTTTCCTGTTGCACCACATTCTTCTTTTACCCCTTTTTCCTCTTGTTTAGCTCTCTGATCTGAATTCGTGTCGTTACAGCTGGCGTCAGTCCAGAGAATCGTTCAGAACACACTCCGACACACGAGGAACACGCAAAACCAGCTCTCTCTGAAAGATTCACTAGATTGCAAGATGAAATAAAAAAGGAAAGGGATCGCAGGAGAGAATAGAGACTAGCTCCCACATACATAGATATGCTTAGCCCCTGGAGCTGCCACGAGGGCCAGGCATCTCTGTTCTCTTTATAATTCAACAACCTTATTAGTGTCTGTTTTTCTTTTTGTTTTTAACCATAAGGCAGGGGAGTTAGCTGTTGGCACGTAAACATGTTCACACAGAACATGCCTCGACAGCACACACCTCAACAAATGGCAATAATAAGCATATACACACGTGCAAAGATATTTACCCACATGTAAAAAGACACACACACACACAACTACGCAATCCAAACCTACATACAGTCAAACTCTTTATATGTTAATAAAGTCCCTATAGACTTTCTTTGTTCTCCAAGCTGCTTCATCCATCCCTTTTCATTTCCCCTAGAGTGTTGTAGAGTCTCCAAACACAGCCAGATACACACACATGTGTCATGATCAAGAACACCAAGAGAGCGTGTGTATTTGTGCGAGCGTTTTGAAATGTCCATTTAATGTATTCATAAGGGCTGTGCATGGACACATATTGTTTGCACAACTTCAGAAGAATATTAGCACTACAGCAACGTGATGAAATTTCTAACACAACACTGCAAATCTCTCCGGTGCATCATAAGACTTGTATGTGATACAATGATGTTTCCACCATGGGATGCATCATCAGAGCGTTTATACTCGGCTTTGTTAATTTATTTAGTCCTTTTTTCTCCCTAAGGCATACCACTGGGATTCTCATGTTAGCCGCCCAGAGTGGGAATCTGCGGGATATTACTCATCTCGCGTGCTGACGCCACTTAAAGAGCTCCAACAAGGAAAGGAAGTCTTGCAGGTGGACCAAGCGAGCAGCTCAAGCTCAAGGTTGAGCAATCTTAAAATAGAGTTGTGAGCTCATAAAGACTTGTGATGAAAATTGATTTTGAAAGATTGAGGAGATATAGATCTTTCACGGAGGAGGGGTTGCAACAGCGTGCATGCGTGAGCACAGCACAACATGCTCATGAAAGAGACGCGCGCTGTGGCACACCTGTGTTTTAAAAGACACAGCACGATACCGTGCAGCTCTGCTTAACCTGCCGTTGTTGTCTGCCTACAATTGTTAGTCGCGTCAAAGAGAACAGAGACTCAGAGAGGTAAAAGAAATGTGTAAAAAAAAAAAAAAAGACAGAGAAAAATAATACTGGCCAACAGTTTTATTTACCAATCTTCCTCTGCCCCCTCCTCTTCCTACTCTCATTTTTTCTCCCTTTCCAATCAAAGTTTCAGTGCGCAACAATAAGACTGCTTACTCTCTCAAAAGCTGTTTAAGTGAATTTCACTGGCTCACCGGGGAATCGCCCCACTGAGGCTTTTGAAGGCATTGAGGCAGGGAGAGAAAGTAATTACTTTTTTCCCTAAACAGAAGTGGGGCGCGGCATGGTGTGTGTATATGAATTTGTGAGTGTGCGTGCATGTGTGAGAGAATGAATTAGTTTGTGTGCGTTTATGTGGTTATGCGAATCTGTGTCATGTGTTACTGTGCAACCTTGTGTTTGTGTGTGTGACACTGAGAGACACACACTAATAGAACAACAAGGTCCTCACACCCAAGAGAAGAACAAAGCCCGGCAAGGTTTTTTAGTATGGTCATGAGGCGGTGGTACGCCTGTGTGTGTTTCGACATGGTTGAATTGCATTCACACCTGTGTAAGAGAGACCTGAATAGACCTTTAGAAGAAGTATATTTTTGTTTTTTACTTTTTATTTGAAAGCAAACTCACAGTGGAAGTTTTATGCTTTGTTTTTCAAAATGATGATGTGCAGTATGTATGTGCTTACAAGTTAACATGTCAAATCATATGTCAATGTTGCCTGGGAGAAAAGTGTCTCCCACCTCATGAGTGATGAGAAGATGAAATCGACATAACAAGTTCAGCTGATCATATCTGAAATGATGCATGTGCTGCATGGTACCAGACTCCTGCGGTGAAGAAAGAGCCTGAAGGCAAAGGTCTCAAATATATTCCAACCCTCACTTATGTTCATGAATTAGTATTGACCAAAACAAATGAAATCTATGGAGAAATCTAATGCACTTCATGGCTCACAGGTAAGCAGTTCACATATCAACACAGACTACAGAATAGACTCACTGCTATGTCACATTGAAATGAGTCTGATGAGGTGATCGCATCCCTTTCTGCAGCATGCCAAGGACAACGCCATCCCCTTCTGCTCAACTGGCAGTGCACTTGACACTTGCGTGTCTTGGGACCACAGTGGCAGTTTAAGAGGCCAAGAGAATTAGATCATAGATACAAATACAAATATGAAATGAGTTTACTACACAGGGTGGTCGGGAAGCTCAGACTACAGCTCCCTCACACTGAAAGAAGTCATCTAGGGTCGTCTGGGCGGCTGGGATGCACGTGTGACATATTGAACGTGACCTGGGAACATCTTTGGAGCGACCAGGAGGAACTTGAGGATGTGTGAGCAGTGAAATGGCTGTCGACTTGGTGATTTTAAAGAAGAAGAAAAAAAAAACAAAAGAACAATTGCTCTGTTTACACTGTTTTTTGTTTACCACATGATTCCATATGTGTTATTTCATAATGCTGATGTCTTCTGTGTTAATCTACAATAGAAAATGATAAAGTAAATGAAAAAAACATTGAATGAGAATGTTGAGAAACTTTCGACTGGTGCTGTATGTACAACTCACATGTTCACTCGTGTGCTCACATTTGTGTCGAAGCCCTTAAGAACCTCTGTATTGAAATCAGGTCTTGTGTCATGTCATGCCATTGAAGCCCTAGCTGAGCCCTTTCACTAAAGCCGGGTTCTGGCTGCTCTTAGATCACTGCGTCTCTTATGTAAATCCAGCTGACACCATGTCTATGTCTCTGACATAGCCCTCATTTTCTCGGCATCTCAAAGCCACAGCTTTTGCAGTAAGTCATCTTGTCCAACATTCCTCTACCATCCCCTCTTCAATGCAGGTGGCCATTTATTCAGTTCAAGTTCTACTTTGATTCATTTTACTTTCTTTTAACCTTTAGCACTCAACCTCTGCCACCAGAAGAGTCTTGAGAGAGAGATCCTCGTCAATGTCTCACAGAACAGAATCAGAAATCAAGAACACGACTAGTTGATGACAACTGAAACAATGATAGATGCTACATCAGGCCATATGTTACACAAAGCTGAGAACTGAATAACAGGCAATATGACTAGTATGTTGCTGTTGCAGGCTTTAAAATTAAAGGTTGTTGACTACATACAAACACTAACACTACATACTTTAGTGTTTGTTGCCAAGGATTTTGAACAAGTCAAAACCAAACATGTAAGAAGACCTTGTACATCAGAGAATTTTCTGCATGTTTTCCCAAGGACTGTTCCCAGATTTGATGCTTTGTCCCCAGCTGGCACTGTCCCTGGATAACCACACAGAAAATTGGCTTTAATGTTATCACTCAAGATCATTGATTGTACAAAGAGAGGCTCCGAATTTACCATTACCTTCGGACAGTGGATTTTTCCCCTCTACCTTGAGTTAACTCATCATCACTGAACGGCATTATGAATGATTTCAGTCTTTCCTGAGTCTGATGTTTCACATATTGAAATCTGTATTTGGCATCTGCATATTATGGGCAATATAAACAGTGTTGCGTAGTACGTCCATTTAGATGAGAGGCCTGGTCAAATACAGGATATGCAAGTACAGCAGATTCTCGCAGAAGCAAAATTAATATAATTCAGGAGACAGCTGCAGTTTGCTGTTGTTGAAAGTTGTGTGGTGGGACTACGGACAAATTATTTCCACACCCTGGATGATTGACTGAAGCTGCAAATCAAATAAGACCTCACATAGTGATGCTAATGCCATCCAGAGGGGAGTACTGTGTTAGTACCAAAAATTACTAGGGGACTGTATCATTTGCGACAGGTATCTGTTAAGTATTTGTAAGGTGTTCCTAATATTTTACTTACTCTATTAACCTTTAAATGAGATCAAAGGAACCTTAATGATTTCCATGGGGAAATAAGGTAGTCGGTGTAACAGCAGCAGCAAGGGAAAAGACAAAATGAGCATAAGCACACAAATAGAATATAAATTTAGCAATAACAGGTAGAATTTCACACATTTAAGCACATTTGGGTGCTCAAGTAAATTAGACAACTAGAGGGGGGGAAATATTCAAGCTAAGGCCAAGACTACTCAAGAGGTTGGTGATTTACTGTGATTTATTCAACCACCTAATTTTCCTAGATAGTCCAGAGACTCAGACGCCTACTTGTCGAACCTTTAGGTTTATTCCAGCTTTCTGCTATTAGCCAATCCAGCTGGTTTTCTCGCTTCCACTAATGAGTCCAGGCACCTCTTGCCACCTTTGTGATGAAGCTACCCTTGCTTTACTTTCTTATTTACTTGTATTCAATCTTATATAATATATAACCTAAACCTTTTTGTCTGATATTGTTTATTCATATTCTTGCACATGCTGTTTTATTACCTTAATGTCCTTTCCATGTTGCAACCCTCATTTTCCTCAGATCACCTTACCATCTTAATATGGGCATACAGATCTGGTTGTTGTAGGATGTCATAATGTTGTGACATGAGCAGGCATTCAGTGGTGTTCGGTAGGCACTAATTACAGCATGTCAACTCAAACTGGATAGTGTCATGACAGGATGAACTGGATGCATTATTTTAACCTATGTCATGACAGAAAGTTAACTAATGAAATTAAAGAAAACTGTCAATCAGAGGCCATGGCTAATTTTATTTGAACTATTGTTTCATTTATTTACTTCTTGTATGAGTCCAATATAAGAAACCGGGAGCTCACAAGATAAGTTGTAATAAGAGGTGCAGGAGCTAAAAGGCTCTGCATTTTATGGATTGAATGTATGTAAAGTACACGTTTTGGTCAGGCACAACTTCAACAGTTGGAGGAGGATGACCAAGTAAAATGAACGGGCCCTGACCGAAAGGTTGTCTTATTGAATAAAAACTGAATCGCTTGATTAAAAAAAAAAAAAAGATGTCCATGACATAAGGCTTCCCTTAGTGAATTAATAATGTACCAAATGGAGTATTTTTCTTATTATGGCCTCACTGTATTAAAGGCCAATGCGTAAGTCAGGATTGGAACACAGGTCACAAGAATTTCTTTTGTGCTGTTCTTTCTTTTCTCTTTTCATGGCAATAAAAACTCATGATTAATTAATGTTTGTGTGCAATGTTTAGTGCCATTGTATGAGACTCCCTTCAACAGTGGATTGCAGACATCCCAATTGATACTGTACTAGTAGTTGGTATTAAAATCCTTGAATTGAAATTAGTCAATTCTTGATCTTAGAAATAGTAGTTTGACTAAATAATCCTAACTAAAGGTTGATTTACTTGTTTTTTCCAGAGCTTTCAACTTCAGAACAGGGCAGACAGTGTTGCATCTTTGAGTCCTACAGGGAGCATCCCTTATGTGGTTAGGTCTTCTAGTCACATGGAGTCAGCTCTCACGCCAAACCAGTCAACACCTTAACGCTGCTCTAGTCACTATTTGTGAAGGCACTCAAAGTGATGAACTGCAGAGACTTACCACCTGACCCTGCAGTCCCCCTCAGCTCTACAGAGCTTTCTGGCATCTTTCAGATCATGGTTTGGTCTGCGACTTTACTGTTTTCTTTGTCATAATCATCAGTTTATACAATCTTTAATTCTTGGCATATTGTTACTTCCACATTTGACATTGGTTGTTCTGTTTATACGGAAGATAAGGTAATTTTATGAAGAGCATATTACAAATAAATGGCAAAAAAATAAAATAGTATTATAATAGTATTTATAGTTCAGAGTTCATTTGCAATAATAAATAAATAAAATAAATAAATCTGCTTGAGTGCACAACATGATATGTGAAAAAAGTGCAATATCTTTTTAAAACAACCCAACACCCTTTTGAGTGATCGAGTGCATGGAAAAATATAATTCAGGAAAATTGATAAAAATAGAGGTATGAGTTTTTGCAAATGATTCATCTGAAGCGCTGTGCTGATCAGCTGTTTCTGTTCACTGACATTTTAAACACCTCACTGGAGACATGTCATGTTCCAGCCTGCTTTAAAACCTCTACCAGCATCCCAAGAAACCAAGGTCGACACCTCGAAGCCATCGCTGATTCCCTCTCGGACACCCTACACTTTGCCTACAGAGCCAACAGGTCTGTAGGCAATGCAGTGAACATGGCCCTCCACTTCATCCTTCAGCACTTGGACTCCTCAAAAACCTGGAGTGCCTGACTCCACCTCCAGGTGGATCACATACTTCCTGTCTGACAGGAAGCAACATGTTAGGCTGGGGAAACATTGTCTGACTCTCCTGAGCTCCTGAAGTTCACGGACAACACCACCCGCATTGGACTCATCTCCAATGGGAATGAATCTGCCTACAGATGGGAGACCTGGGGCAGCCAGAACAACTTGGAGCTCAATGTTCTAAAGACAGTAGAGATTGTTGTGAACTTAAGGAAGTATTCCAGCTGTGCCTGCCCTCATTACCCTGTATGACTCCCCAATTGACACTGTAGAGCCCTCTGTTTTCTGGGAATCATCATCTCCCAGGATCTCAAGTGGGGACTGAACATCAGCTCTTACTGTTTCAACAGTGGATCAGATCACTGTGTACTGTGAAAGGTGTGAGGAACTTACAGATAACTATCTCAATGTCAGGATTATAATGAGACTTTTAGCATTGTTTTGGTTTTGCATCCATCATTTTTACTGTTTGGTTCTCTCACGGCTCTCATCAGCCTTGTTTCCATCGAAAGCCGGCATATGTTTTCAGCAAAGCAACTAGCTAATGAACTGAGTGGAGCATTTAGCAGCTAAAGAACCAGATATTTCCCTCGGGGGTTGGTGGAAACCAAAGACAGAGCTAAAAGGAGAGTGAATATTGTGCTTACATGCGTCCTGGGGGGGCAAAACCACAACTTCAAATGAATGCTAATGTTGCTCAATGTCTGCTGGATGTGTAAATAAGCAACTGTTTGCTAACACGATTGTCGATGCTGCGTTTACAGCTTGTCATACTGCCCCCAAATGGCTAAAAACAAAACACAGGATTGGCTTGTTGATGCAAAACACCACTAAATCAACACAACGTCTGGTGATACTGTTGCTGTAATACAACATATGGGCATGTAAAATATATAAGATTAATGAATAAAGAAGCCAGTTACATAGAATTTGAATATTTTGGACACTGTGTCAGACAGCATCACACCCACAGACCTCACCCACCTCTGACCTGTTGGCAGTGAAGGAATGGACTTCAATCAACCCATTCTTAACGGGCCTACCTCCCATTTTTACAAAAACATACACCAATAACTTGAAAGATATTATAATTACATACAATGCTGATAGAAAATGGCTTTAAAGGGAGGCTATTTCTCATGACAGTGTACCCAGCATGTTAAACTCACACGGCACGCTTGGTTCGACTAGTTAAACTCAACTCAAACTGAGTGACACCAAGCCTTGCCCCCTCCACTTAGCCATGCTCCAGCTAAGACCTGCCACTCCCTCTCTCTCTCCCTACTTGACAATCGCTCGCTTGGCTTCCCATCTCCTCCTCTCTTTATCCTTTCTCCAGCTAGGACGTGCCACTCCCATGTGCTCTCTGCATGACAATATTCACACCCTCATCCTCCTCTGACAACGATGACCTCTTTCCCCCTCATTTATCCTATCCCTCATTTCCTCTCCAAGCTAAGAGCTGTCCCATCCCCACAGCATACGGAGAGGCTAACGTTAATACGGCTGGTGAATACGGAGGGCGAGGAGCTAGAGACAAGCATGGAGACAAAGACAGTGATAGACACGGGCACATGCATATGTATGAATACACACATATGCATAATCTCAAAGGGAACTGTATAAATACACACACACACATAGCCTGCGCACAAACACTAAGCCATTTAGAGAGCATAAGGTGCACACACATCTAAGAGAAGGGATAGAGAGTGTCAGCACTGACATTTGTGTGCTCTGTCAGTCACTACTTCAGCAAAATATGACGGAGGAAATGTGCGTCTGTGTGAGATTATGTTCGCGTATGCGATTGTGTGTTTCATCATGAAAGGTGCCACATTTGTGTGTGTCAGTTTATGTCTTTTCATTTCACGTGTGCATAGCAATGAGCTGTCTTATCAGTCGACAGGAGGGCAAGGGTGGCATTAACAGCCTGCCTGCCCCGTGCTCTTAAATAACTGTGATTCACGGCAGCTTAGGTTCTCTTCTCGTACGACTGAGAGAGAGCTGGTCAGATTAATCTCTCCGTTTACAAAGGAGGAGGTATTTACACAGGGGATGAGCCTTAGATTTCAACAGAAATGATTCAGAAATATATTTACTCAAATACAGTGTGATTGATTGGGCTGCTCTTGAGTAAGTTATGAGGTGATCTCGAGGATAGAAGTAACATGTCTTCTTTCAGACTAGTGGAAAGAAAATGCCCCAAATACATCTAGGTGTTTATTTTACTTCACTTTGTCTATTTTTGATTTCATCAAGACATCAATAGATGTCAACAAAATGAACTAAGAATTTTGAACCATGTTCAGATTTCTGTTTTGGAAGTCTATGCAAATTAGCATGTTTTTATTTGGCATGCCTCATTTGCATATTTAAACATACAATTTCTGAAAGCTTTAATACAAAAAATAAGTAAGTTAACAGCTTGGGCTGTTTCATGCTGCTATCTCTGTGTTAACATTTGTACTCTATTCACCTGAAAGAAAGAAGGAACTGGCACACAACACTGGTATTACTGCTTCTACTTCAAAGTGTATTGATTGATTTCTTTGGGGCACTTGCGGTAGAGCAATGAGCTGTAAACACAACACTGACATTATTACATTATAAATATATAATAACATACTATTATTGATTAGTGCAGCTGTAAGTAAATGATTTTCCACCACTTGTTCAGGGAAGCAGTACACTTTCTTAGAAAGACAATCTATGTAAATTTCCTTAGTGACATTTTTACTGTAAATCATTTTCATTGCATTAAAGATACATCCATTTTCACTGCTTATCCTTACCAGGGTCACAGGGGCCGGAGCCTATCCCAGTTGGCATTGGGCAAGAGGAGGGGCACATCCTGGACAAGTCGCCAACTCATCACAGACAATCATTCACGCTCATATTCACACCTATGGGCCATTAGTGTCACCAGTTAGGCTATTAACTGCATGTCTTTGGGCTGTGGAAGGAAGCCACAGCATTAAAGATATAATATTCAAATGTCTTAAAATTACTAGGCCTATGTTGTACATTTTGTTGAGTTGTGTATTTACTGTATCTTCTATATTTTCAACAGTGTTTAAACCCTGAGAAATCTATAGTTTTATTATTTCATTTAGTCGCCTGTCAATGGCGTCACCCTCTTAACGCCCACTAGTTTTCAAATTACCAGGGACACTTTGGATATTTAACATGAGACCAACGTGACTGAATGTAATGTGAATAAAACTTTAACACATGACTTCATCCGTGAACATGATTTTTCCTGAGTCACGTAAGAGAGACTTTCATTAAAAATGGTGGTTGTTTAACAATGAAGTCAGCTTCCACGATCCTACAATACTTCACTTCGTTATCAAACTACATGTTTTGTAATTGTTTTGATGTGAGAGGCCCCTAGTGGCAGAATTACACACTATACATTTAAAAACCCTGTGTAGTTTGATCTCAGAAACAAAGCTTTAGAAATGCAAGCAGATGTTTTAAGCAGATTTCCCCAAAGTGCTTACATTTTTACTGTATTTGATTTGTATCTCTTTGGATTTTAGTCATTGCATGCTCCACTGAGTTTTGCTTCCCTCACCACTGGGAACACCTTCAGACCGAGACATACGCATATTTCAACATTTGGTAGAAATCATTTCATTCTTACTGGGTTTGATAGAGAGTGATCTCCAGTGATGAATCCAACTCAGTGTAGTGTGACAGTATCACAGAAGCTCCCACTACATAGAAAGTGCTGTCTGGGCTTTCGTTTCACCACCAGTGGGAAACACTGATGTTTTGATGATATTTGTACATTTTCCACTGTCCTTGCATCCATTTGATTCCTGCTGCCAAGGGGAATGCCAGTGACAGGCGTCACAAATGAATTTTACACTGCATCATTACATATTTTACAGTCAGAAAAAAAAAGGTACTGAGCCTGATAATAAAGTAAACTGACAAGTATAGAGAATGTGACAAACAATGTTAAGCAGCAGGGCTTCTTTTTTCCACCTCTAATGACACGCAAGGGCCAAAAACTGTGTGTGATATCACCGTCATGTTGTTATGATATAGTGAAGGTGGTAATTTTCCTGTGAAAAGATAAGGTCTAGAAGCAGGTGTGTACTTCAATGAAACACCCTGCACTTGCAAGAGTAGTTGCAAGTTTCTGTGCCAGTTCCCAGGTTCCATATGAAATGTTAGACCGTGGTATACTGAAACTAAATTCAACAGAAACACAGAACACAGTGTATACAGTCCTTGGTGAGCATGGATGTTCTTTGTAGCATAACCCTGCTTCGACTCAACACGGTTTCACAATTCCACACCTGCAATCAGTCACTCTGCTTAACCACTGACTAATGCTCTCACTTTCAACCCCCAACTGTCGTTGACCCTCCTACCTCCAGAAACTTTGACATTAATTACCATTTAAAACAAATGCAAGAAGCACACCTCCTCCCCTTTCCTCCTCACAACCGGGTTCATTAAAGCATATCGCCCACTGCACTAACGCAGCACAACTGCTGTGACATATGGCAAGTTCACCCATTCAGGCTGAGAGAAAACGTGACAGAGAGACACAGACCCAAACCTAGATATGTGTTGCATGTGTAGAGACGTGTGTTTATGTGTGTGTGTGTATGTTTGTCTGTGAGTGAGGTAGAATCAAGCCAACCTCTAATTACCTAGCTACTCATTAGTGCCCAGGTACCGACTCGCTATTGGCAGAGGCTAACTCCATGCAGGCAGCCAGGGTGGCATGTTAATGGTGTAATTGTGCTGACCTATGTACCTTGATGGTTGATAATTACCTTCTCCGTGTATTTATAACGTGAGAGATTAAAATGAGAGGGGATAGTGAAAAAATGGGGGTTGCAAGGGTCCTGAGACCCCGTGGAGACCCTCTGGGAGGCGCAGAAGCTGCAGTTTAATGGCTACAACCATATGAAAGCTGAAAAAAGGTCTGGTGCGTGCGGTCAGAGTAGTGTGTAAAATGTAAATACATAATGATTCTACTGCACTGACTGTACCTGCTTACTTACCTGGTTACCTAACTGTCTACAACCCGTTTATATGTCTGGATATATATTTACGTGCATACCTATCTGCAACCTCATTATGTATATAGAATTACTCAACCTGTTTAAAGTTGATACATTATTACTCACCTGTCTATCACATTATAATATGCTATTTCATAGGTGATTTGATATTACGTTATATTAATTATGACATACTTTAATCATGTTCCACTTATAGGATTTTTATATTTGTTAGGGGGAGCCTATGCTCTAAGAATTTAATCCGCAAGAACTGTTTCACTGATATCGAACTTTAACTTGTTGACCTCTGACTAACACCTAATGGTAGTTATTTCCAACCACTTTTGTGCTGTTGGTTTCATTGAAAACATTCTGTGATAGGTCCCAATCAGATACCACCATGGCCAGTAATTATTTAAGTGGACGATCCCCACCTCCGACACTGCACTGGTTTGCTAAGTAACAATGATTAAGTATTATAATTCTACTTGTATGAACACAGGCAAAGCCCTCTAACGGAGCTTTATGGGTTTTAACTCTCAAGCTTGTAGATTCGCACATTGAAAATTTGAATAATGCACGCTAAGCCAGCCAACCCATGATAAGCCCCTAAATTTGAGCCTCATATAACTGAACACTGCATCCACTGAAGTTCAGAGACTAGTGGTCTTATGGGATTAGGGGATGAAACTTGATACCTGAACCCCCTGCTGTGTTAATGGCAATGCCAACCAAAGGCACAAGGGAGACCAAACATGTGCCATGTCAAGCCAACCATCTGCAGGTTTTTTAAATTCCAACCAACCGACTCCATCAACTGATTAGCACTCATTCAAGTAGAGGGGACAAAGTCATGTGAGGGCTCGCTTGAAATTAAACCTGGCTTTCTGTGCCACATAGCTGGCCACCCCTGTTATATATTATAGTCCATAGAGACTGGCCAATAGGCTGCCCTGTATATAGTATTAGGCATGACTATGGACCTTATAGACAATAACTGTGCTGTCATAGTGATGGATGTCAGTTACCTTGTGACCTTGATGGGCAAACAACTGAAATTACAGATCTCTGCAGATGCACCACCATAGTCCAGGCCTGTACTTGCCTAAGTCTCTTGAGAATGATACGCATGGACCTTGCTATTGGTATTGCAGGTGGTCTCTCATCACTGCAAGTCCTTAGAGGTAGCATAACAGAGGAAGAGCTACTGCTCGCAGCATAGTACAGCTGTGCATTCATTGTAGCATGAGATGACATGTGCAGGGCGTAATTGATGCAGTTTTTCTTCCTGTTGCTATCTTAAGCAGCACTGATAATTCTCCCTTTAAGGGGCAGCTGCATGTGTCATTGGTTGTAACCGTCTGGGTGGGCCATGCAACTATTGCACCATTTGCCTGTGATATTGTTCTCCTCATGGGGATGCCATGGTGAGACTGGTAGCATTTCTGTAAACTACGGCACTGACCTGAAGTCAGAGGCCATCAACGACCGTGGAAGAATTAGATGGAAAAGAAAATGCAAACAGCAACCTTTCAGAGAAGAGTTCAACCAAAAACACATACACCATAAGATTGTCTCACAACAACTCATAACCCTGAGTGAACATAAATTGTCCCCGGATCAAGCAGAATGGATCAGGTACTGTCATGTATGCTATCATGGCTATAAACCATGTCTGCATAGAGAAGGGTAGAGAGGGGGGAAGTACTTCTAGTACTTCTCATCTGTAGACCCCACCCCTCTATTATGATCATCAGACAGAGTGGTTGAGGTTATCCAGATACAAGAGTACACTGATCCCCTGGTGTTTCAATGGTTCCAGTGCCATGCCCACAAACTTTGAAAACAGTGTTGGGTGAGCAGGAATAGTTTAACTGCAAAATGTATTTGAATCCCTTGAAGGTGTAACAAAGGATATGTTTCTTCATTCGTACCACAAAACGTGACACAGAGATCTTTCTTCTCTAGAAGTAAACAAGTGCCCATCTAAACCAAAATCTTTGGCCCCCTCAGTTGCCAAAATGTGTAATTCAAACAGTGTGATCAATGGGGGGCCAGGATGAATGGGCTGTTTGTACAGGATGACCAGTGAATGTGTCTTTTTTTTATATCTTTTTCATATCCAAGGACACACTACCCTCTTTCGAATAGAAAAAAAGAACTCAGGAAACAGAGAGTCTCATGCTACGGTCTTCAGTTACATCGACGATTATGTCACTTATTGTGTTACTTTATCATGTGTGACAGGTTGTCAAAACTGTCAAGTGAGATGTCTCGGTACTGCAACCATCTCTGCTGTTGGGTAGCTCTGGGCACAAAAAAAAAAAAAAAACCCTACAGATGGGAGTCTTAGTGAAATGCTTCAGCAGGACAGTTGGGGATGGGATAGTGCCACAGATAATGTGTCAGCGCTCATTCACAGCAGCCCCCTAAATGATCAGTCAGCTCCCTACATCCAAACCATCTGTCTAAAGCAGTAGTGAAGGCAAAGTAAATGTGCCGCAACACTGACAGGGCGGAGAACACCTGCAGTGTTTTCCCTTACAGGGCTTGGTAGAAGGCAGTTCCCCCCCTGGGTTCTAGCAATGTCCAGGGCTGCCAGCTTCACTTGGGTTAGAAATTTTCTAAGGCTGGCATGGTGGCAGTGGCAAGATAAATCATGATACAAAAGGAGCAGGGTAATAAATGCTAAACAAAAAAGATTGGGACAAGGTGAGAAAGCAACAGTAGAAGCAAAAGGAAATATGCTGGATTGCAAAAGTGAAATGGGAATGGTTAGATGTAAGGAAAAGAATGAGGTCTTGCCCTACATACAGTATGAGTCAGCCTCTATGTGTGCTTGGGTATGTGTGTGAGAGTCTATGCGTGTCGTTCCCTGGGGTGTCTTTGACCATGGCTACAGCCACTCCAACAGGCCATAGAATCAGGTTGCACCAGGCTACTAGCAGGCTTTAACAGCTATAACCCCACTCCTTCTCTTCTAGTTCGGAGTGTAATAGAGAGTACTGATACGGCTGGCCAGGGGGTAACACCGCTGCCTCAACACTCGTAAAGGAAACAGATGAGTACCATTCAAAACTCTGGCACACTCATTTCGGCCTGAGAAATAGTGGTGGGATTCTGTTTCTGCTTTCTTGAACAGCACTCAAAAACAGCAGGGATATACAGTATATATATGCGGGCATGTGTTCGTATAAGAATGTTCTCATTCGCAAAGCAGTACATTTCTGCACAAGTTCGAATTTTCTTGTCCTTTGCAATATTTCATAGCTATATTGAAAAAAAAAAGATTTATACAAAAAGCTATTTCAAAGTAAATGATATCACATCACGCCCAACTTTCACATTTTTCTACATGTACATCACTACGTTTGATGTCTCACTCAGCAAAAAAAAAAAAAAAAAAAAACTTCTTACTTGGTATTTTGGTATACTATGCACATTGCTTTAGACTCATTCTATAAAACCTATTGTTCCAACAAATCCCTGCTTTATATTCCTGAATAACCTTGACTGCCTTGCCATTGAATGTACCACTTGGGGATCCGGGGACTCTCTTTGTCATTAGAAGCTGTTACACAGTAAATCTGGAAACTAGATTGCGGGGCAGTGAGCTGTGGCAAGGTTCAGCAAGGTAGCTGCAAAAGCAGGATTGACAGCATTGGCAGTTAAATCAAACAGACGAGGGGGAAATACAAATATTTGACTGGGATTCAATTGGCTTTTGATCAGACTCAATAAGAGGTGTTATAAACCAAGTAAGGTTGGACGGGCAGCGCCCCTCTATATCACCACAGTGACAAACAAATTTCAGCTTATTAACAGATAATGCAGTGGGTGGTAGAGGAGAAAGGGGAGAATGAAGGAGATTATTCAGAGAAAATAAAGAGTGAAGGAGTAAGTAAATGAATATATGCAGATACACAATGCCAGTGGGAATGAGTGCTGGTTTAAGGAGACAGGAAGACCGGGAAGCAAGGTGAAAGCTGATTGGATCAAAGATGGCGTAGGAGACAGTTTCGATGCAGCCTCTAATCAGTTGATTTTGTTTTGATCTGACTTCGATTTTGACCCAACAAAAAGTGATGAGGGAAAATTGCCAACACTTACTTCAAAGATGAGCTTGAAGCAGCTGCATAAAAAAAGCGAACACAATTAGAGAGACAGGGACAAACAATGTGAAAGAGTTTTATTGCTTACTACCCTGAGATCACTGGGAAGTGCCCATTAATTTGACAGTGTGACAAACTTTCATGATTAACATGTTTTTCATTTTATTTGAGTAGCAACAAAGGCAGTCTGATCACGGTGCAGTGGAAGAGGAGCTTCCATTGCCCCGGCCTCTGAACAATGAGCCCAAGCCCTGCATCTATCAGGCTGTTGTTGATCATCAACACATTACAAAGAGGGAGAGTGATCAGTCCACTTGTAATTTTTAGCATTTGTTTTTCATTCAAATCACAGAGAAAACTGGTGTAGGGGACAAAGCGAGAAAAAATGTTAAGGAAGATTTCAAGCTACAGGAGCGGTGTATGTGAGGCAATGATTAGTTGTGTGTTAGGGCGATGTCCTGGAGGATTATCTGAAAAGAAATAAACAGGTTTAGGGAAGAAAATCACATTTTGATTTGTCTGGAAATTAAAATAAAATAAAAGAGACATTTTAATTGAACTGTTATCTGAATAAATAAAACATGAACAATCCAAAATAACATTTTGAAAAATCTTAGGGGAATGGATAGATGCATTCAGGGGACTTTCTAAAATCCTGGCTGCAGCCATGAATGTAAAGTATCACAAAGAAGACAAGTCTTTAAATTCACTTTGTCACTAATGCAAGATAAGCAGTTGATTTTTACACCAAAAGCAGAAAAAACAAGGGTTTATTTCCTTCAGTAAAGCGGAGAAGAAAAACACACACAGAGCAGACCTTATTGTACTAGGGAGCAGCAATGTTTATGGGAAATGTGATCTTTATTCTGATAACTCCAGCTGTAACAGTTCTACTTGCTCAAGTTACAAGCTACCACTGCCCCTAGCATTATGTTATTTGCTTTATAGTCCTTTTATGAAGGCATCACAATCACTAATGAGAAACGATGAAAAATCTGCATTCGTAATTGCTTCACGTGTTTCTAAAGTCGGTCTTAAACTGTTGTTAATATCCCCTTGTTTGTTTATGAGATTCCAAATTATTCCTTGCATGTGAATGGGGCTCATATTGCGACTCAAATTAGTTACACCTCCTCTACCGCGGCTCTGATTGGACACATAAAACGAGACTACCTGCCGCTGTGATGTTGCGCTTGTCACTGGTTTATCTAAATAAAACTCTTTCGCTCAGGGAGAAGCACTCACAACCAACCAATACAATTAGGTCATGTGACTCCACATCACGAGGAACTCGTGATGAGGATATAAGCCCCACTAACAATCAGTGTATAATTGAGCCAGATGATTGAGAGGATTTGCCCTTAAGAGAGCCAAAAACTAAACGAGAATGAATCTGTGCATGATTTAAATTGCAATCACGTTAATGGCTGCCTTGGCTCTAATCATGATTGCTCTTTCTTCCACATCTGTTTATAACATGCATTTTCATTAAACATAAATAGCCTCATTTCTTTAAAGACACAATGCGTGATCTAAATGTAAACAAAAAGGGCTGAGGTGCCATCGAAAAACCTGCTGTGACCTGCTTTCACTTTCAAATTCATTGACGGATCTTGAGGTTCACAGACAAAGAACAAGGTCATAAATAAATGGAAGTAGTGTTTTTCTTGGGCTTGTGGGTTTGTTTATGTCAGTAATGTTTACAAGCACAGGAGTGAGACAGGCATATATTTTAAATTATGAACAGCTGGCACAGAAACACTGAAATACTTATTTGTTCATCTAGAAGTCACACTACACAGTGTGTATTTATATAGCTGCATTTATACAGCCACAAAAGCTCCTTTGTATCTTGAATACAAGCTCCACACTTACATCATATGATATGTAGATCTATTGTGGATGATAATGTTGCTTGGTGGAAACTGAAACCTGTTATTAACTCATAAGGAAAGATCATCTCCATTTTATAACTCATATTATAACCGTTAGCAGATCCAGTCACTTTGATGCTTGGTCACAGATATCTTCTTTTCTCACACATACACATGGCAGATTCTCAAATCCATCTGAGCAATTAACCCCACAATGTGTGTGACGGCCAGCAGCTGCTAGTTTCCAGGAACACAGATCAGAGGGCTGAGGCAGTATGTTTTTGGTATGTGTATGAGACTGTGATATCAAACTGCAAACAAGCCCAGCAAGCAAACAGCAATGTATCTGTGAAACCAACAGACCAAACTTTGTGACTGGGTGGCCTCCATGTCACATTAATGACCAATTGCATGCACCCGCGGCGTTCAAACAGGCAAACAAACTGCTGCAGCATTGAAACTCCTGGTGTATTCATAAGGGGGAAATTTGACAAAATACTGCAGTGCATTTTGTGCAAGAGGAGTAAAAAAGAAAACAAAATCAAAAAACTTGAAAGTCAAAATGCCATTATAGTTTACTCTGGGGACACTTTGTTGATTCAGACGATTGGATAGCTACAAATACAAAGCAGTAGTCTTGGATCGACAATTATGGTTTGGCGTCTCTGTCTTCCACACCTCCTAAAATGAAATGTTTTGACTAAAAATGACAAAAAATAAGAAAATCATCTCATTTAAAAAAGTCAAGACTTACTGTGGATCTCTGAAACTCCAAAATGTACTCTTGGTATCAACCTTGAAATATATCAGATGCACTCTATATAACTGTAACGCAATTACAGAGAGACGTGCAACACTACTAGAATAAAATGGATCTCAATTGAATATGACTGACTTCCATCAGTGTGAATCATGGGAAATCTTCTACAGTATGTGTACGATTGTTGGCACGTGATCAATGAGCCTGCATCATCCCAATTGACAAACAGCGTGGTCCCTATCTATTCTCCATCCCCAGCACAGTTTGCATAATTTATACATGTTCATAGCAGACTTTGATGATAATTTATGAGTGCAGGGCTCACTGATCAATACCAGCAGGCCCTCTGTTACCTCAATGAAAGCTGAAATGTCAAGCTTTTTCATTGGGCAGTTCTGTTTATATTGTGAGTGCTCTAATCTGAGGGTCCTTGAACTACCTGCCATGAACTACTCGCTTGGTTTATCCGTGATCTGACTGTACATACAGTAGGTGTCGCATTGGGGCAAGTCGAGGAAGATAATACGCAGTTGGCTTTACACATGTTTAAAGGCATCCTGCCGTATTGTGCCTTGTCTAGCAATCAGTTTGTTAAAATGAAATATGTAAATATAACTCTAAATGTGAGTGGAGGTTACAATGGCTGGTTCCATTTGCCGTCCTTCCTGGTTGACCAAATACCCCGGGGGCCATTTCACAAAAGTGATTTGCGAGCACTGCTTACTGATCGCAAATGGTGCCAAGGTCCTGTCCCTGCATTGATTTGCATGTTCATGTATGGGTCACACAAGTGGTGTTTCTTTTAAATGAGTGAAACATGTCAAAATGAATGTTCAGTGTTGCAAATGGCAGCTTCACTAATCTCAGACAATATAAAAGCCAGGTCAAATAAGCAGAATTCTCAGTTTGAAACAATGCTGAACAATAATTTTGATTATATTAGCTAATTAAAGTGAATTAAAGACCAAAAGGAAACTTGGCTGCTGTTGGTTCCTGTATTTTCTGCAACTTGTGGCTAAATTCAACCAAAGATATGTCATTTTTCAAAGGTAGAAGCATGGTGGACTGTGCGTTTATGTAAACACATAAAGTGGGGAGTGTTTTAAGCAATTTATTTATTATTTGAACCAATCTCATTATGAAGAGTGGTCCATTTCAGATATTATTGGGTTATTATTAGTGATGCATTCATGTATAAGCCTCACTTTAATGTTGCAGCTGATAAAGAGGGGGCTAATTTAGATGACTTAATGTTAAAATATTTATATTGCAGGGTTATTTCACATATTATGATACCATTATTATTTCTTGGTTGATTTATGTTTGTATTCATAGTTTGGATCTACAAAGTAACAAGTAACTAAAGCTGTCAAATAAATATAATGGAGTAAATGTACAATATTTGCCCCAAAAATGACATGGAGTAGAATGTAAGTGGAGACAAGCAAGTAAACTAGAGGTATACCTCAAATTTGTACTTAAATACATTATGTGAGTAAAACTACTTAGTTACATTTTACCACTGTGCCCATCTCATGTTCAGATTGTGAGATAAACACAACTTCTGACTATTAATTGGACAAAAAATGACAAATCTAAACTAAATCTTTTAACTTTTAGTTATTTAAAGGGAATTTAAATTAGAATTTTAATGTAGAAATTGTTAATTGCTGTTATGCTTTTCCAATACTGATCCTGAAGCAGACGTTAGGCAGTAAAGCCGAGCACACAGCCAACCAATCCAGTGACTTGCTCTCCACAGCGACTGCAGATTAAGGCCTCATTCAACATTTATATACCCAAATGGATCATGTTGTGATTTACTGGCTTAATGATGTATGTAAACAATATGCATTTTACAAAGAAAGACGTATTGTACTATTGTTCGTACTACGCACCTTTCAATTAAAATAATGTAGCTTTGAAGAGCTTATCACTGGTACTTACTCAAAATAACGTCTCATACAGCAGTGAATATGTGTTTGAATATATAAAATGACTACATTAGTTTATCTTGGTTAATTTATTTTCTTTTACACATTCATTCCTTGCTGGCATTGCAAAGGAACTGGTATGTGTTGCATAACAAATCAACATGCATTATATCAGATTGGTAGTTCAATGTCTGCTCTGAGTTGGTTTCTTTAATTTCTAGCTAGCATGTTAGAATCAGCCAAGGCTGTCGTCCTTAACAGGCTCTGCAGAAAAGACAACTGTGTTCTGCTGTTGACAGTCAGGATAAAGCATGATAATGAACATTCAAAGTGACAGTGAAGGGGCTGTTTTAGACTCTTCACAGCCTCGATGAGAGATGCTGTTTATCTGTCAAGTGGACCTCAACATCTGCTCCTGATGAAAGTAGAGATCAGATGAGATGGGAAAGAAAGGAAAGAGAAGGAGTACGAAGTGGCAACAACACTAATTCCTCTCGATGTGCTGGTTAATTCAATGGAGCAACACGGCTGTGCGGTCGCTGTTTGTGAGGTTTTTAGATAAAGAAATTCAAAGGAAGTGGTTCATTTCACGCCAGACAATCTAGGGAATTGTTTAAACCTTGTTTGTTCTAATTAATGTATGCATGTAGTCAAATAAAATGCATATCAAATGGCAGCAATGTGTTGATAGGGAGTGTCACAAGTGGGCATATTACATAAATACACTAGTTAGGCTGGTCTCTCTTGTTTCTCTAAGATAGAGAGTATTTTTCTCTTTTCTCTTCTCTCATTTCTAATGGTCTATGTTCAATTTTTTTGATTGTGTTATCCTGGTCCTCCTGGATTTCAGTGCTGCCTTTTAGCAAGCGTGTCATGCCGTGCTGATTTACAGCTCTGGTGTTGCAGACATTGCCTTGGACTCATGTGCCTCTTTTCTCAGCAACAGTGGTCACTCAGCCAACTAACTAACAAACCAATCAAATGCAATCAGTCAGAGTGGTCTGATTCACTGTCAAAGACCTTTACATGATGTATTTTATCTGTATCACTTTTAATTTATTTGGAAAGCATGAAACTTTTGATAGTTAGTTAGGAGCTGCACAGTGCCCAGTGCAAAGGATACAAAGGAGTGCAGATTAATTGAGGTTAAAAGGAACAAAGAGCTGGGTATAAAAGAGATAATCATCGCCTCTGTCAGTTAACACTTTCTTCTCCATTAGCGGGCTGTAGCCACGGCTCATACATATTGAACTCATCAATTACAATCTCTGTGATTTTAACACAGCTTTTGTTTTTTACCAGAGGTGTTTTAATTAAAATGGGTGCTTTTATTGGACTGTGAAACAAAGAAGAATTATTTTTGGAGCTGAAAAAAAAAAGATTGGGAAAACAGTTAATCAAACTCAAGCTGGATACTTTAGCAATTCATAATGATGGTCACTCTACCCTGCACATATATCTAACTCTGTCAACGAGTCCTCTGAATTCCCAGTATGTTCTCACTTACAAAGAAATGGTTAATTATGCTAGAGGGGTACCTATAGTATCATATTTTGTAGGGGCACTGACCAGTGCTATTTGATGAGTTGGGAGTGAGGACATGTTGGAATTTCATGACAAAATACTGTGTTTTTTTTTTGTTTGTTTTTGTTGTTGTTTTTTTTTACTTTACCTGATAAGCAGATATTAGATCAGCACAGTTCTTTAGTCGGTCATCTGCTCCAGGCACAGCTTGACTAGGCAGAGCCATGAAGTACAGTGATGTGCCATCGACACTAAGAAGACCAAAGGGATCATTGTGGACTTCGGAAAAATCAATGGCATCACACACACACCCCCATCTGTAGCAACCAAACAGAGGTGGAGCATGTCTCCAGCCTCAAGTTTATGGGTATCCGCATCTTCAAGGATTTCTTGGACCCTTAACACCTCAATCCTGGTCAAGAAGGCTCACTGGCATGTCTACTTTTTGAGGAGACTCAAGAAGATCTATCTGTCTCCTAAGATTCTAGTAAATTTTTACGGCCCAGCACATCACTGGTTCACCACTTCCCACCATTGAGGCTGTCCAGAGCAAGCAGTGTCTGTTGAGGGTGTGCAGCGTTGTCAGGGACACCTTGTACACAAGTCACAGACTGTTTGCCCTCCTCCCATCTGGGAAGCGCTACAGGTCTCTTCATTCCAGAACCAGCAGGCTCAGGAACAGCTTTTTTCCGTCAACTGTCACCCTGCGAAACTCTACCCTGAGGTGTTCCCCATCCGCCCAGAATGACTGAACTGAATCTAATTTAATCTAATCCATCTGCTCAGCCGAGGTATTCAACTACTACTCTACAAGTTATTGTCTCACAAAAAATGTTTTCTGTTGTGAAGTTACATGTTTTCTGGCATTTCCTCTGGTTTCCTCTGCCTTTTCTGCTATTCTCTAGTCTAGTCTCTGTTATTTACAGAATTCACTGATGGGCATACTTGTTGTTAATTTGAGGTTATCTAATTTAGCTGCAAGCTGCAAGTGTAATGGGAGCTCGAAGCACTGATGCTTCTGGCAGTTAAAGCTGTTGTTCTAGAGACATTAACCCCGGTGTTCTGAGCCAGTTGGCCAGTTCAAGTACAACACAGACCACAGTAGTAGTGTAGAATGGTAGCTGGAGAGGTGCCAGTTCAAGGACATCTTGGCACTGCCAAGATGTCCTTGAGCAAGGCACCGATCTCCTAACTGCTCCCAGGGCACCAATGCATGGCAGCCCATCCCCCCACCATCTCTCCACATTGGCATGTCTGTGGGCCCTTTGTGTGTGTGATTGTATTTCAGGTATATACAGTACGTAAACTTGAGTGATAAAACATTTCCCCATCTTCAGCAGATACAATTGGCAGTTAAAGTAGAGGAGCTTAAAGAAATGGCTTGTGTTAGACATAAAATGAACTGAGGGGCTGTTTGAAGGTCCAGTGTAACAAAAATAAGAATGAAGAGTAAATCATACAAAGCTATTGCAGTGGAGACTAAGAATATCAGACTGGAAATGAGCATAATAGGTCCGCTTGTTTTAATCAACGCTGTGACTTTTCACAGTTGAAGTTGTTTTTGTGCCTAAATGTGATCAAAACTTGACCAAACCTTAACAGTGATTTGTAACAAATGATGTTGCCCTGCTGATAGGGGTGTCAGATCAGAAAAACAAAAAAACAAACAAAAAAAAAAACATCTGTGTTTCTCTCTAAAGGGTAGTTAACAAATGAGGTATCACATTTTATCAGACTTGTTGGAAAAGAGTCATAATTGATACAGCCTGTAGAATTCCTTGTCATAGAAAATAAACAGCTCATTTTAGGGATTTAAAGAAATGCCAAATATTGTTTTTGACAGTCTCCATCTTGCACACAGCTTTTACACACTGTCTCTCACGCAGCTTGAACTGACATTTTGTCTAGAGTGGCACCTCATTGTCTTCAATACTTCTGAGAACAGGAGAGAGTGAAAAATCTTGTTAACAATCTCACAGTTGGTGAGAAGAAAAAAAAAAAAAGAAAAGCTCAGGAGTTATCAAAACCATTGGAGTGTGTCTTTAACCAGTGAGATTACCAGGCTGAAATTACCTTTGTATAATAGCTGATAACACCAGGTTCTCTCATACACCGCTGACCCACGTACATACTCATCTAACCTTTTGGGGCAGCAGATGATAGCACCGCAGTGTAACAAACCGCTCATTTTGCCAATTTCAGTCTTTTCACTGAGATTGCAGCCAACTACACTCCGCTGAGACTGGATCGTTTTTTAAACTGTGAAGAAGAAGCCGGTGTTGTCTTCAATCATCTTCTCAGGGTTGATTGCTTATCTCATGGAGCCTGTGTCAGTGTTGTAAAAAGCAGCTTGTTTTAAGGTTTCAAAGTCTCTCTAACTGTATTTCAAGCTGTGTCTGAACTGCACTGTGGCTTTACACTCACCAAATCTGAAACCTTCACCTTTCCCATTCCGCTTCACTCAAATCTTTTCAGCTCTGTCTATTCAGACTACAAATCATGAGCTCTGTGCCTCTGAAGCTAACCACCAACTTGATATATCCTGAGCCCATCATTCATTCCCCCAGTGTCATTTACTCTCCACCTACAACTTCACCTTTTATGCCACTTTCAGAAGTCACTGCCACCCAGAGAATTACACCCACCTGAGGATGAACCCACGGAAGAATCAAAAGAAGCCCATTGCTTTTGCATCGATCGCCTCAGGCTATGTTGGGTAACCACTAGAAAAAAGTGATATTGGAATCAGAGTTAAGTGTGTATCGTTGTGGAAGGGTTAAGCCCTGTTTCGTGAAAGCCTTGGGGCTATGTAAAGGGAGGAGGAGATGTATTGAGGTATTTCTCCACCGTAGGCCTTAAGGGGTTAAAAAATTCCCTCCACTGAGGTTGAGATGCAGGTTTGATTCGCCTCAGCAAGCTGGTGTGAGTGTATGACTGGTCATGAGTGTGTGGCTCTGCTTTATGCGTGTGTTTTTGTAGGAAAGAGATCTGTGTGCGCGTGTGTGTGTGTGTGTGTGCGTTTCTGTCTGCAATAAATAGACAGACACTTGAGCATTGCCCCCTGGCTCTTCTCGCTTTAGTGCATCTCAGTCTAGCTAAGCCCCCCGGAGCCAAACATCTAACTGGATCTGTCAATATTGGCACAGACGAAACACACTTTCTCCATACCCGTCTTTACAGAATATAATCCTTCATGTTCAAAAACTTCATGTTGGAATAAACCGCTTAAACCGACATGCATTCCTGTTTCCCAATACAGACTAATCCTTGACCTAACCATACCTGTCCGAAGTGTTTGCTCATACAGTAGAAGCATACAGTACTCACCAACGCTTTGTGTGGCATATTGGCTTTCTTTCCATGTAAAACGGGGCTTTTTAAACTGAGGTACCCTCTTCCAAGGTGGCATGGGGAGCAAAGATACTGCATGAGGTGCATGTTTTAAAAACAACAGGGAATTGGTTACTGAAATTTGGACTAGGAATATTCTTGATGACTAATTTTGTTTGTGATTAAATAGACAGACAATGCAATGACTGGTTATGAAGGCAATAAAAACGGTGTTCATGATATTATTATTCTAATTACTTTAACTAGGATGACCAAATGTCCTCTTTTGCCCGGACATGTCCACTTTTTACGTCCTGTCTGGGGCGTCCAGGTTTTTTCTTTATAAATTCATGAAAATGTCCTGTTTTCACTGTTTTTCATGGGACCATTAAGCGTGTACTTAAATTGACTGGCGCTTTGCACAGAATACTACGGTACTTTGTTCACTAACCTCTGAGAAGCCTGTCTGAATTTGTGTCTCGAGGCCGGGCCGAGTGTCCTCTTTTTTGGAACCCAAAATATGGTCACCCTAACTTTAACCATCTAGTATTTCTGGCATTGACGACCAAGAGTATGCAACATTTAATCACACACAGCCCTAGTTTGGACCATTGATTTGGCCCGCTCACCAGCACAGTCAGTTAGCAGTCGGAGCACTGGCTGTGACACAGCTCAAAAAGGCAATTAAGGTACTTCAACACCATTAGTACCCCCAATTGTCGTAATTAGTGTAAGAAATCCAACTCCTTGGGGCTGCCAGTAGTTCACCTGGTAGAGCATCCAACCCATGTACCAAGGCTGAGTCCTTGCTGCAGTGGCAAGCCTGTGGTACTTTGCATGTCATCCCTCCCCTCGCTCCCCACATTTCCATGTCTATCTTTAGCTATACGTATTAAATAAAGGCAATAAAAGCCCCTAAAAATAATACATAAATACACATATATAAATATTTTTGACCTAGTTAAATGTGGACTTTTTTATAAAATACTAACAAATCCACTTTGGAATCTTAGAAATAAAAAACTCCTTATACCTCTCAAACTAATCTGAGGATTATCACGTTTTCATTTTTTTAAAGTCTGTGTGAAGTAAAAATAAGTATGTGTTTTGAGTTTGTCAGACTAAGTAAGAAAGTGTTATTAACCATCCAGCCAAATTTGAATGATTAAAAATAACGACAAGTTTATGAAATTAGGTGTCAAAATCGGGTAAAAATGAGCAGTACTCTCAGCTCCAGGACTGTGGGGGTGTGTCCGCTGAACCACTCTGGGCAAGTTGAATAATCTCTGTCTCTCTGTGTCTTTCCCTCTCTGTCCAAACGTATATAAGTTATGTATCTCAGTGAAACGCTGTCTATCGTCACTTTGTGGTTATTGCTCCGTTGTGGTGTTTTGATGAAACGTGGGGGGAGATCACCGGCACCATGGTGCACCGGCAGGCGGACACACCCAGGCAGGTGTCTCTCGTACATGTGTGCCGTTACCGACACACGTAAACTCAGATCTGACTGCATATATTCCCTGTCATAGCTACAAGCTGCTGTTGCATATAAGAGATGTCCCGTGTCCTGTGACCGGAGTATTTTCCTCTGGATTCCGCTCAGGAAACGAGAGCAATCAAACATTACATGCAGTGGCATTAGATAACACACATGAAAATGATGAGCAACCCTAACGTGATTATGTTAGTACACAATGTAAAATCACGTTACTGTGCACCACGTCACCTAACGTTACTGTAATTACTGTATTATTTTCAGGTCTCCATTAATATGGCCCTTCACAATCCACTTCTTCTTCGTCACTTTGTTTTCTGGAAATTGAAATAAAGTAATGGAGCTGTTGTCACATTCTGGCATCCAGGGAAGATGCATTTTCGGGATGTTGAGGCCATAGCTAGCTAGCAAAGGCTGTACGTATAAGTGTTGCAATTCAAAAATTTTCGCTGAAGGCTTTTATACCGTTGCGCTAGGGGGCGGGGGTATGCTCACCGTGATGCGTTATGCAGTCTCGTTTTAGGACAGCCCAAAAAATCCTGGACTGAAAACTGGTGAAAAACTGTTTGAACCTCTAACTCCACATTTCAGAAATATATCATTCAAAGTCCTTTCACATGTTTTCAGCAACTATTTTCCAACATATTTATTGTGTTTTGAAAGAAAACATGGAATTGCCTTTACACGGACTTTAAGTAATCCAGTGGTAGAGAGCAGTCTGTACACCCATGGCACCATAGCAATGGTGGGGTGATTGTCTCCATCTTATCTGAGTGGGAGTCCACAGTGTCAACTTTAAAAAGCTGTGATCTAAAACAAGCTTCATGCAAGTAGATGTTCATGTCATTCATGATGAAACGTCGGATTGAAAACCATTCAAAACAGCCCAGGTGGCTTCTTTCACGACTGCACTCATGCAAAACAGACAGATTGGGTATTGGTTTAAATCATACCAATCTGAGCTGTCAGTACACGTTATGTGTGATTTTGCTACACCTACACTTACAAAGTGACTAATAGCTGAAATTTAAAGGAATAATTGGGACTAAATTATACAGCAACGTCCCTATGTGGAAAACTGATAGCTGTGACTGTACTTTGATTACTGTTTTATAAAACATGATTAATCCTGAAATTCAGCTTTTAGATATAGTATTTTTTTATGCAGGCCAACAAATAGTGTGCATTACAGAAAGAGGTACAAACAGAGATGGAGTTAATGTGAACCCTATGGAGTTAAGTGCTCGTGAAGTAGACTTTACAATAAAAAGGTATCTATCCCGTTACAGTGCCAGGACCGTATACTCCAGGATGACATTTACTGTCTCTGCCCGTCGGTCAGAGCATTATCCAATCAGACAGTGACATATGGTGAGAAATAAGGCCTTTGTCTTGAGAGATCTAAAGATAAGAATCGTATTTCCATTAAATCAATGAGCTGTGTGCTTTACTGCAATGAATAATGCATTGCCAGTTCAAACCTGCTTCCCTCGCTCCCGTCCTTCCTCACTCTCCCCTCTCGCTCTGTGTTTGTGGTGCCCGGGCTCCCGCCCGTACAGTGTCTCAAGTGTTTTCGTACCTTTGCACTTCATAATAAAGTGGAGATCTTAATCCCTCTCTGCAAGTGCTTCATTTTCACTTAACGATCCACCGAGACTGACTGATGAGGACGGCGGGGGCGCGCACCAGAGATGTCAACCAGACCTTTTGTGCAGTGATATGCCCTTTGAAATGATTCATAGCCTGGGAAACAAATGCTAAAGATCAATTTACTCTTTACACTCTTAAATATTATATAGAAAAAAAGTCTAAAAATTACACACTTGCATGCTGTAAGTGAAATCCTAGTGACTCGCAAACACAAACAACTGCCTCTCTGCACGTGCCACACTACATTAGCTCTCCCCGTGTACCTCTCCTTCTCTTGTCTGTCTCCTCTTCAACACTCCTCTCAGATCCATTAGCTCCATTAAGTCCCATTCACTATCTCCCCTACTGTGAACTTAAACCAAGCCAACATCCTTTACGCCCGTTCGCTCTGACAAGGCTGCTGGAGACACAAAAGGCCTAGTCCCACTTCCTTAATAACTCTCTGTATAGAAGTCTACAGGCGTGTGTAAAGCCCTATTGATCCCCTGTAGGGAGGCAAGGCCCGCAATCCACTGTGGTGTGCAGCGTTGACCTCGTCTCCCTCCATGTAATTAATTAAAACTTCACAGCAGGACTGACAGCTGATGGATCGGCCTCTTGTTGATTGTTACTGTTGCGGTAATCACAAAGACACATGCACGCACACACGCTCACACATGCTCACTCAGGCACACTGAGGTGTGTCCGCTTACATCGTGTTGAGAAGGAGTCGGGAGCGCCGGGGAGGAAAAAAAGGGATTGCTGTGGTCTGCTAATGGTGACACCAGCAGTGCAGAATGGTGTGCATTATGTCCAAGTGTGTGTGTGTGTGTGTGTGTGTGTGTGTGTGGTGAGTTTAACTGAAAAAGATTCTTACTTGCTGATGCCCCTGATGCCATCCCTACCACAGAGTTGTTGTTATTAACTATAGTCACTGAATGTGAGTGCGCTTTTGTGCTCACTTCCTTTCCACACATAACAGCCCTCTGTCTACCTGTGTCTTTGTACTCTATCCCTTACCCTCCCTTCATCCCACTCAGCCAACCAAAACTACAGTGTGTCAGCCCCGTTTCATCATTTTCTGTTCACTCTTTCAAAGTAAGATCCTATTTTTTTTCTCCCCTTCTCCCTCTCTCTCTCTCTCTCTCTATGAGCCACACTGAGGCCATTTGCACGAGCGCTTATCTGATACGAGCCCACAGAAAATTTGAGCCTTAGGATTAATATTGCGGACGACACGTCTGACATTAGTCTTCAGTGATCCCGTGTGACTGGCTTCTTGTGTAAAAAATAATGATTTTCAATATCAATTCATGGCTCCCTCCTTGCATTTTTCCTTTTTTCTCTTGTGCTCTTTATCAGATGTACCACGAGAGAAGACTGGAGCTTCCTTCAATCACAATTTCTCCTGTAGTGTTGTTTTTTGATAAGAAGAGAGGGTATCAAGATCCAAAAGAAAAGTGTCTGGCAGTAAACCCAAATGACTTGGGATCTCCTGGCTTAATCAAAGTTTATTCACTGCCACCAATCTATACTAATTGGCTGTCTCTTATACAGACGTGAACAGAGAGATTATGAGGAAGACTGATGCCAGTCTTTTCAAATGTATTGACTTTTAATGGTATAAACTGAGAGTCTATGAAGAAGGCTATTGTAGTGAGTCATTTTTGATTGTCTCACACCAAAAATCTACTAAAATCTAATTGAAGTGTTTTACAGCCTGACCTGCATACAAGGTGAACAGAAATATGTTTGGATGTAACACTGCAATCTGCTTCAACAGAGTGCTGAAGCTGGACGATTTAGCAAATCTCCACATCATCTTAAATCACATTTTGATTAGTCATGCCAGTGGCGTGGCTGTATGGATTTGGTCCATACCCAAATATCTCAAGAACTGACATTCATGGTCCCTAGTGGAAAAATCTTACAGACTTTGGTGATCCCTCTGCTTTTTCTCCACCAACAACATGACCTTGGCATTTCGAGTAAAATGTCTCCACAGCGCTTGGACGGATTGCAGTGCAATTTCATGTTCCCCTCCAGGGTGAATTGTAATAACTTTGGTTAAAACTTTAATTGGTCCAGTAATTTGGATTTATGGATTGGATTTATTGGTTCATGACCTGCAAAACTAATGACATCCTCATCAGCCAACTGTACTTTCTGTTTAGTGCTAATTAGCAAATGTTAATTTGCTAAACTAAGTTTGCCAAAAATATTAAACAATGTGGGCCTAACTGCTAAACATCACAATACAGCAATACGCTCTTATTTTGTGAAATGGCCATGCCAATATGTTACAAATGATTAATCCTACTGGGGCTGTCACAATATAGGTTTTCATAGATTTTCATGTGTTCTATATGGTTATCATGGCCAAAATAATTCACATAAGTCAAATTGATATTTAACATTTATTATGTGTTTTGTCTCTTTTTTGGCCAAAGAAAATACACCTAAAATCAAAGTGTAAGGAGGTGGAGAGAGTTTGTAACCACAAATATTCCAAAGAGTGTGAACCACAAAGAAACAAAATGATTCAAGAGGCACTGGACTATTGACATGATGTTATCATTTCTATGATATTATTCTACGTGATATCAATTTTTCATTTTTTTAAATCTCACAGTTATCGATACCCCAAATTCCTACAATATTAACACGGCAGCTACAAGGTAAATATCTGGGTTCAGATTAGCAAAAACATGCATTCATGGTGAAATACACTCAAAGCCAATACTGACCACACCGCGACAAGGCAAACCTCTGACACCAAAGGTCCTAAACTACAATATGAATTTAATTGAGATGAGAATTGAAAATGTTTGCATTCACACAAACCAATAGAAAACAAGTTGGTGAAATCATGCTGGGAACTGAAGAACACAATCACACGTGTAGCGCAATAACCCGATTACTGTAAAACCTCAGCTTACAATCAGTTGGTGGGTTATCAGATTTCCTCACTGCGCCGTATTATATTTTTGAAACCAAGATTGGCACATTTTAGATACATTAAAAGTTCCAGTAAAACAAGAAACCCATTTAGTGACACATGACACTGCAGCTTGGAGAGATTCCTGTTGGTGCGAGCGTTTGGGCTGACAGGTTTTGTCATTAGAGACCACTCTCTCGTTTTTCCTCGCTGTGATGTATTTATATTTCTGAGCTGGGCAACATATCTGTCTATCTAACATATTTATTTTAGGTTCAAATGATATAAGATTCTTTTTGCAAGCAAGGAGGACATACTGCTCCAACAACATAGCAGATCTTTTCCTTTCATCTAACCAGAGTGGTGCAACCGCGATACTTTCGCTTCCCTGGCTGCGCTGGATGCACTTATTTGAAATCTCTCACTGGAAAACTGGTCAAGTGTATACATAAGCAATAAATCAGGTTTTGTCAGCAGAAATGTAGCTGTGTTAACCTGGTTTCCTTTTAGAAACAATGTTTCTCGTTGACATCACCTGGACAAATCAGTACAGTATACATCAGTGTCCTGTGTATATCAGACGATAATCAGGATACTTAAATGCATCGACTGTTTTTCTGAAGTATGCCCGACAACTGAGAAACTTCAATAAACCCATGACAGCTGCAGGAAATTCAATGCTAAATTCTGTATTTACTTTTTCTTACAAATCCTGGAACAGATAAAGTATGCGGGGAAACTATTGAATTCCAATCATCTCAGCTTTCCTCTGTCTCTAAAAGACAACCAAGTCTCAACTGTGCAAACGATCTTCACTTTTTCACTTGAGGAAGTGTTGAGGAGAGGATTATGCAGGAACGCCACTGAAACCACAACAATACCTCGGTGTCTCCCTCTCCGTCTTGGGGGAGCTGAGTTGAGCTAATTAGCCATAATATCAGCAAGCAAACTCTCCTCGCTTCGTTGACACACACAACGGTCCCTAATTGACTGCCAGGAGTTTTGAGGCTTTAATGCAGCGAAGAAGCAAGCTGTACCTTGGTGATTATGAGGTTTGGGGATATACTGCATTACATACTGCACATTCTTGCAGAACCAATCCAATGTCACGAACTTCGAATGCAACACTCTTGAATAAACAAAGATGTGCTCAAACATTCAAAAAAGCCCAAAGGAAAGTGAAAACATTCAGCATAGCAGTTTGAAGCTAAAGGCATTTGTGTTTTGGCTTCTGCTCTGAATACCAAAAAAACACACACAAAAAACCTTCTGCTAACTGAAATGCTCTATCACTGTGGTAGTTTGCACATCCATTAGACCGTGAATCCTTCAATTATCACAGCGGCAAGAGTATCAGGTTATATTTATTGTTCTATCTTCTTGTCTTCCAGCTAAGATGGAGTGCTTAGCAGATATTATATGGACAGCCTCGAGGCGTAGGCCTCATAGCCTCGCACGCGCACACACACGAGAAAGAGATCGATCATAACTTATTATGCCAACCACATAACAAAACAATTTCAGAATTGAATGAGGCCGGGGCGGGGGATGAGTAGAGTCGGAGTGGTGGTGGTGGTGGTGGGGGGGACAAGGATATTGAACATAAACATCTATTTTCTGATGGGGGGGCTTGGGGTGGGGCAGATGGCCTCTTGAGTCATTTAGACAAATCATCCATTTTTAAAAAGGGATTTGATAGAAACCAATCCCCCTGTCTGAATCTTTTAAGCTTTTTCCCCTGGCTCTGACAATGAAGGGGACCTCCCTGTCCCACTGTCAATCATTCCCGAGCAGCGTGCACGTGTCACTTTGAGCCTGCAGGTGCAGCAAGCGCATGTACAGTATACCCGCACGAATATTGACCGCTATATTTGTTTAAGTGTGCGTGCAGTTCTTCACTGGATTCAATCTTTCATTTTCTCACACAGCGAGAAAGAGAGAGACAGAGAGAAAGCGAGAGTGGGAGGAATATGATGGGGGCCTCACCTAACCTCCGGGGAAAGGCCAGTGCATTAGACAGAGAATAGATCAGTTCCAGCTAAGATGAATATGAGCACATAGATTGGTCTACTGTCTGGGGAGACTCAGAAATGCAGTTTTGTGTACGCCGAAGCTGTGAGACTCGGAGGCAGCGAGTGAGGAGGGTAGGGAAGGAGGCAATCACTGCATAACCAAACAGACCCCGAGCGGAGCACATCAGAGCCAAGGGCCAAGCAGAGACAGATACAGATTGCTTATTGAGCTGTTTTTAGAGTGACGGTATTAACAGCATATGGCTGAGAAGAAGTGTTTTACTCAGCATAGCTCATGCTCTATGGCTTTGACAGTCTATGGATGAGTTTGTGGATGGTATGCCACTGGGAGATGGTGATTGTATACAAATACATTTCCCTGCTGTTATATAATGGCATTAATATCATAATAAGATATTGCTCGTTTATTGCGATCTTTTCTTTCCTCCGCCATGTTCTCCGTTGTCATCATCATTAATGTGGCACATGAGGTGTTATGTCCATTTATCCGTGTCATCAATTGCTAATCCGTTAAAACCGTCATCATCATTATCATCACGATCACGATTGCCATCATTTATTCTTGGTGTTGTATTGCTTCTTTGTTAGACATCAGCTGCTCTCTTTATATGGAAAATAAAACCTATTCGCATTGAGTTTATCACAAATAAATGGCAAAGTAGATGTACCAATCACACAAGCAAATTTAAAGCTACGCTAATCAATATTGCTATATCAACAATAGATCAAATACTGACTCTAACCTGAAAGAGAAAGAGCTTTTAGGGGTTAACGCGCAGATAATTATCACCCAGCCCTGCCGTTCTTCTCGGCTCCGTGAAGTGTTTTATTCTCTTTCAGGTCACTGTTTTGGTTTAACGGCCTGCAACATGTTTTTTTTTTTCCACTTGTTTCCAGTCCCAGCAGGCAGCTGTTTCCAGTGGAAAATCATGAACCACCTATGGTGAAGAGGAGACAGACTAAGTTAACAACTAGCTGGTGAATATAGCGAAACATTTAGCAGCTAAAGAGACAGACAATCCCCTCGAGAGTTGATGTGGATGAATTAAGACAGCTAAAAGTGAGTGGAAAGTGGATTTACATTCACCAGATGGCATGACGCAAATCACTGCTAATGTTTCATATCTGTTGAATGTGTAAATAAGCAAATGTTTGCTAGCACTTTATATGGTTATAATTTGACAATGGTGTATTTATAGCCTGTCCTGCTGCCCCAAAAAAAAAATAAATCAATGATTGCTACTTTAAGACTTCCCTGTGATTTGAAAAAGGTTTACTTCCATCAAAGGACATGATGACGCCCTACATTTGAAAATAGCCCATCTGATATTGCTAACTCAAGTGCCAATATATGGGCTGTAAACTGTAAGTACTGGCTGCTGTCAAAAACTAAACAACAGGGTGGTGCGCAACTGTTGTTACATTGATGTGACTTGTGAGCTTATCAGAAGCGAGGCAGGAGCTAATGAAGCAAATTCAGACTTTCCTCTGAGTTTTGTGTTTTATGTGTGTTGTTTCATTCAGTGATGTTTTTGGTAAATAACACTTTTGGACTTCACGGTCCTAAAAATTGTGCTCTACATCGTAACTCCCTGCTTGCACTTGTTTTATTCAGTGTGTACATGCACTTGCTTGCTCTGTTTTATGCTTGTTCATATAGTATAAAGTTTGTTTTCCCCATTGCTCTAAAGCAACAGCTTTCTTTATGGTTTGTTTTTTTAAATGTTTTTTTTTAGCATCCTGCCACGATGCGAGAGTTGAAAATGATCTCGCTGACAGTTGCTGATATATTTACAGAAATGGTGACGGATTCTCTCTGTGAAAATAAACCAATTACCTAAAGTAGCATCGGCTTCATCTTCTTCTCCTCTCCCTCTTCCTCCTCCTTCTCTATTTTTTTTATCAGCACCATTCACTTCTGTCATGCCAGATCCCAGATCGCCATCTCTCCACCCCCATTTCTTCACCTCCCCTCATCTTATGTTAACACCTCAACCTCCTGAGTGCCCTGTTCCTCCATCCATATCAGTGTTCCCTCACGCTCTCTCGCTCATCCTGCCCTAATCTACTGTCCACTGCTTCCTTTGAGCCCCATCTCTCCCTCCTTCCTTCTTACCACCCCTTGCTTTTTCTCCCCACAACTCCCTCCGCTACCCCTCCATCCATCAGACTGAGTAATGGCCATCAGGGCAGGGAGTCACCCTGCAGCTGTCTGGGACAGACACTGATCACACACACAGTCACTTTGGGCTGAGGGCACAGCCATCCATTTTGTACATGGTCTCATCCGGCTCACAGCCCACTGTACATTCTGGGCTGAAGCAATTATAGGAGTCCAAATGGTACAAATGAGGCGGATCGCACTCACTGGAGTTAAAGGGTGAATATATTGTGCATTTAATAAAACCACTGTATCCCCACTGTTTGTACATTTTCACTTAACAGCCCTGAATCGAGTGGGATTGGGACAGTTATTAACAGCAAATTGTATTTGCTGAGTATGGATTAGTTTTCTTCTCAGCCTTGATTATTGCAACAATCAGAGGGACCGACTCTAGTGTCCACATTTGTATTGTTTGTTTATTGACCTATTCTGTTCTCTTTTACTGTTTCCCAGGCATTTACAACCCCTGGGCTTCACTAAGCCAATGAGTTAACATCACAGAAATTAACAAGGTTCTTGTTTGTCTGTACTGATCACCAAGAGTGCATTTAAACCAAGCTTGGACTAATTTTCCTGAGTAGTGATTGCATGCTTAAATCCAAACAACAGAGACTCCTGTCGACATGTTAAAAGGGACTATACCTCCCATTTACTAGTTTGTCATTGGACCACAACTCAGTTCTACTGCGGTCTCTGAAGTGCAGTTTTTAAGCAGTGGCTGGGTACAGGCCTATTGAAGGGCACTATTACAGGCTTGAGGTATATCCTTGGGGTGCTAAACCCCTTAATGATATCTTAATTGCCTTTTTGTTCATATTATGAAATTTTAATGGCCTGCTAAGCTTTTACCTACAGACCAGGCCTTAGTCTGTTACCCCCTCACATCATGGCCGGTTATGATATCATTTGTCAAAAATTATGCTCCATTTGTCATTTTGGAGCCACTAAATTATAAATGTGCCAACAGTGAAAGGAGAATGACCACTGATGTTGTTCTTGCTCATGAGAAAACAACCAGGAACGAAGCCAAATGCAGTTAACTAAAATCTTTATGTGTGGAGTATATATTTTTTATGCTAATATGAATTTATAGCGTGTAGATTCATCATGGAAAGTAATGTTGCACTAATGTAAGGGCCCTTTAAGGGAATAATTTGATATTTGGGGAAATACACTTGCCAAGATAGGTACTGCTCTCATATCTGTGGGTTATATATGAAGCTTCAGCCAGCAGCCAGCTATTTAGATTAGAAAGACTGGAGGAGGGGGAGACAGCTCGCCTGGCTCCGTCCAAACATAAAACATTCTGCCTACGAGCACCTGTAAAGCTCACTAACGAACCTTTTTCACAGCAGATATTTTGGCTTGTCATTACAGCAAAAACAAAGGAGTAATTAAGAACAATAGAAACAACTGCATGCAATTTAGATGAGCTAGTTTTCAGGGCCACTATTACTATTAGGGTTACACTATCCATGTTTACCGAGACATTTGATGGAACACGGCTATCGTTAATGAAATTAGTTTCATGTGTGCTTTTCCTGCTATGAAAAATTGCAAGCAACATTGTGTAGAAATTTGTATTTTTGTGAATTAGCACCCCCCGTTTCACAGTGCAATAACACTGTCATTAATGTAAACTACATGTCTATTTGTTATAATTACATTACGTATGATGAAAAACTAGAAAGTTGACTACTTTGCAAGCAAGTGCAACAACACAAGACATAGCAGCCAGCTAATATTACTGACTAGTCCAACAGCAAGAAGCCCAGCTCGACGTGTCTCTTTCAGCCTTTTATTTCACGAAGATCTCTCCAACATCTAAAAGTCAGTCCAAGATTTACTCTTGTCTGGCAGCCTCTTGCTCAGTCACTCTATCGTTTTTTTTCTTCTTAGCTTCCTCTGCCAACGTCCTCTTCAGTCTCTTCTCCCCGGTCATTATGTCCATAGAGGCTGCTAAGCCCGGTTACATTGCTCGCTCACCCAGCTCCTGTTCTGGCACGACACCGGCTCTGCTCACCATCAGCATATGCCCACACCCCGTGCCTGAAAACCTCCTCTTCCTGGTGGTCCAAAACACCTATGGTACAAACATTAACACTCCACGGCTATGAGCTTAAAGTCCATACAGCCTGGCTAACAAACTAAGCTAACTTTAGATGACATTGCCTAACAGCAGCCATAGTTTGCAGTAGTTTTCTTTACTGACAAAGACACCATTCACTTGATTATATGTCAGTGTAGTGTCAACATGATATTAAATCTGTTATTTCATGCTAGAAAAGTTGCACAGTGTTGCTTTAATATGTGATTTCATGCTAGAAACTTTACAAAATGTTGCTTTAATGTGTGCTGATTGGCAGAACTGTTTCTGCCTGAGGACAAAGCCAGACTAGCTGCCCCCCTGTCACTGCCTTTATGCTAATTAAGCTAGGCTAACCAGCTTCTGGCAGTGTTTTTAGCTGAAATTTGAGAGTGGCATCAATCTTCTCATCTAACTCTTGGAAAGTAAGCAAATAAGGATATTTCTCAAAATGCCAAACTATTGCTTTCATTGTGATTCAAGAATAAATTAACAATATGACACGACTACAGTTGGACATTTGCTGGAGCCTGTTTCAGTGATCGATTGTCGCACATCCTTTACTATATCTTTAACTACTGTAAGAACAACTTAAAGTCTTAAAAAAAACATGTACACCCACACAGATGTCTTCATATGTTTTGTTTGATTTGATGTCATCTCAGAAATATTACACCTTTATTATTCCTATAGTCTTTTTTTTTCTTCATAAAAAACATTTTGACATGTCACAGTAGGAAATCACAGGTGTAAATAATAAAATTAAGGGTTTTTACAGTCATGCCTCCCTGTCACACTGTCATCGAGCTATAATGTTATTAGTAACACCTGTGCTTTTCCCTACTCTTACAACTCAAAATGTCTGCTGTGAAAAAAAGGGCTGTTTGTACAAAGAGTTTGGTGACTTCATGTAATATCCAGCATAGCTACACAAAAGAGCAATCTGACTAAAGGTCTAGTCAACACCTGTAGGCATGTGAAGTGGATTTATAACCACATGTACACCGCAAATAAAGGTTAGGTGCAGAAAAACAAACACAGTTCCATTGAACTGAATTGAGAGGTTAAGTGTTCACGCTCAAAGTCAACAGTTATCTCTTGAAGTTCGTAGTCACTGTGCACGTATTCATCTGTAACAGATTGAGAATAACAAGCATGAGTGGTTTAGCTATAAATTTCAGTGTGCAAGCTCAGTTGTTGCCACAGTCCGACTTCCTTTAAACAGGTCAGTAGTATTCAGGTGTACACACAAAGAAAAATGAATCACTGTCATAGGTAAGGCTGTAGCTACCATAACCATATAACTAAAAAAAAGGCACACTATCTGTACTGTATCTGAGAATCTAGTGATTTTAACAACCTGAGCAGGAGTTTACATGGTACAGTTACGCAAAATGTACACATAGTGGGCTGATTGGGATTTTTTAGAGTCAGTATGTTGTGTTTTTAGGAAAAAACTCAAAGGTTACAGTTAAATTAAGGAAATAAAGAGTTAGTATTTCTTCTCCAAGACTATAATCTTGACAGTGTGATGAATTCTTTAAAGCAGCATTTAGACCATTACTTTGGGAGATAACATTTACACAATATAACAGCTTAATGAAAACAGTTGTAAAAAGAAAAAAAAAAGAAAAAAAAGAATGAGGTTTTCGTGTCTAGTCACAAATTTCTTAGGTGAGTTAGAGGATTTCATGTATTTCTACAATCCTGGCACTGGCCCTGACCATAGCAGGAATAAAAGGCAGATTTCTAAGAAAACTACATTTGCTCAAGTACTGCGCTCAAGTGCAGTTTTCATGTACTTTACTTGATGGCTTTCATTTTATTGCACGTTATACTGCATTGCATTTTGTATATTGTATTGTACTTGTTTTCCTGATACATATAGCTGCATTGTATATTAAGATTATATATAGAAAAGATATGATCAGCTTTTAAAACAGTAAAATGTAACTTATGCGTTCATGCATCAATTATAGTAATCCAGTAATATAATAATGAAATGACACTCACTGGGTCCATTTACATAACAAGTACTTTTGCTTCCTGGACTTGAAATACCTTCAGATTTTCAATTACTGAAAGTGAATGTAGTGCTTCTACTTATCAAGTATTTTAACACTGTGAATCTGAATATTCTGCCATCATCATACTTGTACAAAACAGCATAACACTTAAATGACAATAGAAATGAAATAATAATGTTTAGTAAAAATATACATGCAAAATATATAAAAATAAGAATGTGTACATGTTTTGATTGGTATTCCTCTACTATATTTATACCTTTTGGATACATTTTATAGATTTTTATGCATGTTTATGTTTTATTTTTGACATGTCATGCTGGCTTGTCTTGGAAGTGGTGGTAGAAGCATTCAGAGGGAATGCAGAGCACGGGTAGAAAAAACGTATGCAATGTACTTTGCATATGTAAATAATACTATGAAAGCGTAATACTTTAATATGCTGTATTTATTCCTGGTATTTCTTCTTAGTGCCCCCATCTTCATTTCCAGGAAATTGAAAAAGAAAGCGGGCAGACGCGAGGGGGCGACGTTGGTCTCTGTAACACCCTAACAGAGAGGGAGACAGAGACGGAGAGGGAGAGAGAGGAGGTACTGTGCGCTCTGCTCCGAGATCCGACTCCAGTGTCAGCTCGATTCAGTCACACAGCTCCGGCTCAGACATGGGTGGAAATTCATCTAACGTCTCCTCTTTGTTTCTTCTGACTTGTATGGCGAGATGCAGAATCGCGAATCACTCGCTGTTTAATCCACTGCACAATGGGCACGTCGCTTTGCATTACGGCCGATATTGTTGCGCTCCGTCTATTACATTTGGAATTAGAGACTTATGCTAATTATCTTCAATTACGCTCTTTTTCATCTTTTTGTCATCATCCTCCAAATGTGCAAGTAGTTAGACCCCCACTATTTGTGTCTCCCTCTCAACTCTCCCATTTGCATATTTAATTTATACTTTATGAATTAAATTAGCACATGATGCAACTGAATTCCAGTTAAGGGCAGCATGTGAGGGGGTTAATGATAAGAATGGGAAGATAGGGGAACTAATAGGCTCCAGGCTATTAGCAACACGGTAGGACTAAAGTATGACGCTTCATTACACTGAATTAAAGTAACTCATGTGTGATCCTGCTCTGATGGAACCTTGTATCATACTGATGCTCACTACCAAACACTGGAGATATTACTTTATTTAAAATGTTGGGTTTTTTGCCCCTCCCGTATTGTGCCTAGATTCATCTGAGAGAGAGAGAGAGAGAGAGAGAGGATGGCCATGGCACTATGGGGTATTGCGTCACTAGCTGTCTTTACTTGCGCAGGCTCTTTACATGGTGGTCTTTGGCTGTGGGCATCCTTGCTACAGTCTGACTCACGCACTGATAGCAGAGTGCTGCTTTAATACCAAACTGTTGAAATAATTGCGTCAAGGGCAACCTCGTAAGGGTCATGCTTCTTTATTTAGCAAGTTGAGAGCAATTTGTCACACTGGGGAGGAAGGGGAAAAAAAACACATAACCATGATCATCATAAATAAATGCTTTTTTGCAGAATATTGTATTTCTGAAACACCAGCATGGCAGCTGCAACATTATCTGCACACAGCCACTCCGATTCCAACTGTCACCCGCCATTATTCGACTTTCTTAATTCACTGGATGTGTAAAACATTTAATTTCCCTGCTACAACTGAGGCCGGGCCTGGAGCAGAGAGCGAGAGAGAGAGAGAAGAGGAGAGGAGAGAAGAGGAGAGGAGAGGGAGCGCAGCGGAACTTAACTGGTTTTGTTATGAGGGCCCGATGTGTTCTCTGGCTGGCGTTGCGGAGCCCCAATCAGGTGCCATTACACCCGGTGTTTGAGAATACCATTGGCTGGTGGGGAAAGGAGCTGTGCGCAAAACCAACCCCGCTGCTCACACTCGCCTTACAGAAGCCGAGCTGAGAACATCATCCGCTTTGAGCGCTTAGGCGCAGTGATTACATCCTCACACACACAGAGAGAGAGAGGGAGAGAGAAGAAAGAGAGAAAGTCCTGTTTATTCGCCGGGCTTTATCTAGAAGTTGCATTCGTTACCGGTGTCGTCGGTGCGTAAATAGGAGTTTTTTTTCCTTTTCTTTTTCTTGCTCGTGTGGAATTTTCCCATGTTGTTGTGTGACTTTGTGTGAAGAAGGGGCAGTCTGTTCTGTGCACAGGGAGTGTTGGCTATGCGTCCTGGCTCCAGCCTGCAATGTTTGCGCTGACGCCAAAACTCACAGACCGGTGCAGAATTGATTAAAACAGAGAAGCTCGGATCAAATGGCCGTGCTTCTCACAGCTGAAACGACACAATGTTCCACTGACCCGAGGCACAGGAGGGGAATTTCAGAATCGGACAGCTTTGTTGCTGTTTATTTCACTGCCTTTTTACGGACAGAGCAAAAGGGAAATGCTCATTTCTTGTAAGAAAAAGGAATAACACTTTTTTTTTTTTATTTGTTTGTTTGTTTCGTCTTGAAGTGCACTTTGTGAGAGGGAGAGGAGATGATTTGGTTAATATTCCTACTCTCCATCCTGGATGGAGCTGTCTCTCAGCTACACTACTCCGTGCCAGAGGAGCAGGAGCCTGGCTCTGTGGTTGGGAATATTGCAGAGGATTTGGGGCTGGACATTACCAAACTTTCCGCTCGCCGCTTTCAGACGGTGCCTAGCTCACGAACACCTTATCTGGAGGTGAACTTAGAGAACGGCGCGCTCGTGGTGAAGGAGAAAATTGACCGGGAAGAAATCTGTAAGCAGACCATCCCGTGCCTATTGCACCTGGAGGTGTTTCTGGAGAACCCACTGGAGCTCTTTCGCGTGGAGATCGAGGTGATGGATATCAATGACAATCCACCCAGCTTCCCTGAGACAGACATTTCCGTGGAGATATCGGAGAGCGCCATCCCCGGGACCCGTTTCCCGGTGGAGAATGCCTTCGATCCTGACGTGGGCACGAACGCGCTCAGCACATATGCCATAACGAATAATAACTATTTTTACCTTGACGTGCAGACACAGAGCGACGGGAACAAGTTCGCAGAGCTGGTGCTGGAGAAGTCGCTGGACAGGGAGCAGCAGGCGGTGCACCGCTATGTGCTGACGGCTGTGGATGGGGGCATCCCGCAGCGGACCGGGACGGCTCTCCTGGTCGTTAAAGTTCTGGACTCTAACGATAACGCGCCCACCTTTGATCAGACTGTGTACTCGGTTAACCTGCGGGAGAACTCTCCCGTGGGCACTCTGGTCATTCAACTGAACGCCACGGATGTTGACGAGGGACAAAACGGGGAAATAGTTTATTCTTTCAGCAGCCACAACGCGCCTCGGATAAAGGACTTATTCAATATTGATGCCAGAACAGGTAGGATAGAGGTGGCGGGTGAGGTGGACTATGAAGAGAGCAGCACGCATCAGATTTACGTCCAGGCTAAAGATCTTGGAGCTAACGCTGTCCCCGCGCACTGCAAAGTGTTGGTCAAACTCGTGGATGTGAACGACAACACACCGGAGATCGGTTTCAGCACTGTGACTGAATCCGTAAGCGAGCAGGACGCCCCAGGCACCGTGATCGCACTTTTCAGCGTCTCGGACCGGGACTCTGGTGATAATGGACAGATGAGCTGCGAGATATTAGGAGACGTTCCTTTCAAGCTGAAATCGTCTTTTAAGAACTACTACACAATCGTGACGGACGGACCGCTGGACAGAGAGAACACAGATTCATACACCATCACCGTGGTGGCCAAAGATAAGGGTCAGCCATCGCTCGCCACCAGCAAGTCCATTAAAGTGCACGTCTCCGACGAGAACGACAATGCGCCCCGTTTTACGCAGGCGGTTTATGATGTGTATGTGACTGAGAACAATGTGCCCGGTGCTTTCATTCACGCTGTGAGCGCTCTGGACCCTGACATAGGACAGAACGCTCTCATTACTTACTCCATATTGGAGTGTGACATACAGGGCATGTCTGTGGACACGTATGTGTCCATAAACCAGGACACCGGCTACCTTTACGCGCTGCGCTCTTTTGATTACGAGCAGCTGAAGGAGTTTAGCTTCATGGTCCAGGCGAAAGACTCTGGTGCTGCCGAGCTCTTCTCAAATGCCACTGTAAATGTGATCATAGTTGACCAAAATGACAACGCACCCACTGTAATAGCCCCAATCGGCAAAAACGGCACAGCCAAAGAGCACCTGCCGCGCTCTGCGGAGCCCGGCTACCTGGTGACGCGCATTGTGGCCATGGATGCGGACGATGGCGAGAACGCACGGCTGTCCTACAGCATCCTGCGGGGCAATGAGATGGGAATGTTCCGCATGGACTGGAGGACGGGGGAGCTGAGGACAGCACGCCGGATCTCTCCCAAGCGGGACCCGCAGGGCTACTACGACCTGCTGATCGAAGTCAGGGACCACGGGCAGCCCCCTCTCTCCTCCTCGGCGAGTGTGAGTGTAATGTTAGTGGACAGTGTGGTCGAAGGCCGCAGCGGAGATCGCGGCTCGGCCTCCAAGGCAAAGGAGACCTCCCTTGACCTCACCCTCATTCTCATCATCGCCCTGGGCTCCGTGTCCTTCATCTTTCTCCTGGCTATGATCGTGCTGGCCGTGCGCTGCCAAAAGGACAAGAAGCTCAACCTGTACACGTGCCTGCTGGCCGGTGAGTGCTGCCTGTGCTGCGGCTCGTGCTGTAGCAGGCAAGCTCGCGGCCGGAAACAGAAGAAGCTGAGTAAATCCGACATCATGTTAGTTCAGAGCACCAACGTCACGTCAGGGGTCGGCCCCGTGGGGCAGGTGCCCGTAGAGGAGTCTGGTGTGGGCGGCGTGGGAGGGGGCTTCGGCTCCCACCACCACCAGAATCAGAACTCCTACTGCTACCAGGTGTGTCTGACACCTGAGTCCGCCAAAACGGATCTGATGTTCCTCAAACCGTGCAGCCCGTCCCGCAGCACTGACACGGATCACACCAACCCCTGCGGCGCCATAGTCACGGGTTACAGTGACCAACAACCGGACATCATATCCAATGGCAGTATTCTCTCTAATGAGGTAAGAGAAGCCTGAATCAGCTTTTGTCGCCCAGGGCTCCACTGAACTCCCCATCACACGTATTCGAACCGTGTTTTAAAGGGTTAACCTCATTTTAAAGATTCTCTAGAAATCAACAGCTGTGACTGCTTCATGTCAAAGTGTGTTATCCATTCAGGTCACGCGCAGCAAAAAGTCTCCGGAAGGATAGAAGTGGTATGAGTTTATTGACTTGGCTGTTCTGCTCTGTGGCCTTTAATCATTGTCATGCGTAATGGTGATTGGACACGTCAATTGTTAAAATCTCATGTGGCCTTTTAGTTTTATTCGCAATGGACTGCTGTCACATCAACCTTTAAATCGTGCGCAATCGGCTGAGTGTGACAGGTTTTGACTTTGGGTATAAAGTTCATCATTTTCCAGGCAGATCACAAAGCTGGGGGGCATATTTCTTTGGAGTGTATGTTTTTATTTCATGTTTGGTGATGTTGGTTTAATTTGATTCATTATGGCACAAGCGCGCACGCTTGGATACGCTTTTTTATTGTTCAAAATGTGACCAGAGTGTGAATATTTGGGTATTATGTGTATATCATATGTATGGCAAGGTTAGGCTCTTATCATAAAGAGTCCAAATAATGTAGAATTCTGGAGGAGAAACATAAAAATAAAAAATTAATCAGAGAGAGTGTCTATCTGGGCGTTGAAGATAGTTTGGTTACATCAGCAGGCGTCTTTAATTGGCCACCCTGAAGCCCAGAACATTTTACTTGATATATTCTTATTAGATTATGGAACATAACCAAAATAAAAGGAGACGAGTTACTTGACGGCCCTGTTTTGTGTTCAGTCTGTGCGTTCTGCTCAGGGGAGCTGTGGAGTTGGGGCTTTTTTGTTGATTGCGGTGTGACTGGAGTGGAGCCAGAAAGCCAGTCACAGCCTTGCCTTTGCTGCGCGTTAAGTATTCCGTGCACGAGCCAGCACGGCAGCACCGTGAACAAAGGTTGTTCAGTTTCAGCAACGGGCGGCTCAATCATTTACGCATTCAATCGCCTCCCCATATAACCCACTCCCCCTCTCCCCCCCTGCTCCCGTCTCTTCTCGCCCACTCACTCGCCAAGTGGATGCGCCGCACCGTCGGCGCAACCGCTCCTTCTAACACAATTACACGTTGACATGCGTATGTGGTCAGTTACATTCCTCTTATCTAATCTGCACCTCCTCCTCCTCCTCATGTATGTATTGATGTGTGTATCTGCCAGCAAAAGTGATGAAATGAATGTTTCTGTGCGTTTTCTCCAGACAAAACACCAACGAGCAGAACTCAGCTATCTGGTGGACAGACCCAGACGTGTCAACAGGTAGTGAAACACACACACACACACACACTGTATTATTACCAACGTGCAAACCAAGTGAGCCACATACCATTCTCCATCAGAGGACCTATAACATCCAATAGGCCTCACGGAGCCACGACCTATTCACATATCAATAAAACTGAATATTACACCCATCAGTGTAGCTCCTGTATATTCCGCATCGTTAATTGTGGTTTTGAGAGGCTACATGGTTCCCAACTTGTCCATAACGTTCATCTTCAATTTGGCATCAGTCCCATAACTGGCAGAGCAGCGCCTATTAAAGCTCTAATGCTGGATTTCATTACATGCCATGTGTAACATCCAATTTAGAGTCTTGACGGCCACCGTGACTGTATTAATGTGGTGTTGATTTCTGATTCCCTCTCCTCTGTCTCCGTCTCTCTGCCCCTCATTTAATCCTCCTCCCCTCCCCAATTTTGTACCTGGACCTCTTTCTCCCTTCTCTCTGACCCGCCCGTGTGCCCTCTCCCTTCACTGTCCTCTCTCAGTTCGGCCTTCCAAGAGGCAGACATCGTCAGCTCCAAAGACAGTGGTCATGGTGACAGCGAACAGGGCGACAGTGACCACGATGCCACCAACCGAGGTCATTCGGCCGGTGAGTCCTCCCGCACATCACATAATTACACTGTCATTTCAGTGCTTTTACACACACACACACACACACACACACTCTCCTAATCTGTTTCCATATTGTGTGTGTGTTTGCGATTGCGAGTGGGATAATGCTGAATTGTTGGTGCGGATCAGTGACTTTTAATTTCCTTAATTTGAGAGTGTGCAAAGGCCCGGGCTCCGGTGTTGCTGGCTGGCTGGCTGGCATGAACAGGCCCCAGAGGTGTTGATTGTATTTCACACCCCGCTGAAAGGGAGGAAAATTTGGGGGAGAGTTCTTTTCTTCCTCTGCCTCTTGTCGCCCACCCTCTCCCCTCCTTTTCTCTTTCTCTTTTCTAACCCCTCTGCCGTTTTGCCGAGTGGTGCTGAAAGGACAGCGACTCGCAGCGAAGGCAGCGTGAGGCCTGTAGCGCTTTAGTGGCACAAATCAATAGGTCCACTCAATGAAAAGCAAAAGGCATGGAAGCTTAAATTGATATAATGAGATGCATTTCAATCAGTCGGTGTATTGTACTGTTGGTTATAGATTCAGCTGATCAAGCACATTAGCAGCTTTCTTTGTTTTTGTTATCCACATCGTTGAAGATTTGGCAGAAGTTGAGGCGACCGGTAAAATGTTGGAATTAGGGATAATTTCCCCATCCACGCACTCACTTCAGATTTATTTACTGACTCTCGTTTCTCTTCTGCGTTTTACAGTGTGGTAGATTTTTTTTATTTATTTATTTTTTAACAAGGCTTTAGGTCTTATCATAAGCCACCCCTTGTTCTCTCTAAAATTCTATTAGGTTAGTACCTGTTTATTGATCAAAGTGGAGTCAGACAAAAAGTAGAGCAATAAAAAAAAAAAAAAAAAAATCTCATTTCATATTGAATTGCCCTTTCCTTCTGAGGGATTGTTCCACACAGCTCGTGTAAGACCCCTGTCTAGACCGGAGACTGCCAAATATCATATCAGTGCTGGGAATACAAATAGAGCAGATTAGATAGGTGTTGTAGGATAGTGAACGGCTCTCATCAGGCTCCACGGTGTTTGACATTATTAATGAACCAGGCCCAACTAGTGAGCCAATATGCAGCAGTCGCAGTGTCACTTCATGCCCTCGCTGATGAAACAGACTGGGAAGGTCAAACTGTGTGAGATTGAAAATGTGGAACTGGAAGAAATCCAAAGGCTAACTCTTTTTTTTTTAATTATTATTATTTAATTGTACTGTGAGATAATATTAACACGGATGTTTGAACATGCATTCAGAGTTGGATATAGTCCGTCAGAATGTGATCCAGGAATATCTGGAACAGCACAGTCATTGCAGTATTTGGCTGCTTTTTTTGCAGTTGTACTCAACAGAGTACATAGACAGAGACACACAGGAAAGAGAAGGGATAACAAGCAATGTAGGTTGTGTGAATATGCGATATCCATCTTAATTTATTCATCTAGCAGTTAACCTCAGACCTCAGTGAGGAATGATGTCCTGGGTCTGCGACTGCATCTTAAAACTCACTATATGTGGACTTCTGCACTGAATTTCTTCTTGCTGGTAACAGAACCGCCTTTATGAACGGATAACATGTTTCATCAGCTTTATTTGGCTCTGAACATGCTCATTTGGCACTGGCCTGGGAGTGTACCCAGTTGGTGCTGTACTTTGTATTTCATATGAGGAAACCAACATTTGTTCCTCATGTTGGATTTAGAAGGGAACAGCTTACCACTCCATGGGAGGTAATATCACACGAATGGTACTTTGGAAAGAAGGACTTGAGTTTCACAGACGTCTGTAAGCAAGAAAACTAGACGGAGCGTGTGTGTGTGTGTGTGTAAAGGTATACCATTGTTTGAATTAATATGTGGGTGTATACATGATACCTGTATGTAATCCACTTGTGTGTGTGTGTGTGTGTGTGTGTGTGTGTGTGTGTGTGTGTGTTTTGTGCAGGAGAAACTAAGGCAAGGTGATGATGTCTGTATTGGAAAGGAGCTTTCCTTTGAGACGGTACTCAGGGCAGCTTAAATGAGAATCAGTTTGGTAGCTTGGCAGGCTGCCATGTATATATTGTCTCAGTATAGGCATACTCATTGCTCATTTGTCTCTCTATGTATATGTGTGACTTATTTCACTGTGTAAACATTACAGAGATGAGAGTGTTGCAGCTTTTCTCATGTGGGTTGTATGCTATGTTTGTCCATGCTACTGTGTGCGCTCACCTATGAGAGTTTGATGTGAGTGCGTGTTCTTCAGTTTTGCATGAAGGTGGTAAAGTGCCAAACTGAGCAAGTCTGAGCCAGGACTATGTATAGACTATGCATATTTATTTATATATATATTTGCATATAATCAAATCCCCATGTGCACATGCATATGCACACATATGTTTAGCATGCGCCGACAGGACACATTTTTGCATTCTATATGCGAGTGCGTGTGTCTGACACACGCATATTCTCTTCCAGGGTTTGTGGCAGGGTCTCATCCTTCATTCTGTCTCCCCCACACGTTGGCTCTCCGCAACACTCGGCTGATCAGTAATTCATTTCTAGAACCTTTGCATAGCAATTATCAAAGGAGGGTTAGAGGCAAGGTTTCCTCACGGGACCGCGCGGCACACTCTCCCTTTTGGTGCACCTCGGAATATTTCAAATCAAGGGAAAACCATTTCCAGTTGGCATATCATCAACTACACCTGCCGTAGCTTCCCGCTCGGCCGCTCGTCTGACACTTTAGAAAATAAGTCTCCTGACGTGGTTTTAAATCAAAGGGACACTGCCTGTGAGGCTGGGATATCAGCAGCTACCTTTAAAAAAGTGGGCAAATGGCTTTTCTGAGAGCACCGTGTCTGGAGTGAGGCACCGCTGCGTCAGGAGCCAAAGAACTATTGATTGACTACCACACCTTTTACCACCCCCGCCCTCTTTTTTAGGTTGTTTGATACGAATTAGACACCGTTTTCCTCATTATTTCCCTCATCACTCTAATAAGAGATGACGGCAAGAGTGAGCAAGCAAAACAAAAAAGGTGACAGATAAGAGAGGATAAAATATTCATCAGCGAAAAACTGTGGCATCTCAGAAACCTTCGATCAGCTGTGGAAGGTGGCGTGACGGGTGGAAGACTGGAAATGATCATTATCATGACGTTTGTTTTGGGGAGAACAACAGCCGTGACAAATGGGACAATTAAATCACTGTGGCAACGGTGTATTAGATGGCTGATTATGAATTAGTGGCGGGCACCGTGTTGCAGTTTCCAATGTCAGTGAGCTGTCAGAGGAATTTAGCATACACGGTTTTGAAACACCGTTCTCCAAGGCTCTAGATACTGACAAAACTTGGGGATGAGTATGTGATCCATGACACTGTAAATAAGGTCTCAGGTTTATTTTCAAAGCTCACATAATGAAAGAAATTAAGAGACAATTTGAATGGAAAGAAGTTGAGGCCGATGCTCACAAAAGACAATAACTGTGCTCAAAGAGTGATGAAATAACGAATGAAATGAATGAAATAGCACAAAAAAGAGAAAAAAGGTCACTTAACCTTACAGTTAAGAAAACATCTCCAGTATTGTAGTCAAGAATTACATCAGACGGAGGCTGCAATGATTATTTCAGAGTCAGAAAATAGTTAAAAATTCTTCTAAATTGCTTGTTTTATCCAACCAATGGTTTAAAAACCAAATATATTCAGTTGGCAATCTTGCTAAGACAAATAAGATCAGCAAATCCTTGTGTTTGTGAAGCAAACTCGGAACATTACCCAACTTAAAGAATGACATAATAATTCAGTCAAAAGTAATAAGACCAGAACACTTCTAAACTGTACATCCTCTGATGGCGACGTTTTGAAGTTCACACTCAAGCGTCAAATCCAAAAGGAAAGTATGCCATTGTGACATGAAAAGGTAAAAATCTATCGCTTAAAAAACATCGCCTCATTAAAAAAAATCAATTTGAATTTAGCTTCTATCAGGTGGAGATGTCACCTCTTCTTCTGAGCTGACTGGCTTGTTGAATATCAATAAAAAAAAAATAAGAGTCAAAGGAGAGAAAGACAAAGATCAATCCATTTGATTAACTAATTCAATAGACTACTTCGATCTCTGCAATGTGTCTTTCTTGTCTCATGCTAAGCATTTAAAAAAAAAAAAAAAGACCTTTTTTATAACTTGGCTAAAGTCGATGAAGAATGGAGTGCATTTAATTCAGTGTGGAAACAAATCAAAACCACACTAAGAACATGGAAAGCAATGATTACCCATACACATTTTGTTGAGTGTCTTGATGAATATCTTCTATGAATAGGCTGTGCTTTGTGAATGAACTGAATAGCAAAAAAAAAAAAAAAAAAAAAAAAAAGTGTTCCCAACCCTGAAATGGATGAAAGGGCAACACGAGCCTTCTTCATTTCAGTACAAAATACATATGAATACACTTCAAATTCGCTGAGAGATAGCTGTTTTTGTTGTACTCATTTGCCAGAGAGGGGCCTTGGATATGTATTACTGAAGTTGAAAACATGAGGCATTAGGACTAATGGAAATTTTGGCAGTCCTGGGAGTCATAAAAAACATGGTTTGGCCATGAGTAACACACATATCCTTTCTGCCCAAAGATTTAATGTCAGTGAACATCTGCTCCAGTCAAGCTGAAACTCCCATTAAAAAACACAAAATATGATGTGAAGCTATGTGTTGATAATGCTGACAGGAAGCTCAACTGTTCTGAATCTGATCTGTGACCAGTAGTTATAGCTACACAGTTCTCTAATGTTATACAGAACTTAAACCACACCATACACAGATGCATGTTTTTACCAAAAACTCACATCAGCCAAACTTATTTGGACGAGGAAACGTGTCATCACTGCAAAGTTTCCCTGTGAAATGTTGAATTGATGGTCAGTCATACTCAAACGGAGTTATCCTTCCAAATAAGCCACGACCCTGTCCACGGAAAATTGCTAGATAACATTAGTAAAACCAAGTGGAGAGGTCATAAAAGCTCTAATGCATGTGCTCTAATATCCCAAAATATGACTAGCCTAACCTTTATTTAGGTCATATTGGACACCTCGTTAGCCAGACCGAAAGTTGCTAATATGGTTCAGATAAACACAGCTAACAATCAGGCCCTGATGATGGTTAAAATTAAGAAAATGAGAAAGCTGTAATGGCCCAGAATTACCCCTAAATGATGCAGGGATGAGGACTCAGTATATGCATGCTTGTATTAGGTAGTCTGGCCAAGGCTTTATGCTGCATTATGGCTCACTGCATTCAAAGACTAAGTGTTGAAAAGTGTACAAACCAGAGATCAATAATAAGTGGTCAACCAGAACCTTTGCTCTAACAATATCCAAGGGGTGATATTAATCAAACAGACACTATTAGGGCAAGTGGCCATGTTGGCTCTGCTTCTCAGCCCAGTTGCTGTGGAACAAACATCGAAAATGGTAGCTGCCTCTCAGAAACTCTGAACAAATTTCTCTGTCTGTCATTACTGGATATGGCTGGAACCATGTTGCTCTGTTTGGGCCCTGGGAGGTCTCTGGTTTACTCATCACAGCCTCTCTGGCCAACTCGTGTAAGGAAGCTATGCTACTCCCCTGCCGTCCTGAGCTGCTGTCCAAATATTGACGTTTTGTGTCTGCGTTCTCTCCGGAACAGTGGAGGACAAGATGAAAAACAGAGGTATGGATAGAAGACACCCTCCACCTGGGGGACGAGAAGTGTTTGTTTTTTTTTTTTTGCTTCTTTTTTATGAGCGAGGGAGAAAAGAGGGAGATAAAGAGAGAGGAAGATGCGGGCAGAGAGGATTAAATGTTGGAGAAAATAACAAGAGACAGAGACACCGAAAGACTGAAAGAGACACAGAGGGACTAATAGAGACAGGAGAGGGAGGGGTGAAACAAACAGACGAATGAGTGCAGGGAGCAGCAGATATATACCCACGAAGTGAATTCAAACACGAGGCTCATGTTTTCCCAGGATTTGTTTTCCTTCATTTCCCCGCTCCCAGTTGCTAGATGTATGTCAGCCAGCGCAATTAGTCAAATCACACCAACGTGGGATTTCGGAAACACGCAGAGATGTAATAAAAAAAAAACAGAAGAAGCAGTCGAGAAAAAAAAACGAACAGAAGTGCTGATTGCTTATTAGCAAGTAGATTATGTTTGCATTGTGTAGCGTCGTTTACATCGCCCTGTGTCTGTCTGTCTGTGTGTGTGTGTGTGGGTGTGTGTGTGTGTTGGTGTGCGCGCAAGAGTGCATGCTGTGTGTGTTCTTCCTGCCTGATGAGGTCACGATGAGAGATAGGGCTGCTGGCAGGGCCTGTCATTGCCAGTCACCGTTTTGGTTGTTGTTTTGCTTCCTGCCCGAGGAAGAAAAAGGTGCTTCACGGGAATCAACAGCCACTGGGTGTCACGCGGTGTCATGGCCTGTCTGTCTGTTTACCCGTGTACATTTACATATCTTCGCGTTAAGACAGTATTTTTTAAGCGGGTGTGTGTTTCCAAACACGTATGTTGATGTCGCTACTTTTTGAGCCGGCAGGCAAAATTCCCTGAGTAGTTTGGGTGCGTGTGACAAGAGATTCTCCGAGCCTGATGTACGGTTAAGAGTGACTGCTGCAGACTATATTTACCAATCATCTCCAGAGCACAATACGCCTGCTAAATAATATACTGAGATATGAGAAATATGGAACACACTTAGCTTTCTTAATCCGTTGACATTAACTCTGCATCTTTTTTTTTTTTTTCTGTATGCATGTCTGTGTCTGTCTGCACAGTCGTGTTTGGTTTTGCACCTGTGCTTCAGTCCCTCTGCTGATTTGCTGGTTGATTTAGAAGCGTGTGCATGGTGGCTACTGACTGCTTTATCTGTGCAACAGCACATACTTGATTGGAGGGCCTGAGGTCAGCACCCTTGTGTGTCGGAGGAGGAAATTCATTTGCAATAAGTCAATTAAAAGGTTAAAGACTAACTGTAAGGTGGGAATTAGCAGAAATACCATGGTTTATATGTTAGTTCTTGGAGCGCATCGGAGGGTCTGAATTAGCATTTACACAGATCTCGAGTTGCTTTGCTCTTGTAGGAAATTGCTTGCTTTTGTTCTCTGATCACGGCTTCTCTTCTAGCGTAGAGAGCTTGACATTGACAAAAGTAACCAACATGTGCTTGGCGGTGATAAAAACAAACGGACCCTTTTGGCTGCGAAAGCACTGACTGGTGCTGATTCTGTGGGGCCAAGGCAGATGAGACAGAGGTAAACAGACATATTTAAAACTTGCTGAATCAAACACAAATAAAATATAAAGAAAGTAGCTGTCAGCTCTTATATGCAGCTATTTGCCCTGAAATCCATTTTTTTTTTCTGCAGTTTCTCTCAAGCAAATAACCCAGAAGAGTTCAGAAGCTGGTTGTAGCCGCCATATGTCCCACTGGAAAACAAGATTGTGCTGTTAATCCTTGGTTGATGTAACTAACTCTATCAAACTGGAAGCATAATTTGACAGCCACAGTTTTCTTACATTCTCTACATGTATTCTTATTCATTATTAAACAGATATGCTCCAGCCCCACGTGGCCCTGGATAGTTAGATAAGAGGGTATAGAAAGAGTGTGGCTGGATGGATGTTGAAAATATCTCCCTATGATCGGGTTGAAGTACATAAAAGGCTAATGTTTAATTGAAGATTTGTTCACTTCTGGTGCTTAAATCAAATTCCTCTTCCTCTCTGTGTAACCGGTCTTCCAGCTCCATCTGCAAGGTCCTGGTCTCCCCCTGTCTTTTCTGGCCATTGCTCTTTCCATCTGCGACCGCCCAGGTCTCCCCTCTCCTTCCTTATGGTTCCTGCAGTCTTGCTGCTTCTCCTGCCTGCTGTCTGTGAAATCTGTGACTCCCCCCGTCTGTTTGGCCCTCGTCGTCCCTTGTCTGTGAGCATGTCTCCTCTGGCTCTCTGGCCAGTGCACAGTCTTTGTTGCCTGTCTCGCTCCCCGTGAGGCCTGAATTAGCAACACGATTAGATCCACACAATGCACACATACGCAAAAAATAGAATCAGCCACAGTGGTGGTTCTGAGACGATGTGTTGACAGGGCTGTTGTTAATAATGCACTGGTTGGTATTTATATGTGAACTGGATGGTATTTGCAGTTAGAATAACTTGGAATATTATTATTAATTAAATCACAGATATAAATGTGTTTTGATTTCATATTTAGTAGCTGCTTTGGTTGGATTTTTGTGCTGATTTTCCTTCCTTTTGGTCTTCAATGCTGATTTTCAAGGGTTCATTTTTTTTTTTTTTTGGTTTCAGCAGCAGGGGGACACAAGAAGGAAAACACAGACACACAAGCAGACAAAAAAAAATATATATTTATACACTTAAATCAGTCTACTTCCTGTCCCACTGCTGGTTTTCATGCAAAAAAAGGAACGGTTTATATTTAGTCATACATATATCTCTATATTTAATTGTGGTTACGTTAAGTTATAGCGCACAGTAATAACTGAAGGCAAGTCATTCTGTATGAGCATATCAACAATTTCAAACAGCTCCTCTGCTGTCTCATCCGAACTATGGTGGCTAGACAGAAAGAGGACACAGTTCAGAGAGATTTGAGAAAGAAAATCGACCTGAAACAACAAAAGCGAGTGGAACAAAAAAAAAGAATTTCAAAAGGTGGGCTCACCTCCATGCCTAGTCATCATAAGAAGACCAGTTCATATGATTTCACCATGATAATGTAGTATTTCCAATACACAGTTTGTTTGTTTTTTCTCAATGTTTTCGTCTCAGACTTGTTAAATTAGCGTCATATTGCAAGAACATGTCTGAAATGCACAGACCAGTAGAGCGGCGGCATCCAATCTGACAGAACAAACAAAACAAAAGTGAAAACTGTGATGAAGTGCGCCGCCGTTTTTTATGACTAGTGACGCTTTCTCCGTACTTGCTCCTTGAGATAATCCATAATCTGTGACAGGCTGATATTTTGAGATTCAGTGTTAATATGCAGGGGAGGAGAAGGTTGAAAGGACACGGAGTGGAGTGTTTTTGTTTCCTTTAAAGCTGCAGGTAAAGGTGAAGCTGCAGTAGGAAAAAAAAATCTTTACCATCTTATATCTGGCACATAATATTTTTTATGTTTTCAGACTGCATTGGTGTGCTTGTATTGATCTTCCTAATTATTAAAAGGTGATATATGGTATTCTCCCACTTCTCTCATGAGACATTATTCCTTTGTCTCCCTCTCTTTGTATACACTCTGCATAGTCTTATCTTCCTCTGTAGCCTGATATCTATTGATATGTATATGCTTACACTGCATTGTTTGTGTGCACACACCTGCTTCTACTAATAGAGAAACAGTTGCATTATCAGGTGGAGGGATCAGTAGAATAGATTTGTGTAAGTGGGCCCTTTGATCTGAAGCCCTCTCAGCCTCAGGGAATTACAGATTATAGTTTGTCCGCTCTCTTTGTTTCTCTATCTTTTCCCCCCCAATTTATCCTCCTTTCCTCTTCCCACCCTAAAATGCTCGTCTCCTGCTTTGATCCCGTCATTCCGACGCTTCCCCACATTGTCCCGGCTCGGCTGGAAAACCGGCACAGCTACACAAATGCAATCTGCACACCGAGCAGAGAATGGCTGCAGAGTCTCATTACTATGATGACTCTGTTCATGTCTCTGGTTCCTTTCTCTCCCCTTTTATAACGTCTCTCACACTCTTATTTCCCCTCGCCCTGCTCTCTTTATTCTCTCTAAGAGAGTGTAATTAACATAACTGGTACCTCTTTCATGCCGGCCGTGTGTGTGCGTTATTCTATTATATCATTTCAGATGTTAATTTAATCTTTTTTTTATGTTGCTGTTTTGTTTTTTGGCAGTAGCTCTGTGTCAATTACACACTTTGTCGGCTTGTATAGGGATGATTGACATTAGAGTGTGATTGCGCGCACACTGAATATTTTGTAGGTTTTTGTGACGCGTTTCTTAAGGTAATTGCGTTTTTTTTGTGTACGGATGATGGAATATGGATTCACAGTTTATCTCTTGGTGTTTGGGAATCAATTGTGAGTCTGAGGATGTTGATGTGGAGAGGGGGTGAAATGTTTTCGCAACACCACATCACTTTGATTGCACATTTCATTTGGAATGAATGAGGTGAGGAGGAAAACAAACAATTCGCTTCATCAATGTTGGCCTTGTCTCTTTGATGAATAGCTTTTGCTGCACTTTTTCTGCTCGCGACATTGGCAAATGATTGCTAACTTATGTTCTCTCTTCTGGTCTCTTTCTCCCATCTCCCCCTCCGTCTCGACTTTCCACTTCAAATATCTATACCGCTACCTTTTCTCTGTTTTTTCCATTTTACCCATCATCCCTTATATCTCTGTAATCTTCCATTTCCACCTTTCCATCCCTCCCTGCTTCACCGCGCCTTCATTTTCCATCCCTCGATCTGTACCTTGTCTGCAGGCGCTGACCTGTTCTCCAACTGCACGGAGGAGTGCAAGGCCCTGGGCCACTCCGACCGCTGCTGGATGCCGTCCTTCGTGCCATCCGACGGGCGCCAGGGGCCGGACTACCGCAGCAACCTGCACGTACCCGGCATGGACGCCACGCTGCCCGACACTGAGGTACCCTCGTCCGTCAACCTCTCCGACCAACTCACCATGACCTCGTCCACCGCTTCGTCCAACGATAGGTCATTCTCCACCTTTGGCAAGGACGGTCAAAGGTCACAGTCACAACACAGCCTTCACCATCACCTCCATCAGCAACAGCAGCAGTACAGCTCCAGCACGCTAGAGAGGAAAGAGTATGATAGGGGGACCCTACCGTACAAACCCACCTTTCTCTGTGAGTATCAGTATGAAAGTTCCCTGGGACCCTATGACTTTGGTCTGGTCCAGTACAGATACTAAAGGAGGGGACGATGAATCTGCCTCTTGATTCTGATCTGGACTTTTTATGTTGTTCATCAATTTTTATTTCTTCTATTATGAAGGATTTTTTTTTATTTGAAATACGGCTTTATGTTTCTTTGTATTTTTTCGTTTTGGTTTTCTTTGTAAATTATAATTTCTTTTGGCGAATGTAAAATGTAATACATCACTGCTAACTCCCCTTCTCCAAAACCCACTTTGAAAAATTGAATCTAACCTCCATCATAAATACCTAAATACTGTTTGTAAACATGTGACTTATTATAAAATAATAAACAAAATTTAAATCGGACCCGTGTTAAACTGCTGTGGCCCCTTTTTCTTTCTTTTTTTCCCCCCTTTCTCTAAATTTACCCTCGAAATTCTCTCCTCAAGCCTTTTTTTTTAATCTGATGCTCATATAAGTAAAGGTCAGCAACACAAGCACACCTCATGCTTCGATTCTAGCCATCTCCACACACCTCGACAATTAAATGCTGCGTATAGCTGAAGACATTATTTGAGTGTACAGTTAGGGAATATAAGGTAGATCATCGCATGCCTGTGAAGGACATCTCTTTCCATTTGCTCAACAACTGAGTTTTTGCTCGAGCGTGATGACTTCCCTACTGAATAGCTCGAAAGGTGAAACACACAACCCACGCTTCTGCTTTTTTTCACAAGGATTGAAGTCCATTTTGTTCTGAAAAGGAAGTCTCGAGTATCTATACTTGTTTGCCTGCGGATCAATATCTGACATAAAGAATGGTGGGTGAGGTGGGCCGTCAACCCCGAGGTCAAGATTCTTCAGTTGGAAAAGTCACGTACACAAGTTTGTGCAAGATTGGAGAGGGGGGGACTATTACAATACGAGGAGGGTTTAATTTGATAAATGAAATATATTGATGTCCATTGGAATAAATTCAGCTTACATTTGTGAAGAAGCAGAATGAGGATCTTTAGAAAAGGATGGCAGGACCCTTCTTGCTGCTTTCAATTGCTTTCCAAGCTTCACATTACATGAATATTCTATTAGCTCTAAGAGTAGAGAATGGATTCGATATACACATTCAGTAGAGAAGTCATTTCCAGTCAAGTCACCACCACCATGTTAACCACCATCCTCCATGATACTGCATGCTGACTGTGGGCTGCCTCTCAGGTAAACGATGAGCAACGTAACTTGCTTATTTTTTATTTATTTATTTATTTTTCCTCCTCTTGTTTGCGACTTAGCAAACACAGCCAAGCAATCTTCCTCTTGCACATCAGGTCTGTGAGAAAAAAAATAATTTCTGTTTAGCCTTTAGGTGCTAGAGCCTGCTTTGCTCCAAATAAAGCTGCCTGCGCGTCTGCTCATCTCGTTTGCCTCGCAGGGTTAGGATAAATGCACTCCACATTCGCTCAGTCCAAAACTCACAACTTTATTATATTTCATTTTACTTTTTTTTTTGATTTACGATTCCACCCGTTCTTCCTGGTCTGTTGAAATAAATTGACCCTACTGCTGCCACGGCAAAGGTTTTGTTGTTCATCAGTCTGTAAAAAATATGAGACTAGTCCCAGAGGCTGAGGCTGTATTAACCAACAGGCATCAGGTTCTATTTTTAAAAATAGCACCGTATGCTACTACTGGCTACGGCAATGCTCTGATCACCAGGGTTGCCTTGATAAAGGGTTTATAAATGTTTAATGATCCATTTATAGATAATTAATGAAGCAATTAGTGCGCTGTGTATTTTCTATGCATGCATTATGTAGCCACCGAATTTTGAACGTTTATCCTCACTGATGGACATGTTTTTACTACATTCCCAAATTAGTTTTACCATTACACTGCGAGGACCGGCCCTTAAGGCTATATAAATAACTTCAGAGAAAGTCCTTTGTGGCATGTATCCTTCAAGAGATGGTATTTCGAGCCGGTTGTGTCACTAAAAAGTCTCAAGGGAAAGCGTGCCATTTGTCTTAACAAGTGTGTTCTCTCTCTTTGCAGCCCGCAAAAGGATTTGCTAGCTCGTTCCACGTGGACCTGTCGGAGACAGCGTGAATTTCTGTACTAGACCACCAACACTGATGCTAGAGACAGCGAAATAAAACTAAACATACAGCAACCTGGACAACAGCAACCTTGGTTAAGCTTCATTATCTTGGGTGGCGAACTGTAACAAAGCCTTGGCGGTGGTCGCCAGGGGAGGAGAGGAGAAATACATACTGAGTAGCTGTAAACCTCTAGATATCTGAGGAGCAATCCAAGGCCTTATATCCTCTCAGCAGGACTGAGACCGGGGCCGCAACACTCGACATGTGAAAATTATAAAGTCATCAGCAGAAAGAAGAGAGGAACTGAAACGGACAGAGGAATACAAAACAAGAAGAAGAGGAACCGATTCACTCACAGAGGTGTTTTGTTTGATTTTTATTTTTCGTTTTTTGGACTGAGGAGTTAGCCTCTAGAGATCTGTGTGTGCCTGTTTACATGAAGAAGAAGAAGAAAAAAAAAAACAAAAAAAAAAACAAAACTAATGTTTCTGTACAAACTTCAACCAATGTCACACGGAACCCTTTAGCTATTTCTATGGTCACCACTAAGCCAACTGTACAGAGACTGTGTGGGGGGGTCAACAAAGGAGACTGACAGTGAGAGATAAAGCGAGACTGAGAGAGAGACGGATGATTAGACAGAGCGAGAGAGTGTGTGTGTGTGTAAGTGTGTGTGTGTGTGTGTGTGTGTGTGTGTGTGTGTGTGTGTGTGAGTGAGTGAGAGAGAGAGAGAGAGAGAGAGAGAGAGAGAGACAGACAGAGAGAGCAGGTGTTGTACAGGTATAAAATGACACAGAAAAAAAAAAGAAGGAAAAGGGGAGAAGCAGAAATGATGTGCAGTACTCTAAATTCTGCATCTCCGGTTTTTTGACTTGACTGTCTTTATATAACTTATCTTTTTCGTTTCTGTTGTTCTTTCTGTGTGGTTAAAGTGTGCAGACTCTAATGTATTCCAACTTACCGTTACAGACAGGAACATGCGGTCCGGAGATGGGGTTCAGTCCTCTTTCAGGTTTAGCCACTTCAGGAAGGAGATTTTTTAAACATATACGCTGTGTAGAGAAAGGAGATGAAACAATCGTCATTCTTAGTTGATCAGTAAACTCTCACAAACGAATGTTCTCATTTCTAAACTCGTGATTAACAGTTCTCAAGTTCCTTCCTGAGCTGACTGCACAGAAAGTGAAATGACCCTTTAACCAGGATGTGGTTCCCTTGATGCCATTGGCCTATACATAAACAATCAGACACACTCAGTGGTTTTTATCATGTGTGCAAAGTGTTTACTGTGCTATTTTAAAAAGCTTATAAATGAATATAAATCTATATATAACTATATATATACAATATACTTTTTTCTGAAAACTGTGTAACCATTGGTTAGTTTCTACACCTCATAATGTCATTCAATCTAATAATACCAAGTGCTACAAAATCAAGACTTGTATCAATTAAAAGGAGGAGGAGTGCTTCAGCCTAAAAAGCAAACTCCTTCACACCAACCAAGGATTAAGTTGATGTTCTTATTTGATTGTTACTTTTCACCGTTTACAGACGCTGGGCCTTGTTGTGTGTAGCGAAGACACCCGTTGAGTTGTTTTTGGCCTGTTGTGTAATTTTTACTAGCAGACTACGTGTTCATGTACAGGAAGGGGTACTATCACAATCGAGCTAGATATCAAAGGTTTTACAATCATACATGAGAGGCATACACAGATAAATGTGGACATAAACAGGCAATACTTGGTGAAGCGCAAAGTATTGCAAATACACACAGACATACACATTTGCACACACACATACACACACACACAGGTCAAGTGGTGATAAATAAACAGTGTCATTGAAATTCTCTAATGTGTGTTTTGTCGCGTTCTCATAATATCATGTAACTGATCAGTGAACAAGAAGTCTACAGCCAGGCTAGCAAGCGGCTCTGCGAGGGTGTACATGATACAGCATGTTATCATGCTCAAAAGGAGAATGCTAGAATATATGCCAAGCAGATATAATGTCTTCCATCTTAGGTTAGGGTGTTAGCATGCTAAAATTTGCTAATTAGCATTAAATAGCACAGCTTAGGTTGATGGGTTTCTCAAATATTTCATCAGAAACCAAAAGTATTGGACAACTTCATATTTTGACCAAATGAAAAGTTATTTGTTGCAATTGTTTGTACAAAAGACCTCATGGTGGCGCTTGTTAAAAAAGTTAGCGGATCACCAGAGTCATTCGCATTCATCATCTGGACCCATGGATGTTTGTACAAATTCTATAGATATTTTACAGGATAAGAGAAAGCTTTGACCTGCTGGTGTCCGAGGGAAAGTCAGGGGATTACTAACAACTGTGGGGTTTATCCTCTGGGGAACATGAGTGAGTGTACTAAATTTCATAGCAGTTCATCCAATAGCTGTTGAAACATTTCACTTCAAAAAAACAAAAACAAAAACAAACAAACAAAAAAAACATGTCAATCAGCTGGGTGGAACTAGAGTTAAAGTCAGGGAATCAACAAAGTCAGTGGGATTTTCCTCTGGGGACCTTGGATGTCTGTACCAAGTATTTAGGGCAATCCATCTGATTGTTGTTGAGATATTTCAGTTTGGACCAAAGTCATGGACATCGTCATCCCTAGAGCCATGCCACTAGCATGGCTAAAAATAACGTTGTAAACTTGGAATAAAGTGACTCCTTTGTCACAGTTGGATGAAACATGCTGAACCATTTTTCCAGTCAAAGCAGGGACCTGCCCATTGCTTTAAATCATCACAGAGCACAGCCACTGTTTTCACTGTTGTTTTTAGCACATTAATTTTCTTAAACAGATTCAGCTATCCCAAAAGAATCCCATGGACTTTCAAGATGTAATCACCATGGTTTTGCTCTACTTTCCTCATTTGCTGACCTCAATAGCTCATCAAAAAACTTTTCTGGTGCCTGTCACTCTAGCCTTCTGTCCATTTCCTTAAAAAAAAAAAAAAAAAAAAGCCATCCCCCTACATCCCAATCCCAGGCCTGGCACAAGATCATAGACATAAGAAGAAGAAGAAGGAGAAGGAGAAGAGGAAGAAGAACATTGGAGTCTGGAACTACTGCTGCAATCTGAAGTCTGGGGTCATGGGGGAGACACTGCAGTCCGTCACTTGACAACCTAAAAACAGAGACGATGTGTTTGTGTCTATCACAGGACATCTGTTCTTTAACGAGGAGGATACATGTGACCAATGCATGTGCTCTTCTTGTGGTTGCCTCCTTGGATAACTGGCCTTCGGGGTTCTGATTAAAATCTCACCCAAACACAATTCACTGTATGTTTATGAGACTGGAAAATGTGGGAAAGAAAAAAAAAAAAAAGAAAAAGCAAGAGGTCATAGCTTGGTAGGACCATGTTATTAAGGGGGTAAAATATTGGTAACCACAGGGTAAAACTGTGGTTTTTCTTGATTTGGCGGTTACCATCAAAATATTCTCTCATCTCTGTTATTACTCTAATACGATTTTACACTGATATTCCCCTATTATTACTGACAGAATTACTCTAATTATAACCTGAGCCTTTTCTCATTGTTATTAAACGTGTTATTACCATTGCAATACCCAACTATTACCCTGTTTTGCCAACCTGATTAGTGCATCGCTGGGAATAATTTTGCCTAATTAGAATACTGTCTGGAGTTAGAAAAGAGTTCTGGTTTTGATGAGGAATTGTCTTATCAATGAATAAGTAAGCAAGTCAAAAGGTTGGGGAACGCTTGTAGGTTTGTCTGACGACATCAGTTGAGACTGTGAAGTGTTTACAGCTGTTCTGAACTGCCACACTTGAAGCCAGGGTGAAAAGCTTGCCTTTTAAAAAGAAGCAAGATGCAACAGTTGCCTTCAGAAGAGGCAGTACACAGTAAGCTGCCTAGGGCTGCAATTTCATTCACATATTTTATTATTATTATTATTTATTTTTTTTTTTTTTAAAGTAGCATAATGCATCACTGATAAAGTACGTTATTTACTGATAAATGTATCTTCATAGTAGATGAAGAAATCTTTCCTGAAATGTTTCCTTCAATCAAATACTGGGCACACAAGTCTAAGAATCTACCCCAAGCATTCAGTGCCAGTTTCAGATACTTCACAGTTTGCAATGCTACAGAAACATTTCAGACATTACTTAAAAATCTATTTGGAGTAAAATGCAGTCCTGGACCATGATACATTGTTGAGCGATCAAGAGTGCATCAGGCTAGAATTGATTTTGATTTGTCTGACACCCATCTTCAGAGCTACCAAGACAGAAAGAAAGTGTAGGCAAACATCTTGACTTCACAGGGCGAGCCAGACGACCTGCGGGTGGAGACTGACATTCTATCAATGGCTGTGAGTTCACCTGATCTGGTTGTCCTTCAAGGCGCCTCCATGGCAGACAGAGAGAATAAGAGTCATTACAACTGAATCATCTTGTCCATCTCTTCTCTTCTCTCCATACAAGGTTGAGTGAGGTGACCTAGCTGTCTGTCTGAGCCTCAGAGCCTGTCCTTCATATTCTTCCCCTGGCAGACGCACTTCATTACTCTGGCTAAATAGACTTTCAAGAGACCCCATCAGCCATCATTTACACAACCTGGCCCTATCACCTTTCACCACGGCCATCTCATCAGACATGCACACCCTGCTATTCACACATGCACTACATGGCACACCCATGCAGACCCGCATGTACAAACTGGACGCACATATTGCTTCTCCTTCCTCCTTTGCCTTCTTATTCCTCGCCATCCTATCAGTCATCACGCACGCACATACACTTTCAGACACATACACACATATACTCAGGCATCCTTGGGCTCTATTCCCCAGCCACCTCATCAGGCAAGACCAGACAGCTATTACAGCGTGCGCTCCGATGCCCATTTCTCCTCCCATCTCTTTCCTTATCTGCTGGCTGGCTTGGACTGCAACAACCTATTGACCTGAGACGTAGCCTCGCTGCCCCGTTGACCCGCACATACTCTGTGAGCGTTTAACGGAATGCCTGCTATCTTTTCACCCGCCAAACTCCATCCAACAACTGTTCATTTTATTCATTTCACCTCAGGCAGGAAGACGGGTTTGACATTGTGTTTGCCACCTGGGCCAAATAGTTGTCTGGATTGTCACGATGTCAGGACGTTACAGAAGAGCAATGACCTGTCAGCACGAATCAGTTTCAGTTCACTTTCCTGAACTCATCACACCTTCAAACTTATAACCTAAAACAGTCATTTGAATGCATGATGTTGCATCATAAGTCCAAAGATTACTTTTTAATTAAATTAAATTAAATCGCCTCAAGAAATGAATCCTCTGAATGTCAATGTTTTCAAAGTCAGAACAAACCATATTTAATTATATTTTAGATGAAACATGATGTGGTTAATTAATCTGTGGTTTACACATTCTACTTTTATTCATGTTTCCTATAGTTCTCAGGTCTTATTAGAGATGCTGTTGACAGCTTCTTGTACAGTCTGATAACACTGTGAACAGACTGTACCAAAAAGACATTCTGGTCGAAATTACCTTCATCTCTGCTTTTCTTATCTGTTTCCAGGAATGAATGGGAGTCAGGTACTCTTTCCTAAGATGACCTTCTCCAAACCACTGAAGCCAGAGTTAGTTCTATCTTCACATATTGTATCCTCTGCGAGACTCCTGAAACTAGTGATTGCATGCGTGTCTAGCATCCACTCACAGCAATAAAACTGTGCATAAATCTATAAGACTCAAATAACATATTTTTGATTGACAGGTTGATTTTAAAGCTGCATTAATCAATGTTTTTTAATATAATATTACGAATAATTTACCCTTTTGCAGTTCTGAGTTTTATGGACTGTGTTGACATTTTTTAGCTAGGCAGTAGGCAGCTGTTCAGCAACAAAAGCTCAGATAAATCCAGTTTATGCTAACTAAAGCTAGCTTCACATACATGCAAATGCACCTTTAATAGATGTTTACGTGTATTTTGCAATCGGACATAACTTCACAATAATTTCAGGTTAAAACGAATAGTTCAAAATTTAGGGAAATCCAAAGGATAGTTCAAGTATGAAGGTGGAGCCAGAAAAAAAAAAAAAAAAAAACTTACTTAGCTTAGCATACAGACTGAAAGCTGGTTAGCAGTCGGGCTCTGTCTAAAGGTAAATGATTTGCCTAACAGAACATCTAAATATTACTAATTAGCAGGTTATTTCTTGTTAGTTGAATTCATTAACAATTCAAAATATTAAAAGGTGTGTGTTTTTACAGGGAGTTACATAATGGAACTATTTTTTTGGCAGGGTGGAGTGACTTACTGGATCACTGTAAGGTTATATGCTACCAGAGGCTCCAGGAAGTCACTGCCCCCGCCGTTGCTCAGATTGTTAGCCGGCTAGCTGTCCCCCCAGTCAGCTTCCAGTCAGCTATTCAGCAACAAAAGCTCTGATAAATCCAGTTTATGCTACCTGCCCAACACCGAACACCGAAGTTAGATAGACTGTGAACACAGTGGAGCATTTAGCAGAGCTAAAAGGGGTTAGCCTAAAGACTTGCTCCTGTCTACAAAATGCAACTGTTTGCTAACATGACTTTCAAATGTGATAATGCGAGGCTCAAGTGACCAAACATTGATGAATCAAAATGTATCAAGCATTTCTACTTTAACGCTAATTCCCTATTTGACTGTCCATGGCCTACACATTTTTCTTCGTAACTGAGGATAGCGTGCTGCCACAACGAAAATGCCAGTGGACAGCACTTAAAATGACAATTCTGTATATGTCACCCTGCTGGGCTCTGTCAAACCAGGGCAAAAAAACAAAACAAAAGATTTTTTAGCTGAGATCACATTTACTCTGCTTTTTCAATAACACCATGCACACAAATACAAACACACTCACAGGCCCTGAAACATCTTGCCCTCAGCCACCATCCCCTCTCATTCTATATTCTGGACAGGAAGTAGTGAGTTGGTAACCTGGGGTGACGGAATCAGGCCTCTGACTCACGCCTTGACCTCAAGGGGGGAACAACCCAGTGGAGGACAGACCTCAGCCTCCAGCGCTAGGCTAATGCAACATGCCTGACAGAGACAAACAGGCTAACCGCAGAGCTGGGATGACTACTATAAAAGAACAAACATCACTGAGAGCAAGAGCTGCCTGCATGCAAAAGCAAAAAAAAAAAAAAAAAAAAAAACAACAACAAAAAAACAAGAGAGCAGGGTTAATGCTGGTATGATAGTTGAACAAGAACACAGCCTTCATGGATGCAGGGAAAAACAAATTCAATTTTAGAGGTTGTTAAAATGGAATTCAAAATCAACAACTTAAGAAAAGTGAGGTTTTGTGACTTGACTACCGAACACCACGCTGCATAATAAGACAAAACCAATCGAAAGTGTGGAAGCGTATGTAAATACAGGCCACAAAAAAGCAAAACTCACACACGCAAAAAAACAGACAATGCGTGCCTCGTTCCCAGCTGTCATGAAAACAGCTAAAAACAGCATCAGTAAAAGCTAAACAGAAAATACCTGACCAGCTGGAAAAAAGAGAAAGAGTTCAGTCAGAGAAAAGAGAAACGCTTGAGTTGCTGACTCAAAGCCTGGCATTCATTTCAAGGAGATGTGTCAGGCAGAGGGAGAGGGTGTTGGTGGGGGCAAAGAGGTCTGCTGTAGGGTGGTGTAACAACAAAGCTAGTAGCCTCTAGAGACCAGCCTTATCTGACGCCTTGTCTCTGCCCCCCCTCCCCAGCTCCCAACCCTGCGGATGCAGGTGCAGAGATGCCAAGTGAAACATGAGGGCAGGCTTCTTTTCTTTCCAGTCGTGCCCCCTCAGAAGGAGAACACCTGGTCCCCAAAGAGGGGGAGAATGGGGAAGGGAGGGGACGATCTAGGCATAGCCACTCCCGCTGTATGCCTACTTCTTTTCCCTCTCTCACCACCTTCCTTATATTCAAGCCTCTCCTCTCCTCTCTTCTACCTCCCTCCCTCCCTCCTTCCTCCTGTTCCGCTGTCTAGCTCTCAGCTGTCAGACTGAGAAATGGCAGGCGAGACAGGGGTCTTCTGCCTGGGGAGATGGGCAAGAGAGGACCGAGGCCTCCAGACATGCATGTGCTGATACACACACAAACACATCCGCAAATGCAGTGTGTGTACCAGTCAGCACCTGTCAACGTGTGCATGTTGTGTAACACCTTCATATTTTGACATTACACATGATAAATTTCACCTTTACTGGCCATAAAGGACTACAAGTAAACAGATAGTTGTAGCTGAGATACAGTAAGTGACATTTGTCAGTTTTACAGCCAATCAGTGCTCTTGATTTTGGTGTATGCCTGCTCCTTCCCTTGTGACAGTGGCACCACATTTTTATGTATATGGAAACAGTACAAAAACAAATTTTCTACAGAGATATTTTATGTTGATTGCAATCAGAACAGGATGATGGTTGCAACATGCGCAGAAAGTTTGAGACCCAAGTTTCTTAATTGTGTTGCAGTGGCAATTTCCTTCTCAGGGTGGCAAAATGAAAGACATATTTCAGTTAAAATATGCCGTAAACACATCATGTTAGCAAAATAGCATGATACATAAGAATGCACCTTTATTAGATGTTTAGATGTATTCTGCCTTAGGTCATAACTTCACAATCATTTCAGGTTAAAATGAATAGTTCAAACTTTAGAGAAATCCAAAAATTGAACACCACTTCAATTCAGCACCACTCATCCCTTTTGTTTAGTTATGAAGGTGGAGCCAGGAGAAAAAAAATAGCTTAGCTTAGCATACAGACTGTAAATTGTGTAGTAGACTTGCTTTGTCGAAAGGCAAATAATCCGTCTAACAGAACCTCTAAATATTACTGATTAAGAAGTTATTTATTTGTTAACAAATCAATATATTAAAAGGACATGCTGTGTGGTTTTACAAGGAGTTACACGATGGGACTATTTTTTGGCGGGGTGCAGTGACTTAATTGGATCATCACTGTGAGGCTATAGGCTACCAGAGCCCTTAGGAAGTCACTGCACCCCGCCGCTGGTCGACAAAAGGTTCCAGTATGTAACTCCCACTTTTTTTTTTTTTTTTTTTTTTTTTTTGGGTGGCTAGCTGTCCCCCATGCTTCTAGTCTTTATGCTAAGCTAAGCTAATCACCTGCTGACTTTAGCTTCACATTTAGTGTACAGTCATGGGAGTGGTTTAGATTTTTTTTTTTTTTTTTTTTCTCATCAAATTCAAACTATTCCTTTCATTGTCTTCCAAAAGATGCACATATATGGAATTCATTTACACTTTTCATGAAACACAAATGAACTACTCGTGAGACCGCTGGTAAGTGAGACTGGGATAGATCAAATGGAAATATCTAACCAGCTAGCACGCCCCCTTCATTATTGGCATGATATGCTGACAAGATCAAAGAAAGCGTACGCACTGACTCTGAACTTTGTTCTGCAACTTTTTTCACACTCAGTGTTGAAAGTTCAGACTCACTGTAAGGCAGACTACTTACATGATACTCAATCATCAAAAACAGACCTGTGCTATTGATGATTTGGCCCTGTCAAAACTGATGTAACCCAAGACTGAATTATATGCCTTAGAGCTGATCAAAGTCTTTATGCACACACGTAACACAACATACTGTATCACTGCGACTGCTTTACTGGGAGCATTACAATAAAAAAAGACCTGAGGCCAAGTTATTTGATGCTCACTTTTACTGACACGTTGTTTCACATTTTGTCAATCATACTGATCTCATGCTATGGAGATCAAGTCCGGAATCAATTAGCATAGCTTAGCATAAAGACATGAAAGTGGTGGAATAGCTAGCCTGGCTCAGTCCTGTACTCAAATATACAACAAACAATTTGCCCTGCAAATACTTGCTAAGGCTAACAACAGCCTGGAGTCTTGCACCATGTCTGCATAATGAGAGCGTCACATCATTCACGCAGCAGCAGCTTCAGCCCTTCATCCCTGCTTCAAAGAGTACTTTCAGGCACAGTTCATCATAATCACTGTAGCTACCCACATGAAACAAAAGAAAGTAGACTTAAAGGATCAGTGAGTGGGATTTAGTGGCATCTAGAGGTGTATTTGCTGATTGCAACCCTGTTGCCTCACCCTCCCCTTCTTGGCGTTAAGTATGTTGGCTCAGAAAAAATGCAAAAAAAAACAAAAAAAAAAACAATCTAGAGTAAGTGTTTAGCTTGTACGTTCTGGGCTATTGCAGAAACATGGCGGTTTAATATAGTAAACCTGATGGAAGAGGACTCGCAGTGTTTGTAGATCTAAGGGCCCATTCTAAGTAACAAAAACAGAATTGAAGCACATCTCTTGTCAAATGTGACTGAGATGGATGGATGAAAAACACGGATGAAACACCTCCTGTGTAGAAACTGTGAGGTTTCCAGGTAACTAGCAGAGACTCCTGGCCTCTGTCCTTACAGAGTTCCTGCTTGTACAGAGTTGTCCACAGATGAACCAAACAACATGTTATTTAGAGGCTCTGGTAGCTGCATTCCACTTTGGACAGCGACATGCTAACTGTTTAGTCCTTTTTTTAGTCCTTTTTTACAGTCTTTATGCTAAGCTAAGCTAATCACCTATGTTTCCAGCTCCATACTGATGGGCATACATATAGACAGACATGAGAGTGATCTAACTCCAGGCAAGAAAGCGAATAAGCCCATTTCCCAAAATGTCAAAGTGTTCCATTAAGCTTTCTGAACCCCTATAACTACTGCACTACAGAACCTCGATGTGGTATTTCAGGAAATACTGTATGTCAAATTTCAGTCTTTACAAGCCAGAAATCCTTTCTTGATTCTTTAAAATGATTTCTGCTTCACTGTGTGGATTAGCATATTGTTTCTTATGCTGCAGTCATTCCCTTTTGTGGATAGCATCCCACTCTTGAAATACTGTAAATCCAGAGACAGGGCTGTTCAACAGTAATGTGCAATTCCTCGTGGGCTCCTAAGCTTTTGGCTCAAGGCTCTTTCTTTCCTTCCCAAGGTTTCATCAGTGGACCTCTGATGGAAAAGGGCTTACAGAGGGGTAATAGAGATGGAGAAAAACAAGCATATATATATATATATATATATATATATATATATATATATATATATATATATATATATATATATATATATATAATTTTTATTTCCAATGAGCACTGTAATGTTAACGAATACCAAAGGGAGATCAAAGCCGGGTCTTTGTTCAGTGAAACATTTGATCAAGTGTTGTTTATTTAGCAATTTTGCTGTGGAGGGAATGAATTTGTCTTTGACAAGAGTCTGTGAAAGAGAAACAGGATACTCATACACAGAGGTGAGGTACATCTACCGAAAATAGTATAAATGAAAGAAGAGAGAGGCAGCAGCAGTGGGGGGGGGAGCTGTCAGTCACAATGGGAAACCCCTTGTGTGACACCTGTGTGGAACTTTCATCCAACGTAGCATGTGAAGACAAGAGGAAACAAGCCACATCTGCCCTCAGAGAGAAAAGGCAGTCCCTCTGTCGGCAAGTGATGCTGCGTACTCAAACGGAAAACGACACAGGAAGCAAACAACGCGTGAAAACACAAGGTAAACACGTCGGAAGACAATAATAAGAGCGCACACACCAATCTGTTGCATGCCATTACATCATTGGATATAACCTGTGATGCATCTGCAAAGCAAAAAAAGTAGAACAGGAAGCACCCCGCCGCGGTTAAATTACTCTCACTACCTCATACACAACCCCACCCTGTGTTATTAATGGGTTGACGTGCACAATGACCTGCATGAGAGACATTTATAAAAAAAAAAAAAATAAAAAAAAAACTCAACACACGGCTTATTTTATTTACAAGGCAACACACACGCACACAAAGAAACTTGAGTACATGCAAGACGGCTAAATCACATCTCTAAGAGCTCTCAAATGGAGGACCATTCTGTAAGACACTGTGTGTGTGTGTATGTGTGTGTGTGTGTGTGTGTGTGTGTGTGTGTGTGTTGGCATACTAGGCTGCTTTGGAGGGAACATCGTGCAGTATTTCATCTACAGTACAGAACCGGTAATTTCATACTGAAGGCTACGGCCATCTACTGCTGTATTATATTGCCTGCACATTCTCTTACCCTCTCTTTCACTCTCTCTCTCCCTCTCTCTCTCTCACACACACACACACACACACACACACACACACACACACACACACACACACACACACACACACACACACACACACACACACACACACACACACACAATTACACAATTCACAGGTTTCATATTCACGGCCATTCAGTGTGACTTCCAGTAACGGTAAACGCCATGAAAAATGATAACTTTCTCCTACTTATTAACACTGACTAACATCAGAGATGATGGAGTGAATGGAAGCAGCTTAACATTAAAAGGTAATGCCTTCAAACAAGGCTCCCCAGACCCCAGTCAAATGGAGTCATTATATCAAAAGACTCCCCATTGCACTAACTATACATCTCCCGCTGTGTCCTCTCACTGTATTGCCACTTAAAATATATAGCAACTAGGAACGGGGTGAGAAGGCTACCACCATGGCGGTGTCTGGATCTCTAAGCTCTTTGAAGATGGGTTGTTTTTTATTAGAATCATGGGTTGGTACAAAAATAAGGGCCAGAAAGGAGGACTTGATTCTCTTGGTATTCCTGTGAAAGTGAGTGAAAATAGGCTCGAGGAGCATTTTTTTTTTTTTTTTTGACTTTGCCTATGTATGTTTTTTTTTTTTTCTTTCTTTCCTGAGCATAGAATCTGTTTTGTTACTAAGTTGAAAAGAAACCGACAACCTTTTTCCCTTTTCTCCTCTCTGTATTTAATTTCACTCCGCCTTTGAGGTCCTGATGAGTGAATAAGGGGGGAGAAGAGGATAAAAGAACAAGGTACGTCAAATATGTCCTTACCTGGGTGGCAGAATTGGAGCGGCACGGTTCAGCCTTTTAAGCATAATCAAGCATTCTAGGTTTTTATCGACAAAACACGAGAGCACAAACAACAAATAACCCCACAGGAGCACCGAGAGCGAAAATGTTTCAGCCAACCACAGGCGGGTCTCCAAGGTTACATGTTGTATTTAATCCCCTGAACCCCCCGTAGGCCTGATGCTGGAAGAATTTTGTTGATGTCTTGGGTTGTCTGCATGCCATATGTGTGTTTGTGTGTGTGTCTTCTTCCCTCGAGCCACAGTTAAACCACAGTGACATCAGCAGCCATGTCTTATTTCCCTATTACATAGGTCCCACTGTAACATAGTGTGTCAGAGCAGGGACTACTGTCTCATACACAAACACACACATGCTCATTAGCACACATGCTGTGTCTCTATCACTCACAAGCAAACACACACACACACACCAGAGGGAGAGAGCAAGAGAGCAGAAAAAAGGCACAAAAACAAATTAAACCAAGTGCAAGATAGGCCTTTCATTATAATTACCATATTCAATAAAACACAGATTAGATAAAGGAAGAGAAGCTCTGGGAAAGAGGAAAGGGGTTTTTGCTTGTGTGTGCGTGTGTGTGTGTGTGTGTCTGTAGTTGAGCATATTTCTCCATGAACTTGAAAGATGAGTAGAGGATTGTGCATAATTTACACTGTAGTTTTCAAAGAGGCCGCTATTCCGCAGATGGTACAAATTATGGTAGCTGTGCTCCTCCACTCACTTTTACTCAAGCATCTAAAGTCTCTCCAAAGTCCTGAACCTGAAGTAATTATAACATCCAATCAATTCTAAACTAATTTTACGTTTGGCAGTTAGCTGCCTGTTTCGTGCCGGTACATTATTTGTGAGTTAGTTAATTTTGCAGCCGGTTTTAGTTATTTACACCAACGCAGGAGCAGTCAGTGTTGACTTCAATAGCATTTTTACAGCTGAATGTTGCACTTTTGTAGCATATTCAAAGAGCTGAAATATGATTAAACACCCAATCATATCTCCCAAAGGGCTCCAACACTTCAATTGCTAAAATTGCTTCTTGATTACCATGCACTTAATAAGTTCTCCAGTAGACTATAGCTTTGTATTTAATCACAAGTGATGAAGATGTTAGCTCGACTGCACCACAGTGACCGCATCTCCCAGTTATGATATCTCATACATGTGATATTTTGGTGTAAAAACATGTCTCCTTTCATTCTTTTATGCTTGTGCGGGTAAGAACATAGTGTGCTGTCTCATGCTGGGCTGAAATCACTGTTTGGTATTCAGAGATCTTCTCATTTGTTGATGGACAATGTCTCCTCCCAGCTCCAGACAGCTAAATAAAGTGAACAAAAGTGTGCATAGAGGTGTGATGGCTCTAGTAAAAAGCTGAGAAAAAACAAACAAATAAGGGAACATAGCCTTTACTCACTATTCAATCAAGCGTTACTAACTAATGAGTACTTTCGTTATCAATTAAACTGTCCGTGTTTTATTTGATTAATCGTTTAGTTTAGAAAATGTCAGAAAAAAAGTGAAAAATGTGCCCATCACAGTTTACACACTACACAAGGTTAAAATTACTTGTTTTGTTCAACCGAAACGTAGAAAAAAAAGCAAATTAGCACATTTAAGAAAGTTGATAAACGATTCAAACAATGAATCCATTATCAAAACTGTCAGCGGCTAATTCTCAATCACTAACGGTTTTGTATTTTTATCTGAACGCAGCGCTGATTTGATAATAGGTTGTAACCTTTTCCACTTGTTTAGTACTTCAATGCCGTCAAGTGAAAATCACGTATCCTGAAATTTGTTGATTTCACTTTATGTGAACTCCCCCTACCTAACAAGCTAAATAAACAATTTCAATTGTCACAGAGGTGAAAACTGCAACAAAAGTCAATTTTGTCAGTAAATATTACAGCTAGAGAGCTCACTGTTATGGAATTTTCTATCCTTAGGTTACACGAGGTCACGTGTGGGCCTTGAGGTCCTCAGCAGTATTAATTGTTTGGCTTTGATTGGGAACAGGAGGTGCCGGTCTATCTCAACACTGTGGTGGCCAGGGTCGAAGAGACCTATTGCTGCCTTCATAGACATAATAGATAGCTGGCCGTTGACGTTCCAATCTGCGTAAACAGACATCTGTGTCTCCAGACTAGAATATGTTGACAATAACACCTCCATGGGTAAAGACATTCTCTTTGGGTAATTCTGGGCGTATAGTATTTGTGGTGTTATCTTGAGGTTTAAAGTCTGTCCACCAGGATGAGTTTGGCAAAATGTGAGACCGACTCAGACACTTCTGATGTACTTTGAGAGTGTCTCTAATTCTCCTTGGCCAAGCATCAATAAATATTACAGCATAATACATCAGAGGCTCCTGAACACTTTCTTCCCTCCTGACCTCACCATTGACCTTTGACTTCAGCAATTTCTCCACAACACTCACGAAGCCTAAAGTGTTGAATCTGTGCTGCTAAAGAAACGTTTTAGCTAATGCACTGACGTGTTGGATAAGCAGAGTGAATCTCTTTCAGTATCTGGTTACAGATTCATGCTGCACACCAAGTTGGGCGCTGTGGGACTGAACAGCATCTGGACTGTCTGTGTATATAAAATGCTACAAGCAAAATGAGACGGCTCTTTTTAGTTTTGGCTAACGTTAAATCAGTCCTACACACCTCGTGCCATGTCCTGTCCAAGAAAGTTTTTTTTTTTTTTTTTTTTTTTTTTTTTTTTTTACTGCACACTTTTTGTCCGTCTATTACTGGGCTTTCAAAATTTAATTTCAGAATACACTGACAGTAATATTCTAAAAGAAGGGTGGAAATATATTCATAATTCGCTGAGAAAGTTGAGGCATTTGTTGAGAGATAGTTCTGAGTGTTGATGTCAAGGTTAAGTTAAAATGATTTTCGAGGAGAGAAAAAAATATATATATAAAAAAAACAAAAAACTTTTGAGTGGTAAGTGTTGTGTTCAAGTTAAAGCTAATAAGACCCTGAAAAAAAGAAAAACAGTTTCAAGAGTTTCAAGGGGAACAGTGGTCCACAATCAGGCCCGGAGCTCCCATTGAGGGCACAGAGTGCATGTCCTCTGTATTTCTTATTTTATTTCTAAGTATATACAGTACATTTCGTTAGAATTAGAGTGAGACATTTATAAAACTAGTTGTATGGTGTGGTGTGAGCAAAGGTTGGCATCATCTCGCCAGCAGAGCCGAACAGAGCTGCTCATTACATGATGTGACATACATGTAATGAGCTGTACATTTACAGTTAGGTCTTGTCATTCTGTTCATTCCGTAGGCGAGGGGGCTGCAACCTACAAACTCAGTCAGCACCATTTGAATACAAGTAACGAGTGTGAAAAGGCAAACAAACATTAAACTACTATGCACATATAAATAGATGGACTGTGGAAACCTTAGATCATTTAAAGTCGGAATAAATGTGTTCTGAGTTTGTCAGACCAAAGAAGAAAGTGTTATTAACCACCCAGCCAAATTTGAATGATTAAATATATCGACAAGTTTATGAAATTAAGTGTCAAAATCATGTAAAAATGATCAGTATTCTCAGCTCCAGGACTGTGGGGGAGCGTCCGCTGAATGTGCTGAAGCCACGCCCACTCATGGGAGGAGTCAAGCAGCAATTTTGAAGCGACTGAAACGTGTCAGATGAGTTCAGAAAATGACATGACTAACTTTGAAACACTCTGAATGAGATGAATTCATTTCTATCTCTCTGCTAGGGGTGCAGGGGTATGCTCAGGGTGGCCTCAGTGTGTCATTGAGCCACCCTTTAGGACTGCCCAAGACTGAAAACTGGTGAAAAACTGCTTTAACCTCTGACACCACATAAACCATCCACACAAACACTGATCCATGCCTTCATCACCTCCAGAATAAACTACTTCAACAGCATCCTATACGGCACACTATCCAAAATCTTAAATAAACCAATACATCCAGAACTCTGCTGCTCGCCTGCTCACCAACACAGGCCTCCTCCTACCTTACAGACCTGCTCCACCGCCACACTCTGACCT